>OY992539.1:133588752-136041752 GCA_963921195.1 Pegoplata infirma | reverse complement strand
TATTTTGGAAATGTTGAGACGGTACCCGCTCATTTTTTTCCATTTGACTTAAAAATAACTCAAGAAACATTTTACGCCCCTACGACCACGCCTTCCCTACGCGACGGGGCCTTAAAGAGCGGGGCCTTAAAAATCATTTTTCCTTACAAACCAAAAACAAAATTTTTTCTGATTTTTTTGTTATTAATTATTATATTACTTGGTTAGCTTATTCACGAAAAAAATTTGATTTGGATGCGATAAGGCTTTCAGCTCTAAAAAATTTTTCGGAAAAAAAATTTAGAGCTGTTGGGGTCCTACGGTAAAAAATTAAAAAAAAACATATTTTTTAGTTTTGATAAGCAACGGTTTTAGTTGTTATGTTGCTTTTAATGATATATGTATATTAAAAAAAATATTATTCATATCTGTGACATCATTATCTTTTTCGAAAAAAAAAAATTAGAGCCGTTGGTGTCCTATGGTAAAATTTTTTTAAAAAATATTTTTTTTTAGTTTTGACAAGCAACGGTTAATTTTTTTTTAACATATATTATTAAAAACAACATAACAACTAATGTTGTTTTTAATGATATATATTAAAAAAATATATTATTCATATCTCTGACATCTTTATCGTGTATCGAAAAACATCAACAGTGCATAAAGATGTCACAGATACAAAAAATATTTTTTTATGAATATATATCATTTAAAGCAACAACTAAAAAAATATTTTTTTTAGAGCTAAAAGTCTTATCCCACCAAAATCAAATTTTGTCGTGAATAAGCTAACCAAGTAATATAATAATTAATAACAAAAAAATTAAAAATCAAAAAAAATTTTTGGTTTGTATGGAAAAATGATTTTTTAGGCCCCATCGCGTAGGGAAGGCATGATCGTAGGGGCGTAAATTTTTCCTCAGTTATTTTAAAGTCAAAAGGAAAAAAATGAGCGGGTACCGTCTCAACATTTCCAACATTCTCAAAATAAGGGACACTCTAATATACATATATAAATACATTAATTTTAATGGTATCAGGATAAAATGAATCTTGTAAATCGTATAAACTAAACAAATATATATATGATAGTGCTGTTTTTGTGTAATGTGTATTCCTCTAATAGTAATTTAAAATCAATACACATTGGGGTAGAGCAAATTTAGCTTTTTCGAATTTCAAAAGTAAAGTAAATAAAAACACACAAATATATTGGTACTGTTGGACAAAGGCTTTGGTTTCCTTTATTGACTTGAAAGTCGGAAAGTTTTGAACAAAGTGTAAAAAATATATTTTTTTAAGTTTTTATTTTTTTTTGCTCAAAATATTAGTTTATATTCGCAAATTATTACAAAAAAGGGTTTTTATGGTCAAATAATTTTTTTTGGTCTGCAAAAAAATTTGTTTAAAAATAACTTATTTTTTTAATTTAATTTTTTTTATTAAGAATTACCATATATGTAATTCCAAACATATACTCATTTTACCTAACCGAGAACTGGTAAAAATTACCTTCGTCTTGTGGCATCGAAACACACCAAGGTATCTGGTGGGGATCGAACCCCCAGACTCATAGCCTAGTACGCTACCAACTAACCTACTAGGACGCCTTTATTTTTTTTTCAATTAATTTCAAATTGCATTATAGTTCTAATTAAATAATACTATAATTAAAAATATACATCTTCTCAACACTGAGCTAATATTGTTATATTTTCAGCAAAAAACCAAACCCACTGAAATGGGAACACATACGCAAAACCTCCTCCCATCCTACTACTTTTTTTGTAAAAATTTTTACTGGCCACAAAAAAATTTTACCATTAATTTTTTTTTTTTTCATTAAAATTTTAAACATATTAGGTGTGTTCCACTTTGTTCGGAACTTTCCGATTTTTAAGTCAAAAAATGGCTTTGGTTATGGGATATGTATTTCAGAGTAAAAATTAGTTAACACTTAAAAAATTCATACTTACAATTATTAATGTAGCTGTCCATTTGATGTATGTATTTGTAAATGCAAGTTTTAGCACCTATATTTGCAAATTCGAGTTCATAATTTAAATGAATTCAATCAGCGTAAAAATATTAAATTCCTCTAACGATAATTAATTCGTTTAAAAAATGCATTTGTGGTACATTTACAACTTTAATTAAATATTGATTTAAAAACGGCAAAATAAAATCTATAACAAACATTAGAGTAAAAATTAATGAATATAAGTACTATGAATATACAGTGCCGTTGGGCACAATATAGTCGGTAATGCATTAATCACACTACTGTTCGAAGAAATTGCTTTGGCTGTTGTTGTTGTTAAAGACATCTTCGTTCCAATAGTTGTATTTGTTGTAGATGACAACGTTAGGTTAGGTTAGGTTAGGTTGTAAGTGGCTGCTGACGTTTTACGTCAACACACGTAGACTCTGAGGTCCATTGTGATACCACGGGATCGTAATAGGTTTCCCTACTAGTCCCTGTCGTTAAACCAGTTTGAGCTTCTTATGAAACTCCTTAGATGTTGAATTTTGACATCCGACAAATCTGAAAGATCGTACAGCTCCCTAGATCCCAGTGAAGCAAGTCGCTGACCAGAAAGTGCCGGGCAATGGCAAATAAAGTGTTCGATAGTTTCCAACTCCTCTTCATCCATGCAACTTCGGCAAAAGTCATTCGACGGCACATTTAACCGCTCTGCGTGCTTCCCTATAAGACAGTGTCCGGTAATTATAGAAACCACCGTTGAAATCTCTCCTCTTGGAAGCGATATCAGCTCACTTGTGCGCCCCTGATTAAGAGAAGGCCAAATCAGTCGTGTTGTCTCACACGTCCATCCATTTGCCCATCTTTGATTAGTCTTTGATTAGTCTCCGTCGCAGAACAAAGCCGTAGGTTTTGCTTGCAAGTTTCTAGAGGCGTACCAACACATTCCAATTCTGTTGGAACCTGTAAGGTAGCTCCTAGTCTTGCAAGCTCATCGGCTTTGCAATTCCCTGGAATGTCTCTGTGCCCTGGGACCCATATGAGTCGTATGTTAAACTGCTTGGCCATCTCATTTAAAGACGTGCGGCAGTTAAGGGCAGATCTTGTTTTCAGAAACATTGAATCCAGGGACTTGACCGCGGCTTGACTGTCAGTATAGATGTTGACTGCGGTTGTAGACAAGACATTGCAGCTCAACCAGTCAGCCACTTCTTTTATTGCCAGCATCTCTGCCTGGTAAACACTGCAATGATCTGGCAATCTACGAGCCAGGCTCAACCCAAGCTCTTCCGAATAGACTCCAAAGCCCACTTGTTCGTGCAGCCTCGATCCATCTGTGTAAAAATTTATGGTAGCTCCACTACCCGGAGTATCCCCCATCCAAGACTCCCTGGATGGTATCATAGTGGTAAAGTGGCGCTCAAAGAGGCTCAAAGAGGGAGCACAGTCCACATTTTGTGGTATTGTTATCTTTTTCAAGATTGCGCTATGGCCACAATCACTGCTCCTCCATTGCAGCGTGCTATTAAGTCGAATTGCCGACGCAGCCGCATACTGCCTACCCAATATGTCCAAGGGTATCAGGTGAAGGAGGATTTCTAATGCAGCCGTAGGTGTAGTACGAAGAGCACCAGTGATGCACATTGACGCCATTCTCTGTACCTTCGTGATAAAGACAAAGTTCGTTTTTGTTTCCAAAGCAGGCCACCAGACAATGATTCCATACAGCAAAATTGGACGCACCACTGCTGTATAGATCCAATGAACGACTTGAGGGCTAAAACCCCATCGTTTTCCAATGGCCCTTTTACAGGAATACAAAGCAATCGTTGCTTTTCTCACCCGTTCCTCAATATTACGCCTGAAATTCAGCTTCCTATCTAGAAATACTCCAAGATACTTGGCTCCATCTGAGAAGGTGATTTCAGTACCGTCCAGAGAAATAGGATCAAAAGCAGGAATCTTATTTTTCCTTGTAAACAAAACAAGCTCTGTTTTACTAGGATTAACTCCTAGGCCACAGTCTCTTGCCCATTTAGACAGATCTTTCAGAGAACCCTGAAGAATGTCCCGCAATGTTGGCAGATGCTTCCCCTTTACCGCTATCGCGACATCGTCAGCATATGCGATAACATGACAACCACGTGCTTCTAGAGATAGTAGCATTGAATTCAGTGCCAGGTTCCAAAGAAGCGGCGAAAGAACACCTCCTTGTGGTGTGCCCCTATTGACAAATCGAGATATGACGGACGCTCCCAATTCAGACGTTATACGTCTATTGGCAAGTAGGTTTTCCACCATTAAAACGATTTCACGCTTTACTCCCAGACCAGACAATGCCAATATTATCGATTCTGGAATGACATTATTAAAAGCCCCCTCAATATCAAGAAAGGCCACCATAGTGTACTCCTTTACCGAAAGCGATCTCTCGATGGTACCAACGAGCTCATGAAGAGCTGTTTCCGTTGATCGTCCCTTGCTGTATGCATGTTGCTTTGTCGAAAGCAACCTCGGGTCAATCACTCTACGCAAATATGAGTCTATCATTCGTTCCATTGTCTTTAACAAAAAAGAAGACAGACTAATTGGTCTGAAATCCTTCGGAGCTGTGTGGGAACTTTTCCCAGCCTTCGGGATAAATACGACTCTGGTATCCCTCCATTTTAAAGGAATATACGACCAGTTGATGCATGCTGTGTATAGATTATACAGCAACGGGGCTATATAGTCCAACACTTGCTGCAACTCAGCCGGGATTATACCATCAGGTCCCGGAGATTTATAGGGCCTGAAGCTTTTTATCGCCCAGATTAATGTTGGCATATTTATTATTTCCGAAGCAATTTCAGATGCTTGGGCGTCAGAACGTTCCAAAGCTTGAAACGGCGTCATGGAATTGCCCGGAAAATGCGTGTTTAAAAGGAGATCCAGCGACTCTCCACTGGAGGAAGACCACACCCCATTAGGATCTTTCAGGTATCCTAGGGTGCAAGGAGAAGAAGCCAGAACCTTGCGCAGCCTGGATGCCTCAGAAACGTCTTCTATGTTTCCACAGAAGTTTTTCCAAGAATCACATTTGGCATTTCTGATCATCTTTTTATAACTCTTAAGTTGCAGCCTGTATGCAGACCAGTCCTCGTCCGCTCTTGAAAATTTAGCCTTATTAAAGAGCTTTCTGCAGGAATCTCTGCTCGTCTGCAACTCATTTGACCACCAAGGTGGCTTTTTTTTCCCTCTAGGCTTTGCAGAAGGGCAAGACGCATCCAGGCACCTATTACAAACATTTGTTATATGGTCAACCAGACAGTCAATTTCCGCTAAACGTAACTGGAGAACACGATATTGACATCGCCGCTGAGGACAATGTAGTCGGTAATGAACAAATCACAGTACTATTTGAAGAAGTTGTTTTCGAAGGTGAGAATGTCGATGACATGGACGATATTGAAGGTAGAGTTGATGGTGGTGTCAATGATAATTGTGTTTCTGATAACATAAAAGAAGATGGTGTTTGAATAAAATGGTTAGAAAAAGACAAAGGACATTTCGGTGACGAAAATGACGAAAATTCCAACGAAGGGGATAATGGCGACGATGTTAACGAAAAATCAATAGTTGATAAAGAACAATTTTCAATTGATGTTAAAGGGGCGGCCATGCCAAAGTTATCGTCCATTTCCATTGATGACAGTGATAAAAACGAAGAAGATTCAACATGGTGTAAATTACCAGGTGACAAACGAAATGGTTTTGTTTTATTTGTTGTTGTTGAAGTGGATTTCGAAGCTGAATTATCAATTAATGATAATGGACCGCAAATTGGCGATGATGCCTTACTAAAGTGGTCGTCGCTTTCCATTGACGACAGCGATAACAAGGAAGAGGAACTTGCAGCATGGTGTAAACTACCAGGTGACACACGAAATTGTGCTGTTGTCGATGATGAATTACCAAAGTGGTTGTCGGTTGGCATTTCCGGCACTGATAACGAAGAGCAAGTAGGTATAACATTCTGTAAACTACCAGGTGACACACAAAATGGTGTTGCTGTTGAAGTGGTTTTCAAAGCTGATTTTCCAATTGATTTTAATGGACCACAAATTGTCGATGATGCCTTATTAAAGTAGTTGTCGGTTGCCACTCCTGGCAGTGATAACACCGAAGAAGATGTAACATTGTGTAAGCTACTAGACGATACAGTAAATGATGGTGATGTTTGATGTGAAAATTGGTTTAATTTTGTTGTTGAAGTCGATTTTGAAGGAAGATTTTCAATTGATGTTAAGGGAGCCAAAATTTTTGATTTTAAAGTTGGTAACCGATATAAACCTTCAAAAGAACGTTGTTCGAAATAAATTTATAAAACGTATGTTCGTTTTTTGTTTGAATAAAATTTGAAATTTTCTTAATACCAATCTTACTAAGGGTAGAAATTATCCAAGGCTTTGGCTTTGAATTTTGCTTGTTTCCATACGTTGTGCTACGCATTAGGGGTGGGATAGTGCACGAGTTTTCGATTTCGATACGCTAGAACCGCAGATTTTGTGAGGTTCGTAAAACAAATGCATGTGCCAAAAAATGGGTCGGATACGATCTAGGGTTTTGACAAATATTTGCACCTCCCGCTCTAGCTGTCCTAGAAGTGACCCTAGAGGAGTCAAATATATGACCGACCGGCAATTTTCTTTAACACCAAAATTTTCTTTAAACATAGCTAACCTCTATATTCAACCCTTATGGTGGTCACTAGGGTGGTCCGTTTTTGAGCTTTTCTCTCTGATCAAATTCTAATACCCGCCAAAAGTGTCGGTCCCCTAAGGGTAACTCACATGCAAAATATCACTCCGATGGGAGTTTATCTCCACTTTGAGCCTTAAAATTGGGGTTTTTGCAAAAAAGGACTTTAAAAAAAATTAAGTTTTTTTATTAAAATAATTAAAAAAATATTTTTGTATAATATTTGATCGTAAGTACTTAAATATGAAATTTAAAGACTTTACGGTATCATTAACCCGTTCAAACTTGATACCAAAAAAATGACATGATTTTGGAGGCGTTCTCAAAACACCTTTTTTCAAAATTTGAAAATTCTATTAAAAAAAAATTTAAAATATACCATTTTTTCTTTCTGAATTTATTAAGAAAACCTTGGAGAAGAAAAATGTAAAATATGGCGGATATCCGTCGGGCCACATTTCGGGAATTCCGAGGGAAGTTAGCGGATTTCAAGGAAATGTTGGTTTTATCAATAATTCGGATTAATAAAATCTTATAAACTACATTTTTAGGCAAATTAACTGTTTTTTGGTGTCGTGCAGCGACGTATCCAGGAATTTGAAAATGGGGGGGGGGGGGGTCCCAACTCGGAAATTTTTTGTAATCATAATGTAGTAATATTATTTTCTAAGACTACCCCCCCCCCCCGCCTGTCTAAACCAACAACTTAAAAATCTTGGAATTTTCTTATAAGAAAATTTGTTAATTTTTCTAAGGAAAGAATGTCTCAGACTCTATTTTTAAACATCAAAATTTGAAACATCTCAGATTCAGAGATCATTTTTATAAAAAAAAATCTTAGAATTTGAGAATTTTTCTATAGTAAAAAATGTTTTAGACTCTTAGGTTTTTTTTATAAACAAATGTTTTCAGAGTCTGAGAAAAAATTCTGAAAATAAGTTATACAAAAAATGTCTCAAAATCTTTGAAATTTTCTATAAAAAAAATTTCTTTAAATCTGTGAATTTTTTTGTAAAAAAATGTTTGATAAATTCTTATATTCTGAGGTTTTTTCCTATAAAAACCTTTCCTGGAAACAATTTGTAACCTAAAAGTAAAAAGTTTTTAAATATCGTCGGTGCGCCAACCAGAACTGGTATGTGTGTTTCAAAACTTTTTTTTTACAAATCAGCTTTATTTTTACCTTTTTCGGTGCTTAAAAACAATATTTCTTTCATAAATATTTAAATAACTTTGCAAATTTTCTATTTATATTAATTTAAATTTAAAAAACAGCGCACAAGTACCAAATTTACCTGTTATGAAACCCTCATCAAAAAATTTTAAAATACACATTACCAGTTTTGGTTGGCGCACCGACGATATGTACTTGTGATAAATTTTAAAATTAAATTATCTGAACCAGATAGATTCAGCCCTCCTGATTCTGAATCATTTTACCAAATAGTTTAATCGTTTAACATTTTTCTGATATTGGCTTTTGAAAATTCGAAACCTCTAATTTAGGCGTGGTTCTACTGTTACGTATTCCTAAGTTAGCGCTTAAGGGATGCTTAAGGGCTGGAATTTTATAAAATTGGAAATCTAGATTCCAAATACGTAATTAAATTTTTTTAAGTTGCATTTGTAAATTCATTTATGAAAATTTATCTTTATTTATTAACATAAAAAATAATTGAAGTTTTTTTTATTTTTTGCCAGTTTAAATATTGTCCTACGTCATTTTTAAATATTCAAAACTGCAGTTTTTCAATTCAAACCCGATCTTTGAAAAAAGTGCTAGATTGAAAATTAAAAGTTAATATGAAAATTTTTATTTAGAAAAAAATTCTCAGAATCTGAGAATTTTTTATAGAAATAATAAGCTTATTTTTTGTAGACCGGATTAAGATTAGGATTAACACTATTTAGTTAAAAAATGGGTCAAATCAAGTCCAGAAATGTTTTTATAATATTTTTTTTTTGAATATATTTTTTTTTCTGTAAATACAAACAAAACTAAAGCAATGTGCTTTGGTATTAAAAATACATCTACTTTGAAAATTAAATTTAACGCTTGTGATATTGACGTTGTGGAAAACATGCGATGTTTAGGTATAGTTCTTGATAGTAAACTTTTATTTAATAAACACATAAGTGTAATAACTTCTAAAGTAAATTTTACCTTAAAAAAACTGTACAGTTTAAAGTATAATCTTCCTAAGAACGTTAGAATTATTGTGGCACATACACTCCTGTTGTCAATTGTAAATTATGGTATTGAAGTCTATTTGGCAACGAATCGAACTAATCTTAAAAACATTCGGAGAGTTGTAAATAGAATAGTAAGATATGTATATGGTCTGAAGGTGCGAGATCACATCTCTTCACATGTCAAATTGTTTTTTGGATTCTCATTTGTACGGTATATTCGGTTAAGATTGCTGTTGTTTTTTTACAAAATAATTTTCAATAAAACCCCACCCAATTTGTATGATAAGTTTATTTTTTCAAGGTCTACTCGCTCACCCCAAATCATTATACCTAGAATATTTCTTTCAATATTTGAACGTTCTTTTGTGGTTAGAATTGCAAGAGTTTGGAATTTTCTTCCCAATAATTTAAAAATTTTTACTTTTACTTTTTCTAGAGCAAAGTTATTGTTTCTGGAACACTTTGCAAATCAACAAGCTTAATATTGTTCCTTGTTATAATGTTATATTGAATTTAAATGGTATCTTTAAAATATATGAATTTGTTAATATCATTATTTTTAGTTTTAAGTGTTACATTGTTTTTGCACATTATATAATACTATTAGCCGTATATGGCCCATAAGGGCTCGGTTAATTTAAATAAATGAATAAATAAATAAATATACATAGGGTTGCCAGAATTTTATTTCGAAAATGCGGGACAAACTCCCAAAAATTTCAAAAATGGCGGGATTTTAAAAATTTTCGCGGGACAAAAATGTTTTTTTTATGAAAAAAACTGAAAAATTAAGCAGCATGTTGTCGAGTTTTATTGTTTTAAATAGAGACTACCAACCTCTAGTGCATTTTGAAATAGAACAAGTGTTTTTTTTCAAAAACATTTTTTTCGCGCTGCTTTAGAGACTAATTTAGCTAAAGTAAATACAACGCTGGACCAGAATTACTGCATGGAAATTTTATAAATATTTTTCCCGGAATGTACTCTATATTGTGCAATTTTTGGCGTACATTTTGTGATTTTTTTCTTTTAACAAACACTAAGATTATAAACTTGTTTGTTATACTCAATTCACATGAGGTGAAATCTCGTTCGAACAAGATTTCGATCATATGGTTGTGTATAGGGTGTTCAGCCGATTAATTTTTGTTCGATTAATCGAACAATTTTAGACGAATAATTGTTCGATTAATTTAAAATTGCTAATTTCGATTAAAGGGTTAATCGAAGAATTTATGCCGATTAATCGATTAAAAATAACATATGGTTTTTCTGTAAATTTGTATAATTCATGCCAGTCATGTTTACTAGAGTGGTTCTTATTTAATTTTTTTCGGATTTTCGCTGCTCCTGAAGTATTGGATTTGTTAAACGACCTAAAGATAGTTCCTGATAAAATTTTGGACCAAATCGGTTATCTATGTGACTGCGCTAAGATCTGTCAAAGTTTCGAGTTTTGAGCAAAAACCCACTAAATTATAAAAAAAAAAAATTTAATTAAAAATTTTATGAATATGCTCAAAACTAAATATTTTTTATTTAACATTTTCCAAAATGTATTTAGATAATAAATATAAAATTTTTGTGGTATCGGTAATTCATATAAATTTGGCAACAAAAATAATTTTCTAATTCTAAAAATTTTCATATCTCTAAAATATTTTTTTTTAATATCCTCAACCAAAATTGCAGAAAACTTACATTTTGTAATGCTGTTACTTTTGTTTTGTTTTTTTATTAATAAAATGTTAAAATACTTGTAAATAATATTGTTTATTTACTTAAGTACCAATTTTTTCTAAAATTGTCGAAAAAAAAAATATTGTAATTTAGAAAATTTCTGTATTTGGAATTATTCGATTAATCGATCAATTTTAAAATTTTTTTCGATTAATCGAACAAGTCAAAAATTCCAAATTTCGATTAATCGTTTAATCGAACAATAAAAAAACCCGATTAATTGAACACCCTAGTTGTGTATAAAATGATGCAGACCATATGATCGAAATCTCGTCGAACGAGATTTCACCTCAGGTGTGAATAGGCTATTATTTTTTCCTTAAAAAGGTTTTAAGTCCACATCATTTGGGCGGCAAGGTAAAACCAATTTTACAAAAGCTTACAAATAAGCCTTTTAAAAACTTAGGCTTTAAAAGTAAAAAATAGTTGTTGTTAAAAAAAAATTCCAAAAAAGCGGAAATATGAAATCCCGCGCGGGACGCGGGAATCGGTTATGAAAAGCGGGACAATCCCGCGAAATGCGGGACGTCTGGCAACCCTAAATATACATCTAATTAGTTAATATAAACAGAAAAAAATTAAGCGTTGTCCAAAATATAAAATGGTATAAATAAGTCTGAGTTAATCCTAGGATTTAACTTAATTTTTTTTTCATTCTTAATATTTTGGACAAAGCTTAATTTGTTTTTTTGTTCATATTTACTAATTGTATGTAATTTCAGAAAAAAATTATAAAAACAAATTTTGGAATTGATTTGACCCATTTTTTACTTAATAATAAAGTTATTCCTAATCTTAATCCGGTCTGCAAAAAACAGGGCTAATATATCAGAATCTGAGACTTTTAATATAGAAAAAGTGACTTAGATCCTTAAAGTTTAAAATTTTTTATAGAAATCTGTTATGATCTTGATGCATAATTTTCATTAAATAAAACCAATATAATGTGTTTTCGATACATATTTTACTGATATTTCGATATAAATAACTTTTTAAAAACGGAAATTTACACAAAATCAAGAGTTTTTATAAAAAATTATATAAAACTTTTCCTCAAAAACTAAAATACTTACAATACTAAAAAAACTTATGTTTGTAACTTGTATCATGTGTTAAAGTTATTCAAGTTTTTAAAATTTTCCAATCCAAAAGGGGGGGGGCCCGGGCCCCCTGGGCCCCCCCTGAATACGTCCATGGTGTCGTGGCATTCTATTATATAACTTTAAGTCTGTAATGGAATCTTACCGATCTAGGACGTCTTTAACTCACATTGGCTGGGGGTCAAAAATGACCCCCGCAGAAAATTTGAAGTTTAGAGCTTAAATTTTGTGCTACAAACAAGTATAAAACTGCTTTTGTGTTTTTAACCCCAACTATTATTTCGTATTAATATATTATCTTAAAAAAAATCATTACCCTTCTTGGTAGGGGGTCAAAAATGACCCATTCAATAAAAAACAGCTAATTTGCCAAAAATTTAATTTATTAGATTTTACTAATCCGAATTATTGATAAAACCAACTTTTCCTTGAAATCCGCTAACTTCCCCCCGCGATTCCCGAAAAGTGGCCCCACGGATATCCGCCATATTTTACATTTTTCTTCTCCAAGGTTTTCTTAATAAATTCAGAAAGAAAAATTGGTATATTTTAAATTTTTTTTAAATAAAATTTGAAAAAAGGTGTTTTGAGAACGCCCCCAAAATCATGCCATTTTTTTGGTATCAAGTTTGAATGGGTTAATGATACCGTAAAATCTTTAAATTTCATATTTAAGTATTTACGATCAAATATTATACAAAAATATTTTTTAATTATTTTAATAAAAAAACTTAATTTTTTTTTTTTTTAAGTCCTTTTTTGCAAAAACCCCAATTTTAATGCTCAAAGTGGAGATAAACTTTATTTTTTTTTTTAAGTCCCAATTTTGAGGCTCAAAGTGGAGACAGAAAATAAACTCCGATCGGAGTGATATTTTGCATGTGACTTAGCCTTAGGGGACCGACACTTTTGGCGGGTATTAGAATTTGATCAGAGAGAAAAGCCCAAAAACGAGCCACCCTAGTGGTCACCATACATTTATTTTTTCTTAATATGTTTTATTTAATTAGCTCCTAATGATCCAATGGTGAGTCCTAGAGAGGCCATTAGCAAAACCAACCCCCATTAATGTAAAATCCCCAAAGTTGTTTCTGAACACCCCAAAACCCTATCTCTAATTCCTAAGGGGTCTCCCATACAAAATGACATTTTTGTAAAATTTGCTCCCATCGCTCTAACTGTCGCAAGGGTGACCCTAGAAAAGTTAAATGTGTGAATGACCCCCAATTTTTTTCAACCCCAACATTTTCTCCAAACAAACCTACCCTCTATTTTTAAGCCTTAAAGGGGTCCCCACACATTATTTTTATTTTTTATATTTTTTTTTAATTAATGTGGGATTCACACTTTCTGTTTTGAAGTGTTTAAGAGTGAGATGTTTAAAAAATTCTTTGTTCTGTGTCCATTACGTTTTTATTCTGTTACTGGTGTTTTGTTGAACAACTTGTTTAAGGTCGCAAGTGTGAATGCCATATAACAGAATAAAAACGTAATGGGCCAGAAATTTGAAAAGGGGGCACCACCCAAAAAAAAAAAATTGAATCATCTCCGATTAATTTCTAACTCGAACCACCCCCCCCCCCCCCACGTAGTCTTACGTAATATTCAAAAAAAAGGACTTGATTTTGCATACAATGAACTTTCTGATTCCAAATCAGCCATCCAAATTGGTTTTACAACTTTTCGTTGTTGAGATATTTGCGTCATTTAAAATTGTTATGGTGTTTCTGTTTTTTGAGAAACTCATAATTAGGGATGAGATTTTCATGCACTAAAAAATCGAAAATATGCGCTTAAAATATGCGCTAAAAAATTCAAAATATGCACTAAAAAACCTAAAAATATGCACTAAAAAAGAAAATGTGTGCAATAAAAATCTTGTTTTCATAGGAAAAACTTCTTAAGAAGCAAAAAGTAACGTCGGGTTTAAATAGTAACATTTAAAACTTTATATAAGCAAGATTTTTTTAGAAATTAAGACAATCTATAAAAAAAATTTTAAAGAAAAAAAATAATTTTCCTTATTTCCAAAATAAATTTTTAAAATTTAAAATAGTTTTTGAAACAAATAAATTTCAATTTGTGTTTTTGCTAACTTATGCCAAAATATGCAAAAATATGCACTTTAAAGTTGGAAATATGCACAATATATGCACTTAAAACCAAAATATGCAAAAATATGCATTTTCACCATAATATGCAAAAATATGCAAAAACAAATCGATGCCATTTTAAAGCAAATTTCTTGATTCGGAAAGATAAATGGTCGATATCGATTTTAGACTATCGACAAAAAACATGCATTTGCATGGAAATCTCATCCCTACTCATAATTGAAAATGTATCCATTTTTATTTACATCAAATTCATAAAAATATTAGAAATGTATTTATTTTTTTTATTTTTGACCGATAACATATCGTCGCTGCGCCTAAAAATGGAGTCATGTGTTTTGGGGCAAGTGTCAAAAAAACTGTTTATTTTCGTCCCTTCGCGATATTTTTTAAAAGTTTGTTCTATAAAAAATTCTTGTACCGATATGCAATTCACATACTACAAAAAAGTATAAAACAAGTATAACGGTTTTCCAGTGGTGCAGAAATTTTCAAAAAACATACACATAACTCCTTTTTAAAGTACTTTTTGGAACAAAATTTAAATAAAATGGAAATATTTTTTACACATAACTCCTTTTGTTTATGAAAACATTCATATTGCTAATTTCATTTCGAGAGGGACAAAGACTAAATAAAGTTTGTTAGTGGTTTAAAGCGACATTAGTTAGACAAGGTCCTTTTGATATTTAAAAGCACTTCATTAAACAGCGAACAACAGATTTTTCGCAAAACTGGTGATGATTTTTTGTTTTTTCTAGAGACTATTCAAGAGCTTCGACATAAATTGACATCTGAGAAAGATGCTGTAATTAAGATACTAAAATTTGTCGACGTCAAATGATTCAATTGCTTTCACAAGGCTTGATTAACCGCCATTTAGGATTTATATAACTGCTTGAAATTATGCAAATATTTTCCAAAAAAATCTTGACAAATTCATTCAAAATACTTGGATGCTATGTGTGAACCTCATATTACTAAAATAGTGGTCCATTTTGTCACGTTCTTTTACTTTTTTTTATCAAAAAAGTTATGTGTAGCTTAACACATAACTCCTTTTCAGACCTTTTTTTAGTATGACAAACACATAGCTAATTTTACTAACTTTTGAACCAATCAAGATATCAAAAAACGTTTTGGTGAGTAAACGTATGACCAATATGGAATCATAAAGATGTAATAAAAAAAAATAAAAATCTGCACATGACTCCATTTTTAGACGCAGCGACGATATTGTCCTTTGTCGGTTTTTGAGAAAAGTTTAAAATAGATTTTTAGACCACATTTCGGCAAAAAGAGCTAAACAGCAAATTAAATTTTTTTATGGCAAAATTGTTTTCAGATATTCCGAACACATTTTCATAAATAAAAATTTCTGGTGGTCGCGCTTTTAGATTTAAACTCGTTTCCAGGTACCATTAGACGATTTTTATACAAAAAAAAATTTAAAATCTAAGATTTGTTTATAGAAAAAGTCTCACAATCTAGTTTATTATATTTTTTTATAAACAAATTTTAAGAATCTGAAAATTTTTGTATACTAAAACTTTTCAGAATCTGAGAGTTTTCTATAAGAAAAAATTAATATCTCAGAATCTGAGACTTTTAATATAGAAAAAGTGTAATAGAATCTTGGGGTTTAAAAAATTTATTTATCTCAAAATCAAGAGTATTTATGTAAAAATAAAAAAATAAACTTTTCTTTAAAAACAATATTCGACACCCTATATACATATATTGCATACTTGGGACCTTGCATTAGTTTTGTATGAAAAACAACGCCAATGCCTGCTATTTCATTGGCATTTTACATGAAAATAACTAATGCCTCAATGCTTAGGTCCCAAGTATGATATATTGGTGTCCTGTTTCCTGATCAGCCATTCAAATTGTTGTAGCGTGACCGGTTTCGAGATATTCGCTGTTAAAAATAAATAAAAAACCTATACAGTAACACTTTTGGGACATATTCTTACGTTTTTTCGACAAAAGAGAACTTAAATTTATAAAAAAAACTACCTCCTGATTCCAAATCAGAAATCCCAAAAATTAGGACAATTGATTCGAAATTACAAGGTCCATTTGATATAAAATCAAGTCCTGTTTTGTATACCCTAAAAGTGCTAAATTACCCTTTATTTAAAATTCAGAATCGAATATCTTTAAAACGGTACGTGATAGAAAAATTTGGACGGCCGGCTTTGAATCACGTGGGTGGGTTCGAATCAGTTTCTCCCGAAAGGTGTATCGCCGGCGATACGAATTCGATAAATGCCGCAATAACAATTATCGTATCGGCAATACAACCGGTGAATCAATGTCGTATCGATTTGTTTGCAGGGTTATAAGCAATTTGGAAGTTACTTTTTATTTTTATTGGCCCTCAAATAATAAAAACTATTTTAGATAAAAATTGTTATGTCCCTGTTCTTATGCAGTGGGTATGCCAATAGCAAAACTAAAATCCAATACTGACCATAACCTAAGAAAATTGTGGTCTGCAAAGACCGAAAATAAAAAACTGGATGTCTATTGCAATAAGTGGTTGTTTTTTAAAAACTTACCCAGTCTTGGACTTGCGTTGGGGTCAAGTCTTTTTTCACCAACAACCCATGGCTCAAAGTGGTTGGTGCACAAAAGAGTGTTACTGTTAACACTCTCCTTTGGTATTGCCAAAATGGAACACCAATGTTCTAACCTATCTCCAGATTTTGGAAACTTGGATAGGAATTTAAATTGTTTACACCCAAACAAACACTTTCTTTTTTCCATTTTAAAACAAAATGCTTTTCTTATTTTTTTCAATTTTTATTATATAACACAAAAAACTATTTTTTTATATTTCAACACAAACTAAATTGCAAAAAAAATATTTTTTTTTCTATGAATATATAAATCTATGCATACACAATTAAAATTACCTTTCAAATTAACGTCATTTGGCTTATTTTCGAAAAAAGTAACGGCCATGTTTTTTCAAAGAGAGCATCCACAAATTACAAAAACAAAATACACAGCCGTTAAAACATACATCACCTCCATCTATTGTACCATAATAAAACTAAACGCATGTGAGTAAAATGATACATCTTTATTATATATATTTTTGTTTATATATTTAAGTTTTTGAGCTCTAGGGGTTTGACGATGCACTTCAGCTCGCGCCATCTAGGTCTCAAAAGCGGCAACTACACTCCATGTTTTTTATATTACATTTTTGCTTCCATCTCTAATATTTTACATTTTTGTTCCATCTTTATTTTTTGGTTTAGCTTCCGGTTTGTAAACTCAATAGCATAGTGTTGTATTTAATCGGTAACAGTGCTACCAACAACCTCGTGTTTTTTTTTTGAATTTTAGTAGAATAAGGGCAGTACTAAAATTAATCGACGCCATTATTTTTTAGTACTAGCTGTCACTGTCAGTTGTAAGGTTCGTCGCGTATTACGCGTTTTAATAGTAGTTGAAAAAAAAATATATAAAAAATTAAACGACAAAATTTCATCAAATTTGTAAATTTAATAGTCTGTAGTTTTAAATAAGCAATAAACTAACGAATAAATTAAAACAAAAAAACAAATTTTTGTGTTACGTCGCGTAAAATCATAGAGTAAAAATAGTAAGAGTCTTAATGGGAAAAAGTATTGTGAAAACCTTGTTATGAACTCCGATTATCTCAAGGAAGAAAACTTTTTTTCTTTAGTTCCTTTTGAATGTATTCGTTTATTTATCTTTTTTTCTTCAGTTCCTTTTGAATGTATTCGTTTATTTTTTGTTTTTTCTTCGGTTCTTTTTGAATGTATTCGTTTTTTCCTTCAATTCCTTTTGAATGTATTCGTTTTTTCTTCGATTTCCTTTTGTGTGTATTCTGGTTTTCACTCCCGAGATAATCAGAGTTTACGGCTAAAAATCCAATTTCGAAAAGGAAAGGTTTTTCACCCATTAAGACTCTTACTATTTTTACTCTATGGTAAAATTACGTGCAATTTGATAAAATTACACAAAGAAAAATTTCTCTTCTTGAATTTTCTTGTATATAAAAATACCACATCTAAAAAGACTCGACACGAAAAACATGGCGAGCATATAAAAAAAAAATGTGTTAAGAAATAAAAGTTGAAAAATAACTACCCTAAGTGCATCAAATATTTATAAAAAGATAATAAATTTGTTTACAGGTAAAATTTGAACAAAATTTTTAACAAAAACAGATTATTTTCAACTTAATTATTAGAGAAAAAAATTGAAAAATATAAAAAAAAAATTACACCGATATCATTTTACAATACACTAAAAGAAAGTAAATTATCGTGTGTATGTATGTGTGAATTGTAAAGAAGAAACGAGATAAAGTGGAGGCACAAGAAAACAACAAAACGTAAGCAAAAATATACAAATTATTATTTTTTTATTTCTTTATTATTATTGTTTTCTTATAGCACAAAATAAAGTTGAACATACATTTTTATTAAAATTCATAAAAAAAATTGTTATACTGGTTGAAAAAAAAAGACTGTAAAATAACATCTTTAACAAAAAATTTCAGATGGTCACGTCACACAGTGCCAAATTTGGCCAATCTAGGACGACAAAAATCCAATTTTATGACTTCAACAGCAACATTATGAAAAATATGGTAGGCCAGTTAACGGCCACGCCCACTTTTTAAAAAGTTTTTAATTTTGGTTGTAAATTCTTTAAACTTAATATATCTACTCTCAAGGACTGTAGAAATAATATCACTAAAAAAAGGGGGCGGTCAGACAACTGCCACGCCCACTTTTTAAAAATATGTTTTAAAAATATGTAAAAACAAGGTTTACATATCGCCCCACTGTAGTCGGCGTCGCAGACGGTCGCAAAAGTTAGCCGTTGAAAAAGTACTATGTATATTGGTCAATATGTCTGAAAAATTCCGGCGACCAATAGGGACCAAAAACAGAAGCATGTGTGTGAAGATAAATTGAAATTGAAATAGCAAAGGCACAATCCTTTGTTTTTTAACGCTGGTCATTTACATCGCATGTAAACAATGTATTGCCTATTCCACGAGCTACAAAAGACAAATGGAAACAGTTGGGTGGACTTCACCATATACGCTTTTTAGTCTAAGGGGTCTAGTTTCCAAATTGAATAGTGGGATACCCCAAATGATTTTCATATTCCCAAAATATTCAATTTTACACATTAAATTTCTGGAGAGGATTTGTGGCCACAAAAGGCAAATGGAAATAATTGGTTGGACTTCACCATATACGTTTTTTAGTCTAAGGGGTCTAGTTTCCAAATTGAATAGTGGGATACCCCAAATGATTTTCATATTCCCAAAATATTAAATTTTACACATAAAATTTCTGGAGAGGATTTGTGGCCACAAAAGGCAAATGGAAATAGTTGGGTGGACTACACCATATACGTTTTTTAGTCTAAGGGGTCTAGTTTCCAAATTGAATAGTGGGATACCCCAAATGATTTTCATATTCCCAAAATATTCAATTTTACATGTGTGTGAAGATAAATACGTATATAACTAGCAAAGACACAACCCATTTATTTTCACACATTTTTTTTGCGCAGTCCTTTATAATGCTTTTTCTTTATAAAATGATTTGTTGTTGCGACTCGAACCACTTTTATGGACATAAGTGTTTCTAATGGTACTCCTCGAATTAACTCCACTGTTAATCTATTTTTCCTCTACATTTCTAGTGAGGATTTGACCCACGGCGAAGAAACGGAAAGACCTGCGTCAATAAAATGTATAGGACTTATTACTTTTGGACTCTACTACAATTCCTCACTCACAGAATATTTAAAATCCTTTTTGGGGCTTGGTTATTCCATTTTTAGTGCCTTTAAATTTCTGGAGAGGATTAGGGCCACTGTAAGCAAACGGAAAGAGCTACGCCAATAAAATTTACAGGAATTGTTACTTTTGGACTCTTCTACAATTCCTCATTCACAGTATATTTAAAATCCTTTTTGGGCTTTGGTTATTCCATTTTTTGTACCTTTAAATTTCTGGAGAGATTTAGGCCAACTGTAAGCAAACGGAAATACCTGAGTCGATAAAATTTATAGAAATTATTTCTTTTGCTCTATACTACAATTCCACATTCAAAGAAAATTTAAAATCCTTTTTAGATTTTGGTTATTCTATTTTTTGAGCCTTTACATTTCTGGAAAGGGCTAGGCCCACTTTGAGCAAACGGAAAGACCTGCGTCAATAAAATCTATTGGTATTTTTACTATTGTCATATACTACAATTCCCCATTCACAGAATATTTAAAATCCCTTTTAAATTATTCTATTTTTGTGCCTTTAAATTTCTGGAGAGGATTTGGCCCACGGAGAGACCTGCGTAAATAAAATTTATAGGTACTATTACTTTTGGATTCCACTACAATCCCTTATTCAAAGAATATTCAAAATCCTTTTCTGGAGAGGATTAAAATTTAAAGGCAAAAAAAGGAATAACCGATGCCCAAAAAGAATTTTAAATATTCTGTGAATGAGGAATTGTAGTAGGGTCCAAAAGAAATAATTCCAATAAATTTTATTAACGCAGGTGTTTCCGTTTGCTTACAGTGGGCCAAATACTGTCCAGAAATTTAAAGGCACAAAAAAAGGAATTACCAAAACCCAAAAATGATTTTAAATATTCTGTAATACGGTATTTACACCAACGAAAACAACTTGTTTTTGAATATTTTTTTGGTTTTTGGCAAAAACTACATAAATTTTCCACACAATTTAAAAACTGCGTTGCCAACTAAAACTGAACAAAAACTAGAATTTAGGTTGTGGTCTATGCTACTATTAATTCAGTGTGAATGTTTTTTTCAATTTTCTTTTGGTAAAAACGAATGTCAAAATAAAAATATTTGTTTTTTTGTTAAATTAATATTCAAATCTTTTAAAAAAGTAAATAAATGTGTAATTTAATTTTTTTAATAACGTGTGGCTATTGTAATTTTGTGTTTTTTAGTGAATTTAGAAAATAATTAATTTGATTTGACAAACAAAAACTCTTTTTATTCGGTGTAAACAGTTTGGTTTTCCAAAATGCTTTTTTGCCAAAAACAAGTTGGTTTTTGTTTGGTCTAAACATAGTATAAATAAGAAATTGTAGAAGAGTCCAAAAGTAATAATTTCTATAAATTTTATTGACGCAGGTGTTTCCGTTTGCTTGCAGTGGGCCAAATCCTCTCCAGAATTTTAAAAGCACAAAAATTGGAGTATCCAAAATCTAAAAAGGATTTTAAATATTCTGTGAATGAGGAACTGTAGTAGAGTCGAAAAGTAATAATTCCTATAAATTTTATTGACGCAGGTCTTTCTGTTTGCTTACAGTGGGTCAAATCCTCTCCAGACATTTAAAGGCACAAAAAATTGAATAACCAAAGCCCAAAAAGGATTTTAAATATTCTGTAAATTCTGTAATTCCTATACATTTTATTGACGCAGGTCTGTCTTTACGTTTGCTTGCAGTGGGTCAAATCCTCTCCAGAAATTTAAAGGCACAAAAAATGGAATAACCAAAATCTAAAAAGAGTTTTAAATATTCTGTGAAGGAGGAATTGTAATAGAGTCCAAAAGTTATAATTCCTATAAATTTTATTGACGCAGGTCTTTCCGTTTGCTTACAGTAGGCCTATTGTTCTCCAGAAATTTAATATTCTGTAAATAGCGGATTGTAGTAGAGTGCAAAAGTAATAATTCCTATATATTATATGACACCCTACACCAGTGCTTTCCGGAAAATTGGTCCCAAGTCCGAACATGGACCGATTGGATTTGTCATTTGTTAAATCTTTATTTTGTGAAGAAAACACACACAGATCAAATTTTAGTGAAATTCGTTAATTTTTTTTACCAATAGACCGATTTAACTGAATATCGGTCGAAATTTTTATATGGTGGACTATGTCCAAAAATATATATTTGTTCCTTTTACTCCTACAAGGAGCATAGGGCCGCACTTTTGTTGTTACGGTTTCGGTAATCAGGTTTTATTTAAGACGAGTGGCTGATTGGGCCAAAGCATCCGATCCTGGTGTTGGGGCTGCCAACAATGCATCCAGGCATGCGTAGGGTTATACCGCCCGTGGTCGGTTGTGATATTGGATTTTTTGTTTGGCGCCAATTGCTCGCCACGACGTTACAAGGATCACAGGCAAACTCGGGATTTAGTGGGAGCTCGAGAGACCCTCCGAGACTCTCCCCTTGTAACCGCTGACTGTCCGCGACTGCCGTTGGCAGCTACTCTACATATCTGCAGAACGTACCACTATCCGCAACCTGTGACGCGTCCGATAGCACTCAGCTGTGCTATCCATAAGTAGGTAAAATATCATACATCATCATAAAAATGACAGTGTATATTATATTACCTGCAAGGGCGGAATGTCCAAAAATGGTCCAATTATATTCCGATTTGATTAGGTTACTAAAGTACACGCTTAACACCTAAAAATAAAATTTTTATCAAATATTTCCATTTTTATGAATTTTGAGGGAATTATGTGAATATCGGGCGGGTGGTTTGTATGGGGACTACCAGAAGAACTGACCTGATTCCTTTGAAATTTGAAATGATGAATTGTACATACAAAATTTGATTACCTGTTAAATTTCAAAGCGATATCTATTATAATACGGTTATTAGAGTCATTTAAGCCTAATCCAAAGGGGGCGTTTGTATGGGGGCTAGGTATTAACATGGACCGATTTTCTCCATTTTCAATAGGCTTCGTCCTTGGGCCAAAAGATGCTTAAGTTTCAAATATCAAGCCAATTGATTGAAAATTGCGACCTGTATCGTGCTTAAACCAATAGATGGACAGACTGACGGACGGACATCGCTAAATCGACTCAAAAAGTAATTCTGAGTCGATCGGTATACTTGAAGGTAGGTCTAGGACCACTATTTCGGGTAGTTACAAACATCAGCACTAACTCAATATACCCTGTAGCACAGAGTGGTGTAGGGTATAAAAAGCATTAATAAGGACTGCGCTGAAAAAATGTGTGAACAGAATTGAACACAGACTGGTATCTTAACAAGAACGAACATACACTCAAAAAATTTCATAGGTAAAATGAACGAAATACTTCGTACATTGTACGAAATATTTCGTGGTTTTGCCGGAACGAAATATTTCGTAATATTTACCTATGGCATTTCGTAAATATTACGAAGTTTTTTTTAGTGATATTTACGAAATAAATACGAAAATATTTCGTAAATTTACGAAATATTTAGTATAACTACGAAATATTTCGTAAAAATACTAAATATTTTCGTACATATTACGAAGTTTTTTTTTTTGTAAATACGAATTATGTTTATTTTTACGAAAATATTTCGTAAAGTTACGAAATATTTTGTATAACTACGAAATATTTTGTATAATTACGAAATATTTCGTAAAAATACAAAATATTTTTGTACATATTACGAAGTTTTTTTTGTAAATACGAATTATGTTTAGTTTAACGAAAATATTATTTGTGTTATGCTGAAAATAATTTAAAATTAGAAACCGTAAACAAAAATTAAAAAGAGAAGAAACAAATTTTTGTTATTCCATTTTTTTAATTGTTAAATCTGTTAAATCTAGTAATTCAGATAAATAAATCAAACCCCTTGATTTTGTGATTTTTTTCCGAAAAATATTTTGTTAAATTACGAAATATTTCGTTAAGATACGAAGTATTTCGTATTTTTTTGGCTACGAAATGTACTTCGTAAAATAAACGAAATTTGTATTTTTACGAAATTCCAAGTTTTCGTAAAATTACAAAAATTTCGTAATATGTACAAAAATTTCGTAATATGTACGAAAAAAATTTTACGAAATAATACTTCGTATTTTTATGCATAAAATTTTTTGAGTGTATTTTTTTTTACAAAAAAGATAAAAATCGCGTATTTTTTTGACCAACACTTTTTTTGCGGAATTTTGTTTATATTTTTTTTTTGTAATTTCTTTTTTAAGTTTTTTTTAATAATCTTTTTTACATTCGGCAAGTTCAAATTTAACTTTTTTTACTAGTTTCACATGCTTTTTATGTGTGTGAAAATAAAATTGGAATTGAAATAGCTAAAATACATACCTTTTTTCACCAGTTCATTTCCATTGCATAAAAACCATGTATGGCACATTCCCGGAGCTACGAGTACAGTAGACAAATGGAAATAGATGGGTGGACTACACCATATACGTTTTTTAGTTTTAGGGGTTCATTGTCTAATTTTCTAATCCACTTTCAGATTTCCAAAATATTAAATTTTACCTTTACAATTTCTGGAGAGGATTTGTGGCCACAAAAGGCAAATGAAAATAGTTGGGTGGACTACACCATACACTTTTTTAGTCTAAGGGGCCTTGTTTACAAATTTAATTGTGCAATACTTCAAATAATTTTCAGATTCCCAAAGTATTAAATTTTACCTATAATTTTTTTGGAGAGTATTTGCGACCAAAAAAGACAAATGTATTCCATTTGGGTGGATCATAGTTTCTAAATTTGGTAGTGGAATTCTTCAAATACTTTTAATATTGCCAAAATATTAAATTTCACCTTAAAAATTTCTGGAGAGGATTTATGGCAAAAAAAGATAAATGGAAATAGTTGGGTTGGACTACTCCATGTACGTTTCTTTAGTCTTAGGGATCTAGTTTCTAAGTATGGTAGTGGGATATCCCAAATAATAACAACCCGATGCGGAGGGTTAAGTTTGCGATAATATTATGTATCTCGAAAACAAAGGAAGATAGAGCAAGACGGAGTATCGCCGGCCGTCTTCTCTATTTTAAAATTACTTTATTTAGTATCTATTAGTCAAAACTATATTCTAACAATGAGGGCCGATCAGTTTAGACTAGTAAAATAATTTATTATTCTTTAATTTGTTAAATTCCTTAAAAAAACAATAAGAAATCGCTTGAAAAACACAAACTTAAAAATTAAATATCTCTTATTATTGACCTGATCTATCAAAACGGAGAATGCCACTGTGTTCTACGTGTCTCGGCGTTTTGGTGTGCCATTTTTACGTATTTACAGTGTTATTGATACTTTGCATGTATATAATTACTCAAGAACTTATTCTTTAGAAGCTCTGATATTTGATGTTAATTGTTGTTTGGTTGTCGTCGTTTCTGTTGACGTTGTAAACATTGTTGGTCGGCAAACGTGTTCTAAAAAGCAAAAAAAGAAATGTTAAAAAAAAACAATATTACTGTATAGAGCTTTTCTGCGACTGCTCAAATGTGAGCGACTGCGTCAAAATGTTGTGTTTTTTCGGCTGTTGATTTTTGTTGTTCCCAATCCGCCTCATCATCATCCTGTTGACTAGCCAGACGATTCAATGTGTTGTTGTGTGCATACAGGGTGTGCTACTTATATGTAAAAAATGGAATATGATTGACTTACAGATTAAATTTCATGTTGTTGTTGAAATAACCCGTGTAAAATCTAATTTAGTATATCTGATGTGTGTGAAAAGAAATTGAAATAGCAAAGACACAAACCTTTTTTCACCCCGGTAATTTACATCATGTGCGTTAAGATAAATTTGAATTTTAGCACCAAAGACACAAACCATTTTACATTACAGAGTGTTTAACAGTGTTTTAACAGTGCAATGTTATTTTTTTTAAAAAGGGAGTTTTGAAAGAGTATCGAATAAAGGGGAACGGGGGCGGTCCTATTTATGGCGGGCAGGCCATGAGTCGGTAAGACTGCAAACTTTGATTCTAAAATAGTTGAAAATAAATATTAAATTTTTTAGTACTTTAAATTCGTCACTTAACTCTAGTAATTTTTCGTGCAAAAAGTGGACAAATCCAGTGGTCACTACGGGAGCAATGGAACGTGTTCCGACCCGGCACATATATTGATGGTAGTATGGGTCATGTACTTTCTACATCTGGTTATAAAATCTGCCTGGTCAATTTAGAAGTTGGAGTTATACTGACTTTAAAATTCCAAATTCCATGTTAAATTTTTGGATGAATCTGCTGGTCACTTTGGACACATGGACTGGAATTCCGAAATGAAAGTCATGTGTTCGATTATGTTATGGACATACTCTCTACTCATATAGGTATGAGTTTTCTAGTCAATTTTGAAATTGGAGGTATTTGATCCTAAAAACCGAAAATTTCAGGCCAAATTTTCCAATGAAACTTGTGGTCACTATGGCAATTTGGACAAATGTTCCCGGATGAAAGTCATGTCATAGATAGTATTAATGATGTTCTTTCTAACCATAGCTTCCAAATTTTTCTGATCAATTTAGAAATAAAAAAAAAATTGTTCTGAAGTTTTGAATTTCTATGTTAAGTTTGTGGATGAAACTAATGGTCACTATGGAAATATGGACAGGTGTTCCGGGATGCGAGTGGTACCATAAATAGCCCTAAGTATACTCTTTCCAATGATATCCAAAAAAAGTTTGTGATCAATTTAGAAACTTGAGGTATTTTTATAATTCTGCAAATGTTCAGAAAAAAACAAAATTTATGAATAAAAAAAAAATTACCCTAAGTTTTAAAAAACCATTATGTTAAATTAACATAAATAAAAAAAAAAGATTGATTTTTATAAAGTCAACTAACTTATTTTTTTACAGAAAATAAAAATAGTAAAAATTGGGGCGGTGGGAAGGGGTATTCTACAAATGGCGGGAAAAATATAAAGTTGATTTTTAACTTGTTATATATAAAAATTCAATTAAAAAGTTGAAGTTACATGGAAAAATTGTCAAAATATTTTGAAACTGGTAGTCACTTTGGCCATAAGGAGAAAAATCCAAAAATGAGAGTCATGTGATATATAATGCAATGGAAATACTCTCTAGAGTGTTGTTAAAATTGGGGGTATTTGATCCCAAAAACAAGAAATTTTAAACCAAATTTTCCAATGAAACTTGTGGTCACTATGGCAATTGGCGCATATGTTCCGGGATAAAAGTCATGTTATATATAGTATTAATGATGTTCTTTCCAACCAAATTTACCAAATTATCCTGATCAATCCAGAAATAAAAAAAAATAATTTAAAGTTTTCAATTTCTATGTTGAATTTTCGAATGAAACTGGTTACTATGGGAATAAGGAAAGGTGTTCCGGGATGAGAGTGGTACTCTTAATAGCCCTTAGTGTGCTCTTTCCAAATATACCCATTAAATTTTTCTAATCAATTTAGAAATAAGAGGTATTTAAATAATTTTACAAAAGTAAAAAAAAATTCAAATCTTTGTTAAAAATTTGGATGAACTGGTGGTCACTATGCCCACAAGGAGCAGAATTCCGAAATGAAAGCCAGGTGATAGGTTAAACAATGGACATACCCTCTAATCGTTGTGTTGAGAGTTTTGTTGTCAATTTAGAAATTGAAGATATTTGATCCTAAAATCAAGAAATTTTTAATCAAATTCTCCTATGAAACATGTGATCACTATGGCAATTGGCGTAACTGTTCCGGGATGAACATCATATTGTAGATAATATTGATGATGTTCCTTCCAACTATAGCCATCAAATTGTCCTGATCAATTTAGAAATAAAAAAAATAATTTATCTTAAGTTTTCAATTTATATATTAAATTTTTTTTTAAGAAACTCGTCACTATGGAAATATCGACAGGTGAGACCGGGATGAGAGTGGTACCATATTTAGCCCTTAGTGTACTCTTTCCAAATATAACCATGAAATTTTTCTGATCAATTTAGAAATTAGAGGTATTTAAAAAATTAAACTTAAGTTTCAACATGTTTATTAATGAAAAAATTAACATTTCAGTTAGCAGCACTTAATGCTAAACTGTTAAAAAAATAAAAATAATGTTAGAAAATTGGCGGGATTTTTTTTTTTTTATGTAAAGTTATCTTTATCTGTTTTAAATACTTGAAATTTGTTGGTAAATTTTTTGATAATATTTTGGTCACTGTGTTGATTTAGGAAAATAATCCGGGATGAACGTCATGTTATAGATAGTATTGATGATGTTCTTTCCAATCAATGATAAGAAATTTTCCTAATCAATTTAGAAAAAAAAAATTTCAATGTTAAATTTTCCAGTGAAACTGGTTGCAATGGAAATATGAACAGGTGTTCTGGGATGAGAGTGGTACCATAAATAGCCACTAGTGTGCTCTTTCCAAATATAACCATGGCATTTTTCTAATCAATTTAGAAATTAGAGGTATTTAAATAATTTTACTAAAGTAAAAGAAACTGGTTACTATGGAAATATGGACAGGTGTTCCGAGATGAGAGTGGTACCATAAATAGCCCTTAGTGTGATCTTTCCAAATATAACCACGAAATTCTTCTGATCAATTTAGAAATTAGAGGTATTTAAAAAAATAAACATAAGTTTCACAAAAAAATTTAACATACCAGTGTACAGTATGTAATGTTAAACAAATAAAAATAATGTTATACAATTTGCAGAATTGTTTAAATGCAATGTTTGTTTATTTTTTTGGTTTTAAATACTTTGACGAATCTGGTGGTCACTACGGATACATGGATCGGAATTCCTAAATGAAAGTCACGTGATAAATTATGCAATTACCATACTTTCTAGTAGTACTAGTACGAAGTATTTAGTCAATATTAAAATTGCAGGTATGTGATCCTAAAAACAGAAAATTTTAAATTAAATTTTCTGATGAAACTTGTGGTCACTATGCCAATTTGCGCAACTGCTCCGGGATGAAAGTCCAGTTGTAGATAGTATTGGTAATGTTCTTTCCAAGCAAATTTACTAAATTATCCTGATCAATTTAGATATAAAAAAAATAATAGAAAGTTTTCAATTTCTATGTTAAATTTTCAAATATGTTCCGGGGTTAAAGTGGTAACCTTAATAGCCCATAGTGCGCTCTTTCCAAATATAGGCAGGAAATTTTACTGATCAATTTAGAAATAAGAGGTATTTAACTAAGTTTACAAAAGTTAAAAATTTTCCAATCTATGTTAAAAATTTGGATGAAACTAGTGGTCACTATGTCTACATGGAGCAGAATTCCGAAATGAAAGTCATGTGATAGGTTAAACAATGGACATCGTTGTGTTGGAAGTTTTGTAGTCAATTTTGAAATTAAAGTTATTTTATCCTAAAATCAGGAAATTTTAAATTAAATTTTCCTATAAAACTTGTGGTCACTACGGCAACTGTCGTAACTGTTCCGGGATGAGCGTCATATTAAAGATAGTATTGATGATGTTCTTTCCAACTATAGCCATACAATTATCCTGATCAATTTAGAAATAAAAAAAAAATAATCTAAAGTTTTTAATTTCTAAGTTAAATTTTTGAAAGAAACTGGTCACTATGGAAATATGAACAGGTGTTCCGGGATGAGAGTAGTACTATAAATAGCTTTAAGTGTGTTCTTTTCAAATATAGCCATGACAATTTTCTGATCAATTTAGAAATTAGAGGTATTTAAAAAAATAAACATAAGTTCAAACAAAAAGTTTAACATTTTAGTTTACAGAACTTAATGCTGAAATGTTAAATAAATTAAAATAATAATGTTAGGCAATTGGCGGGAGATTATATTTTTTTGGCGGAAAAATAACAATCTGTTAAGAATACATTTGTATACTGAAAAGTATAAAGTTAAGAAATATAAAAAAAACATAAGGTCGGATCGATTTTATTTTCAATGGTTTTAATTGAAGCAATTTAATTACAAATTAAAATTAAAAAAAAAAATAATTACCATTGGTATGGCATCAATTAAAAGTCACCATAATATCTTCAAAACCGTTAAAATTTGAAAATATTTATTCTTTGTTATTTTATATTTAAATTTTTCATGTTAAATAAACCAAACACACATTTTTGTCTTTAAATTTTCGTATTTTTTTAAAAAACATACTTTGATGTTTACATTTATAATTTTTCAAAAAAACAAAAATGTGCAAACAAATCAGCCTTACCACAAAAAAATAAAATAAATTTAAAATGGTGACAGCGCATAGAGAAAGGGACCTAAGGGTAAAAAAAATCAATTTTCACTTTTTTTTTTTGATGTGGACAACATCTGAGCATCGAATGAGACCCTTTTTTTAATATAATTATTGTTATTGTATTATTGTTTTTTAACATTTGATGCATTTCATTACCATTGATAATGATTTTTTCCAATTGAAAAAATTTAATAACCATTAACTGGTAATGGCATTTTTTTCATTATTATTGATATCAATTTCAATGGTAATGAAAAATTCCCATCTATGGACTAGAGTCTACTTTTTAAGCTAGTACATAACCTAAGTTTCGGAATTCTATTCCATATGGTCATTAAGGTGACACAAACATGAGTTTTGTCAAATTTAGTTGAGTGCCAGGAAACTCTTTTTTCCTTTTGTTTTTATGGTATGATCAAATGCAGTAAAATTAAACAATTTTTGATTTATATCGCTTCCGCTCTTCCCGTTTTAAAATAAATAAAAAAAACTAAAATCGATCCGACCTAATGTCTTTTTTTTATATTTCTTAACTTTATACTTTTCAGTATACAAATGTATTCTTAACAGAATGTTATTTTTCCGCCAAAAAAATATAATCTCCCGCCAATTGTCTAACATTATTATTTTAATTTATTTAACATTTCAGCATTAAGTTCTGTAAACTAAAATGTTAAACTTTTTGTTTGAACTTATGTTTATTTTTTTAAATACCTCTAATTTCTAAATTGATCAGAAAATTGTCATGGCTATATTTGAAAAGAACACACTTAAAGCTATTTATAGTACTACTCTCATCCCGGAACACCTGTTCATATTTCCATAGTGACCAGTTTCTTTCAAAAATTTAACTTAGAAATTAAAAACTTTAGATTATTTTTTTTTTTATTTCTAAATTGATCAGGATAATTGTATGGCTATAGTTGGAAAGAACATCATCAATACTATCTTTAATATGACGCTCATCCCGGAACAGTTACGACAGTTGCCGTAGTGACCACAAGTTTTATAGGAAAATTTAATTTAAAATTTCCTGATTTTAGGATAAAATAACTTTAATTTCAAAATTGACTACAAAACTTCCAACACAACGATGTCCATTGTTTAACCTATCACATGACTTTCATTTCGGAATTCTGCTCCATGTAGACATAGTGACCACTAGTTTTATCCAAATTTTTAACATAGATTGGAAAATTTTTAACTTTTGTAAACTTAGTTAAATACCTCTTATTTCTAAATTGATCAGTAAAATTTCCTGCCTATATTTGGAAAGAGCGCACTATGGGCTATTAAGGTTACCACTTTAACCCCGGAACACCTGTCCACATTTCCATAGTAACCAGTTATATTTGAAAATTTAACATAGAAATTGAAAACTTTCTATTATTTTTTTTATATCTAAATTGATCAGGATAATTTAGTAAATTTGCTTGGAAAGAACATTACCAATACTATCTACAACTGGACTTTCATCCCGGAGCAGTTGCGCAAATTGGCATAGTGACCACAAGTTTCATCAGAAAATTTAATTTAAAATTTTCTGTTTTTAGGATCACATACCTGCAATTTTAATATTGACTAAATACTTCGTACTAGTACTACTAGAAAGTATGGTAATTGCATAATTTATCACGTGACTTTCATTTAGGAATTCCGATCCATGTATCCGTAGTGACCACCAGATTCGTCAAAGTATTTAAAACCAAAAAAATAAACAAACATTGCATTTAAACAATTCTGCAAATTGTATAACATTATTTTTATTTGTTTAACATTACATACTGTACACTGGTATGTTAAATTTTTTTGTGAAACTTATGTTTATTTTTTTAAATACCTCTAATTTCTAAATTGATCAGAAGAATTTCGTGGTTATATTTGGAAAGATCACACTAAGGGCTATTTATGGTACCACTCTCATCTCGGAACACCTGTCCATATTTCCATAGTAACCAGTTTCTTTTACTTTAGTAAAATTATTTAAATACCTCTAATTTCTAAATTGATTAGAAAAATGCCATGGTTATATTTGGAAAGAGCACACTAGTGGCTATTTATGGTACCACTCTCATCCCAGAACACCTGTTCATATTTCCATTGCAACCAGTTTCACTGGAAAATTTAACATTGAAATTTTTTTTTTCTAAATTGATTAGGAAAATTTCTTATCATTGATTGGAAAGAACATCATCAATACTATCTATAACATGACGTTCATCCCGGATTATTTTCCTAAATCAACACAGTGACCAAAATATTATCAAAAAATTTACCAACAAATTTCAAGTATTTAAAACAGATAAAGATAACTTTACATAAAAAAAAAAAATCCCGCCAATTTTCTAACATTATTTTTATTTTTTTAACAGTTTAGCATTAAGTGCTGCTAACTGAAATGTTAATTTTTTCATTAATAAACATGTTGAAACTTAAGTTTAATTTTTTAAATACCTCTAATTTCTAAATTGATCAGAAAAATTTCATGGTTATATTTGGAAAGAGTACACTAAGGGCTAAATATGGTACCACTCTCATCCCGGAACACCTGTCGATATTTCCATAGTGACGAGTTTCTTAAAAAAAAATTTAATATATAAATTGAAAACTTAAGATAAATTATTTTTTTTATTTCTAAATTGATCAGGACAATTTGATGGCTATAGTTGGAAGGAACATCATCAATATTATCTACAATATGATGTTCATCCCGGAACAGTTACGCCAATTGCCATAGTGATCACATGTTTCATAGGAGAATTTGATTAAAAATTTCTTGATTTTAGGATCAAATATCTTCAATTTCTAAATTGACAACAAAACTCTCAACACAACGATTAGAGGGTATGTCCATTGTTTAACCTATCACCTGGCTTTCATTTCGGAATTCTGCTCCTTGTGGGCATAGTGACCACCAGTTCATCCAAATTTTTAACAAAGATTTGAATTTTTTTTTACTTTTGTAAAATTATTTAAATACCTCTTATTTCTAAATTGATTAGAAAAATTTAATGGGTATATTTGGAAAGAGCACACTAAGGGCTATTAAGAGTACCACTCTCATCCCGGAACACCTTTCCTTATTCCCATAGTAACCAGTTTCATTCGAAAATTCAACATAGAAATTGAAAACTTTAAATTATTTTTTTTTATTTCTGGATTGATCAGGATAATTTGGTAAATTTGGTTGGAAAGAACATCATTAATACTATATATAACATGACTTTTATCCCGGAACATATGCGCCAATTGCCATAGTGACCACAAGTTTCATTGGAAAATTTGGTTTAAAATTTCTTGTTTTTGGGATCAAATACCCCCAATTTTAACAACACTCTAGAGAGTATTTCCATTGCATTATATATCACATGACTCTCATTTTTGGATTTTTCTCCTTATGGCCAAAGTGACTACCAGTTTCAAAATATTTTGACAATTTTTCCATGTAACTTCAACTTTTTAATTGAATTTTTATATATAACAAGTTAAAAATCAACTTTATATTTTTCCCGCCATTTGTAGAATACCCCTTCCCACCGCCCCAATTTTTACTATTTTTATTTTCTGTAAAAAAATAAGTTAGTTGACTTTATAAAAATCAATCTTTTTTTTTTATTTATGTTAATTTAACATAATGGTTTTTTAAAACTTAGGGTAATTTTTTTTTTATTCATAAATTTTGTTTTTTTCTGAACATTTGCAGAATTATAAAAATACCTCAAGTTTCTAAATTGATCACAAACTTTTTTTGGATATCATTGGAAAGAGTATACTTAGGGCTATTTATGGTACCACTCGCATCCCGGAACACCTGTCCATATTTCCATAGTGACCATTAGTTTCATCCACAAACTTAACATAGAAATTCAAAACTTCAGAACAATTTTTTTTTATTTCTAAATTGATCAGAAAAATTTGGAAGCTATGGTTAGAAAGAACATCATTAATACTATCTATGACATGACTTTCATCCGGGAACATTTGTCCAAATTGCCATAGTGACCACAAGTTTCATTGGAAAATTTGGCCTGAAATTTTCGGTTTTTAGGATCAAATACCTCCAATTTCAAAATTGACTAGAAAACTCATACCTATATGAGTAGAGAGTATGTCCATAACATAATCGAACACATGACTTTCATTTCGGAATTCCAGTCCATGTGTCCAAAGTGACCAGCAGATTCATCCAAAAATTTAACATGGAATTTGGAATTTTAAAGTCAGTATAACTCCAACTTCTAAATTGACCAGGCAGATTTTATAACCAGATGTAGAAAGTACATGACCCATACTACCATCAATATATGTGCCGGGTCGGAACACGTTCCATTGCTCCCGTAGTGACCACTGGATTTGTCCACTTTTTGCACGAAAAATTACTAGAGTTAAGTGACGAATTTAAAGTACTAAAAAATTTAATATTTATTTTCAACTATTTTAGAATCAAAGTTTGCAGTCTTACCGACTCATGGCCTGCCCGCCATAAATAGGACCGCCCCCGTTCCCCTTTATTCGATACTCTTTCAAAACTCCCTTTTTAAAAAAAATAACATTGCACTGTTAAAACACTGTTAAACACTCTGTAATGTAAAATGGTTTGTGTCTTTGGTGCTAAAATTCAAATTTATCTTAACGCACATATTTACATCGCATGTAAACAATGGATGGCATACTCCAGGAGCTACAAAAGGCAAATGGGAATAGTTGGGTGTACTACATCATATAGGCTTTGTAGTCTAATGGGTCCAGTTTCCAAATTTAATAGTGGGGTGCCCCAAATAATTTTCAGATTTCAAAAACATTTAACTTTATCAATAAAATTTCGGAGAGGATTTGTGTCTAAAAAAGGCAAATGTAAATAGTTGGGTAGACTTTACCATATACGTTTCGTAATCTAATGGGACAAGTTTCCAAATTTAACAGTGGAGTACTTTAAATAATTTTCAGATTACCAAAATATAAAATTTTACCTATAAAATGTTTGGGGACTATTTGCGAGAAAAGACAAATGGGGTCTAGTTACTAAATTTGGTGTTGGGATTTGACAATGGCCACAAAAACAAATGTAAATAGTCGGGTGGACTACACCATATACGTTTTTTAGTAGAAGGGGTGCAGTTTCTAAATTTGGTAATGGGATACTTTAAATGACTTTCAGATTCTCAATATAATAAATTTTCTGGAGAGGATTTAGGGTCACCAAAGACACGGAAATAGTTGGCTGGACTGAACCATATACGTAATTGGTGCTGGAATTCTTCAAATGATTTTCAGATTCCCAAAATTATTAAATTTACCCAGCAAAAAATGTGCGGAGTACTTCTATTTGGAGTACTTTAAAACTCTAACAAATGAAATGAAATACAACAAAAGAATATCTACTTACATTTGTATGGGAGTGTCGCGGAAGTTAATGAGTTAAGAACTGAATAACTATGAATTCTGGAGTAGAAAATAATGTTTGTGTGTTTTTGTCTTGTGTTTTTTGTTTTTTTTGTTGTATTTCATTACATTTGTTATAGTTTTAAATCACTCCACTAGGAAGTGGTATTGACTTTTTTTGCAGGGTACCTTAACATTTCTGGAGAGGACTTTTGGACACAAAAGACAAAAGAAAATAGTTGGGTAAACTATACCATATTCGTTTCTTAATCTTAGGGGTCTAGTTTATAAATTTGGTAGTTGGATACTTAAAATAATTTTCAGATTCCCAAAATCTTAAATTTATCATATAAAATTTCTTGAAAAATTTGTGACCACAAAAAAATAATTTGGAGTACCTAGGGTTATATAGTCGCAACAAAAAGTCGACTTTTCGTTTTTTTTTCAATTTCTAAAAAGTCGATTTTTCGACTTTTTTCAAATTTTCGACTTTTTTCGACTTTCTTCGACTTTTTTTTAACTTTTTTCGTCCTTTTCCAACTTTTAAAACTCGATTTTTTTGTAAATAAAAGTTTAGTTTTGACTTTTTGTAAGCATTTAGGTGCTATTTTTTTTGGTTGTATTTTATTTATCAAAAAAAGTCGAAGAAATCGAAAATGTGGAAAAGGTTAAAAATATCGAAAGCAAAAGAGTCGACTTTCGATTTATAGAACCCTGTCACTGAGGTGTTTACAAAAATCAAAAACATTGGCAAATATTGCACTCAACACTTTTTAACTCATGCATTTGGCATTGACATTTTTGCTTCACAAAATACATGGAAATACCAATAGTTCAGTTGTTATTAAACTCGGATCTCATTTGAAATTTTTTCAGAAGAAAGAAACTATTCATCTGGCAAAAGTAAAAAATAAAAAATAAAAACTTCGAAAAAAGTCGAAAGCAAAAGTCGACTTTTCGACTTTTTAAGAACAAAAAAAAAAGTCGATTAATCGACTTTTGGACTATAGAACCCTAGGAGTACCCACTACCAAATTTAGAAACTTGACCCCTTAGACTTAAAAACGTACTGTCGTGCTCATACAATTAATTCGATTAATAACATCAAAAATATATATACAATGACCGTCAAAAGTCTACGTACGACTACATAATAATAGACCTAATTATTATCAAACAGGTATTTTTGTAAAAAGTGCTGTGTAGGTAACACTACTCTACACGGATTTTTCACAGAGATTTTGAATACATTTTCTAAAGTATTTTGGCCTCCTAAACACGAATCTGTGATCAGAAAAGTTATATCAAATCGCCTTCTCGAGATAAAGGCATTTTAATTTTTTTCTGGATTAAGTCCTTAAAACAGAACATTTTTTTAATATTGGAAAAGTGTATGTTAATGTTATTTATATTTTTTTTTATTCGAATTCCCAATAAAATTACCCAACTTTTGAAAGAAATCCGGACTCGATACCATCAGGACAGTATAAGAAAATTCAAAATGTCCTTTTTTTGGTTATGTCCTTATAAGAATCCGAATTTTGCAAGAAACTTCCTGTGCACTCCAATTGAATGCAGATATGTAAAGAAGACACTCCAATAAATAGAACGTGGTGTTAAAATCTAAAATACGTTGAGTATATCCAGAAATATTTATAAAAGAAGCCAACTTTGTTGGTTTTGAGGGCTTAATCCGCAAAAAATTTAAATGTCTATATCTCGAGAAGATGATTTGATAAAATTTTTCTGATGACAGATTCATATTTAGGAGGCCAAAATACTTTAAGAAATGTGTTTTAGATTTTAGTTTTTTAATTTTAACAAAAAAACATAAAAATTGGTACGAAAAAGTTCAAAATTTTGACTTCTTTTGCAAATATTTCTGAATATACTAAATGGATTTTGGATTTTAACCCCAGGTTCTCTTTATTGGAGTGTCTACTTTACATATCTGCTTTGAACAGGCAGTTTCTACAAAATTCGGATAATTATAACTACCATATAATGTCCTGATGGTATCCTTGATCGTATCGAGTTAAGTAATTATATTGGGAATTATAAAAAAAAAACGAATAACTTTAACATTCACTTTTCCAATATTAAAAAATTTGTCTGTTTTGTGAGCTTGGTCTACAAAAAATGAAAATGCCTATATCTCGAGAAGGCGATTTGATACAACTTTTCTGATGATTCGTGTTTAGGAGGCCATAATACTTTAAAAAATGTACTTCAGAAGTCTGTGCAAAAAAAAAATTGATTTTTGTAGAGTAGTGTAATCTATCAAGCTTTAATTTAAGCTTAATGGCATTCAGATTGAGTAAATAATAAATGTGCTAAGAGTGTCGAAATGGAAATTGAATTTAGTGAAAGACCTTTTTTTAGATTTTTTAAATATTTTTATGTCAGTATATTTTAATTTTAGTTTTATTCGACCTTTTTTATTAAATATTTTAATAAATAAATATTCGAACTCGAGGCCTTACGATTTTTATTTGTTATTAATTTTTATTTTTATTTAAAACCAATATTTCACCTTTCTTTGAGAGTCATCCTCAGGGGAATATTAATTGTTTACGTAAAAACAAAAAACAAAAAACTTTAAAAAATACGTTGTGTATCCACCATCGTCTGTTATTGCACTGTCAGTCAAAGAAAGGCGAAATATTGGTTTTAAATAAAAATAAAAATTATTAACAAATAAAAATCGTAAGGCCTCGAGCTCGAATATTTATTTATTAAAACATTTTTATGTCAGTTTTTTTCAAGTTCAAACATTAAAAATTTAAAAATGCTCCAAGAGTTATATTCATTTATCTATATAAATTTTTCCAACGAAGCAAAAAAAAAAAATTGTTGATAACTTAATTAAAACTTTAAGTAATTTTTTGAGCTTTGAATGTTCGAGCTTGAATCGACGTAAAAATATTAAAAAAATAAAAAAGGTCTTTCAGTAATTTCAATTTTTATTTCGACCCTCGTAGCACATTTAATATTTATTTAATCTGGACGTCATTAAGCTTGTAAAATTACATACACAGCACTTTTTACAAAAATACTGGTTTATTAGGTCTATTACACCGTCCGACAAAAACGAAAAAAATCGTTAAACAAGAACTGGATAATTTACGTTTGAAACTAGAGACTAAATTAGTAAAACTGCATTTACAGTTTTTCATTTTGTGATCCTGTTTCCTTTTAAAAGGACTTCAAAGTTTAAGAGGATTCAATTTTATAAAATATTTTTTTTAATATTTGTGTCCTAAAATGCCACTAGTGATGGCAAATGAAAGAGGAGGATCTCCCATTATTTACATATTTTTACATATCAGGAAAAAGGAGGTATGTTATATCCTTTTAAAACTTTATCTTTCAATATCATTCAAAGGACATTATTCACATCCTTTTATCCTGATATGGCAAAATAAAAAATGGAAAAATTAGGGGTGATCCTCTTCTTTCATTTGCCATCACCAGTTGCATCCTAGGTTGGGTTGCCATCTCCATTTTGAGAAAAAGAGGACGTCAACCTCAAAAAAAGAGGACAATTTTTAATAAATTAATTTAAAAAAGTCAACGCGATACAATATGCAAAAAAATTCATTTTTATTAAGAAAACAATTTTTATTTCCAATAAAAATTAAATCTATGTTTCCACTTATATATCAGAAATTTTCAATTTAATTTTAGAAATATCCATTTTTAATTCAAAAATTTCCAGTTATATTTATAAAATGTCTAAATATAATTCAAAAATTTTCAATTGTATATTAGAATTTTTTTATTTATATTTCAAAATTTTCTAAATGCTTTTTAGAAAATTCTATTTGTTTTTCAATAGTTTCCATTTTCATTTTAAAATTTTCTAAATGATTTTAAGAAAATTACTTTTGAATTTTATTAAGTTCAGATTTTTTAATTGTATTTCAGAAATTTAAATTTTTATTTAAAAAGTATCTAATTGCATTTCCAAAATTTCATTTGTTTGTCAAAATTTTCTGAAAAGCATTTGAAAATTTTTGAAATATACTGAATTGAAATTTTCTGAAAAGCATTTAAAAATTTTCTGAAAAGCATTTAGAAATTCTGAAATGCAATTTTCTGAAAATCATTTAGCAAATTTTAAAATGCAAATGGAAACTTTTGAAATACAATTGGAAATTTCTGAAATATTTTTGAAATTTTTGGAAATTTAAAAGGAATTTTCTTAAAATCAATTAGAAAATTTTAAAATGGATATTTTTGATATACTAATCTTTTTTCGATGAGCAAACTTTATGACACACAACAGCTGATAAGAAGTGATGACAACGTAGTTATTTTCTCACATAAAGTGTTTTTTTACTCGAAATATACGATTTTTTTTTCTTAAAAGTTGACATTACCGCTGGCAAGCGAAAATACAGCTATGCCAATAATTCAAAAGTTTAGAAGCAATAATAAAATGTCAGGGGGAGAAGTGCAAAAAGTAGGACAACCCCGGACACTTCATAAAAAAGAAGTAGGACAGCCCCGGACGACCTAAAAAAGAGGACGGTGTCCGGGGAAAAGAGTATGTATGGCAACCCTAATCCTAGGACAAGTACAAATATTTAAAAAATGTTTTACAAAATGTAGTCCCTTCAAACTTTGAATTCATTTTAAGAGCAAACAGGATCACGAAATGATAAATTGTAAATGCAGTTTTACTTTTCCATTTGATCTCTTCTTTCAGACGTATATTATCCGGTTCATGTTTACTATTGGCTGTCGGATGATGTTATTGTAGGCGTACGTAGAATTTTGCCAGCCACTGTATGACTAAAACAACGAATTTGGTTTCTCAAAAATGCCTATTTTAGTTGCCAAACATCTTCAGATTTTAAAGTTATTGCCTAAAAACTGTTTTTAGGACTTTTTATGCTTAACCACGTGTAACTCAGAAAATATTTAACTGATTTTTAATTTCCGAATGGTTTATAATAGAAGAATGAAAGACCTTTTTACATATGTAAATTTATTATTCATAGACATTAATAAAAAAAGATTTTTATAATGTTGCGAAATACATAAGTAAATGAGAAATCCATTGGAAACTTGTGAAATAGAATTAAAAATTAAACAATTTTTGTCCCGCTTTTCTACAATACAAAAAATATTTAAAATCATTAAAAGTTTTGTCCGAAATATCCAACTGGGCTCTGGTCAAAACATTTAATACACATTTTTCGAGCTTCCTCCTGTTTCTTTTTTCCAAAAGGGTTGATTTAAAAAAAAAAAAATACTACACGCTACTTTTTCTTTACTTGAATAGAAATGTTGCTATATTTATATAATTTATATGATTTTATTCTTCTTGGTGGTGGGTATAATAAGTTTGTACTGGTGTTTGTAACTCCTCGAAGTGTTCGTCCCACATTCAAGAATACCCATTGAGTTAAACTACACAGTAAAAAGTTTTGGGTTAAATTTAAAACCTAGCGGAACACATTTTAAACCACCTTGGAATTAAATTGAAAGTTAAATCCGAAATGGTTTAAATGTTAAACCACATAGGAATTAAAAGATTGTTTTTCTTTATGTTATTTCTTTTATTTTTATTTTAATGCAAAAAAATAATTAAATTTCTCTCTTAAAAAACTAATAAAAAATAAACGTCAAACGTCATTAACAATTGTATTTCATCAAGTTTAAAATAAACACTTAACAAGGAATTAAAAACAGCTGTTGTATTGAGTGAGAAAAAAAAAACTTATTCATTCAATGAAAGTGTGGCAAAATGTTTGCAATGTACGCAAAAATAAAAATTTATGGAAAATTTTATGTTATCAAAATTTGCGATCCAGAAAGTGAAGTTTTGACTCCGACCGGAATATAATTATCAAGTAAGTATTGACTACAAACGTTTTGCAATCGTGTTTAATTAATTTTTGTTTAACCTTACTTTTAGACCAGCCGAATCTTAAAGCAAAAGGCAGAGACTGGAATTTTTGATCGGGCAGTGCATTCATTAACTTCGAAAACCTTCCATAAATAACACTGTGCTACAAAAAACACAAAATCGAATATACTTTTGAAATGAGGTAGTTAAGATTGTAGGTCTCGTCGAAAAGATCACAAAAATGCCCATCAAACTTGCCAGACACCCTCAAATTTTAAAGTTATTGCCAAAAAACGTTTTTTTGGGACTTTTCTCACTAAACCACGTGTAACTTAAAAAGTTTTCAACCGATTTTCAATTTTTTAACTGTTTTGGATAGAAGAAATATAGAGCTTTTTATGTGTGTGAATAAGTCTATACATTTAAGAAAGATATGTATTGATTTTTTCAACAATATATAATTTTTTTTTGTTATTTTTTGAAAAATTTTTGAGTTTTATCAGAGTTGTGATAATTTTTCTAAAAAATAAAATTAAGATTTTGCATGAAATTGCCGTTCGGACAACCCAGGCAAAAAAAATAAAAAAATAAACGAACATACTGAGAGGTCGCGTATCATTATTTTAAAGGTTTTTGGCCCCCTGAATTCGAATTTGACCTTGAAATTGCACTATCTTATTAAGTTTTTGATATATCAAATTATGTTAAATATCTCAAAAACCAGACGAGATAGAGGAATTTAAAGGACAGATTCGGATTCAGAGCGCCAAAAACCTTTAAAAATATTGTACATGACCTCTTATGATAAAATTATTTTTTTTGCCTGTGATATCTAAACGGCGATTTCCTGAAAAATCTTAATTTTCTTTTTTAGAAAAATTATCACAACTCTGTCAATTCTTATCTGATTTTTAAAGGATAAAGCTCATCGAATTCACAACTAAATTTTCCTTAAAATATGTTTATAAATATAAAGGTTGTTAAACGAACTATAGCAGAAAAAAATCGATAAACTCGAAAAATTTTCAAAAAATAACAAAAAAATTAGACATTATAGAAAAAATCAATAGATATCTTTCTTATATGTGTATACCAATTCACACACATGGAAAGTCCTATCCTTCTTCTATCCAAAACAGTTAAAAAATTTAAAATCGGTTGAAAATTTTCTGAATTACACAAGGTTTAGTGAGAAAAGTCCCAAAAAAACGTTTTTTGACAATAACTCTAAAATTTGAGGGTGTCTGGCAAGTTAAATGGGCATTTTTGTAATCTACTCTACAAAACCAACAACCTATACCATATCACATTAGAAGTATTTTTTCACTGTAGCACAGTGTAATTAATTACACAATCAGTGATGCCAACTTTTTACAGGCAAAACGCGCAAAACAATGACTCAAAAAGCGCTAAAAAGCGCAAAATTAAAATAAATTAAAAAGCGCCAAAAAGCGCTAAAAAATAATTTTAATTTAACGGTTTTAATAAAAAATTTTATAAAATCATGAGGCCTATTCACAAAATATGTCTAAAAAATTGCTAAATATAATTTTTAAACTAAATTTTTTCTGTTTTTATTATAAATAAAAACCACACTTTTTCTTAATTTTCAACAAAATTTTACATTTCTATGATTGTACTACAACAATTACTTGTAAAATATGGATTTACGACTGTTTTTAGGACGTTTCTGTTCTAAAATGTACATTTTTTCTCAAAATGATTTGTTGTTTAAAGAAAGCGCTAAAGGCGCTAAATGAAAAAGTGAAAACGCGCTAGTTTAGCGCCTTTTTTAAAAACGCGCTAGATTTAAAAAATGCGCTTTTTGGGTGGTCAAAAAGCGCTAAATCTAGCGCGAAACGCGCTGAATTGGCATCGCTGTACACAATACTGATCCAGCAGCTGCTTTTGTTTTTTTTTTTGATGGAACGACATCAACAAACCGTGCCGAAATTGATTTGGAAGACCCCCAGGAATAATTTCGTAATATAGAAATTTCATTTTTTCCATGTAGTTTTACTGAGTTTGGGTGAAAAATGCATTAACATTCCTCTTCATTTTAACTTACTTCAGGTATTTGATCTGTATTTTAAGTCTTCTTGTTTATTCAATACACAAAAATATAAAAAAACATAACCTTTTGTTTTATTTATTTTTGGGTAAATTTTATGAAAGGGGTACCATTTTTAGTCCTGCCTAGATTAAAATTAACACCCGTTTAGGTATAAAATTATTTACATTTATAAAACTATTTGGGATTTATTTTAACACCAAAAAATAGGTTAAAAAGCCACTCTCTCACTCTCTTTTTATCTCTTTAAAAATACACTTTTAAAGGAATAAATTTAATTCTTTTTGTCTTTGATATATATACACACCAGCTAGGAATTAAAATTAACCCAAAACTTTTTACTGTGTAACGTTTTAAGGCGATTTAGCGATGTTCGTCTGTCCGTTCAGCATTTAGACTGACAAAGTAAATGATGTAGTGCGATTCAGGTTGCAATTATCAATTAATTTAACTGAAATTTAAAATTAATGATTTTCTTAATCCAAAAACGACCGTTTTGAAATTGGAAAAATTCTGTTCATTTAGCCTCGATACAAATGTAGTTCGTTTGTTAACAAATAAAAGCCTATTTCACTTTAATTTTGTTTGTGTGTTTATTTTACACTTGTAAAAGATTTAACAAAATGTTGATTCAATTGGTCCATGTTTGGACTTGGGTCACAATTTCCGGTAAGCAATGTTGCTGGTCGGTCTTGATCGAATATTATTTTTTATATGCATATGTTTTTATTATAGTTTGACATTTGTCAATCTTAAATACAAAGTCAATGTCAGTTGTCAACCCCCCTCTATTTATCAAAATATTGAAATCATCCAACAAAATATATTTAAGTATTATTATTAAATTTTGCTTTGTTTGTTTATTCCTTTTTGGCAAAAATTTTGCATTGGATTTTTTCCCTTCTTTCGAATGATCCTTTGTTTTCCATTGTTTTCTTTATACAAAAGCAGCTGTAAAGTTAATAATTAAATACCTATGACTTTTTCTGTTGTTTGTTATTTCGGGGTTTCTTTGGTTTTTTATTTCATCAAAATGCTTTTTATACCCTCCAACTACAGTATGGGGGTATACTCACTTTGTCATTCCGTTTGTAACGCATCGAAATATCGGTCGGGGACCCCATAAAGTGTATATATTATTGATCTATGATCGATTCTAAGACTTTTCTAGAATGTCCGTATGTCCGTCCGTCCGTCCGTCCGTCTGTATAAGACACGATGCAGTCCAAAATAAAAGAGATAGACTCGTCAAGTTTGGCAGGAATATGTGTTTTGGTCCTAGGCAGTTTAAGTTCGTAAATGGGCAAAATCGGACCAGGGGGAAAAAAGTTCCCAACGCCATATTTTCACAGGTTTTTTTGTATTTCTGTTAAGCAAATGAAACAATTTGATGTCAGAAAAAGTCCAAGGTCCTACGCTTGGACCCAGGAAATAAAAAAAAATCGTTTTTTTCCCCCGCCCCCCTTTTGTGGGCGTGGACATTAAAAATGTTTTTAAATAATGATAAAATTGTGTTACTGAAGCTTCAAAAGCATAATAAATGAATTTTTAAACATTTACTGCATGGGTTTATGTGCCCCCTAATGACCCCTACTGACCCCTACTGACCCCCCCCCCCCCAAAAAAAACGCCCCTGCAATTTTTTTTTTTACGACTTTTATATGTTGGAGGGTATTAAAGATTCGGCACAGCCCAATTTAACACTCTCACTTGTTAATTTTGTGTTTTGTCCATCTTGTTTTTTAGCATTTGCTTTATGAAATTTTTTTTTTTTGTTTTGTTAACCCTTTGATCAAAATTTATTGTAGTAGTACAAATTATATTTAATATACCCTCCACTTACAAGGAAGGTGTTTCATACACAGAAAAAATTTTAGTGAAAAAAACTTTTAATTCAAATTTTTAAAAAGTTCATTATAGTTTTTAATAATTTTTTTAATTGATTAAATGATTAAATTTTTTAATTGATTTGGCAAATTTCCGTGAACTGACAATAAATGCAAACTTTTCTTGTTAAACTATTTCAAATTTATGTAATTAATACTAATTAATTAATTGGAGAGGGAAAAACTTTTTTTTAGTCTTTTGGATTTTTTTCTCATTTTTTCCAATCGGACTACATACAGTGGCTGCCAAAAGTCTAAGTACGACTACATAGTATATGTAATTTGTTAAAGATAAAGGTAACAATAATAGACCTAATTTTTTATCAAACAAGTATTTTTGTAAAAAGTGTTGTGTAGGTAATTTATCTAGCTTTAATTTAAGCTTAATGGCATCCAGATTGAGTAAATATTAAATGCGCTACGAGGGTCGAAATAGAAATTAAATTTAATAAAACAAATTTAATAAAACCAAGTGAGAGTGTTAAATTCGGCTATGTCGAATCTATGATACCCTCCAACATGTTAAAACATATAAAAAAATTCAGGGTCGTTTTTTGAGGATGGGCTCAGTGGGGGTGGTGGGATACTTTCCCCATCGCGATAAATGCTAACTAATTTATTATTATGCTTTTTGCAATTTAGTAATACCATTTTCTCATTATTTTAATGGTTTTTTAAAATTCACGCCCACAAAAGGGGGCGGGCAGAAAAAAACTAAATTTTCCAGCCCCCTGGGTCTAAGTGCAGGAGTTTAAAACCCTTCTGACATAAAAAGATTTCATTTGTTTAACAAAAATGGCAAAAAAAGATGTAAAAATAGCGTTTTTTAAGAGTTTTTTTTTAGTTCGTTAAGGGGGAACTTTTTTCCCCCTGGCTGATTTTTTCCGTACTTAACCGGACTATGAGCATTATACATATTCTTATCAATTTTCAGGGGTCTAGCTCTTTTATTTTGGACTGAATCGTGTTTTATACAGACGGACGGGCGGACGGACGGACATTCATAGAACGACTTAGAATCGATCATAGATGAATAATATATATGAGCAATTGTCATTAACTTTTAATATTTAAGAAAAAAAATTGCGATTTTTTTTTCGTGGCACATTGATCCGTCCGCGTGCATTAATTTGAGCGATCGCACCCAAAACTATGGCGGTTTAAAGTTAAAATTTTTAAAAAAATTGTCAAAATTACATTTTTTATCCGAAGTTTACCAAACGTACCATTTTGTATTATGCACAGAAAGAAATAAAAAAAAAATTTGAGTAAATTTTTAATACTATTGAGTAAAAAATTACTCAATTTTCCACCAGTAAACGATTTAATAGTATTGAGTAAATTTTTAATAAAAATTTATTAAATGTTTGCCAAAAAAATTTGAGTAAATTTTTAATTGACACTATTAAGTGCAGGAACAGAACAAGAAGCACCACCTTTTAAAAACAGAACAAGTTTTATTTCACATCGGCGCCGGCCACCGGTTTAATCTGCCAAACCGTATGGAAAAAGTCGTGCCGGGCTTATTCTGTTTCTACTCTAAAAAAAACAAAGTTTAAAAAAATTTCATATTTTTTTACAAAGAAAAAAAACATGTTTTTTCAAACTTTACCAAATATATTTTTGTCTTAAAGACATAAAAAAATTTTATAAATATGATTACAAACTTTCATGTATATATACAAAAAACTATAAACAAAACGAGAATTAAAAAAACTAAGAAAATTCCAAAAAAAAATTAAAAAAGCTATTAAATTCTTATTAAATGATTTACTCAATTTGTTTTAAATTTTTGAGTAAATTTTTAATTGCGTCAATTAAAAAATTACTCAAAACTTTTTTTAAATTTAAACAAGTGATTACTCAAATTGTTTTTCCCCATATTTTTTTCTGTGTGCTTACCTAGAGCTAAAATACATATTCAAACATGCATAAAATCTTTGCTAAATATCGAGATATTTGCATTTAACCAATTTTTTTCGGCACATTTTCCAATATTTTGGAAATCGGGGTCTGGACCTATCGGGTCCGAACCCAATGGGGTCCTCAGATGTTTATGAAATAAGTTAAAAAAATAAAAATTTGGTTAACTTATTATTGGCAAAACATTTTTGCTAACTTTAGCAAAAAAATTTGTGGGTTCAAAATCAGCAAATTTTCTTGTAGGTTTACAAGCTTTTTTTGCTAACATTACAGTTTTTTTTTTGAGTGTAGTTTTTGATCCAAAATTTTTGTCCGTTTCGCTCTATCTTGCTTAGTTTTTGAGATACGAGATTTTAGGGGAACACTGGGGTTTTAAGAAATGAAAAACTCGATAACTTCAAAAATATTACTCGGAGAGCTTTTGGTTATTTTGTGGTCTTGTTCTACGTGTTGAGGGCTACAAAAATGCTTTTGGACTTTTTATCGTGTCGGCAATATTTACCGAGATATGAGCATTTACAATTTTCGGGAATGCTAACTTTTTTGGATCCAAAGTTAGGACCCATCAGGGTCCACACGTGTGAAGAGGACCGGCGATACTATGGAGAGCTCGAGAACCAAAAATGCCATCCGTTTTGATCTATCTAGCTTAGTTTCCGAGATAGCGCCATTTTAAGTTTTCTAAAAAAAATTAAATTTACCATTTATTTTTGCTAAAATTAGCAAAAAAAGCTTGTAAAAATTTGGTCAACTCAATTTTAAATTTAGCAAAAAAATTAGTTCAAATTTTGTTTAAAATTGCTAATGCGCTAAATGAAGTTTACAAGATATTTTTGCTAACATGCTAATCTCAACTAAAAATTTGCTAAAGGTTAACTTACTAGCATTAGCAAAAAAAATTAGTAAATCTACTAATGTATTATTTTGAGTGTAGGCCCCTCTGATTCCAGGGGATCCTAGTATTAGCGGGTGATTAATTCAAAGATAACACTACTAAACATTGAAAATGCGACTGGGACGCGATCTTATACACTTAATTGCAATAGCTCTGCTGTTCAAAAATCCAAACTTTTTGAGAAAATTGAGGTCAAAGTTAAAAAAATCGCCAATTTGGGCATTTTTGGAAACTGATAGCGGATGAAACCGAGGTGATGGCGTCTTCAAAATAATAAAAGACAATTTGTGCTCCAACGGTTAAAGCGACTAATCAAATAAGTTATACATCTTAAAGAGCAATGTTTGAGCTTTACCCTTGACTTATTTTTAAGTCGTTAACACATCGGGTTTATCCTCTACGAGTTGTTAAATATGTCCAAAAACGCGTTTTTTTTTTGTATTCCAAATTTCTCAAAATCCTGATGTAATAGAAAGTTTGGAAACCGGTTATGCGTCCAGGAGAATAATTGTAATCATGTGTATAAGGTGACGTTCCATTCGCAGTCTTTTTTCATATGAATTTTAGTGAAATGAAATTGGATTTTGGGAATAAGATATCATTGAGAGACAATTGTGCCCTTACGGTTAATGCGACTGACAAAACGAGTGCACCATCCTTAAGAGCAATTTTTAAGCTTTAACCTCGATTTATTTTTAAGTCGTTATCACATCTGGTTCATTCACTATGGGTTGTCAAAAATGCCCAAAAATGCAATTTTTTTGAAATTGAAATTGAAAAATCACATATTTTTGCATATAATCGCTATTATTAATCAAACATCCTTAAATTTTTTGTAGAGACGTCTATGTAGATACAATACACCAGAATCAATAAAGAACCCGATTTTTATTTTTTTTGTTAGTTAGGACGTTTTGCGTTTTAGCTGACGATGTATGTTTCTAAACAGTATTTTTTAAACTAATGGGGCTATTCTAAAATTTTATTATTATAATAAGTGCTATTATTAGCAACCCAGAATTTTATTATAGATACCAAAAATTTCAACTCTAAAAAAAGCTTTATCAACTTTTTGTTGTTCTAAAACAATTTAATTTGAAATTTGAATTTAGACAACAAAATTTTATAAGCACAATAGCTGTATGGGTAGGTGGGTGGTTTTGATATTTTGTTATTTTTGGAGGCATGGGTTCAAATCCCACCCATTTCTTACAAATATTTTTTTTTTGCCAATTTTTATTTTTTTTATTACAAATATTATAATGCAGTTTTTTTTAAATTTTTAAATTTCGCAATTTTTAAAAGATGCAAAAAAAATTAATTTTTGCATCTTTTTTTCTGAAATTATTATTATTGTATGGTTTTAATTGGCTATTTCTCTCGCAAAAAAACATTATAATTGTCTTTAGAGGAAAAAAAAATTATATTTTTTTTTAACTACACTTTTTTGCATGCAAAAAAAATTGCAATAATTTTTGTAATAATATGTTTCTTATTTTTGACTACAATAATGCGTATTTTGACAAATTGCGAAAAAATACGGAATTTTGACGAAAACAGAATGTTGGTTTCTTGTTATAAATGAAAAAAATATTGTTATAGATGACAAAACTTGTTATAGACTGAAAAGTACATAACAATATTTTGTCATCTATAACAATATTTTTTTCATTTATAACAAGAAACCAACATTTTGTTTTCGTCAAAATTCCGTATTTTTTCGCAATTTGTCAAAATACGCATTATTGTAGTCAAAAATAAGAAACATATTATTACAAAAATTATTGCAATTTTTTTTTGCATGCAAAAAAGTGTAGTTAAAAAAAAATATTATTTTTTTTCCTCTAAAGACAATTATAATGTTTTTTTTTGCGAGAGAAATAGCCAATTAAAACCATACAATAATAATAATTTCAGAAAAAAAAGATGCAAAAATCAATTTTTTTGCATCTTTTAAAAATGGCGAAATTTAAAAATTAAAAAAAACTGCATTATAATATTTGTAATAAAAAAAAAAATAAAAATTTGCAAAAAAAAATATTTGTTAGAAATGGGTGGGATTTGAACCCATGCCCCCAAAAATAACAAAATATCAAAACCACCCACCTACCCATACAGCTATTGTGCTTATAAAATTTTGTTGTCTAAATTCAAATTTCAAATTAAATTGTTTTAGAACAACAAAAAGTTGATAAAGCTTTTTTTAGAGTTGAAATTTTTGGTATCTATAATAAAATTCTGGGTTGCTAATAATAGCACTTATTATAATAATAAAATTTTAGAATAGCCCCATAAAACTAATGTGTATTTTTGTTTTTTATTTTAGATTTCAATGGATTGAATGCAAGTTTTGAAATTAACTGAGGAGGCAAACATAAACCATACAAGGTAATAACTAGAGTTTTTATACAAACCTTTTTGAGTAACATTTTTGAGTAAAAGAGCAATACTTAGAAAAAAATGTTTGTACTGTTGGTTAATTTTTAATTATATCGTTGTTGTATTAACAAATAATTTAATTGTGTTGACAAATTGTGTTGTCAAATACAAAATCAATTAATTTCTTTGTCAATACAATTAAATTGTTTATTTATTCGACAAAGTTTTAATTGTAAATTGTAAAAATATTTTTTTTTTGTGGATTTGTTTATGACAATCTTCTACTGGACTTTTTTCTCGGGAAACATTTGTAAGTAAACAAATCACAAACTGATGCTCTAAAAAATGACATTTGGCGCTGCATAGACGAGGGAAGAAATGTTTTTTTTTTTATTTGCAAAATGTTTTTAACAATTTTGTGAAAAAAGGAGATTTTCACACCCTTTGTACAGGTTCTGTCATACATTTTTTTCAGATCTTGGAAATAGTGTAAAGTTTGTATTATACATTTTTAAATTCATCGTTAAACACAAACTGGATAATATACGTTTGAAACTAGAGACTAAATGTAGTAAAACTGCATTTACAGTTTTTCTTGTCGTAGTCCTGTTTCCTTTTAAAAGGACTTCAAAGTTTTAGAGAACTAAATTTTATAAAATATTTTTCTAATATTTGTACTTGTCCTAGGATGTCACTAGTGATAGCAAATGAAAGAGGAGGATCTCCCATAAGTTTACTATTTAATTATTTTTACATATCGGAAAAAAGGAGGATAGTTACGTCCTTTAAAAAGTTATTAATTCCAAATGACTTTATTCACATCCTTTTATCCTGATATGGCAAAATAAAAAATGGAAAAATTAGGGTAGATCCTCCTCTTTCATTTGCCATCACCAGTGTCATCCTAGGACATCTACAAACATATTTTACAAAATGTATCATTTCCATTTAAAAGGAAACAGGATCAAGAAATGCAAAACTGTAAACGCAGTTTTACTCCATTTGATCTCTACTTTCAGACGAATATCATCCGGTTCATGTTTAATATTGGCAGTCGGACGGTGATATAAGTAGTAATAGTTTTTTAAGTAAATTAATTTTTTTCCCATGTATTTATTTCAATTTTGTTACTATTCTTTTTCTTTTTGCTATCGATATATAATTGAGCTACATTGTACGTGTTTACTTAATTATGCATGTGAAAGTTTTAGAATTTACAATAATTTCTTTATTCTTGTTTTTTTTTCTTATTTTTCTTATTATTAAGAACAAAATGAAACGTTGTATAAATTTTATTACTTTTTCTTCTTTTAAAACAACTTCCAAATTAAGCTTAAATTGGGTTTGATTTTTGTTTTGTGGCATAAAATCCAAAATTTACAACAATAAAATTTAAGAAACAGCAATAACAATAAAGACCAGTTCTCACATTTTTTTTTTAACTTCAAACAATATGTAACTAAAGAACCTACAAAAAAACTTAACTTACTTAAACTTGCTTAACCAGACCAACATAAAAAAAATTATAACCAAAAAACGTGTTTAGGCCCTTTTGAAAAAAACATCTTAAACTTTTTAACAAAACAAAAAATTTTAAATTAATGATATCAGTCAGTGAATAAGAACAGTGTATCAACTACACAATTAATGTGAAATTGACATTTAACCAGTAAGACAAGTATAGTCGATCAAAACCGGCCATATAATACCCTACACTCAGTGCTGCCAACTTTTTTTTGGAGAAATCATCAATTTTAAAAAAAAAAATCGTCAAAATCGTCAAGTTGAAAAAAATTTGTCGTCAAAAAATCGTCATGACAAAAATACGCTAATAAATACCAAAAATGTTAATACCCCAGACCACTCCATGGTCCAGAGTGTATTGAGTTTCCGTTGATGTTTGTAACTATCCAAAATATTGGTCCTCGACCTTTTTCAAGTCCCAATTATCAATTAATTAACCTGAAATTTGAAACTTAAGAAAAGCTTATGGCCCAAGGACGAAGATTTTTGAAATTGATTTTTTGTGCATAACCCCCATATTAAAATTCACCCCGATATTGGAGCGTTGTAAAGTTAGCGCACCAATTAATTTATATTGACCACTTCTAATAACAAGTGTATTTTTCTGGTGATTTTTTAACTTTTCCTGCATTTTCCAAGCTTGTTAAGCTTTTTTATTAAAAGTAACTATCTTTTTTTAAAAAAATATAGGTTTTTCTCTTTTCATTTCAAAAAATTAAGTGAACTTCAAAGAATTTGCTTACAAAATTTGAATTTTTTGATAAAAGTTTACCATTTTTGCCTCATTTAATAAAATCGTCATTTTTGTTCCTGGCGAAAATGAAAAATCGTCAATCGTCATTTTAGTAAAATTGACTTCAAAAATCGTCAAAATGACGATAAATCGTCAAAGTTGGCAGCGCTGCCTACACTAAAAAAAAGCTTGGTGAAAGTAATGAAAATTGACATAAGCTTAATGAAAAATGACTTTCGTTTCGGGAAAATAATTTTTTTGTTTTTATTATTCCCTCGTATTCAAAAAGTTTTTGTTTAAAAAATGTCAAGTTCAAAGCACTGTGTTGTTAGTTTATTAAAATGAATAGAAATAAAAGATGTTAAACAAATAATCTCAAATTAAAATTTATAACGTTTATGCATAGGTTGAATTTTAAATAAAGTACACAATTTGTTATTTCTTTTTATACCAACCAGCACTTACAATTCATACAAAATCCTTGAATTATATCCACAATAAAATACAAATGATTTTGACTATTATAATGATTACAAATAATTAGGAAATCTAACATTATGTTAAAATAATTCGTTGTAAACAATTATTTAAAAAATAAAAACGAAAATGACATTAATATCATTATCATTATAATATGCATTACACTGATAATAAATGTAATTTTCTTTTTGAATTAATGTTGACTTTCAAAAAGAAAAATTTCATCAGATGAGAGTTTTTTTATACGGAATAAATACATTAAAATCTGTCGTACAATAACAAACATTACTAATGCAGACATTTCTGAAATCGGGACTCGTTTAGACCCAGCCTGCATTTAAACGTTCTCCTCAAATTTGACTATTATAAAATATATATCTTGCCATTATTTTGATCTTTAATGATTGCTTTCTTAAGTAGTTTGGTATTGCATTTGATTGAAATCGGTTCAGCGATTCAAAAGTTATGAAAGAAAATGTAAGGACACCTCGAAAATTTTGGTACATTCAACATAACCTAAAAATACAAAATGCTTTTATTCGGCTGCTGGTTAACACATGTGAACAGAATTGATCACTGAATGGTATTTAAACAAGTACAAACATATTTTTTTCCAAAAAAAAAAAAATTTCGCCAAATTATTTTTCACGAAATTTTTTTTTTTCGCGGATTTTTTTTGTTTTTTTTTTCAAATAAACTTTTTTTACATTGTTGAGGGTATCAATACATTCGGTCGAATTAAACTTTTTTACTTGTTTTTATTTTAAAATCATCTACTTGATGTTACCTTACAAACTAAACTGAACATAAATACACTACAAAATGGGAAAATTAACTAAATTCAAAGTTCATATTTTTCTTAAAAATAAGGAAAGAACAAATTTTTTAAAATTATAGAACATTTTTATTTCAATTTAGTTCAAAAACATTTGAGGACCCGATTGGTTGAAGAACCCATTGGGTTCGGACCCGATAGCTTCAGACCCAGTTAGGTTTATTTAAGAATAGTCATAGTTTTTGATCCACCATTTTTGTCTGTTTCGCTCTACCTTGCTTAGTTTTTGAGATACGTAAATTTAGGGTAACACTGGGGTCTTGGGATTTTTTATTATTATTATTTAACTCATAATTTAAATTACAAGATAACTTATTAAACATGAGCCATAGCAACGTAGGCCTTCAGCTCGGTATATTACATTTTTTTATTTTTTAACCTAACTTATTGTAAAATAACTAGTGTCCGACCGAACGTTCGGGTTCGGTTACGGAGTTCGGTAAAAAGTGGCGTTCGGCCACTGTTCGGTGTTCGGTCAAATTTTGGCCGAACTTTACCGAACACCGAACTTTTGTTTGTATTGCTTTTTATCGTCTTAAAACTAAGCCATACTAACAGTGCAACTACTTTACACCTCAAATCAGACTATTGTTAAAAAGAAATATATTTTTTTTCCAAAAAAATCAACTTGAGCCATATTTTTTCACTTTTTTTAAGTATACAAAAGTACAAAATATTTATTTTTTACTGTAAATTAGAACAACTAAGAAAAAACACTTTTTTAGTTGTTTTTTTTTTCATAATTATATGCAAAAACAACTTTTTTTAAATAAAAAAAAAAAGTTCGGTTACGGGTTCGGGTTCGGCCGAACTTTGCAAAATTGACCGAAGTTCGGGTTCGGGTACGGGTTCGGTCTGAAAAAGTGCGTTCGGTCGGACACTAAAAATAACATTATATTTCATTGTAAAGCTTTGATTTTTTGAGGAAAGTCAGTGGAGGGATGGGATAAAGGAGATGGGATCTTGAGAATTAAAAAACTCGATAACCTTAAAACTATTTCTCCGAGAGCTTTTGGGTATTTGGCGGTCTTGTTTTACGTGTTAAGAGCGAATGCCAACTTTTTTTAAATCCAAAGTTAGGACCCATTGGGTCCACACATGTGAATAGAACAGGCGATAATATGGCGAACCAACGAATCAAAAAATGGCCTCCATTTTGCTCTATCTAGCTTACAAGGGAAGTCTCCCTAGTGTCACCTGCGGATCTTTATGGAATTGGTTTTATTTTGTAGATCAGAAAAAATAAAGGGACACGTATTTTTTTATAGCGGCCCAAATTCATATTTAGGGGGTAAAAAGGAGGGGGGAAGACAAGGCCATTTTTCAGTTTTTTTCGTTTATCTCCTATATTATACAAAGAAACCTAGTCATGTTACATACCAAATGAAAGGTCTTTGGAAAACCAATCTACGTGTGCTAAGAACGTGTCCAAACATTCACAACTTTTCGTCATATTGAGTAAAATACCAAAATTTTAGGACATTTTTGTTAATAAGTCGAAAAATATTAACTTCTTTGGCCCGTTGTTAGCATCACGAGATAGGTATTTTTAATACCTTTAATCTGATACCACACATGCCTATATTAATTTTGTATAAATAGGCGTAAATCGTAAAAAACTGAAAAAGGTCAATTTCCCCCCATACAAATCGACCCCCCCTAAAAATGAGTTTGGGCCGCTAAAAAAAAATACGTGTCGAATTAATTTTCGTTCTTAACAACATATCCAAATTTCATGAAGATCGGAGGGTGACACCAGGGAGACTTCCCTTGTTAGTTTTAGAGATATCTCCATTTTAAGTTTTCTGAAAAAAAATTCCCCGAGTTATAAAAATTTTACTAAAATAGGGGAAAAAAACTTCATAAAATCTAAGAAGATGAACTAATCAGTGGAAAATTATGTCCTAAAACTAAAGAAGAGGAATATGTCTTAAAAATAAAGATTTTTTCATATATTTAGGGAAAATTTCTTTATCGGTAAGAATTTCTTCCATGTATTAGGAAATTCCATTTAAGGAAAATAATGGACTATTTAACAGTACATGAACTAAAAGTTTTTTCTAACAGTTAAGAAAATACTATCAGGCACGTGAGTGGATTTTGACTCACACTCACTCACGTACAAAATAATCGGATCACTCACTAATAACTCACGCAATATTTTTTTACTCACGCTCACTCACTATTCACTTGAGTAATAAAAAACTTACTCACGCGTGACTCACGCCAAATTCAATCACGCGTGAGTCACGCAAAATCTACTCACGCAATAAAATTTTCTTACCACAAAAAAACAAAAACTCAAAAAAAAAAATTTTTTACGAAAATTTTAAAAAAATTGGGCAAATCAAAAAATCTAATCACGCAAACTCACACAAAAAATAAATGACTCACTCACTAATCACTCACTCACGTGAATCACGCAAATCACGTGACCAGCGCCCATCTCTAGACTAAAGGTACACATTTAATAATACTGTACAATTTGGAGTGTTGTTTATTGATGGTGTTTAAAATTGACGATATTCCAAGACTAACGCAATCAGACATGATAAGATTTTTATAATGTTCATTTTTAGTGTTTGATTTAAGTAAAAAAAGTTTAAATCAAGTTGATTCAAACAAAAAGTGATTTGAATCAGTTGATTTAAATCAAAAGTGATTTGAATCAGTTGATTCAAATCATTCAAATCAAAGTGATTTGAATCAGTTGATTCAAATCAAAATGTATTAATTCAATTTAATCAAATCAAAGAATTAATTATTTGCAATGAAATTAAGTGAATTAAAAAATTAATTAATTCTTTTCGATTTATAGAAACAAGGAATTAATTCAATTATTTTAAATCAGATTTAAGAAATTGAATTAGGGAATTAAATCTTCAAAGGTCTGGTTGTATACACTTTACAAATCTAACAAAAGATAGATTCAATCGGTCCTTGTTGGGACTTCAGTTGAAGGGTGTACCACACAACACCTCTACGCCGACGCTTATCCGATTGATCTTATATGTATATTAGAGTGTCCCTTATTTTGGAAATGTTGGAAATGTTGAGACGGTACCCCCTCATAATAAGGGACACTCTAATGTATATACTTGCACCACATAATTAATTTAAAAAATCTCGAAACGAAATAACTTCTTTATCACGCATTTAACAAGTGTGAAGGACGAATAACACATAACTTAAAATTATAAGGAATCACACATACCAACAAGATTGATATTACAAAGAAAAGTAATACATTCAAACAAAAATAATTCTGAAATAACTTGAAATTATTATGAAATACATCTTCCAATTAATAAGTATTTGTATTATATTGCAACCCACAATAAAAACATATAAATCCTCCCATTAAACTCTTAACAACCCACTCACAGACACATTTTCCCGTATGTTTTCATCAACTGTGCTACCTTTAAAATCTCCCCCAATAAATGCTCTTTCCTCCTTGTTGACTATTTTTGCGATGTGATTCATTATTTGATTTGACTTTGTTGTGAATGTCCTGCCTCGCGTTTGTTGCGCTTCCCGTCCTGAAAATAAAATACAATTTGGATTTTTGGTTTTCATATTGCGTTGTAGTTTTATATCACAACTCAAACTCACAACACAGTCAAAATAATAAAAATCATGAAAATTCTACATGAAACATTGGTTAATTCCACTGAGTATCATGTCCTTCTTTCTATTTTGTTTATATATTTTTTTTTTAATTTTTATTATTACTGTAAAACATGAACTCATACTTTGTTATTTTGTCTATGTTACCGGGAAAACCCATTACAATGTTGTATAGTGTTAGTTAGTTTGTTGGATGGTTAGTTGGTTGGGTAGATAAATTTCATTTGTAGCCCTTGTATGTTTCATCATCATCACCATAATCGTCGCTCTTTAGCTCCTTCCTTGTCATTTTTTTTTGTTTTTATCACCTCCTCACCTTACAAATGATTTTTAATTTTGTTACAATATAATTTCACCCACGTTGGACCGACCCGACCGACCGAACCAAGCTACGACCTATGATTCACATTTTTATGCCACATTTATATAAGCATTGTATGTACCCCATTATTGTTTTCATTCAGAAAAAAAAGTTATTTAAAAGGGAAATTGTTTTCAACGTTACTTTTTTTTTTTGATTATTATATTTTCTTGGAATTTCCTTATTTTCTAGTAACACTCGCTACCTTTCCCTTGCTATAAAAAATACATTTCTCTAACATTCAAATAACGCATATTATTGAAAAGTGTTGCCACATTAACATTGGAATTTAAAAATTAAATTTGAAATTTGCAGATTGGTTTTGAGAAAATCTATTTGCGAATTTCAAATTTAATTTTAAAATTGCAATATCTCAGAATTTCTATACGGAAAACTGTCTCAAAATCTATCTGCAAATTTTAAATTTAATTTCGGAATTCCAGTGTTAATGTGACAACACTTTTTAATAATACTTTCAATCAAAACTTACAGGTTCTGAAATATTTTTCAGCATAGAAAAATTTTTAGATTCTTAGAGATTCTTTCTTTAAGAAATATTATATCTACTTTTTAAAGGACGATCGACAAACTGCTTTAAAAAAAATCCCCAGGACATGATGGTATAATCCCGGATGAGATGCAGCAAGTGTCGGATTATATAGCCCCTTGACTGTATAATCTATACACAGCATTCATTAACTGGTCGTATATTCCTTTAAAATGGAGGAATTCCAGAGTCGTCTTTATCCCGAAGGCTTGGACAAATTCCCACACAGCTCCAAAGGATTTCAGATCAATTAGTCTGTCTTCATTTTTGTTATAGACAATGGAACGAATGATCGACTCATATTTGCGTAGAGTGATTGACCCGAGGTTGTTTTCGACAATGCAACATGCATACAGCAAGGGAAACAGCTCTTCATTAGCTCGTTGGTACCATCTAGAGATTGCTTTCGGTAAAGGAGTACAATATGGTGGAGTTTCTTGATATAAAGGGGGCTTTTAATGATGTCATCCCAGACTCGATATTTGTGGCATTGTCTGGTCTGGGAGTTAAGCGTGGGATCGTTTTAATGGTGTAAAATATACTTGCCAATAGAATTAAAACGTCTGTATTGGGAGCGTCGGCTATGTCTCAATTTGTCAATTGGGGCACACCGCAGGGAGATGTTCTTTCGCCACTTCTTTGGAACCTGGCACTGAAATCAATGCTGATATCTCTAGAAGCACGTGGTTGTCATGCTGCGCATATGCTGATGATGTCGCGATAGCGGTAAAGGGAAAGCATCTGCCAATATTGAGGGATATTCTTCAGGGTTCTCTGAATCTGAAAGATCTGGCTGTGGTCTGGGAGTTAATCCAAGTAAAACAGAGCTTCTTTTATTTACAAGGCAAAATCAGATTCCTGGTTTTGATCCTATTTCTCTGGACAGCACTGAAATCGCCTTCTCAGATGGAGCCAAGTATCTTGGAATATTTCTAGATAGGAAGTTCAATTTCAGGCGTAATATTGAGAACCGAGTGAGAAAAGCAACGATTGCTTTGTATTCCTGTAAAATGGTCTTTGGAAAACGATGGGGTTTTAGCCCTAGAGGCGTTCATTGGATTTATACAGCGATGGTGCATCCAATTCTGCTGTATGGAATCATTGTCTGGTGGCCTGCTTTAGAGACAAAATGGAACTGTGTCCTCATCACGAAGGTACAGAGGCTGGCGTCGATGTGGATCACTGATGCTCTTCGTACTACACCTACGGCTGCATTCCAAATCCTCCTTGCACTGAAAAAAAAGACATAACTAAATTTAAGGAAAAAATGTCTTCGAAAATTTATCATGAATTTTCCTAAAATTTAGTTAAATTTAACTTAAAAATGAGAAATTTTCTTAACTATGAGGAAAAAATTTTAGTTCATTTACTTATAATTAGTTCATAGTTTTCTTTCAATGGATTTTTTTAATATAAGGAAAAAAATTCTTACTGCCAAAGAAATTTTCCACAAATCTAAGAATCGTATCTTTATTTTTAAGACATATTTCTTAAAAAACAATTTAGTTCAAGTTTAGTTAAAATTTACTAAAAAAACATCATCGTATTTCTCTTCTTTGAATTTAGGAAGTATACTTCTTAGAATTTAGTTAATGACTTCTGAGAATTTAGTAAATAACTTCTTAGAATTTAGTTAAAAATTCAAAATGGCGATATCTCGAAAACTAAGCGAAATAGAGCGAAAAGGATGAAATTTTCAAAAGAAAGACTACAAAGAAAAATATGGAATAGCCTAGCTCTGCATATCTGTCGGGGTCTCAAGACCCTAATTTTAGATCTAAAATTTGAAATTCCCGAGATTTTATATATACACATATCTCGGTAAATACTGCCAACACGAGAAAACGTCTTACGGCATTTTTGTAGCTCTTGACTCGTAGAACACTTCCGCAAAATACCCGAAATCCCTCCGATTAATAGTTTTTGAGTTATCCGGTTTTTAAGATTCTCAAGACCCTGTCAGGCCCCTTATTACCGTATCTCAAAAACTAAACAAGTTAGAGCGAAACGGACACAAGTTTTGGTTCAAAATCTATGGGGACCCTTAAAGGACCCAACGGGGTCTCGAGTTAAATGGGGTCCGAACCCATGGGTCCAGGGTCTAGACCCAATCTATTTCTAAAATGTGAAGTATATTTTTTCCCATTTTCTAGTTAAAATTGGGTTAAAATTAAATAACTTTGTTTTCCTTATTTTTGCGAAAATTATGAACTAAAACCAAGAAAAAAAATCTTTGGAGCCAAATCATTCCCTCTTTTTCTCAAAATTTAGTTACTTTTCCCAGATTTTAGTTCACTTTTTTTTTGAGTGTGGGTAGGCAGTATGCGGCTACGTCTGCAATTCGACATAATAGCACACTGCAATGAAGGATCAGCGATTGCGGCCAAATCGCGATCTTGAAAAAGATAACAATACCACAAAATGTGGACTGTGCTCCCTCTATGAGCCTTTTTGAGCGCCACTTTAACACTATGATACCATCCAGGGAGTCTTGGATGAGGGGCATTACGAGTAGTGGAGCCTCCATAAAGTTCACACTGATAGATCTAAGCTGCACGAACAAGTGGGCTTTGGAGTCTTTTCGGAATAGCTTAGGTTGAGCCTGGCTCAAAGATTGCCAGATCATTGCAGTGTTTACCAAACAGAGATGCTGGCAATAATGGAAGTGACTGACTGGTTGAGTTGAAATGTATTATCTACAACTGCAATCAACATCTATTCTGACAGTCAAGCCGAGCTCAAGTCCCTGGAGTCAATGTTTCTGAAAACTAGATCTGCATTTAACTGCCGCACGTCTTTAAGTGAGATGGCCAAACAGTTTGACATACGACTCATATGGGTTCCAGGGCACAGAGACATTCTAAGGAATTAGAAAGCCAATGAGCTTGCAAGAATGGGAACTACCTTACAGTTTCCAACATAACTGGAATGTGTTGATATGCCTCTAGAAACTTGCAAGCAAACCCAACGGTTTTGTTCCGCGGCGAAGACTAATCAAAGATGGACAAATGGATGGACGTGTGAGACAACACGACTGAACCAGTCTCTTAGGCAGAAGCGCACAAGTGAGCTGATATTGCTTCCAAGAGGAGAGATTTCGGCGGTGGTTGCTGCAATTACCAGACTCTTGGCTTGCCTTTTTGAGCGCCACTTTACCACTACGATACCATCCAGAGAGGGGCATCCCACTACCTGGGATGCCCCTCATCCCATTTAAACAGATAGATCGGAGTTACACGAACAAGTGGGCTTTGGAGTCTTTTCAGAAAAGCTTGGCTTGAAGATTGCCAGATAATTGCAGTGTTTACCAGGCAGAGATGCTGGCAATAATGGAAGTGGCTGACTGGTTGAGTTGCAATGTCTTGTTTCCCAGTTGGCAAAATAAAGTCACACCTGACATACTGCTGACTCTCCCTTTATAAAATTGCTGACATCTTCATACAATTTTTCAAAATATCATCAATGACATGTCAGCAGTGTCCACCAGTATAGGTGGCCACTAACAATTCGTTTAAACAACCGCTGAGCAACTGCTGACATGTCATTGATGACATTTTGAAAAATTGTATGAAGATGTCAGCAATTTTATAAGGGGAGAGCAGAGCTTCGAAGGATTTCATTCCTTAATTCGATTTGTCATTCTGAGTGAAAATTTAGTGATTGCATTCCCCAATCACATTTTAGCGAATTGAATGAATTCACTTTAGACTCATTCGATTTATAAATATCGAATGCATTTGTTTTATTTTTCATTCGACTTTCAAAAATCGAATGCATTCGATTTTTTTTCGTTCGACTTTTAAAAATCGAATGCATTCACTTGCGAATGCAATCGATTTCCTTTTCATTCAATTTGAAAAATCGAATGGCTTATTCATTCATTGCATAAAAAACTTAAAAAAACTAACCAAGATAGAGAAAAACGAAGCCAATTTTTTGTCCATAGTATCGCTAACACTCTTAACATTTTTTTCTCGTATATGCAGTTAATATGTGCATTTTTACAATTTTCGGGAACACCAATTTTTTGGATTCAAAATTAGAGCCCATTAGGGTCTTCGTATGTAAAGAGAGTAAGCGATATTATGGACCAAAATTTGGCTCCGTTTTGGTCTATATATTTAAAAAATCGATTGCATTCGCAGTGGAATGATAAAAAATCTAATGCATTCGATTTTTCTAAATCGAATGAACAAGAAATCGAATGCATTCATTTTTGTTCATTCAATCGAATGAATTCCAAGGACTGCATTCAATGTTGATTTATGAAATCGAATGCATTCACTGACTATGAAAATTGAATGGATTTTTTTGAGAATTCATTCGAAAAGGATTTCATTCTTCGAAGCTCTGGGGGAGAGTCAGCAGTATGTCAGGTGTGAATTTTTTTGCCGACTGGGCTACAACCTCAGTCAACATCTTTTCTGACAGTCAAGCCGCGGTCAAGTCCCTGGAGTCAATGTTTCTGAAAACAAGATCTGCCCTTAACTGCCGCACGTCTTTAAATGAGATGGCCAAGCAGTTTGACATACGACTCATATGGGTCCCAGAATCCAAAGACATTCCAGGGAATTCCAAAGCCGATGAGCTTGCAAGACTAGGAACTACCTTACAGGTTCCAACAGAATTGGAATGTGTTGGTATGCCTCTAGAAACTCGCAAGCAAAATCTATGGATTTGTTCCTCTACTGAAACTAGTTAGAGATGGGCAAATTGATTGGCGTGTGAGTATGCATGACAGATTTGGCCTTCTTTTAATCAGAAGAGCACAAGTGAGCTGATATCGCTTCCATGTGCAGAGATTTCGACGGTGGTTGCTGTAATTACCAGACTCTGTCTTATAGGAAAGCACGCAGATCATCTGAATGTGTCTTCAAATGACTTTTTCCGGAGCTGAGTGCATGAAGAGGAGTTGGAAACTATCGAACATTTCATCTGTCATTGTCCGCACTTTATGGTCAGAGACTTTCTTCAATGGAATCTATGAAGCTGCACGATCTTTCGAAATTGACGGATGTCAAAATTTAATATCTAAGGAGTTTCATAAAAAGCTCAAATTGGTTTAACAGCAGGGACTAACAGGGAAACTTAATACAGTCTCGTGGTATCACAAATTACTCAGAGTCTTATGTGTGCTGACGTTGATCTTCAGCAGCCACTTACAACATAACCTAACCTACTGTGTCAATAGTGTTATCCTCAACAAAAGGAATGAATACCCCTCAATATGGGAGAAATATCCCATATTGAGGGGTATTCATTGATATCTTGATAAAGACGTTTTCAGCTGCACCATCTAGGCAAAGTGTATAAGAGGTCTGCGGAATTGCAAAGCCAATTACCTTTCAATGAATGGAAGTTTCTTTACTAGTTCCTACGGAACTGGAATGTATTGGAACTTGGAAACTTGCTTATAATTTCAACTTACACTGAAATGTCTTAGTCACTACTTACAACAGCAAGACAATCTTATATTTCAATGTGAGAACAGTTCCTTATGGGTTTTCAAATAATCTTCAATACGTTGTTAGCATTAAGGAAATGGTTGTACTATCGTCGTACATGTAAGACTTGCTAGTAGCTAAAGAAATTATATTAAGGAATCACAATGTAAATATTCTTACAGACACGTTTTCTATTTCTAACAGAGGAACCGAGACCAGTAGAAGGACAAGGAAGATCTAGACTTATATAAACCAAAAGATAAAAAGTATCACAGTGGGTCGTATGCATTGGCAGCCACATCCAATCACCTCGCATATTCCAAGGTGAGAACAGTTTCTTGTGGTTTTTAAAATTTACCTCAATAAGTTGTTAGCATTGAGGAAATGTTAATACAAGTCGTCATACATTTAAGAATTGCCTAAAGAAATTGTATCAAGGAACCGAAAAGTAAATATCATTACGAACACATTTTGGAACTGGCAACCCTGACAAGTAGAATAACAAAACATATCTCGACTTAGCTTAACCAAAAGCTTGTAATTGGTAAAACAATGGGTCGTATGAGTTTGCAGACACATCTAATTTCCCCATTACTTGATGGAATTAGAGTTTCCCAAATTAACCAGAGTCTAATTAACAATTTTTTCTCTGCATATTTGTATTGTAGTTTTAGGAATTATCGCATTAAATATTGGTAACCCTTAAGTTTTTTTGTTGTTGTTTTCTATACCATAAATACCCGGCAATTCTAAAAACATTGTAGCTTTCTCTCCTATTGCTCACAGTAAACTTGTTTGCCCAAACACTTGTATCTCTCTATGCTAAAATTATACAAACATACTACAGACCACCACCACCTACCAACCAACCAACCAACCCACCCATCCTTCCACCAACCTACCACAACAAAATTTTTTTGTAAAATCATATACGAATGCAGCTGTCTAGCCCCAAATAAGAAAACAACACACAAAATTAACATTATTATCGACATCTTCCATCATATAGATGGTAGTGATGAGTGAGGACCGGAATGATGGTGTGTAAGGATAGAAGAAACTGAGTGCGATATTTATATACCTCTCCATGTCGAGTGCCTCTATACGGAATAGTGTTGAACAAAATAAATATAAATGGAATAGGAAAACTGAAAAAAAAAAACTAACAATCTCCTTTTTTTGCTCGAGTGTATGTACACAAGTCCACCTACGCAAAACAAAAAAGAAGGCAACAACGTCAACATCGTACTACATTCACTTTAACTATAATATTTTCGAAGTCATTCAAATGCCTTTCAAAAATTTACCAGCAACAGCAACAACAACAAACAGCCAAGGCGGAAAACTGAAAATACCAACACAATACACACTTGGCAAAAGGACTTTCAGCTAAGTTAAGACGACACCAACCGACCGACAATGATGAGCGGCAACTATAACAACAACGACGACGACTACAACAACTAAATATCAAAGAAAAACCCAAAATAACTAAATCAAGTAAGAGTGTTGATAAATTTCGCTATGCCGAATCTTTTATACCCTCCAACATGCAAAAATTAAAAAAAAAATGCAGTGGTGTGTCCTCTTTTTTTTTGGCAGTGGTCATTGGAGGGGAAAAACTTTCCGAAAGATCGTGCAGCTCCCTAGATACCACTGAAGCAAGTCTCTGACCAGAAAGTGCCGGGCAATGGCAGATGAAGTGTTCGATAGTTTTCAACTTCTCTTCATCCATGCAACTGCGGAAAAGTCATTCGTCGGCACCTTCATCCGACGTACTTGTGCGTTTCTGATCAAGAGAAGGCAAAATATTTCGTGTTGTCTCACACATCCATCCATTTGCTCATCTTTGATTAGTCTCCGTCACGGAACAAAGCCATAGATTTTGCTTGAACGTTTCTAGAGGCATACCAACACATTCCAATTCTGAGAACCTGTAAGGTAGTTCCCAGTCTTGCAAGCTCATCGGCTTTGCAATTCCCTGGAATGTCTCTGTGCCCTTGGACCCATATGAGTTGTATGTCAAACTGCTTGGCCATCTCATTTAAAGACGTGCGGCTGTTAAGGACAGATCTTGTTTTCAGAAACATTGACTCAAGGGACTTGACAGCGGGTTGACTGTTAGAATAGATGTTGAATGCAGTTGTAGACAATACATTGCAACTTAACTAGTCAGCCACTTCGTTTACTGCCAGCACCTCTTCCTGGTAAACGTTGAAATGATCCGGCAATCTTCGGGCCAGCCTCAACCCAAGCTCCTCCGAATAGATTCCAAATCCCACTTGTTTGTGCAGCCTCGATCCATCCGTGTAAAAATTTATGGATACTCCACTACCCGGAATGCTTCTTATCCAAGACTCCCTGGATGGTATTGTAGTGGTAAAGTGGCGCTGAAAAAGGCTCATAGAGGGATCACAGTCCACATTTTGTGGTATTGTTATCTTCTTCAAGATCGCGCTATGATCACAATTGCTGCTCCTACATTGCAATGTGCTATTAAGTCGAATTACCGAAGTAGCCGCATATTGTCTACCAAATATTTCCAATGGTATCAGGTAAAGGAGGATCTCCAATGCAACCGTAGGTGTAGTACGAAGAGCACTAGTGATGCACATTGACGCAATTCTATGTACCTTCGTGTCAAAGACACAGTTCCCCTTTGCCTCTAAATCCAATGAACGACTTTAAGGCTAAAATCCCATCATTTTTCAATAACCCTTTTACAGGAATTTAAAGCAGTCGTTTCTTTTCTCACCCTTTCCTCAATATTACGCCAGAAATTCAACTTCCTAGAAATACTTGGCTCCATCTGAGAAAGCGGCACTGAGTCCAGAGAAATATGATCAAAACGAGGAATTTTTTTTCTTTGTAAACAAAACAGGCTCTGTTTTACTTGGATTAACTTCCAGACCTCAGCCTCTTGTCCATTTAGACAGATCTTTCAGAGAACCCTGAAGAATGTCCCTCATTGCTGGCAGATGCTTTTTCTTTACAGCTATCACGACATCATCAAAATATGCGGCAACGTGACAACCACGTGCTTCTAGAGATATCAGCATTGAATTCAGTGCTAGGTTCCAAAGCAGGGGCGAAAGAACACCTTTCTGTGGTGTGCCCCTATAGACAAATCGATATATGACAGACGCTCCCAATTCAGACGTTATACGTCTATTGGAAGGTAGATTTTCCACCATTAAAACGATCTCACGTTTTACTCACAGTCAAGACTATACCACAGTTATCGAGTCTGAGATGACATTATTAAAAGCCCTCTCTATATCGAGAAAGGCCACCATAGTGTACTCATTTACCGAAAGAGATCTCTCGATGTTACTAACGAGCTCATGAAGTGCTGTTGCCTTGTCGAAAGCAACATCGGGTCAATCACTCTACGCTAATATGAGTCTATTATTCGTTCCATTGTCTTTAACAAAGAAAAAGAAGACAGACTAATTGGTCTGAAATCCTTCGGGGCTGTGTGGGAATTTTCCCAGCCTTTGGGATAAAGACAACTCGGGTATTCCTCCATTTTAAAGGAATATACGCCCAATTAATGTATGATGTGTATAGATTATATAGCCAAGGCACTACATAGTCCGACACTTGCTGCATCTCAGCCGGGATTATACCATTAGGTCCAGGGTATTTATAGGGCCTAAAGCTTTTAATCGCCCAGATTAATGTTGGCATATTTATTATTTCCGAAGCAATTTCAGATTGCTGACGCTTGGGCGTCAGAACGTTGTTTAAAATCTTGAAACGGCGTCATGGATTGCCGGGAAAATGCGTTTTTAGAAGAAGATCCAGCGACTCTCCACTGGAAGAAGACCACACCCCATTAAGATATTTTAGGTATTTTAAGGTGCAAGTAGAAAAAGCCGGAATTTGGCGCAGCCTGGATGTCTCAGAAACGTCTTCCATGTTTCCACAGAAGTTTTTCTAAGAATCACATTGGGCAATTCTAATCATCTTCTGATCATCTTCTTATATCTCTTAAGTTGCAGCCTGTATGCAGACTAGTCCTCGTCCAGTCTTGAAGATTTGTCCACTAAAAGAAATACAATTTTATCATTATCAGGCATGTGATGGAAATCGAAAACGATCGAAATTTCAACGGTCAATATTTTACGATCTGTAATATATGAAAAAGTATTTATAACTCAACATAATACTACTGATTTATCTGAATATATAAACGGTATAACAAATTAAATTTTGTTTTTTATTAAACAAAATATCCTCGATTGAAAAAGTGTTCGTTTTCGATTTCGATTTCCATCACATACCTGTATTTAAATTATTTTTTTTTTAATTCACGCCCACAAAAGGGTCTGACCGTAAAACGATAGTTTCTAATCCCTTGGGTCCAAGTGCAGTACTTTAACCTTGCTGAAATTGGTAAGAAATGATGTTTTTTAGTGGTTGGTTTAGTTCTTCCAGGGGGAACTTTTTTACCTCCTGGTCCGATTTGGCTTACGTACTTAACCTTAACATCAGATATATTCGTTCCATATTTCGGGAGTCTAGCTCTTTTATTTTGGACTGCATCGTGTTTATTAGAGTCGGAAGGACCGTCATCGCTAGAATATAGGGTCGTAGACCGACATTTTGATGCGTTACACACGGAATGACAAAGTGAGTATACCCTCATAGTGTGGTTGGAGGGTATAAAAATAATAATAAAATTGGATGGTGGGTAAAATAATGGTGAGATTGTATGATGCGGCGCTTGCGTTAGCAAAGAGAAAGTAGTAAAACTGCTTACACTAAAATGGTTAAATAAAATAAAAATACAGAAAGAAATACAAAAAAATACTTAAAAAAAACAAAACAAACAACTAAATGAGACTGAGAGCAAAGTTGTTTGTATATGTATTACATTTTACTTAACCTGAAACAGTGATAAAGCTTTTTGCCTCAGTGTGTGCTTAAAGGGTTACCAGATGATTTTTAAAGTATTCTTGTGTAAAATTAACTAAATCTCTTCAAATTAGGTTGCCAATGGCGTTTTTAAGAAAATCCATTTTTTGCCTTAAGGTCTTAACATTGGATTCAGAGTAAAGACGAATAAAATAACAAAAATCCTTCCAATTCTCAAACTCCGATGTGAGAAAACTTTGAAATTTGGTTAGAATGAATTCCAATTGGATTAGTACATTATCAATTTCAGATGAATTAATTCGATTTTAAGAATCGAGATCTGGTTGACACTACCTCGGTGAAAAATTAATTAGAAATTCTATTAACCCTTTCACTACCGACTTTTTTTGGCTAGTAATTTCTTGACCAAAATTTGTGAAAATGTAGATCTATGCATAGTAAAAACTTTTTGTTGATTTCGTTGATCTACCGCGCCCTTTAGCGGAGATATATCCAACCAAACTTGAAGCTTTCACATGCAATATCTCCCGAACGAGTAAACATTTTTCCAAAATTTGAATATTGTATTTTTCGTATTTTTGTATTTTTCGTATCGAAAAGTTCTACAAAATCCGCTTTTAAGAAAGCTTGAACGATTATTATTCGATTTTTGAGAACTTCTTAACGTTTATTTTGTTTTGCAATTTTTTTACGTTATTTGAAAAATTTCCAGTTTGCCACCAAATGTTGCGTGTAGAGTCCATCGAAATGCAAATTTATTTTTCCGAGCACATCTATCTTAAAGATTTTTTTTTTTTTATTTTATTAAGAATTAACATATAATTACAAATCATATACAAATTTTACCTAACCGAGAACTGGTAACAATGACCTTCGTCTCGTTGTAGCGAAACAGACCAAGGCCTCTGGTGGGAATCGAACCCACGACCCCCAGACTCATAGGCTAGCACGCTACCAACTAGCCTACTGGGGCGCCCTATCTTAAAGATTAACCTTCAATGATTAATCTTATCAAAACAAAACACAAAAATGTTGTACGGTTAATTTTTAATGAATGTTTAAAGATGTGTACACTGTAGTGTACAAGGGGAGTGAAAGGGTTAAACTGTTGAAATGTAGTTTTTTCGCCCTCCAAATCTTAAGAGAGATCACACAATTGCAAGGATTACCACTTAACCTCTGCCTAGAAAACGTCGGAAAAGACAAAGAAAGTATTTAATGCTTTCTGTTTTCTAAGAAAAATACAATTTTCCTCTGGGAAGGACATGTATGCCTCGTTGTTTGGTTTTACCAGCGTCAAAAAAGTTACTGTGCAAACTTTAAAGGAAAAATAGTTTAGGTTGGATAGGCTTGGTTAGATTTTGGCGGATTCACTCGGTGGCCCATTGTAATTCCCTTAATTGTTATTTTCTACTCTCCCTCTTATACAAAGTTCTACTTGAACCACCCCGATTCCCTAAGATATTCTGCTAGAGAGGTCAATGAGACAGGTCATTGAAAAATCTTTGCCCCAAATATTTAAGGCGGCGTTTCATCAGACCGGAACATTAACACAAGTGCTCCACTAATTCCTCCTTCTCCACTTCCACACAACTTCTACAATAGTCCCTATCAGAAATTCCCATATGCACGGCCATTTGTCCGATTCCACAGTGTCCTAGACGTGGTCACGTATTACTATAGTTGACTATCGTCGGTTTTTAGATTCTTGTTGCTCCTAAACTAAACACAGTAATTCGATATTTTTTAGTGTTTCTGGATAAGACAACGCTCTTTAATAAAATAAATAAAAACTTTCAAATTTACCTTCAAAACGATATGTATTTTGATGTCGTTTATGCATCGTCATTTTACGTTATTAGGCCCCTGTCAGTACTCCCACTAATAGACTAACCGTCCGTTTGCCAAAAGGAAGAAGACTTTTAGTTCTCTTAGGGTTTGGCAGTGGTCACAGGGTTCGCGATATTCTGCACGTATTGAGTGATATCCACCTATTTTTCATTATATTCTCTGATATCCTTCCAATTTCGTTCATTAACTTCACTATAGCAACCGAGATATCATGTTCGACACGTTCCCCACCGACTCGGAGCCATTTCTCGCACATTCAAAAGCCAATTCGTTCCCAGGGACCCCACTTTGTTCAGGAACCCAGATTAGCTTAACTGCATACTCACTGATTCGATGAAGGAATTGTTTACAGTTCCTACCAATTCCCGATTTTACATTGTTTTATTCTAAGGCCTTCAGAGCTGCAAGACTGTCGACAAAAATGTTAATGGTTAATGGATCTACAGTACTGTAAAATAAGACACCGATCTTGTTGTACTAATAAAGAATCAAATCAAATGGTTTAAGGACTTAGGTCCCTTATCATTATCATCTGCGCGGCTTTATCAATTGCAAGTACCTCGACTTGGAAAACAAGTCTCAATGAGGCCCTGATTTCGAGGCGTTCAGAGTTTACTCCCGAACCCGTACCCATCTCAGCTTTGTCCGTAAAGATTGAGATCGTATTTAAACTTCAAAGGTTCTATCAGAGTTCGACTGCGGTAATATATAGTCGGTTTTCTATTTCAGTTCCATCCCGCCCACCGTATTTAATATGGTCGAGTGTCCCAAAGAGCGCATTTGCGACTCTCATAAGCTGAGAGCCGATTTTGCTGCTGTGCTCTTGATGTAAATAACCAAGGACTGAATGCTTATTAGGTTAGGTTGTAAGTTGCTGCTGACGTTATACGTCATCACACGTAGACTCTGTAGTCCATTGTGATACCAGGGGACTGTAATAGGTTTCCCTACTAGTCCCTGTCGTTAAACCAATTTAAGCTTCACATGAAGCTCCTTAGATATTGAATTTTGACATCCGACAAATCAGAAAGATCGTACAGCTCCCTAGATACCAGTGAAGCAAGTCTCTAACCAGAAAGTGCCTGGCAATGGCAGATAAAGTGTTCGATAGTTTTTAACTCCTCTTCATCCATGCAACTCCGGCAAAAGTCATTCGACGGCACATTTAACCGCTCTGCGTGCTTCCCTATAATGACAGTGTCCGGTAATTATAGTAACCACCGTCGAAATCTCTCCTCTTGGAAGCTATATCAGCTCACTTGTGCGTCCCGGATTAAGAGAAGGCCAAATCAGTCGTGTTGTCTCACACGTCCATCCATTTGCCCATCTTTGATTAGTCTCCGTCGCGGAACAAAGCCGTAGGTTTTCCTTCCAAGTTTCTAGAGGCATACCAACATATTCCAATTCTGTTGGAACCTGTAATGTAGTTCCTAGTTTTGCAAGCTCATCGGCTTTGTAATTCCCTGGAATATCTCTGTGCCCTGGGACCCACATGAGTCGTATGTTAAACTGCTTGGCCATCTCATTTAAAGACGTGCGGCAGTTAAGGGCAGATCTTGTTTTCAGAAACATTGAATTCAGGGACTTGACCGCGGGTTGACTGTCAGAATAGATGTTGACTGCTGTTGTAGACAAGACATTGCAGCTCAACCAGTCAGCCACTTCCTTTATTGCCAGCATATCTGCCTTGTAAACACTGCAATGATCTGGCAATCTTCGAGCCAGGCTCAATCCAAACTGTTCCTAATAGACTCCAAAGCCCACTTGTTCGTGCTGCTTCGATCCATCTGTTTGAAAATTTATGGTGGCTCCACTTCCCGGAATGTCCCCCATCCAAGACTCCCTGAATGGTATCATAGTGGTAAAGTGGCGCTCAAAAAGGCTCATAGAGGGAGCACAGTCCACATTTTGTGGTATTGTTATCTTCTTTGAGATCGCGCTATGGCCACAATCGCTGCTCCTCCATTTTAGCGTGCTATTAAGTCAAATTGCCGACGTAGCCTCATACTGCCTATCCAATATGTCCAATGGTATCAGGTAAAGGAGAATTTCTAATGCAGCCTTAGGTGTTAAACGAAGACCACCATTTATGCACCAGATCAACGCCATTCTCTGTACCTTCGTGATAAAGACACAGTTCGCTTTTGTTTCTAAAGAATGTTAATTATCACTCCGATCAAGAAGCATCAGTGATACCCTCACAGTGATAGATCTTTTATCCACTGCTCTCCACAGTGGAATTCCTCCGTTTTGACAGATTAAGGTCAATATTGGAGGTGTTTTATTTTTAAGTTTGCGATTTTTTATCGTTTTTTAAGGAAATTGAAAAATTGTAGGATAAGAAATTATTTTACTCGCCTAAACTGATCGGCCATTATTGTTAGAGTGAGGTAGAGATTGGCGCGTGAGTGACTCACGACAGGAATTTTCCAATCACGCACACTCACTCACGAGCTTATATTTTCTACTCACAAACACATGAGTAAATTTAAGACAACTCACACTCACGTGCACTCACACAAGCTTAACTCACACTCACGTTGACTCAAACTCACGGAACTATTTTTAATACAAAAAAAAAATTAAAAAAATTAAATTTTTAAAATCCGACAAAATTTTCAACAAAATTTTAAGTTTTTACAAATTTTATAATATTTTTTTTTCTTTTTTCGGGATGAAAGAAAATATGAAGAAAATATAAATCACGCAAAAAATGGACTTACATACACTCACTGACTCAAAAATCTTACTCACGCATTTTTTATCAATAATGAATTAGTTACAATTGATCGCGAGGGGAAAGGTCCTACAGCCTATTTATAGAATGTTTAGACTGTCAAACTCGTTCTTCTACACTTTCATGTTATCTATGAGGAACTAAAAGAACATATAATTGTAGGTTAATGCATTGCAACGGTCCTCAATGCACTGAAAAAAAATCATAACTAAAATTAAGGAAAAAATGTCTTTGAAAATTTATCATGAATTTTCTAAAATCTAGTAAAATTTAACTAAAAAATAAGAAATTTTCTTAACTATGAGGAAAAAAGTTTAGTTCATTTACTTATAATTAGTTCATAGTTTTCTTTAAATGGATTTTTTTAATATTAGGAAAAAAATTCTTACTGCCAAAGAAATTTTCCATAAATCTAAGAAACGTATCTTTATTTTTAAGACATATTTCTTAAAAAACAATTTAGTTCAAGTTTAGTTAAAATTTACTAAAAAAACATCTTCGTATTTCTCTTCTTTGAATTGAGGAAGTGTACTTCTTAGAATTTAGTTAATGACTTCTGAGAATTTAGTAAATAACTTTTTAGAATTTAGTTAAAAATTCAAAATGGCGATATCTCGAAAACTAAGCGAGATAGAGCGAAATGGATGAAATTTTTAAAAGAAAGACTGCAAAGAAAAATATGGAATAGCCTAGCTCTGCATATCTGTCGGGGTCTCAAGACCCTAATTTTAGATCTAAAATTTGAAATTCCCGAGATTTTATATATACACATATCTCGGTAAATACTGCCAACACGAGAAAACGACCAACAACATTTTTGTAGCTCTTGACTCGTAGAACACTTCCGCAAAATACCCGAAAGCCCTCCGTTTAATATTTTTTGAGTTATCCGGTTTTTAAGATTCTCAAGACTCTATCAGGCCCCTTATTACCGTATCTCAAAAACTAAGCAAGTTAGAGCGAAACGGACGCAAGTTTTGGTTCAAAATCTATGGGGGGACCCTTAAAGGACCCAACGGGGTCTCGAGTTAAATGGGGTCCGAACCCATGGGTCCAGGGTCTAGACCCAATCTATTTCCCATTTTCTAGTTAAAATAGGCTTAAAATTAAATAACTTTGTTTTCCTTATTTTTGGGAAAATTATGAACTAAAACCAAGAAAAAATCTTTGAAGCCAAATCATTCCCAATTTTCTCAAAATTGAGTTAATTTTCCCAGATTTTAGATCACTTTTTTTTGAATGTGACTCAAACTCACGAAACTATTTTTAATACAAAAAAAATTGAAAAATAAAATTTTCAAAATCTGAGAAAGTTTTCAACAAAATTTTAAGTTTTCCCAAATTTTACCAATTTTTTTTTTTTTTTCGGGACGAAAGAAAATATGAAGAGAAAATAAATCACGCATAAAATGGACTTACATACACTCACTGACGCAAAAATCTTACGCATTTTTTTTATCAATAATGAATTAGTTACAATTGATCGCGAGGGGAAAGGTCCCACAGTCTAATTATAGAAAGTTTAGACTCTCAAACTCGTTCTTCTGCACTTTCATGTTATCTCTGAGGAACTAAAAGAACATATAATTGTAGGTTAATGCATTGCAACGGTCCTCAATGTTTATGATGAAGCTGGCACCCATATCTTAACAAATGAGACGTTTCTATTTTGGGAATCCGATAACAATAGTGTCATGGTGTTTAACACTTTTCCATAACTAATTGCAAGAGTAACGTTATTCTCACTTTATCAAATTCATATAAGAAACTTTTTTCATCTGGCAACCCTATTGAGCATATTCTCTCTTAGCCAATGTTTGTGTGTGTTTTTTTTTTCATTATTTTTGCAATTACTCTTTTTTTCTTCGTGTTTTATATTTGTTCGCTTGGTTGGGTTCTTGTTTTACTTGTACTAGTGTTTGCGGTGCTTTGCTGGCTGCTATGTACGATAACCACTGCTTCTCTTTACTCACGGCTATGCAATGAATATTTTTCGCAACTCACAGAGTGATTCATAACATCGACGTATACGGACACCAGTAACGGAAAGAAACCCGAACCGTGGTGTTATTTTCCATTTATTAATAATAATAAAAAAAAAGCAAAAACAACAACACAAACAAAAGCAAAAAAAATAGTTAATGCTGCTTTTTTTTAAATTTTAAAGTGTTTTCTCGAGGTGACACACAACAATTTTTTTTTTTTTAATTTTTATTTGTTTGGTTTTTAACGGTTCTTGTCGTCGTCGTCGTCGTGTATATTAAAATCGTCCTCCTGCTTGTATACCGCTACCTTCTCCGGGTTTTCTATATGCACACAAAGTGTGTAAGTGTGTGCGTGAAAGTGCTCCGGTTATACATGTAAATTTTTTTTTTTATAGAATCATCATCGTCGTCATTTTCGCCATCATAAATTTAATATCGCGTATACAAATTGTTGTTGTAAACACGAATTTGACGAATTGACCAAAAAAAAAAATATATATATAAAACAACACAAATAATAATAGTTTTATTAGATTTTCTAAAAAAAAAAGATTAAAAACTACAAGGTTTTTTTCTTGCAGTGTTTTCATCATAGTGGTTGCTTGATATCGTAGTGATGTGATGATTGTAAAATTGAAATTGTGATGATACTTTTACAACAAAATAATACACAATGCATAAATGTTAATTGTTTATTGTAAAAAAAAAAAAATACAAAATTAAATTATATGGAACATGATAAAACTACAATTTATTTAAACATCTGTAAGTAAATTTTTTAAATTTTTTTTTTGAAAATAATAAAAATATTTCACTCTTTATTTGTATGTATCTCAGAAATTGTCACCAGTATTTCAGTTTTCTTTATACGCAACAAAAATATTTTGCAATACAAAAATCAGCAACAACAATATTGATAAATTAACCTTCGTTATCTAAAAACATTCATATATGTACGTCTCTGTATGTATAATAGTTGATATCGAATTTTGTTTTTGTTTTCATGTATTTTTTTATTAACAAGATAAATGTTTTTGTACTGGTGTCTAATTTTTATATTGTTAAAAGGACGCCATCGTTCTTTTTCTATACTTTTAAGCTGATAATAAAACAAAAAAGAAAATGAGAATTTCTGTATTGTTTTTTTTTTGTTTGCTTAGAATGGATTACTCTTTTGCACTAATAGAATTATATTTCATCATATTAATGAAATATGTTTCATCACATTGAGCATAAGGCTGAGATATCTAGTTTTCTATCGCGTGAAAATATAGATGTGTTGCTACTTTCAGAAACACATCTGACAAATGAATATTGCTTTAACATTCCCGGATATACATTCCATAAAACAAATCACCCTGACGGTAAGGCACATGGTGGCTCTGGTATTCTTATTAGTAATAGAATTAAACATCATGCTTTAGAAGACTTTTCCAAGAACTACCTTCAGGCTACATCAATTCACATTTATTGTGGACATGGTGGCCTTACTCTATCGGCAATATACTGCCCACCACGTTTTTCGGTTACACAAAACCAATTCGACGAGTTCTTTAAAACACTTGGAAATCGTTTCCTGGCTTGCGGGGATTATGATGCTAAGCACACCTATTGGGGATCACGTCTTATAAACCCCAGGGGAAGACAGCTTTACTACTTGCTAGTTGATCGAAAAAACAGGTTCGATATTATATCACCTGTTAAACCAACCTATTGGCCTTCTGATCCTAGGAAAATCCCAGATCTCATAGATTTTGGAGTCTCCAAGAATATTGATAGAAATAAAGTATCAGTTGAAACAACATTCGGCCTCTCTTCCGACCATTCTCCTGTCATAGTAAATTATTATAATGATCCTAAGGAGCTAAGAAAACCCTGTGTATTAACGTCTTATAGAACCAATTGGTTAAAATATAAGAAATATATAAGTAGTCACATCCACACTGATCCAGCATTGGAGTGTGAGGGGGATATTGAAGAATGCGTACAGGACTTAACGTTCATTATGAGGTCAGCAGCTGAACACTCGACTCTTCATAGTAAAATAACTTTAAACCGTGGATCATATCTATCAAATTCTGAGATTAAAAATCTTATAACACAAAAAAGAAAACTGTGAAGAGCATGGCAAAATTGTAGATCATCTGCTGCAAAGCAGAGGCTGTCAGAGGCTACAAGAAAACTGAGAGAAGCCCTTCATTTAGAAGAGGATCGTAGAAATATGTCTTATATAGAGGGACTGGAAAATTCAAGCTCCACCAACTATTCATTGTGGAAGGCTGCAAAAAATATGAAAACACCGGTAGACGGCGAGCCAACACTTAGAAATAAAAGTGGAAATTGGGCACGGAGTGATGAAGACAAAGCGTGCACCTTCGCCGAACATTTATGTTCAGTCTTTCAACCAAATTCACCGGATCATGACTTTACGCTCCCTGAACCGCCTAACAGAGCTGATATGACTAATTTTATAATCAACCCTTACGAGGTTGAGACTATAATTAAGGATAATTTAGATCCTAAAAAAGCTCCTGGATGTGACCTCGTCACGCCGAGAATGATAAGAAACCTACCATTCATAGCAGTTATAACCCTCACAAAACTGTTTAACGCGATCTTGCTTCAAGGATATTTTCCAGATATGTTGAAAATTTCTGAAATTAAAATGATATTCATGCCAGAAAAAGATTTAACTTTACCTTCATCATATAGACCTATTAGCTTGCTTCCATGTCTGTCGAAATTATTTGAGAAAGTTTTTCTTAAAAAAATTATGCCTTCCCTGGAAAACTGTAACGTTATTCCTGCTCACCAGTTTGGTTTCCGCGAAAAGCATGGAACAATAGAACAAGTAAACCGCATTACAAGCGAGATAAGAAAGGCCTACTAGGAAAAGAAATATTGTTCAGCGATTTTTCTTGACGTCGCGCAGGCTTTCGACAAAGTCTGGCACGAGGGTCTATTAATTAAGGTAAAAGGTCTTTTACCCACCTGATCCCAGCTGATCAGAGCGGCACGAATTTATTTTGTGATTTTTTAAAACTTTTTATACGAAATTAAAAATGAAATTTAATTGATTAATTAAATATTTACTGAAATTCGCGTTGTATTAAAATTTAAGGATAAAGCTAATTTTTTGAAGCATGTTTTGAGATTTTTTCTAACATGTTTTGAGATTTTGGCTTAAGTAAATTTTACGTCCACACAGAGAGAACAGTTTAGTTGTGCCAGCCGAATTTAGAGCCAACTGCGTACTTTAATAACAACAACCGAAAATTTCGGTTGCGATAACCAAAATTAGGTTTGAAAATTTAACTTCTGTTGGTTCAGATTGCGGATATCGAGACCGAAAATTTCGGTTGTTGTAATTAAACCATGCAGTTGGATCTAAATTCGGCTTGCACAATTAAACTGTTTTCTCAGTGCAAACCAAAGTTATAGAGTAAGGTAACAAATGGCGTTTGAAAAGGAGTAAACAAAAACCATATGGTACTGTTTAGGAATTTTATCAGAAATCGAAATTTGAGCGAGATTGAAGGTACCGGTTTTACAGTGAGAATGCAGATCGTTTTTTGTCTCTCTCTGTTTCACGTTTGAACTTTAGTGTGCTATTACCAGATTTTTTCAATTATTTTTGTTGACGCCAGATCTACAAGGCAGTCAATTCCTTAATCTATAACTCTGCTCCAAACCTCCAAATCTGATGAAAGTTTAAGCATCGACTAAGGAGCTCATCCTGAATCCTGTGGTAGCGACTTTAAAGTTACAAATTTTGTACTAAAAATAAGGAGTGAGATCATAAAAATGTTAACACACATAAAGTTAAATAAAAGACAAACAACTGAATTTTAAGACTTCAAACTAGAGATTGATTTTTGACACACACTCACTCACGCTCACGACAGGAATTTTTGAATCATGGATACTCACTCACGAGCTTATTTTTCTACTCACACTCACTCACAATCACATGAGTAAATTTAAAACAACTCACACTCACGTGCATTCACGCAAGCTTCACTCACACTCACAAAACACATATTTAAACAAAATAAATTTCAAAAACTATAATTACAAAAATCTTTTAAAATTTTCAGGAAAATTTAAAGTTCAGCGAAATTTAAAATTTTTTTTTTGATTTTTTCAAGACGAAATCTTAAGTTAATCCAAATTTTAAAATGTTTTTGGTGCTTTTTTTGGTACGAAAGGAAAAATAAAGAGAAAATAAATCACGCAAACTCACGCACACTCACACTGACTCACTCACTCACGCAATTTGTTTCTCCACTCACTCACAATCACGTGAGTAAAATTAAATTCAGTCACACTCACGCGTGATTCACGTGAATCACGCTCTAATCTGCTCATGTGCCCATCTCTACTTCAGACCAAATTTTTTTAAATGAAGTTTAATGCAAAATCAAACAAAAAAAGTAAAAAAGTTAAATTAATTCGGTCTTGCCGAATGTATTGAGACCCTCCACAAGGTAAACAAAATTATTTGCAAAAAAAAAAAAAAAAATTAAAAAAATTTCCGTAAAAAAAATTTTTTTGTGAAAAATATCCGCGATTTTTTTTTTTATAAAAAAAATATCCGCGATTTTTTTTTTGTAAAAAATAAGTGTGTTTTTGTTTAAAAACCATTAGGCATTGAATTATGTTCACAAATGTCAACCAGCTGCCAAATTAAAGCCTTTTGTATTTTGAGGTTATATATATATACCTTCCCTCAATATTCAACCTTAAAAGTGGTCCCCTATAGGGGCATTTTTTTCAACTTTTGATTTTCCCAAGTAACCTGGAGGCTAATCACGTAAAACGAAAACGATAGACGATGCATAAACGACATCAAAATACATATCGTTTTGAAGGAAAATTTGAAAGTTTTTCTTTATTTAATTATTAAAGAGTGTTGTCTTATCCAGAATCATTAAAAAAATTGGAAACATTTTGATTAGTTTAGGAGCAGAGCAACAAGGCTCCAAAAATCGACGATAGTCAACTATCGTTTTACATGATCACAATCCTGGTAATTTTTTTTTGTTTTCTTATTGTTAGACCTTAAAATTATGTAGCACAAATTTTAGGCCAATCGGATTAAATTAACCCGTGGCGCCTTGCGATCAAAGTTTTGGATTTTTAAAACTTTAAAAAATAAAAAAAATATGTCTTAAATATTTATGCGCTAAGCAAGAATATCATACACTCAAAATAATTCTACAGTAAAAGTTTTAGTAAGTGATTTTGTACCTAAATCTACTAATAAGTTACTAATTACCAGTACAGTAGTTTTATAGTATCTCCAAAGTACTAAAATTAGTAATTTTTACTGGTTTTGAATAATATTAGTAAACATTTTTAGTATTATTTACCAATTCCTGCACTATCTCCGTTTGGACTAAAATATTAGTTCGTTAGTTAAATTTTTAGTATTGAATATCCACGTTTTTTTTGAGTGTACAAATTTTAAAATCGGTCGAACATTTTTCGAGATATCGCTATTTGAAGCTTGCAAAAAATGACGGGTTTTTCCTACGGTGAAGAAATTTAATAAAAAAATCTCAAAATTTTTTTCTTGACCACTTCATAGAACTTGAGAAAAGCTTTTATTTAACATTAATTTAAGCCAAATCTAATAATTTTAACCCGTGGCATCAACGTTTTTGTTTTTTGTAAAATGTTTTCTAAAAACTCCAAACTTTGATCGAAGGGCGCTATGGTTTAAAATAGTTTGATTTGGCTCAAATTAAGTTTAACTGAAAGTTTGTCTCAATCTCTATGAAATAGTCAATGAAAAAAAGTTTTGCGATTTTTTAAAATTGTTTGACTAATTTCAAATGGCGATATTCAAAAACCGAAAACTTTTTAAAATTAATAAAAATAATGTATAGTTTTTTGACACATTTCATTAACCCGTAAATACCCGATATATTTTAAGTTTCAGGTAAATCGGTGTATAACGGTGTGGGTACTTTCCTTGTAAGTTTAAATCTAGACTGTAAGTAGATTTTTCCCTAGAAACCACGAAAACTACCCATATTACTTGATGGAGCATATAATAGCTTTAGATTTGTGGTTGCAGAGTGCAGAGCTTAATGTGGGCTCTGCAAATCAGAAGACGCACATAACTGAATTTATCTAAAGAAATGAACATGTAAAGCACCTTAACAAACATATGTAAATCGTCTTTATAAAAATTGCACTTAAAAATAAAAATATTTTCATACTTTTATGATTTATTTGAATATCATTGGACCGAGTTAAACATTTTTTGATTGCATAAAAATATTTCATACATTATGTAGAATATTTTTCGTAAAATAACAAAAAAAAAAAAAACATGCCTACAACATTTAAATTTTTTATGTAAACGCGTGTTAAGTTGAGCTAAAAAGACAAAAATATACATCTTATATCTGTTTTTTGTAAAAAAAAAAACATTTACAGCAAAATAAAAAAAAAATATAAAGAGATTTCGCAACTTTCTAATGCAAACAAAATTTATGCTATAGACGAAAAATAAAACGATAAAAAATTCACAAAAAAAATATATATTTAACACAACTATGACAATATGAATTTAGCAAGATATTCCGTACTAGCGAACTATACGAGGGCATAGCAAAAACTGTATTACGAGGGTTCGTGTAAAAATTTTGGTAATGATAGTTTTTGGAATTTCAATAAAATTTTTTGATTTTAAAAAATTGACTTTTTCAGAAAATTGATATTTTCACAAACTCCTGAGTTATCAAAAATATTTTTTAAATTTCTATTGTTAGTTTCAAATAAAAGATGACAGATTTATATGACACTTTAAATATGGGGTAGTGACAGCTGACAGCTTATTATATTTGAACATGAATTTCATACACCCTTAATTTTAAATTTTACTAAAAATTTTTAAACAACCCTCGTTTGACACCAAAGACATGACCAGATACTGAGAGCAAAAAAAAAACATTCAACATGAATTTGTTGTTAAAAACGATGAAAATTTTTGTTTTAACACAAAAACATCATGACAACAAAGCCCAAAAAATAACAAAACAAAAAACATAAAATTAAGGAAAAAACGTCACAACAGCAGTAAACCAAAAAAAAAAAAAAATGTTTTTGAAAGCTGCGCCGAATCAAATTCAAAACCATACTCCTCATACCACATGCCATACCAAATATATATGTATCACCAGTAAGTTGTATACAACAGTCAACAGCAGCAAAGTAAACATTGGCAACAGACAGACTTCAACATATTACACCAAGATCTTAATAAACAACTCTCGTGATGCCTAAAGTCTCATATTTATCAGATTCTGAAACATTTTTTCTATATAGAAAAAGTCTCAAAGTCTGAGACATTTTTTCTATATAGAAAAAGTCTCAGATTCTGAGACATTTTTTCTATATAGAAAAAGTCTCAGATTCTGAGACATTTTTTCTATATAGAAAAAGTCTCAGATTCTGAGACATTTTTTTCTATATAGAAAAAGTCTCAGATTTTGAGACATTTTTCTATATAGAAAAAGTCTCAGATTCTAAGGCATTTTTCTATATAGAAAAAGTCTCAGATTCTGAGGCATTTTTTTTCTATATATAGAAAAAATCTCAGATTCTGAGACATTTTTTTCTATATAGAAAAAGTCTCAGATTCTGAGAAATTTTTTTTCTATATAGAAAAAGTCTCAGATTCTGAGACATTTTTTCTATATAGAAAAAGTCTCAGATTCTGAGACATTTTTTCTATATAGAAAAAGTCTCAGATTCTGAGACATTTTTTCTATATAGAAAAAGTCTCAGATTCTGAGACATTTTTTCTATATAGAAAAAGTCTCAGATTCTGAGACATTTTTTCTATATAGAAAAAGTCTCAGATTCTGAGACATTTTTTCTATATAGAAAAAGTCTCAGATTCTGAGACATTTTTTCTATATAGAAAAAGTCTCAGATTCTGAGACATTTTTTCTATATAGAAAAAGTCTCAGATTCTGAGACATTTTTTCTATATAGAAAAAGTCTCAGATTCTGAGACATTTTTTCTATATAGAAAAAGTCTCAGATTCTGAGACATTTTTTCTATATAGAAAAAGTCTCAGATTCTGAGACATTTTTTCTATATAGAAAAAGTCTCAGATTCTGAGACATTTTTTCTATATAGAAAAAGTCTCAGATTCTGAGACATTTTTTCTATATAGAAAAAGTCTCAGATTCTGAGACATTTTTTCTATATAGAAAAAGTCTCAGATTCTGAGACATTTTTTCTATATAGAAAAAGTCTCAGATTCTGAGACATTTTTTCTATATAGAAAAAGTCTCAGATTCTGAGACATTTTTTCTATATAGAAAAAGTCTCAGATTCTGAGACATTTTTTCTATATAGAAAAAGTCTCAGATTCTGAGACATTTTTTCTATATAGAAAAAGTCTCAGATTCTGAGACATTTTTTCTATATAGAAAAAGTCTCAGATTCTGAGACATTTTTTCTATATAGAAAAAGTCTCAGATTCTGAGACATTTTTTCTATATAGAAAAAGTCTCAGATTCTGAGACATTTTTTCTATATAGAAAAAGTCTCAGATTCTGAGACATTTTTTCTATATAGAAAAAGTCTCAGATTCTGAGACATTTTTTCTATATAGAAAAAGTCTCAGATTCTGAGACATTTTTTCTATATAGAAAAAGTCTCAGATTCTGAGACATTTTTTCTATATAGAAAAAGTCTCAGATTCTGAGACATTTTTTCTATATAGAAAAAGTCTCAGATTCTGAGACATTTTTTCTATATAGAAAAAGTCTCAGATTCTGAGACATTTTTTCTATATAGAAAAAGTCTCAGATTCTGAGACATTTTTTCTATATTTTTTCTATATAGAAAAAGTCTCAGATTCTGAGACATTTTTTCTATATAGAAAAAGTCTCAGATTCTGAGAAATTTTTTCAGATTCTGAGACATTTTTTCTATATAGAAAAAGTCTCAGATTCTGAGACATTTCTATATAGAAAAAGTCTCAGATTCTAAGAAAATTTTTTCTATATAGAAAAAGTCAGATTCTGAGACATTTTTTCTATATTGTTTGCTATATAGAAAAAGTCTCAGAGATTCTGAGACATTTTTTCAATATAGGAAAAGTCTCAGATTCTGATACATTTTCAACATCTTATTTTAAGGCCGTAAAATCTTTGTCGCATAACGTGAGGCCGTATAACGAGGTGCTAGTGTATTTTATTGCTGAGGCCCAAAAAGTACAACTTTGTTTTTTGCTGTTTTTCTTTTTGTTTTTTTTTTTATTTTTTATACGAAAGAAAAACAGACAAATCAACAACAAACACAAAAATTTCACAAAAGCCGGTTTGTTTTGGCCAAAAAAAGAAATATTCATGTGTGTTTGTGTGTACTCTCTTTCATATACAGTAGTCCCCACATAAATGCGCCTCTTAAATTTCAGTTTTTTATGCACTTATATAGAAAATCTTTCATCTGAAACCTCGGATAAAAGTTTCGAGTTGCATTTTAAAAATCTTTGGATAAATGCACAAGTAGCGCATTAAAAAAAAAAATAAAAAAAAATACCGTTTACTAGATTCTGCTTAAAAGCTTACTTTCCTTTTCGAACAGAATGCCAAAGTAAATATATATCTCTCCATATTTTTTGCGGGTGGGATTTTAATACATCTGTAAGTAATAAATGCATTTAGTCGGTTACTACTGTACCAGGCATTCATATAAAGAAACGAAACATTTACCCAGACCAGGCGGTAACAATCAGTCAGTCAATTCAGCTAAACAAAATGAATTTATACAGTCAAACACCCAGAAAAGTCAGGCAACCAGCCAGCTGCAAATATATCACACTAACTATTCCATATCATATTGTACTGAAAATACATCATTTCCAAATCGTATTTTACAATTGTTAAGACTTGTATTTAAAAATTTCAAAAATATATTTTATAAGTGTTTCAACTGAATATAAAAATCTTCTTTATATTGATGAACAATTACATTATTATTATAAAATTTTTCATTAGTTTTCGACGGTCAGGAAAATATAATTTGAAATGGTGTTATCATATATGTCGCTTTTTGCTCAAACATTTCAGATCTTTGAAAGAATTAAATTCTTAAACGGATTTCTAAAGTACACACGAAAATATTAATTTCTAACTGAATTTTTCAGTTGCATCAACTTAAAATTCGGTAGTTTTATTAAAAGTCTGTTATATCAACTGACCTTAGTTTTAACAACCTTTATGCAAATGTTTCAAATGTTTATAAATTTTTCCACAATTTAGTTAAAATTAACTAAAAGTTGGGAAATTTTCCTAACTTTTAAGAAAATATTTTAGTTCATGGACTGCCATAATATTCCATAAATGGAATTCCCTAATACATGGAAGAAATTCTTACCGCCAAAGAAATTTTCCCTAAATAAGTGCAAAAAATCTTTATTTTTAAGACATATTTCTTAAAACAAAATTTAGTTCAAAAAATTCAGTTTTAGGACGTAATTTACTACCAGTTATCATATTTATCTTCTTTAATTTTAGTCTAATAGTCTGGCAACAAACGTCAAATACAAAGTTTTTGTTGTAATTTAACTAAAAAAACTTATGAAATTTATTACTTGACTATAAGAAACAAACGTTTCTTTATATTTAAAATAAAATATGTACCCAATGAGAATTATGTGTGTATTCACATGCTATTCTATTAATAAACCATTAAAAATATAAAATTAAATAGTTTTTAGAAAAATTTCCTTATCAGAAATGTTTTTTTAACTAAAAAATGGGAAATTTTTTCCCATTTTCTAGTTCAAATTGGTCTTTCTTTTAAAGAAAAATATGGACTAAACAGTAGGAATACATGGCAATGGAGCTAAATCATTATAAATTTTCCTTGGATTTAGTTAACTTTCCCATTTTTTAGTTAGTTTTTTTTCTGAGTGTGAAGTAAAAAATTAAGTTTTAAATTCTGAATTCGCGGCCCTCCCACTTGAAAAATGTGTCAGTAAAGAAAATTCCAAAGTGATTTCTTGAGAAAATGTCTTCAGGTTCTGACAAATCATAAGTAATTCTTGAAGACATGTCCTACCATTATCATCAATGAATTTTTATTTTAAGAGTGTGGAAGACCCTCCAAGACAGGGCTTCTCATTTACTTTTGCTTCACGACCCTTGTCAATATTTCAAATTTGTCGCGAACCCCCAACATATCATATAAAACAAAAAAATTTTACGTGAGGAAACAAACATTCCGTTTGGGAAACGTTGCTCTAACATATCTACACTAAAAAAAAAAAAAACTGTAAAGTTAGCAAAAAAAAAAAACTTGTAAACCTACTAGAAAATTTGCTGATTTTGAACCCACAATTTTTTTTGGTAAAGTTAGCAAAAATGTTTTGCCAAAAATTAGTTAACTGAATTTTTTTTTTTAACAACTTAGTTCATACACATTTGAGGACCCCATTGGGTTCGGATCCGATAGGTCAAGACCCTGATGGGCCTAGACCTAGTAGGGTTCCTTAAAAATCGTCATAGTTTTTGATTAAAAATTTGTGTTCGTTTTGTGCTTAGTTTGTGAGATAAGTGATTTTAGGTGACCACTGGGGTTTTGAGAATATAAAAACTCGATAACTTCAAAAATATTACTCGGAGAGCTTTTGTCTGTTTTGCGGGTTTGTTCTACATGTTGAGAGCTACAAAAATGCTTTTGGACTTTTTGTTGTGTCGGCAATATTTACCGAGATATGAGCATTTTAAAATTTTCGGGAATGCTAACTTTTTTGGATCCAAAGTTAGGGCCTATTAGGGTCCACACATGCGAAGAGTCCGAGAACCAAAAATGGCCTCCATTTTGCTCTACCTGGCTTAGTTTCCGAGATAGCGCCATTTTAAGTTTTCTGAAAATAAAAAAAATTTACCATTTATTTTGCTAATATTAGCAAAAAAGCTTGTCAAAATTTGGTCAACTCAATTTTTAATCTAGCAAAAAAAATTAATTCAAATTTTGTTTAAAATTGCTAATGCGCTAAATGGAGTTTACAAGATATTTTGCTAATATTAGCAAAAAAGCTTGTAAAAATTTGGTCAACTCAATTTTTAATCTAGCAAAAAAATTAATTCAAATTTTGTTTAAAATTGCTAATGCGCTAAATGTAGTTTACAAGATATTTTTGCCAACATGCTAATCTCAACTAAAAATTTGCTAAAAGTTAGCTAACCAGCATAAGCAAAAAAAAATTAGTAAATCTACTAATGTATTATTTTGAGTGATAGGTCCAAATAACCCGATTTATTTAGTTGCACTAGTAATGTGGCTTAATTTGAAAGACTCTAAAAAATGCATATAAAAGTTTGGTGTTCAGTAAATTTTGTCCAAAACTTGGCCGAACACCAAGCTTTAGTTTTTGCCGAATTCCGTAACCGAACCCAAACCCCTAATTTGGTGATTTTAACAGAGTATCGTGTTACACAATAATTTATGTTAAAAAATATTAATTTAAACATCGTGCTTAACCAAAATTTTTCAGGTTAATCCTAAATTTTCAAGTAATCACAACAGACGTCAGAGTCTATGTGTGCTGACGTAAAGCTTCAGAAGCCACTTGCAGTCCCAAAATTTTTGTTAACCCGGTTCCCCACACTGGTCAAAACAGATTATTGTTCTCCCCACACTGGTGAATACAGATTTTTGTTTTCCCCACACTGGTGAATACAGATTTTTGTTTTCCCCACACTGGTGAACAAGGAATTTCCCAAACCTGCTTATATGTTTTCACCCATACAAAAGTAAACACATCATTTTCAAAAATGGCGTCCTTGGTTATCGCTTGGATAAGGGAAAAGTATATTTTGGATTTTAGTGTTCCAAATTTCAATTGTTATTTTCATTCTTGAAAAAAACAATTGATATTTTCATTCTTTTAAACTCTGTTACCACATTCATGCTTTATAAAGATGGTGAAAAATACAAAAAAACACATTGAAAAACAACAACTTTAAAAATGGAAATTCAACTAAAGTCACTTTATTTTGTTATTGTTGTTTTGTTATTTTTTTGTATTTGTCGTTCGTTATTATTAGGGATGAGATTTTCATGCACTAAAAAATCGAAAATATGCGCTTAAAATATGCGCTATAAAATTCAAAATATGCACTAAAAAACCTAAAAATATGCACTAAAAAATAAATTGTGTACAATAAAAGTCTTGTTTTCATAGGAAAAACTTTTCAAAAAGTAAAAAATAACGCCGGTTTTAAATAGTAACATTTAAAACTTTATAGAAGCAAGATTTTTTAGAAATTAAGAAAATCTATAAAAAAAATTGGAAAGACAAAAAAATAATTTTTCGTATTTTCAAAATAATTTTTTAAAATTTTAAATTGGTTTTTAAAAAAATAAATTTTAATTTGTGTTTTTGCTAATTTATGCCAAAATATGCAAAAATATGCACTCAAAAGTTAGAAATATGCACAAAATATGCATTTAAAATCAAAATATGCATTTAAAATCAAAATATGCATTTAAAATCAAAACATGCAAAAATATGCATTTTCACCAAAATATGCAAAAATATGCAAAAACAAATCGATGCCATTTTAACGCAAATTTTTTAATTCGGAAAGATAAATGGTCGATATCGTTCTTAGACTTTCGACAAAAAACATGCATTTGCATGGAAATCTCATCCCTAGTTATTATTATTGTTCGGTACTTGACTTGGTTTTCTTGTTATTGGTGCTGGTTTAATACAACCTGCTATTGTGATAGTGGTGTGTGTGTGTGTTGGTGATTATTATAGCAATGATGATGACGATGATAATGATGATGATAACGATAACAACAATTAAAGGTGATAATTAAGTTTGTCGGTTTTAATAAACGAGAGCACATTTTTTTTTTTTTTTTTTAAAAACAATAGCAAACAAATTACAACAACTGGCCAGATTTATAAAAACAGATACATTCAAAACTTATGGCATTTTGTTATATTTTCAATATTAAATATTGTCGCAAATATTGAATATTCATTTTGTCCATTACCGGATACATTATTTAAATTGCATACATAGTTTTATTTTCCTGGATATTTCGATTTAATTGCATATTAAAATGTTTATTTGCATTATTTTATACGGAAATGCAGAATTACTTAAAATCTGGAAACAAGAAATTTAACAAATTTAAATATGAATATCTGAGAAGGAGGAAGAAAAAGAAAAGAGAAAAGGAAATAAACTGAGAATTTTTTTCTAGGAGAAATGTCTTCAGAGCCTTACATTAGAGGTGTCCTTAAAAACGAAAATCACCTTTTTATATCTGGTAGGGTCCTATATTGTTCTTTAGTATCTAAAAATGAGTGATCCAAAATTTGGGGACTATCGGCTAAAAATAACTCGTGCCGAAAATGGATTGAAGTTTTGGGACATTCTTATATGATGGGGTTGCCATCCGTCCTCTTTTCGCCGGACACCGTCCTCTTTTTTAGGGCGTCCGGGGCAGTCCTACTTCTTTTTTAGAAAGTGTCCGGGGTTGTCCTACTTTTTGGACATTTCCACATAACTTTTTTTATGGCTTCTAAACTTTTGAATTGCTGGCATCGCTGTATTTTTTGCTTATCAGCAATAATACCAGCAAAACGCGAACAAAAATTAAAGAAAGGCTAAAAAATTCGTATATATTGAGTTAAAAGCTCTATATGTAGTGCAAAAATCACTACGTTGGCATCACTTCTTATCAGCTGTTGTTTGTCTTAAGATTTGCTCACCGAAAACAGATTTTTATTTTAAAAATTTCTATTTGCATTTCATAATTTTTCAAATGATTTTAAGAAAATTCCTTTTGAATTTGTATTTCAGGAATTTCCAATTGTGTTTAAAAGTGGTCATTTATATTTTGAGGATGTTTATTCTGGCTCGAGGTCATTATTTTCTTTACTAATTAAAACCATGATATTCTCATAGCATAATTTTCAAGAAAACTATTTTTTGTTTTAAATTTATTTATGTTGGTCATTTTTGCAAGACTTAATCGACACGTGTTTCGGAATTTGTCAAGATTCCATTGTCAAGATTATTTAGCAAAAATAGAAACGATTTACTACAAAGTAGCAAACGAGTCTAATGACAAATCGTTTGTGCACAAACTAGAATATTAATACATATTCGCCTCTATTCACAATGAGAATTAGAAAGACAAAGAAATTGTACCATACTAATAAGGCAACGATTGTCAATAACCAACAAAAATATTTAAAACGATTTGTCATTAGACTCGTTTGCTACTTTGTAGTAAATCGTTTCTATTTTTGCTAAATAATCTTGACAATGGAATCTTGACAAATTCCGAAACACGTGTCGATTAAGTCTTGCAAAAATGACCAACATAAATAAATTTATTACCAAAAAATAGTTTTCTTGAAAATTATGCTATGAGAATATCATGGTTTTAATTAGTAAAGAAAATAATGACCTCGAGCCAGAATAAACATCCTCAAAATATAATATTTTAAAGGTCGAATAAAACAATTTTTATTTTTAATAAAAATTAATCAGAATGTGTTCATTTATATTTTAAAATTTTCCAAATGCTTTTCTGAAAATTCCGTTTCATAAAAACCCTATAAATATATTAATGCATATTCAACCCTACATTCATTTAGAATTAGAAGAAGAAAATTGTACAATCTCTTAGTAAGATCACGATCGTGTTGGTTATTTGACGATCGGGATCTTACTAACAAGGGAAGTATCTCAACCCTTATGAACCGATTTGCCTGAAACTTAAAATATAATTCAAAGAGACAATTCTAAGGTTGGGGTGTCTCGGCTTATCGGCCATATCGGGGATTTAGGGGTTCAAAACATGGGTCAAAAAATGGCGAAAAAATCGTTTTTTGGATTTTTCAGCCATTTCTTTTTAAGAAACTATATAATGTTTTCATATGAGAAGAAAGGTTTTTTTAATGCCTATCCAATGGTAGCATAATCTTGTTAAAATTAGGCTTCTTTAAATATTTTTTTAAGGAAAATGTGTAAATTTTGGGGGGTACTTATGTGAAGACATAGACCTACGATATCCATATGGATAAGAAATAATCTTTATTAAATTTAAGTTGACCCGTATTTTTGCCCTAGATGATATTCCTGTTAGTTCGGAAGTTATCAAAATTTTCCCGAAGGTCCACATGGTTTCATAAGGGGACAACGAAATTTTTAAACACCGATATGGCCGATAAGCCGAGACACCCCAACCTTAAAATCGTCTCTTTAATATATATTTTAAGTTTCAGGCAAATCGGTTCATAAGGGTTGAGATACTTCCCTTGTAAGATTTTTTTTTATAGAAATATTTATCAGAAACTGAGATAGAAAAAATTTCGCAAAGAGCGCTCTTGAGGATGCAGTAAAAGTAAGGGGAAAATTTTTAATTTTTTGTTAAGATTTTTTATATAAAACTTATAATATAAAATTATTTTTTGATAAAATTTCACACTTGCTTTCCTTTTTAATATTTTAAACACTTTTTGAATGAAAAAGCATGAGTTTTGGACAAAGACACATGATTTGACTGCATCATTATTGCGCATTAATCGGCGCTGCAAAGAGTGCTTCAATCATTACATCTTTAACACATTTTGAATGATGATAAATAAAATACTTAGGCCAACCAAAAAACAGCAAATGCTTATTTGTTATTTCAAAGGATAGATAAATTTCTATTTATATTTCAGAAATTTCTATTTATGTAAAAGAAATTTCTATTTATGTTTCAAAAATTTCCAATTGTATTCAAGAAATTTAAATTTTTATTTTTAAAATTTTCAAAATGCTTTTCAGAAAATTCCATTTGTATTTAAACAATTTCCATTTAGATTTCAAAATTTTATAATTGCTAATAAAAAATTTTTATTTTAATTTAAAAAAAAAAAAAAATAAAAATCCATGTATATTTTAGAAATTTACAATTGTATTTCAAAAATTTCCATTTTTATTTCAAAATTTTCTAAATTTGTTCCAGAAAATTCATTTATATTTCCATCATTTATAAAATTTTGAAATAGAAATGGAAATTTCTTAAATACAGTTGGAAATTTCTGAAACACAAATAGATGTTCCTGAAATATAAATGGAAATTTCTGATATAAAAACAGAAATTTCTGAAATATAAATAGAAATTTCTGAAATATAAATAGAAATTTCTGAATTACAATTTGTATTTTCTAAAATAAAAGTTGTCAGAACTTCGAAAATTTTTTGGCATAAAAATGTTGATTTTTTTTAATAATACTACAAAATAAAGCTCAGAGGTTGGTTTACATCATTTTCAATTGTATTTCAGAAACAGTCAACTGAGTTTCAGAAATAGTCAAATGTATTCATTCATCTTTATTCTGCTTAAATCAGCTCTAAAAAGATACATGAATTCACTGGATCTTTATCGCGCTTTTATTAGCGCTCTAAAGACATATGGACTGTGATCACGTAAAACGATAGTTAACTATCGTCGATTTTTGAAGCCTTGTTGCTACTAAACTAATCAAATCTTTCCAATTTTTTTAATGTTTCTGGATTAGACAACACTCTTTAATAATTTAATAAAGAAACACTTTCAAATTTCCCTTCAAAACGATATGTATTTTGATGTCGTTTATGCATCGTCTATCGTTTTCGTTTTACGTGATTAGCCCCATGATTTCAGTTCATCTTAAGAGCGCTTTTTCGGTATATCCAATTAGCACTCTAAGAGCCGAGTCACAATTGGCACCACATTCGGTTACCACAAAATGTTTTCATACATTTTGTATGAAAAGCAAAAAATCGCTTTGTGGTCGACCACGCTGCCGCCAGAATCGATTCTATTCTATTTTTGTAGTTCTCTCTCACCACCCTCTCATTTTTCTCAAATTTGTATCAAGTAGCGTTGCCATATGTTCAACAAAATATGCTAATTTTTCCAATTGGAGTTAATATATTGTGTGTGTGTTGCACACAAGTATCATTGTATACCTGCTTTTATAGGATAACAAAAGAAAAAAAAATAGATGTGTGACTGATTTGAGCGTCTTTTTCTTCATAAAATGTGTCCGGTCGTCTGTCGCTTAATTTTAATGCGTCGCTCACTCTTTTGCAGTGGTTCGTCGTCGGTGGTGCCAATTGTGACTGGGCTCTAAAGTGTGACATCGCCTTAGAGAATCATGCAAGAATTTAGCAGGTTTGGATGCGCTCCTTGACTCAAGTTTCCTTTCCAAAAGCTGCTGCCAGTTCAGCAAAATTTCTGCTGGGATAGGAAACTATCTCAGAATATGATACTCAGAATCTGAGACTTTTTCTTAGAATTTAAGACTTTTTCTGTAGGATAATATCTCAGAATCTCAGAATTTTTCTTTATAAAAAACGTCTCTGAATCTGAAACTTTTTCTGCAAAAAAAGTATGAAACTTTTTGTATAGAAAAAAATATATAAACTTTTTGGGTAGAAAACATTTCTCAAAAGATCAGACTCTTTAAAGTGGAAAAAAGTTTGTATACATTTAAAAAAAACACTAAAATTACATGAAAAGTTTGAAACTTTTTCTTGCTACCTCCTATTTGAAGAATTCCTAGTAATTTTACAAGTTTTTTACCAATAATTTTGTAATTTTACAAGCAAAATTGTAAATTTACAATTTTTTTGACGCGATAAAATTTACAAGGATGTTTGGTACCTTTACTAGATTTTTTTGCTACCTCCAATTTTACGAGAATTCCTTGTAAAAATTATGACTTTTTTTTTTAATTTTACAACCTTTTTACCAATAAAATTGTAAATGTACAACTTTTTTGGCACAATATAACTTACAAGGAATTCTCGTGAATTTACAAAATTTTTCTTGTAAAATTATATTCGAAATTTGTAAAATTACCAAAAAAAAATTGTAAATTTACAAAAAAAAAATTTGGTTCCAAATTTGTTTGTTAAAAAACAAGACAAAATGTCAAATATTGGTAAACTGGGATTACGAGACTTTTTCTACACCATTTACAGATGTAATTCGTAAAAGATCAACTGTAATTCAAAGATTCTACTTGTAATTCGAAGATTCCATTTGTAATTCGAAGATTCCATTTGTAATTCGAAGATTCCATTTGTAATTCGAAGATTCCATTTGTAATTCGAAGATTATACTTGTAATTCGAAGATTCTATTTGTAATTCGAAGATTCCATTTGTAATTCGAAGATTCCAATTGTAATTCGAAAAATGTCAACTGAATTTCCATTGATATTTTTTGAATTACAATTGGAATCTTCGAATTACAAACGGAATCTTCGAATTACAAATAGAATCTTCGAATTACAAACAGAATCTTCGTATTACAATTGATCTTTTACGAATTACATCTGTAAATGGTGTAGTAACTTGACTATGTTTTTTTTTTGTGTGTAGTAAAAATGTTGGAAATTTTTTCTAATCTCTCGGTTGGACTTAGGAATTACAACCTCTATGCATTAAACCCATCCCATAGATATTTATTTGGACTTACAAATAGTTCTATAATATGAACGGATTATGACCGAACAAGTTTCGGTCGTAGTACCAAGAGGCAATGTACATAATTCCTATTGCACAGAGAAAACAGTTTAATTGTGCCGGCCGAATTTAAAGCCAACTGCATGTTTTAATTACAACAACCGAATTTTCGGTTGTGATTACCGAAATTTATTTAAACCAACAGAAGTTAAGTTGTTATAAACAAATTTTGGTAATCGCAACTGAAAATTCGGTTGTTGTAATTAAAACATGCAGTTGGCTCTAAATTCGGCTGGCACAATTAAACTGTTTTCTCTGTGCAATAGGAATTATGTCCATTGCCTTTTGGTACTACGACCGAAACTTGTTCGGTCATAATCCGTTCATTTTTTGGAACTATTTGTAAGTCCAAATAAATATCTAGGTTGTTGTTATAAAACCATGTAGTTGACTCTAAATTCGGCTGGCACAACTAAACTGTTTTCTCTGTGTGGAATTATGACCGTTTTGGAAATTGTCGTAGGCCCTTCAACACACAAAAAATTATTGGCTAAAAAATTTCAATTAAGTCTATTGATCAACAAAATTTAAATGAGTCAATTATTGTTTTGATCAACATTTATGTTATTTTCTTTAACTATCAAATTACAAGTTTTCAACATACCAGATTTTTTTTCGAATAGATTTTTAATTTTAAAATCTCGTAGGGATTTAAGGTATTTAACGGTAGTGTTCCACGAGCCAAAAGCTACAAAAACTTTTTATGGTTTTGTTGGTTTTTACTTCCATTTTTAAACTGCCGGGAACAAAAACCACCATAAAATGAAATGTTGCTTAAGGATTTTTAACAATAAGCCCTTCAGATCATTCATATTCCAGATCATGTTGGTAACCCATGCGAAATAATGTAAGAGACATAAAAGTTTTTGAAAGAAAATGTGAGGTGAAGTTGAGATTGCTTGAAAAAGAATTGTTGTGTTGGAAAACTGTCAAAATTTATTCTGTAGAAACTATAAATATTCTCATATATAAAAAACAATTAACATTAACAAGACAAACCGACATTTAAAATCCTACTGATGATAACACTAACTGGAGTGTTTGAAACCGGTATGGGAAATACCAGAAATGTCTATAATTTTTAGAAACTAAATTTTTCTTCTGCATTTTTTCAACTTGAACCCTTATAAAATATATATTTTTTTTCACTTTATACTCAAAATATAAAACATTTGATTTTTTTAACTTTTTTTCCGATATTTTTTTTTAAAAAATATTCTCTTTCAACGAATTATAATTTTATTTTTTTTCTCTCTCTCTCTTTTCAGTTTAAATTCTTCAATTAATTTGGTTTCAAATTAATGTAATAATATTAAACATCAAAGTTTGAAAAGTTAATCTAAAGATTAGTTTATAACAAAAAAACATGTAAATATTTAAAAATAAATCTCTATAAAATACAACAAAATAAATATTTGAAAAAAAAAAAAAATATAAAAATTTGTAATTATAAGTTTAAAAAGAAATACAAAAAAAAAAAATAAATTTATTTATAAATAAATTCTATCACAAATAGAATTTGAATTGTATAAAAAAAATTAAATGTATAATGAAATGAAATAAAATTAAAATAAATTACAACAACAACACAAAAAAAAAGATAAAAATTCAAATAAATAAATTAAATTACACAACAAAAAGTAAAAAATATAACGAATGAAGCAAAACAAAAACATCGTTGTAGTTGAATTGGCAACAAAATCATTAATAAAATTGAAATTAAATACAAAAACAACAACCACAAATTGTTATAATAATCAATACCAACAACAACAACATTTGCAAAATAAATGTCAACAACAAAATAAAATAAATTTACAAAACGAAATTGTTGCGACAGACAAAAAGCAAAAAAGCGAAAAAACAAAAAAAAAAAAATAATTGCATCTAAAATTGCAATCGAACACAAATGAAAACGTCGTCGAATACTAACGCAAATAATTTCGACTATTCAAGTCGCCCTGTATATGAGGGTGAACAACTTTCACAACAACAACAACAAACGCAACAACAGCAACAGAGCGAAGAAGAATTGCAACAACAATTGCAACAAGATCAAAAGAAGCAACGAGAAAGTGTACAATTAATATATGAGACATCATCGTCATCAGCAGTAGCTGCAGCAGCAACATTAGCAACTGAACAACAAGTAGAACAACGACAACAACAACATTTAATAAATCATCAAAAATTCCCTACAATTGTTTATACTTCTAAACAAAAATCTTCTGCAACATCAACGCCATCATTAATTGCTGAAGATTATCATCAGCAGCACCAGCAACAATTTGTTAATAATTCTTCTATTGTTGCTGTAGCTGACAGTAGTGAAAGTACTAATAATCAACATTACCATCGTCGTCGAAAAAATATTTCAAATTTCCCCAGTGGAAGTGTCATTTATATAGACGACAACAATAATTCAACATCAAGTGATAACAACAACAGTATCTCTTCTAAATACACTTATCACCATCATCACAGTAAAAATATTATAAATAGTGATAGTGATAATAATTGTAAATTAATAAGTGCTAGTGTCAAAGAAGATTCTACATTGTCATTGACGAATAACGTACGTTATTCAGCAACATCATTGTCATTGTCGTCGAAAAATAAATATAAACAGCAGCAACAGCAGGAGTTGTTACTGCAGAAAGTCTCATTACCTAAACGTAAACGTGAAACAGGTATGTGGTTAATTTTTTTCTTTTAAAAAGTACAAACAACCAATAAAAATTTTCCTCCCTGGTTTGATGTGGCTCATTTCCAAACTATACTATCCCATGACCACAAAACATCTTCGTGCCAAACTTTAGGAACCTAACTCTATTGAGTTTTGGACTGCATCGTGCTTTCCACAGACAGAAGTTCGAACATTCACTGAATGGATATCACTGATTAATAATGTATAATATATATGTATATCGGTCTAGGACCCTATAAAGTATATTATACTTTATAGGGTCCTAGACCGATATTTGGATCCGTTACGCATGGATGCCCCACGTTGGGCGCCAATAACACGATGTGTGTCTTGTAATATTGAAATTAGAGATGGGCACATGAGCAGATTAGAGCGTGATTCACGCGTGAATGTGACTGATTTCAATTTTACTCACGTGAATGTGAGTGAGTGTGAGTGGAGAAAAAAATTGCGTGAGTGAGTGTGCGTGAGTCGATTTTTTTGCGTGAGTTTGCGTGATTTATTTTCTTTTCTTATATCCTGTTGTACCAAAAAAGCAACAAAAAATTGTAAAATATGGCTCAATTTGATATTTCGTTCCGAAAAAAAGCAAAAAAAATGTAAAATTTCGCTGAACTTTAAATTTTGAAAGATTTTTCAAATTTTAGTTTTTGAAGTTTTTTTTTTGTATGAATAAGTGCTTCGTGAGTGTGAGTCAACGTGAGTGTGAGTGAAGCTTGCGTGAGTGCACGCGAGTGTGAGTTGTATTAAATTTACTCACGTGATTGTGAGTGAGTGTGAGTAGAAAAAATATGCTCGTGAGTGAGTGTGCGTATTTCAAAAATTCCTGTCGTGAGCGTGAGTGAGTGTGAGTCAAAAATCACTCACGCGCCCATCTCTAATTCAAATAAATGTACTTTATTTTCAATATTTCAAATTACCAGGCGCGGACCCCCCCCACAACAGAATTCGAAAGAAAAATAGGGAAAAAGGAAAAAAGAAGAAAAGAAAGGATGAAGGAGAAAGGAAAGTGAAAAAGAAATAATCTGACAGTAGCCCTGTTTTCGCATAACCGTATATATGTTAACATTAACCGTTTAACCGAAAACTCATCCACGTTTAACAAAATGTACTTGGCATCTCTGTGGTTGGTGTCAAAATTTATTATGGCAAACAAGAAAAAATGGGTTTTCGAAATATGACGCCTTAAAAATTGGCAAAAACTTCCAAATTTCAAAAAAGTGACCATACAAAGTCGCTCATAACTTTTAAAGTAAACAACATTAAATGCATCATACTGGTGCCATTTTAAAGGTGAGAATATTACCTTCAAAATGGCGTCCTTAAATGTTTTTTATATTAAAATGTCAAAGGTTTTTGTTTTAAGTTTAATGTTCTAAGACCCATATCTCAAAATCGTATTTTTTAAAATTTTGAAAAAAATATATGTTAATAATTAAGGCTTCCCCTACATTTGTATCTAAATTTAATGGTGGACACTCGTTTGGTTCCAAAGTTGTGGGGAAAACGTGGTCGTAGGCGAGTTCATACGCAAATGCTTACACAGGGTGAGTCGTTCAAAAAGGTTTTTCCAGTCACCCCCTAAAATTAAATACTAGTTGGAAGACGATACAAAAAAAATTCCTTATTTTTGCCACGCCCCTGGCCGTCGCCCGTTTAGTTTTTTATTCACTGCGTTGCCATTTTAAGTCCAATCTTAACATTTTGCATATCGTTGTTCATGGTTTGACAACAGCTAGATTTTTGACTAGTGCCCCCCATTTCCCGGTTCTCGGTATTCCCGGTAATACCGGTATTCCCGGTTCTGGTACCGGTTTCCCGGTTCTAGATATATTCCCGGGAATACCGGTATTCCCGGTTCTGATCCTGGTACCGGTTCTCAAAAACCAAAAAAAAATACTATACCATAAAATATTTCAATTCCACTATTTAATCAGTATTTCAGAAAAATTTAGTTGTGTTTGTAAAATAATTTGAAAATCATGTAACTATTTTTTCTTCAATTCAAAAAATTAAATGGAAATGGTATTTTTCACATGTTTTGTATTTTATTTTTGGTAAAAGCAAAGAAAAATTTTAATTGTACAAAATTTTACAAAATATACATACCGGTAGTCCCGGGAATACCGTCAGAACAGGAACCGGGAATACCGGTATTCCCGGGAATACCGGGAATGAATTAAGAACCGGGAAACCGGTACCATTTCCCGGTAATACCGAGAACCGGGAATACCGGTATTCCCGGTACTACGGTACTGACCGTAGGCACTATTTTTGACCTTGATCATTTTTGACTCTGACTTCAAATTTTTGTTGTGACTTTCGGTATCTCGATTTTCTACTCACCTAACGCTCACTTTTTTCCAAACGGAAAGAAAGTGGGCGTGACGAAGTCAAATTTTTGTTGTGATTTTCAAAACTGTCAGAAATGATCAAAGTCAAAAATGTAGCTGTTATCAAACCATGAATAACGATATGCAAAGTGTAAGTTCGGATTTAAACGCCACCGCAGTAAATAAAAAACGAAAATGGCGACGGTCAGGGGCGTGGCAATTTTTTTTTTTTTTTGGAATCGTCTTCAACTAATCTTTAATTCTAGGGGTGACTGGCAAAACTTTTTTTGAACGACCGATTTTAGCAAACTTTCAGCTGATTTTTCTGCTAAAATTTATATTTTTATTGAAATTTCTGTCATTCAGTCTTACAAAATAACAAAAATTTTACAAAGTTTTTACTGATCTTGTTGCTGAATTTCAAAATATTTTTTAACATATTTTTGGCAGATTGATTTTTAATTATACAGAAATAGTTTGCTGTCATCCTTTTTTCAAGAAAATTTTCCAAGTTTTTTTTTCAAAGTGTTAGTTTTAAACATATATAATGTGTGCTAACATTTTTATGATCTCACTTCTTAGGTCTTATAGTTCAGTAAATTGAACTGGGTCTTTGAACTAGTTTGTTCATGAACTACGCAACTTTAATTTCGAACCATCATTCCAAAGATTCGGCTCATCCAAATATAACACCCTCAATTGTAATTTTATAATTCAACACATTGCATTTAATATGTAGGGAGTATCCCCTGACTACTGATCAGAATGCCAGTAGTTTTATATATATTTTAGAGACCCCAACTGACTTTTAGTCCGTCTCTCGTGATTAAAGATCTGTAATCTTTGTTTTGACGTTGGTTAACATTTATTGTTAGTTCATGGGGGCTCAGAGTCTCCTATGGGTCAATAAAAATATTTGCAGGATCGCCAAAATATCGTATTTAGCTTTCGAATTACATCAATTATATGTTGTAGTTGTAATTTTTAAATATTATGATTCTCCTAACCGACATTTAAACTTTGTCTCGGCTGATTTTACAACCCTTGTTAAACACTTTGACAAATTTCAGTAAACACTGAAAGTAAAAGAATGAATTGTATTACTTCGACATCAATGAAAACATCGATTATTATTGTGTTATTAGAGTATGATGGCACCGAACGTTTAAATGTCACAAAATACTCCATAGATACAAAAAAAAACACAAACAATATATTCCCGTTTTCAATTTGTAAAACGATGATACTGTAAAAAAAATACCGAATATAAATAGAAAGACAACAAAAGTCCCACTTGGGTTTTTTTGGGTATATGGCTGCTATTTGTATTGAAATGCTTTTGATGTGACCATTAAAAGGGACCGAAATAAAATGCCAGTAGGAGAGAAAAGTAGGGAGCAAATGGAGGAGCAAAAGAAATCACAAGAAAAAAGTTTACGCTACACGTGTTTGTCTCACAACCGCACTACACTCCCGTTTTGTCAACAACATTTTCATCATCAAAGTATTAATGGAGATGAACATGTTGCGTGTGTGATAGGGAGTGTGAGTGAGCTCCTCTTTTTCTTTTTGTGTGTATTTAGCACAATCTTTTGTGAGTATTGTTGTGAGTTATTTACGTCAAAAATATTAGTTTTATTTGTGTATAGGAGTATTTAATTTTCGGCTATATTTTTGCTACTCTTTAATTTCGAGATTAAATTACGTTTTGTATATAACATGCTTGAATTGAGAATAGATTACTTTTGTTATGCTGTGTATAACAGCTTGAAATATTAAATTGCAAATCCCACTGGGCCCTTCTAGCTATGCTTGTTTGATTGTCCGTCAGCTGCACAATGGCGATGGATAGGTCTATATAACTGTAAGGTGTTCTTTCGCCGCTTTTTTGGATCCTGGTACTAACTTTAGTGCTGCTCTCTCTAGAAATACATGTTGTCGCATATTCTGATGATGTCGCGAGAGCGGAAAGCACCTGCCAACATTAAGAGACATTCTTCAGGGTGCTCTGAAAGATCTGTCTAAATGGGGAAAAGACTATGGTCAGGAAGGTAACACAAGTCAAACTAAACTTGTCTTGCTTACAATGAAATATAAGATTACTGCTTTTGATCCTATTTCTCTTTAAATCACCTTTTCATATGGAACCAAGTATCTTAGAGTATTTCTAGATATGAAGTTTTATTTCAATAATATTGAGGAATGAGTTAGAAAAGCAGTTGTCCATTTTGCTGTATGGAGTCATTGTCATGACAAAAGGTAACTGTCTTTATCACGAAGGTACACAGAATGGTGGTAGTGTGTATCACCTAGGACTACGGTTGCCATTTCTATTTTGAAAAAAAGGGGACGTCAACCTTTAAAAAGTAGCACGTTTGTCCCATAAAAGAGGACAATTTTTACAAAAAAAGTCTTGGATGAGGGGAATTTCGGGTAGTTGAGCATACAAAAATTTTTACACAGATGACTTAAAACTACACGAAAAAGTGGGCTTTGGAGTCTGTTCAGAAGAGCTTGGGTTGAGCCTGTCTCGAATATTTCCAGATCATTGCAGTGTTTACCAGGCAGAGATGCTGGCAGTTAAGGAAGTGGCTTGAGATGCAATGTCTTGTCGACACTAGCAGTCAGCATCTATTCTAACAGTCAAGCCGAGCTCAAGTCCCTGGAGTCAATGTTCCTGACAAGATCTGCCCTAAACTGCCACACGTCTTTAAATGAGATTGCCAAGCAGTTTTACATACGACTCATATGGGTGCCAGGGCACATGAACATTCTAGGAAATTTTAAAGCCGATGAGCTTGCAAAACAGGGAACTACCTTTCAGTTTCCAACGGAATTGAAATGTGTTGGTATGCCTCTAGAAACTTGCAAGCTAAATTTATGAATGGACGTGTGAGACTACAAGACAGATTTGACCTTCTCTTAATCAAAAGCGCACAAGTGAGCTGCTATAGCTTCCAAGAGGAGAGATTTTGACGGTGGATGCTGTAATTACTGGACACTGCCTTATAGGAAAGCACGCTGGGATTGCTTTCGTGACAATTTCAAACAAAAGTCGTCGATTCTGGAATGTTTAGTAGAATTGATTACAGATTTTTTTTTTTTTTTTATATTCGACCAACACTCAGGGGATCACAATGGACCTCAGAGTCTACGTGTGTTGACGTAAAACGTCAGCAGCCACTTACAACCTAACACTCAGGGGATGTCCCCACTTGATGCAAAGCATTGTGTTGACGGAAAGAAGTTAGGTTTAGGAAAGGAGGAAAAAGGGAGTAGTGTCTATGAACATTTGATTTAAACTTATTTATGTTAAAAGTGACAGGAAATATATCTGCTGGAAGTTTATTCCACATACGTATAGTTCGACTAAAGAACGAATTTTCTCTGTAATGCGTTGTGCGGTCCACTGGCCAATCGATCACAAACGGATGTGCTCTACTAGTTAAGCGAGTGTTACGAACGAAAACTCGGGTTGCAGGAATGAGTTCGTTTATTTCATTAGAACACTTTCCATTATAATATCGATAAAACAGAGTCACACAACCCACATTCCGACGATGCTCCAATGAATCAATAGAGTTGGATACCCTACTGTCGTTGATGAGCCTCAACGCACTCCTTTGGACACGGTTCAAGAGCTCCAAAATAGACTTTGAAGCACCTGCCCATATATGGGAGTTGTATTCCATTTTCGGTCGGATATAGGTGGTATAAATAGTGAGGAGATCGGATGAAGTGAAGTAATTCTTGCACCGTTTCAAAAAACCAAGACACTTGGTTGTTCCAACGAACATCGCACTGTATTCGCATGCCCAGAACATCATGATTATCCGACTTCTCGATATTGACACCACCCATTGATACAGATGACAATGTTGGCTCCACAGCCCGTCTGTGGGTTAACATACAACATTGGGTCTTGCGAGCATTAAAATCGACCTTGTTCGCTCGACCCCACTCTGAGATTGTCCGAAGGTCCTGGTTGAGTGTGTCATTCATAAATTGCCGCATGCCGTTGAAGATTTAATTTTTTGACATCTATCACAAGTGTCGTGTCTGTTTAGTCTGTGACTACACCGTGCACAGAGAAAAAATATGCGTTTTCACCACCGAATTTGTCGTTAATCGAATGATTTAGTTGCATTTACCAAATGTATTTTAAAATTGTCCAATTGTATTTTAAAAATTTCCAAATGTATTTTCAAAATTATCCAAATGTATTTTAAAATTGTCCAAATGTATTTTAAAATTGTCCAAATGTAGTTTAAAATTTTCCAAATGTATTTTAAAATTGTCCAAATGCATTTTAAAATTGCTTTGTATGGAAAAATGATTTTTAAGGCCCCGTTCTTTACGGCCCCGTCGCGTAGGGAAGGCGTGGTCGTAGGGGCGTAAAATTTTTCCTGAGTTTTTTTAGTCAAAAGGAAAAAAATGAGGGGGTACCGTCTCAACATTTCCAACATTTTCAAAATAAGGGACACTCTAATCTTTATATTTAATAAATTTTTATTCACAAAACGCATCTATTGTATATTTAGTTTGCCTGCTTTTTTTTCAATTTTATTTTTATGTCTGCTTTTATTTACGTCTAACCAAAAAAAGAACGTAAATTATTTTGTTTATTACGTCTTATAATTTATAATTTAGTTTTATTTTTTTTATTTTTCCATAAGGTTTTGTATTTCAAATGCCAATGCTAACGAAGGTTTTTTCTTTCTTTCTTCCTATTCCCCTTATGTCATCTACTAAAATTTATTACTGTTTGTTCTCTCGTTTCACCTGTAAATTATCCGAAAAAAACTTTGAATTTTCGTTTACGTTATTTTATTACTACTATATTAAATGAAACAAATAAAATATTATAGTTTATTTTTTTAACAAAAAATTAGATTTTAGTCAAAATTCCCAAATTTAATGTTTTGGGATTTTGAACTAAAAGCAAGTGAGAGTGTTAAGCTCGGCTGTGCCGAATCTTTTGTACCCTCTAACATGCTCAAAAAAATTCAGTGTCGTTTTTTTTTTGCGGGTGAAGAGGTCGGTAGGAGTTTTAACTATTTTTTTTTTATCCACGCCCACATAAGGGGCAGGCCGAAAAATCCATTTCTAATCCCCTAGTTCTTAGTCAGAGCTTCGAAGAATGAAATCCTTGTCAAATGAATTCTCAAAAAAATCAATTCAATTTTCATAGTCAGTGAATGCATTCGATTTCATAAATCAACAATGAATGCAGTCCTTGGAACTCATTCGATTGAATGGAAAAAAAAGAATGCATTCGATTTCTTGTTCATTCGATTTAGAAAAATCGAATGCATTCAATTTGTTATCATACCACTGCGAATGCAATCAATTTTTTAAATAGATAGACCAGACGGACCAAATTTTGGTCCATAGTATCGCCGACTCTCTTCACATACGATGGCCCCTAATTTTGAATCCAAAAAAAATTGGTGTTCCCGATAATTTTAAAAATGCTCATATCAAGTTGATATTATCAACTGCCTACACGAAAAAAAGTGTGAAGAGTGTTGGCGATACTATGAACAAAAATTGGTTCCGTTTTGCTCTATCTTGGTTAGTTTTTTAAGTTTTTTATGCAATGAATGAATAAGCCATTCGATTTTTCAAATTGAATGAAAATAAAATCGATTGCATTCGCAAGTGAATGCATTGGATTTTTAAAAGTCGCATGAAAAAAAAAATCGAATGCATTCGATTTTTAAAAGTCAAATGAAAAATAAATCGAATGCATTCGCTATTTATAAATCGAATTTATAAGTCTAAAGCGAATTCATTCAATTCGATAAAATGTGATTGGGGAATGCAATCACTAAATTTTCATTCAGAATGCTAAATCGAATTAAGGAATGAAATCCTTCGAAGCTCTGTTCTTAGTACAGCACTTTGAACTTTTTCCGACATAAATTGTTTCATTTTCTTAACAAAAATAAACAAGTAGAAAAGTTAAATTCGACTTGGCCGAATCTATGAATACCCCCCACAATGTCCAATTTTCTAACGTGAAAAATATAACATTTTTGATTAGAAATATTTTATTTTATGTAAAAAAACTTTTTGTTAAGTAATTTTTGAAAAAAAAAAAAAATAATTTACTATTTTTTTGAGTGTAAAATTTTTTTCGAGTGTATTTTTTTTTCGAGTGTATTTTTTTTAGTGTAAAAATATTTTTAAGTGACAAAAATACTTTGTAAAATATTTTTGTGACTTACCAATGTTTTTAAAACATTTAAAACGGGTTATCAAGGCCTCTGTTCTGTCTTTCACAACTTTTCAATTCACATGAAAATTTCCGAATCACATGAAATCAAGTTTAGTGTTTTGTTGATCACGTTTTCATTCGAAGTTGAAATCGAATAATTAAAACTTACAAAATTATAAGGAAAGAAGTGCATTCGTTTTACTTTCACCAAATTTAATTTATGTGAAACAAAACGAAAAAGAAATTCGGATGCGAAATCTATCTAGAACACCAAAAAAATTCGGAAATTTTAATTTTCACATTTTTTATGTGAATTACTTTTTTTGGAACAGCGGCCCAACACGTGAATTTAAGGTGAAGCTAATCTGAAATTCACGGTTATTATTAGTTATTAGTTTTGAACCACTGGACCGATTTGGCTGAAATTCAATACGAATCAGGTTTGTCGTACCAAATATATATGCTAAGCTTCAGCATCCTCAGAATTGCATTTCGAAAGTTAACGTGTTTTTTATCTTGTAAATTCACGAAAAACCCTTGCCGAAATTCAGTCTTTTGCTCATAACTTTGAACCACTAGACCGATTTTGCTGGATTGCAATACCAACCTCACCCGGTAAATGCTCAACATATATGCCAAACTTCAGGAGCCACCGTAAAGTCTTTCAAAAGTTATCGTGTTTTAAACAGACAGACGGACGGACATCGCTAGATCGTTTTAAAATCGATCGAGGGTCATGAATATATATGGGGCATTCCATGTCAAATCGGACACTTTGAAAATTTTTTTTTTTAGATTTTTCCAATTTGTTTGCAGTTTTTAGTACCCTTCGAAAACTCATTCGTGGTAAATTTTCAGATTTTTTTGATGACCCGTTCAAAAGATATCGAATTTTTAAAAATTGGTAGTTTGTTTCTTTACTCAAACTTCTTTTACTCAAAACTTCTTCAATAATGGCCCAAATTTAAAATTTTTTTTTTTCAAAATTTTTTTTTTTTTTTTTTTGTAATAACCAACACTCAGGGGATGCCCCCTATATATGCATTGCATTGTGCTGATATTAGGAAATAAAGGTAGGAGAAGGAGGAAAGAGGGAGTAGTGTTTGTGGATATTAGATTTAAATTTGATGATATCGTATGTAGCAGGAAAAACGTGTGGAGGTAATTCGTTCCATAAACGTACAACTTCTATCGTACGTAAAACTTCTATCGATTCTACAAATTGTATGCCCAGGAGGATCGTGGGATAACGATTATTATTATTTTTAAAAATTTTTTGAAAAAATTTTATTGTAATTTTCCAATCTTAAAATCATTTCTACTGCTCCAATGACGTTATTGAAATGAAAATCACTTGCACTCACGCGTGATTTTCGTGAATCACACAAATCACGTAACCAGCGCCCATCTCTAGTTCATGAGGTTAAGCAACTAAAAGTTAATAACGATGAGGTACGACGAAAGGTAGGAAAGATAACCAAATATAGATATCCTTTACAGGAGGAATCTCTGACTTTTTTTGAATTTCACAACTTGAACAGAACTTCGCAAATCTTTACGAACGCGTGGATTTGCTAAAGTAACAAAAAATACTGAACATTTTTAAAAAATTCCGAAAAATCCCGAAAATTTTCAAAAATTCTCGCGATTACTAGGATTTAAAATATCCCGAAAATCCTGGGATCCCGAAATCGTTATACCGAAAATTTTTCTTTAATCCCAAATCCCAGGATTTAGAAAAACCAATCCCGACTGAAAGCCCTAATCAGTAGAAATGCTAGTTTTATAAATTTCAAGCTATTTTTTCAAATTTCAATTCTTTAAATTTTATCGTAACAATTGAAAATGAGGGGGTGAGAGCACAAGGGGTTCAAGTGCCTTTTATTTAATAATGAGAAAAATGTGGTTAAAGTTAAATTGCAATAAAAAATGTTAGATGCTATCTAGCATATTATTTTTTAGTTAATAGAGATCCTGGGATATATTTTAATCTAACAAGTTAAAAAAATACCATCTTTTACATATACAAGCACCCAAAAATTGCCTTTGAAATCAGTAAGTCGCACTTATACCCCTTGTGCTCTAACTTTTTTTATAAAATTCTAAATATATGAACTTATACCTCAAAATAATGTTAGTTATACGTAAAAGGAAATCCTAATTTTATTAAGAAAATCTTTAACGGTTCTTTGTTACATTTTTAAGTCGTCATAATCAGATTCCCTGACATCATCGGGCACATCTTCATCTTCATTACGGCGTCCCGTCAAATCTAAACTTTCAAATTTCGTGTCGTAATACCTGCCGAACGATAGCCACGGAGTAGCTAAGTGATGGAAAATGTATGAAATTTTTTTTGCAAATTTATCTTCAGTCGGCAATCAGCGGTCAATGTTTGAAAAAATTACGTTTTCGACCAAAATTTATATTCGAATTATTTAACCAAATCTGGCTCAAAAATTAGGAATTTTTGCGTTCTTTATGGGTAAAATATTTAAAAATTCCGAAATAGCGATTTTGGTCCAGAGCTGATTTTCAAACATAAAAATATATTTTTTAAATAAATTGGTCTTGAAAGTCGGAAAATGTTGAGTATTTTATGTGAAAAATATTAAAAAAAAAAAAACACGATCTTGGTCTAAAAATTCGGACTAGCATCTGTGGATCAAAATCTCTGATTAGCATTTTTAACCCAAAATCGTGTTTTTATTTTTTTTTCTATATTTTTTAGATAACATGCTTTATATTTTCCAACTTTTGGGACCAATTTGGATAAAAAAAAATAGTTTTAATGTTTAAAAATCAGCATCTGTGGACCAAAATTTTTTTTTTGCATTCTTTTTAATATTTTTCCTATAAAGTGCGCAACAATTTCTAATTTTCGAGCCTGATTTGATAAAAAAATTCGCATATGAATTTTGATCGAAAAACGCCATTTTTCACACTTTTACCGCTGGTTACCGACTGAAGATGCTTTTACAAAATTTTAAAACTATTACTTTACGATCTTCTTGGAATTAAACCACTTTGTCCATGTGAAAAATTAAATTTGAATAATTGCTTGGAGCACAAGGGGTTTAAGAGCTCACATGAGCACTTAAACCTCTTGTGCTCCAAGCAAAACAGGTATTTTAGTAACAAGATCTAGAAATGATCGCGACCGAATGAGAATTCCACATTCACCTCTTGTGCTCTGAACTTCTGTGAACTTCACCTACTAATTCCATATGCTAACTCAATATTTAAATAAAAGTCTTGTGACTTGTGATTTGAGCCCCTCAAATTTAATTAAAAAAAGAAATCTATAGATGAAAAATAATTTAATAAAAAAAAAAAAGTTAAAAATAAAATTTCTATTATTAAAATTCAAACTTTCTTGTTTTTGTTTATTAAAATCTAACCCAACTTATATGTGTAGTATACTTTTGAAATATTCCTTTTCAAGTATCCTAGCAGTATATTGCTACAAATCACAATTTCTAGCCGTATCTTATTCATGCATATTTTTCTTTATAAGTTTATATTATAAACTTTTTTCAAGAGTTTTGCTACAAGAAACACTTCAAGTACTTTTTCTTTTTTTTAAGGATTTTTTATCCTTAATTCTTTTTTTTTCTCTTTTGGTGTTTATATTATTAAAGTTAACCCGGGACAAAGACAGTCTATACAAAATCTGTAAAGACAATTTTTATATCGGGGGCTAAATATATTTTTTGAAATTTTTAAAAGGACGAAAGATTTTTTTTTTTTGCATTTTTAAAATATAAGTTTTCTACTATTTGGGTTATACTATTTCTACAAGTATACAAGTGTGTCCATGTTGATGCATACATATGCTAAGTCACATTATTCTAAGTCATTTTCCATCTTGCAAGTTCCCTTTAGAAAAGTTCTAGACACATGTATAACCCTTTGCTCTCATTTCCTTCCCTTCGTTTTGTTACTTTAGTTTCTTATCATTTATTTTTTTTTCCATTTTTCCTTTTGTGGATTTATTTTTCTGATGAATTTTCTAGTTAATTGTATAGCACTTTTCTGTATAATACATTCTAAAAGAACTAAAAATACGATATTGTAGTTTACACTAACAATCATTTGTGTAAACAACATCTTAACTTCTTTTTTTTCTTCTGCTGCTATTACTGCAGAGGTTGGATGGAGTCCGACGCTCTCTTGTCGACTTTATTTTTATGTAGTTGATGCGGTTTACATATTATTTAAAAAAAAAACTATTGAAAATACAGTGAATGTAACTCGTTAAGACAGAGTTTCCCAAATTTGTATCAGCCATGCCCAAATTTGGACTAAGCATTTATGGAAGCAAACCGCATTGAAGCAGATATCTACAATCTGCTTCCACCTTATTCGGTGGCTACGGTTGTAAGGGGGCCAGGTTTAAACATAGACCCATTTTCGACTTCAGGCTTAAAATGTACAGAGGACAGACAGAAAGGCTGACTGACAGACAATGCCAAATCAAGCACTAAATGCTCGATTTAGCCTGCACCACATAGTGCTGTAGAGGAAAAATATAAAAAAAGGTTAAAAAAATTACATGATTTTGCCCCGATAAATATTTTAATTGCCCACCAGTGGGAGCGACAATTCAAGATTGGGAACCAATGTTTAAAATGTAAGTTAAATAAAAACTTAAGTAGCTATTTGAAAGAGTATTAGAAGAATACCCCTTTTCTTAAGTTTACTAAATAAAAAAAGAGTACTTCATCATAAAAGTATATCGGTTTTTAAAATGTTCCTAATAAAAGTATTGTAAAAAATTAAACTTTCTTCCCATTAGTACCAAAAAAGTAAATCTTCGTGTGATTACTAAAACAAAATCTCTTTTTCAAAAAGTACTTAAACTGAAACCCTTTCATTCCTTTGTTCAAAAGAGTACTTAAACACTACACAGAAAAAAATAAAAAAAATATTTGAGTAAATTTTTAATACTATTGAGTAAAAAATTACTCAATTTTGCACCAGTAAACGATTTAATAGTATTGAGTAAATTTTTAATAAAAAATTATTAAATGTTTGAAAAAAAATTTGAGTAAATTTTTAATTGACACAATTAAAAATTTACTCAAAATTTATCTATTTATTTTTTTTTTAAGTTAAAAAAGTTTTAAATTTTTTTACAAAAAAAAAAAAAAAAACAAAAACCTTGTTTTTTTAAACTTTATCAAACATATTTATGTCTCAAAAACATAGGAAAATTTTATAAAGACGATTACAAACTTTCATATACATACACAAAAAACTACAAACTAAACGAGAATTCAAAAAACTATGACAGTTTAAAAAAAAAAATTAAAAAAACTATTAAATTTTTATTAAATTATTTACTTAAATTGTTTTTAAAATTTTTGAGTAAATTTTTAATTGCGTCAATTAAAAAATTACTCAATTTTTGTTTTTAATTTTAAACAAGTGATTACTCAAAATTGTTTCATCCATATTTTTTTCTGTGTAATTAGTTTTCAATTCTATTGAAAAATTGATAAAACATTACTTTTTCTTTGAAAGCCAACTAAAAAGTACCAAACAACTTTTTTTTGGAAAAAGTACTAAAATAAGTAACTTAAATTAAAAACAAGTAAGAAAGCTATATTCGGCTGTTCCGAATCTTTAAATACGCTCCACCAATGTAATGATTTAAAAAACAAAACAGTTTGTTTTATTTATACCTCAGGAAATAAAAAAGTACCTAAAAGTGTACTTTCGGTACTTTTAATAAAATGTACTTTTAATGAAAGGTACTTTTTATAAAAGGTACTTTTCATGAGAGTTACTTTTTATAAAAGGTACTTTTTATAAAAGGTAATTTTTATAAAAGGTACTTTTTATAAAATGTACTTTTTATAAAAGTTACTTTTTATAAAAGTTACTTTTTATAAAAGTACTTTTTAAAAATGTACTTTTAATGAAAGGTACTTTTTATAAAAGGTACTTTTCATGAGAGTTACTTTTTATAAAAGGTACTTTTTATAAAAGGTACTTTTTATAAAGGGTACTTTTTATAAAAGGTACTTATTATAAAAGGTACTTTTATAAATGGTACTTTTTATAAAAAGTAATTTTATAAAAGGTACTTTTTTTATAAAAAGTACCTTTTATAAAAGGTACTTTTTACAAAAGGTAATTTTTATAAAAGGTACTTTTTATAAAATGTACTTTTTATAAAAGTTACTTTTTATAAAAGTTACTTTTTATAAAAGGTACTTTTTATAAAAGGGCCTTTTTATAAAAGGTACTTTTTGTAAAATGTACTTTTTATAAAAGTTACTTTTTATAAAAGGTACTTTTTATAAAAGGTATTTTTTATAAAAGGTACTTTTTATAAAAGGTACTCTTTATAAAAGGTACTTTTTATAAAAGGTACTTTTTATTAAATGTACTTTTTATAAAAGATACTTTTTATAAAAGGTACTTTTTAAAAAAGGTACTTTTTATAAAAGGTACTTTTTATAAAAGGTACTTTTTATAAAAGGTACTTTTTATAAAAGGTACTTTTTATAAAAGGTACTTTTTATAAAAGGTACTTTTTATAAAAGGTACTTTTTATAAAAGGTACTTTTTATAAAAGGTACTTTTTATAAAAGGTACTTTTTATAAAAGGTACTTTTTATAAAAGGTACTTTTTTAAACGGTACAGAATTAAAAAAAAAAAAGTACCAAAAGTACTTTTTTACCCATTTTACCCCCGTAGAATCAACATTGGCAAAACCCGAGCCTTAGTGAATCTTTTTTCCGGAAGGTGAACCGACATTGCAAATGTCAATTTTCTAGTACCATTATTTAAGGAAATATAAAATGTAACAAAAGTACATATTTTTACCCTTTTTACCCTATTGGAAACATCATTCGCAAAAACCCAGCCTTAGGGGATCTATATTCCGGGAGGTGAACATACAGTCCCAATTTCAAGTCTATGTGACAATTTTTTAAGGATATATAAAAGATACCAAAAGTACAGATTTTTCCCCTTTTTCCCCTCTTAGAATCAACATTGGCAATAATCTAGCCGTACTGGATCTACATATATTCTAGGATGTGAACATACTGTCCAAATTTCAAGTTTCTATGACCATTATTTCAGGAGATATAAAAAGCACCAAAAGTACATATTTTTACCCTTTGGACCCCCGTAGAATCAACACTGGCAAAAATCCAGCCTTAATGGATCTATATTCCGGGAGGTGAACATACAGTCCAAATTTCCAGTCTCTATGATCATTATATCAGGAGATTTAAAAAGTATCAAAAGTACAGTTTTTTACCCTTTTTACCCCTTACCCCCTTACCGTTGGCAAAACTCCAGCCATAGTGGATCTATATTGAAGGAGGGTAACATACAGTCCAAATTTCAAGTTTCTATATACAGTTTTTTACCCTTTTTACCCCCTTACCCCCTTACCGTTGGCAAAACTCCAGCCATAGTTTATCTATATTGAAGGAGGGTAACATACAGTCCAAATTTCAAGTTTCTATTACCATTATATCGGGAGATATAAAAAGTACCAAAAGTACAGTTTTTTACCCTTTTTATCCCCTTAGAATCAACATTGGCAAAAATCCAGCCTTAGTAGATCTTTATTCCGGGAGGTCAACCTACAGTCCAAATTTCAAGTCTCTAACTTCAGCGGTTTGGGCTGGGCGATAATGAATGATTATGTCAGTCAGTCACATTACTCTTTTATATATTTAGATTTTCAAGATTTGGGCGATTTTTGCCATAAAGTTTATTTCTGTCTTTTATTATTTAACAAAATTTATTTTTTTAAATGAAAATATTTTTTTTTTAAGAAATCTGAACAAAATTGAATTTTGGCGATATTTTTCATCCGATTTGGTGGCAAAGCCAAAAAAAAGTCTGGCAACCCCGTTAATATGACGAAGCAAAAAATGGACACACACACATGCTATGTACATAAAAATAACAATTAATTTTTTTATTATTACTTAACGAACTTTTTTTTAATTAAATTTAGATTTTGTTTTACATATTTTAAAGTTTTTTTGTAAAATTTTTTTTCTCTTTCTCCGTTTTTTTTCATATCCGTATTCCTTGTTATGTATCTACACAAAATATGAGTTAATTTAGGGTTATGTTGAAAACATCTAAGAGTTTTTTTCAGAAATTCACTCATAACTTTTAAAATACTTAACCGATTTCAAAAAAAAAAAATACATCAGTTTCTTCCTGGATGAATTCCGCAACTTGGTATCCCAAGCGTTTAAATCGGTTCCGGATTATTGCCAAAAACGTGATTTCAACAGACAGACGGACGGACAGACAGACGGACATCGTTTGATCGACTTAAAATCGATCAAGGATCATGAATATATATACTTTGTGGGTTCCTAAACCAATATTTCAATGTGTTACATACGGAATGACAAACTTATATATACCCTCTATCACCAGAGTGGAGTCTATAATAAGTACCGAAGCTTTGAAAATGTGAAAATTAAAGTAGCATTTCTTCGAAATATTAAAATAAGTAGTAGTACTATTTTTCAAAAGTGTCCCTAATAAAATATTAATTTTTAAAAGGATTTAAAAAAAATCCTTTTTAGAAAGAGTACTTAAAAGTACACCTTCTTGGAATGAGTACTAAAACGGTACCATTTCTTTGAAAGAGTGCCAAAAATAAACATATTCTTCGAAATAGTATTAAACAAACCTAGAGAAATATTTTTTCAAAAGAGATACTGGTACTCTCCCAATAATTCGACCTTTTAAAAGTACCTCAATTTTCTGATAAAAGAAGAACTATTTGTTTAATAGCAAACCCTTATTTTTAAAAAGGTATTAAATATTGGGTTGGGGTTTTTAAACGTCTTATATACATTGTATTACTAATTTTGCCATAATTCAGCTATTTCACTTCGTGCTTCTTTGCATTTTGTGCTTAAATGAGGCAGTAATAAAATATGTGGAACAACATTCTAAAAATACTCGCAGCAAATAAAGTGTTGTTTGTAACGACAAACTAATAAACAAATAGAAAACAACACATGCACCTGAATTAAATGTTTGTATATACACTTAACAGTAATAGTGTCATAAAGAATAATAAAAGAAAGAAAGTATAAAATGAACGAACGAACCAATGAAAATAAACAAAACCCTATTAAGGTTCTTGTGCGATTGGGGCTACAAAGATTCAAGTCGCTCGACTGCTTTAACAGATTGGTATATTTGTTATATTGATGAAACGGTTAAATCAGATTTCTCTTTTAGTATATCGAAATTCGATGGAATATTTAATTCGACACAAATTGATTTCAAGAACCTTAATTTCTATGGATTTTTTTTTTAAATTTGAAGTTTATAAAAAACGGCCCCGACTTGGGCGCCAAAATTTCGTTTGGTGAAATTTAGTATTTAACAGGAGTGATTTATTAATTCAAAATGAAACCTTAAAAAAATTAACAAATTTTGTAAGCAAACTTTACAATTCAAATGGGTGTAGTCAATACTATATCTAAACTTTTTTAGTCGGGTAGGCACAGATTTTTTTTAACAACATTTTTCTTTGTACACAAAAAGTCAGTTGAATATTTAATTTTTCAAATATCGATTTAAAGAACCTACACACAAAAATTTTTTTTTCCATGAACGATTTTCATAGTATTTATGAACAAATTCATACAATTTATTACTTTTTCATAATATTTATAAACTTTTTCATAGTATTTATGAATAAATCATAAAATGTGAAATTTAAGAACTTTTAACATTTTTCATAAATACTATGAAAAAGTTTATAAATATTATGAAAAAGTAATAAATTGTATGAATTTGTTCATAAATACTATGAAAATCGTTCATGGAAAAAAAATTTTTTTGTGTGTATATTTTTGTTGATTTTTCCTTAATTTCAAGTTTGTAGAAAACGGCCCCCACTTGGGCGCCAAAATTTCGTTTGGTGAAGTTTGGTATTATAACAGGAATAATTTTTACATTCGAAATAAAACCATATTTTGCAACATAATATACAAAATTAAACAAATTTTCCAAACAAATTTTACAATTAAAACGGGTGTAGTCGAAATTTGTTGTAGTATACAAAAAGTCGATTAAATATTTAATAAGAAAAAAATTGATTTAAGAACTAAAATTTCAATTGATTTTTCTTAAATTTTAAGTTTGTAATAAACTGCCCCCACTTAAGCGCAAAAATTCTGTTTGGTGAAATTGGGTGTTATAACAAAAATAATTTACTAATTCGAAATAAAAACTTAATTTACAACTTAATGTATAAAATTTAACAAATTTCCAAAGCTAACTTTATGATACAAATGGGTGTAGTCGATGCCGTCATGAAATTTTCTTTGTGGCTAAGATTTTTTGAACAAGATTTTTCTTTCTGTATACAAAAAGTTTATTGAATATTTAATTAGACAAAAATTTATTTAAAGAATCTAAATTTCAATTGATTTTTCCTAAATTTGAAGTTTGTAAAAACTGGCCCCAACTTGGGCGCCAAAATTTGCGTTTGGGGAATTTCGGTATTATATCTGAAATGATTGTTTTATTTGAAATGAAACCTTAATTTACAACATAATATTCAAAATTTATAAAATTTTTCAAGCAAACTTTACAATTCAAATTATTGTAGTCAATGCGTCATTAAATTTTCTTGGCGGCTAAGATTTGTTTGAAAGTTTTTTGCTTTTAGTATACAAAAGATCGATTGAATATTTAATTAGAAAAAATTCGATTTAAGAACCTAAATTTCTAGTGATTTTTCCTAAATTTGAAGTTTTTAAAAACGGCCCCAACTTGGGCGCCAAAATTTCGTTTGGTGAAATTTGGTATTTTAACAGGAATGATTTATTAATTCAAAATGAAACTTAATTTACAAAATTTATCAAATTTCCCAAGCATATCGTACAATTCAAATGGGTGTAGTCGATGCCGTTATGAAATTGTCTTTGCGGCTAAGATTTCTTTTAACAAGATTTTGCTTTTAGTATACAAAAAGTCAATTAAATATTTCATTAGACAAAAATTGATTAAAAAAACCTTCATTTCTATGTTTTTTTTTCTAAATTTGAAGTTTTTAAAAAGTGCCCCAACCTGGGCGCCAAAATTCTGTTTAGGTAAATTTGGTATTATATCAGAAATGATTGTTTAATTTAAAATAAAACCTTAATTTACAACATAATATACAAAATTTAACAAATTTCCCAAGCAAATCTTGCAATTCAAATGGGTGTAAGTCATTGGCGTCATGACATTTTCTTTTCGGATACGATTTTTTTGAACAAAATTTTTCTTTTTGTATACAAAAAGTCGATTGAATATTTAATTAGACACAAATTAATTTAAAGTATCTTAATTTTAATTGATTTTTCTTAAATTTGAAGTTTGTAAAAATCTGCCCAACTTGGGCGCCAAAATTCAGTTTGTTGAAATTTGGTATTATAACAGAAAAATTAAATTGGAAATTCTTTTAGTATACAAAAAGTCATTTAAAGAACCTCAATTTCTAGTTGTTTTTCCTAAATTTCTAGTTTGTATAAAACGGCCCCAACTTGGGCGCCAAAAATTCCATTTTGATTTTTTAATTCTAAATTAAACCTTAACTTTACAAGCTAACTTTACAATTCAAATGGGTGTTGTCGATGCCGTCATGAAATTTTTTTTTGCGGCTAAGATTTCTTTATATTCTCTGTTTATTACTATTTTTTTATTAACTTGTTTTCACCTTCCACATTGGGTGTAATTCTCTAGACACAATTAATATAAAATGAATTAGAAAAAAAAGAGTGTTAGTTGTAATGCGTGTGTGTAGGCCATATTTGTATGAATGTATTTGTATGTTTGGATACAATTACCCAAGAAATACAATCTTTATTTATAAGTAAAATAAAAAATGGTTGTGCTGCTTGCCGCATTCTAAGCCATTGCCAGCCAGCCACCATTTCCATTTACCACCATATTGTAGGTACATCCAAGTAATACAATTAAAATTGAATATTTTTTTTTATAGTATTGCCTTTCGTTTCTTCATTTAATTATTTTTTTAATGTTTTTTTATATTTTTTTCATATAGAATTTAGTTGATAAAGTACGTCCTTGTACTTCTACAAGTTGTATAATTTATTTATTATTGTTGATATCATACATATTGTATGCTTGTACGATTTTTGGTGTAAAGAAATAAATAAAAAAAAAAAAACTTAAGTAATCAAACCCAAGACCCACCAGTTTAATAACTAAATAAATTACATTCGTATATACCTATAAACCTCTATACAAGAGTCGATAATATTAGAGGCATTCACAGATTTTAGGATTTTTAAAAATACATTCTTCCGGATCTCAGATTCTTATGCAGGAAACAATTTTCATGAAAGTAATCGAGTGGGTAAGGGTTTAAGTTGAAAAAATGCAGAAGAAAAATTGAATTTCTAAAAATTATAGACATTTATGGTACGGGTTTCAAACACTCCAGTTAGTGTTATCATCAGTAGGATTTCAAATGTCGGTTTGTCTTGTTAATGGAAATATTTTTTTTTTATACAGTCGAACCCGGTTATGACGAACTCCAAGGGACCAGTAAAATTTGTTCGTTATAAGCGGGGTATATTTTTTATCAACCTAGCTTTATTTCCAAAAAAATGGATCCCATTTTGTTTTATTTGATCTTTTTTTTCGTAAATAAACTACTTATTGATAAGAAATCATTAAAAATATAAATAAATTTCACCAAAATGTTAATATAAACCAAAAAATTCACACCTTTTGTTAGTTTGATAAACATGATTGCCACACATTAAGAAATATTTATGGGAGTTCGTTATAAAAAAGTAAATATACATGAAATAATAAGCAGTTCGTTTTAACCGAGGATTCGTTATAACCGAGTTCGTTATAAAAGAAGTATTTTGTGTGAAAATTGATGCTAAAACGTCGGGACTTTAGAAGTAGTTCGGGGAAGAAGGGCATTTTTCAGTTTTTTGCGTTTATCTTCAATACTATCCAAATAAACCTAGCCATGTTGCATACCAAATGAAAGGTCTTTTGAAAACCTATCTTCTTGTGCAAAGAACATGTCCAAACATGCACAACTTTTCGTCATATTGAGTAAAATATCAACATTTTAGGACATTTTTGATTATAAGTAAAAAAATATTAATTTTTGTGACACGTTGTTAGCATGACTAGAAATGTATTTTAATCTGATACCAAATATGCCTATATTAAATTTGAGTAAATAGGCGTAAAAATTGTAAAAAACTGAAAAAGGTCAATTTCCCCCATACAAATCGATGAGTTTGGGCCGCTAAAAAAAATACGTATCAAATATTTTTTCGTTCTGAACATCATATCTAAATTTCATGAAGATCGGAGGGTGACACCAGGGAGACTCTCCTTATCAGTTCAATTAGTTCTTAAGAATCAATCACTTTTTTAGTACCTATCAAAAAAGACGCCAACAAACAAGGAAAAAAAGTTTGAGTTTATAAATAAATGAGGAAAGAGGGAGTAGTGTTTGTGGACATTTGATTGAAGACCTCCGCGGGTAGTTTATTTTACATACGGGTTGTACTACCGAAAAAAAAAATTTCCTATATAATGCGTTGTTAGAAACAAAGGACAATCGATTACAAACGGATGCTATATACTGGACAACCCAGTACTCTGAACAAATACCCGATCTCCGGGAATAAGTTCTGTTATCTCAGCTGAACACCTCCCATGGTTATATCCATACACCCAGAAATGTTTTACAGTAACTATTTACGGTTATTCAAAAAGTTTTTAGTTAAAGTTGTTTTAAACGTTTTATCGTTTGTTTTTTAAGAAAAATAAAATATTGAATGATTTATACAGTTGTTAGAACAATAAACTACAAAAGTTACGGAAAATTTTTTTTATCAGTTAAATTACACAGCTCAACATGAAAATGCGTATTGGATTCTGGAAAGTGATTTAGGTAGTGTTTGTCGCTCTGATTCCGAATCTGCAACCCAAATATGTCTATCACGTCAGGATTTTGAATTATTCGCGGTTAAAGTGCCGAAAAAGGCCATTTTGGATCCGTTTTGAAAGCTTATAATATAAGATCCTGACATGCGATTGACTTGGTATCAAGCTCATTCAAAAGTATATGATTTTCTCTATAAGACAAGATAAAATGTGTTTGGAATTTAATTTTTTAAAATGGTAAAAACATCATTAAAAAAAAACCTTCCATTTTTTTAATATTTAGTTTATTTACACAGTGTTTTTTAACAAATTTCCATACAAATACGCACGTAAATATTGAATTTAAAGCACTTGTGGCTAATGATTTTTTCACCATTATAAAAAATTAAATTCAAAGAAAATTTGATTTTGTCTCAAAGAGAAAATTATGAACTTTCGAATGAGCTTGATATCAAGTCATTCGCATGTCAGGATCTTATTTTATAGGCGCTCAAAAATGGTCAAAATGATCCTTTTTGACACTTTAACCGCGATTTGCTCACAATTGTGACGTGATAGAAAATTTTGAGTGACCATTTTGGGATCGGGAAACCAAAACCTATAAAATTTTTTTGGTTTCATTCAAGACGCAGCGACAAACCTCAGATTTGTAGAGCGGTGTTATTTGTGACTGATTATACCGTATAATTTTACAGAAGTACAGTTTTTGTAGTTTGATATTAAAAAAATTTTATTTTTACTTCACAAAATAAAAAATTGTAAGCAGTTAAAATAACTGAGATATCGTTCGTTTTTTCGGAATGTCTAGTCATTTATAAACGTTTAAAAATAAATGAAAAATTATGTTCTTTCAAATGAAATATAAGTAGTCCGTTTTTAAAAAGGAAAAACGATTGTTTTAAACGTTTTTTCAGTTGAATTTACTTACAAAATATTTTGAGTGTAGAACAGTGTGACACAACCCACATTCCGACGATGTTCTAAATAATCAATACACTCAAAAAAATAAAACTGTAAAGTTAACAAAAATTTTTTTGTTAACTCGAGTTTACTGGCTTTTTAGCAAATTTTTAGTTAAAATCAGCGTTTTAACTACTTTTTTTAGTTAAGTTAAATTTACGCATATACTAGTTTTGTACAAATTTTGAATTAATTTTTTTTGTTGGCTTTAAAACTGAGTTTACGAAGTTTTACTAATTAATTTGCTGATTTTTTGTAACATTTTTTTCAAGTGAAAAATTTTAAACATTTCTTGTGTAGCCTCCTATGCAAATCTCATAAGTCCTACTTAAGCTGAACTTAATGCTGTGAAAAAAATAAGAAAAAATAAGTGAAGTGTTAGTATTTAAAACCAATATTTAACAAACTTAAATTTTTTTACAAAAAGTTTAGCTGAATTCAACTAATAAAAAATGTTACGAAATTTTCAGCTGAATTTTTAGTTAAAATTACGGTTTTTTTTGCTACATTCATTCTACGAAAAGTTAACTAAATATTTTTTGTTAAATTAACTAGAAATTTAGTAGGTTCAAAATCAGGTGTTTTTTTTAAGTTAAATTTAACTAAATTTTTTGCTAACTTTACAGTGTCATTCCCATGTCCAGAACATCAAGAGTGTCCGATTCCTCAGTATCTGCACCACCAATTGATTGTGGGTTAACATTTAGTCTTGCATGCATTAAAAAAGACCTTGCTTCCAAGACCCCACTCGGAGATTGTAGAAAGGTCTTGATTAAGTGTGTCATTCATATTTTGCGGCATGAGCCCAACCTCAATAAGGCTTTGCCTGCGATCACAGGAAAATGAATAGCAAATGTTGCTGTCATCGGCAAAATAATAGATAGAGTTGGCAGTTTGAACGATAAGGTCATTAATAAATATAAAAACAAGTAAGAAAATTATTGTCGGTCAAGACCGACCATATAATACACTAAAAAAAAAAAAAAAACTGTAAAGTTGGCAAAAAATTTAGTTAAATTTAACTAAAAAAACACCTGATTTTGAACCTACTAAATTTCTAGTTAATTTAACAAAAAATATTTAGTTAACTTTTCGTAGAATGAATGTAGCAAAAAAACAGTAATTTTAACTAAAAATTCAGCTGAAAATTTCGTAACATTTTTTATTAGGTGAATTCAGCTAACCTTTTTTTTTAAATAAAAAAAAAAAAATATTTTTCACAGCGTTAAGTTCAGCTTAAGTAGGACTAATGAGATTTGCATAGGAGGCTACACAAGAAATGTTTAAAATTTTCGACTTGACAAAAATGTTACAAAAAATCAGCAAATTAATTAGTAAAAATTCGTAAGCTCAGTTTTAAAGTCAACAAAAAAAATTAATTCCAAATTTGTACAAAACTAGTATTTTCGTAAATCGAACTTAACTAAAAAAAGTAGTTAAAACGCTGATTTTAACTAAAAATTTGCTAAAAAGCCAGTAAACTCGAGTTAACAAAAAAAAGTTTGTTAACTTTACAGTTTTATTTTTTTGAGTGTACCCTACACCAGAGTTTCCCGGAAAATGGGTCCCAAGTTCAAACATAGGCTGATTAGATTTATATTTTGTCAAATCTTTAATAAGTATCAAAAGCACTTACTAATCAAATTTGAGTGGAATAGGCTTCTTTTTGTTGACTAAATCGCTTCAACTGAATATCGGACGAAATTTCCACATGGGATCTAAGTCCATAAATGGTCCGATGATAATCAGATTTGATAAGGTTATTAAAGTACGCGTTTAACATGCACAAACAGATTTTTTATATTTTCTAATCTTATTTAAATAATTGCATTCAACAGGTTTGCCCCTCTCTATTATTTTCGCGATTTCAACGGCCTTTAACACTTTGGACTTTAAATACAGTACTTTTTTCTTTTCGGAAGATCTAAGAGCTGTTGTGAGTCTCATTTTTATTGCAATTCGAAACAAAACTGATTTGTTGTTATTGTTTAAGGAATTGTTATCCATAACAAATTGGTTTCAGGTCCTACTTGGTCTGTATTACAAAATTCCTTATTCAAGTGATTCATTAAAAACTAGTAATTTTTTAGCAAGTTGCCGAAAAATATTTTTTTAAAGGACTTCTTTCAGTCTTTTGATTATTTTTATTATTTGACATTATTAGCTAAATAATTGTCTCTATCAGTGCATTTTTTTATATTTTTCGCTTATTCGTTACAAAGATATATTTGATTAAAAAGTGAAAAACTCGAGTCCTTATTGATGTGATTCGCAGTGTATGTCTTCCGCTAGTTAAGTACCTAAAGACCAAATCGGACCATGTTTTTTTAAACTTTTTTCAACAAACAAAACTGTGATCCATTTTCAACAATGAAATGGTAATACCAGAAATGTCTATAGTTTTTAGAAATTTAATTTTCTTCTAATTTTTTTTTTATTTATCGATTTTTCGGATTTGAAAATACAATATCATATAATTTTCATTAGGGGAAACCCTATTATCGAAAAAAACCTCTCGTTTAGTGAATATCCCGTATGTTTTTTTTTGCAAATGTTTAATAAATTTAAAAACAAAAATTAAAATTATTGTTTGTACTTGATGTAATGTGTACGTTCGAATATAAAAATAATAATATTTATGTATGTATGTATGTACCCGCATTCACACATGGTGTGAATAACCTAACAATGATTTTTTTTTTCGAAAAACTGAACGATGTTGCTTCGTTGAATGTCAATAAATAATTTATTTCAATTATTTTATTTTTTTGTGATTTCATTTGTATAATAAATATAATTTTAAAGGTTTTGTTCCACTTTTCATTTTGTAAAACAAAATATTTCAATATTTTTTTTTTTATTAAACAATTCTTAATTTTTCAATTTCTAACAATTTCAAAACAATTCCATTTTGTTTATTTTTTCCAAAAATTCACATTTTGACATTTTTGTCAATGTCATTCATAATTATCATTTCTATTCTTTGAAAACTAATAATTTTAAAATTATTATTTTTTTATTTTTTGTTATTGTTTTGTTAATTTGTTTTTATTTATTATTATTCTTTTGTATTTTTTCTATCTTACGAAATACAATTAAGATTTCATGTCACATGGCACGTAATTTTGTTTTGTCAGTATATTCCCTTTTAAAAATAACTAAACGAAACAAAAATAAAATTTTTTCAATATTCTCTGATCACCATTTACGTAGTTTTTATACCCTCCACTTAGTGATAGAGGGTATATATAAGTTTGTCATTCCGTTTGTAACTCATCGAAATATCGGTCTGGGACCCTATAAAGTATATATATTCATGATGCCCGATCGATTTTAAGACATTCTAGCGATGTCCGTCTGTCCGTCTGTCCGTCTGTCCGTCTGTCCGTCTGTCTGTCTGTTGAAAATGCTCTCGCGGACAAAATATTGCACAGAGATGACTGAAACTTAACATATATATTGGAAGTTCTCCCGAGAAGTTTGGTATTGCATTTGAGCGATATCGGTTCAGCGGTTCAAAAGTTATTAACGAAAATGTAAGCACACCTCAAAAATGTCAGTACATTCAACATAACCTAAAAACACAAAATGCTTTAATTCGGCTTCTGGTTGACATATGTGAACATAATTGAGCACCAAATGGTATTTAAACAAGTACAAACATATTTTTTGACAAAAAAAGAAAAAAATCGCGGATTTTTTTTTTTACCAAAATTTTTTTTCGCGGAAATTTTTTTCAATTTTTTTTTTCAAAAGTATTTTCCTTTTAAATAAAGTTGTTTGCAATAATCTTTTTGAAATTGTGGAGGGTATCACTACATTCGGCAAGGCCGAATTTAACTTTTTTACTTGTTTGTTTTTAAAATTTGTAGTTTTTCTGTCGTCAATTTAAATAAAAATACACAACATGTTTTGATTTTCAAAATAAATATTTATTGATTTTTTTTTGTTTTTTAATTTATCATTTTATATTGAAATAACACACGTTTTGTATTGAGTTTTTGTAATGTTTAAAATAAATAAAAATATAGAAAAATGGTCTCAAAATCTGAGAATTTTTCTATATAGAAAAAATGTCTCAGAATCTGAGAATTTTTCTTTATAGAAAAAATGTCTCAGAATCTGAGAATTTTTCTATATAGAAAAAATCAAGGTTGGTTACCGAAACGAATAACGGTAAGGGTAACGGTAACGGTATCTAATTTTTATTTATTTCGGTAAAGGTAACGGTAAGTGTTTTCAAATCGTTTCGGTAACGGTATGTACCGGTACCGAACCAACCAAACCGGTACGTACCGGTATTATTAATTTAGTTAAAAATTTGAAAAAAGATAGAACTGAAAGCTAAAAATATTTTATGGACCCAAAAACCAGTATAGATTTGATATGATTATTATTTTTGTCATTTATTTTATGATAATTTGCAAATTATAAATTTAAAATTATGTTAGCAATTTGATTTTATTTTTTTGTTCGTTAAAATCCTTTAAAACAGGTAAAATTTTGAATACCGGTACAATACCGGTAACTTCTAATAATTATAACGGTAAGGGTAACGGTATTCTAAAAATATTTTTAGCGGTATCGGTTACGGTAACGGTATTCGATTTGAAAGGGTTTTGAATCGGTAACGGTATAATAAGGGTAACGGTAACCAACCATGGAAAAAATGTCTCAGAATCTGAGACTTTTTCTATATAGAAAAAATGTCTCAGAATCTGAGACTTTTTCTATATAGAAAAAATGTCTCAGAATCTGAGACTTTTTCTATATAGAAAAAATGTCTCAGAATCTGAGACTTTTTCTATATAGAAAAAATGTCTCAGAATCTGAGACTTTTTCTATATAGAAAAAATGTCTCAGAATCTGAGACTTTTTCTATATAGAAAAAATGTCTCAGAATCTGAGACATCTGAATCTCAGATGTCTCAGAATCTGAGACATCTGAGACTTTTTCTATATTAAAAAAATGTCTCAGAATCTGAGACTTTTTCTATATAGAAAAAATGTCTCAGAATCTGAGACTTTTTCTATATAGAAAAAATGACTCAGAATCTGAGACTTTTTCTATATAGAAAAATTGTCTCAGAATCTGAGACTTTTTCTATATAGAAAAAATGTCTCAGAATCTGAGACTTTTCCTATATAGAAAAAATGTCTCAGAATCTGAGACTTTTTCTATATAGAAAAAATGTCTCAGAATCTGAGACTTTTTCTATATAGAAAAAATGTCTCAGAATCTGAGAATTTTTCTATATAGAAAAAATGTCTCAGAATCTGAGACTTTTTCTATATAGAAAAAATGTCTCAGAATCTGAGACTTTTTCTATATAGAAAAAATGTCTCAGAATCTGAGACTTTTTCTATATAGAAAAAATGTCTCAGAATCTGAGACTTTTTCTATATAGAAAAAATGTCTCAGAATCTGAGACTTTTTCTATATAGAAAAAATGTCTCAGAATCTGAGACTTTTTCTATATAGAAAAAATGTCTCAGAATCTGAGACTTTTTCTATATAGAAAAAATGTCTCAGAATCTGAGACTTTTTCTATATAGAAAAAATGTCTCAGAATCTGAGACTTTTTCTATATAGAAAAAATGTCTCAGAATCTGAGACTTTTTCTATATAGAAAAAATGTCTCAGAATCTGAGACTTTTTCTATATAGAAAAAATGTCGTAGAATCTGAGACTTTTTCTATATAGAAAAAATGTCTCAGAATCTGAGACTTTTTCTATATAGAAAAAATGTCTCAGAATCTGAGACTTTTTCTATATAGAAAAAATGTCTCAGAATCTGAGACTTTTTCTATATAGAAAAAATGTCTCAGAATCTGAGACTTTTTCTATATAGAAAAAATGTCTCAGAATCTGAGACTTTTTCTATATAGAAAAAATGTCTCAGAATCTGAGACTTTTTCTATATAGAAAAAATGTCTCAGAATCTGAGACTTTTTCTATATAGAAAAAATGTCTCAGAATCTGAGACTTTTTCTATATAGAAAAAATGTCTCAGAATCTGAGACTTTTTCTATATAGAAAAAATGTCTCAGAATCTGAGACTTTTTCTATATAGAAAAAATGTCTCAGAATCTGAGACTTTTTCTATATAGAAAAAATGTCTCAGAATCTGAGACTTTTTCTATATAGAAAAAATGTCTCAGAATCTGAGACTTTTTCTATATAGAAAAAATGTCTCAGAATCTGAGACTTTTTCTATATAGAAAAAATGTCTCAGAATCTGAGACTTTTTCTATATAGAAAAAATGTCTCAGAATCTGAGACTTTTTCTATATAAAAAAAATGTCTCAGAATCTGAGACTTTTTCTATATAGAAAAAATTTCTCAGAATCTGAGACTTTTTCTATATAGAAAAAATTTCTCAGAATCTGAGACTTTTTCTATATAAAAAAAATGTCTCAGAATCTGAGACTTTTTCTATATAGAAAAATGTCTCAGAATCTAAAACTTTTTCCATTAGAAAAAATGTCTCAGAATCTGAGACTTTTTCTATATGGAATGTGAATGTCTCAGAATCTGAGACTTTTTCTATATAGAAAATTTGTCTCAGAATCTGAGACTTTTTCTATATAGAAAAATGTCTCAGAATCTAAAACTTTTTCCATATAGAAAAAATGTCTCAGAATCTGAGACTTTTTCTATATGGACTTTTTCTATATAGAAAAAATGTCTCAGAATCTATACACAAAAAATGTCTCATAATCTAAAATGTCTTAGGTGTCGAGACTTCTTCTAATGCAAAATTGATTTAGATTTTTTTTTTTTTTTGTTCTGTTCTGTGGAAATTTTTGAGATTTAATTAAGATTTAAATTATAATTAAAGTTCATTGATTACTTGAATTGCGAAATGACAGCACTTAAAAATTTTTAAAAAACTTGTTTTTAAATTAAATTTCATAATTTTTTTTATTTTATACAAATTTTTATCTGATTAATAATTTTTTGTTTTTATTTTTGTATCTTTTCAGGTAATTTAAAGCAAAATAAAATCTTTGTAGCAAAAAAAAACTTGAAAAAAATCATTGTAAGTAATTAATTAATGTCATCTTTACTCAAAAATCTTTATTATAATCCTTAAAAATATGCGCTAATTCAAGAGACTTTAAAAAATTTTAAATTATTTTTGTTAAATTTTATATTTTTCAAGTTGTTTTCATGGTTAATTACTTTCAAAAAGCATACAATTTAAAATACAGCTCCAATTATATTTTTATATATTTTTTTATTTTTACCTGTTTACGTGGAGATCTCCACATTTTGAAGGTATTTAACTATTTTTGCTGGTTCGTTTTACTGGCAAAATAAAGTAGCAAGTAGTTTTCTCATTCCAGCACAATCCACAATAATCAATATGAAACTACTATAATAACTGCTATAGTAACACTGTACAACAAAACTTAGAAAAAAAACAATTATAAAAGCTAAATTCGAAATTTCTGATTTTATTGATTCCCTTTACAATGTTAAAAATATTGTGGAAAAAACTTAATGATCTGTGATCAATGCTAAGACATCTAGCGAAGTCCATATGTCTGTTATAATGGCGATCACGGCTAAACTTTTACACAGATATGACAGTAACTTAACATATTTACTTGTTGTTGTCTTGAAAAGTTTGGTATTGCATTTGAGCAATATCGGTTCAGCGGTTCAAAATTTATAAACGAAAATGTAAGGACACTTCGTAAATTTTGGTTTATTCCACATAACCTTAAAATACATAATGCTTTAACACGGCTGCTGGGTAACATATGTGAACAGAAGTAGAAACCTAATGGTATTTAAACAAGTACAAATATATTTTTTTTTAGAAATTTTTTTTGGCGAAATTTATTTTTCCACCAAAAATTTTTCCGCTGAAATTTTTTTTTTCGAAAATTCTTTTTTTTTCCCCTTTTGTGTGACAAAATTTTTTTACTTTATGTTGCAAATAAATCAATAAATAAAATAAATAATTCTAAAACTTTTAAAAACTCTAAGTTTTTTGTTAAAATAACAAAGAATTTAATTTTCAAGCAAATGAAACATTTTTGTTAAGTAAAGAAATTTAAAACCTACGTCTTAAAATCTGTTAGCGTTGATGGGTTTCATCCCCGCCCCATTTTTGATGTTGTACTGTGTAACATACGCCAAACAACAGTATTAAATTTGTCGTCTGATGGCTAGCGTATTAAAGTCAGGCGCGGATCCACGGGGGGGGAAAAAAGGAAATTTCCCCCCCCAAACCGATTTCGAAAAAAGAAAAAAAAAAAAAAAAGAAAAAAAAAAAAAAAAGAAAAAAAAGAAAAAAAAGGAAAAAAAAAAAAGAAAGGAAAGGAAAGAAAGAAAAGAAAATAAGAGGAAAGGAAAGGTGGGTGAAACAGGAAACTGAAATTAAAATTTATAAGAATTTTAAAATTTTTCTTGAGAAAAAATGTGTCGGAATGTTAGAATTTTTCTGTATGAAAAAATTTAATAATTTTCTATAGGAAAAATTTGAAAAAAAAATTAGGAATAATTTGCGAATTATTCTATAGGAATAATTTGTGAATTTTTCTGTAGAAAAATCTGAGAATTTTGCTATAGCAGAATTTAATTTATAGAAATTTTTCTATAAAAAATGTCTAAAAATCCAAAATATTTTCTATATGAAAAAAGTCTCGGAATATTAAAATTGTTTTTTAGAAAAAAAACAATTTTTCTAGATGAAAAATCTAGGAATTTTTCTATAAGAAAAATTTGTGAATTTTCCTTTAGGAAAAATTTGAGAATTTTCCTATGCGAATAATTTGGGAATTTTTCTTAGAATTTTCTTAGAAAAAATTTGAGAAGCTTTTAGGAAAAATCTTACAATTTTTTATAGGGAAAATCTAACAATTTTTCTGTAGGAAAAATCTGATAATTTTTTATTAGAAAAAATCTGCTTTGCAAAAAAACTGAAAGAGAAAAAAAAAATATAAATTATGTTAGAACTTTTTTCCAGAAATAATTTCCAAGATTTTTCTATAGGAAAAATGTTTTTGAATCTTCGAATTTTTATATAGGAAAATAGTCTGGGAATCTTTAAACTTTTCTATAGAAAAAATAAGAAAATTGTCTTAAGGGAAAATTTGAGAATTTTTCAATAGTGAAAATGTAATAGAACCTGATACTTTTTCGATAGGAAGAATTACACAGAATCTGTGACTTTTTTTTAGGAAAAATGTGCCGAAATCTAAAATTCTTTCTATTTTAAAGTGTCTCGGAGTCTAAGAATTTTTTGCAAAAATGTCTCATATTCAGAGATAATGTCTCGGAAAAAATGTCTTAAAATCCTAAAAAAAATCTTAGGCAGTTTCAGAGTTTGTGAGGTTTTATGTAGAAAATATTTGCTAGAGTCTGAGACTTTTTCTAAATGAAAAATGACTTAGAATCTGAAAATTTTTCTATAGAAAATAATGCCTCAGACTTCTAAGAATTTTAGGAAAAATATCCCGGAATCTGAGAAAAATTTTCTATTTGAAAAATGTCTCAGAGTCTAAGACTTTTTCTGTAGGAAAATATCTCTGAAATTGAGACCTTTCCATATGAAAAATGTCTCAGAATCTTCGATTTTTTGTAGGAAAAATTTCTGAGATTCTCAGACTTTTTTAAAAAATATGTCTCAGAAAATCACACTTTTTCTATAAAAAATTTCTCTTTTTTTATGTGTAAAAAGTCACAAATCTAAGAATTTTTCCATATTTTCTAAATATAGGAATTCTTGATGGGAAAATTGTAAAGTATCTGAGAATTTTCTAAATAGAAGTGAATCAGAATCTTAAAAATTTGTCAATAGCTAAAATTGCAAAAATTGTAAAAGCTTCTCTATAGCAAATTGCCTCAGAACCTCTGAATTTTTCTATTGGGATAATGTGTCAGAATCATAAATTTTCTCTTTAAGCAAATGACTTAGAAAAATTTCAAAATCAGTAAACTTTTTTTTAATAAATATTTCTGAAATTTTGTATTTTTTCTATTGGACAAATTTTTTGGAATCTAGGCCATTTGCTCACAGAAAAAATGCTTTAGGACCTGAGAACTTCTTGGTGAGACATTTTTCAAAATATCAAACATTTTCTTAAGTTCTTAAACCTTTTCTAGAGGAAAAAATTTTTAAAATTTGGAAATGTTTCTATAGAAAAAACCAAAATAAACAAGAGGTAAACACTAAAAAAACCTTAACTAATGATTCAAATCCTACCAGAGGATCCCTGCAAAAAAAATTTTTTTGAGTAAAAAAAAAATTTTCCCCCCCCAAAGCCAAGTGCTGGATCCGCGCCTGATTAAAGTAATAACAGTTACAGTGACTCACATAAAAATTTATACAGATTATCAAATTTAGCGGCCTCAGATTCTCAAACATTTTTCCTATATAGAAAAAGTCTCAGATTCTGAGACTTTTTTTCTATAAAGAAAATAGCCTCAGATTCTGAGACATAGAAAAAGTCTCAGATTCTGAGACATTTTTCCTATAAAAAAGGCTCAGAATCTAAGACATTTTTCCTATAGAAAAAGTCTCAGAATCTTTTTTTTTTTCCTACAGGAAAAGTCTCAGATTCTGAGACATTTTTTCTATATAGAAAAAGTCTCCGATTATGATTTCTGTAGAAAAAGTCTAAGATTCTGAGACATTTTTCCTATAGAAAAATTCTCAGATTTTGAGACATTTTTCCTATAAAAAAAGTCTCAGATTCTGAGACTTTTTACCTATAGAATAAGTCTCAGATTTTGAGAAATTTTTCCTAAAGAAAACGTCTCAGATTCTGAGTATTTTTTATACCCTCCACTTAGTGATAGAGGGTATATATAAGTTTGTCATTCCGTTAAAGTATATATATTCATGATGCCCGATCGATTTTAAGACATTCTAGCGATGCACGTCTGTCCGTCTTTCTGTCTGTGGAAAATGCTGTCGCTGACAAAATATTGCACAGGGATGACTGAAACTTAACATATATATTGGAAGTTCTGCCGAGAAGTTTGGTATTGCATTTGAGCGATATCGGTTCAGCGGTTCAAAAGTTATGAACGAAAATGTAAGCACACCTCAAAAATTTCACTACATTCACCATAACCTAAAAATACAAAATGCTTTAATTCGGCTTCTGGTTGATATAAGGAGTGAGATCATAAAAATGTTAACACACATAAAGTTAAATAAAAAACAGACTACTGAATTTTAAGACTTCAAACCAAATTTTTATTAAATAAAATTTAATACAAAATCATAACAAAAAAACCGCATGGAACTCTAACCACTACGAACAAAGTTATCCACTTTTTCCGGAAACCCTCCCATTAAGGCTTTTATGGTAGTTTCTGTCACCTTTTTAGAGCAGGTGGTCCATCTACGTTTGAAATCTTGCATGTCCTGGGAGACCTTTTTTGTGCCCTTTAATTCTTTTTTAACAAGAGCCCAATATCTCTCCACTGGCCTGAGCTCCGGGCAGTTTGGTGGATTTGCCTCTCTTGGTACAAAAACCACATTATTATCATTATACCACTCCAGCGCTTTCTTGCTGTAGTGACAAGATGCTAAATCGGGCCAAAAGTTAGTGGATACATTGTGCTGACTCAAGAACGGAAGAAGTCTCTTCTGCAAACACTCCTTGATATAAATTTCGCTGTTTATAGAGCCAGATGTCACAAATGACTGGCTTCTTTGGCCGCAGCTACATATGTCTTGCCATACTAGGAATTTTTTGGGGAATTTCGTTTGCTTTTTTGACCGAAATTTTTCCGCAACATTTCCTCGAACATCGGAAACATAAAATTCTTGACCAGGGAGCTGCGCAAAATCAGCCAGGACATAAGTTTCGTCGTCCATTACACAACAGTTGTATTTTTTTATAAAATTTGATTTCAATTTTCTAGCTCTGGTTTTGGCCTCCAAATTTTTAAAAGCGTTTCTATCGGGAACTTTTTGAACTTTGTAGGACTTTAGTCCCGCCTTACGTTTCACTTTACGTACAAAAAAGTCTGAGCATTGGGCTAACCGAGCTGTTTTTCTGCCAGATGTGTTAGGAGCTCTCTTAAGGATGCTTTTAACTTTATATGCCTTACCAATGTTACGATAACCAGTCGTTGTTCCTGTTCCCGGCTTCCTTTCAATTGTTAGGTGTTCCAGATACCTTTTTACCACTTTTGAAACTGTTTGGCGGCATACATTAGTTTCTTTGGCAATTTTTTTGTATGTCCATGTTTGGTTTTGTTGAAAATATTTAATTATTTTTGAACGCACTTTTCTTTCATCGTCCATTGTGTAAAAAATTGCAAATTAAAACTCATGATGTAAATTAATTTATTAACTGACATATTTTTAAAATTTAAACTGCCGAAAAAAAAAAATTTGGAAGCTTTACACCAAAGTTGTAGGCAAAAATGTGTGTTAACATTTTTATGATCTCACTCCTTAGGTGAAAATAATTGAACACCAAATGGTATTTAAACAAGTACGAACATATTTTTTGACAAAAAAAAAATCGCGGATTTTTCTTTTACCAAATTTTTTTTTCGCGGAAATTTTTTTTTCAAAAGTAATTTCCTTTTAAATAAAGTTTTTTGCAATAATCTTTTTGAAATTGTGGAGGGTATCACTGCATTCGGCAAGGCCGAATTTAATTTTTTACTTGTTTTTATATAGAAAAGTTCTCAGATTCTGAGACATTTTTCTATAAAAGAAATTCTAAGCTTCTGAGATACTTTTTCTGTAAAAAAGTCTCAAATTCTGAGACATTTTTTCTATAAAAAAATCGCAAATTTTTTAGCTGAATATATATTTGCTTCACTGTTTATTGTCACAAAAATTTTGTTTGATATTTTGTGATGCTTTTTCTGTTGTTGTGTGTAGTACAGTGGCTCAAACTAATAATGGATCATCATATATTTGATAGCAGTTCTTTAAAAAAAAATTATAAATACTTAACCATATTATTTCAATCTACTATTTTTGTAGAAAATGTTATATAGGAAATTTTTGAAGCTTTAGTTTAAGCTTGATAGCGTTCAGATTGAGCGAAGTATAATGAGATACGAGGGTCGCAATGGAAAATGAAATTATTTATTTTTAAGTCGATTTTTTTCAAGTTTTAAAACTAAAAATGTAAAAAATAATCTAGTAATTTTGTTCACCTAGTTTTTCCAACAAACCTAACAAAAAATGAAATTTTTTAAATACTGTAGAAGAAATTCGCTTTTTTTGACCTCCAACTATTTTGACCATTAATTTTGTGTAAACAAAGAAAAATGTTAATTATTCTAATATCTCATTACTATACACTTATGGCGTTTTCTTTTCTGGAAAAAAATGTCGCACTTTCTGCACTTTTTTTTTCTTTAATGACTCTTTGTGCACAGTTATACACAGTAGATATAGACATGTTTGGTATCAAAAGAAAGGTATTTTCAAGGCCTATCTAATGCTATATAAAGCATTTTAAAATAATACTCAGTTTTTGAGCCAATTCTATAAATGTAAAAATTTATGGGTTTTTGATACTTAATTGAATAAAATAATCCTGTTTCGACATTTTATTATAAACAGTTAGATAGAACAGGACAATACCTTTCTTTTAGTACCAAACATGTCTATACTTACTGCTCATTACTATACACAAAGAGTCATTAAAGAAAAACAAGTAAAAAAGTTAAATTCGGCCTTGCCGAATGTAATGATACCCTCCACAATTTGAAAAAAGATTATTGCAAAAAACTTTATTTAAAAGGAAATTACATTTGAAAAAAAAAAAATTTTGAAAAAAAAATTTCCGCGAAAAAAAATTTTGGTAAAAAAATCCGCGATTTTTTTATTTTTTTGTGTTCGTACTTGTTTAAATACCATTTGGAGTTCCATTATGTTCACATATGCCAACCAGAAGCCGAATTAAAGCATTTTGTATTTTTAGGTTATGTTGAATGTGCTGAAATTTTTGAGGTGTGCTTACATTTTCGTTCATAACTTTTGAACCGCTGAACCGATATCGCTCAAATGCAATACCAAACTTCTCGGGAGAACTTCCAATAAATATGTTAACTTTCAGTCATCTCTGTGCAATATTTTGTCCGCGACAGCATTTTCAACAGACAGACAGACGGACAGACGGACAGACGGACAGACGGACATCGCTAGAATGTATTAAAATCGATCGGGCATCATGAATATATATACTTTATGGGGTCCCAGATCGATATTTCGATGAGTTACAAACAGAATGACAAACTTATATATACCCTCTATCACTAGAGTGGAGGGTATAAAAAGTGCAGAAAGTGCAACATTTTTTTCCAGAAAAGAAAACGCCATTAGGTGTAGTGTCCGACCGAATACACCTTTTTTGGCCGTAGCCGATGCCGAATATTAGGCCGAAACCGAAGCTGAATATTCCAAAAAAAATATTTATGTCGTAAAAACAAGGAAAAAAGTGAAACTCGACTTGTCGGAATACACAAATGTTTAAAAATGTTGTCTAAAACGATTTACTTTGAGCCAAAAACTTTTTTAGGCATTTTTGTAAATGAAAATTTTTTTGAGTGTAATTTTTTTTCGATCGAAAATTTTTTTTTAATGTAAAATCTTGTTTTAGCTTCAAAAACACTTAATAAAATATTTTATTTTAATAAAATATTTACTGGTGTTATTCAAAGTGTGTTTAGTGTGTTTTTTATAGTGTCCGACCGAATATTCGGCATCGGCTTCGGCCAAAAAGCACTATTCGGCCACTATTCGGCTTCGGCCACAATTTTGCCGAATAAGCCGAATAGCGAATAATTGTATAATATTTGTGCTCACGTGTTGAAAAACACACTAAACTAACTTTGAATCACATTAGTAAGCCACAAAAACCTTTTACTAAAGGCCCAGGCACTTGAGCGCTACTGTAGCGGTGCTGTAGCGTGACGGGCTGTTGCATCGTTTTAAAGTTCGGCAGCTACACTACGTCACGTATTCGTTTAAGTACCTATTTCCATTTATTTTAATACAAGCTAACGTATCAGCTGACACGTCTCCGAACCGTATTCGCTCAAGTAATTATGCCTTAAGTGTTTTTGCAACTAAAAACATTTTTTTTTAATATTCGGCTTCGGCTTCGGTTTGGCCGAATAGTGAAAATTTTGGCCGAATATTCGGCTTCGGCTTCGGCCAAAAAAGGTGTATTCGGTCGGACACTAGTTTTTTAACACGTGAGTACAAAATGTATACAATTATTCGGTATTCGGCCATAAATGTGGCCGAAGCGGATAGTGGCCGAATAGTGCTTTTTAGCCGAAGCCGTAGACGAAGCCGAATATTCGGTCGGACACTACTTAGGTGTACTAAAATTAATAAACAATAAAATATTTTCTTTGTTTACACAAAATTGGTGGTCAAAAGTGTTGGAGGCCAAAAATACGGATTTTTTCTACTGTATTTAAAAAAATTAATTCTTTGATTGAGTTGTGTGAAAAACTGATAACTGAATAAAAATTATTGCATAATTTTTTAAATTTTTAATGTTTGAACTTAGAAAAAGTTGACTTAGAAATATTTTAAAAAACATTTCTAAAAAACATATCTATAAATAGTTTCCAGCACGACCCTCGTATCTTATTTAATATTTGCTTAATATAGACGCTATCAAGCTTTAATTAAAGCTTGAATATTTCCTACACAGAAAAAAATAAAACAAATATTTGAGTAAATTTTTAATATGTACTATTGAGTAAAAAATTACTCAATTTTACACCAGTAAACAATTTAATAGTATTGAGTAAATTTTTAATAAAAAATTATAAAATGTTTGAAAAAAAAAATTGAGTAAATTTTTAATTGACACAATTAAAAATTTACTCAAAATTTATCTATTTATTTTTTTATACCCTCCACTCTAGTGATAGAGGGTATATATAAGTTTGTCATTCCGTTTGTAACACATCGAAATATTGGTCTAGGACCCCATAAAGTATATATATTCATGATCCTTGATCGATTTTGAGTCGATCTAGCGATGTCCGTCCGTCCGTCCGTCCGTCCGTCCGTCCGTCCGTCCGTCCGTCCGTCTGTCTGTCTGTCTGTCCGTTGAAAACACGCTAACTTTTGAAAGACTTTACGGAGGCTCCTGAAGTTTGACATATATATTCTCCATTTACCGGGTCAGGTTGGTATTGCAATCCAGCGAAATCGGTCCAGTGGTTCAAAAGTTATGAGCAAAATAGTAAATTTCGGCAAGGGTATTTTTCGAATTTACAAGATTAAAACTACTATAACTTTCGAAAGACAATTCTGAGGGGGCTGAAGCTTAGCATATATATTTGTCGTTTCTCGAGGCTGTTTGGTTTTAAATTTCAGCAAAATCGGTTCAGTGGTTCAAAAGTTATAAGCAAAACAGTGAATTTCAGATTTGTTTCACCTTAAACTGTTGAAAACTCGTTAAACAAGTTTTATAAGCATGGTGAAATACCAGTTTTGTAAAACTTGTTGTTGTTTGTTTTCTTGTCGTGGGGTGCAGTTTAGTTGTTAGACAAGTAAATATTTGTTATTGTTTTGTTATTGTGATTGTTACTGTATGTAACGGGAAAAAATCAAATAAAGTATGTGTATGATTGAATGTTAATTTGTTTTTGGTTTTTAAAGAAGAAGATGGTAATATAAAAAGAAGAAAATATGTGAAATAGTTTTTTTTTTTGTATTGCATTATAGGTATAAAACAACAAAAATATTTTACAAAGTGTTACTCAAAGAAATTGTACACTAAAAAAGTATTTACACTCAAAAAAAAAAAAATGTTACACTCAAAAAAAAATGTACACATTATTATTTTTTTTTGTTTAATGAAATGGCAGACTCAAAAAAATGTTGACAGTCAAAAAAATTTTACACTCAAAAAAAAATTGATTGATTAAAAGAAAGTTTGACTCAAAATAATATATATATTTCTAATAAAAAATTTGTAATGCAATTTTTGAAATTTTTTTTAGAAAATTACTATCAGATAACATTGTGGAGGGTATTCATAGATTCGACCAAGTCGAATTTGATTTTTCTACTTGTTTTAAAGTTAAAAAAGTTTTAAATTTTTTTTACAAAAAAAAAAAAAAAAAAACAAAAACCTTGTTTTTTTTAAACTTTACCAAACATATTTATGTCTCAAAAACATAGGAAAATTTTATAAAGACGATTACAAACTTTCATATACATACACAAAAAACTACAAACTAAACGAGAATTCAAAAAACTATGACAGTTTAAAAAAAAAATTAAAAAAACTATTAAATTTTTATTAAATTATTTGCTTAAATTGTTTTTAAAATTTTTGAGTAAATTTTTAATTGCGTCAATTAAAAAATTAATTTTAATTTTTTTAATTTTAAACAAGTGATTACTCAAATTTGTTTCCTCCATATTTTTTTCTGTGTATATAGCATTTTTTTCAAAAATAGTCGATTGATAATAATTAGGTTCAGTATTGAAAACTTTTCCTTTAATTAACTGCTATCAAATATATGTTGTTCCATTATTAGTTTGAGTCACTGTAGTTGTACATGGTTTTTAATAATTGTAGGGGTATACATTTCTCGTGATGTCTATCGCTGTTAACTTATAACTAGTTTTTGCCATTTTTTTTTTCAGTATTGTCAGTCACAAACAAAAAATATTTCCATTTTAGTCAAATAAACGATAATATCAGAGCAAGTTTTATTTGTTTTTGGAGGAGAACAAGAGGAAGCTCAAATTGTTATTAATTTTTTTGTTTGTTTGTTTTTTTTTAAATGCGTCACAAAATTTTATTGTTAAAATTTTAATTTTTTTCTAACTTTTTAAAAAATGGTTTTGAAGTCTTTTTTTTTCGAAATTACGCATTGTTAATTTAAATGTCATTACAGAAAAAGTTTTGTTAATGTCATCACAGAAAATGTCCTTCCCAGTCTCGCTTACCAGGCATTGCCATCTGCCTTTCACTTACATTTAGTTACACATTACACTCCATTCTTTTAATATACACTAAAAAAAAAAAAACTGTAAAGTTAGCAAAAATAGCTTGTAAACCTACAAGAAAATTTGCTGATTTTGAACCCACAATTTTTTTGCTAAAGTTAGCAAAAATGTTTTGCCAATAATTAGTTAACTATTTTTTTTTTTTTTAACTTAGTTCACACACATCTGAGGACCCCATTGGGTTCGGACCCGATAGGTCCAGACCCCGATGGGCCTAGACCTAGTTGGGTTCCTTAAAATTCTTCATATTTATTGATCCAAAATTTGTGTCCGTTTCGCTCTACCTTGCTTAGTTTTTGAGATACGTGATTATAGGGGACCACTGGGGTCTTGAGAATTAAAAAACTCGATAACTTCAAAAATATTTCTCGGAGAGCTTTTGACTATTTTTTGGACTTTTTGTTGTGTCGGCAATATTTACCGAGATATGAGCATTTTAAAATTTTCGGGAATGCTAACTTTTTTGGATCCAAAGTTAGGGCCCATTAGGGTCCACACATGTGAAGAGGACCGGCGATACTATGGAGATTCTAAGAACCAAAAATGGCCTCCATTTTAAGTTTTCTGAAAATAAAAAAAAATTTACCATTTATTTTGCTAATATTAGCGAAAAATCTTGTAAAAATGTAGTCAACTCATTTTCAAATTTAGCAAAAGAAATTAGTTCAAAGTTTGTTTAAAATTGCTAATGTGCTAAATGAAGTTTACAAGAATTTTTTGCTAACATGCTAATTTTAACTAAAAATTTGCTAAAAGTTAGCTAACTAGCGTTAGCAAAAAAAAATTAGTAAATCTACTAACGTATTTTTTGAGTGTACTAACTAATAAATTTCCTGATTAAATTATTGTTTAAACAAGAAAACATATTGCCTTCAATATCCTTAATAATAAATATTATCCTCTCATTGACGTCAATACATACTCGTACTACATGCAATTGACAATCAATTATTTTAACATAACGTTAATTTTTTTTATTATTTTGTAATTGTTATTGCTTTGTTTTTTAAATGTCATCAAATCCATAGGGAATATGTCAAAGTATCCAGTAAATAAATTTAAGGAATTCACTTTAATATATTCAGGACACATACGACGATATTAACAATTAGTGATAGAGCGTATATATAAGTTTGTCATTCCGTTTGTAACTCATCGAAATATCGGTCTAGGACCTCATAATGTATAATTATTATTGATCAGGGATCGATTTTAAGACATTCTATCGATGTCCGTCTGTCTGTCCGTCTGTGGAAATGATGATCACAGTCAAAGTATTAAACATATATGACTGAGACTTAGAAAATTTACTTGTTTTTGTCCTAAGTAGTTTGGTATTGCATTTGAGCGAAATCGGTTCAGCGGTTGAAAAGTTATGAACTAAAATGTAAGAACACCTCGAAAATTTTCGTATATTCTACATAACCTAATAATTAGGGCTGTCAATCCCGAAATCCCGGGGTTTTTGTCATAAAATGAATCCTGAATCCCGGGATTCATTAAGCTCAAATCCCGGGATTTCTGAAATATTAAAAATGTTTGAGAATTTATTTTTAAAAATAATTTTTTTTTTTAATTTACAACGTAGCTGGCCACGACTTTGTCTGAGCTGAGCATTCTACCCAGGCTTGCTGAATAATAGTTCAAAGCACTAACCATTAAGCCACAGTCACGGAGTCCTTTGACCAAAGTTTGCAGGTTTTGGCCAACTTTGGTCAAAGGGCGCCACGGGTAAATTTAATCCGATTGGCCTCAAGTTTGTACCACATAAGTTTTAGGCGTAGGAGAATTAAAATTTTCCCGGACGTTCATAATTGCAAGAAAAACTTTTTTTTTACAAAAAAATGCAAGTATAATGTATATTATTACTTTTCTCCTTTAAAAGTTGAAACCAAAAGCAAATAAAAGTTGTCATTTTCTATAACAAACCCCTCGAGACTTTTTTAGTTCATTGCTAAATATTTAATAATAATAATTACTTGAAAACTGCATAAGTGGCGTATACTTAGTTTTTTAATTGCCTTTAAATAACAATCAGAATAATTGGAAAACATTTTTTTTTTAAATTTCGTTGTAGCGAAATCGACCCAAGGGTTTTCGTGGGAATCAAACCCACGACTCACTGCTTAATAGGCTAGCACGCTACCAACTAACCCACAGTAACAGTAGCCCACATAATATGCACAATTAAATTTAAACATGAAGAGTTTACAATTTTTTTACTTTTATAATCATAGATTTTAAAAACCGATCCCATTTGACAGCCCTACTAAAAATACAAAATGCTATAATTCGGCTGCTGGTTGCTACTTGCGAACAGAATTGATCACCGAATGGTATTTAAACAAATACAAACATAATTTTTTTACAAAATAAAAATAAAAAAATTCGCCTATTTTTTTTTCACCAAAAATTTTTTTAGCGGATTTTTTTTTCAACAATTTTTTATACAAATAAACTTTTTATACCCTACACCACACTGTGGTACAGGGTATAATCGGTTTGTGCAGATGTTTGTAACTACTTTAAATATTGGTCCTAGACCCACATTTAATTAAGTTAGAATCACTTTTTGAGTCGATTTAGCAATGTCCGTCCGTCCGTCTGTCTGTCCATGTAAACGGTGTAAACACGATACAGGTTGCAATTTTTAATCAATTGACTTGAAATTTGAAACAAGAACGAAGCCTATTGAAATTGAAAAAAATCGGTCCATATTTAGACCTAGCCCCCATACAAAGGTCCTATTTAGTTTTGGCTCAAATGACTCTAGTAACCGCATTTTAATAGGTATATTTTCGAAATTTGGCAGGTAATCATGGATCATCCACACAAATCACAATTCCGAATTTTAAAGAAATCGGACCAGTAGTTTTTGTAGCCCCCATAGAAACCACCTTCCCGGTTTTCACATAAATCTCTCAAATTTCATGAAAATAGAAAATATTTAATTAAAATTCTGTTTGTGTATGTTACACGCTTACTTTAATAACCTTATCAAATCTGGTTATCATCGGACCATTTTTGGACTTAGGTCCCATGTAAAAATTTCGCCCGATATTCAGTTGAAGCGGTTTATTGTCAACAAAAAGAAGCCTACTCCACTCAAATTTGATTTGTGAGTGCATTTTACACTTATTAAAGATTTGACAAAATATAGATCTAATCAGTCCATGTTTGAACTTGGGACCCATTTTCTGGGTAACTCTGGTGTAGGGTATTATATGGTCGGTCTTGACCGACTATAATTTTGTTGTTTGTTTTACATTGTGGAGGGTATCAATCCATACATAACTTTTTTACTTGTTTAGTTTGCAGAAGTTTGAAGTTCTGCGCTTGGACCCAGGGAACTAAAAAGGGCAGTTTTTTTTGGCCTACCCCCTTTTGAGGGGCGTGGATCAAAAATAATAAAGGTTAGTTTAGGGTGGCGGTGTCCGATTTACACCTCTCATAGACCACTTAGTCCATAGAGATACCACAAAACTTTTTCTTGGCGAGGTCAAAACACGTGCCGGCTAAAGCGGGCAAAAAGTGACCAAGATTAATAAATTTAAAACAGAAAAACCAATTTCTTCACAATTATTGTATGAGAATATCATAGTAATTAGTAGAGAAAAATTACATCGAGCTAGAATAACTCTACTCAAAGAAAAGCATATATATTACCAGATACATATTACCAGATTTCGAAAAGTTAACTTTGTAAACAGAAAATCTCTTAACATATGCTTTTAATTGTTACTTAACAATATTTTTTTTTTTTTGTAAATGAGGACAACAAAATTTATATCAAGTTAATAAATTAAATCTCGACAAAAAAGAACAATAACAATGGAAAGAGAACAAAAAAAGTAGTAATATCAAAATAGGTTAACAAGTGTTAATATTTTACTAAACAAAACTGAAACATTACTGACTAGAACAAATATGAAACAAAAACAGTAGTGGTATTCATTACATGTTCTACAAAATTACGTATCGTGCACTTAAAAGTTGTATGTGTTTTGACAAGTTTTCAGGGAGTCAAAAATTAAAATTTTTATTGGAGTTTTAAAATTATGTTATGTCCCACAAACATTTTTAATACTCTTAGCCCACTACCACATGCCAAAGATCCCCTGACATTTGGAGGTAAAAATATCAGTTAAAAAATATTTTTGCTACAAAAATATGAAACCGAACAGCCACTTAAATATATCCAAAATATTTTGCCTGCGCCCTTTCTATGCATTACGAGTTGGTCTGCGATTTTCATGCACTTTAAAATCAAGAATATGCTCTAAAATCCAAAATATGCACTAAAAGTACCAAAAATATGCACTAAAAACATAAATAATGTGCAATAAAAATTTTGTTTTCATACGAAAAACTTTTAATATTTATATAAACACTTAGGTGCATGATTTATTTTAAGAAATAAAAAAAAATAAATATTTAGTAGTATTTTCAAAATAAATTTTAAAAAATGTTTGAAAAAAATTATTTAAAAATTGAGTTTTTGCTTATTCATTCCAAAATATGCACTTAAAAGTTAGAAATATGCACAAAATATGCATTTAAACCCAAAATATGCATTTTAAACCAAAATATGCATTGAAAACCAAAGTATGCATTGAAAACCAAAATATGCATTTTAAACCAAAATATGCATTTAAAACAAAAAAAAAATCATTTAAAATACAAATATACATTTTAAACCAAAATATGCATTTAAAACTAAAATATGCATTTAAAACCAAAATATCCATTTAAAACTAAAATATGCAAAAATATACATTTTCACCAACATATGCCAAAAACAAATCGATTCCAAACTAAGAGAAATTTCTTGAATGACCATTTGGTCGATATCTTTTTAAGACAATCGACAAAAACATGCATTTACATGGAAATCGCAGCCCTAGTTATGAGTTACACCAATATTAACTTTGTACTAAATAATCTAGTATGTTGTATTGCATTCAGTTGTAATTGTTGCAACAATTTCTACTAAATCCCAACAACTGTTACAACACTTACCGAGTGAGTGTATTACTATGTAAGCGAGAAGTGGATTGCCAACAAAAAATGAATGTTTTTTTATCTATGCAAAAATAGTTAATACTTTTAACACTTGAAACATGAAAACTTTTATTGCTTTGTTTCATCCATATTGTAAGTTGTCATTACTTTTTCAAAAGTGTCAGTATAAACATTTAGTTGAACTTTCATATTTAACACTTTAGCGCACTTTTTAGAACACTTTCTTTTTGAAAAATACTTAACAAAAACAAGGAAACTATTCTCAGTGTCTTTATGACTTTCTAAAGCTGATATGACATTTGTTTGTATTAGATTAATATTGACAGCAGTGTAAATCAATTTGATAGATAAAGATTTAATCTATTCTAAGAAAGTTTTCCTATCGACAACATTCTCAGATTAGAAAAAGTCACAGACTCTTGAGACATTTTTTTCTATATAGAAAAAGTCTCAGATTCTGAGACATTTTTTCTATATAGAAAAAGTCTCAGATTCTGAGACATTTTTTCTATATAGAAAAAGTCTCAGATTCTGAGACATTTTTTCTATATAGAAAAAGTCTCAGATTCTGAGACATTTTTTCTATATAGAAAAAGTCTCAGATTCTGAGACATTTTTTCTATATAGAAAAAGTCTCAGATTCTAAGACATTTTTTCTATATAGAAAAAGTCTCAGATTCTGAGACATTTTTTCTATATAGAAAAAGTCTCAGATTCTGAGACATTTTTTCTATATAGAAAAAGTCTCAGATTCTGAGACATTTTTTCTATATAGAAAAAGTCTCAGATTCTGAGACATTTTTTCTATATAGAAAAAGTCTCAGATTCTGAGACATTTTTTCTATATAGAAAAAGTCTCAGATTCTGAGACATTTTTTCTATATAGAAAAAGTCTCAGATTCTGAGACATTTTTTCTATATAGAAAAAGTCTCAGATTCTGAGACATTTTTTCTATATAGAAAAAGTCTCAGATTCTGAGACATTTTTTCTATATAGAAAAAGTCTCAAATTCTGAGACATTTTTTCTATATAGAAAAAGTCTCAGATTCTGAGACTTTTTTTCTATATAGAAAAAGTCTCAGATTCTGAGACATTTTTTCTATATAGAAAAAGTCTCAGATTCTGAGACATTTTTTCTATATAGAAAAAGTCTCAGATTCTGAGACATTTTTTCTATATAGAAAAAGTCTCAGATTCTGAGACATTTTTTCTATATAGAAAAAGTCTCAGATTCTGAGACATTTTTTCTATATAGAAAAAATCTAAAATTTTGAGAAATTTTTTCTATACCCGGTGAAAAATGTTCGTATTTTTTTTTTGTAAAATTATCTTGAAATTTTGTAAAATTACAAAAAAAAAATGTAAAATTTCGAGCTTTTTTTTTTTTTTTTTTTTTTTTTTTTTGAAAAAACAAGAAAAACGTTCAAACATTGGTAAAATGGGATAACGAGACTTTTTCTAGTAATTTGACAAGGTTTTTTTTGAGTGTATATAGAAAAAGTTTCAGATTCTGAGAAAAAATTCTGAGATATTTTTTTATATAGAAAAAGTCGTAGATTCTGAAACATTTTTTCTATATAGAAAAAGTCTCAGATTCTGAGATATTTTTTCTATATAGCAACAACCTGAAATTCTGAGCCATTTTTTCTATAAAGGAAAAGTCTCAGATTCTGTGACATTATTTGTATATAGAAAAAGTCTCATATTCTGAGACATTTTTTGTATAAAGAAAAAATCTCGGATTCTGAGACATTTTTTCTATATAGAAAAAATCTAAGATTCTGAGACATTTTTTCTATATAGAAAAAGTCTCAGATTCTGAGACTTGAAAAGGTCTCAGATTCTGAGACCTTTTTTTATATATAGAAAAAATCTCAGATTTTGCGACATTTTTACTATATAGAAAAAGTCTCAGATTCTGAGACATTTTTTCTATAAAGTCTCAGATTCTGAGACATTTTTTCTGTATAGAAAAAGTCTCAGATTCTGAGAAATTTTTTCTATATAGAAAAAGTCTCAGATTTTGAGACATTTTTTCTATATAGAAAAAGTCTTAGATTCTGAGACAATTTTTCTATACAGAAAAATGTCTCAGATTCTGAGACATTTTTTTCTATGTAGATAAAGTCTCAGACTCTGCGACATTTTTTCTATATAGAAAATGGGTGACATGACATAATCCCCACGGACATAACCCCATTTCCGTTATGGGTATTATGACCAAAATGAATTCGGTTATAATCCCCATAACGGTAGTGGGGACTATGACCGAAAAAAAATTGGAAATAATCCCAATAAAAAATGGACATAGTTCCCAGTTTTATGGGGACTTTGACCACGTAAAAAGTGGACTAATCCCCATTACAGGGATTATGTCTACTATGCTAATAGGTCATAATCCCAATAATTATGTGAAATTTTTTTTTGTCTTAAAAGTTTTTCTGCGTAGCCAGCCTTCGGCCGGGATTAGGGATTACAAACTCCATGCATTAAAATGTCTCAGATTCTGAGATATTTTTTCTATATAGAAAAAGTCTCAGATTCTGAGAAATTTTTTCTATATAAAAAAAGTCTCAGATTCTGAGAAATTTTTTCTATATAGAAAAAGTCTCAGATTCTGAAAAAATTTTTCTATATAGAAAAAGTCTCAGATTCTGAAAATTTTTTTTTTATACAGAAAAAGTCTCAAATTCTGAGACATTTTTTCTATATAGAAAAAGTCTCAGATTTTGAGACATTTTTTCTATATAGAAAAAGTCTCAGATTCTGAGACATTTTTTCTATATAAAAAAAGTCTCAGATTCTGAGACATTTTTTCTATATAGAAAAAGTCTTAGATTCTGAGACATTTGTTTATATAGAAAAAGTCTCAGATTCTGAGACCTTTTGCCTATATAGAAAAAGTCTCATATTAAAGTTCTCTCAATGTTCTAAAAAACAATTTTTGTAATTGTATTGACAAATTCTGTTGTTGAATAAAATATCAATTTTTTTTTTGTCAATACAATTTAATTGTTTGTTAATACAACAACGATTTAATTGAAAATGTGTTGTTGCTTTGTTATTATAATCGTTTAGATTGAAATCCAGCTATCTTAAAAATCTTTGTTTTACAAATTTAAAACAGTTTTTTTTTTCTGCATAAATTCAAATTGTTTATGACTTAAGTATAATTAATTTGTATCGATTAATATCGCCTAGAGCTCTAAACATTTTATATTTATAAATTGTTTAGACTGTTTTTATTTAACGGATATTCCCCCATTATAAAATCTGCTAAAATCTAGTATAGTGTAGTGTTGAGTACGCCTCCAAACTTCTTTGTTGTTTGTTTTTAAGACATGTTTAACAACGAACGAACGATCGACCCATCTCATCTACTGATAAACAACCGTAATTTAAATATTATTTCTTTATACAATTTTGTGTTGTATTACCCGTTAATATATGCGGATTGTTGTTATTTTTTTTTTTAAATATTTTTTTAACCTTCGACACATTATTTTTAACATATTTTTTTTCCACTGTCAGAGATTTCCGCATATTCTTCTTGATAAACAGTACAGAGATGATGATAAATGCATATGACAGTTAAGCATAAGTTGTCAGAAGGTTAACAAGCAACTTATTAGAAAGAAATTCAAAGTTTTTCGAAAAAAAAAAAACAATTTAATAGAAATTATATTGGTTGGAAAATATAAAAAATTATTATTATTTTTTAGAAAATCTAAAATTTGTAGATTTACATATAATTTTCCTTATTATTATCTGATATAACACCATCTGACTATAACACCGTCTGACAGCCAATATTAAACATGAACCGTATGATATTCGTCTGAAAGTAGAGATCAAATGGAGTAAAACTGCATTTACAGTTTCTCATTTGGCGATCCTGCTTCCTTATAAAAGGACTTCAAAATTTTAAAGGATTAAATTTTGTAATTTTGTAATTTTTTTATTTTTCCATTAATAAAAATAAATTCCTGTTATTATTGACACCGCTTCCTCATATTGATGAAGCCGTTTCGTCATATTGATGACACGTATTGGGCGAAAATTGATGTAACATTTCATTATATTGATGTTACTTTTCCTCAACATGAAAAAAGCTTTTTCTTTGAGTGTAGTGGAAAAAAGTTTCCATAAATTTATAAATTTCTGTTAATAAAATTTTTAATTTAACACCTTTAAACATTTTTTTATAACATTAAAATATTTTCTTTTATGGAATTTATACTTTTTATGGTTGTCATGAAAACATTTTTTCACTTTATTAACATTTTAAGTAAACTAATGCATTTTTAAATAAAAAAAAAATATAAAAAAACATGTAAAATAATTTCCGTATTTTATGAAAAATGGAAAGAGAAAAAAAGCACCAACAAATATTTTAAATATTAATTTTCATTTAATTTTAGATGGAATTTTTAGATTTTAAATGTTCACATTTTTTCCACATTTTTATACCCTCTAACTACAGTATGGGGGTATACTCACTTTGTCATTCCGTGTGTAACGCATCAAAATATCGGTCTAGGACCCCATAAAGTATATATTTTTATGATCAGTGATCGATTCTAAGACATTCCAGCGATGTCCGTCCGTCCGTCTGTCCGTCCGTCTGTCCGTCTGTAGTTAACACGATGCAGTCTAAAATAAAAGAGCTAGACTCCCGACATTTGGCACAAATATGTCTTATGTTAATAGGCAGGTTAAGTTCGTAAATGAGCAAAATCGGACCAGGGGGAATAAAGTTCCCCCTTGAAGAACTAAACCAACCTCTGAAAAAATACACTTTTTTACTTTTTTTTTTGTATTTTTGTTAAATAAATGAAACATTTGTTATATTTATCGGGATGGGAAGGTGCTGTCAACATCCCCCACTGACCCCCATCACCCCCCCCCCCAAAAAAAAACAAACGCCCCTGACAATTTTTTTTTTTTACATTTTGGAGGGTATAAAAGATTCGGCACAGCCGAATTTAACACTTTAACACTCTTAACTAAAATAAAAATGTGTATGTCTATGAATTTAAAAATACAATTTTTTAAAATGTTGTTTATTTTTAAATGTTCATTTATTTAAAATTTTAAACAGCCACTCTATAGCTCAAAAAATGCTTTATCTGTTTTTACAATATAAAAATACATTTATGTAAATTTGTCTAGTTTTGGGTGAAAAAAACTAAAAATTTGAATTTGAAGTAAATATATTTTAAAGTGTTTTGAAAAATATGTTTTACATACATTTGTACAAAAATAAAAAAAAATTCCTTATAAAAACAAAAATGAAAAAACATACATCAAATAGATTTTAGAGAGTAAAGAACTCCATTGGGACAGTTGCATCATTTTTAATGTTTTTTAAAAATCATTAAAGAAGTGAAATACAGGATGATTAATTAAGAGGTCAAAACATTTGTATACCCTAAACTAGTCTGTGCTTTATGGCAGGGTTATCTGATAAGCCGATTTCTCGCCAAACGTGGCGATTTCAAAGTGTGTTGGGCGACGGGTTTTTAAATTTTGCGATTTTATTATATCGGACTATTTTTTTTTCGGACTATAATCAGACCATAAAGTATATATTACACCGTCCGACAGCCAATATTAAACATGAACCGGATGATATACGTCTGAAAGTAGAAATCAAATGAAAAAAAACTACATTTACAGTTTTTCATTTCGTGATCCTGTTTCCTTTTAAAAGGACTTCAAAGTTTTAAAGGATACATTTTGTAAAATATTTTTGAAATATTTGTACTTTTCCTGGTGATGGCAAATGAAAGAGGAGGATCTCCCATAATTTTTCAATTTTTTTTTTTATTTTGCCATATCAGGATAATAGATGTGAATAAAGTCATTTGAAAACAATCAAAAAATTTTAAATTTTGAATGTATTGAAGGATACAAGTTTAAAAGGACGTATCTTACCTCCTTTTTCCTTATATGTAAAAATAAAATAAAAAAAATTAGGGGAGATCCTCCTCTTTCATTTGCTATTACTAGTGGCATCCTAGGACAAGTATATATGGGGCATTCCATGCCAAATCGGACTCTTTGAAAAATTTTTTTTTTAGATTTTCCCAATTTGTTTACAGTTTTTAGTACCCTTCGAAAACTCCTTTGTGGGAAATTTTCAGATTTTTTTGATGACCCGTTCAAAAGATATCGAATTTTGAAAAATTGGTAGTTTGTTCCTTTAATCAAACTTCTTTTCCTCATAACTTCTTCAATAATAGTCAAATTTAATTTTTTTTTTCAAAATTTTTGTTTTTTACGTAAATTTTTGTTTTTTTAAGTTTTAAAAATTTAATCTCATTTTTGAAAATGTTTGTACTCTTCCATTTTTTTTAAATTTTTTTGCGTAAAACTTCTATCGACTCTACAAATTTTTTTCCCAGGAGGATCGTGGGATATCGATTATTACTATTTTTTTAAAATTTTTTGAAAAAATTTTAATGTAATTTTCCAATCTTAAAATCATTTCTACTGCTCCAATGGTGCGTCATAGAGGGGTCCTTTATAAGACCGACCCCCATTAATTTTTACGTCTTAACATTTCTTTGGAACAAACAAATACCCTATCTCCAATTTCTAAGGGCGCTTCCATACAAAACGACATTTTTTAAAATTTTCTCCAACCGCTTTAACTGCCCCAATAGTGCCTTTTGACCAACAAAATGTATGACCGACCCACACTATTTTTTTTTTAGTCCAAACATTTTCTCTGAACACACCTACCCTCTCTAATTGTTAAGGCGGTCCTCATACAATTTTTTTTTATTTTTTGTAAATTTGTTTTATTTAATCAGCTACTATCGGTCCTATAATGGTGCGTCCGAGAGGGGTCATTAGTGAGAACGACCCCCATTTATTTTTACCCTACAACGTTTTTTTAAAACATACCTACGACCTATCTCCACTCCCTAAGTAGGCTTCCATTCAAAATTACATTTTTATAAAATTTGTTCCAACTGATATTTGTATGGGAGCCTACTTAGGGAGTGGAGATAAGGCGTAGGTATGTTTAAAAAAAATGTTGTAGGGTAAAAATAAATGGGGTCGGTCTCACTAATGACCCCTCTCGGACGCACCATTGGACCGATAGAAGCTGATTAAATAAAACAAATTTACAAAAAATAAAAAAAAATGTATGGGGACCGAATTAAGAATTAGAGATAGAGGGTAGGTGTGTTCAGAGAAAATGTTTGAACTAAAAAAATATTGTGGGTCGGTCATACATTTTGTTAGTCTAAGGGCACTATTGGGGCAGTTAGAGCGGTTGGAGCAAATTTTAAAAGTGTCATTTTGTATGGAAGCCCCCTTAGAAATTGGAGATAGGGTATTAGTTTGTTTCAAAGAAATGTTAAGACGTGAAAATTAATGGAGGGCGGTCTTATAAATGACCCCTCTATGACGCACCATTGGAGCAGTAGAAATGATTTTAAGATTGGAAAATTACATTAAAATTTTTTCAAAAAATTTAAAAAAATAGTAATAATTGTTATCCCACGATCCTCCTGGGCAAAAAATTTGTTGAATCGATAGAAGTTTTAGACAAAAAAAAATTTCAAAAAAATTGGAGTACAAACATTTTCAAAAATGAGATTTAAATTTTAAAACTTAAAATCGCATACTAGAGCACTTTTAAGAATTTTTTGTGATTTTTTTCTAAAAAGTACATAAAAAAACAAAAATTTTGAAAAAAAAATTGAAATTTGGACCATTATTGAAGAAGTTATGAGTAAAAGAAGTTTGAGTAAAGGAACAAACTACCAATTTTTAAAAATTCGATATCTTATGAACGGGTCATCAAAAAAATCTGAAAATTTACCACGAAGGAGTTTTTGGAGGGTACTTAAAACTGTAAACAAATTGGGAAAATCTAAAAAAAATGTTTTTCAAAGTGTCCGATTTGAAATGGAATATTAAAAAATATTTTATAAAATTTAGTCCTCCAAAACTTTGAAGTCCTTTTAAAAGAAAACAGGATCACGAAAACAAAAACTGTAAACGCAGTTTTACTACATTTAGTCTCTAGTTTCAACGGTGTTATTAATAAGCGATAGATTGATCTTAAGACATTCTAGCGATGCCCGTCTGTATGCCTGCTTAAATGGCGATCCCGGTCAAAATACTAAACGGATATGACTGTTTACTTGTTTTTGTCCCGCTAAGTTTGGTATTGCATTTGAGAAATATCAGTTCAGCGGTTCAAAAGTTATGAACGAAAATGTAAGGACACCTCGAAAATTTTGGTGCATTCCACATAACCTCAAAATACAAATAATTTGGCTACTGGTTGACAGAATTGGATAAATAATGGTATGTAAACAAAAAAACGGGAAAATATTTTTTCCACAAAAAAAAAAAACACATTCAGAGGAAATTTTCTTGCAAATTTTATTTTTTTTAGATTTATTTCTTTTATTAATCTATTTTAACAAAATTTTTTCACAAAACTTTTTTTCAACAATTTTTTCAAATAATGTTTTTTGCAATAATCTTTTTATACCCTCCACTTACAAGGGAGGTCTTTCAGAGGGCACCCAACGTTTATGCTGCAACTTTCATATGTTTTTTCTTAGCTGCCAAATCTGTTATTAAACGGGTCAAAGGGGAGGGGGAAAACGGGATTTTTTCTTTTTTTGGGTATTTTTTTCTGTCCGTCTGTCTGTTGAAATGGCGATCACAACCAAAATATTACACAGATATGACTGAAACTTAGCATATTTACTTGTTGTTGTCCTGAGCAGTTTGGTATTGCATTTGAGCGAAATCGGTTCAGCGGTTCAAAAGTTATGAACCACAGCGGTTCAAAAGTTATGACAAAAATGTTACAAAAAATCAGCAAATTAATTAGTAAAAATTTGTAAACTCAGTTTTAAAGTCAACAAAAAAAATTAATTCAAAATTTGTACAAAACTAGTATTTTTGTAAATAGAACTTAACTAAAAAAAGTAGTTAAAACGCTGATTTTAACTAAAAATTTGCTAAAAAGCCAGTAAACTCGAGTTAACAAAAAAAATTTTGTTAACTTTACAGTTTTATTTTTTTGAGTGTACGGGAGCCCCGTGGTATGTCAGGAATATCAACATTCACGAGGACTTAAATATTCCGTTAGTAAGAGAAGAGTTTATAGGCATCAGAACGAAATACTTGGAAAAGCTTAGCAACCACCCAAACCCATTGGCGAGAGCCCTTACCCGAACCCAAACGCACACCAGATTGCAACGTGTAGACTTACCGCCCATTTAATTTAGAGGCCCGTTCTTCAAAATGGCTCCTTGGGAGTAACTAGTATTTAAGTTAGTTTTTTAAGATTTACACACTTATTGTTAGGCCAAGAATGGGCAGATTCAATAATCAGAATAATAAAGAATTAAAAAAAAAAAATTCATATAACCTTAAAGTACAAAATGCTTTTTACAAAAAAAATCTAATTTTTTCACCAAGATTTTTTTTCGAAGAATTTTTTTTAATTTTCAATAATAATTTGTCATTGCATTTCAGCGATATCAGTTCAGCGTTTAAAAAGTTATGAACGAAATTGTAAAGTCGATTTCTACACTCAAAATAAATTCTCTGTCCAATCAGCAGAAAAATCTGCTGAAAATACACCCATTTTGAGCCATATGAGAAATCTGCTGATTTTAGCAGACACGGTTTGCTAAATATCTGTCATAAGAGGTGAATAAATATAACAATAAAAAAAAAAAAAAAAACATACGGCGCCAGCCAGCATCGAACTCGCCACCTTCCGATTTGAAAGCACACTTCTTAACCACTACGCTACGGAAGCTTATACTTTTATCTGGCGTTTTAGTTATTAAACATGTGTGACATTTTACTATGTTTATACTGATTTTGTTTGCTGAATTTCATTATTTTGTTTAGAAATTTTTTTATATAAAAAAAAAAGCAGAACAGATTGTCAGCAGATTGCTCTGCTGAAATCAGCAGATTGATCTGCTGAAATCAGCAGAAATATCTGCTGATTTTAGCAGAAAAATCTGCTGATTTTAGCAGAAAAAATCTGCTGATTTTAGCAGAATAATCTGCTGATTTCAGCAGAACAATCTGCTGATTTCAGCAGAGCAATCTGCGTACAATCTGTTCTGCTTTTTTTTTATATAAAAAAATTTCTTGAAAAAATAATGAAATTCAGCAAACAAAATCAGTATAAACATAGTAAAATGTCTGTTATTTTCTTAAACTAAATGACAGAGATTTTACTAAAAATATCCTTCTCAGCAGAACAATCTGCTAAAAGATTGCTAATTCAAATTGAAAGTCGTTTTACAGATTTTTTGACAGAGTTTTTCTTTTGAGTGTAATCAAAAATTTTTATATTTTTTTACGTTAGAAAATTTGTTATCTCTTTAAAAAGGGATAATTCATGGATTCGGTCAAGTCGAATTAAACTTCTATACTTGTTTACAAAAAATTCCTTTAATTTTCATTCTCTAAAAAATATTTAAATTTTAGCAAAATCTCTCGGTACCTATTGATATCCCTTCCTTGTAAGTGGAAGATATAAAAATTGTTTGTTTCTCTACCAACGCTCATAGAGTTGATGTCGCCATCCTCTACCCACTTTATCAGTTTGGCAAAATTAAAAAAAAAAAAAACAAATTACAAACTAAATGCAAAACTAGCCTCGTCATATGTAAACAAGTCTGATTCATGTTTTTTTAATGTAAAATAGTTTTTTTTTTTATTTATATTTAATTTTTTACCAGACACAGACTATAATTTTATTTCAATATAATTAAAAATTCTCATATAATTAGATATATTTTTATAATTCTGTTTGTTAAAATCACGCTCTCTGTGTGTGTTTGTGTTTGTTTGTGTCTATTTTGTAATTTTGCATTTGCAATTATTCAATTAGTAAAGTTAACCAACTTTGTAACAAAATTTTTTTTGTAATTTGTTTAAATAAAACAAAAATTAAGTAGAGGATTAATATGAATCATAAACAAATTTTAGCAGTATAAATACATTTTTTTAATAAATTTTTTAAATTTTTAAGTTTTAAAATTTAAATCTCATTTTTGAAAATGTATATACTCTTTGATTATTTTTGAAGTTTTTTTGCGTAAAACTTCTATCGATTCTACAAATTTTTTGCCCAGGAGGATCGTGGGATAACGATTATTACTATTTTTTTAAATTTTTTGAAAAAAATTTATTGTAATTTTCCAAACATAAAATCATTTCTACTGCTCCAATGGTGCGTCTTAGAAGGGTCATTTATAAGACCGACCCCCATTAATTTTTACGTCTTAACATTTCTTTGGAACAAACTAATACCCTATCTCCAATTTCTAAGGGTGCTCCCACACAAAACGATATTTTTAAAAATTTGCTTAAACCGCTCTAACTGCCCTAAGAGTGCCCTTATGTTTTAAAAAAATGTTGGAGGGTAAAAACAATGGGGGTCGGTCTCACTAATGATCCCTCTCGGAAGCACCATTGCACTCTTCGATTTTTTTTTAAATTTTTTTGTGTAAAACTTCTATCGATTCTACAAATTTTTTGCACAGTAGGATCGTGGGATAACGATTATTACTATTTTTTTAAATTTTTTGAAAAAAATTTATTTTAATTTTCCAAACATAACATCATTTCTACTGCTCCAATTGTGCGTCATAGAGGGGTCATTTATAAGACCGACTCCCATTAATTTTTAAGTCTTAAAATTTTTTTGGAACAAACTAATACCCTATCTCCAATTTCTAAGGAGGCTCCCACACAAAATTAAACTTTTTAAAATTTTCTCCAACTGCTCTAACTGCCCTAAGAGTGCCCTTAAAGCAATCAAATGTATGACCGACCCACAATATTTTTTTAGTGCAAACATTTTCTCTGAGCACTTCTACCCTCTATCTCTAATTGTTAAGGCGGTCCCCATACAATTTTTTTTATTTTTTGTAAATTTGTTTTATTTAATCAGTTTCTACCGATCCAATGGTGCGTCCGAGAGGGGTCATTAGTGAGACCGACCCCCATTTATTTTTACCATACAACATTTTTTTAAAATATACCTACGCCCTATCTTCACTCCCTAAGTAGGCTCCCATAAGAAATTAAATTTTTATAAAATTTGCTCCAACTGTTATTTGTATGGGAGCCTACTTAGGGAGTGGAGATAGGGCGTAGGTATATTTTAAAAAAATGTTGTAGGGTAAAAATAAATGGGGGTCGGTCTCACTAATGACCCCTCTCGGACGCACCATTGGACCGGTAGAAACCGATTAAATAAAACAAATTTACAAAAAATAAAAAAAATTGTATGGGGACCGCCTTAATAAATAAAGATAGGTGGTAGGTGTGTTCAGAGAAAATGTTTGGACTAAAAAAATATTGTGGGTCGGTCATACATTTTATTGCTCTAAGGGCATTCTAAGGGCAGTTAGAGCGGTTGGAGAAAATTTTTAAAATGTCATTTTGTGTGGGAGCCCCCTTAGAAATTGAAGATTGGGTATTAGTTTGTTCCAAAGAAATGTTTAGACGTAAAAATTAATGGGGGTCGGTCTTGGAAATGACCCCTCTATGACGCACCATTGGAGCAGTAGAAATGATTTTAAGATTGGAAAATTTAAATAAAATTTTTTCAAAAAATTTAAAAAAATAGTAATTAATTAATTATCCCACGATCCTACTGGGCAAAAAATTTGTGGAATCGATAGAAGTTTTACACAAAAAAATTTCAAAAAAATCGAAGAGTACAAACATTTTCAAAAATGAGATTTAAATTTTAAAACTTTAAAATCGCTTTTAAGAATTTTTTGGGATTTTTTTTTTACGTAAAAAAACAAAAATTTTGAAAAAAAAAATTGAAATTTGGACCATTATTGAAGAAGTTATGAGTAAAAGAAGTTTGAGTAAAGGAACAAACTACCAATTTTTAAAAATTCGATATCTCTTGAACGGGTCATCAAAAAAATCTGAAAATTTACCACGAAGGAGTTTTCGGAGGGTACTAAAAACAAATTGGGAAAATCTAAAAAAAAGTTTTTTCAAAGTGTCCGATTTGACATGGAATGCCCCATATATATAATTAATCAGTGATAGATTTTAAGACATTCTAGCGATGTCCGTCTGTTTGTCTTTCTGTCACGGCCACAATATTTCACGGAGATGACTGAAACGTAACATATTTATTGGAAGTTCTCCCGAGAAGTTTGGTATTGCATTTGAGCGATATCGGTTCAGCGGTTCAAAAGTTATGAACGAAAATGTAAGGACCTCAAAAATTTTGGTACATTCAACATAACCTAGAAATACAAAATGCTTTAATTCGGCTGCTGGTTGACATATGTGAAACATATGTGAATTATCACCGAATGGTATTTAAGCAAGTACGAAAATATTTTTTACAAATAAAGAGAAAAATCGCGGATTTTTTTTCGCTAAAACTTGTTTTCGCGGAAATTTTTGAAATTTTTTTTCTTCTCAAAAGTAATTTATTTTTTAATAAAGTTTTTTGCATTAATAATTTTTGCATTGTGGAGGACAAAACTCAATTACCCGACACAAAGAAACCGGTAAAAAATCTAAATTATTCACAACCGTACGACTTTTTGAAATTGAAAAATCCGGTTTGCGGTTTAGGTTTTGAAAACTCTAATACTGAATTTACTTAACAACCGACTATTTTTTAATGACAGCTACTGCAGTATAGTGTCAACACTAAATGAATCTGTGTCGTTGTCTAGTTTAGCAGAGAAAAAAAATCTCATCAAGGAAAACGAAAAATATTTTTTTTATAAAAAAAACAATGGTAAAATTATTTGCTGTAAGTGTTTTCTACAAAGGATCGACAGAGGCTCGTCCACTAAAATCTGCCCATGATTTGCAATCATTTTCCTTCTTCCAAAGAGGAAGAGTACAAGAATTTATGACGTAAGTTGACGAGGTCTTAATCATACCTTTATATTTAAATGAGATGACTGTATGAGTGTTTATTCTAGATTTGTTTCGAAAACTATTGTGGAAAGAACCCAACCAGCTATGCGACAGTCGGTTAAACAAGAAACCTATATGTGTCATGTCTATGTGAGAACAGATAATTTAGCTGGGGTTTTAATAGCCGATCATGAGTACCCTCAGAGAGTGGCTCATACATTGATTACGAAAATTCTAAATGAATTTTCGGCTAAAATTCCTGTGGAACTATGGGAAAATGCTAATGAAACTACTATTGATTTTCCAGTATTATCAACATTTTTAGCTAAATATCAAGTTCCAAAAAATGCAGATGCTTTGACAAAAATCCAACATGAAGTAGATGAAACTAAGATTATATTGAAGAATACAATTGAGGCGTTACTGGAGAGGGGAGAAAAGCTAGATGATTTGATTATGCTATCAAAGAATTTATCAATGCAGAGTAAAGCATTTTACAAAATAGCCAAAAAGAATAATTCTTGTTGTAGTTTTAGTTAAATGAGAATTTTTCTGTTAGAAAAATTTTTCAGAATCTAAAAAATTTTTTATTGGAAAAATGTAACAGGATCTGAGAGTTTTCCTATTAGAAAAATGTCGCAAAATCTAAAAAAAAATAAAAACGAAATTACACAGGCCAGCAAAATTTGAAAAAAAAAATCGAAACCCCGATACGAGTATACTTTCCTAAGGGTTTGTGTTGCGCTGAATCCGAATCTGTACTCAGAGTTTGTCCATCCCATTAGGTTTTCGGGATATCTTAGCTTAAAGTAAAAAAAATATATTTTTCGCCATATTCGTGATGTTATAACTACGCGAATTCACCTTTATTTATTGAACCTGATATATCGTCTGAAAGTCCTTCACTCAAAATAATCACTCTGTTAAAATACAGAGATACTCTGCTGAGCCAGCAGAAAATACCATAGATTTCCAACCAGCAAGATTTTTTGTTATTTTACGAAGAAAACTCTGTAAAATGATTTCGATAAAAAAACAGTAAATTTTCAGAATTATCTGTAAAATTTTGATAAAAGCGGCCAGAATTTGACTTTTTTTTTACTATTTGATTTCTGATCAATTTATCTTTCCTTAATGTGCAAGTAGTGTTGACAATTGGAAAATGCCATCGAGTAAATTTGCCCGCTTTAATGCTTCCAAATTGTAAATTGATTTTTTTTTTTATTTTTGTGAAAGTTTTTTTACGAGTACCTGCAATTTTACACGACATCCTCGTAAAATGTGCCAGGTTTTATTATTACAGAGCAATAAGTAAAATTATAGTTGAAATTTTGTATTTTGGTTACGAGAAAAAAACACAAGTATTTTTATAAAATCTGTATTTTAACAAAAAAAACTCTATTTATTATCTGTAAAATAGAGATTACAAAGTAAAAAGTAAAATTACAGATAAAATTTTGTTATTCGGTTACAAGAAAATACAAAGTTTATTCTTAAAATCTGTATTTCGACATATAGCTTTGTCAAATATCTGTCGAATTGAGATTACAGTCATTTTACAGAGTTTTTAACAGAGTAATTATTTTGAGTGTATACTTATTACCTCTGTAATATCTTGTTTCTTGTCTGAGATATCTTCACGAGAAGTTAGAATAATTCGGGTTTTTGCTATATTCATTGTATTTTCGCTATGAATGCAAATTCGAAAGACTTTTCGCTACATTTCGCCTTTTTTTACGGCAAACTTATAAAAGTTTTAAATTAACAATTAAAAAGAAAAATGTTTTTTGAATTGCTTCGATATCCTTTCTATTTGCTGAGAATGCATACTACACCGTGCTACTACGTGAATCTGTCTGAGACGATACCTCAGCAAATAGAAGAACATTTCAAAAAGCATTTTATTGGATAAAATTATGACTTACAAGAGTCTTGAATCTTGAAAGTTTGCTGTACAATATTAGCAAAATGTAGCGAAAAATCGTTTAAAAAATACCATGAATATAGCGAAAACCTGGGTTTTTTGAGGTGCTTTCAGACGACATATCAGTTTTTATAAATAAAGGTGGATTCGCGCAGTTAGAACATCTCTAGTATGGCGAAAAAGTTTGTTTTTTTCGACTTCAAGCTAAGATATCTCGAAAACCGGATGTGATATTCAAATTCTGAAATCATATACGGATTCAGCTCAACTCAAGCCCTTGGAAAAGTATACTCTGTACTATGGGTTAAAAATTTGTTGGCCTAAGTTATCAAAATCTGAAAATTTTTTCTATTACAAAAATTTCCCAAAATTTAAGAAAATTTAATAAAATGAACTAAGAGATACTTTTTAATAATTTATTTACTCTTAATTTATTTGTATGTCCAATATAAATTTATATAACACCTTTAAGAAATGCGTGCCAAATCCATTAATTGGTTGTTTTGTCTAGTGACGTCTGTATTTTGTGTTGCAACAGTAGCAACAGTCGTAGTGTGGTAACAATGTGAAAGATTTATAATCATTTGCAATGCACTGGAATAAATTTCAAATGAAAACCAAAAACAGTAAATAAAATTATTGTACTACACCATTTGCGATGCTAGTTAGGAAAGTTCTAGCTTTTTTTATTTGTTGTTTAGTCATGTTTTATATCTTCTTTACCGTTGCAAAGAATTTTTTATCCTAGCAAAGTGTGAAATGCAACAAAATTGTTTACCCTTGCAAAGTGCAAAATGCAGAAAAAAATGTCTACGATCACGGCTGCTATTTAGCCCTGTAGTGCGATTCAGTAACTTTTTTAACGAAATTATCGATATCGTTAACTAACGAGAATTGTCGGTTGTTTTAACGAATATGTGATTCTATAAATTTTTCAATTAACGACATGAATTAACGACCAAAAAATAGTTAATTTGAAATTTGTTTATTTTGAATTTGTATTGAGAACCGAAAATTTTCGTTAACTTTACTTCAAAAATTTTTTTGTTGATAAGTTAACGATTTTCAATAACGACAAAATTCGGTAGAAAAATGTTATAGAATCGCTTTTAAAGGCAATTGTCGATAATTAACGATTCTTGACAATATAACAACCGATTTTTGTCGTTAAAAAGTTAGTGAATTGCGCTACTGGTGTCGTTTTGAAATTAAAAAATATAAAAAATCATTTAAGGAATTTTACTGGAATTTTCTTTAATAATACTAAAATGGTGTAGCACGTTGCTTTTGATACCGTGCAAAATTAGAATGTGGGTTTCAATTACAATAAAATTCAATTACACTGTTTGGCACCAAAAACCTCCCGTCGAAAAATCTTGCTTATTCTTATAGATGTTGGTCTCCTGATTCCAAACATGCTAATATACATATTTATTCCATCGGTTCTAAGACATTCTTTTGATGTCCGTCTGTCTGTATGTCTGTTAAAATATCGATCACTGACAAAATATTACACAGATATGACTGTAACTTAACATATTTACTACACCATTTACAGATGTAATTCGAAAAAGATCAATTGTAATTCGAAGATTCTATTTGTAATTCGAAGATTCTATTTGTAATTCGAAGATTCCATTTGTAATTCGAAGATTCCATTTGTAATTCGAATACTCCAATTGTAATTCGAAGATTCCAATTGTAATTCGAATACTCCAGTTGAAATTCGTAAAAGATCAATTGTAATTCGTAAAAGATCAATTGTAATTCGTAAAAGATCAATTGTAATTCGTAAAAGATCAATTGTAATTCGAAAAATATCAATTGTAATTCGTAAAAGATCAATTGTAATTCGAAAAAGATTAATTGTAATTCGTAAAAGATCAATTGTAATTCGTAAAAGATCAATTGTAATTCGAATATTCCATTTGTAATTCGTAAAAGATCAATTGTAATTCGAAAAAGATCAATTGTAATTCGAAAAAGATCAATTGTAATTCGTAAAAGATCAATTGTAATTCGTAAAAGATCAATTGTAATTCGAAGATTCCAATTGTAATTCGAAAAACATCAACTGAATTTACATTGATAATTTACGAATTACAATTGGAATCTTCGAATTACAATTGATCTTTTACGAATTACAATTGATCTTTTACAAATTACAATTGATCTTTTTCGAATTACAATTGATCTTTTACGAATTACAATTGATCTTTTTCGAATTACAATTGATCTTTTACGAATTACAATTGATCTTTTTCGAATTACAATTGATCTTTTACGAATTACAATTGATCTTTTACGAATTACAATTGATCTTTTTCGAATTACAATTGATCTTTTTCGAATTACAATTGATCTTTTACGAATTACAATTGATCTTTTACGAATTACAATTGATCTTTTACGAATTACAATTGATCTTTTACGAATTACAAATGGAATCTTCGAATTACAATTGATCTTTTACGAATTACAATTGATCTTTTACGAATTACAATTGATCTTTTTCGAATTACAATTGATCTTTTACGAATTACAATTGATCTTTTTCGAATTACAATTGATCTTTTACGAATTACAATTGATCTTTTACGAATTACAAATGGAATCTTCGAATTACAATTGATCTTTTACGAATAACAATTGATCTTTTACGAATTACAATTGATCTTTTTCGAATTACAATTGATCTTTTACGAATTACAATTGATCTTTTTCGAATTACAATTGATCTTTTACGAATTACAATTGATCTTTTACGAATTTCAATTGATCTTTTACGAATTACAATTGATCTTTTACGAATTACAAATGGAATCTTCGAATTACAAATAGAATCTTCGAATTACAATTGATCTTTTTCGAATTACATCTGTAAATGGTGTAGTTGTTGCTTCGCAAAGTTTGGTATTGCATTTGAGCGATATCGGTTTGGCGTTTCAAAAGTTATGAACCCAAATGTAAGAACTACTCGATAATGTTGGTACAATGCTTTAATTCGGCTGCTGGTAAATTTGTAAACAAAATTAGATACCGAAATGTATTTTAACAAGTTCACACACATTTTTTACCCCAACAATTTTTTTCGCGGAATTTTTTTTTGACGAAAAATTTTGTTTCCGGATTTTTTTTTTTTATAATTTTTTAGTTTTCGTGGTCTATGCGCTGTGTGTGGTGATATTTAAATGTAAAACACTTATAGCCCTAATGTCCACCCTGAAAGACCATTCTGAATATTGGAAAAAAAAAATTCAAACACATTTTTTACACCAACAATATTTTGACGGAATTTTTTTTTGACGAAAAATTTTTTTTTTCCGGATTTTGTTTTTTAGTTTTTCATAGCCTATCCGACTGTGCTATGTCAATTTTGATATTTGCAAAAACGTAAAAAAAATGTATAGCCCTAATTTCCACCCTGAAAGACCATTCTTTGTATCTGAGAAAATATTTTTGAATTCAGATAAGTAGTTTCGGAGATTTTTAAATTTTGCGTTATTTGGCCAACAGTTGGCCGTGTCACCCTGTATGACTGTTCTTAGTATTGGAGAAAATATTTTTGAAATCGGATAAATAGTTTCAGAGATTTTTAAATTTGACATTTTTTGGCCAACTATGGGTGTAAAAATAGGCGTGGTCCATTAAACCTTGCCCGTGTCGCACTAAAAATCATTCTTAAAGTTGGTGAAAACATTTTGAAATCGAACAAAAATTATAGATTGTTGGCATTGGTCAATGGTTCGTGGCTATAAAATATGCTCGGCTTGGCCATTAACTCGACCAAGCCATATATAATTTTTCTTCTTGTTCCATCTCCGAATCTAAACAAAAATTCTTCGCCATAGATATTTGTTCCGACCTAATGTATACATAAATATGTTTGCAATTATTTTCTCTATATATCAAGTGTTTGAAAGCTGTACATGTGTATCGGATTATTTATTTTTCAATTTATTCATAATACATTAAAAATTGAATATTCATCAAAAGATCAGAGGAGAGGAAGCAATTTTTTATTATATTTTATCATCATTGAAACATATATTGTTTTTTTTTATTTTTTTTTTTTTTTATAATAGGATTTTCTTTCACACTTATGTTGATGATTTTCCTAACATTTTCCGTAGTCTAATACGAATACAATCTCCCCAGTTTATTTGTTTCACTTTAGTTTAACTTAGATTTAAGATATTGCAGTCGACAATATCCAATAATATTTAAAAAGATAAATATTATTGCATGATTGTCGATACAATACACCTTTGCCAATTCAATATGAAATTTGGAAAATTACAATCGAAATTCAAAAAAGTCTAATTGAAATTCAGAAAAGACCAATTGAAATTCACAAAAGTCCTATAAAATTCGGAAAAGCCCAACCGAAATTCGACAAGATCTAATTGAAATTTTGACTGTTTCTTGGGGTCTAGGTTAGCCAACCTATATTAAAAATTTAAAAATAACTTCTTCCAGTAGACTTTGCCATATTTTGATATACAGTGGGCGACAATACATTGGAAACTTTTTTATAGTAGATGAAATTTGTTAAAGACAAAGTTAACAATACTAAACGTTATTATTATCAAACGAGTATTATTTAAACAAGTAGAAAAGTTAAATTCGACTTTGCCGAATCTATGAATACCCTCCACAATGCATTTTTTTAAAGGGTAGTACATTTTTTAACGTGAAAAAACTAACAATTTTGATTAGAAATATTTTATTTTGAGTAAAAATCTCTTTTTTTGTCATTTAAAAAAAAAAATACTAATTTTTTTTTGAGTGTAAAATTTTTTTCGAGTGTAATATTTTTTTACTGTAAAAATATTTCTGAGTGAAAGCACGTACGTATGTACACAAAATATTCTCATTTTTGTAAAAAAATAAAAACAAATTTTTTTTTTTGTAAATTTTTTTTGAGTGAAAAATTTTTTTTGAGTGTAAAATTTTTTTCGAGTGTAATTTTTAAGTTACCAATGCTTTTAAAACTAAACAAGTTTAAAAAGCATTGCTTTAAAATTAAACAAGTTTGAGAAGCATTGTTTAGTTACCACCAATGCTTTTAAAACTTGTAAAAACACGTGGCATTTTAGATGAAACTAATCTGAAATTCAGGGTTTTGCTTATAACTTTTGAACGACTGGACCGATTGAGCTGAAATTTAATACTAAACAGACCCGGGGAACGGCAAAGATACATGACAAGCTTCAGTAGTCTCATTATTGTCTTTCGAAAGTTATCGTGTTTTTTATATCGTAAATTCGCGAAACACCCTTGCCGAAATTTACTCTTTTGCTCATAACTTTTGAACCACTGAACCGATTTGGCTGGATTGCAATACCAACCTGACCAGGTAAATGACAAACATATGTGCCAAACTTCAGTAGCCTCTGTAAAGTCTTTCAAAAGTTAGCGTGTTTTCTACGGACGGACAGACAGACAGACGGACGGACGGACATCGCTAGATCGACTTAAAATCGATCGAGGATCATAAATATATATACTTTATGGGGTCCTAGACCAATATTTCGAGGTGTTACAAACGGAATGACAAACTTATATATACCCTCTATCACTAGAGTTATGTAGGTAATTTATCAAGCTTTAATTTAAGCTTAATAGCGTCCAGATTGGGTAAATAATGAATGTGTTACGAGGGTCGATGTGGAAAATGAAATAATTTATAGACATTTTTCAGAAAATTTTTAAAAATATATTTTTGAGGTCCAGTTGTTTTTATTCAGTGATCAAAAAGTACAGTAGCAAAAATCCACACTTTTTGACCTCCGATTCTTTTGACCACCAATTTTTTGTTAACATAGAAAAATTTAAATTATCTTAATATATCCTTAGCATACCCTTAGGCGTACTAAAATTAATAAACAATAACATATTTTCTTTGTTTACAAAAAAATTGTGATCAGAAGAATTGGAGGTCAAAAAATGTGAATTTTTTCTACTGAACTTAAAAAATTCCACTGTTTGTTTGGGTTGTTGGAAAAATTATTTGATCACTGAAGAAAAACTACTGGACATTTTTTATACCCTCCAACCACAGTATGTGGGTATACTCACTTTGTCATTCCGTGTGTAACGCATCGGAATATCGGTCTAGGACCCCATAAAGTATATATATTATTGATCAGTGATCGATTCTAAGACATTCTAGCGATGTCCGTCCATCCGTCTGTCTAAACTAAACGAGCTAGACTTCCGAAGTTTGGCACGAATATGTCTTATATTCCTAGGCAGGTTAAGTTCGGAAATGGGCAAAATCGAACCAAGGGGAAAAAAGAAGAAGTTAAAAATCGCAGGGGGAAGGTGCCCCCTAACGTCTCCCCCAACCCCCCCAAAAAAAGACGCCCCTGTATTTTTTTATATAGTTTTTTTTACATTTTGGAGGGTATAAAAGATTCGGCACAGCCGAATGAAACACTCTCACTTGTTAAATTTCTAATGTTTTAACTTGGAAAAAATCGGCTCAGAAATATTTTTTAAAAATGTTCTGAAAAATGTCTATAAATTATTGCATTTTCCACATCGAGCCTCGATACACATTCATTATTTACTCAATCTGGACGCTATTAAGCTTAAATTAAAGCTTGATAAATTACCTACATAACATTTTTTTTTAAATAATACTCGTTTGATAATAATAACGTTTAGTATTGTTAACTTTGTCTTTAACAAATTTCATCTACTATATAAAAGTTTCCAATGTATTGTCACCCACTGTATGTATGTATTTCGAAATGTACACAGAGAAAAAAAAATTTTTTTTGAGTAAATTTTTAATATCATTGAGTAAAAAATTACTCAATTTTGCACCAGTAAACGATTTAATAGTATTGAGTAAACTTTTTAAATGTGTCCCAAAAATTTGAGTAAATTTTTAATTGACACAATTAGAACTTTACTCAAAATTTTTCGTTTTTTTTTTTTAATTATGTTTTTAATTGTGTCAAGTAAATGTTTACTCAAAATTTATCAATTTATTTTTTTTTTTAAACTTTAAAAAAGTTTCACATTTTTTTACAAAAAAAGTCTTTCTTAAACTTTTACCAAATATATTTATGTCTTAAAGACATAGAAAAATTTCATAAAGATTATTTCAAACTATATCATACATGGGACCTAAGCATTGAGGCATTAGTGTTTTCATGTAAAATGCCAATGAAATAGCAGGCATTGGCATTGTTTTTTCATACAAAAGTAATGCCAGGTCCCAAGTGTGTATTTTATACATACACAAAAAACTATGAACTAAACGAGAATCCTAAAAACTAAGAGAATAAAAAAAAATTAAAAAACTATTAAATTTTTATTAAATTATTTACTTAAATTTTTTTACAAACTTTTAAGTAAATTTTTAATTGCATTAATTAAAAAATTACTCAATTTTTTTACAAACTTTTAAGTAAATTTTTTATTGCATCAATTAAAAAATTACTCAAATTTTATTTTGGAATTTAAACAAGTGATTACTCAAAATATTGTCCCCCATTTTTATACCCTACACCACTCTGTGGTACAGGGTATAATGAGTTTGTGCTGATATTTGTAACTACCCGAAATATTGGTTTTAGACCTACCTTCAAGCATACCGATCGACTCAGAATTAATTTTTTAATCGATAAAACGATGTCCGTCTGTCTGTCCATCTATCGGTTTAAGCACGATCGCAATTTTCAATCAATTGACTTGAAGTTAAGCATCTTTTGGCCCAAGGACGAAGCCTATTGAAATTGGCCCCATACAAACGCACCCTTTGAATTAGGCTTAAATGACTTTAATAGCCGTATTATAATAGGTATCGCTTTGAAATTTAACAGGTAATCAAATTTTATACGCACAAATCATCATTCTAAATTTCAAAGGAATCGGGTCAGCCCTTCTCGTAGTCCCCATACAAACCACCCTCCCGATATTCACATAATTCCCTCAAAATTCATAAAAATGGAAATATTTGATAAAATTTTTATTTGTAGATGTTAAACGTATACTTTAGTAACCTAATCAAATCTGAATATAATTGGACCATTTTTGGACTTAGTACCCCATATAAAAATTTCGACCGATATTCAGTTAAATCGGCAAAAAATAAACCCTCAAAATTCATAAAAATGGAAATATTTGATAAAATTTTTATTTGTAGATGTTAAACGTATACTTTAGTAACCTAATCAAATCTGAATATAATTGGACCATTTTTGGACTTAGTACCCCATATAAAAATTTCGACCGATATTCAGTTAAATCGGCAAAAAATAAACCAATTTCAAAAATATTTGATCCGTGTGAGTTTTCTACACTAAATAAATATCTAACAAAAGATGGATCCAATCGGTCCATGTTTGGACTTGGGACCCATTTTCCGGAAAACACTGGTGTAGGGTATCATATGGTCGGTCTTGACCGACTATAACTTTCTTACTTGTTTTTTCTGTGTATGTGTACGTTGTGTAAATTTTAAGTGATTTCCCTTAAGAATTAATTCTTTTTAGCTTCTGCTTTTTGACTTAACAACTTTCCACACCACACACATACTAAGAAACTATCAGCAGCCATATAGAAATATGTAGTAGTACGAGGGTCGAACAATAAGTTGAGAAAAATTCAAATTTCAAAAAATATCCAGTAATTAAAATCTACTAGCAGTTATAAAACAATTGAAAGTTGTACGAGGGTTGAACCAGAATTCACAAAAAAACTTAATTTCATATTTGCTAAATTTCATTTTTTTGAACATAAATTTTACTTAAAAAAACTCACTTTAAAATGATAAATAAAGTCTTGTTTAATCTAAATTCAGATTGAACTTTGATCTCATTCATTCTTCTCCAACAACCCTCGTTAATAGATTTATGGATGAATGGTTGATTGGACTAGTTGTTGATACATTTCCATTTTGTTGCTTGGCATGTCTGTGTCGACAGATTTTTGTTTATTTATTGCCTTAGCAACAGAAAAACAAAAAAAAAGTTATTGGCCGGTCATTCGTCGGTTTGTTGCATGCAGCAAGCAAGTAACCATTGATTTGATAACTATTGTCAATATTGTGATATGTATAAAAAAGCAAAAAAAAAATAAATTTTAGTTTCATTTCTTCTATTTTTATTTTTTTTCACTTTTCCACTTTATTTTTATTTATTTTTCGCTTTACTTTATATACTTTTGTAATTTTTATTCCCCCAAAGGCACAACGTGAGGAAGGAATAGCACTACTGCTGCTGCATGCTGATATAATATACACAGAGATACCGGCGGAACTTTATTCTCTGATGTTTGTTAAATTAAACCCAATATAGTAGTTTAGATTATTTACTTCAATTTACTCATCATCATCCTCATCATCATCATAAAATTCAATAAGTATTATTTTAAATAACACCATTTCTATATTATTTTAAATCAAAGTTGTTAAAAAAATGTTTAAAAAAAATTCTAAAGTTGTATGCAAAAATTTTAGTACATTTAATTTTTAATGATCAAAGAAAGAAATTTTGTCATATTAACAAAAAAATGAATTGCTTCGACGAAAAAATTAATGATTATTTATTCAGCAAAACATAATTTTGAATACAATTAAATTTTTTGTTAATATGACAACGTTTTAATGTCAATATTTTTGATATACACACAATAAAACAAGTAAGGAAGTTATAGTCGGTCTAGACCGACCAAATGATAACCTACACCAGTGCTTTCCGGAAAATGTGTCCCAAGTCCAAACATGGATCGATTGGATCTCTCTTTTGTTAGATCTTTATTTAGGGTAGAAAACACACACACAGATCAAATTTTAGTGGAATTGGTTTATTTTTTGCCAATTAAACTAAATATCGGTCAAAATTTTCATATGGGGGACTAAGTCCAAAAATGTGGTAACCTGACCAAACTACACGTTTACCACCCACAAATAAAATTTTTATCAAATATTTTCATTTTTATGAATTTTGAGAAAATTATGTGAATATCGGGAGAGTGGTTTGTATGGGGACTACCAGTAAGACTGACCCGACTCTTTTAAAATTTGGTATGATGATTTGTATATTCAAATTTTTATTACCTGTTAAATTCCAAAATTATAATACGGTTATTAGAGGCATTTAAGCGAAATTCAAAGGGAGCGTTTGTATGGGGGCTAGGTCAAAAGGCTTCGTCCTTGGGCCACAAGAATCTTAAGTTTTTAATTTCAAGTCAATTGATTGAAAATTGCGTATTATAATATATTATCTATAGATATCGTTTTGAAATTTAACAGGTAATAACATTTTGTATGCACAAACCATTATACCAAATTTCAAAGGAATCGGATCAGCAATTCTTATAGTCCCCATACAAACCACCCTCCCGATTTTCACATAATTTCCTCAAAATTCATAAAAATTAAAATATTTGATTAAAATTTTATTTGTATTAATTAAAATATTTGATTTAAATTTTATTTGTAGGTGTACTTTGGTAATCTAATCAAATCGAAATACATTTGAACCATTTTTGGACTTAGTCCCCCTTATAAAAATTTCAACCAATATTCAGTTAAATCGGTCTATTGGCAAAAAAATAAAGAAATTCCACTTAAATTTAATCTGTGTGTGTTTTCTACACTAAATTAAAGATCTAACAAAAGATAGTTCCAATCGGTCCATGTTTGGACCAATTTTTCGAAAAACACTGGTGTAGGGTATCATTTGGTCAGTCTTGACCGACTATAACTGTATTACTTGTTTTTTTTTTTCTATTATTGTTAAACAAATAAAACAATATTATGTCAAAAGATGTTCAAGGTCCTGTACTTAGATCCAGGGGATTGGAAAATGCCATTTTTCAGGCCGCCCCTTTTGTAGGTGTGAATATAAAAAATAATGATAAAATTGTATTACATGTGTCCAAAAAAAGTTATTCCCCTCCTCCTAGTCCAAAGCGCCTCTGTAAATTTTTATTTTTTACATATTGAAGAGTATAAAAGTTTTGGCGCAGAAGAATTTATCACTGTCACTTGTTTTATAATGTTTTGTTGCGGTTGAGGATTCTAAATTTTGAAAATCAAGTTTTTATTGACATTATTTCAGGATATTGAAAAACTACCAAAGTACACGTTTTTTAACCCCTTAGCATCCAAACTTTCTAAAAAGTACATTTGTCAGAATGTTTTTTTTCGTTCGATGATCCTACATTCCAAATTTCAAGAACCATGATTTTAAAATTTCTAAATTTCCTAAAGGTTTTATTGTTCAAAATGTTTTTTTTCGGCAGGAGCATTCCACATTTCAAGTTTTTATTACCATTTCATTTACCTTTTTTTTACCCTTAGAATCAAAATTTCCAAAAAGAACTATTTTCAAAATGTTTTTTTTTTTGCCGGATGACCATACATTCCAAATTTTGAATTTATAGGACCATTATTTGTGAAAATATAAAGAAAGTACCAAAGCACAAAAAGTAACCTAAAGCTCGACATAGATCTTAAGTTAAAGTTCACACAAATTTGAAAGTTTACCTAAATTGAATTTTTTTTTAAAAAATATTTTGAAATGGTGTAATAAAACAATTTATTTGCGAAAAAGCTAAATGTTTAGATTCTTTTCTTTACACAAAAATATGCGAATTGAGGTTCTTTCTGATGTAGTATTAAAAATGTATACATTAATTTAAAATTATTAAATATGCACTGAAAGATTTTTTTTTTAATTTAATTAAAGTTTTTATTATTCGGCCTTTCCAATTTTAAATAAATAAAAATTCTATGAGCTCGAGGCCAGTTTTTTTTTCTTGTGAATAAAAGAATATTTATTTACAAGAAAAAACTGGACTCTAGCTCAAAGAATATTGGTTTTTTTAAATATTATGTATTAAATTTTCGTTACTCAAATAAATTGAGCTAAATAATATTAAAATTGTAAATTCCCGTAAAATAGTTTCCGTTTTCCAGTTCTTAATGAATTCCAGGGAATGCTGGTATTCCTTGTTCTTAAAAAAATTGCCAGTAATCCTGGCGGTTTTCTGCATTTTCAAATCCTAATAAAAACGATGCGTTTTAAAAAAATTTTAAAAACAGATTTCCAATAAGGATTTTAGATTGATCATGTATTTTGATTTCAGGGGAAGAGTTTTTTTTTTTAATTTGTAGAACAATGTAGATTTTCTTACCAACTTTACACTAAGAAAAAAAATCTTGTCAAATTACTAGAAAAAGTCTCGTAATCCCATTTTAACAATATTTGACAGTTTTCCTGTAATTTTATAAATTTCCAAGATTTTTTACAAAAAAAATCTAGTAAATTCACCAGAGTTCCTTGTAAGTTTTTTTGCATTAAAAAAGTTGTAAAATTACAATTTTATTGGTAAAAAGCTTCACTCAAAGAATTATGTAGGTAAATTCCAGTGAATATTCACTTAAAAAAAATGAAATTTTATTTAAAAACCATTCCACTGTTTTTTCATTTAAAATAAAAACACATTACAGTCAATTTTAAATGTTAATTTAATGACTAACCAAAACATTAAAAAACTAATGAATATTCAGTTATTTTGTATTGAAAAACAGTAAAACTATAGAAGAAATTTTTTACTGCCGAAATTAAATGTAACAGAAAATTCGTTTTTAATACAGTAAATTATTTTTTTTAAACTACAGAAACAGTAAAAAAATTAAATCCTTTATAAAATAAGTGATTTTTCTTTTAAAATGACTTTACTGATTACTTTTTAAAATAACCTACAAACAGTTAATGACATAATTTTCTTAGTGTTGTAAATTTACAAAAAAAGCTCGTAATTTTTACTAGGAATTCTCGTAAAATAGGAGGGGTAGCAAAAAATCTAGTAAAGTCACAAAACCTCCTTGTAAGTTTTATCGCGTCAAAAAAATTGTACATTTACAATTTTTTTTTAGTAAAAACTTGTAAAATTACAAAATTATTGGTAAAAAGTTTGTACAATAACAGGAATTCTTGTCAAATAGGAGGTAGCAAAAAAAAACTTACAAACTTTTCTTGTAATTTTACAAGGTTTTTTTATCGAATCTAACTCGATTTTCGTTAGACTTGATTTTCGCGCGAAACCGAACAAACTAAAAAATTATATGCAAAGTTACATTTACAGGTATGTGATGAAAATCGATAACGAAATCAATAGAAAATAATAAAAACTGAATAAAATTTAATAATTTAGAAGATTTTTTCGGATTTGTCTGAATAATAATAATAAAAAAGATAATAACGATAATAATATTAATAATTATGATCAAGTATTTTTATTTATTCTTCCCAATAAGCAATTTTAAAATTCAAGTGCAAATCAAGTATAAAACAAGTGTAAATCAAGCCCTAAATTCCAACCCCTGCTTGATTTATACTTGAATTACACTTGAATTCAATAGCATACTCCAGCAAAACGGACACTGGAATTCAAGCCCTGTTTTTACAGCCTTATCACTGGTTTTACAGTGTAAAAACAGCGCTTGAATTCAAGTATCCGTTTTGCTGGAGACTGCTATTGAATTCAAGTGTAATTCAAGTATAAATCAAGCATAGACTGGAAATTAGGGCTTGATTTACACTTGATTTATACTTGAATTCCAGGAATTTATCAAGTGGGTTATTGGGTTTCTATATTTTACAACTCATTTTTATACCCTCCACTTACAAGGGAAGTATCTCAACCCTTATGAACCGATTTGTCTGAAACTTAAAACATACATAAAAGAGACGATTTTAAGGTTGGGGTGTCTCGGCTTTTCGGCCATATCAGTGTTTCAAAATTTTGTTGTCCCCTTATGAAACAATGTGGACCTCCGGGAAAATTTCGATAACTCCCGAACTAACAGGAATATCATCAGAGAAAAAATACGTGTCGACTTAAATTTAATAAAGATTATTTCGTATTCATATGGACATCGTAGGTCTATGTATTCATATAAATACCCCCCAAAATTTACACATTTTCATAAAAAAAGTATTTAACGAAGCCCAACTTTTACAAGGTTATGCCACCGTTGGATAGGCATTAAAAAATCCTTTCTTTTCATATGTAAACATCATATAGTTTCTTAGAAAGAAATGGCTGAAAAATCCAAAAAACTATTTTTTCGCCATTTTTTGACCCATGTTTTGAACCCCTAAATCCCCGATATGGCCGATAAGCCGAGACACCCTAACCTTAGAATTGTCTCTTTTATCTATATTTTACGTTTCATGCAAATCGGTTCATAAGGGTTGAGATACTTCCCTTGTTAGTGATAGAGGGTACAAATAAGTTTGTCATTCCGTTTGTAACTCATCGAAATATCGATCTGGGACCCCATAAAGTATATATATTCATGATGCCCGATCGATTTTAAGACATTCTAGCGATGTCCGTCTGTCTGTGGAAAATGCTGTCACGGACAAAATATTGCACAGAGATGACTGAAACTTAACATATTTATTGGAAGTTCTCCCGAGAAGTTTGGCATTGCATTTGAGCGATATCGGTTCAGCAGTTCAAAAGTTATGTAAGCACACCTCAAAAATTTCAGTACATTCAACAAAACCTAAAAATACTAAATGCTTTAATTCGGCTTCTGACATATGTAAACATAATTGAACACCAAATGGTATTTAAAAAAGTATGAACATATTTTTTGGCAAAAAAAGAAAAAAATCGCTGATTTTTTTTATCAAAATTTTTTTTCGCGGAATTTTGTTTTTAAAAAAATTTTTTTTTTTTTCAAAAGTAATTTCCTTTTAAATAAAGTTTTTTGCAATAATCTTTTTGAAATTGTGGAGGGTATCACTACATTTGGCAAGGCGGAATTTAACTTTTTTACTTGTTAATAATCGTGTAGTTGTTGCGAAACAGATCAATGATTGAACAGATCAATGTGAATCGAACCCACGGCCCCCACGTTCAAAGGCTACACCAAAAAAAAAAAAAAAACGTGGGTATTCAACACTAAAAATTTAAGTAAATTTTAGCCCACAAAGACCAAGTGCAGAAATTGGTAACCAATACTAAATTTTTTTACTAAAATTATTGAAAACCTGTAAAAATTACTAATTTTAGTACTTTGAAGATACTAAAATTAGTAAATTATTAGTAGATTTTGGTACAAAATCACTTACTAAACCTTTTACTGTAGAATTATTTTGAGTGTAGCATGCTACCGACTAACCTACAGGTCCCCCTAATATGTCTGAATATATAATTGGTATTATCATTAAATAAAATTTGTGTTCTTTTCTAAAAAAATATCCCCGATTGAAAAATTGTTCGTTTTTGATTTCCATTCTATTATATCTAACACCGTTTTTTCTTTCAATGTATATATCGCAAAATTTCCATCCATTTAAAACAAACCCAACCAACAGCAATCGTTGTAGAAAAATCTAATATAATATTTATGTAGTACTATTAAAAAAATTATATCAATGTTAAAGAAGAAACTTTTTTATAAAACATAGAAAGTTTTGTATAAATTCACACGCAAAACAAAAATCTAAATAATGTATAAATGAATGAACGACTGACTGTATGAATGAAATATGATTTAGAACGGTGAAATTGACACGAATAAGCATTAATGGAAAAATATCAATTTATTACAATTTTTTTTTTTTTTTTTTAATTTTGCAAATATAAAAAAAAAACGAAAGATATTAATTTATTAGCAGCTCGAGTCATAAGTAATTAATAAAAATTATGTTTTTAATTGACGAAATTAAAAAACGTTAATATTTTTTTTTAAATTTCAAAATTATTATTCTTGAAATTTTAATATTTTTAATATACCCAGCGAAAAAAAAGTCGTACAACTTAATTCACCAAATATTTCTCTAAACCAGTCTCTTTCACTCCAGAAAAGCTAGAATTCCACGATAACCCTAAATAATCGGAAATAGTGTAGTTCTAAATTTAAAACAACATCCAACAACTCCTTAACACGACACGATTCTTTATTTGTGGACTTGTCGCACAACTCAGCACTTAACTACTTAATATCTAGATTTTCTGCAGTAAAAAATAATGATTGTTCCAAAATTGCGTCTGTTTTTTTGTTATATTTGGTTCACTTTAATGTTTTCTGCAGAGCACTACCTCTTTTTAAACTGACTTTTCTTGCGTTTTAGCACTAACCATCTAAATGTCGAATTTTTTTTTTTCAATTATACTTTAAAATTGCATAAACTCATATTCCCAACTGATATTTAAAAAATTTTCGTTTTTTATCAAAGTAGAGCCCTGTTTTCGCATAACCGTATATATGTTAACATTAACCGTTTAGCCGAAAACGCATCCACGTTTAACAAAATGTACTTGGCATCACTGTTGTTATGTGTCAAAATTTATTAAGGCAAACAAGAAAAAACAGGTTTGTGTCTGTGATATAACAAGAAAAAAGGGTTGCGTCTTTGCTATTTCATTAAAAATGTGAACTTGGCATCACTTTTTATCGGAGCTAAAAATTAACGTCGATAATTATACACGCTAAAAATAAGCGTGGATAATTTAAAATTTGTATGGGTAAGCGTATATACACTCAAAATAATTACTCTGTTAAATACTCTGTAAAATGACTGTAATCTCAATTCGACAAATATTTTACAAAGTTATCTGTCGAAATACAGATTTTAAGAAAATACTTTGTTTTCTTGTGACCGAAAAACAAAATTTTATCTGTAATTTTACTTTTTACTTTGTAATCTTTATTTTATAAATAATAAGCAGAGTTTTTTTTTGTTAAAATACGGATTTTAGAAAAATACTTTGTTTTTTTCTCGTAACCAAAATACTAAATTTCATTTGTAATTTTACTTATTGCTCTGTAATACAGTTTTCAAATAAAAATCACTTCAAAAAACTTCCAAATATGACCGATAAACCGCTCTTTAAAAAGTGTCTTAAATTACAATAAAAACTGGTAAATTTCACGAAGATGACGTGTAAAATTGGAGTTACTCGTTAAAAACTCGTAATATTCACAAAAATAAAAAAAGTAAATTTACAATTTGGAAGCATTTAAGCGGGCAAATTTAACAAAATTTTACTTTTAATTTTTTTAATTTTAATTAATGTTTTTGATGCAGAGAAGTTTTACTCATAAAATGGATTTAACTAAAACTTTGTAAATTTACAGAGTTTTTTTGTAAAATTTTGAACTCGTAAAAGCCATTTAACTGAAACTTTGTTAATTTACAGAGTTTTTTTGGTAAAATTCTTCTCGGTTTTATCAATGTTTTACAGATAATTCTATAAATTTTACAGTTTTTTTTTATCGAAATCATTTTACAGAGTTTTCTTTGTAAAATAACAAAAAATCTTGCTGGTTGGAAATCTATGGTATTTTCTGCTGGCTCAGCAGAGTATCTCTGTAATTTAACAGAGTGATTATTTTGAGTATACTGAATTTCTGCAGTAAAAAATAATGATTGTTCCAAAATTGCGTCTGTGTTTTGTTATATTTGGTTCACTTTAATGATTTTTTTTGTTGAACACTACCTCTTTTTAACTGACTTTTCTCGCGTTTTAGCACTAACCATCTAAATGTCGACATTTTTTTTTTCAATTATACTTTAAAATTTCATAAACTCATATTCCCAACTGATATTTAAATAAAAAATTTCCTTTTTTTATCAAAGTTTTTTTTCTTATATTATTTTTCATAATATTTTTTTTAAATATATTCGCAATTTAACTAATATTTTTGTTTATTCTTTTCTTTTCAGGTAATGGAAAAAATAATTATTTTTTACTCTGTAATGTGGTAAGATTTCATAAGTTTACATGCGGAAAATGTGTTAACCCTTTAAACGTACCAACAAAACTGATATTCCTATCCAATTTGAAGCTGTAGTAAAAATAATGACACTGTGCTACAGTGAAAAAATAATTTTAATGTGACATAGTATAGGTTGTTGTCAAGACCGATCATATAATACCCTACACCAGAGTTTTCCGGAAAATTGGCCCCAAGTTCAAACATGGACCGATTAGATCTATATTTTGCCAAGTCATTAATAAGTGTAGAAAACACTCACAAATCAAATTTGAGTGAAATATGCTTCTATTTGTTGACAATAAACCGCTTTAACTCAATATCGGGCGAAATTTTCACATGGGGCCTAAGTCCAAAAATTGTCCGATGATTGATCAGATTTGATAAGGTTATTAAAGTACACGCTTAACATATATTATGTCCTGTGGTTCCTAGTAGGAACAAAGGGCCGCAACGAACTCTTTCCATTCGATCCGGTTTGATGCTAGATGTTTAATTTCCCTCCAGCTTAGCCCACTTTGGTTTACTTCAGATTCAAGTTGACGTCTCCAGGTGTGCGACGGGCGGCCAACTCTTCTTGTATTACCATGGGGGTTCCAGTCAATCGCAGATTTAGTAGGGTCGCCATGTGGTCTACGGAGCGAGTGACCTATCCAGAGCCATTTTCGATTAAGGATCTCGATGTTAATTGGCCGTTGGTTTGTCCGTTGCCAAAGGTTAGTGTTGGATGGTGCTTGGCCAGAATATCTTGAGGATCCTCCGCAGGCAGCGATTAACAAACACCTGAATGGCGTTTATTTCACGTGATGTCGTGTTCTATGATTCGCAGGCGTAAAGGAGCACCGATTTGACGCAAGAATTAACGGACAAACATATTTATTTAAATATTTTCTATTTTCATGTCACCCGCGGATCTTTATGGAATTGGTTTTATTTTGTAGATCAGAAAAAATAAAAGGACACGTATTTTTTTTTAGCGGCCCATATTCATATTTAGGGGGTAAAAAGGAGGGGGGAAGACAAGGCCATTTATCAGTTTTTTTTCATTTATCTCCTATATTATGCAAAGAAACCTAGTCATATTACATACCAAATGAAAGGTCTTTGGAAAACCTATCTACGTGTGCTAAGAACGTGTCCAAACATGCACAACTTTTCGTCATATTGAGTAAATTACCAAAATTTTAGGACATTTTTTTAATAAGTCGAAAAATATTAACTTCTTTGGCCCATTGTTAGCACCACGAGATAGGTATTTTTAATACCTTTATTCTGATACCACACATGCCTATATTAATTTTGGTTAAATAGACGTAAATCGTAAAAAACTAAAAAAGGTAAATTTCCCCCCATACAAATCGACCCCCCTAAAAATGAGTTTGGGCCGCTAAAAAAAAATACTTGTCTAATTAATTTTCGTTCTTAACAACATATAAATTTCATGAAGATCGGAGGGTGACACCAGGGAGACTTCCCTTGTTAGGTTATGTTAGGGTGGCGGTGCCAGATGGGCACTCCGCATAGACCAATTGGTCCATAGCGATACCACAAAACTTTTCCCGCTTATCGATGTAAACTAAATACATTGACCTTCATTGCGAATTCTTTCAAGCTCTTCAGGTCTATCCTCGTAATTTCCTCCAAAGTCTCGAACTGTGAACTTCCTATAATTGATAGTCGAGTTCGTGCCAAAGCGGGGCAGTGACACAGGATGTGTTCAATGGTCTCCTCGAAGTCTGGTGTCTCGCGCCTTTTACAGCTTGCGTCCGTAATAAGATTCATGTTCTTGGCATGTTTTCCGACAAGACAGTGTCCCGTTATTAAACCTGTCAACATACGACATTCTATTCTCGTAAGTGTAAGTAAGAATTTAGTTCTTCCTAAATCATAGCTTGGCCATAAAATTCTGCTTATACGACTTGTCCCAAGTTCCTTCCATCTTCGATTTGCTTTGGCGAGAGTAAGGGTATTTCGTTTTAGTTTGTAATGCTGGAGTGGCGGTGAAAGCATTATGGTGTTACCTATGCCATCTGCTCCAAGTTTCGCGAGTTCATCTGCTTTCTCGTTTCCTTCTATTCCTTCATGCCCTGGTACCCATAATAAGGTAACTTCATTATTTAAGCAAAGTTGTTTTAAATTCTCGTAACACTTTAAAACCGTTTTCGATTTAATTTGGTAGCTCAAGAGTGCCCTTAGAGCAGCTTGACTATCCACGTAGAAATTAAGGGTTGCACCTTTTTCCTTTGCCATATATTCCACAGCTTTTGATATAGCAGCTATCTCAGCCTGAAAGATACTCGAGTCTATGGGTAATTTAAAAGATAAGTGTTGGTCTAGTTCCAGTATCGTGAAACCAGCTCACACCATGCGATTTCTTCGATCCATCAGTAAAGATATTTATTGAGTTCGCAGGAGGGCCCTGCCAGGTCGATCAGAATTTTCGATCCGGAAATCTAACTTCATATTTCCGGTCGAAAAATAGTTTGGGCACTGTGTAATCAGAGTCAATGCGGTCCATATTAGCAATGTTACTGTTGTCCAAAGTTGCGATACTTGAACCAATGTGACTCTTTGAGTCTGAGGCAAGCTTTGTAAGCCTCGCCCTTAGCAAACAGATCAATTGGTAATAAGTGCAATAAAGTGTCGATAGAGTCGGCTGATGTTGTTCTCAAAGCGCCAGTGATACTCCGTCCCATTTGCCGTCGAATCTTCTGAAACATTTTAAGCGTCACATACTTTTCGAGTGCCTTATGCCAGACTAAAACTCCATAGAGTAAGATTGGTCTTACGTTTGAAGTATAAATCCAGTAAGTGACTTTAGGTTCTAGACTTCCCTTGTTAGACCCATATAAAAATTTCGCCCGATATTCAATAAAATCGGTTATTGGCTGTTGCCAAATTTCACTCAAATTTTGTTTGTGTATGTTTTTTATACTAATTAAAGATCAAACGAAAGATAGATCTAATCGGTCCATGCTTGGACTTGGGACCCATTTTCCGGAAAACACAGGTGTAGGGTATCACAAGGTCGGTCATGACCGACTACAAAATTGTTACTTTTTCACGTTAAAAAATTTACTATCACTGAAAAAGAGCATTGTGAAGGGTATTCATGGATTCGTCCAAGTAGAATTTAACTTTTCTACTTGTTTATAAATTAATTTGTTTTCCTAAATTTTTTGAGCAACATTTTTTCACAAATTTTTAAACAAAATTTTTTCACAATTTTTTTATTTTTTTTCAAAATTTTTTTTTCAAATGGTTTTCGTAATAATCTTTTTTAGATTGTGTAGGGCCGTATTTAACATTTTTACTTGTTTGTTTTTTTTTTTTTTGTAATCAGCACAATACAAAATCTTGGTCAAATTTTGAATTCATTTTATATTCACAACAATTTTCACACAAATTGTTTTCTTTCACAAAATTCTCTGTATGTTTGCCGTTTCATAACCAAATTATACTCAAAGAAAACTGAAAAGTTAAACTGTTTGTTTTTTTGCTACAAAAAAAATTAAAATGAAAATAAAAATGTCCTTCAGATGTTAAGGCACCTACATATGACCTGATGTAACCTACAACCTAAATGACAATCAAGAGAAGAAAAAAATATACAAAGAGAATTTGTGGTGCTGCTGCTTCAACGCTGTGTGTGCAGTGCATTCAGCAGTTGCTTGTTATGACTATGATTGCATACATTCTAATGAATGTAAATTCCCAACCACAATGAAGGCGACAAAAAACAGTGCCTATGGTTAACAGTTAAAGCCTTCAAAGCAAAAATTTTCTACTGTTTTTTTTTTTTTTTTGTTGTTTGCGTCGTTAGCTTATGGTATGTTGGTGGCATTACAAACCCATGGTTAAGCGCAACAAAACGAAATTGTATATATATCACTGAAATTTATACCCTTAGTGTTTTTGAATAAAATTTACGTGGGTAGTTTGTAAAGTTTGGGAAATAGAAGATGTGGAGTGGAAGAAAGGTCTATTGAAAGATTAACACATTTCCAATGCTAGAGAGCATTGAAATAACCGGATCTGTGGGTAGTACTCGAGACGCAGTAAACGCTGTTGAAAGCTGTTCTCAGGGCGGCGTCCTATCTCCACTGCTGTGGTCCTTGGTGATAGACGACTTGCTTCATAGGCTAGATAATAGGGTTAGGCAATCGGATTGGCGGACGATTTAGTAGTTATAGTAACTGGAAGTGATACTAAACATTCAGCCCGTAGATATTTACGCCAAGAGCACAGCAGCAAAATCGGGTTTCAGGTTAAGGGAGTCGCAAATGGTTAAGCAACGCTCTTGGGGACACTCGACTATATTAAGTGCGATGGGCGGGACGAAACTGGAACAGAGAACCGACTATATCTCACCACAGACGAACTTTGCAAAACCTTCGTCCAAATCCAAATACCGACTACGGACGACTGGGCGGAATACTCTGTTATAACAGAGCACGGAGCAAAGATGGAGATGGGTACGGGTTCGGGAGTGCACTCCGAATGCCTCGAAATAGAGGCCTCATAAGTGAAATGTTTTCCAGGCTTAGGTACTTGCAATTGATAAAGCCGCGCAGATTATTATGACAAGGGACCATCGTCCATGCGACATTAACATTTTCGTGGATAGTCTCGCAGCTCTGAAGGCCTTAGAATCAAACTTTGTAAAATTGGGAATCGTTAGGAATTGTATACAATCCCTTCGTCGAATCAGTCAGCACACAGTCAAGCTAATCTGGGTCCCTGGCCATAGTGGGGTCGCTGAAAACGAATTCGCCGGTGAACGTGAGTGAAAAGGCTCTGAATCGGTGGGGGAACGTGTAGAATCTGATATCTCGGTTCCTATAATGGAATTGATGAACGAAATTGATGTGATATCTGTGAATAGGATGAAAGATAGGTGGATATTGCTGACTACGTGCAAGATAACGGGAGCCATGTGGCCACTGCCAAATCCTAAGAGGACAAAAAGTTTTATTACTTTTGGCAAACGGACGGTTAGCCTATTAGTGGAAGTACTTACAGGACACTGTATAATTGGCCAAATGGTCGTGCGTATGGAAATTTCTGATAGGGACTATTGCAGAAGTTGTGTGGAAGTGTAGGAGGAGGAGTCAGAAAACCACTTGTTATGTGAATGTCTGGGTCTGATGAAAGGCCGCCTGAAGCATTTTGAGGCAAAGATTTTTTCGATGACCTAGATTGCCTAAACGGTTCGTCATTGACATTTCTGGCAGAATATCTTTGAGAATCAGGGTGGCTCAAGAAGTAAAAAGTTTTTGTATCAGAGGGGGGAAATGACAATTAAGGGAATCGCAACAGACCTTATGGCCTCCGAGTGACTACGCCAAATTGGCGGACGCCCATCCAACCTAACCTTACTGGTAAATTCGACAACATTATCTCGGATATTATGTGCAACGCTCTACGTTCGATTATAAATTGTTCAGTTGACTAGGAAAAAAAACGCAATTTATGTTGGGAATACTAAGGAAACTTAATTGGAATTCACATTTGGGCGGCAATATCAGAAAGGCTATTGCGGCATTATGGGCAGCGAATAGAATTGTTGGTAGGAACTAGGGATTGAGCTTTTAAATTGTCATGTGGGTTTAACGGATGATTGTTAGACCGATCGTGACGTACGCTGTCATAGTCTGGTGGCCGAAAACTATGCAGAGGAATGCTACTGCAAAACTAGGCAAAGTACAACATCTGGGTTGTACTCTAATCAAGGGTGCTATGAAAACCTGCCCATCTCGTTTAAAGACGTGCGGCAGTTAAGGGCAGATCTTGTTTTCAGAAACATTGACTCCAGGGACTTGACCGCGGCTTGACTGTCAGAATAGATGTTGACTGCAGTTACAGACAATACAGTGCAGCTCAACCAGTCGGCTACTTCCTTAATTGTCAGCATCTCTGCCTGGTAAACACTGCAATGATCTTTCAATAAATTTTCAAAGTTCTCGAAGCATTCGAAAACTACTTTAAACTTGATACAAAAGCTTCTAAAAGCTTTTAGTGCAGCCTAGCTGTCATAATAAAAGTTTAACTCCCTGTTTGTTTCACAACCGAACAGTAGAGCAACCTTGCTTATGGCAACTATTTAGGCCCAGAAATGCCTTTTTTAGCCAAAGCCCGGGTAGTTCCATAAGAAGTATCGATTTTTTTTGTAGTTAGCAAAAACCCGATATTTGTTTTAATTCTTTCCCAAAACTTTCTATAGTCACCCTCGTATTTCTATGCTTAAAACATATGTGTGTTTGTTTTACTATTATACGAGTATTACTACTACTGAGTTCTTTATCTATTTCTTGGTTAGATTTTCTTTTTCTTTTATTTTTCTAGCGTTTGATACAAAAGAATGCATCTAAAACTCGTATATATTATAATTTCTCATTTTCACTGTATTGACAGGAAAAAAAATAAAGAAAACACACACTTCAAAATCAAGTATTTAGTACGTAGTGCACTCGTACGTTCTTAGGTTCATTAACCCTCCAGTGGTTTAGATTGTCAAAGAGACACTGAAGTTTTTAATTAGCAAGATTTATTTAGAGGTTAATATAGACTTATAACTTAAAAAAGTAGTCTTATGTCGTGAAGTGTTTTTCTAATAGAAAAACAAATTAAATTCTAAAACACTTTTTCGTATAATTTTGTTAAAGAAAAATTTTTAAATACTTTATGTGTAGAAAAATTTACAGCATATGGCATATTTTGGGATTCGGAGTCTATTGGAAGAGCTTGAGTTGTGCCTGACTCGAAGATTAGCAGTGTTTTCCAGCTTGCAAGACTGTTAGTTACCGTTCAGGCTCCAACGGAATTGGAATGTGGAAGACTACGCGACAAATTTGGACTTCTCTTAATCAGAAGCGCAAGAAGTGAGCTGATATTTCGACGGTGGTTTCTGTAATTGCCGGACATTGCCTTATAGAGAACAAAATTCAAAGATTTCTTTACTTCAAAAAAAGTAAAGGGAAAGAAAAATAAAATTTAGGCGATTTTGCCAAACCACTGCAGCCGATTTTTCAATCAAAAATCAGTGCCATTCTTAAAATGAGCTTTCTTTTTCATGATCATATTTCCGTTTACATAATTTTTTTAATTTGTTTTCAAAGAAAATTTAACATTTTCTATGTAGAAGAATGTCTCAGATTCTAAAACATTTGTCGCATTAAAAAGTAAATTAGAGAATTTTTTTATAAAATGATAACTCAAAAACTATTAATCGGAGGGCTTAATCGGAGGGCTTTCTACGAGTCAAGAGCTACAAAAATGCCGTTGGACCATTTCTCGTGTTGGCAGTATTTACCGAGATATGTGCATATATAAAATCTCGGGAATTTCAAATTTTATATCTAAAATTAGGGTCTTGAGACCCCGACAGATATTCAGAGCTAGGCTATTCCATATTTTTCTTTGTAGTCTTTCTTTTGAAAATTTCATCCGTTTCGCTCTATCTCGCTTAGTTTTCGAGATATCGCCATTTTGAATTTTTAACTAAATTCTAAGAAGTTATTTACTAAATTCTCAGAAGTCATTAACAAAATTCTAAGAAGTACACTTCCTCAATTCAAAGAAGAGAAATACGATGATGTTTTTTTAGTAAATTTTAACTAAACTTGAACTAAATTGTTTTTTAAGAAATATGTCTTAAAAATAAAGATACGATTCTTAGATTTGTGGAAAATTTCTTTGGCAGTAAGAATTTTTTTCCTAATATTAAAAAAATCCATTTAAAGAAAACTATGAACTAATTATAATTAAATGAACTAAAATTTTTTCCTCATAGTTAAGAAAATTTCTTATTATACCCTCCACTCTAGTGATAGAGGGTATATATAAGTTTGTCATTCCGTTTGTAACACCTCGAAATATTGGTCTAGGACCCCATAAAGTATATATATTTATGATCCTCGATCGATTTTAAGTCGATCTAGCGATGTCCATCCGTCCGTCCGTCCGTCTGTCTGTCTGTCTGTCTGTCTGTCTGTCTGTCTGTCTGTCTGTCTGTCTGTCTGTCTGTCTGTCTGTCTGTCTGTCTGTCTGTCTGTCTGTCTGTCTGTCTGTCTGTCTGTCTGTCTGTCTGTCTGTCTGTCTGTCTGTCTGTCTGTCTGTCTGTCTGTCTGTCTGTCTGTCTGTCTGTCTGTCTGTCTGTCTGTCTGTCTGTCTGTCTGTCTGTCTGTCTGTCTGTCTGTCTGTCTGTCTGTCTGTCTGTCTGTCTGTCTGTCTGTCTGTCTGTCTGTCTGTCTGTCTGTCTGTCTGTCTGTCTGTCTGTCTGTCTGTCTGTCTGTCTGTCTGTCTGTCTGTCTGTCTGTCTGTCTGTCTGTCTGTCTGTCTGTCTGTCTGTCTGTCTGTCTGTCTGTCTGTCTGTCTGTCTGTCTGTCTGTCTGTCTGTCTGTCTGTCTGTCTGTCTGTCTGTCTGTCTGTCTGTCTGTCTGTCTGTCTGTCTGTCTGTCCGTAGAAAACACGCTAACTTTTGAAAGACTTTATAGAGGCTACTGAAGTTTGGCATATATGTTTGTCATTTACCTGGTCAGGTTGGTATTGCAATCCAGCCAAATCGGTCCAGTGGTTCAAAAGTTATGAGCAAAAGAGTAAATTTCGGCAAGGGTGTTTCTCGAATTTACGAGATAAAACACACGATAACTTTCGAAAGACAATAATGAGACTACTGAAGCTTAGCATGTATCTTTGCCGTTCCCCGGGTCTGTTTGGTATTAAAATTCAGCTCAATCGGTCCAGTGGTTCAAAAGTTATAAGCAAAACCCTGAATTTCAGATTAGTTTCATCTAAAATGCCACGTGTTTTAACAAGTTTTAAAAGCATTGGTGGTAACTAAACAATGCTTTTCAAACTTGTTTAATTTTAAAGCAATGCTTTTTAAACTTGTTTAGTTTTAAAAGCATTGGTAACTTAAAAATTACACTCGAAAAAAAGTTTACACTCAAAAAAAATTTACACTCAAAAAAAATTTTACACTCAAAAAAAAAATTTTGTTTTTTTTTTTTACAAAAATTACAATATTTTGTGTACATACGTACGTGCAAATATTTTTACAGTAAAAAAAACATTACACTCGAAAAAATTTTACACTCAAAAAAAAATTAGTAATTTTTATTTTTAAAAAAAAATGACAAAAAAGAGTTTTTTACTCAAAATAAAATATTTCTAATCAAAATTGTTTTTTTTCACATTAAAAAATGTACTACCCTTTAAAAAAATGCATTGTGGAGGGTATTCATAGATTCGGCAAAGTCGAATTTAACTTTTCTACTTGTTTTTTAGTTAAATTTTACTAAGTTTTAGGAAAATTCATGATAAATTTTCAAAGACATTTTTTCCTTAATTTTAGTTATGTCTTTTTTTTCAGTGTACCACTCCCAAGGTGCATCTTGGAGTGGTAACAAATAAGAGCGACCATCATTAATATTATCCCTTCAACATTTTTTCGGAACATACTTATACCGTATCTCCACTCGATAATAGGGTTCCCATACAAAATGCCAATTTTACTTATATAATTTGCTACTACCGCTCTTACTGTTCCAAGGGTGCCCCTAGAGATGTCAAATGTGTTGCCGAATCCCAATATTTTTTCAATCCCAACATTTTCTTAGAATATACCTGTCCTCTATCTTCAACTCTTAAAGAAGTCCCCATATATATTTTTATTTTTTTATAGAATCGGCTCCTACTGCTCCCTTTCTGGCTCCTAGATCGTGAAATGTAAGACCAACTATCATTATTCCCCCCCCCCCCCCCCCCCCAAAAAAAAAAAAATTTTTTTCATCTTAATACGTGGTTAAGTTCATAAATGGACAAAATCGGATAAAGGGGCATTTTGTCCCCAACATCCAACACAAAGCCAACCCACAAACCGCTCCCTCAATTTGTTTTATTTTCTTTTTAAATTTTGAAGTATATAAGAGATTCGACTTTATGGGAACTCCTATCAATACTTCGAGGTGTTACACACAAAAAAAAAATTCAATCCTTTCCAACGCCTTTCATAGTATTTATGAACAAATTCATACAATTTATTAACTTTTTCATAATCTGGTACGTGATGGAGTTCGAACGATTTTAATTTCGATCGATTTCATTAAAAATCTAAATTTTCAAAGTGAACAGAAAAGCCAAAATAACTTGAAATTGTTTTTAAAGGCTTGAGTATTTTCAAATAAATGGATTTATACAATTTTATCTCTATTTACTTAAAAATATTTCAAAATCATCGAGATTGAAAATTCAAAAACGATCGATTTGAAATCGAACGATTTTCATCTCATGGGTTCCCCCACTTAAAAATTTGTTCATAGTATTTATTAATATACAGTGAGCGTCAAAAGAAAGTGTACAGGTCTAAAATAGATGTAATTCCTTAACGAAAAAGTTGACAATAAAACCCCTTATTATTATCAATCGACTATCATTTAAAAACATGCTATTAAGAAAATTTTCCAAGCTTTAATTTAAGCTTGATAACGTCCAGATTAAGCAAATATTAAATGAGATACAAGGGTCGAGCTGAAAAATGAAATTATCTGTAGACATTTTTTAGAAAAATTTTAAAATATATTTCTAAGCTGATCTTTTTCAAGTTCAAACATTAAAAATTTAAAAAATAGTACAGTGGTTTAAATTCAGTTATCAACTCATTTTTCCAATGACCCAAACAAAAACCAAATTTTTTTAAATTCAGTAAAAAATATGCATTTTTTTGACCTCCAATTCTTTTGACCACCAATTTTTTGTAAACAAAGAAAATTTTTAATTATTTGCATATCTCTTTACTATACACTTAGGTGTACTTAAATTAGTAAACAATGAAATCTTTTCTTTGTTTACAAAAAATTGGTGGTCAAAAGAGTTGGAGGTCAAAAAAATGCATATTTTTTTACTGCATTTAAAAAATTTTGATTTTTATTTGGGTCGTTGGAAAAATGAGTTGATAACAGAAATTAAACTATTGTTCTATTTTAAAATTTTTAGTGTTTGAACTTGAAAAACATCAAATGAGAAATATTTTTTAAAAATTTTTTAAAAAACGTCTACAAAAATTTTTAATTTTCAGCCCGAACCCCGTATCTTATTTAATATTTTCTCAATCTGGACGCTATTAAGCTTAAATTAAAGCTTGGAAAATTTCCTTTATAGCGTGTTTTTAAATGATAGTCGTTTGGTAATAATAAGGGGTTTTATTATCATCTTTGTCGTTAACGAATTACATCAATTTGAGACCTGTACACTTTCTTTTGACGCTCACAGTATGTGAAATTTAAGAACTTTTTAACATTTTTCATAAATACTATGAAAAAGTTTAAAAATATAATGAAAAAGTTCATAATTTTTATGTATTTGTTCATAAATATTATGAATTTTGTTTATTGGCAAATATTTGTTTTTCTGTGTACGCACGGAATGACTAGTTAGTATAACTCCATCGATTTTGACGAAAGCTATTAAAAGAAGATGAAAACGGAGAAGTATTAAAAAAACATTTTTTACATTCTTTTATTTTTATTTCTCTTTTTGAATTTTTATTTTTCACTTTATTTTTTTTATTTTATAATTCAGCAGTTTTAGTTCGGTTCAGTTTTGTTGTTGTTGGTGTTGCTGTTGTTGTATATTGTGAAAACAAAAACTTCAATTGAGGTCACATGCACATACATGCAATGGCAATGTAAGGCAATTGCACTTATAATGTGTTGTTGTTGTTGCTTTTAATATTGTTGTTGGTATTGTCATTTGTTGCTGTTGTTATATTGCTGTCACTGCACTCTAGCATAATAATTATGTTGACGATGATAATGATGATGATGATGATGATGACGACTATGACGACAATGATGTTTTTGCTGTTGATGTTAATAATGACGATGCCATGGCATACAACAATAGACATTCGTACATTTGTTGGTGCGAAACTTTTGATAAACCGAGTAAAAAATTTTCAAAATTGTAATACAGAAAATTTGTAAGAATACTCTTTTAACCACCAACTCTTTTAACCACCAATTTCCTTTACGTGGGAAATGAAGTTACACTCAAAATAATAACTCTGTTAAATTACAGAAAAACTCTGCTAATTTAACAGAGTACACCATGCTTTTCCAGCTAACAACATTTCTTAGTAATTTTACTAAAAAACTCTGTAAAATTATTTCGACAAAAAGAAACTGTTAATTTACAGAGTTTATAGTAAAATATTGGTTAAATATGAAAGCTTTTTGACAGAGAAAACTCTGTAATTTGACTTTAAAACTCTGTTAAATGATTTGGACAAAAAAACTGTTAATTTACAGAGTTTCTAGTAAAATATAAATAAACCACCATTTAGCAAAAAAAACTATGTAAATTTACATATATTTGTAAAATGCATTTGATGAAAAAAAAAAAAATTTACAGAAAAAACTCTGTAAATTTACAGAGTTTAGTTTAATGCATGTTATTTTGTAAAATTTTTATAAGATTTCTGAAAAAAAAAAAAATTATAACTTTTTTTTGCTACTTTTTCAACTTTCTCCCAAAAAATGTACAGATAAAATTTTGATGTTTGGTAACAAAAACTACTCAAAACAGAAAACTTTTTTGGTTATAAAAAATACGAAGTATTTTGCTTAAATCTGTATTTTAGCAGAAAACTCTGTTAATTATTTGTAAAATTAAGATTACAAAGTAAAAAGTAATATAACAGAGGAAACTTTGTTTTTTTGTCACAACAAAATACAAAGTATTACATATCTTTAAATCTGTATTTTGACAGAAAACTCTGTCACATATCTGTTGAATTGAGATTACAGTCATTTTACAGAGTAGTTTACAGAGTTATTATTTTGAGTGTAGGATTTTTCGAATTATCATTTCTATATAAAAACATTTTTACTCGGTTAATACCGAACTGGCAGCATATGACAACGACAAAAACAACAACTACTATCAGCGAAAGCATCAGCCAATTGTCAACAACAATAGAAAAAGTAAAAGAAAAAATGCGTTTTGAAACAAAAAATTTTTTGGTGTGGACAATTTTTCCTAGCAAAATACAAAAACAAAACAGCAAATGGGCAATACATGGCGCCCGTCAGGCATTTATTTGTCTTGTTTTTCACTCCATTTTACTTTCTGAAATGGCAACAAATTGTGAAAAGAAAGAAACATTACTTTACTTTAGATAAAATAAAGCATGGAAAATATTTAAAAAATTTTGTAAATTTTTTAAGCTAAAAATAAAAAAAACTTTCAAAGAAAATTAAAAAAAAAAAAAATCTAGCTAAGAAAGTCTTCAAGAATGTAATTGCTAGGACAGATTTCTGGGCAATTTTATTTATTTTTATATTTGATGGAATTAAAATGAAACCCGGAAAACATTTTGGTTTTGTGGATTTGTTTTATTTGCTACACTCAAAATAATAAATCAGCTAAATTACAGAAAAACTCTGCTAATTTAACAGATTACGGAAGAACTCTGCTAATTTACCAGAGTTCACCATACTTTTCCAGCTAGCAACATTTCTTAATAATTTTACTATAAAACTGTGTAAAACGATTTTGACAAAAAAAACTGTTTACAGAGTTTCGAGTAAAATAATGGTTAAATAAAACACAATTTAGCAAAGAAAAACTTTGTTAATTTACATATGGGGCATTTCATGTCAAATCGGACACTTTGAAAATTTTTTTTTTAATTTTCCCAATTTGTTAACAGTTTTTAGACCCTTCGAAAAGTCCTTCGTGGTAAATTTTCAAATTTTATTGTTGACCCGTTCAAAAGATATAGAATTTTTAAAAATTGGTAGTTTATTCCTTTACTCAAACTTCTTTTACTCATAACTTCTTCAATAATGGTCCAAATTTCAAATTTTTATTTTCAAAATTTTTGTTTTTTTACGTACTTTAAAAAAAAAAATCCCAAGAAATTCTTAAAAGCGCTCTAGTATGCGATTTTTAAGTTTTAAAATTTAAATCTCATTTTTGAAAATGTTTGTACTCTTCGATTTTTTAGAAATTTTTTTGTGTAAAACTTCTATCGATTCTACAAATTTTTTGCCCAGAAGGATCGTGGGATAACGATTATTACTATTTATTAAAATTTTTTGAAAAAATTTTATTGTAATTTTCCAATCTTAAAATCATTTCTACTGCTCGAATGGTGCGTCATAGAGCGGTCCTTTATGAGACCGACACCCATTAATTTTTACGTCTTAACATTTCTTTGGAACAAACTAATACCCTATCTCCAATTTCTAAGGGGGCTCCCACACAAAACGAAATTTTTTAAAATTTGTTCGAACCACTCTAACTGCCCTAATAGTGCCCTTAGAACAACAAAATGTAGGACCGACCCACAATATTTTTTTAGTCCAAACATTTTCTCTGAACACACCTACCCTCTATCTTTAACTGTTAAGGCGGTCCCCATACAATTTTTTTATTTTTTGTAAATTTGTTTTATTTAATCAGCTTCTACCGGTCCAATGGTGCGTCCGAGAGGGGTCATTAGTGGGACCGACCCCCATTTATTTTTACCCTACAAAATTTAGTTTTTGAGATACGTGATTTTAGGGGACCACCGGGGTTTTGAGAATTACAAAACTCGATAACTTGAAAAATATTACTCGGAGAGCTTTTGATTATTTTGCGGTCTTGTTATACGTGTTGAGAGCTACAAAAATGCTTCTGGACTTTTTGTTGTGTCGGCAATATTTACCGAAATATGAGCATTTTAAAATTTTCGGGAATGCTAACTTTTTTGGATCCAAAGTTAGGACCCATTAGGGTCCACACATGTGAAGAGGACCGGCGATACTATGGAGAGCCAGAGAACCAAAAATGGCCTCCATTTTGCTCTATCTGGCTTAGTTTCCGAGATAGCGCCATTTTAAGTTTTCTGAAAATAAAAAAAAAATTTACCATTTATTTTTGCTAATATTAGCAAAAAAGCTTGTAAAAATTTGGTCAACTCAGTTTTAAATTTAGCAAAAAAAAATTAGTTCAAATTTTGTTTAAAATTGCTAATGCGCTAAATGAAGTTTACGAGATATTTTTGCTAACATGCTAATATCAACTAAAAATTTGCTAAAAGTTAGCTAACCAGTATTAGCAAAAATAAATTAGTAAATCTACTTATGTATTATTTAGAGTGTATGCTCAAATCTTTTTTATGTCTTTTTTTACACAAATTCATTTTAGATGTTTAGATTGGTTATCTGCGCTCAAAATAATAACTCTGTTAAATTACAGAAAAAGTCTGCTAATTTAACAGAGTACACCATACATTTCCAGCTAACAACATTTCTTAGTAATTTTACTAAACAACTCTGTAAAATGATTTTGACAAAAAAAGCTGTTAATTTACAGAGTTTATAGTAAAATATTGGTTAAATATGAAAGCTTTTTGACATAGAAAACCCTGTAATTTTACTTTAAAACTCTGTAAAATTATTTGGACAAAAAAAAACTGTTAATTTACAGAGTTTTTAGTAAAATATTGGTTAAACAAACCACCATTTAGCGAAGAAAACTATGTAAATTTACAGAAAAAACTCTGTAAATTTACAGAGTTTAGTTAAATGCATGTTTTTTTTTTAAATTTTTATAAGAATTCTGAAAAGATTTTTTTTTTAACTTTTTTTGCTACTTTTTTAACTATTGTTTGATGTTTGGTAACAAAAACAAAAACTACTCAAAACAGAAAGCTTTCTTGGTTATAAAAAAATATGAAGTATTTTGCCTATAACCTGTATTTTAGCAGAAAACTCTGTTAATTATCTGTAAAATTGAGATTACAAAGTAAAAAGTAATATAACAGAGGAAACTTTGTTTTTTTGTCACAATAAAATACAAAGTATTTTCTTCAAATCTGTATTTTAACAGAAAACTCTGTCAAATATCTGTTGAATTGAGATTACAGTCATTTTAGAGAGTATTTTACAGAGTTTTTGTTTTGAGTATGAAATCAGCAGATTTTTTGTCTGCTAAAATCAGCAGATTTATCTGCTAAAATCATCAGATTTATCTGCTAAAATCATCAGATTTATCTGCTAAAATCAGCCGATTTTCTGCTGTTTTGACAGATTTTCTTGTATGGTTTAAAATGGGTATATTTTCAGCAGATTTTTTTGCTGATTGGGCAGAGTTTGTATTTTGAGTGTAGGAAATACGTCTCAGAATCTATCGAAAAAGTCTTAAAATCTAAAACTTTTTCTATAGGAAAAATGTCTCAGAATCGAAATTTTTCTGTACACTCAAAATAATAACTCTGTTAAATTACAGAAAAACTCTGCTAATTTAACAGAGTACACCATACTTTTCCAGCTAACAACATTTCTTGGTAATTTTACTAAAATACTCTGTAAAATGATTTTGACAAAAAAAAACTGTTAATTTACAGAGTTTATAGTAAAATATTGTTTAAATATGAAAGCTTTTTGACAGAGAAAACTCTGTAATTTTACTTTAAAACTCTGAAAAATGATTTGGACAAAAAAAACTGTTAATTTACAGAGTTTCTAGTAAAATATTGGTTAAATAAACCACCATTTAGCAAAGAAAACTATGTAAATTTACATATATTTGTAAAATACATTTGATGCAAAAAAAAAATACAGAAAAAACTCTGTAAATTTACAGAGTTTAGTTAAATGCATGTTATTTTGTAAAATTTTTATAAAATTTCTGAAAAAATTTTTTTGATAACTTTTTTTGGCAATATTTAAACTTTTTCTCAAAAAATAAAAATATACAGATAAAATTTTGATGTTTGGTAGCAAAAACTACTCAAAACAGAAAATTTTTTGGTTATAAAAAAATACGAAGTATTTTGCTTAGGTCTGTATTTTAGCAGAAAACTCTGTTAATTATCTGTAAAATTAAGATTACAAAGTAAAAAGTAATATAACAGAGGAAACTTTGTTTTTTTTGTCACAACAAAATACAAAGTATTTTTTTAAATCTGTATTTTGACAGAAAACTGTGTCAAATATCTGTTGAATTGAGATTACAGTCATTTTACAGAGTATTTTACAGAGTTATTATTTTGAGTGTGGTAATCAGCAAAAATACGGATAAAACTAATGGCTTTTTCTTTTCTGAAACAAAATGTTGCACCCTTAAATAGCATCATTTGTAAAATGTAGCCACAACCCTTTTAATGTGTTGCCAGTTTTGTGATCACAAAAAAATTGAGAAAATATTTTCTTTCAACCAAAATATTGACAATCAGCTGTTTTTATAAGGCAATTTTACTACCCCGTCATTTTATGACTTTAAAAATGTAACATTTAAAAACAAAACATAATAAATTTTTAGAGTGTTGCCAGTTTTTTTAGAAAAGAACAAAAAAAGTGCAATATTTTTTGAAGTGACGGTAAAATGTGACATTTTTTGCCAGAAAAGAAAACGTCATTAGTTTTTAAGTGACAAAAAATGCAAAGTATTTCGCTAAAATCTCTATTTTAGCAGAAAATTTCGCTAATTTTCTGTAAAATAAAGATTACAAAGTTAAAAGTAATATAATAGAAAAAACTTTGTTTTTTTTAGCACAACAAAATACAAAGTATTTTCTTGAAATCTGTATTTTGGCCGAAAAGTCTGTCAAATATCTGTTGAATTAAGATTACAGTCATTTTACTGACAAGAGAAGTCTCCCTGGTGTCACCCTCCGATCTTCATGAAATTTGGATATGTTGTTAAGAACGAAAAAAAAAATCGACACGTATTTTTTTTTTAGCGGCCCAAACTCATTTTTAGGGGGAGTTGACTTGTATGGGGGGAAATTGGCCTTTTTCAGTTTTTTACAATTTAGGCCTATTTAAACAAAATTAATATAGGCATGTGTGGTATCAGATTAAAGGTATTTAAAATACCTATCTCGTGGTGCTAACAACGGGCCAAAGAAAATAATCTTTTTCGACTTATTAACAAAAATGCCCTAAAATTTTGATATTTTACTCAATATGACAAAAAGTTGTGCATGTTTGGACACGTTCTTAGCACACGTAGATAGGTTTTCGAAAGACCTTTCATTTGGTATGTAACATGACTAGGTTTCTTTGCATAATGTAGGAGATAAACGAAAAAAACTGAAAAATTGCCTTGTCTTCTCCCCTACTTTTTACCCCCTTAATATGAATTTGGGCCGCTAAAAAAAAAAATACGTGTCCCTTTATTTTTTCTGATCTACAAAATAAATCCAATTCCATAAAGATCCGCTGGTGACACTAGGGAGACTTCCCTTGTGAGTTATTATTTTGAGTGAAGAGTGGAGGGTATAAAAAAATATTAACAGTAAAAATTATAAGTTTTAGAAAAAAGTTATGCTCAATTCTTTTTGAAGTCTTTTTTTACACAAATTCATTTTAGATGTTTAGATTGGTTATCTGAAATCAGCAGATTTTTTTCTGCTAAAATCAGCAGATTTATCTGCTTAAATCAGCAGATTTTCTGCTGTCTTGACAGATTTTCTTGTATGGCTTAAAATGGGTATATTTTCAGCAGATTTTTTTTGCGATTGTGCAGAGTTTGTATTTTGAGTGTAGGAAATATGTCTCAGAATCTAAGACTTTTTCGATAGAAAAGTCTTAAAATCTAAAACTGTTTCTATAGGAAAAATGTCACAGAATCGAAATTTTTCTGTAGTAAAAAAAATAACTCAGATTCAAGACATCTTTCGTGTAGAAAATGTATTAGATTTTGGGAGATTTTTCGTATGGAAAAAGTTTCAGATTCTGAGACATTTTTCGTAGAGAAAAAGTCTAAGATTCTTAGACATTCCATTCTCCGGCACAGGTGAATGGTATTATTTTGTCAGTTTTGACCGACTATAATTTAGTTGCTTGTTTTCCTTCTTGCTGTCTATATTTTTAATTAAAATTAAATTTGAGTGTTTATGCAAATTGTGATTAAAATAATTTCGAAATAATTAGGGGATTCACGTTTAATTTTAACCTTAAGGAAAAAAAAAATATTTAAATTCCAAATTCACACGAGATCTGAGATAGTGCGAAGTAACTATCCATGTTTTTGCTATAATGGAAAATAATTTTTTTTCCAAATTTTGGTGTGAATTCCCCTAATGTTATTCTCTTGTTTTTATCATAATTTAAATTAAATAGTTTTTTTTGGTTGTTGAAATTTTTTCTTGGTCTTGGTAATTTTATTTTTTTTATTTTTAATAAGTTGATTTCTTCAAAATTGTTTAAACAATTTATTTTTTTATACATTTTTGCGAAAGAGTATTATTATTTTAATTTTTTTTATTTTTGGTTTCTATTTAAAAATCATTATGGCGTAAATCCGCACAAATTAATTTTAAACATTAAAAAACAAAAGTTCGCTTGTTTTTGAAGGTGTTTTTATTTTGTTGTTTTTTATTGTTGCCGGTATAAAAATTTAAGTTGTAAATTTCAAATACAAGTGGAAATTGAATTCGTTAAAAACAAAATTAAATTAAACAATATCAAAAAAAGTGTGTGTAAATGAAATATTTTTTTTTTATTTTTTTCTTTAACAAAAACATGTTATTTTATTATATTGTGATATTTGTATTTTTTATTTTATTCATTTTTTTAATTCCGTTCAATAATGAGTGCATTAACATTTTACGCTGCAACTGTTAAAGGCAACAAAATCATCATCATCATCATCCGCAACAACCAACAGCAAACAACAATAAATAGCAGACAGTAAACAACAACAAAAAAGAAAATTGCATACTGCACTCACTGCCGGTACATAGTGCAATGTAATCAGAGTTTTAAAAGAATTTTTTCATTCATATTTTTGATTTTAAAATAAAATCTCAGATTCTTAGACATTTTGTTTACACTCAAAATAATAACTCTGTAAAATACTCTGTAAAATGACTGTAATCTCAATTCAACTGATATTTGACAGAGTTTTCTGTCAAAATACAGATTTAAAGAAAATACTTTGTATTTTGTTGTGACAAAAAAACAAAGTTTCCTCAGTTATATTACTTTTTACTTTGTTACCTTAATTTTACAGATAATTAACAGAGTTTTCTGCTGAAATACAGATTTAAGCAAAATACTTCGTATTTTTTTATAACCAAAAAATTTTTCTGTTTTAAGTAGTTATTGTTTTTGTTACCAAACATCAAAATTTTATCTGTATTTTTTTTTTTGAGAAAAAGTTGAAAAAGTATCAAAAAAAGTTATCAAAAAAATCTTGTCAGAAAACTTATAAAAATTTTACAAAATAACATGCATTTAACTAAACTCTGTAAAGTTAAAGAGTTTTTTCTGAAATTTTTTTTTTTTTTTTTTTTCATCAAATGCATTTTACAAATATATGTAAATTAACATAGTTTTCTTTGCTAAATGGTGGTTTATTTAACCAATATTTTACTAAAAACTCTGTAAATTAACAGTTTTTTGTCTAAATCATTTTACAGAGTTTTAAAGTAAAATTACAGAGTTCTCTGTCAAAAAGCTTTCATATTTAACCAATATTTTACTATAAACTCTGTAAATTAACAGTTTTTTTTTTGTCAAAATCATTTTACAGAGTTTTTTAGTAAATGTTGTTAGCTAGAAAAGTATGGTGTACTCGGTGACATGACATAATCCCCACGGACATAATCCCCATTTCGGTTATGGGGATTATGACCAAATTCATTTCGGTCATAATCCCCATAATGGTAGTGGGGACTATGACGGAAAATTATTTGGACATAATCCCTATAAAAAACGGACATAATTCCCAGATTTATGGGGATAATGACCACGTGACAAATGGCCATAATCCCCATTATGGGGATTATGTCTCTATACTAGTTGGTCATAATCCCCAAAATTAAAAGATTTTTTTTTTTACTTTAAAGTTTTTCTGCGTAGCCGGCCTTTGGTCGGGCTTAGGGATTACAAACTCCATGCTTTAAACCCACCCTCTCTGCAGAAAACGGGGATTATGACCAAAATTGGACTTTGGACTTACTCCTCATAATGTGAATTGGGGTTATGACCGAAAAAAGTTCGGTCGTAATCCCAACAAGGAACAGATATAATCCACATTGGGATTGTGACCGTTTTGGAAACGGTCATAGTCCCCACAACTATTATGGGGACTATGACCGAAATGAATTCGGTCATAATCCCCATTTCCGTTATGAGGGTAATGTCCGTGGGGATTATGTCCTGTCACCGGTGTACTCTATTAAATTATCAGAGTTTTTCTGTAATTTAACAGAGTTATTATTTTGAGTGTAGAAAAAATCTCCGATTCTGAGACATTTTTCTGTATAGAAAAAGTCTCAGATTCTGAGAGATTTTTCTTTATAGAAAATGTCTCAGCTTCCGAGACATTTTTCTGTAAAGAAAAAGTCTCAACTTCCGAGAAATTTTTCTGTATAGAAAAAGTCTCAGATTCAGAGACATTTATCTGTATAGAAAAAGTCTCAGATTCTAAGACATTTTTTTGTATAAAAAAAAATCTTAGATTCGGAGACATTTTTCTGCATAGAAAAAGTCTTAGATTCGAAGACATTTTTCTGTTCAGAAATTCCGTAAAACTTTTCTGTATAAAAAAAATCTTAAAAAGTCTCAGATTCCGAGACATTTTTTTTATATAGAAAAATTCTTACTCCCAGTTTCTGTAATACGAACGTCATTCGTCTGCGACGAATTCCCATGTATTTTGTTATTTTAACAAAAACATAATACATGCAAATTCGTCGCACACGAACGACGTTCGTGTTACAGAAACTGGGGGTTAGATTCCGAGACATTTTTCTGTATAGAAAAACTCACAAATTCTAAGACATTTTTCTGTATAGAAAACCTCTCAGGTTATATGACATTTTTCTGTATAGATAAAGTCTAAGATTCTGAGACAATTTTTCTATATAGAAAAAGTCTCAGATTCTGAGACATTTTTTTAGATTCTGAGACATTTTTCCTATGTAGAAAAAGTCTCAGATTTTGAGAAATTTTTGAATATAAAAAATGTCTCAGATTTTGAAACATTTTTCTGTATAGAAAAATTTTCAGATTCTGAATAATTTTTCTGTATAAAAAAAAATTCAGATTCTGAAACATTTTTCTGTATAGAAAAATTGTCGGATTCTGAGTCATTTTTGTGAATAGAAAATTTTTTAGATTCGGAGACATTTTTATACCCTACACCACACTGTGGTACAGGGTATAATGAGTTTGTGCGAAATATTGGTCCTAGACCCACTTTTAAGTATTCCGATCGACTCAAAATCACTTTTTGAGTCGAATTAGCGATGTCCCTCCGTCCGTCTGTCTGTCCATGTAAACGGTGTAAACACGATACAGGTCGCAATGTTTAATCCAGTGACTTGAAATTTGATACTTAAGCGTCTTTTGGCCCAAAGACGAAGCCTATTTAAAATGGGTCGGTCCATATTTAGACCTAAGTAGTCGCTCATACAAAGGTCCTCTTTATTTTTGGCTGAAATGACTCGAATAACCTTATTATAATAGGTATATTTTCGAATTTTGGCAGGTAAACGTGTTTTGTCTTCACACATTAACATTCCGAATTTTAGAGAGTTCTTCTTGTAGCCTCTTAATCGCCTTTCCGATTTTTACATAAATCTCTTAAGTTTCATAAAAATAGAAAATATTAAATTAAAATTTTGTTTGTGTGTGTTAAACGCGTACGTTAATAACCTCATCAAATCTGATTATCATCAGACCATTTTTAGACTTAGGACTGCCCCATGTGAAAATATCAGCCGATATTCAGTTAAAGCGGTTTATTGTCAACAAATGAAGCCTATTTAACTCAAATTTGCTATATGAGTGTTTTTTACACTTATTAAAGATTCGACAAAATATAGAGCTAATCAGTCCCATGTAGTGTTTGGGGTCCGGGAATTCCCGGGTCGGATTTCCCGGGAATTCCCGGGAAAAGGCTGACGGGAATTCCCGGGAATTTTTTAAATTTTTCCCGGGAAATCCGGGAATTTTACAAAATAAACCGTTTTACATAAAAAACGTTTATATTAATTTAATTTTTAATTTTTTTTTTACTTACAGGTATAATTATATTTGCTGTTTTTTGTATTTTTTCTATTTGGAAGACCAGTGCAAATATATATTTATAAGAAAACTGACCAAGTGTAAAAAGTATGACAATATCATGAAAAAACTTAAAAAGTCAAAAAATATACGTCGGTTAATGATAATTTTGCTAAGACTGTCAAACAAATTTTAAACCTACACGCAAAAAAATTTTTTGCCAAGCGCTTGGGAGGAATCACGTTAAACAATATTTTTTCGTATATTATGCAAAAACTTATAACATTTTACCAAGCGTTTGCTTGTTTTATCTTAAAGTTAGTAAAACTATGCAAGCTCATAGGAAATTTCTTGAAACGTTTGCAAAGTTAGGTATAATTTGCAAGCGCTTGGTAAAATATTATTAGTTCTCGCAAAAATCTTGTTTAATGTGATTCCTCCCAAGCGCTTGGTAAAATATTTTTTTGCGAGTAGAATTTACATTTCCAGAACAAATATTAAAAGTGCTGCCAACTATATTACTTTTTGCTCGAATAACGCAGTTTTAAATTTTTTGCGATTTTTAGCTATTTTTTGCGATTTTTTGTAGGGGAAAAAGTTGCAATATTTTTTTGTTTTGTTTTATGGTATTTCAAGATTTTTAACTTTTATTTTTTGATTTTTTATGTTTTAATTAATTGTTTATCTCTCATAGAACTGTTTTTAATAAAAAGTTGGTCAAATTTTAATGTTTTTTATGATTTATATTAATAATGAATATTTCCCGGGATTCCCGGGAATCCCGGGAAATAAATAATTTTTTTCCCGTTTCCCGGGAAATTGAAAAGTCCGGGAATTCCCAAACACTAGTCCCATGTTTAAACTTGGAACCCATTTTTCGGGAAACTCTGGTGTAGGGTATTATATGGCCGGTCTTGGTCGACTATAAATTTCTTACTTGTTCTGTATAGAAAATGTCCCAGATTCTGCGACATTTTTCTGTATAGAATATGTCTCAGATTCCGAAAAGTTTTTTATACAGAAAAAGTCTCAGCTTCTGAGATATTTTTCGGTATTGATTCTGAGATTAATATAAAAACAGAAAACTTCCTAGTTTCAGATATATATTTTTTAATATTTCATTCATTTAAATCTCTTGAATGCAGTATATGGTAGTGCATTGCACATACTATACGCATTTAGTCAGTGTTACCAACCAACCCAAAAATGTAATTATCATTGTTTAACATTATCACCATATAAAAATCTTTTGGAAAATAAATATAAACAAGTAGAAAAGTTAAATTCGACTTGGCTGAATCCATGAATACCCTCCACAATGACCTTTTTAAGTGATAGAAAATTTTTCTAATGTTAAAAAAATCAACAATTTTGATTAGAAATATTTTTGTTTTGAGTAAAAAACTTGTTTAATTCATTTTTGTAAAAAAAAAAAAATACTTTTTTAATGTAAAATTTTTTTGAGTGTAAAATTTTTTAGTGTAAAAATATTTTTGAGTGATGTTGTAAAATATTTTTGTGACTTACCAATGGTAAACAAGTTTTAAAAGCATTGGTAAACAGGTTTTAAAAGCATTGGTAACTTACCAAAGCTTTTTCTGAAATTTAGGGTTGTGCTTATAACTTTTGAACGACTGGACCGATTTCGCTGAAACCAAATACCAACCAGACCTGGGGAACGACAAAGATATATGCCAAGCTTCAACATTGTCTTTCGAAAGTTAGTGTGTTTTTAACTCGTAAATTGCGAAAACCCCCTGCCGAAATTCACTATTTTGCTCATTAATTTTGAACCACTCGACCGGTTTTGCTGGAATGCAATACCAACCTGACCAGGAAAATGCCAAACTTCAGAAGTCCCAGTAAAGTCTTTCGAAATTTAGCGTGTTTTCTACAGACGGAGAGCCAGACAGACGGACGAAAGGACATCGTTAGATCGCCTTAAAATCGATCGGGGATCATGAATATATACTTTATGAGGTCATAGACTATTATTTCGTGGTGTTACAAACGGAATGACAAACTTATGAATACCCTCTATCACTAGAGTAGAGGGTATAATAAAAAACTAGTGAAAAATATTTACCAAGAGCCATAATCAACAATTGCTTTGTAATGCAAAAACTATAATGGGGAAAATATTAACACCGTTTTTCAATTTTATTTTCACAAATATTTAAAACAGATCTTTGAACTTTAAATTTAAACATTAAAATTGTTGGTTAAATTATGCTAATGTTAAAAGTCGTTAAATATATTTTTTTAAATCTTAATTTTCTAAAACATCGAAAATTTGACCAAATGTTCAAAATAATAAGAAAATTTGAAAATAGAGTTGCCCTTTTTTCAAAATTAATTTCTTAGATTTAAAAAAAAACCCAAATTAAATTTTATAAATTACGTCAATTGGAAATGGTGTTAAGAAAAAAATTTAAAAAATACATCTCAAATTGTTTTAAACTACACTCAAAGAAAAGCTTCTTCATATTGATCAAAAGTTACATTAATATGATGAAATGTTGCATCAATTTTCGTCCAATGTAATGTGTCATCAATAATAATAATTTTGATCCCATGATCAAGTATGTTTTTTTTATATTCAAACGCGAATATCTTAAAAACGGTGCGTGATAAATTTGGAAAGTGGACTTGAAATAAAGGGGTCAAAATGTTGCTAATCATGTATTCTGATTCATGGGAGTGCGAATTTTTCTGAATTTGTTTAACAATGTTATCTGGGAAGTTTTATAAAATAAAGAGATAAGAACTTAAGAGAAAAAGTCATCAGAATCTGAGGGATTTTCTTATTTTCAAAACCTGTGGGTTTTTGTTATTTTTTCTATACTGAAACAATTTGGTCGGTAAAACATTCAGGTGAAGTTGTTTAAAGTCTACTAATTTGTTTTTGCAAAATAACTACAACAGTTAACGACAGTTGTTTTTCTAACAGTTTTTTTAACAGTTTTTTTTACTGAAATACTAATGAACCCCAATTTGTTAGTTAAAACGACAATTGTTGAGTGTTAAAATTTTTACCATAGAAAATAGTTTTCAGAGGGTAAGTTATAGGAAAAAAACCATAAAAACTTACATACTTACAAACTGGCATACTGATTTGAGTTTAGAAAAAAAATGTTCACCCTAAATATACCCCCCACTTTTTTTAATAATAATATATCAATAAAATAATGTCATGTTCAGTTTCTTTTTGGCCAAATCTGAAAATTTTTGAAATATTCACGGCTTCGTCCTCAAAATTCGACTTCGGTGGAACACTACTAGTTTTTTAAATTACCTTTTAATGTGTGTTTCACATTCTTTGTAAATATTTTTGTGCAAAGTTCTGGCATATGTGTCACGTGATTCCTAAACCCCACTTTGTGCATTGGAATAAAAGAGTATGTAGTGGTATTTATGTCGCCAGCCAACACAAACATAATCTACTCATAAACATACATTAAGGGGTAACCGCTATATAACATTTTCAAAAAATCGAAAAAAAGGTTGTCATGCCGTTTGTAGCTCAAGGAAATATCGTTCTAGGACATTTGTTGAAAGAGCTAGTTAAGATAGAAATTTGAAAAGTCATTAGGGGCCCTAGTAGGTTAGTTGGTAGCGTGCTAGCTTCGATTCCCACCAAAACCCTTGATTGATTTCGCTATAACGAGACGACCAGTTCTCGCACAGAAAATATTATAGAGAAAAACTATTTGAATAATAACTTGTTTAAATTTTTTTTAAAAAAAATTAGTAATTTTTTACTCAATAGTATTAAAAATTTACAAAAATTTTTTTTTTTATTTTTTTCTGTGCGGTTAGGTTCAAATTATTAAAAACTACATGTAATTTAATTGGAAAAAATAAATAAAAACTGATCATTGGATCAAAAAAATGATTAGTCATAGGCAGTTAAATTTCGAAAATGAGTAAAATCAGTCTAGAAGGAAACCAGACCTACCCCTTCGAAAGCTTAACCACCTCTAAGAAAATAATATCGCTCCTTTACTTGTATAGTGTCATAACTCAAAATATTTGATTTTGCAGAAAACACGTTTAAAGTTTACTATTGAAATTGGTTTTTAATTGAAAAAGGCCGGTACATAGAAAATGTAATAATTGCGTGTACTCTTCTCAAACGGTGAGTTTAAAAGATATTAATACGAATTTTTGACGCAATGTAAAGCATGCACAGAAAATAATATCGCATATTTTATTTTAATTAAAACTTTAATTGTTTTTTAATTTAATATTAATTAAATTTTTAATTAATATAATTAATTCTTTAATTAAATTTTTAACTTAATTTTAATTAACATTTTGATTGTTTTTAAATTTAAAATTAATTAAATATTTAATTAATATAATTAATTGTTTAATTAAATTTTTAGCTTCAGTATTTTTTTTTTTTTTTTGTGTTTTGTTTTCCGTGTGCGCGCGAGTGTGTGTTTTTTCTTGCATTGTATGACATGCAAAGAAATATACGTAAGTATAAACAGTTTGCTGAAAGTTTTTTTTTATTTCTCATATATTTTTTTGAATTCTCATTTTGTTTATAGTTTTATGTGTATGTATATAAAAGGTTTATAATCAACTTTATAAAATTGTCTTAGTGACTTTGTCTTTACGGCATAAATATATTTGGTAAAGTTTGAAGAAACATTTTTTTTGTACTATTTTATTTAAAAAAAGTGTTTTTTTAAATTATTTATTTTTAGAAAATGTATTTTTTTTAATTTATTTTTTTAATTTATAGAATTAAAATTTTAATTGTTTTTAAAAATTTTTCTAATTAAAACTTTATTTATTTTTTTTTTAATTTTAATTAAATTTTTTAATTTATAGTATTAAGTTTTTAATTAAATAAATATTCATTTATTTTTAATTAATGACATACAAATATTTTTAATTTATATGCGCATTTTAGTGATTGGTCCGGATTTAATTAATTTTTTAATTAAATCCACGAATTTTTTAATTAAATTTTTTTTTTTTTTTTCTGTGTGATATAACGAATAATTCTGCATCATTAACTCAAAAAACGCATTTTTTGAGTTATGACACTATACAAGTAAAGGAGCGATATATTCTTAAAGCTTCTGGCATTTTTAGACCTAAAACGCAATAATAATCCTTTTGTGGGCGGATCGTAAAAAATAAGGAAAATAACAGTAAAGCATATTAGGTTAACGCAACTATCACAAACAAAAGATATAAATTGTCCCGAGAAGTTTGGCATTGCATTTAAACGATATCGGTTTAGCGGTTCAAAAATTATGGTTGACACATGTAAACAGAACTAAACACCGAATGATATCTAAACAAACACGAACATAATTTTTTTTTACAAAAAAAGAAAAAAATCGAAGATTTTTTCACTACAATTTTTTTCGCGGAAATTTTTTTTCAAAATTTTTTAATTAAAAGTATTTTTTTATACCCTCCACTCTAGTGATAGAGGGTATATATAAGTTTGTCATTCCGTTTGCAACACATCGAAATATTGGTCTAGGACCCCATAAAGTATATATATTCATGATCCTCGATCGATTTTAAGTCGATCTAGCGATGTCCGTCCGTCCGTCTGTCTGTCTGTCCGTCCGTAGAAAACACGCTAACTTTTGAAAGACTTTACAGAGGCTACTGAAGTTTGGCATATATGTTGGTCATTTACCTGGTCAGGTTGGTATTGCAAAACAGCCAAATCGGTCCAGTGGTTCAAAAGTTATGAGCAAAAGAGTAAATTTCGGCAAGGGTTTTTCGTGAATTTACGAGATAAAAAAGACGTTAACTTTCGAAAGACAATAATGAGCTGCTGAAACATGTCATGTGTCTTTGCTGTTCCCCAGGTCTGTTTGGTATTGAATTTCAATACCAATCGGTCCAGAGGTTCAAAAGTTATAAGCAAAACCCCAAATTTCAGATTTTGTTCATCTTAAATGCCTCGTGATAAACAAGTTTTAAAAGCATTGGTGGTAACTTAACAATGCTTTTCAAACTTGTTTAGTTTTAAAGCAATGCTTTTTAAACTTGTTTAGTTTTAAAAGCATTGGTAACTCAAAACTTACACTCGAACAAAATTTTACACTCAAAAAAAATTTTATACTCAAAAAAAAATTGTTTTTTTTTTACAAAAATGTCAATATTTTGTGTATTCACTCAGAAATATTTTTGCAGTAAAAAAACATTACACTCGAAAAAAGTTTTACACTCAAAAAAAATTAGTATTTTTTTTTAATGACAAAAAAAAAAAGAATTTTTTACTTAAAATAAAATATTTCTAATCACAATTGTTAATTTTTTCACGTTAAAAATTTACTATCCTTTAAAAAAGACATTGTGGAGGGTATTCATAGATTCGGCAAAGTCGAATTTAACTTTTGTACTTGTTTTTAAATAAAGTTTTTTGCAATAATATTATTAATATTTTTACAGTGTGGAGTAGTGTTTATAAACCGGTTAACCGGTTAACCGAAAAACCGGTTTTTTCCCAAAATGTCGGTTTTTTTGCAAACCGGTTAACCGGAATTGAAAATTCCCGGTGCACCGAAAACCGGTTTTTTCCTGTCGGTTAACCGGTTTTTTTAAATACATTCTAAACGGAATATTTTCGCAAATATTAATTGTTTACACTTATTTTTTATGAAATTTTCAAAATTTCTTTGAAAACACCTTGAAAATCCTTGAGAAAGAAAGTCTAAAATAGTTTTTCACTTCAAGAAACAATTTATCATATAGGAATTTTATTTCGAATCAGATAAATATTTGAAATACTCACCGTTGTAAGCGTTTTTTTGACACTTTTATGGAAAGCTTGTTAAGTGACTGTTAACCAGACAGTAAAACAAGTCAACCGGCTTAAAATCGGGGGAACATGAAAAAAAATACTAAACTCCAATTTACTTATAACGAATTGATGTATTTTTTTAAAATAAAGCCAATTAAAATTTAATTAATGTTCTAGTGAATATGCGAAAATAAAGTACATTATATAAATACCCTTATTTTTATAGGGTAACAGTTGCAAACCTTGACGAAAGAAACAAATATGTTAACTGAAGGTATATTCGCTATATTATTTAATAAAATTTAGCTATTTTCAAGTATTTTTTTGGTTTTGTCAGTTAAAGAAAAAAACCGGTTAACCGGTTTTTTATTCCGGTTTAACCGAGAAAACCGGTTAACCGAAAAAGCTGATTTTCGGTTAACCGAGAAACCGGTTTCCTAAAATGTCGGTTTTTTATAAACACTAGTGTGGAGAGTATAAATACATTCGGCAAGGCCGAATTTAACTATTTTACTTGTTAATTTTGAGTCTGGTGTTACCCCTTATATTAAAAGTAATTCACCACGGGACATTTATCTTTCAGATGATGGAAAAAGCTTGTTACTTTCATAACTACACAAAAATAAAAAGAAAACATAACAACTCCCATGTCTATACCCTTAAAATAATGCCAAAAAAATACTACAGTGGGGTAGAAAAACCTAATTTTAATAACAAAATACTTTTAGACATACAGTGGGCGACAATACTTTTTTATAGTAGATATACAAGTTGTTAAAGGCAAAGTTAACAATACTAACCGTTATTATTATCAAACGAGTATTATTTAAAAAAAAAACTATGTAGGTTATTTATAAAGCTTTAATTTAAGCTTAATGGCGTCCGGATTAAGTGAATAATAAATGTGCTACGAGGGTCGATCTGGAAAATTAAATTATTTATAGACATATTTCAGAACATTTTTTATAAATATTTCTAACAATATGTCGAATTTAAAAAAAAAACAAGTAAAAAAGTTAAATTCGGCCTTGCCGAATGTAGTGATACCCTCCACAATTTTAAAAAGATTATTGCAAAAAACTTTATTTAAAAGGAAATTACTTTTGAAAAAAAAAAATAATTTTTTTGGAAAAAAATTTCTGCAAAAAAAAATTTTGGTAAAAAAAAATCCGCGATTTTTTTTTTTGTCAAAAAATATATTGGTACTTGTTTGAATACCATTTGGTGTTTAATTATGTTCACATATGTCAACCAGAAGCCGAATTAAAGCATTTTGTATATTTAGGTTATGTTGAATGTACTGAAATTTTTGAGGTGTGTTTACATTTTCGTTCATAACTTTTGAACCGCTGAACCGATATCGCTCAAATGCAATACCAAACTTCTCGGGAGAACTTCCAATAAATATGTTAAGTTTCAGTCATCTCTGTGCAATATTTTGTCCGCGACAGCATTTTCCACAGACAGACAGACGGACAGACGGACATCGCTAGAATGTCTTAAAATCGATCGGGCATCATGAATATATATACTTTTTGGGGTCCCAGACCGATATTTCGATAAGTTACAAACGGAATGACAAACTTATATATACCCTCTATCACTAAGTGGAGGGTATAAAAATATATACGCGAAATAAACAGTTTTTATGCTCTCCTGAAAAGTTTTGTTTTTTTAGATACAGGGTTTTGAATGTAGGCCCTCGATATATATTTTTAGACAGAAAAACTTAAATGATTTTTTTTTTAATCTTCATTATTTCGAATATTTACACTATAGTGAAACAATAAATTTCTTCAACTTGAAGATAGTGTCCGGCTTACTGAATATCGGAAAAAAACTAATGTACGAATTAGCTAGAGCCCACTGTATATTAAAGAAATTTATTTTTGTTTTATTGCGAATTTTTTATGCGCCATTAGTTACAATTTTCCTATCTCTGTCTGCTAAAAGGATAAATTGTCAATAACATGTTTAAAAATGTGTCTTCATTTAATCCTTTCAACGTGTTTTCAAGTGGCACGTTTTCAAAACTCACGTTTCCACCTACAAATCATAATGTGAATAGAGTGTGTGAATTTAATTCTAAATATTAATTAGAAATTTATAATTTCATTTTATACAACAAATTATAATAATTTTAGTTTTCTTTGTTTTCACAATTTAATTAATATTTTCCTTTTTATTTTCTTTATTTACAGGTAATGAAAAACAAAACAATTAAATCTGTTATATGAGGGTAAGATTTGAAATGGAAATCAATATAAATTGTAATTATTTTCTGTATTTGTTTTTTTGATTAGAAAAATTACTTAAGCAATTGTTGAGTGTTACACCATTTTTAGGTGAAATTTGTAAAAACTCAATTGAAAATGGAAAATTACATTAAACAATTTGAAAATTTGTTTTTAAACATCGAGGACTCTATTTTACAGTTCCAGCTGATTTAAATAAAAAATAAATTTAATAAAGATCTATAAATAAATTTGTTGTTATTCGACCTTTTTATTAATATAATTAATAGTAAATAATCAAGCTCGAGGTCTTTTTTTATTTAAAAATCTTCTTTATTCCATTGCTCCAATATTTCGTTATTATTTAAAAAACATCTTCAGGGACAGTATAAAAAATTCTTATAAGCTAGTTCGTTGCTGTTGCTACTATCGTCGTCATAATAGTACTGTTTTGACGACGCACAGTGGGTTCGATGGTACCCAAAATGGCGATTAATTCAGATAAGCAGTAGTTTTAGAATATTATATTTTTTTATTGATGAACTAATATAAACACGTAAAAATACACATTTTGGAACAAAAAAATTTGGAAAAAAAAAATTTTTTTAACCTGTTAGGCGGTTTTTTGTTTTTTGGAAAAAAGGGTTATAGTTCACTATTTTTGCTGTAACTTTAGAATGAAAAGCGATAAATTAATAAAAAAAAATGGAAATTAAAGTGTACATAATGTGCTATCAAAGTAATTAAAGAAAGAATGCATAATATGTATTTATATTATTATAAATTTTATTTAAAATCCAATTTTTGTTTTTCACAAAATCTCATAAATGTACAAATTTATCTGAAAAAAGTGATTTAAGGCAATATTATAGTTTTTTATTAACGAATTATCATAAATACATAAAAACACAGAATTTTAGAAAAAAAAAATTAAAACAAATTTTTTTTTTTAATCTTTTAGTCGTTTTTTTTTTTGTTTTTGGAAAAAAACACGAAACCCTTGAACATGTAATAAAGCTACGAAAAACAAATGGAGGGGACTTTTTTGGCGTAGGGGTGAGGGTTTACCGGGAGACTATGAGGGACACCTTCCCCTCGCGATAAACGTTGCCACCAAAATAGATGTCAGTTTTTGCACCTAATTAATAAAAATTTATCATTATTTAAATTATTTTTTCTATACACGCCCCCCAAAAAGGGGAGGACCAAAAAATTGGCTTTCCTGATCCCCCTTGGTTCAAATTCAGGTCGATGAACTTCATATGGCACTAAAATGTTTCATTTATTGAACAAATATACAAATAAAACTTGAAAAAAAAAATATTTTTCTGGGGTAGTTTTAGTTCTTCAAGGGGGAACATTTCCCCGCTGGTCCGATTTTGCTCGTTCAAGATCTTAACCAGCCTATGACCATTATACATATTTGTGCCAAACTTTAGGATTCTAGCTCTTGTTTTATGTACTTTATGGTGTGCTCAACAACAGGCGGACGGACGGACACACGGTTAGTCACAGAATGTTTTAGAATCGATCAGTGATCAATTATATACACTTTATGGGGTACTAGACCCATATTTCGATACGTTACATACGGAATGACAAAGTGAGTGTAAGCCCATACTGTAGTTGAAGGGTATACACACACATATAATGGTCTTGTTTAATAAATGATACCCAGACTATTTACACAAAAACGGGAATAAAAAAAAGGGCCGGGCATTGTCCGTACTTTTTTTCTTTTAAATAAAAGCTGATATCCTATACTTTTTTAAAATCCACAAAACTAAATCCAACTATTACTAACTTAATATGTGTGGCCCATTAAATGTGGAAAATATCCCAATTTCAGACCTTTTTTAAAAAAATTATTAAAAATGTTAAGACTAAATTTTTATAAACAAAAAAAATTTTACAATTTAGTTTAATACCTCGTGTTCAAGGTTCCATTATAAAAAATTTTCTTTTAAAAGATTTAATACTACTAATAATTGCTTGAATTGTAAAAAATTTAAATTTTTTTACTTTTATCAAAGACTGCAATAATTTGCTAACTTTGACAGCTCTCCGAAAAAAAAGTAAACAACTTAGTTAATTGATTTTGATAACTAGTTCTGCAGAATTTTATCTACTTTTACCCCATACCAAATTTTATAACAAAAACTTCATTTATAAATTTCAATTAATCGCCACTTTGGTACTATTTGAACCCAATGTGCGACGATAGCAGCAACAGCTACGCACTAGTATATAAGATTTTTTTGTACTGTCCCTGAGGATGTTATTTAATTAATAACGCAATATTGAATGAATGAAGTAAAGAAGATTTTTTTAATAAAAGAAAAACCTCGAGCTTGATTATTTACTATTAATTAAAGATCTATAAATTTATACAATTTTAATGAAAAAAATCCATCATTCTACAAAAAATCTCTTAAATTTTCAATTGGTAATAAAATTTGGTCAATTTACAAAAAAAAAAATCTGCAAAATGATTTCGACTGAAAATTTACAGATTTTTTTAAAATAAAATTTTGTAAAATCCAAACCGCCATAAAAAAAAAACCTACAATTTTCCCAGTTTGCAAACAAAATAAAATATTTACATTTAAGGGTTAATGAATTCAAGCAGGAAACTAGTTTACTTTTTTTTCTGTCTGTTTTTGTTATTTTTTCGAATAATCAATATTGAACCGTTGACTTTCTCCCTATAGTTTGCAAATTCAATGGAGGAAAATTTAAATATTAAACAAAAAAATAAAACATCAAACGATAAAAGAAAATATTACAAACTTTTGTCCTGCTTTTATAGCAAAAAAAAAAAAAAACAAACATACCGGTCGGTAAATAAAGAACAACAATACGTTAAACTTTTAAAATATACAAACAAATAGAGAAATGGTATTGCAATCAGGGTTGGGAACCGTTTATCTTATATACCGTTGCAGCTTATTAGGGTTTCAAATTTGCTAACGTACCGATTATCATAATTTTTGATTTATAACAAATAAGTAACAAAGTTAAATTCGGCCTCACCAATGTAAAAAAAACAATTAAGAAATTTACAGTCGGTCAAGACGGACCATATAATACCCTACACCCGATTAGATATTTGTTTTTTCAAATCTTTAATAAGTGTAAAAAACACTCACAAATCAAATTTATGTAAAATGGGCATCTATTTGTGGACAATAAACTGCTATAACTGAATATCGGGCGAAATTTTACATGGTCCAAAAATGGTCCGATTATATATAATATACATATAAGGCATTCCACACCAAATTCCACAAAACATGTGTACCGCAAACTTCTGAATAGGTTGTATGGATAGCCCTATATGGAACTTAAAAAATTGCGCTTTTGGTTTTTCAATTTTTCAAAAAATGGGCGTGGTCAAATATTGGAAAAATGGTAAAATTTGTGGCGAGTTGCCTTGATTTAATATTTATCACATTAAAACTGAATGCACCACAATCTTAAAAATTTACATTTTTATATAGTTTTGTATGGGCTATCGATTAAAATTTTTTTTTTTTTTTTTGGAAAATTTTCAAAACCCGTTCTGAAATTTTTAATTTTTAAAAAAAGTCAATTTATCAAAAATTCGGCCAGGTTTTTTCAAAATCGCATTTGAATTTTAAATTTCATAACAATTTAGTAATTTTCTTGTTTCAACAGAGCGCATGAGTAATATTTATGCAATTATTAATACTCATTCGCAACGTTAAAACAAGAAAATACAAGCAAATTACAAAATTGTTATGAAATTAAAAATTCAAATGCGATTTTCTCGAAAAAAAAAAAGAAAAACGCGTGTCTGAATTTTTTTGTGTGGATGGACAAACATCTAAACTTAAAAAAAAAAAATAAAAAAAAAAAGTGGCAGGATTTTTGATAAATTGACTTTTTAAAAAAATGAAAAATTTAAGAACGGGTTCCAAAAAAAAAATTTTAATCGATAGCCCATACAAAACTATATAAGAATGTAAATTTTTTAGATTGTGGTGCATTCCGTTTTAATGTGATAACTATTTAATCAAGGCAACTCGCCACAAATTTGACAATTTTTCCAATATTTGACCACGCCTCCTAAGCCCAGTTTTTGAAAATTAGAAAAACCAAAAACGCAATTTTCTTAGTTCCATATAGGGCTGTCCAAACAACATATTCAGAAATTTACGGGATACATGTTTTTCTGTAGCGGGACATTTGGTGTGGAATGCCTCATATATGTCTTAAGATTTGATAAGGTTTTAAATTTAAAGTACGCGTTTAACATACACAAAGAAAATTTTAATTAAAAATTTTCTATTTATGTGAAAATCGGGAAGGTGGTTTGTATGGGGGCTACAAGAAAAACTAGTCCGATTCCATTAAAAGGCTACCTATTATAATACGGTTAGTAGAGTCATTTCAGCCAAAGTCAAAGGGAACCTTTGGATGGGGGCTATGTTTAAATATGGACCGTTTTTTTTTTACAAATTTCAATAGGCTCCTTACTTGGGCCAAGACAAGCTTTAGTTTGAAATTTCAAGTTAATTAATTGAAAATATTGAATTAAAACGGAATGCACCACAATACCAAAAATTTTCATTTTTGTATATTTTTTTTATGGGCTATTGATTAAATGTTTATACCCTTCACCACTCTGTGGTACAGGGTTTGTGCTGATGGTTGTAACTAATCGAAATATTGGTCCTATACTCACTTTCAAGTATACCGATCGACTCAGAATCACTTTCTGAGACGATTTAGAGATGTTCGTCCGTCCGTCTGTCCATCTAAACATTGTGAACCATACAGGCCGAAATGATCAATCGTTTTATATGAAATTTGAAACTTAGGTCTCCTTTGTCCCAATGACGAAGCCTATTGAAATCGGTCCACGTTTAGGCCTAGCCCTCATACAAACGTCCCATATAATTTGGGACAAATGACTATAATAACCGTATTATAATAGGTATCCTTTCGAAACTTGGCAGGTAAATATATTTTGTATTCAAAAATCAATTTTTACAAATTTTTAAGGAATCGAAACAGTTCTTCTTGTAGACCCCATACAAATTATCCTCCCGATATTTACATAAATCTCTTAAAATTCATGAAAATTTCAAATATTTCATCAACATTTTGTTTGTAGGTGTTAAACGTGTGCTTTGATGGGTTTATCAGTTCTGAATTAGACCATTTTTGGACTTAGACCCGTATAAAAATTTCGCCCGATATTTAGTAAAATCGGTCTTTTGGCAACAAAAATAAGCAAATTTCGCTCAAATTTTGTTTGTGAATGTTTTCTATACTAATATAAGATCTAACGCAAGATAGATCTAATAGGTCCATTTTTGGACTTGGGACCCATTTTCCGGTGTAGGGTATCATATGGTCGGTCATGACCGACTATAATTTTCTTACTTGTTTTTTTTTTAATTCTGATTAATTTTTATTAAAAAATAAAAATTGTTTTTTTCGACCTTTAAAATATTATATTCTGAGTAGGTTTATTCTAGCTCGAGGTCATTATTTCCTTTACTAATTAAAACTATGATATTCTCAAAGAATAATTTTCAAGAAAATTATTTTTCTGTTTTAAATTTATTTATGTTGGTCATTTTTTGCAAGACTTAATCGACACGTGTTTCGGGATTTGTCAGATCCCATTGTCAAGATTATTTAGCATAAATAAAAACCCTACACTACAAGTAGAAAAGGGTCTTTATTGACAATTGATCTTACTACGATGGTACAATTTTCGTCTTCTAATTCTCAATGCTAAATTATCTTGACAATGGGATCGGACAAATCCCGAAACACGTATAATCAAATCTTGCAAAAAATTACCAACATAAATAAATTTAAAACAAAAATTATTCTATGAGAATATCATAGTTTTAATTAGTAAAGGAAATGATGACCTCGAGCTAGAATAAACCTATTCAGAATATTTTTTAAAAAATTTTAAGAACCTTTTCTGAAATTTTTGATTTTGTTAAAAAGTAAATTTCTCAAAAATCCTGTGATTTTTTTTTCTTTTTTAATTTTTTTTAAGTTAAGATGTTTGTTAATCCACACAAAAAATTCAGAAGGGCATTTTCCGTTTTTTTTTTTCGAGAAAATTGCATTTGAGTATTGAATTTCATAACAATGTTTGTAATTTGTTTGTAGCGTATGAGTAACAAATATTTGCAAAAATGTTACTCATACGCTTTGTTGAAACAAGAAAATACAATAAAATTACAAAATTCCATATTCAAATGCAATTTTTTGGGAAAAAAACGAAAAACGCGCTTCTGATTTTTTTGTGTGGAAAGACTAACATTTAAAATATAAAAAAAAAAAATAATATAGAAGAAAAAAAAGTGGCCGGATTTTTGATAAATTGACTATTTTAAAAAATTAAGAATTTCAGAACGGGGTCTCAAAATAAATATATGTACAAGAATGCAAATTTTTTAAATTATGGTGTATAATTTTTTAAATTATGGTGCAAAGCGAATATTTAATATAGCGAAAACGCAAATTTCAGCTACATTTTAAGATAATCGCAAATAATTATGTATATAAAATATTTTCTATTAACAATTTTTAGTGTTTATTGTTTTTCTTTGACGTAATTTGTTGATTTGTTATTTGAAACCCCCTGACAAATTCGATTACAGCAAAATTTAATTTCCTTTGAAATTTAGACATTCATAAAATGTAATGTGTGTAAAAACATTTCAACAAACATTAAAAGATAAATAAACGACACAAGATATTAAAATTCATACTAATATTTAAAAAAAAAAATATACAGTAGAACCTCGGTTATACGTAATCAAAATAAATGCAAAAACAGTATTTTGTGATAAAACCAAAATTTTTATTTTTTTTATTTTATTTGTACAAAGTTTTTGTTATTTTTTATCTAAAATTTTTACGTATCTGAAGATCCGTCGATTTAGAAAAATCGAATTTCTACTGTAGGTAGTATAAAGAAAATTGCAAACCCTTTACACTTTCTATTTGTTGATTTGAATTTGAAATAAATACAAAATAACAAAAACTGGCGTACAAACAAACGACTGAGGTTAGTTAAAATTACACTATGTTACAAAAGTATTGATTTTTAAAATACTCCAATCAGTTGTTTTCAACTACAAGTGTAGTTGTTTTCTATGACAAATAAAAAAGCAACTACTTTAGTTAGTTATTTAAAATCGTTTTTTAATACAACAGATACAAAAGTACTGTAGAAACAGTAGTGTTTTTTTTTTGCATATTATTTTCAAAAATAATTATTTTTTGTGAATTACATATTTGTAAGTATCCGAAATATTGGTCCTAGACCCACCTTTAAGTATACCGATCGACTCAGAATCACTTTTTTAGTCGATTTAGCGATGTCCGTCCGTCTGTCTGTCTGTCTGTCCATGTAAATGGTGTAAACACGATATAGGACGCAATTTTTATTTAATTGACTTGAAATTTGAAATTTAAGACTTTCTTGGCCCAAGGACAAAGCCTACTGAAATTGGAAAAAATCGGTCCATATTTAGACCTAGCCCCCATACAAAGGTCCTCTTTAGTTTTGACTCAAATGACTCTAATAACCGTAGGTATATTTTAGAAATTTGGCAGGTAAACGTGTTTTGTCGTCACAAATCATTATTCCGAATTTTAAAGAAATCGGACCAGTTCTTCCTATAGCCCCCATACAAACCACCTTCCCGATTTTCACATAAATATCTCAAATTTCATGAAAATATAAAATATTTAATTAAAATTTTGTTTGTGTATTTTAAACGCGTATTTAAATAACTTTATAAAATCTGATAGTCATCGGATCAGTTTTGGACTTAGGCCCCTTTTAAAAATTTCACCCGATATTCAGTTAAAGCGGTTTATTGTCAACAAATAGAAGCCCATTTTACTCAAATTTGATTTGTGAGTGTTTTTTACACTTATTCAAGATTTGGCAACATATAGATGTAATCGGTCCATGGGACCCATTTTCCGGGGCCAATTTTCGAAAAACTCTGGTGTAGGGTATTATATGGTCGGTCTTGACCGACTATAATTTTCATACTTGTTTAAATTTCAAAACGTTGTGCTGGACCAAAATTGCTCTATGAAAACTTTCTAAATAGTTATACCCTACACCACACTGTGGTACAGGGTATAACAAGTTTGTGCTGATGTTTGTAAATTTTGAAATATTGATCCTAGACCCACATTTAAGTATACCGATCGACTCAGAATCACTTTTTGAGTCGATTTAGCGATGTCCGTCCGTCCGTCTGTCTGTCTGTCCATGTAAACGGTGTAAACACGATACAGGTCGTAATTTTTAGCCAATTGACTTGAAATTTGAAACTTAAGCTTCTGTTGCACCAAGGACGAAGCCTATTGAAATTGGAAAACATCGGTCTATATTTAGAACTAGCCCCCATACAAAGGTCCTCTTTAGTTTTGGATCAAATGACTCTAATAACCGTACTATAATAGGTTTCGTTTTAAAATTTGACACGTAAACGTGTTTTGTCCTCACAAATCACCACTTCTTTTGAAGGAATCGGATCAGTTCTTGTAGACCCCATACAAACCACCTTCCCGATTTTCACATAAATCTCTCAAATTACATGAAAATAGAAAACATTTTATTAAAATTTTGTTTGTATATCGTCACCTTAAATGCAAAACAACGTAACCACAAAAAAATCAAAATCGAGTTTTTGATTGATTATGATGCATTTGACTAAACTACATGTCTCTGGAAAATTTTGGAAGTCTAAGTTCAAAAATTGCGAATTTATTAACAATAAACAAAAAAACTTATCAGCAAGTGCATGCATTTCATAAACCAAAACAACGTTACAGCAGTGTTACACACACAATTTATATGTAAACGGGCAAATATTAATATATTTTAATATATTGAAATCGCATAAGTATTTAAGACATTCACCATACAAATTGAATATATATTTCTAATAAAAATTTACATAAAATTTTAAAAAAAGGTATCTTTTAAAATTTTCCAAAATTGTATAATTTTTTTTAATTTGTCTTTATTGTTTTAATTTAATAGGTCCGTTCGATTACGTTACGACAATCTACTCTGATTTACTATTTTTACTACAGCTGGAAATTTTTAATAAAAAAGTAAACAAAACTTTCCAGTGGTAGTAAAAGTAGTTTGAATTTTTGGTAATCGAATTGAAATACTGTTTGGCCTGGTTAAAAAAGAATGTAGCTTCTATTTAAAATTAATTTTGAGAAATTGAATTTTAAAATGTCGTTTTTTCAACAGTAATTCCGTGGAGTATTTTTTTTGTTAATGAAAATAGCTAGATCCGCAGGTTTTGCGAATCCTGTTTCAAATTCTGTGTAATTTACCAGTACAATTGGAAAGTTTTTCTAAGAATACACAGAGTTTTTTTTTTTTAAATGTATTGTTTCTTCCTAAAACTTTTCCTAAACCCAAACCAATTTGAAGAATTAAAAAAAAAAATGCTAAAACTTAAAAATTTTCTTTCCAAAAACAACCCTTTGACTCTGAGGTAAAACTTAAAGTAAACCAAAAAAAAAACATACCGTTTTCTTATTAAGAAACCTTCGGGTTCTAAATATTTTTTTTTTAACCAAGTGATATCAAAAACTTAAATTTTTTGGATCTTTACAACAACAAAATTCTTTAAATATGTTGATAAACCTTACCTTTTATAACAACTCTTAAGTATTTTATTTTATTTTTAAGTATAAAGGTTTTTTTAAAAATTTTTGAGGATCTCGAAGTTTTTTTTTGAAAGATGTAAAGCAAATGCTTAAGTTTTGTTTTTGAAGATATTGACGATATTATACCATATTTGAATTCATTTAAACTAGTTTATTTATTCGTTTTCTCCATACGTTAAACGTCAAATTTAAACGGCGTTTTATTTTGACAGATAAATTGTATAGGAAAAACGAAAAATGTATCTAGTTTTAATGAATGCGAATATGGCATTAAATCAGTTTAAAATGTTTAAGAACCAAAAACGATTGGAAAAAATCAAAAATTTTGAAATCATGTATGTTAAAATCATTCTTGGCTTGTAAAAATGAATGGGGGTTTGGTTACATTGCACGACTCCTAGGCAATTGTTTTGGCAAAAAAGTGGCGGTAAAGGGGTAAAAAAGCACCAACGATTGCCTCGGGGTCGCTTCAAGAGAACTTCAATGGAAGATTGGCCCCCATTCATTTTTAGAACCCAACATTTTTTCTAACAGCTCTACTCCTTCTCGTTACTCCCGAAGGTAGCATCCATACAAAATGAAATTTTTGTAAAATAACTCTCATCTCTCTAACTGTCCCAAGGATGCTCCTACACTGAAAAAAATTTCATGAATTTTCATTAAATTTAGTTAAATTTAACTAAAAAATGGGTAATTTTCCTAACTGTGAGGAAAATAAAGGCGGCAGCCAAAATTAGGCCAATTTTGGATGGTGCTGGCGGACACAATATTTACACCTCGGATTTCATTTTTGATTTAAACTCATCTACACCAGCTTTCAAACTAGTAAAAATAATCAACATGTTCTGAACGAAACTTTTTATCTAAAGTCAAAAGAGCGTTGGTACTTTGTACAAAAAAAAATCGTATTTTTCAATTTTTAACTTTAAAATAATGTATTTTCGGACCAAAACAAGATATCGGTTTGTTTTTTTTAAATCAGAAATCTATATACATAGTTTTCAAATGAAGTTAGTTTAAAATAAATTGGAATAAATGCGGCTTTGCTATTAGCAAAAAACTGGAGCCGGATCGGTAAAATTTTTAAATTATACATTTTAAAATGGTTCTATCTCGGAAAGTATAAGAGATAACCACACCAACTAAAGACGTTTTTTAGGCCGCTACTAGCACATTGTCCGCATATATTTTTTTTAAGAAATATGATAACAAACAAAAAAATGGCAATTGTTTTAAATGTTCGTCTACAAAAGGTGCCCTACTTTGGGGGGTTCTGCTGCCTCCCCCGTTCAACCGCTGGACTCCAACTTCCAAACTTAAGCTCGAAAATACGTTAGCTATAACCACTACAAATTTCATGGCTCTCGGTTCAGTACTATCTGAATTAATGGCTGAATTATTTTCAAAAAATTAGCAACTTATTCAACTTTGTGATGTTACGTCGTTTTGTTTTACAAAACACGATTCCACGAAAAACGTAACCCACATATCTCAAAAAATATTTACAAAAACGACTTTTTTATTTCAGAAATGGATTTATCGCTGTATTTTAAGCTAACACTTCACAAAAGTCTTTTATATTGCAAATATACTTCATTTAATAACGTTTTTTGCTTCTCCTGTAAAATTGTGAAAAGTGTTGTTACGTTGTTTTGCATTTGTGGTGACGATATGTTAAACGCGTACTTTAACAACCTTATCAAATCTGATTACCATCGGACCATTTTTGGACTTAGACCCATGTGAAAATTTCGCCCGATATTCACTTAAAGCTGTTTATTGGCAACAAATCGAAATCTATTTCACTCAAATTTGATTTGTTAGTGTTTTTTACACTTAATAAATATTTGACAAAATATAGATCTAATCGGCCCATTTTTGAACTTGGGACCCATTTTTCTGGAAACTCTGGTGTAGGGTATTATATGGTCGGTCTTGACCGACTATAATTTTCTTTCTTGTTTTTCCTTAATATACTCTACACAACGAAACTTTTGGCACCAATTTTAAAAATATTTTTTTACCAACTGCACTCGAATGCAAACTTTAAACGCTGGTTGCGCCCTGAAGATGGCCTCTTTTTTTATACCCTACACCACACTGTGGTACAGGGTATAATGAGTTTGTGCTGATGTTTGTGACTATTCGAAATATTGGTCCTAGACCCACTTTTAAGTATACTGATCGACTCAGAATAACTTTTTGAGTCGATCTAGCGATGTCCGTCCGTCTGTCCGTCTGTTCATGTAAACGGTGTAAACACGATACAGATCGCAATTTTTAATCATTTTACTTGAAATTTTAAACTTGAGTCTCTCTTGGCCCAAGGACGAAGCCTATTGAATTTGAAAAAGATTAGTCCATGTTTAGACCTAGCCCCATACAAAGGTCCTCTTTAATTTTGGCTCAAATGATTCTAATAACCGTATTATAATAGATATCGTATCGAAATTTGACAGGTACACGTATTTTGTATTCACAAATCACCATTCCGAATTTTAAAGGAATCGGGCCAGTTCTTCCTGTAGCCCTCATACAAACCACCTTCCCGATATTCAAATAAATCTTTCAAATTTAATGAAAATATAAAATATTTATTTAAAATTTTGTTTCAAATCCGATTTTGGACTTGGGCCCCATATGAAAATTTCGCCCGATATTCAGTTAAATCGGTGTATTGTCAACAAATAGAAGCCTATTTGGCTCAAATTTGGTTTGTGGGTGTTTTTTACACTTATTAAAGATTTGACAAAAGATAGATCCAATCGGTCCATGTTTGAACTTGGGACCAATTTTCCTGGACACTCTGGTGTAGGGTATTATATGGTCGGTCTTGACCGACTATACCTTTCTTACTTGTTTTTTTTTTTTAATTTGTTCCCTAATCAGCTCTTCAGTAGGCATCGTTCTAGAGGTAAGCTCTTAAGAAATTCCAAATTTTCTTGATTACGGGACATGTAAATTTCATGATTGTAATTAGTAAAGAAAAATGACCTCGTGCTAGAATAACTGATCTTATAATACAATATTTTAAAAGTCAAATGAAACAAGTTTTATTTTTAATAAAAATTATTCAGAAACTGTCCTAAAACTTAAAAATTAGGTTTGGCAATACTTTTTGCACATATTGTATTTGCGACAATAGTAAATATGTAATATTTTTCGGTTTTTTTTTTTTTTTGGTTTGTCAGCGATTGACGCATTTTCTATTTTCTCTTTTTTTTTTCTCATTCAAAACATTTTATATCTTTGTCGTTATATCGTTATATATTAATAGATATATAGATACATTGATAGAAAGATATTCAATTACATTATGATGAATTTCATGTAAAAATCGAGATGCATTGAACCCGACCCCCTCAGATATCGATGAAATTTTGTTCATAGCTAAATTTGATCAATACAAACAAACTCTCATTTTTAGAAATGACTGTTTTGCGATTTTTTGGGCGTGACACAGTGGGAACGTTTTCGAAAAAACGCGAAAATGGTCGAAAAGAGCTCCATTTAAACTACAATAACTCTGAATCGGCTAAACCGATTTCCATGATCTTGGTATCATTAAAAAGATATTTTAACAGGCTTTATGACACGTTAAAAAAAAAAAAAAAAAAAAATACACTGTAAAAAATTTATAACAAAAAAAATTTTAACTGACGAAAAAACCAAAAAGATCAAGGGTTTTTTTACAGTGTATTAATTTTTTAGAAAGGTTTATCCTTCATCTATACCATATCAAAAAATAAAAATGGGTTCTTTGTTAGTTTTTTTTATATAATTTTTTAAGTAGTGTCACTTCTAGTAATTGCCCTTATATTTTATAACAAAAAAAATTTTAGGTAACGAAAAACCAAAAAAGATCAAGGATTTTTTACAGTGTATTACTTTTTTAGAAAGGTATTTCCTTCACCTATAACATATCCAAAAAGTAAAATGGGTTCTTTTTTATTTTTTTTTTAATAATTTTTTAAGTAGTGTCACTTCTAGTAATTCCGCAAAATTCTGAATAAAAAAATCAATGTATTCTTCATAATAATTTTCTATTTTGTCATAAACATTTATTACTTTACCCATAATAAAGAGAAATATATATAGAACAAAAAAATTGTTGCCCTTTTCATTCCAAAGATTTTTTCAGGTCTATTTTTTCTTCCTCAGGTAGCTAATAACATAGTAAAAAGAAATAGAAACACAAAATATAACAAATATTTTCCTTTCTTAGTAAAAAATTTAACGGCAAACAGCCCTTATTTCCATACAAATGCATGTAAATGTATAGGGGTCTGGCCAGAACTAAGGACTCAAAATATGTACCTGACGAAGGGTTAACAGGTAAAATAAATAAACATTGTCCCAAATTATGAATATGTTTTAACCGCAAAAAGTTCTTGCTTGCCTTAAAAAATGCTATATAATTGCACCTGATGAACGTACCGAAATTCATAATTATAAACAGTTTCGAGAAGCCAAGATATCCCATTACAATTTTTACGCGTATATTTTAAAAAATTGAGTGAATATGAATTCAAACAATAAGTACAGATGCATAAAAATATCTAATAAGTGTTGCGCTTCGCTTCGTAAAATAAGTGAAAACGAGGCTGCAAATATAATTGAATATTTTCCAGCTGTCGCCAACATTCATTGTAGCCGTATTTGCGAAACTTGCCGGAATACACTGAGAAAAGCTCGCAGTCGTAATGAATCCAACGTGGAGCAGAATGAAGTCTCAAATTATTTACCAACAACGCCCAGCAATGAAATTAGCGAAGAATTGAATGAACTTCCAACTTGTACCAGCCGTATTGCAAACATCGAAAGGACGGAAGTCATTGAAAATATAAATGATCATATTATTCCTCATCTACCAAACCAAATGTCGCCTCTTAAAAGGAAATATATGAAACGAGATGCATACAGAAATAGAAAATCACTGCAAATTTTCGAAAATATAGCAGATTCACTTGGAGCTGATCCATTATCTGATTTGTCAGCGCAACTTGAAAACGTCAAAGCCATTTACGAAGAAATTTTGGAAAACATCAAATATCAAATAGAGAACAGCTCAAATCTTTTGGAAAAGCAAAAACTTTTATCTCTCTTACCAATCAATATGAGTCACGCAGAAATTAAAGATCGTTTTGGGGATGATATATCTCACGATTGTATCAAAAAAAGTAAAGATATCCAAAGGAATAAAACGAAGTTTGCAGATATCAATCTTTTTAAAATGAGCAGACGTAGCTTACCAGCCGAAACTCTAAGCACAGTCAAGTTATTTTATGAAGATGATGAAATTAGCCGAATGATGCCTGGATCGCAAGATTCAATTACTGTTAAACAAGGAAACTTACGTGAAAAAGTTCAAAAAAGACTGATGTTATCTTCACTACGCGAATCTTACTACGAATTTAAAAAAAAACATCCCTTGGCCAAAGTGGGTTTTACAAAATTTACAATGTTAAGGCCAAAAAATTGTATAAAACTTGGAGTTGGAAACCAGCAAAATATCTGTGTATGCACATTGCATCAGAATATGAAATTGATGTTTGAAAAAAGTGGCTTAAAATCAATTTGTATTGAAGGAGAATGCACATTTACCGATTACAAAGATGTTCTCAAATTCGTTGTTTGTAATGGTGACATAGAAAAAAGCGAGTGTTGCGTTTCAATGTGTGGTCACTGCTTTAAAAATTTAAATAATCTAAAAACGCATATGCTAAAACATTTTGAAAATAACCAAACTGAAGAAATAATATACAAAAAGTGGAATACAACGATGAGATGTGTTCTGGAAACGTTAACCACCAACCCAGAATCATTTGTCAGCGATTTTACTGAACACATCAAAGTTCTGATTCCGCATCATTTCATAGCAAAGCGACAATCTGAATTTATCAGCAATAAAAGAGCGGCGCTGTTATCAGGAGAAATGTTAATTCAAATGGACTTTGCTGAAAATTATGCATTTCTTGTACAAGATGCCGTGCAAGGATACCATTGGAATAATGATCAGGCTACAATACATCCGTTCGTTATTTATTACAAAGGTAATTATTTTAATATTTTGGTATTAGTAAACACATCCATCCACACTCATCAAAATATTTAATAATTTTTATTTATTTGTTTTTTTCCTTTGTTTGTTTATTTTCAGATAACGATAAATTAACTCATAAAAGCTTCGCCATAATATCTGATTGCAATACCCATGATAGTATAGCAGTTCATCTATATATTTCAAAAATGGTACAGTTCGTGAAGGCCAATATAACCAACAATATTAATAAAATCATTTACGTATCAGATGGTGCAGGAGCACAATATAAAAATAAATATAACTTCATTAATTTATGCCATCACAATTCTGATTTTGGGATTGACGCTGAATGGCACTTTTATGCTACCAGTCACGGAAAATCTGCATGTGATGGAATCGGAGGAACATTGAAGAGAGGTGCTCGAAATTATAGTATTGCAAATAAAAATGAAATCCAGACAACGAGGCAACTCTATCACTGGGCATCAGAAACATATAAGACCACCATACAAGTTGCTTACGCAGATGCTGACGAATACAACAACGTTAAAGAAAAGCTATTTTCAAGATATGAAGAAGCTAAAACTATAACAGGAACTCAAGGCTTTCATTCATTCATTCCGATAAATGAAACTTTTGTACATGTGCGCAGATATTCTGACTGTGCCAAATTTGAGCAGCGCAAAATTTCTTACAAATAATTAACTTAAAAAAAATTTAAATAAAATAAAACACAAATTAATAAAAACGTGGCAAATAATATAAACAATTGTTGATGGTTTTTTATTTGTAAACATTTAAAAAATGTTAGAATTGTTGAACTATTTTGTGAATGTGACCAGATATTTTCGCTGTTATTCGAATTATTTCGAAAACTTTCGGTAAGTATTACTAGAAGTGACACTACTTAAAAAATTATATAAAAAAAATAAAAAAGAACCCATTTTACTTTTTGGATATGTTATAGGTGAGAGAAATACCTTTCTAAAAAAGTAATACACTGTAAAAAATTCTTGATCTTTTTTGGTTTTTCGTTACCTAAAATTTTTTTTTGTTATAAAATATAAGGGAAATTACTAGAAGTGACACTACTTAAAAAATTATATAAAAAAAACTAACAAAGAACCCATTTTTATTTTTTGATATGGTATAGATGAAGGATAAACCTTTCTAAAAAATTAATACACTGTAAAAAAACCCTTGATCTTTTTGGTTTTTTCGTCAGTTAAAATTTTTTTTGTTATAAATTTTTTACAGTGTATTTTTTTTTTTTTTTTTTTTAACGTGTCATAAAGCCTGTTAAAATATCTTTTTAATGATACCAAGATCATGGAAATCGGTTGAGCCGATTCAGAGTTATTGTAGTTTAAATGGAGCTCTTTTCGACCATTTTCGCGTTTTTTCGAAAACGTTCCCACTGTGTCACGCTCAAAAAATCGCAAAACAGTCATTTCTAAAAATGAGAGTTTGTTTGTTTTGATCAAATTTAGCTATGAACAAAATTTCATCGATATCTGAGTTGGTCGGGTTCAAAATTTCAGTTTTATCTCGATTTTTAAATGAAATTCATCTTATTACAATTTAACAAACAACAGAAATAACATTAATTTGTGTATTTATGTGGAAAAAAATGTACACTGAGAAAATTATGTAAGTTACTACATGTTAGTTGTTTGTATATTTTACAGTAGTTAGTTGTTTTCAACTACAAAGTCAGTTGTTTTTGTATGAAAAATATTAAACAACTATTTCTGTTAGTTATTTTAAGTAGTTTTTTTGAATAACTAACAAAAAAGTACTGTGATGTAGTAACAGTTATTAAAAGTAGTTAATTTTATTTTTTTTATCTCTGAAAAATTTTCAATTTTTTTTTTCCAAAAAATAAAAATAAATTTTCGTTTTTTTTTATTTTTCACAACTTTTTTTTTTAAAAAAAAACTTTGAAAAAATTTGGTCTTCAAATTTTTTTTCTGAAAAATTTGTTGAAAAAAAAATTATTTATTGATTATTTTATTTTTACTACATTTTAGTTGTTTTGACTACAAATGTAAGTAGTTTTTACTACATAAGTCAGTTGTTTTTTGTCAGTTAAAATAACTAACATTGTTAGTTGATTTAACTGAAAAAGTAGTTGACCCCAAAACAACTTACAAAGTAGTTATTTTAACTGACATTTTCAGTTGATTTTACTAACATAATTTTTTGAGTGTACTTTTAATGTAATAGACATTTAACCCATCCCAGTTGTAAAGTCTTACATTCACTACCGGTGACGACATTGTCTGGGTTACTTCTGACGCTCACGAAATATGTTCGAATTTGCAGATAAGGACATTTAATTGTCTTATAACAACTAAAAATGGAAGTTGTTTTAGAATCAACTTCATTTAAGTTATAAGAAAAACATATAATTCAATGTTGCCAAATGAAATATAATTAGAAGTTTCGACATCATGTTTAGAAATTTCTAAAATATATTTTTGGAAAATTTTCAAATTATTATTTTAAACTTTTGATGAAAAATTGGAAATGGTGTAGGTTGAAATAAAAGTTTAATAGTTACATTCCTTGTAATACAATTTTCTCTCAGTGTAGTAATTTCTTTTTCACACAGTTAAATAATTAATAGTATCTATATAAATATTTGAGCTATAATTAATGACAGCAGTTCCACAATTGTGCGAAGTGACAGCAGCAGAGTGAGTGTATGTATCTGATCACGTTCTCATGCGACTAGGAATATGAACAGCATATTACTACAGTGGAAACTTTTATGAAAAGACATTAAGGCATATAATACAAAAAGTAAATTAGAAAAGCCAAATTGAAATTTATAAACCCCAATTGAATTTAGTTTACTACCATGCAGGAAAAGTGGCCGGTCCTTAATAGGTCACGTGGCACGGACCCAAATGATCTATCACAAACTTGACACCTTCGATTAAGTGTCACTTTTGTAAGGAATGTGTTTCAACCCGAAAACATTACTTGCGACATGTCACTGGACCGGTCTCTTAGAAACACAACCTGTGCCGGATCAATAGTGACACATCACAGGTTTTTTTTCGAGATTAAAAAAAAACAAGTAAGAAAATTATAGTCGGCCAAGACCGACCATATAATACTCTACACCAGAGTTTCCCGGAAAATGGGTCCCAAGTTTAAACATGGACTGATTAGATCTATATTTTGTCAAATCTTTAATAAGTGTAAAAAACACCCACAAATCAAATTTGAGTGAAATAGGCTTCTTTTTGTTGACAATTAGCCGCTTTAACTGAATATGGGGCGAAATTTTCACATGGGGCCTAAGTCCAAAAATGGTCCGATGATAATCAGATTTGATAAGGTTATTAAAGTACGCGTTTAACATACGCAAATAGAATTTTAATTAAATATTTTCTATTTTCATAAAATTTTAAAGATTTATGTGAAAATCGGGAAGGTGGTTTGTATGGGGGCTACAAGAAGAACTGGTGCGATTTCTTTAAAATTCAGAATGGTGATTTGTGTTGATGAAACATGATTACCTAAAATATTTCGAAGAGATACCTATTATAATGTGATTATAGTCATTTGAGCCAAAACTAAAGAGGATCTTTGTATGGGGGCTAGGTCTAAATATGGACCGATTTTTTTCCAATTTCAATAGGATTCGTCCTTGGGCCAAAAGAGGCTTAAGTTTCAAATTTCAAGTCAATTGATTAAAAATCGCTAAATCGACTCAAAAAGTGATTCTGAGTCGATCGGTATACTTAAAAGTGGGTCTTGAACAAATATTTCGGGCAGTTACAAACATCGGCACAAACTCATTTTACCCTGTACCACAGTGTGGTGTAGGGCATCGGTTACCAACCTTTTTGGCTCGCGTACCCCTAATTTTAAATTTGATCAGCCGCGTACCCCCAATGAGTTTTTTGTTTTCGTTAAAAACTTCACATATATGTAAACATTAGAGTTAATTTTGAAATTTTTGGGTTCAATGCATCTGAAAACGCGGATTTTGAGCTGATTTTTCTGCAGAGCAAAAACGGCTAAAAATGTTGCAAATCTGATTTCAACAGTCGATTCTACATAAAAATTAAAACAACGGATTTTTGATCTATTAAAAAAGTTCCAAAAACCTATCACAGTGGGCGGAAATATAATGTTTTAATTTTTTTTTTTAATACGAGGGCAGATCAATAATTCCGTGACTTTTCGAATGGGCATTTTAAGCTTAACAACATGGTACCAAAATTTCCACTCTATCACAACCCGTCTCAAAAATGCCCAAAAACACGTTTTTTGAGAACTTTGACATAAATTTTTTCAAAAACCTGACATCATGGAAAAATTTGGGAACCATATTCGGAATCAGCATCGAAAGGTTAGTCAAAAACAAGTGGTCAGATCTCAAAATATTATCCAAAAATATCGCATAAAATTCTCTCTAAATTGCACAAAAATACGTTTTTAGTGAACTTTGACCTCAACTTTCTTAAAAACCTGACATTATGAAAAACTTTGAAAGCCAGATGAGGAACCAGAATTGAAAGGTTAATCTAAAGCGAATGTCCAAATTACTAAAATTTTGCGTACCCCTGCGGACAGATTCGCGTACCCCTTAGTGGTACGCGTACCATAGGTTGGTAACCGCTGGTGTGGGGTATAAAAACAAGTAAGAGTGTCTTTTATATCGTTCAACATGCAAAAAAAAAAATTGCAGGTGCGTTTTCTTTTTTTTTTTTTGGGGGGGGGGGGGGGGGGGTTGGGGGGTCGGTAGTGGTTATTGGGGCGGCAAATTTCCTCTCGAATATGTGTTTAAAAATTCGTTCTTATGCTTTTTGCACTAAAAAAATTAAAGTTTATCATTATTTAAATAATTTTTTTATTCCACGCTCATAAAAGGGGGCGGACTGAAAAAACAACATTTTCTAATTCTCTGGGTCCAAATGCAGGACTTTGAACTTTTTGTAGAATAAAAATGGTGCATTTGTTAAACAAAAACACAAAAAATCATGCAAAAAAATGGTATTATTCAGAGGTTGGTTTATTTATTCTAGGGGGAACTTTTTCCCCCTGTTCCGATTTTGCTCATTTCCGAACTTAACTTGCTTAGGGCAAGACATATTCGTGCCAAATGTCGAGAGTCTAGCTAAATTATTTTGGACTGCATCGTGTTAACTACAGACGGACGGACATCACTAGAACATCTTAGAATCGATCATTGATTATAAATATGTATACTTTATGGGGTCCTAGACCGATATTTTGATTACACACGGAATGACAAAGTGAGTATAACCCCCATACTGTAGTTGGAGGGTATTAAAACGCATTTTCAATTAAATTTTTAACACCGAAACGTAAAGAAAATTTGCAAAAAAATGTGTGGGTTTTAGAAAATGTTCAAAAACTTTTTCGAGACTTCACATTTTTTTCAAAAATTTTATTTGAAAACTTGTCAAATTTTTTTTTTTCTAAACTCATTTTAATGAATTTTTTAATTCAAAACGCAAAAAAATATGTCAAACAAATTTTGAATCCGGCGACTTAGACAATTTTCAAATAAATTTTCGTGACTTGGAAATTTTTAAAATTTTTAGTTTTTTTATTTTTAATGCATTTTTTAATTTAAAAATATGCAAACAAATTTTCGAATCCGGCGATTTAGAAAATTTTCCAAAAAAATTTTGTAAATTGGAAATTTTAAAAATATGTGATTTTTTCCCCCCCAAAATTTATGTCAGCGAACGAAGATTTTGTTGATGCAGTTAGAAAATTTTGTTCGGGACTTAAAAAATGTTCATATGTTTTGAGGCAATTTAGTGTTGAGTCAAATTGTCGACTGTTTCGAGATGGGGGATTACGGAACGACTTCTGCACTTTTTCTTTTAGGGTATAATTAAATGGACCATGTGACCTAAGAATTTTCCCGCTTTTGACGGACTACCCACCTAACCTTACAAAATTACTTTTAAACGAATGTCCATTATCTTATGATATCACTGTTTTGACACAGTTCAATGCATTCTTGTGATCGCTGTTGTACAGAATGTGTTTTTTTTTGGCCAGACTGCGAAACGCAGAATGTATAATGAAAGAACTGAACGCGAAGCATGTCACAGCAGACTGACAATATAGTGATAACACAAAGATCATTACAAATCTCCAACAATACTTATACGAATGCAGGCATCCCATGCAAAAACAAAAAAGAAATAGACCAAACCATCAAACAGATATATCGCCAGCTAGCCATACATATCGTCAGTCAGTCATTTAGTGCAAGCGGTAGAAAACAAAGTGCGTAGTCGCGCATTATGGCTGTTCCGCGCTCAATTCTCTTTGTTTTACTTAAAAAACATTTTCTATCTAAATTGTGGAAATTTTTGTATTTCTATAAATTTTAACAACATAACATTTTTCTACATGCAAAATGATGTAAAAATTTAATAAATGATTTACATAAACACTTAGCGTTATTTAAATAGAGGCTGGGAAGGATTAAACAAAAAAAATTTCCTCGAAAAATAAAATTTTTTGGTGAAACAAAAAATCTGAAAAAAAAATTTTGTGTAAAAAAATGTTGTAGTTGTTTTAATACCTTTCGGTATACAATTCTGCTTACATGTCAGCCAGCAGCCGATTTTCAGCATTTTGTATTTTTAGGTTATGTAGAATGTACTAAAATTTCATAGCTTTTGAACCGCTGAACCGATATCGCTCAAATGCAATAACAAACAACAAGTAAATATGCTAATCTTCAGTCATATCTGTGTAATATTTTCGCCGTGATCGCCATTTTAACAGACGTACATCGCTAGAATGTATTAGAATCCATCACTGATCACTTATCGAAATTTGGGGGTCCCAGACCGATATTTCGATGAGTTTTTTTCTGCATTTAAATGATTATTATAAATTTTGCATTTCGCACTTTAAAAATTTTAAAAACAAAATCCTTTGTGTACTTAATTAAATTTTACTAACTATACTTTTAAGAACAAAAAAGATGATAATTTTCTTCAGCTAAAATATTTTCTTTCCTGTTTCTTATTTTTTTCTTCTCTGGCTGGTTGTTAATTTATTTACAACAACATTTACGACAAATATGCACCTTTACATTTTTCTGTTCCTGGTAAATGGCCGGACTGCAGTTTTTGTTCATATTCTGACCAGTTTATTCGAAAAGTTTCAACACAAAACACTTAGTTTCGAAAAAAACAAAGAAAAAAAGTTTATTAAAAAAAAAAAGATTTTTAAATATTTGTGAAATCGTGGATAGAATTTTGGAAATTTGTATAAAAATGCTATTTCAAAATATATTTAGAAATGTTTATAAAATAAGTAAATATTATAATAAAGGTAAAGAATGATAAATAACCATACCAAGTAATTTTAATAAATTTGGCTTTGTCAAATATATTGGGTTTCTATGGTTCCAAACTGGAACAAAGAGCCACAGAATATTGCATTGATATCACCCTCCATTATGTTAAAAAGATTATTGCAAAAAAACTTTATTTGAAAAAGAAAATTGGTGAACAAATTCTGTTAAACAAAATTGAAAAAGAAAATAATTTTGACAAAAAAAAAAATTTTTGTTGGAAAAAAATTTTGCGAAAAAAATGTGTTAAAAAAATTCGGCGAAACTTGTTTCAATACCATTCGGTATCAAATTTTTTTCGCATATGTTTACCATCAGCCGAATTAAGACATTTTGTATTTTTAGGTTATGTTGAATTTTCCAAAAAGATTACATTTCGTTTAAAACTTTCAAACCGATAATTCGATTTTGCTCAAATGCTATACCAAACTTTCTGAAGAACAGTCAGTATCTATAAATTTTGATATCGCTATTTTAACAGACCGTCAGACAGACGGACATCGCTAGATCGATTTAAAATTGATCACTTTATGGGGTTTCAGACCGATTTTTCTATGAAAAACAAACGGAATGCGGGGTATACAAATGTTTGTTTTTGTCTAAATACCATTATCACATTCCATTTGCCTATGTCCTTCTGCAGCCGAATTACAGAATTTTGTATTTGGGGTTATGTGGAATATACTAAAATTTTCGAGGTGTCCTTTCTTTTTCGTTCATAACGTTTAAACTAGAGATGGGCACATGAGCAGATTAGAGTGTGATTCACGCGTGAGTGCGACTGAATTCAATTTTACTCACGTGATTGTTAGTGAGTGTGAGTGGAGAAAAAAATTGCGTAAGTGAGTGTGCGTGAGTAAGATTTTTGCGTGAGTGAGTGTGCGTGAGTCGATTTTTTTGCGTGATTTATTTTCTCTTCATATTTCCTTTCGTACCAAAAAAAGCATCAACAAAATTGTAAAATTTGGCTTAACTTAAGATTTCGTCCGGAAAAAAGCAAGGAAAAATTTAAAATTATGCTGAACTTAAAATTTTGTTAAAAATTTTTAAAGATTTTTGAAATTTTAGTTTTTGAAATTTTTTTTTCTATAAATAAGAGTTTCGTGAGTGTGAGTCAACGTGAGTGTGAGGTGAATATTGCGTGAGTACACGTGAGTGTGAGTTGTATTAAATTTACTTACGTGAGTGTGAGTAGAAACAAGTGAGAGTGTTACATTCGGCTGTGGCGAATTTTTTATACCCTCCAAAATGTAAAAAAAACAATATAAAGCAAGTGAGTGTTAAATTCGGCTGTGCCGAATCTTGTATACCCTCCAACGTTAAAAAAAAATGGGCTTGTCGGGAGCCCTTGGGGACACCTTCTCTCTGGTCAAAAATGTTAACAAATTTAATTACTCCTTTTTTTACAAAAGATATACAATTTCATCACTATATAAATTATTTGCTAATATCCACGCCCACAAAAGGGGGCGGACCAAAAAAAAAAGTAATTTTCAAATCCCCTGGGTCCAAGTCCAAGACTTTAAACTTTTTCAAGCATAAAAATGTTTCATTTAATTAACAAAAAAACAAAAAAACCTATAAAAAGTTACCTTTTTTCATGGGTTGGTTTACTTCGTCAAGGGGGAACTTTTTCCCCCCTGGTCCGATTTTGCCCATCTCCGAACTTAACCAGCCTATGAACATAAGACATATATATGCCAAATTTCAGGAGTCTATCACATTTATTTTGGCCTGTATCGTGTCTTCCACAGACGGACGGACAGACGGACGGACGGACATCGCTAGAATGTCTTAGAATCGATCACTGATCAATAATATATATACTTTATGGGGTCTTTGACCGATATTTCGATGCGTTACACACGGAATGACAAAGTGAGTATACCCCCATACTGTAGTTGGAGGGTATAAAAATCCAGGGGCGTCTTTTTTTGGGGGGGGGTTGGTGTGAGACGTTAGGGGGCACCTTCCCCTTGCGATTTTGAACTTCTTCTGAGATAGGAATGTTGCATTTGCTTAGCAAAAGAACAAAAACCCTGCAAAAAATGCGGTTTTTCTTAGGTTGGTTTAGTTCTCCAAGGGGGAACTTTTTCCCCTTGGTCCGATTTTGTCCATTTCCGAACTTAACCTGCCTAGGAATATAAGACATATTCGTGCCAAACTTCGGAAGTCTAGCTCTTTTATTTTGGACTGTATCGTGTCCTCTACAGACGGACGGACGGACATCGCTAGAATGTCGAATGTAGAATCGATCACTGATCAATAAAATATATACTTTATGGCAGTGGTCGGCAGAAAGAGAGTGTATGAATGCATTGGTATATAAATATTAACATGAATGTGTTTGTATACGTCTTATACAAAGCTCATGTCGAGAGTGAGTGTGAGTCAAAAATCATTCACGCGTCCATCTCTAGTTTGAACCGTTAAACCAATATCACCAATTACGACAAATTTATGAACATCGCTAGATTGATTTAAAATTGATCGAGGATCACGAGAATATGTAATGTTTATAATTGTTTAAATACCATTCTGTATCAAATTTCGTTCGAATGTGTACACCTGCAGCCGAATAAAAGCATTTTGTGTTTTACACTCGAGGATCACGAGTGTATTTAATGTTTTTAATTGTCTTAATACCATTCTGTATCAAATTCCGTTAGCATGTTTCCACCTATAGCCGAATAAAAGCATTTTGTATTTTCAGGTTATGTAGAATGTATCAAAGTTTTCGTTCATAAATTTGGAAACGTTAAACCGATTTCGTTCAAATGCCAGATCGAGTCAACTCTGTGTATTTCGGCTGTGATCACTATTTCGATAGAAGGACATCGCTAGATCGACTTAAAATCGATCGAGGAACACGAATATATACTTTATAGGGTCCCAGTCCGACATTTCGATGAGTTACACACGAACTGATTAAGTGGAGGATATAACCCAGTTGACAAAACAAAAATCACCGCTGACATACTGCTGACACTCCCTTTATAAAATTGCTGACATCTTTTTACAATTTTTCAAAATGTCTCCGAGGACAAGTCAGCAGTTGGTCAGCGGTTGTCTAAACGAATTGTTGGTGGTCACCAAAGCTGGTGGCCACCCTAACGAACCCCCCTTCAAAAAAATCCCCTGGCATTTTTTATTTTTTTTTTATTTTTTACATTATGGAGGGTATAAAAGACTCGACACAGCCATATTTAACACTCTTTTTTGATTAGAAAATTTTTTTAGAAAAATATTTCAGATTTTAATATTTTTTCTATAAGAAAAAAAGATCAGCATTTGAGAATTTTATTAACAGAAAAATTCCTAAGAATCTGATCATTTTTCTTCAAGAAAAATTTCTATGAATCTGATCTCAGAAACTGGGAACTTTTGTAAGAACAGTATCTCAGAATCTGAGAATTATTCTAAAGGAGAGATTTTCGAATCTAAAACTATTTCTATTGCAATAAAAAATTAGATTTTTCTAACCATTTTTTTTTCTAAGAGAAAAAGTCTCTGAATCTAAGAAAATTTTTTTGTTAGAAAAATGTCTCAGAACCTGCGAATTTTTCTGTACAAAACTTTTTTCAGAATTTGAGAATCGAAATATCATAGAATTTAAAAATTTTCAAACAGAATCTAACAGAATTTTTTAATTGTGAAATGTCTTTTAATCTGAGAGACTTTTATAGGAAAAAACTTTTTTTCCTTTTTTTGAGAATCGAATTTGAGAATCGAAATATCATAGAATTTGAAAATTTTCAAACAGAATCTAACAGAATTTTTCAATTTTGAAAATGTCTTTTAATCTGAGAGACTTTTATAGGAAAAATGTTTCAGACTCTGAAAAGTTTTCTATATTAAAAATTTCTCAGAATCTGAGAATTTTTAAAAAGAAAAGTGTCTCCTCACCTGATAATTTTTCTATAGAAAAAATTTCTTAAAATTTTTCTCTAATAGTGCATTTACACTGGTCCTCTAAGCTAGCTTAAAGTAGATTGTGGCTCCAATCCAGTTTCAATCTATTAGATTGCCCATACAAAGTGCGTTTACACTGGTCCTCTAAGCTAGCTTAAAGTAGATTGTGGCTCCAATCCAGTTTCAATCTATTAGATTGCCCATACAAATTAATTTTTTTTCAATCTAATAGTTTAGACTCTAATCGGCAAACGCAATCTGGTAAAGTTAAATACAACTCTGTATTTCTATTATTTGCATTTTCCAACACTGAAAAACACCGACACAAAGCCTGCCGTTTTGATGACGCCGCCAAGTATGATTATGCCGCCGTCATTGTTATTTGTAAACGCCGTCACTGTCCTTGTTAATCATGCGACGACTAATTACCGTCGCTGTCTTTTGGCGCAGTCACACACATTTATTACCAACATGTTGTTAAAAATACCAATCTTAATCTTCTCAAATGTAAAAAATGTCAATGTAAACGGTACAGATTGCAAAGTAGATTAAAATCGCAATTTACTAGATTAGAAATCCAATGTAAAAGCACTATAATCGGCAAACGCAATCTGGTAAAGTTAGATACAACTCTGTATTTCTATTATTTGCATTTGCCAACACTGAAAAACATCGACACAAAGCCTGCCGTTTTGATGACGCCGCCAAGTATGTTTATGCCGCCGTCATTGTTATTTGTAAACGCCGTCACTGTACTTGTTAATCATACGACGACTAATTACCGTCGCTGTCTTTTGACGCTGTCACTCAAATTTTTTACCAACTTGTTGTTATAAATGCCAATCTTAGAGATTAATCACAATTGGAGCGGGAAGCGGTTTTCCGCAACTCTCCCCATACATTTTGTATGCAATCAAAATTCCGCGGCGTTTTTCCGCCGAAACAGATTCTATTCTATTTTCATGGCGTTTTTTCTCTCTTTCTCATTTTTCCTCTCATTTAATTTTTTGGCGTTGCCAGACTTTAACCAAAAAAAGGATTGTTTTTCTGTACAGTGTTGTAAAATACAAGTAAAGTACGAGTTTTTTGGCAGATGGAAATAAACAACAAAGCAAAACAAAAAAAAAAAAATATGGAAAATTATTCAAACAATGGAGTTTGCTGAAAAATTAATAGATATTGTTAAAAAACATATGAATTTTTATGCAATTTTTTAAGTTTTTAGGATGCAATATGTAAAATTTGTTTCACGGAATGTGTATTTTATTTTTTATTGTTTCGAATTAATAAATTGTGCAAAAGTTGCTTTTATTTTCTTGATTTGCAACTGTTTTATAAGATTTTGTCTCTTGGTCTTAATTAAATGAATTCTTATAATATTGCACAATTTTTATTGTTTAAATATAAAAAAAATGTTATTGCCAAAAGTAAAATTTCTAAATAAAATTAAAATAATTATCACAACAATTATACATTTCGAGGTATGAATGTCAAAAATAATGCAAAGAAAACCGCAAACCGCTTGACGCTTAATTTAAATTAATCGCTCGATTTTTTAAGCGTTTTTCCGCTTCCCGCTCCAATTGTGATTATTCTCTTAATCTCCTCAAAAGTAAAAAATGCCAATGTAAACGGTACAGATTGCAAAGTAGATTAAAATCGCAATTTACTAGATTAAAAATCCAATGTAAACGCACTAAAGAATAATGAAGCTTAATCTTACAACCTTTTTTGTATTTTAAAAAGAGTTCTAAATCTTTTACTAATTTCTGTATCTCTTCCAGAATTCTCAACATCTGAGAATTTTTCTATTGGAAAATATTTCAAATTTTTTTTATAAAAAAAAATTTCACTTGATCTAAAAAAAACTTTCTTGCTTTTTAAAAAGAGTTTTAAATATTTTACTAATTTCTGTATAAATTTTTTATCTCTTCCAGAGTGTGATTGTGGTTGTTTGGATTCCTATAATTCATCGTCATCAGCGTTAGTTGGCAATAGCAACAGTGGCACTACATACCAACACAACGGCAGCAGTAGCAGCAACAAAAACAACGAGGCGGCAATTGGTGTCGGTGACGTTGGCAACGAATTTAGTGTTGGTGTTATAAGCAGAAGCACAAACGTGGCGTCCTCAGTAGCTGTAGTGGCTTCCAACAGCATCAAAACGGCTCATACAAAAGTTGCCACATCTGGGGGGCACGCTAATACGCAGCCCCCCAGCAAACGTTCCAGTAGTGGGGCCGACGGTGATTATCAATTGGTACAACATGAAGTTCTCTACTCGCTATCTGCAGAATATGAGGTAAATTTGTTTTTAATATTAAACAAATTTATTTTATAATTCCTACTTTCTTTTTTCTACCAAGGTCTTGGAATTTTTGGGTCGCGGCACATTCGGTCAAGTGGTCAAATGTTGGAAACGTGGCACCTCAGAAATTGTTGCTATAAAAATTCTTAAAAATCATCCCTCTTATGCACGCCAGGGTCAAATTGAAGTGTCCATATTATCGCGTTTAAGTCAAGAAAATGCTGATGAATTCAATTTTGTACGGGCGTTTGAGTGTTTTCAACATAAAAATCATACATGTTTGGTATTCGAGATGCTCGAACAAAATTTATATGATTTTTTGAAACAAAATAAATTTTCACCATTACCTCTGAAGTATATTCGACCGATTTTGGAACAGGTAAGTGAGAAATAATTTTGGTTTGGAAAATTTTTTAATTTATTTTAAAGTTAGCAAAGTTTAAAACCATTTGGAAGAATGATATCACTATGTAAAATTAATTTTTAGTTATTTTCGGCTATACGATCACAATAACATTTTGGATTATAATCAAAATTATTTAAAAAAAAAAACTATGATGCTCAGACATCAAATTCTAAAACTCGGAGACTTTCTATGTAGAAAAAATGTCCCAAAGTCTAGGAGTATACATATACAAATCTCTCAGAATCTGACATTATATAGGGAAAGTGTCTCAGAATCTGCTACTTTTTCTTTAAAGGAATATTGTCTCAAAATCTGCGAATTTTTCTATAAAGGAAAAATGTCTCAGAATCTTTGATTTTTTCCATATAGAAATAATGTCTCAGAATCTGCTACTTTTTCTATAAAGGAAAAATATCTCAGAATCAGAGACTTTTTCTATAAAGGAAAATGTCTCAGAATCTGCGATTTTTTTTTTATATAAAAACAATGCTTTAGAATCTGCTACTTTTTGTACAAAGGCAAAGTCTCTCAGAACCTGCGACTTTTCCTTTATAGGAAAAATGTATCAGAGTCTGCGATTTTTTATATAGGAAAAATGTCTCAGAATCTGTGATTTTTTTTATATAGAAAAAATGTCTCAGAATTTGAGACTTTTTCTATATAGGAAAAATGTCTCAGAATCTAAGACATTTTCAATATAGGAAAAATGTCTCAGAATCTAAGACTTTTTCTATATAGGAAAAATGTTTCAGAATTTGAGACTTTTTCTATATAGGAGAAACTCTAGACTTTATATATATATCAGAAAAATTTCTCAAAATCTGAGACTTTTTCCATATAGGATGTCTCAAAATCTGAAACTTTTTCTATAAAACAAAATGTCTCAGAATCTACGACTTTCTGTATAATAATAATATTTCAGAATCTGCAACTTTTTTATAAAGGAAAAATCTCTCAACATCTGCGACTTTTTCTATAGAGGAATAATGTCTCAGAATCTGCGACTTTTTCTATAAAGGAAAATGTCTCTGAATTTGCGATTTTTTATATAGGATAAATGTCTAGAATTTGCGACTTTTTCTAAAAGGAATAATTTCTCAGAATCCGCGACTTTTTCTATATAGCAAAATGTCTTAGAACCCGCGATTTTTTATGTAGGACAAATGTCGGTGCGACATTTTTTTTTAGGAAAAATGTGTCATAATCTGCTATTTTTTAAATGTCTCAGAATCTGCGACTTTTTTAATAGGAAAAATGTCTCAAAGTGTGATTTTGACGCATTTTTCATTCATTTTTTCTATATAATGTATCGGTCTCTGATTCTGACACATTTTTTCAGTCTCAGATTCTGAGACATTTTTCAGTCTCTAATTCTGACACATTTTTCAGTCTCTCTTGCTGAGACATATTTCCTATATAGAACAAGTCGCAGATTTTGTGACATTTTTCCTATAGATAAGATTAGAGTCATTTTGTACACAGACTCTTTTGTACAGACTTTTAGTCTCAGATTCTTAAAATTGAGTACACAAAAAGTTTTTAGCGAATAATTTGAAACAAATTGTTTCTACGGTTTAAAAACAAATATGGTGAACGATTTTTAATAAATCATAAATTCTCCATTTCGTGGCATAAGGCATATAAAAAATATGACCCGGTTCGAAGGACCAAAACATAATAGAACAAATAGTAAAAGATATAAACTAAATCATAACTAATACACTTCGTGGTATTAGATAATTAAAAAAATATTATACGGTTTGAAGGACCAACAAAAATTGTTTCATCAATTCAAAGGACCAAAATTTAATAAAACATATTATAAAAGATTTTTGCTAAATCTTAAATTCTTTATTTTGTTGTTTAAAATTATTAAAAAAATGTAGTCCGGTTCGGAGGACCAACATTTTTAATGGTCAAAATTTGAACAAATTATTTTCCTCAATTATTTAAGACTCTGAGACATTATTCCTAACAGAAAAAGTCGCTGTCTCTGAGACATTTTTCATATATAAACAAGTAAGAAAATTATAGTCGGTCAAGACCGACCATATAATACCCTACACCTAGAGTTTGCAAAACGATTAAAATCGTAATCGTAATCGCGATTAATCGCGCCAATTAATCGTAATCGTAATCGACAAAAATTTCATGCGATTACGATTAATCATTTTCTATGAAATAATAAAATTTTTGATTAAATTTTTCCTTTTTTCCCGTAAACGTCATTAAAATTTAAAGAAAAAAATAAATTCTGATCAGAATTTTGTTTTAAAAATATGTATATTAAAAGGCTTTGACCAAATTTGGTCAAAAAATTCGAACATGTAATTTTTTAAAACTTTAACTCCTAGTTACTGAAGATGCCCTTGCAAAATTGTTTAATACATTTTCCTGCAATCAGCTCTTCACTGGCCATCGGCATAAAGGTACTTCTGAATACACAAATGACAGTTTTTGCCGTTCACTGCCATTTCAATTTATTTTAACTAACTAGGGCGATCTTCCACTGTGCCGTGCTTATTCTGTTCAGATCTTAAATCTCGCAATAACATTAACACGAGATAACTGTCATTTCCTTTAAAAAGTAGGATTATTCCAAAATAGTGTAAGGATTTTCAAAACTGTTCACTTTTTGATTATTTTTCAGCAAGTGGCAATCTTTTTGAAGCTGATGTTTTTCGGCGGTAGTATCGCTATCGGGTAAAAACTACCGATAGTCCATTTCAAATAAAGTTTTGCAGCTATATATACATCGGCAGGTATTCTGACACGACCAAGTAGAATTTTTACTAAACTGAAAGCAGCTTTTGGAAAGAAATCACGAGTCAAAGGGCGAATCCCAACTACCTGATTTCAGGCATGATCCCTGTGATCGATGGCACAGTTTAGTGCACGTTTTGGTAGCACAAATAAAGCGCTATAAGGCCGCAGTAAAATCACGTATCTCTTTAGCTCTGATTCAAGCACTTTTTGTAGAGTTGAATTAAGCACAGAGAAATCTTGTATTTTTCTCCAAAGGTCATATTTTATCATTTAAAAAGATTAGAATGTGTTACAAAGGAATTTTTTATTATAAGTTTTTAAAAAAATTTAAATTATTCTTTCTTACTTTTACTGCATTCTCAAGAGCGCTCTTTGTATGCAAAGAAGATCCTTACTGCTGAAATCTCGATTTTGGTTTAAATTTTATTTCTGAAAAATATTAATTTTTGTATTTTCGTACGTTCGGAAATGTAAATTTTAAAAGAGTTTTTTAATAAAGTTATTGCAATTCAAATTATTTAAAATTAATTTCGATTAATCGATAATCGCGATTAACGGCGTTTTTTTTAATCGTAATCGCGATTATGAAATATCTCGATTATTTGCAAACTCTACCTACACCAGAGTTTCCCAGAAAATGGGTCCGATGGACCGATTAGATCTATATTTTGTCCAATCTTTGATAAGTGTAAAAAACTCTCACAAATAAAATTTGAGTGAAATAGGCTTCTTTTTGTTAACAATAAACCGCTTTAACTGAATATCGGGCGAAATTTTCACATGGGGCATAAGTCCAAAAATGGTCCGATGATAATCAGATTTGATAAGGTTATTAAAGTACGCGTTTAACATACACAAACAGAATTTTAATTCACTATTTTCTATTTTCATGAAATTTGAGAGATTTATGGGAATATCGGGAAGGTGGTTTATATGGGGGCTACAAGAAAAACCTGTCTGATTTCTTTTAAATTCGGAATGGTGATTTGTGTAGATAAAACATGATCACCTGCCAAATTTTAAAAAGATACCTATTATAATGCGGTTCTTAGAGTCATTTGGACCAAAACTAAAGAGGACCTTTGTATGGGGGCTAGGTCTAAATATGGACCGATTTTTTTTCCAATTTCAATAGGCTTCGTCCTTGCGACATGTATCGTGTTTACAACGTTTACATGGACAGAGAGACAGACGAACGGACGGACATCGCTAAATCGATTCAAAAAGTGATTCTGATCGATCGGTATACTTAAAAGTGGGTCTAGGACCTATATTTCGATTAGTTACAAACATCAGCATAAACTCATTATACCCTGTACCACAGTGTGGTGTAGGGTATAAATATTCTACGGTTCGAAGGAGCAATAAAAATTGTTTCTTCGATTCAAAGGACCAAAATTTAATAAAACATATAAAAGATTTTTGCTAAATCTTAAATTCTTTATTTTGTTGTGCAAAATTATTGAAAAATATTGTCCGATTCGAATATATATTATAGAAAAATTATAGAAAAAGTCGCAGTTTCTGAGACATTTTCCTTTAAAGAAAAAATCGCAGATTCTAAAACATTATTTCTATGTAGAACAAGTCGCAGATTCTGAGACATTTTTTCTAAATAGAATAAGTCGCAGATTTTGAGACATTTTTCCTATAGATCAGGCTTAGGATTCGGGGTTATTTTATACACATAAAAGTCTCAGAATCTCAAAATTGAGCACACAAAAAGTTTTAAGCAAACTATTCGACACAAATTGTCCCTTCGATTAGAAAGAAACAATATGGTGAAAGATTTGAACTAAATTATAAATTCTCCATTCGGTGGCTTAAGGTAATTGAAAAATATTGCCCGGTTCGAAGGACTAAAAGTGAATAAAACAATTATTGAGAGAATTTAGATAAATCTTTAATTCTTCATTTCGTGGGTTAAGATAATGGACAAATATTTTCCGGTTAGAAGGACCAAAACATTTACAACATTTTTAATGGTCTATGTCTTTGCAAAACCTAAACAAATTATTTTCCTCCATTATTTAATACAATATTTAATATTGTTTACTAATCTTCTTTTTTAAGGTCTTGACAGCTTTATTGAAACTTAAACAATTGGGTTTAATACATGCCGATTTAAAGCCAGAAAATATTATGTTGGTCGATCCCGTTAGACAACCCTATAGGTAAAGTAAACAATTACATAAATCTTTATTACTACAACAAACGTTCACCAAAACTTTTGACTAACAATTTATATTCATTATATTCTATTTTTGTATTTGTAACATGTTTGTGTGTGTTTTTCTCTTTTTTTTTTTGCAGAGTTAAAGTTATTGATTTTGGTAGTGCTTCACATGTTAGTAAAACGGTATGTAATACATATTTGCAATCACGCTATTATCGTGCACCAGAAATCATTTTGGGTTTACCATTTTGTGAGGCAATTGATATGTGGTCATTAGGCTGTGTAGTAGCAGAATTATTTTTGGGTTGGCCATTGTATCCCGGATCATCAGAATTTGATCAAATAAGGTGGGTTAGAGGAAATTTTAAACTTTTTAATAATTTTCAAACTAATTTTTACTTCCTTTTCACTTTAGATACATATCACAAACTCAAGGTTTACCCACAGAACATATGCTTAATAGCGCATCAAAGACATCGAAATTCTTTTATCGTGATACGGATTCAACGTATCCATTTTGGCGTCTAAAGACCATAGAAGAACATGAGGCTGAAACAAATACAAAAAGCAAAGAGGCACGTAAATATATTTTCAATTGTTTGGACGATATTGGTCAAGTTAATGTACCCACTGATCTGGAGGGTGGACAATTATTGGCGGAAAAAACCGATCGTCGAGAATTTATTGATTTACTTAAACGTATGTTGACCATTGATCAAGAGAGACGTTTAACACCGGCAGAAGCTTTAAATCATTCATTTACCCGACTTACACATCTGGTGGATTATGTATATTGTAATAATGTTAAGGCTTCGGTACAAATGATGGAAGTATGCCGTAGAGGAGATTATCATCCGTAAGTTGTTAACATTTTAGATTAAAACAATTTTCAGATTCTGAGACATTTTTCCTATATCGAAAAAGTCATAGATTATGAGACATGTTTTTCTATATCGAAAAAGTCTCAGATTTCTGAGACATTGTTCCAATATAGAAAAAGTCTCAGATTCTGAAATATTTTTCAGATTTTATCAGATTCTGAGACATTTTTTTCTATATTTGGAAAAGTCTCAGATACTAAGACATTTTTTCTTTATCGAAAACAGATTCACAGATTCTAAGACATTTTTTTTTATCGAAAAAGTTTCTGATTCTGAGACATTTTTTCTATAAAGAAAAAGTCTCAGATTCTGAGAAATTTTTTCTATAAAGAAAAAGTCTCAGATTCTGAGATATTTTTTCTATATAGAAAAAGTATCAGCTTCTGAGACATTTTTTCTATATAGAAAAAGTCTTAGATTCTGAGAAATTTTTTCTATACAGAAAAAGTCTCTTATCCTGAGACATTTTTTCTATATAGAAAAAGTCTCTCATTCTGAGACATTTTTTCTATACAGAAAAAGTCTCAGATTCTGAGACATTCTTTCCGTATAAATAAAGTCTCAGATTCTGAGACATTTTTCCTATGTATATAGAAAAAGTCTCTGATTCTGAGACATTTTTTTCTATATAGAAAAAGTCTCTGATTCTGAAACATTTTTTCTATATAGAAAAAGTCTCTGATTCTGAGACATTTTTTTTATATAGAGAAAGTCTCTGATTCTGAGATATTTTTTCTATAAAGAAAAAGTCTCAGATTTTGAAACAGTTTCTGAGACATTTTTTCTATATAGAAAAAGTCTCAGATTCTGAGACATTTTTTCTATGTAGAAAAGTCTCAGATTCTGAGACATTTTTTCTATTTCTATATAGAAAAAGTCTCAGATTCTGCGGCATTTTTTCTATATAGAAAAAGTCTCAGATTCTAAAACATTTTTTCTATATAGAAAAAGTCTCAGATTCTGAGACATTTTTTCTATATTGAAAAAGTCTCTGATTTTGGGACATTTTTTCGTATATAGAGAAAGCTTTAGATTCTGCGACATTTGTTCATATATAGAAAAAGTTTCAGTTTCTGAAACATTTTTCCTATATAGAAAAAGTCACAGATTATGAGACATTTTTTCCTATATAGAAAAGGTTTAAAATTCTTAGACATTTTTTCTATATAGAAAAAGTCTTAGATTCTGAAACATTTTTATATATGGAAAAAGTCTCTGATTCAGATTCTGACACATTTTTCTTATACAGAAAAGTTTCAGATTCTAAGAAATTTTTTCTATATAGAAAAAGTCTTAGATTCTGAGAATTTTTTTCTATATAGAAAAAGTCTTAGATTCTGGGAAATTTTTTCTATACAGAAAAAGTATTAGATTCTGTGACATTTTTTCTATATAGAAAAAAAAGAGACTAGAAAAGTCGTAGATTCTGAGACATTTTTTCTATCTCAGTCTCAGACACTGAGAAATTCTGAGAAATTTTTTCTATATAGAAAAAGGGACATTTTTTCTATACAAAAAAAGAATCAGATTCTGAAAAATTTTTCCTTAATAGAAAAATTCTCAGATTCCAAGACATTTTTACGTTAAAAAAAATTCAAATTTTATAATTCTATCCAATTTAACCCAAAATTTATAAATTTTTTCTTTATAGTGTACAACCAACCTCAACATTGGTAACAAATTTCGTACCAAGTACAACAGAAAATATGACATTTACTATAAATAATCAATTGACAAGTCAAGTACAACGTTTGGTACGTGAACGGCCTTTAGCTTATGAGGGTCTCTATCAAATCTATGGCGGGCGTAATGTCGGTCGTCAATATGCTCAGGGTCGTACCGATACGTTTCAACATCAATTGGTATTAAATAACCTCTGTCCACCATCGTATCAAGCTATGCCCAGTCCCACCAAACATGTGGTAGTTGGCAGTACTATGCAACCACCATTGCAGGTTAGTTTTCCAAATGTAATTACAAACAATTTTAAATAAAACTTTTACTTTTTTTTCAATCTTTTTCTTAATTATTCGTTTTGTTTTGTCTTTAAGGTTCCTCCCCAACAATATGTTAATGTACCCGTACCGGTATCAATGGTTGAACCAACATCTGGCCAACGTATGCTGCTAACAAATCGTGTGCAAGCCAGTGGTGTAGCTTGGCCACAAAGTGGAAGACAAATGGCTTTAGTGCCCTCATGGCCTCAACAGGCTCCGGCTCATTCTCTTATAGTCGATCCGGCACCATTTTTAAATGTGGAAGAAATTTATCCTAAACATTTGAATATACCACGTAATGATCTCAAAAAGGAATCGCCAGTGCATCATTTGGTGTAAGTACAAAAAAATATATATATATTATTTTCAGACTTAACAAAAGTTCCTCAAAAAGAATTCAGATTCTTAAATAAATTGAAATAAACGTATAGGCGATATCCGTCTCTGATCAAATTTAAATATGTGTGAGAAAAACAAAAAATTTAAGTTCACCTTTCTGAGTTTATCATCCATATTTTTGTTTCTAGGGATTGCTTTGTTTATTTACTACACTTTTTCAAATTAAAATTTATATAAGATTGATCGAAATTCCGAAAAATTCCCAGACCTGGGAATCATAATTGAAAATCATAAAAACCCAATTGAAATTCAGAAAAACCTAATTGAAATTCAGAAAAGCTCAATTGAAATTTAGAAAATCCCAAATAAAATTCAAAAAAGTAAAATTAAAGTTCAGAAAAGCCGAATTGAAATTTAGAAAATCCCAATTAAAATTCAGAACAATTCCCAGACCTGGGAATAAATTTGTTTGTTATTAAGAACAAAATCTTTTAAACAATTTAATCAATATACATTCCATTTTTTTTTTCTCTATTTATATAATTAGCAGCAAAGGCAATTCATATCGTGTGCCGCGTCATGATAAAAAAGAAAATCCACAATTGTCACCAGTTAAGAAACGTGTCAAAGAAAGTTCGCCACCTCATCAGCAACGTTATAATCGTGCATCTCACGTTTCACCACAATATCATAATCAACATCACAATTGCAATTATGGCAGCAATGGTGGTGGTGGAGGTAATGGCGGTTATAGTGGTGGTGCTATTGTTACTTCAGCTTCATCCAGTAGTAAGTGTCCTCTATAGGAAAATATATTTTTGTTTGGGTATTTCAAATATTTTCACTTTTCTTGTTCTAGACATTATCAATGCCAGTGGTAGTCATCATCATCATCACAGTGGTGGTGGTTCAGGATCTTCATCTAACCAACAGCATGTGATTAGCAGTAATGCTGTCTATGGTAGCAGTGGTGGTGGTGGTAGCAGTCATCATATTGTTAATAATTGTGGTGCTGTTAGTGCTTCGAACGGTAGTGGCAGTGGATACCATCATCATTCCTCCTCTTCATCATCAGGTGGTGGACAACATCATATTTCATCCCATCATACTCAATCACATCAGCCTCATCAGCAGGCACCACCACAACATCATGGAGCTATTGTTAAACAACAAACTATAACAATACATGATACTCCTTCACCATCGGCCGTGATTACAATATCCGATAGTGAGGATGAGGGAAATGATTTACCAGTTATAAACTCTCATACTGGAGCACCGGTTAAACAACGGGCACATGCCCAATCGCAAACAACATCATCAATGTTACAACATTCAACATCGTCAACATCATTGAGTTGTCGTAATAATGGACATCAACATGGTGGACATTCTCATCAACAGAGTCAAACTCAACAGCAGCCCCAACCTCAACAACAACAACCACCACCACCACAGCAACAACAACAGCTGCAAATGCATCACCAACAGCAACAAACTTATGGTAAGTTATTTAATTAATTTTTATTTTTTTTACTTTTAATGTTTCTAAACTAATTTTAGAGGAAGAAGAGTGAATTTTATTCTTGAATTAAAGTTTTTAGACACAAATCATAAGTAGTGTTTCTGAGATTATATAAGGATAAACAAAATTTTCGATGTTTAGGTCACAATACTTCCTTCGTCATATGTCTTTATTGACAAATCATCATGAACATGTTTTCCTTAACTAAAATTAGTAAGCATAGACTCGGAACTTGGTTTTATATAGTCAATCTTCCTGAACAAAAAACTGACTTACTGAAGGATTCTGCACATTTTTCTAATCGAAACGCTGTTAGGTGATTTTGTGCCCTTTTTTCCTTAAGTGGACTCTTCAAGTTCTGTAAATTGTTGACGTCAAAAATTCTTCAATTGCACGTTAGAGACTGCGTCAGCAGCAAATCTGCTTGCCAAAATATTTAGATTTAGCAATGGGCGAGTGCTCTTTTACCTCTTTTTTTGGAACCTTGCCGGAAATTTATTGTTTATATCCACCGTGTCACGAAGTTGCAATGTAGTCTGCGATGAAGTCGCGATAAAACCTCCAGCGTCCAGAGTTGTGATGTTTACAATATTATACGCTTGGTCATCGGTTATCGCGTTCGTCCTACACCAGTCAATGTAGTACATACCATACAGTACGGACTACCTGATCCTAACAACAACGGCCAATACCTAAAACAACAGGGTATCCCGGTCAAATCAGAAGCTGCCAAGATTGAGCTGTACAACGTGTACATTCCTCCTGTGGTAAATTGTCTGATCAATTATCGCCCAGATATTAGTTTCCTGAGGGTAATAACCGCATGGTGAGATGAGACTTCAATGACCACCATAATCTCTAGCTCTCGAACCTTGGGATAGACCAAAAATGAACAGTCCTGGCGGAACAAATTGAAAACCCAACATTCTACACTCTGAACGAGGATGCCCCTACCAGGATTTGGGAGCATCCGCTAGCTCGTCAGACATCTTCATAACAAGCGCAAATCTGATCATGGTTGTGCTAGACCCAAGGCTTAGAGAGACGAAATTTGTAGGACCAACGCCAGCGATCCCAGGATCGGCCATTTAAACCTGGAGATCAGCAAATTTATCAACCAATGCAAAAGCAACAAATGAATGGACCACCTGCAAAACTGTCATCTCGTCTCCGGAGCTAGTAAGCTGTGGTCTACAGTCAACTTTCTCGCGCGTTCCACAAAACGATATGAGAGAGTCGCAATAACTTTCGGTGACAAAACTTTTTTGAACCCCAAGAAGTGCGCCAGATTTTTAAGCCGGCAATTTATAGAGCACCTTGAGAGATGCAAGGTGAGGAGACGTGTTTTAGGAAAAGTCACAACCTTCTTACCGCTAGCTTTTTCGTCTAGCAAGGTTGCAGAAACTATCAAAAACGCAAAACAATCATGAACTTTGGGCCCCGAAAAAATTCCTAAGTTGATGTTTTAGCACTTGGATGTGTCGGAAGTCGAGTACCTGACAAAAACCCTCAATTTGTCTTTGACAACTCAAATAATACTCGAAGTCTGGATAGGTTGTCCCCGATATTCAAACCAGGACAAGCCACAAACCTTGGAGAATCGTACAAAACAATCTACTTACTGTCATTAGTCTTAAAGGCACTTGAGGCCCTTCTCCTCCACCAGCATAACAGCAGCATATCAGCATGGTTTCTGAAAGAATCATAGTACATCTGCTTTATCTGCCAAAGCACACTTGTATGTCATGGTCTTAATCAAGAGAAACCATGTAATCGCACAATCATTGTTGTGTTAGACATGTCAAAAGTCTTTGACACGGTCTACTTTTGTAAGCCATTAGTGGAGTTTAGAAATAAATGCAAAGTCGAAACCTTATAGAGATAAACAAGGTGTGTCACAGGGTAGGGTTATTTCTCCGATCTGGTTTAACTTCTACCCAGCCCTCAAGGGCTGGAATTGACAACCTGTGCCAACGAATGTACTGTTTTGACACAGGACAATAATATTGATGAGCGGTAAGGTGAATACATATCTCAATAATCTTACCAGCTTCTTCATTGCAAAGGACCTGCATCTGTCTCCCGCCAAATCATCGTCGACATTTCACCACATGGACGAAGGAAGTCTTGCTGGAACAGAATGTTGATGTCGATGGCGCTAAAATTCCGAATATCAATTACCCTAAAATGCTGGGGTAACATTTGACAGCATGAACTCGTCCTCAGCGTACTTCACTGCAACGTGCAATTGGTTGTGAAGTGGCAACAAGGTTCTTGAGTCATTACTAGCAGCACTTAGGGCAATGACAAAGAAATCTAGACATAAAATTGTTGACCGGTTACACCGAGTGTGAGTGACACGCAGTGAAAGGAGCTTCAGAGCTGCCAAAACTCTGCCATAAGAACCGTAACGGGTTACGTTCAAATGTATTTAGAACACAACACCATGCTGGGGAGAGGCCATCCGAACTACCAACTCACGGAAAGTATGTTGGTGGTTAGGATGTATGAGACTGAAATCCAAGAATATACAGCTGGACACGGCCTCATACAGGGTAGCTTTGATCGGCTGTCAAAACATTGATCAGGATGGTGCAGTCGCCTTAACCGATTTGGTCAAGGATAAACTCCATCCATAAGACATTGTCCGGATATTACAGCAACCACTGTTGAAATCTCTCCTCTTGGAAGCTTTATCAGCTCACTTGTGCGCCTCTGATTAAGAGATTTCCATTTGCCCAGTTTTGATTAGTCTCCGTCGCGGAACAATTTTGCTTGCAAGTTTCTGGAGGCATACCAACACATTCCAATTCTGTTGGAACCTGTAAGGTAGTTCCCAGTCTTGCAACCTTATCAGCTTTTTAACTCCCTGGAATGTCTATGTGTCACTGGGACCCATATGAGTCGTATGTCAAACTGCTTGACCATCTCATCTCAGGCGTGCAGCAGTTAAAGATAGATCTTGTTTTCAGAAACATTGACTTCAGGGACTTGACCGCGGCTTGACTGTCAGAATAGATGTTGACTGCAGTTGTAGACAATACATTGCAGCTTAACCAGTCTGCCACTTCCCTTATTGCCAGCATCTCTGCCTTGTAAACACTGCAATGATCCTGCAGTCTTCGCGCCCGGCACACTCAAGCTCCTCTGAATAAACTCCAAAGGACACTTGTTCGTGCAGCCTCGATACCTCCGTACCCAAAATGTCCTTCCTCCAAGACTGCCTGGATGGTATCAGAGTTGTAAAGTGGCGCACAAAAAGGCTTATAGAGGGAGCACAGTCCACATTTGGTGGTATTGTTATCTTCTTCAAGATCGAGCAATGGCTACATCTGCTGCTCCTCCATTGCAGCGTGCAATTAAGTCGAATTGCCGACGTAGCCGGCCTACCCAATATGTTCAATGGTACGATAAGCACCAATGATGCCCATCGACGCCATTCTCTGTACCTTCGTGATAAAGATACAGTTCGCTTTTGTCTCTAAAGCAGGCCACCAAACAATGATTTCATACAGCAGAATTGGACGCACCACCGCTGTATAAATCCAATGAACGACATCGTTTTCCAATGGCTCTTACAGGAAGAGTTTTATAAGGGTAAACTATTTAACGGTTACTTGATCGTTCCTTGGTACCACAACGCTAGGAGCCATTTTTGACATAACCTGACAGTTTGAAAATGGTGTAAACCATTTTTAAATTAGGGTTTGAATATAAATGATTATTTAAGATCACGTAATATAAATCTCGATAATGATCGTTTGGTTTATGTATTTGCTATTATCTTTTCTATAGTAACGACCAAGAGCTTTAGAAAAAAAATATAAGACAATTTTAGTGTTTCCTAAACTGTTTCATATTATTTAAAATTAATTTCTTTAAATAAAATAAAAAATACAGTTTGCAAATGTGCATCCAACAAAAATTTCTTATCTTTTTTACCTCCCTCATACACATCAATAGCAACAACAGGATCATCTAATTCAAATAAATATCAACAATATCAACAACAACAGCAGCAACAAACGATGAATCATACATCGTCATCCCAACAACAGCAACAACATCCCCAATCCCAACAGCAAAATCAATCCCATCAACAACAGCAAACGCAGCAACATCAGCCGCAACAACATCAGGCACAACAGCAACATCAACAACAACAATTACAACATAATGTTGCTGCTATCAAATGTAGTTCAAGTAATAATGCATCCACAAATTCCTCCTCTTCCTCCTCTAATAATAGCACTAGCCATAGTAGCCACAATAATAGTAATAACAACCATAATAGCAATAGCAATAATAATTCCAATAGTCATCATAATCATCAACAACATAATAATCATCATCATAATAATCATCAACAACAACAGCATAATATTAATATTGCTGGCTCAAATAACAGCACAAGCTTTGATCATAATAAAACTAATAGTAGTAGTAATAATATTAGTAGTTGCAATAAAGCATCCTCATCATCAACCACCAACAACACAAATCATTTTTCTTCTTCTTCTGCCTCTTTGTCGTCCATAAAACCGTCCTCATCAACAAATACATCATCATCAGCTACAAATAACAATGATGAATTTATGGCTGGCGGAAGTGGAACCGGAAATGGAACTGGATTTGGTAATTTTATTGATATACCAAATCCTAGCTGTCATAATCAGCAACATCAACAACAACAGCAACAACATCACTCAAATAATGAACAAAAACAACAATTGTCTTGCGGTGGCATTTTACACTCTACTACTTCCTCTTCCAATACCAAATCTGTTTCCACTTCTTCCATCCAACACAATTCTCATAATCAACAACCACCACAACCTCATCATCATAAACATTCGACTTCTAATTTATTATATGGTGGTAGTAGTAGCTCCGCTACAGCCTCTTCTTCCACTGCTTCCCATACTTCCTCTAATACAAATTTTTCTATATCCTCTAATCTATTTGCCACTTCATCACATAATCATCACAATCAAAACAATTCCTCCTCCTCCTCTTCTACCACAGCCCACAACAACCACACATCATCAGCAACCCCTTCTAATAATTCATCCTCTATAACCCACCATCGTTCAAAACATGTACAACTAGTAATACCATGCGTTACCGTAGGTGATAATGATCATGATGAAATGCGTAGACGACAACCCAATAACAACAATGGCAGCCATAACAATACCACTACTACTCATGCAGCCAGTAATAGTCCAAAGCAACATCATCAGCCGCAGCAGCAACACCATCAACAGCAGCAGCCACAACATCAACAGCAGCAGCAACCGCCGCCCCAATCTTATCCACAAGCCAGTGTTAAATATGAACCAGGACAATCGCAAAAGAAACGTATTTTAGCGATGGCTCAAAATGAATGTTATATGCCAACATCGCACTCGAGTACTAATAGCAGTTCACAGACACAACATCAACAGACAACGTCCAGTTTACCCCATTTACCCACCAAACAAGAACCAACTGAATTCTATGATTATCCTCCACAACAGCAGCAACAACAACAGCAGCACCAACAAGTTGATAGTAAACGTTCATCATGGGCGGCTTCTTCGGGTGGAAGTTCTCAGCAACAACATGCTGCCCCTCCACTGGCACTGCACAAACGTGAAGCACCTTCAGTGGCTCCCCCATCATCATCGGGCGGTTATGTTCAACAACCAATCTCATCAGGTAATATACCACCCATGGCTCATTCAAAGAGCTCCTCATCTTCATCGTCATCAGCTGCTGCAGCAGCTGCGGCCGCCGCTGCCGTTGGCCCACCATCTTGGGGTGCTCCACACATATATCGTCAACCATCACATAACTCTCAGTTGCAACAGCAACAACCCTCCTCCGGTAATCATCCATCACAATCTCAACATCAGGGCAACAACACTACAACTCCCATGGGTAGTTCGCCCTCGTCGGCTGCTGCTGCAGCTGCTATGCTACAACAGGATATTTATGCTGCTGCCGTACAAAATGATTTGTATCGTCGTCCTACGGTATTTGTTTCACAAGCTGCACCTACTTACACTTATAATCGTGCAGTTGTTGCACCTCCACCGGCTCATAATAGTTCAAGTCGTCAGGTGAGTCTTTGTTCTTTTTCATAATTTATAAGACTGATATTAAGTAGAGGTGGGCATGAATGAATTTAAGATTTTATAACTACACCATTTCCAATTGTATTTTAAAATTTTGCAAATTTCTATTCATATCATAATTATGCCAAAAGAAGTTTGAAGTCCTGCACTTGGACCCAGGGAAAATGCCGTTTTTTGGACCGCCTCCTATTGTGCTTACAAGGAAGGTCTCCCTGGTGTCACCCTTCGATCTTTAGGAAATTGGTTTTATTTTGTAGAGCAGGAAAAATAAAGGGACACGGAATGAGGGGGGGAAGAAACGGTAATTTTTCAGTTTTTTGCGTTTATATCCTAAATAATACAAAGAAACCTAGTTATGTTTTTTACCAAATGAAAGGTCTTTGGAAAACTTATCTTCGTGTGGAAAGAACGTGTCCAAACATGCACCACTTTTCGTCATATTGAGTAAAATGCCAAAATTTTAGGACGTTTTTGTTAATAAGTCCAAAAATATTTATTTTTTTGGCACGTTATTGGCATCGCGAGATAGGTATTTTAAATACCTTTAATCTGATACCAAATATGCCTATATAAATTTTGAGTAAATAGGCGTAAAAAACTGAAAAAGGTCAATTTCCCCCATACAAATCGACCCCCCTAAAAATGAGTTTGGGCCGCTAACAAAAAATACGTGTCGAATGAATTTTCGTTCTGAACAACATATCTAAATTTCATGAAGATCGGAGGGTGACACCAGGGAGATTCTCCTTGTTAGTTAATTAATTTGTAAACATTTAACGCGAGGGAAAACGTGTCCCTTAATGACCCCTTTTAACCCTAACCCCTCCACTATAGTGTGGGGTCATACTCACTTTGTCATTTCGTTTGTAACGAATCGAAATATCGATCGGGGACCCCATAAAGTATATATTATTGATCCATGATAGATTCTAAAACATTCTAGGGATATCCGTCCGTCTGTCTGCCCGTTCGTCTGTAGTTAAAGAGATTTTTCAAGTTTGGCATGCTTTTGTTTTATGGTCCTAGGTAGGTTAAGTTCGGAAATTAGCTAAATCGGACCAGGAGGAAAAAATTTCACCTTGAAGAACTATACCAACCTTTGAAAACTGACAATTTTTCTACATTTTTTATTTTTATTTTGTTAAACAAATTAAAGATTTTTAAGTTCGGAGAACAAGAAAATATCGCTTTTTTCGAAACGCCCCCTCTTGAGCGCCTGTATAAAAAATAATTTATAAAATAATAAAATTATAATACTTTAGTGCACAAATCAGAAAAAAAAATAAACTTACAAACATATACCGCGAGGGGCAAGGAGTCGCCCATCTCATCACCTCCCCACCCCACCCCCAAAAAAACGCTTATGTCAAAAAATTTCCAATTGCGACGGTCTTTAGGATGGCACTTTTTTTTGTGGTTGAAATGACTCCATGTGAAACAAGGATATTTTAGACATAATTGTCGATCTACCTACAGCTTTTTGTCCCGGTCGTAGAACAAAAATTGTGAGAAATCGGCTGTTAAACTCGCAAAGTCTTGTTTTTTCCATGTATTTACATAAAATTGGGACGGTCTTTTCGGTCTTTAAGAAGGCACTTTTTTGTGGTTGCTTCAAATGATTCCATATGGAGCAAGGATACTCTAGACCACAGTACAGACTAGTATGCAAACAATGCTGCTAATTGCGTACTTTCCAATATGGTGGTATGATATTTAGTACTGAATTATCACCGCTGCCTAGTGTATGTGTGAGCTTTTATGCATGCATTTATGTTGTTTGTTTACGTTTTGTATGAAACTTCAAAAGTTACACCGTGTGCTGTCACTAATACTTACACACATCAAATGCAACTCTGTGAACCTACTACTCATGTATTGTGCTCGAGACCAATGGTGCCCAACCTTTGATTCTCTCCACACTGGGGCAACGAACAACTTTTTAAGATTATTTTTGTTAAATGAACTAAAAAAAATATTATTTTAGTTAAATTATTAAGTTGATTGTTGAAAACTCTTTCTCAAAACTTTGTTTAAACGATAATTTTAACAAAAAGTTTGCTTAACCACAAGTAAATTTTAAATTTTAAAACAAATTTAAAAAAATTAAAAATTTTTCTCGAGTGTAGGGGGGACATTTTAGTTTTTTATACCCTCCACTCTAGTGATAGAGGGTATATATAAGTTTGTCATTCCGTTTGTAACACCTCGAAATATTGGTCTAGGACCCCATAAAGTATATATATTTATGATCCTCGATCGATTTTAAGTCGATCTAGCGATGTCTGTCTGTCCGTCCGTAGAAAACACGCTAACTTTTGAAAGACTTTACAGAGGCTACTGAAGTTTGACATATATGTTGGTCATTTACCTGGTCAGGTTGGTACTGCAATCCAGCCAAATCGGTCCAGTAGTTCAAAAGTTATGAGCAAAAGAGTAAATTTCGGCAAGGGTGTTTCGCGAATTTACGAGATAAAAAACACGATAACTTTCGAAAGACAATAATGAGACTGCTGAAGCTTGGCATGTATCTTTGGTGTTCCCCAGGTCTGTTTGGTATTTAATTTCAGCTCAATCGGTTCAGTGGTTCAAAAGTTATAAGCAAAACCCTGAATTTCAGATTAGTTTTATCTAAAATGCCACGTGTTTAACAAGTTTTAAAAGCATTGGTGGTAACTAAACAATGCTTTTCAAACAAAAGAAACGTCCCTGCTCTTTTTATACCCTCCACTTACTGCTAGAGGATATATATAAGTTTGTCATTCCGTTTGTAACTAATTGAAATATCGGTCTGGGATATAAAGTATATCATGAAATCCAGCAAAGATTTTATAAAATTTGACCGAGGGTCTTCAAATTTATCTAATTTTTTGTACACATGTGCTCTATAGAGCCAATTAAACATATCCATTTTCAGTTTTTAATATTTAAAAAAAATCGCGATTTTTTCGCGAATTTAATTTTCTTCAAAAATTGAAAAAATCAAAAAAGTATGCTACTTTGAATAGCCATATCTTCGGAAGCATCTATCGGATTTCTTCAATTCAAAAAGCATTCGATTCAGACGATAGTCTTATTTTTATTAATGTAATAAAAAAAAATATTTAAAAAAAAAGTGCATTTTTGATGCAAATGCATTTTTTGGATGCATTTTTTGGATGCATTTTTTAAAACTTTCTCCCCCTTCAATTTTTTTTTTAACCTACATAAATCGAAAATATGGCATTTTTTACACAAAATTGCGTACCGCTTTTTTTGTGACGGAGTTTCGTAAAAATTTTGTAATTTTTTTAAAAATACCTTATTGGTTTTTCCATACAATTTTTTCATAAAATTCATAAAATAACAAAAAAAAAATTTTTAGTCTAAGGAATAACTACATAAGCATTTTTTAAAAAAATCACGAAAATTTTGTGAAACGCCGTCACAAAAAAAAATGTACCCAATTTTATGTAAAAAATGTTATATTTTCGATTTATGCAGGTTTCAAACAAATTGAAGGGGGAGAAAGTTTTAAAAAATGCATCCAAAAATTGCATTTGCATCAAAAATGCATTTTTTTTAAAAAAATATTTTTTGTTAGTGCATTGGTATAAAAACGGATAATCAGTTGAATCGAATGCTTTTTGAATCGTAGAAATCCGATAGATACTTTCGAAGAAATGGCTTTTTAAAGTTACATACTTTTTTGATAAAATTGCAAAATAAACATTAAATTGATTTTTTGTATGGAAAAAATCAAATAAGTAGTTTTAAAAAAATCACGAAAATTTTTTGAAACACTGTCACAAAAAAAGCGGTACTCAATTTTGTGTAAAAAATGACATATTTTCGAATTATGCAGGTTTCAAAAAAATTGAAGGGGGAGAAAGTTTTGAAAAATGCATCCAAAAATTGCATTTGCATCAAAAATGCACTTTTTTTGGAAAAACTTTTTTTTTATTCCATTGGTATAAAAAAGGACGAACGTTTGAATCAAATGCTTTTTGAATCGTAGAAATCCGATAGATACTTTAGAAGATATGGCTCTTCAAATTAACATACTTTTTTGATTTTTAAAATTTTTGAAGAAAATTAAATTCGCGAAAAAATCGCGATTTTTTTAAAATTAAAAAAACTGAAAATGGATATGTTTTATTGGCTTCATTGAGAATGCATACCGTTAATATAAAGAAAATCGAAGGACCTAAGGTCAGAAAATAGCATTTTTTATGTGTTTTCTGGTGGATTTTGTGATATATATATATTCATGATCCCCGATCGATTTTAAGACATTCTAGCAATGTCTGTTGAAATGGTGATCACTGCTGAAATATTACACGGAAATGACTGAAACTTCACATATTTATTGGAAGTTCTCCCGAGAAGGTTGGTATTGCATTTGAGCGATATGGGTTTAGCGGTTCAAAAGTTATGAACGAAAATGTAATGATACCTCAAAAATTTTAGTACATTCAACATAACCTAAAAATACAAAATGCTTTAATTCGGCTGCTGGTTGACATATGTGAACACCAAATGACATTTAAACAAGTACGAACATATTTTTTGAGCAAAAAAAAAATCGCGGATTTTTTTTTGTTACCAAAATTTTTTTTGCGGAAATTTTTTTCAAAAAAAAATTTTTTTTCTAAAATAATTACCTTTTAAATAAAGTTTTTTTGCAATAATCCTATCCTTTTGAAATTGTGGAGGGTATCACTACATTCGGCAAGGCCGAATTTAACTTTTTTAATTGTTTTTTTATTTTTTTAACGTGTTGGAGGGTATTAAAGTTTAGAAACAGCCGAATTTAACACTCTTACTTGTTTGAACTACAATTCGCCTTTTGCGAATTAAAATTGATTTTTGTCGAATTACATCTGTAAATGGTGTATAACTAAGAACTCAATTCATTCTTAATTTATAAATAAAAAAAATACAATATAAATTTCAAAATTTAATTTACTAACAGCTGAAATATATAAATCATTTTGTTCACCACTACCTTTCGATATTAACATAATTTTTATATTTAAGCCCATTTCATATTAAAAGAAAACAAAACAAATAAACTTAATCAAAAAACTGAAAAACCTACAGGTTATACCATCCCATCCATTGCCCGCTCATATACAATTTCCAACGCAGTACAGCCAATTTGGTCCCCTAAGTCCAGCACAGGTAGCCGCCAGCAAACATGTACACTACGCACCGACGAATATATGGTATGGGGGCGAATAAATACTGATTTAAACATAACGAGTGAGTCCAACAAAGAGAATAAATTTAAAAAAAAAAATATATTATGAAAATTAACATTTTTATTATAGAAAATTTATTTTTTTCACAAAAAATTTCATTTCAAATCTTATTTAACTATTCCTAGATCGTTTATGCATGATTGCAACAAGCAGCTAACAATACAAGATGTAAATTTTAATAATTTAAACCTGCATAACTTGCAGCAACAAATTTTTAATATTGATAATAATGAAGGAGATAATGATGTTGTTGACAGCAGTGGTGGTAGCAATGGCATTGGTGAAGATGTTGTTGATAAACCACAACAACATTCACAAATTGCTAACACTGCGGCGGCAACAGCTGAAACAAACGCAACTGTACAAGAAATACAACAAAATTTACAATTTACTCAATGGTGGTTCTTAATGATGCAACAAACCATTTACAATTTTCACTCAACTCAACAACAATTACAACAAATTTCAAATATAAATAATTATAATAATCATAATAATATTAATGAGCATGATGATGATGATGCATCTGTAGCAGCTACACAATTAGAAACAGCCGCCACATTGTCGTCGACGTCCTCGTCCGTGTCCTCTGTAGCATCTTTAAATAATTTTGAAAATTTTGATTATTTAACTAGAAATTTGCATAATAATTTATTTAACAAAACTAAGGAACGTAAAGTACAGCAACAACGTCCAAGAGTTAAACGTACGCGCATGTAATTTGATTTATTTTAATACAATTATTAATTTTTTATAATTTTTTTTTTTAATTAGTATTTAAGATTTATATTGTTTATATACTTTTTATCTATTATATTTTTCACTTAGAATTAAGCCAAGACTTGTTTCTTTTTTCGCCTTTTCCTTACGTCTTTTAAGATTTATATCCTAAGAAAACAAAGAAATATAAATTTTATTAATTATTTTTGTAAATATTTATTATAAATTATATATTTAAATCTAAATGAAATCTTAAAACACATGCTGAAAACAAAAAAAGAAAACAATTATATACAATTTATATACATAGATGTTTAAGCAAAAAAAGCTTAAATATATTATTATTTTCTTTTTTAAATGGAATTATTGTAATATTACTGTCTTAATTACTAGTAATTTTTACACTATAAATGTGTAAATTTACAACAAAAAAAACATATTAAACAAAAACGAACTTAGAAAACTATTGATAAAGGTTTTTTTATTATTTTCTATTATTTTTTTTAATAAAATTGATAAGTTTTTTTGATCTTTTTAGTATGACATAGTAGTAGTAATTTAGTTAGGCAGAAGGGATCTATAGTTTTTAAAATGGTCATTTATACTGGGTCTTAAAGTGGTTAAACTTTATTCTGCTTTAAAGATAAATTTTTAAAATTTTTATCAAAATAATTTCAATAATTTGATTTTTTATATTCTAAAAGCTTAAAAATAAGTGTAGCTAGTTCGCAACCAGCCTAATATTTTTTATAGTGTATAGTTTTTTTTTACTCCAAAACAAATCCATACTTTGTTACACTCTAAAACAAATAAGTTCAGTTTCTTTCTATAAATTGGCTCAGTTTCAACAAATTTCAATTATATACTACTAAAAATTGAGTAAATTCCAATTAATTTTAAGTAAAATTACACATTTTGTTTAAATTTACTCAATTTATGGCACGAAACTGAAATCATTTTTTAAAAGTGTACCTTAAAACAAAATATTTTGTCATATAATTTTATTTGCCGCTTTTAATTATAGAATTTATACCAAGTTTTTTAATAAATAACCATTTATAAATCAATATTTTTATATTATTACTATTATATACGATAATGTTTTAAATCACTGTAATTATACATTTACACTTATAATGTGTAAAAAAATAAATCTAACGAAATTGAAAAACATAATAGTTATAAAACAAAAATCATGTATTTTTGGCATATTTCGTCAACAAATTTTAATTATTTTCTATTATATAAAGATTGAGGCCCAATTTGGGGCGCCTCTTATCGTCTTTATGGCGTCCAAATGGGACGTTTACTATACGTTTAAAATATATGTGTAAACTATAATTTGGATTGTAGAAAAATCTAAACGAAAGTTGGTTTAAAAATCATTTTAACGTATATTCGAACACGATTGGCGCCCAACGTGGGGCGCATTACATTATGACCTTTTCGAAGACATACGTGGAGTATTGACTATAGATTTACACTTTATGGGGCTTATTCATAAAATCTAAACTATACTTAAAGTAGGTTTATTTGACAAATATTTTATGAAAAGGTTCATTTGAGAAATATTTCATAAAAATTTGTAAAATAAACCTACTGTTAGTATAAATTAGATTTTATGAATAAACCCCTACAGGTAAAAAAAAAATGCCTGCAGACAAAATCTAAAACCATGCAAATCTAAAAATATTGATTAAAAATTATTTTATTTTATGAAAATTGGCGCCCAATTTTGAAACGCCTTAGATCAACGTCTTATTGGTACCTTACGTGTGGTGCCTCACATAAATTTTGAATGGCCCCCAACGTGGGGCTTCTGCTATACTACATTGTGATCGATACTAGAATACGATTTCACCATTCAACTAATTTTAAAAATTGATATTCTTTCGAATTTTAAGATTTTAAAGTTTTTTTTAAAAATTAGGTGAATGGTGAAATCGTATTCCAAAATCGAGCACATTGACACTTTATGTGAAAAAAATTTACTTTTTAACAAATATAAGAACATGTTTGTTCCTTTATATAATTGATCAAAATTTTTTAATCGTTTATTTCTAAAGACTGGCGCCCAAGGTGGAGTTCCTCACATCGTCGCCTAAAGTCTACCAATACAAAACGCCTAACATAATCGTCCTAATGGCGCCCCCAATGTGAAGAATTTAGTATACATGTACTAACTATGTATAACAATATTAAACTATTCACAAATCCAAAAACATGATATTGATTTTTTGTATATTATCAAAATTGTTTTATCGTGGAGATCCAAGGTGGACCACCTCAAATCGTTTTTTAATGGCACACAAAATAGGCTGCCTAACAAAATTGTCCAAATGGCGCCCAATGTAGGGGCTTTAATATATATCTACACTTTTTGTGTCAAAAATTTTATATAAGATCAAAAATTTTTATATTTTCTAAAAATTGGCGCACAAGGTGGGGTACCTCACATTATCATCTAAATGGCGCTTAACTAATACACCGTCCGACAAAAGTGAAAAAAGTCGTCGAACACGAACTGGAAATATGCGTTTGGAACTAGAGACTAAATTTAGTAAAACTGAATTTACAGTTTTTCTTTTCGTGATCCTGTTTCCTTTTAAAAGGACTTCAAAGTTTTAGAGGATTAAATTTAAATTTTTTTTAATATTTGTACTTTTCCTAGCATATCACTAGTGATAGCACATGAAAGAGAAGGATCTCCCCTAATTTTCTTATTTTTTTTTAGTTTTACATATCAGGAAAAAGGAGGTAAGTTACGTTCTTTCAAAAATTTATCCTTTAATATCACTAAAAATTTTCAACAAAATTTTTTGATAACGTTTTCAAATGACTTTATTCACACACCCAAAAAATTTTGTAGTTGTGTAGTTAAGGATTTCTATAGTTGAAATAAAAATAATTTCAAATAACTATTGTAATCGCTACCAACTATTAACTTCGTTAAAAATAATTATTTTTAGTTACCCTGTGTTTTAATTTTCTTTTCATTTGATATTGACAATCAGAAATTAAAAAAAAAAACTGCCAAACGAAAATTAATTTTTGTATTATTAAACAAATTTGCAAAAGTCAAACAATCTAGATGTTTCACGATATAACTGGTAAGTTCTAAATGCGTAATATGTTAAATAAATTATTGAAGGTGTTTGTTTACAGAAACATGGCGAATGCAGATGAATCTCGGAAAACTCAAAGCAGCAACAAAGAAAAATTAAAAATTGGAAGCGAAAAATTCTATAGATCGGGGGCAGAAAAAAATTCAGTGGACTTTTGTTTATTAACCAGATAATTTGCCGCTTCAAGATTTTTAATCCATTTTAGTAAAATCTTGGAACTTCAGAAATTCTTTCTATAGATCAAATGTCGCAGAATCCAATAATTTGTCTACAAAAACAAGCACAGATTGTAAAATTATTTCGAATGAACAATAAGTCAAAATCTGATAATTTTTCTTTGTAGAATGTTAACAGATTCTAAAATTTTTTTCTATAGAAAAGTTCTCCAATTCTAAGATATTTTCTCTCAGATTCTGAGATATTTTTTTTTCTATAAAAAAATTATCGCATTCTGAAACATTTTTTTATAGAAAAATTCTCAGATTCTGAGATATTTTTTCTATAGAAAAATTCTTAGTTTCTGGGACATTTTTTCTATAGAAAATTCTCAGATTCTGGGACATTTTTTCTATAGAAAATTCTCAGGTTCTGGGACATTTTTTCTATAGAAAATTCTCAGATTCTGAAACATTTTTTTTCTATAGAAAAACTCAGATTCTGAGACATTTGTTCTATAGAAAAATTCTCAAATTCTGAGATATTTTTTCTATAGAAAAATTCTCCGACTCTGAGATATTTTTTCTTTAAAAAAATGATCAGATATTTTTTTCTATAGAAAAATTCTCAGATTCTGATACATTTTTCTAGGGAAAAACTCTGATTCTGAGACATTTTTTCTATAGAAAAATTCTCAGATTTTGAAACACTTTTTCTTTAGAAAAATTCAGATTCTAAGACATTTTGTCTATCGAAAAATTCTCAGATTCTGAGACATTTTTTCTATAGAAAAATTCTCAGATTCTAATGGTACCTACAGACGACGCAATATTATGTACAATATTCAATTATATTGATGGTGTGTGGGTAATATTGACGATTGTACAATGGTCAATCTTACCCACACACGATCAATATAATTGAATATTGTGCATAATATTGCGTCGTCTGTAGGTACCTTAAGACATTTTTTCTATAGAAAAATTCTCAGATTCTGAGACATTTTTTCTATAGAAAAATTCTCAGATTCTGAGACATTTTTTCTATAGAAAAATTCCCAGATTCTGAGACATTTTTTCTATAGAAAAATTCTCAGATTCTGAGACATTTTTTCTATAGAAAAATTCTCAGATTCTGAGACATTTTTTCTATAGAAAAATTCTCAGATTCTGAGACATTTTTTCTATAGAAAAATTCTCAGATTCTGAGACATTTTTTCTATAGAAAAATTCTCAGATTCTGAGACATTTTTTCTATAGAAAAATTCTCAGATTCTGAGACATTTTTTCTATAGAAAAATTCTCAGATTCTGAGACATTTTTTCTATAGAAAAATTCTCAGATTCTGAGACATTTTTTCTATAGAAAAATTCTCAGATTCTGAGACATTTTTTCTATAGAAAAATTCTCAGATTCTGAGACATTTTTTCTATAGAAAAATTCTCAGATTCTGAGACATTTTTTCTATAGAAAAATTCTCAGATTCTGAGACATTTTTTCTATAGAAAAATTCTCAGATTCTGAGACATTTTTTCTATAGAAAAATTCTCAGATTCTGAGACATTTTTTCTATAGAAAAATTCTCAGATTCTGAGACATTTTTTCTATAGAAAAATTCTCAGATTCTGAGACATTTTTTCTATAGAAAAATTCTCAGATTCTGAGACATTTTTTCTATAGAAAAATTCTCAGATTCTGAGACATTTTTCTATAGAAAAATTCTCAGATTCTGAGACATTTTTTCTATAGAAAAATTCTCAGATTCTGAGACATTTTTTCTATAGAAAAATTCTCAGATTCTGAGACATTTTTTCTATAGAAAAATTCTCAGATTCTGAGACATTTTTTCTATAGAAAAATTCTCAGATTCTGAGACATTTTTTCTATAGAAAAATTCTAAGATTCTGAGACATTTTTTCTATAGAAAAATTCTCAGACTCTGAGACATTTTTTCTTTAGAAAAATTCTCAGACTCTGAGACATTTTTTCTTTAGAAAAATTCTCAGATTCTGAGACATCTTTTCTTTAGAAAAATTCTTAGATTCTGAGACATTTTTTCTATAGAAAAATTCTCAGATTCTGAGACATTTTTTCTAAAGAAAATTCTGAGATTCTGAGACATTTTTCTATAGAAAAATTCTCAGATTCTGAGACATTTTTTCTATAGAAAAATTCTCAGATTCTGAGACATTTTTTCTATAGAAAAATTCTCAGATTCTGAGACATTTTTTCTATAGAAAAATTCTTAGATTCTGAGACATTTTTTCTATAGAAAAATTCTCAGATTCTGAGACATTTTTTCTATAGAAAAACTCTCAGATTCTGAGACATTTTTTCTATAGAAAAATTTTCAAATTCTGAGACATTTTTTCTATTGAAAAATTCTCAGATTCTGAGACATTTTTTCTATAGAAAAATCCTCAGATTCTGAGACATTTTTTCTATAGAAAAATTCTCAGAAAAAGTGTCTCAGAATCTGAGAATTTTTCTTGAGAATTTTTTTTGAAAGTTTTTCTAGTAGAAAAACTCTCAAATTCTGAATTACTGTAATAAGACTTTTGAATTACTTAAATAAAATCTGCGAAAACTTCCGAATTGCCATTTTTTTAATAAAATCAAAATATTTACCTTATTCTAATTAGCAATCAACTATAATTCAACAATTTAATAATTATCATTGACTAAAAAGGTAGTTAAAGTTTGAAAAATTAATTTGGTCGTTAGATTTAGCTATTTTATGTTGTTTTCAACTGTTTATGTAGTTGTTTTCAGCTATTTTTTTTAAATATTTCAAATATAAGTTGAAATCAACTAAACATTGGTATTAGTAACGACTAATGTAGTTGATTTTTTATTTTGGTTTATTTGTAGTTATCAGCAACTTAAGAAAATCAACTAAATTGTAGTTGGTGGTAATTCACCTACAAAATAGTTGATATTTAAGTTGTAATCAACTACAAAATTTTTTGGGTGCATAATTTTATCCCGATATGGCAAAATAAAAAAAAAATGGAAAAATTATGACAAGTACAAATATTTCAAAAATATTTTACAAAATGTATCCTTTAAAACTTTGAAGTCCTTTAAAAAGGAAACAGGATGACGAAAATGCAGTTTTACTCGATTTCAACTTTACATTCAGACGTATACCATCCAGTTCATGTTTAATATTGTCTGTCGAACGGTGATATAAATTCAGTAAGGGAAAAACGCAGTACAATTTCTTTAAAACGCTATAAGGAAAACACATTTCAAACAATATTAATTAAAATGCGCTTTATTATAGGAAAAATCGCAACCTTTCTCATTTAGGTTTTGATAGAATCCATAAAAACCATTCCACCATTGGTGGAAGTCAAACGATCGTTATAGTTTTTAGTTTTAGTTATTCGATTTAAATTTCGATTAAAAAAACGTGAACAATAAAACGCCGATTCGCGTTCATGTAATTCGGAAAATTTCGTCTGGTTCAAAAGTTTTGGAAGACAGAACAGAGGCCTAAAACACATTTTTAAACGCTTTTTCAGTTTGTTCTAAAGGGGGGGGGGGGGAATTTAAGGGGAATTTCAATTCTATTGCAAAAATTATGAAAACCCGATATTTTTGCGCAAATAACTGTATCGAGCTATTCTTTGTTTGAAGTTTCAAGTCGAAGCTAATTCTACTAGAATAGAAAAAAAATTATAAAATATTGCCCCATAAATGTTTGTGTTAGAAAAACCAGTATTTCTTTGTACATGCCAACTACAACAAGTTTTATTATGTTTCTTTATGAATTAAGACCGTATTTACAATTGGCAATTTTAATTGCGGCAATTCTGATTTTATCGTGTATCAGAGAGAGATCTAAGATTCTTCCCTCTCTCTCTGATACACTAGAAAATCAGAATTGCCGCAATTAAAATTGCCTTATGTAAATTCGGTCTAAGTGAAGAGAACATACCAGAAAATACCAGTTTGTTCAAACACTTTAATAAATACCAATATTAAACGATTTTTATTGTTCTTCAATTATGTAAGGCATATTCAAATTGACTAAAATTAATTGGTTTCTTGCAAATTCTGTAGAGATGCTAAAAATACCGTTATTTTGTTAAAAAAGAAATAAGACATTTTAAAAAAAAAAATTGATTTGTTTTTAATTATTTGACGTTTTAAATTGAATTCTTTTAGAACAATAACACAAAACCAGTATTTCTGTTTTAATAACTAAATAGAAGTTATGCTAAAGTAATTTTTATATATATAATTCCTTTTTTACTATGTGACGTTTTAAAGTCGACACTAATTCTACCAGAAAACAAATTTGTAAAATATTGGTAACTAACATTAGTAATACGTTTTGTTAATGGAATAATTTGTATTATCATAATTTTATGGATTAGGGCATTGCCAAAATCAAATCCGTCGCGTTTGACGTAAATAAACAAATACATTGATTCAAATTTTTACCTTCGCTTAATGTAAGTGCTTCACATACAAATTGTATGTACGACCAACTCTACGTGGTTTGATTAAAAAACCGGTATTTTTCTTTAGACTTCTAGGCAAGTCTTTTTAAACAATTTTTATGAAATTTTATTTCAAATTTGTTAAGTGACAAGTTATTTATCATTTCCCAACATTTATATTTTAAATTTTATATCGAACACATTTTTGAAACGGTTTAAAAAAAATCGGCTTGTATTTTGTGAAATTTAAAATGCCACATAACCGGCATTTTTTGTTTCAACAGCTGTCAAATATATCTTTATAAATTGAATATTCAAGAAAACCAGTATTTTTTGTAATTAAAGATAATTTTTAAAATTTTTTAATTCAATTGCTTTTCAATTCAAAACAATTCAATTGAAATAATATGTATTCGTTTATTTTCAAAAAATTATGTAGAAGTTTATTTGGGGAAAACCGGTATTTTTCCTTAAAACACTATTAGGCATACAATTTTTAAACGATTTAAATTAAATTGTGTTATGTAAAGTGCAATAAATTTGAATGAAAATTTGTTTTATTATTAAAAAAAATTATGTAGATTTAAAGTTAAAAATAATGCAAAACCAATCTGCAGTGAAGTTTATTTCAGAAAAAACCGGTATTTTTTTTTAAAACACTATTAGGAATACAATTTTTAAATAATTTCAATTAAATTGTAATTCAATTTTGTAAACTACAATTAAATTGAAATAAATTTCGTTTATTGTTGGAAAACTATGTAGATTTAAAGTGAAAAATAATACAAAACTGAACTATTGCGATGTTTATTTAAGGAAAAACGCTATTAAGAAGCAATTCTTAAATACTTTTATTTAAATTATATTCCAATTAAGTGTTTAATGTTTCAAATGGAATAAAATACTTTTATGTTTAAAAAATCTGTAGTTTTTAAGATGAAACAAAAGAACTTATTTTTTGTTTAGAATTCAATACCAGAACATTTTTTAACCGATTTGAAAAAAAAAAAATGTTTTTTTTTTTTTTTTTTTTTTTAACAGTTGTACTTCACTTATGTGAAGTTCAATTAAATTTAAATAATATTCATTATTGTGTAAAAATTATGTAGATTTTAATGTTTCAAATAGAATTAAATATCTTAATGTTTAAGAAAACACTAGTTTACAAAGAAAATGCGCACTAAACGCTACTATGGACCGATTAACTCAAAAATTTCATTGACATTTTTTTTCACTCATGAATTTTTTTATAAATTTTTTAGACTTTTTTTGGAGGTATTTTCACTATTTTTATATCTTGAGTTATGTATGTACCTACAATCTACTCAAATTAAGGTTAATTAAATTTGTAACAATAATGTGTTTAAGATTATTTTCTCCTCAGTTCAACAGTTTACGCGGGATAGACAAACATTTTATAAAAATAAATTTTTTGAGAAAAAAATATTTTTTAAATTATTAAAAAAAAAGAAATCGTTGCAAATTAACAAGTTTTTTTTATTTACCCTAAAAGCCTGAATCTGAAAGATAACAAAGTGGGTTTCAAAAAATGTATGGGCAAACATCAAAGTTATAAAGAATTTTATGAAACTACGCATTAAATATCTCTTATAAATACCTTAGTGTTTTTTTCATATAAAAAGTCATGACTTCGGTGATAACCCATAGATTTTCATCAAACCGACTTTGATATATTGTTAAGTTTTATAAGGGAATCCATAAAAAAATTATTTGTCAGATTTCTATTTTTACGGACCATTCAAATTTGGATTCTCTTACTCAAATAACGCATTATTGTCATATGTATGCTAATTCCATGTAATCTAATGAGCTGATTAGAAATTAAGAAAATAATGTTTGAACGATTTGTTGCAAATATGTTTCTCTTTAACATGATTTTTATGGCAAGTATATCCGATGTATACAACGCGAGACATAAGGAAAATAGTCCCAGCAAAATTTTCTGTTCCAAACAATCGGTTCCAGAACTCATCAAATTACCCTGCAACCGGTTCTACTTAACATTCCAGAATCAATGATTTTTGTTTGAAATTGTCCCGAAAGCAATCGTTTTTTAGAGCAACTAGTTTTTTTGAAAAATAATTTTACATAGAAAATGTTGTTGTGATTACCGTAGAATATATTCAAGAATCTATTGAACCAGGAATTTGTTCCAAAAAATTTTCCTGGGGTCAAAAAACCTCAAAAAAAACGCTAAATTCTTTTTTTAAACAATTAATTTGTTGATAATTTTTTTGAGTTTAGTGGTCTATAGCAAATTTTGGCAGTACACATGAACCGAACCAAAAAATTCTGAAATTATGGCAGAAAATAAAATACCCATGTCTTTCAGTTTTTCTAGATCGATTTGAGTTTTCGCGAAAAATTTAAAAACGAAAAAATGGAAAAATTTGTACCATAAAAAAAATTTAAAAAAAAGATGTGCACTATAAAAATAACATGCCCGTGTCTCTTACGTTTAGATAAATTTCCGTTTTTCGCAATAAATGCAAAAATAAATATATTGTTAAATTGTGTTTCACCTTTATTTTCAAGTTAACTTTACTTCTGAGCTAAAAAATGTTTAAACATGACTTTGAAATTTGATGGCGGTCCTAATTAACCCTCTTCGTTTCATTTTTCGGGGTAAATTTTGTCTTTTTTAAATGCTTTAATAGAAAATCACTGAAACGTGCGTTTAAGGGGTTAACATGTTCTACACTCAAAAAATTTCATAGGTAAAATGAACGAAATACTTCGTACATTGTACGAAATATTTCGTGGTTTTGCCGGAACGAAATATTTCGTAATATTTACCTATATCGTAAATATTACGAAGTTTTTTAGTAATATTTACGAAATAAATACGAAAATATTTCGTAAATTTACGAAATATTTAGTATAACTACGAAACATTTCGTGAAAATACTAAATATTTTCGTACATATTACGAAGTTTTTTTTTTGAAAATACGAATTATGTTTATTTTTGCGAAAATGTTTCGTGAAGTTACAAAATATATTTTATATAACTACAAAATATTTTGTATAATTACGAAATATTTCGTGAAATTACAAAATATTTTTGTGCATATTACGAAGTTTTTTTTTTTGTAAATACGAATTTTGTTTATTTTTACAAAAATATTTCGTAAAGTTACGAAATATTTTGTATAATTACGAAATATGAAAATACAAAATATTTTTGTACATATTTCGAAGTTTTTTTGTAAAAACGAATTAAGTTTTTTTTTACAAAATATTTCGTAAAATTACGAAATTTTTCGTGGAAAAGAAATATTTTTGTATATATTACGAAGTTTTTTTGTAAATACGAATTTACTTTCGTTAAAGTACGAAATATTACGTAGAATTATGAAATATTAAGTAATTTTCAAACAAATTTGATGAATTTACAAAGTATTTTGTAAAATTACAAAATATTTTTCACATATTATACGAAATTTAGATTTTTTACTAATAATGTCATTGATTCGGGAGTACTCTTTCACCATTCACTTACTTTTTAATAATTTTAGCAATTTTAAGTGGTTTCTTTACGAAAAAAAAAATAGTTTACGTTTCCCGAGCAAAATTCAATTCCATTTTCAAACGGAATTGACTTGGTGACATAGATAGTTCTAATAAAACAACCGCCATCAAATTTCACTCAAGACATGTAGAAACATTTTTAAGTTCAAAAATACACTTTTTTTGTTTGTCGTTTTTTGCAAAAACGCTAATTGATCTAGGAAAACTGGGAGACACGGATATTTTATTTTCGGCCCTACTTTCAGAATTTATCGGTCTAGTTCATGTGTACAAAAGTGTTTCGCACGCAGAACTTTTTTTTTATTTTGTAAATCAGTGAAATCTGTAGTTTTAAGATGCGACAAAAAACCCGTGTTTTTTGTTTAGGAGTTCAATAGCAGGACATATTTTAACGAATAAAAAATATATTTTTTTCGTTAAAAAAATAATATTTTAAGCTTAAAGGTAAAAAACTTTTAAAGAGTTTAAATTAGATTAAAAATGTATTATAAATATAAAATTTTTGTTTTAACCCTGAAGTTTTTAAAGAGTTTTTATTTAAATTAAAAGCGGATTATAATTTTAAAATTTTTTTAATGCAAATTTTAAACAATGACTTGTTTTGAAAACATATAGATAGATCCCTTCAATATATTTTTTTTGTTGTTGTTTAAGATCAAAAACTTATCAATATATTTAAAGGCAAACATTTAAAAATTAATTTGCAACATTATTTTTTATTAAAAAAAAACAACAAAATATATATTTTATTACAATATTACAAACGTTAGAGTTTCAATAAGTGTTGTATTTCAAACAATATAAATGAAAAACAAATAATAAAAGTTTAAACTTAAATTTAACAAAAAATAATTAAATAAAACATTTTATACTATTTCTAAGTAAATGTAAAACACAAAAAATAAGTTATAAAACATAAACTTAACACTTTTTAAATAAAAAAACAAAAGAAAAGTTTTAGAATTTAGAAAAAAAAAAACAACAAATTACAAAATACTATCAAAACACCATTATATTAAATAAATTAACAATTTATATATAAAAAAAAAAACAACAAAATTAGAATTTAGAGTACCTACAAAGAAAACTAAAACTAAATGTTTTTAAATAAAAATTATTAAAATGAAAGTAAACAAAAAGTAAAAAAAATAAAATAAAATTAACAGCACATAAACTCATTTCAAACATAAAATTTAAAATAAACAAACTTTTTTTTATAAACAAAAACTAATATAAATATATATTATACAAAACAAAAATACTACTCTCTTCTCCTAAACTTAATTCATTCACTCTCTTACTGTCTTAAAACAAATAAAATAATTGTGTTTTTTTTTTATAATAATTTACAGATGTGTAAATTTATAAAAGAAAAAATCTTTAAAATTAAAACAAATTTCAAATATTCCTTTTTTTATACCATAAAAAAATATACACATAAATACACTATTTGTAGTTTGTACCTTATAAATATTAATTAAAACAAATTAAAAACAAGAAAATATTATTTAAAAAAAAACAAAGTAGTTTTAATAAATCCTATTTTTTCATAAATTAAATATATAAACTATTAATGTAAAAATTATATTACATACATTTATTTATAAATATATTAAACAAACAACAAATTATTATTATAATTATTAATTCTTTTTTTTTTAACCTTTACTATATTTTGTTTAAACAAATTTTACTTTATTAACTTTTTTTAACTGTTTAAAGTTTAATTAAAAACACAAGAATATTTCATTTTTTTTATGAAAGACAATATTTAATGTATATTTTATAATTTTTATTTTAATTCTTTCTTAATTTTTTTTTGGTTTATTAATTAATTTATATTTAAGCTTAAAAACAAAACAAAAACCTCATAAATACAAAACTGAAATATTATTATTAAACATTTTTAATGGCTTTTTTTTTAATTATATATACTTTTTAACATATGAGCTTTCACTTATGAATATATATATTGTTTTTTAATTAACACAAATTATGGGTTTATATATATATTTTAAATATTTAAAAAAAACAAAAAAAAAAATATTAATAAAAAATTAATTTAATATATTGTTTTGCAATTCTTACATGTATGTATGTGTTGTTTTTAGTTTTAGTATGTAGCTGAAAAAAAAAAACAAAAATTAATTATTAAAAATTAATTTTATAGCGTTGGGTTTATATTTTATTATTAATATTTTTATACATGTTTTTTAGCAGAAAATTAATATTTAACAATATAATTTTTGTAGGTTTTTATATGTACTGCATTAAATTTTAATTTAAACTATAGTTGCTTTACTACCAAGAGAAAAAGCGAAATAAAAGTGATGGTTAGGGTTTTTTTTACTGCATTCAAAGAAAAGCTGCATGATATTTATAAAAAACTCTCATAAATACAATGAAAATCATTACTAAAGATCGTGCAATGTAACAGTTTCATTAATACAATGAAGCAGTTTCATAATTGTTCGTTGCTGCGCTACAGTGAAAAAATACTTCTGATGTGACATAGTATAGGTTGTTGGTCTTGTCGAGTAGATCACAAAAATGCCCATTAAACTTGCCAGACACCTTCAAATTTTAGAGTTATTGCCAAAAAACGTTTTTTTTTACTTTTCTCACTAAACCTTGTGTAAATCAGAAAATTTTCAACCGATTTTAAATTTTTAAACTGTTTTGGATAGAAAAGGGATAGGGCTTTCCATGTGTGTGAATTGGTCAATACGTAAAAGAAAGATATCTATTGATTTTTTCTATAAAATCAAATTTTTTTGTTATTTTTTTAAAATTTTTCGAGTTTATTGATTTTTTTCTGTTATAGTTCGTTTAACAACCTTTATATTTATGAGCGTTATTTTTAAAGATAATTTAATTCAAAATACGATAAGCTTTATCCTTAAAAAATCGGATAATAATTGACAGAGCTGTGATAATTTTTCTAAAAAAGAAAATTAAGATTTTGCAGGAAATCGCCGTTCAGATAACCCAGGCAAAAAAATAAATTTATCATAAATGGTCATATACAATATTTTTAAAGGTTTTTGGCGCGCTGAATCCGTTTTGGCGCGCTGAAATTGCTCTATCTCGTCAGGTTTTTGAGATATTTAACATAAATTGATATATCAAAAACTTAATAAGATTGCGCAATATCAAGGTCAAATTCAGGAGGTCAAAAACCTTTAAAATAATGATACGCGACCTCTCAGTATGTTCGTTAATTTTTTTATTTTTTTTGCCTGGGTTATCCGCACGGCAATTTCATACAAAATCTTAATTTTCTTTTTTAGAAAAATTATCTCAACTCTGTCAATTGTTATCCGATTTTTTTTGGTATAGAGCTCATCGTATTCACAATTAAATTTCCTTTAGGAATACGTTTATTAATATAAATGTTGTTGAACAAACTTCACCGCTCTATAAATCTGAGGTTTGTCGCTGCGTTTTGAATGAAACCAAAAAATGTTTATAGGTTTTGGTTTCCCGATTCCAAAACGGTCAGTCAAATTTTTCTATCACGTCACAATTTTGAGAAAATCGCGGTTAAAGTGTCAAAAAAAGACCCATTTTGGCCATTTTTGAGCGCCTATAAAATAAGATCCTGACATTCGAATGACTTGATATCAAACTCATGCGAAAGTGCGTAATTTTCTCTTTAAGACAGAATCAAATTTTTTTGGAATTTAATTTTTTTAAATGGTAAAAAAATCATTAGATACAAGTGCTTTGAATCTAATATTTACGTGTGTATTTGTATGGAAATTTGTTAAAAAACACTGTGTAAATAAACTAAATATTTGAAAAATGGAAGGTTTTCTGTTAATGATTTTTTTACCATTTTAGAAAATTTAATTCACAGAACATTTTATCTTGTCTTATAGAGAAAATTACATACTTTTGAATGAGCTTGATACCAAGTCAATCGCATGTCAGGATCTTATATTATAAGCTTTCGAAAAGGGTCCAAAATGGCCTTTTTCGGCACTTTAACCGCGAATAACTCAAAATCCTGACGTGATAGACATATTTGGGTTGCAGATTTGGAATCAGTGCAACAAACACTACCAAAATTACTTACCAGAATCCAATACGCATTTTCATGTTGAGCTGTGCTATAGAAGAAACAAATCGATAAACTCAAAAAATTTTTAAAAAAATAACAAAAAATTAGATATTGTTGAAAAATCAATACATATCTTTCTTATATGTATACCCCAAATCACACACATGAAAAGCCCTATCCTTCGTCTATCCAAAATAGTTGAAAAATTTAAAATCGGTTGAAAAATGTTTAAGTTACACGTGGTTTAGTGAAAAAAGTCCCAAAAAAACGTTTTTTTACAATAACTTTAAAATATGAGGGTGTCTGGCAAGTTTGATGGGAATTTTTGTGATCTTTTCGACGAGACCTACAACCTTATATTCGATTTTGTGTTTTTTGTAGCACAGTGTAATTATAAAATATTTCATTATATTTTCCATACATATGAATAAAATTTCAGGAACTTTTACGAAACTCCTTAAACATATTATGAAATGTTTCATAAAAACTATAAAACATTTCATAGATTTGATTTATATTTTTTTAAATATATCATCTTAATAAGAACTCGCGAAACTTGGAGCAGATGGCATAGGTACCACCATAATGCTTTCACCGCCACTCCAGCATTTGAAACTAAAACGAAATACCCTAACTGTCGCCAAAGCAAATCGAAGATGGAAGGAACTTGGGACAAGTCGTATAAGCAGAATTTTATGGCCACGCTATGATTTAGGAAGAACTAAATTCTTACTTACACTTACGAGAATAGAATGTCGTATGTTGACAGGTTTAATAACGGGACACTGTCTTGTCGGAAAACATGCCAAGAACATGAATCTTATTACGGACGCAAACTGTAAAAGGTGCGAGACACCAGACGTCGAAGAGACCATTGAACACATCCTGTGTCACTGCCCGGCTTTGGCACGAACTCGACTATCAATTATAGGAAGTTCACAGTTCGAGACTTTGGAGGAAATTACGAGGATAGACCTTAAAAGCTTGAAACAATTCGCAATGAAGGTCAATGTATTTAGTTTACATCGATAAGCGGAAAAAGTTTTGTGGTATCGCTATGGACCAATTGGTCTATGCGGAGTGCCCATCTGGCACCGCCACCCTAACCTAACCTAACCTAACCATCTTAATAAAACTCTTTTAGTATTTATAAAATGTTTCATAAATAATATATATTTTCTAAAATTTATGAAATGGTTCATTAAATTTATGAAAACCTTTCATTATATAAACGATAAGTTTAATAGTATTTATGAAATTCCTTACTGATATACTATGATATTGTTTCATAAATGTAATGAAATACTTAAGAAAAATAATTATTATTTCTATGAAATTTTTGTATAGTATTTATGAAACATTTCATAATATTTATGAAACAGTTACATTGGACGAACTTTAATGACAGTTTTATTATATTTATGAAAATCGTTTATAGTATTTATGAAATGTTTCATTAATATAAGCAAATGCATTATTTTTTTGAAAAAAAATTGGAAGACCTAAAATAAGAAATTAAAAAAAAAACTTTTCCCCCAGTCATCTGGTATGTCTTCAGGAACTAAAATTGTTTGCCACAATTTATGACATATTTTGATTTTTCATAAAATCATGAAATTTTATGAAATGAATTTCATTGGTTTTTTTTTCATAAAACTTTATTATAATTATAAAGGTTTCATAAATATAATGAAATTTTATGACAAAAATATTTATGAAACCATTTCATAAATATTAAAGCATTTTTCTTTGGGTATTCTTAATGGGACCCCAAACCAATATTTCGTTGAGTTACGAACGGAATGATTACATATCGTCACCTAAAATGCAAAATGCCCTAACTAACATGTTATTAATTTTACAGGAGAAGCAAAAAACAGTATGGATTAAAATTTTTAAATTGTTAATAACTTTGTTGGTTTTGATTGAATTGGCCTAACATTTTGTGAGGACATGCGTTTTGTGAATATGTATCAAAATTAATCAAAATGATTTAAAAAATGTGTTTCTAGTTGCGTTCATTGGCGATTTCGCAATTCACATGTTTTTAATTTTTGGCTACAAAATCGCTAATTTTTATTATGTGATTCTAATTTTTTTGTAGGAACGTGTAGGTTAATAAAATACACCAGAATCTATCAAAATACCGATTTTGAATTTTTTGTTAGGGCGTTTTGCATATTAGGTGACGATATACCCTCTACCACTTATACTCCGATTTTTCTGCAATTTCCATATATTTTAGAGTACCAAAATCTAAGATTTAGAGGGACATTGGTATTATTTCGTTTGTTTTATATTTTTTATTGTTATATTTCTTTCAAAGGAACTTGGTGAACATTTTATACAGAAGGTATATCTAATTGTGTATTCGACTTACAAAGAAAGTCTCCCTGGTGTCACCCTCCAAAATGAAATTTAAATAGGTTGTTCAGAACAAAAATTAATTAAACACGTACTTTTTTAAAGCGGCCCAAACTAATTTTTATAGGGGGGGTCGATTTGTACGGGCGGATGTTGATCTTTTTCAGTTTTTAAAGATTTTCGCCTATTTAACACTTGTTACACAGTGCAACAACCAAAATCGGAATGGCATGAAACCAAAAGCAAATGAAAGTTAAAATATTCCATAACAAACTTTTTTATAGTTCAGCGCTAAATTTTTTTACACGCTTTTGAAGTTGGTGAACTTTTATTATAATAATAATTGCTTGAAAATTGTATATGGCGTATGTTTAATTTTGTAATTGCCTTTAAATAACAACACAGCTCAACATGAAAATGCGTATTGGATTCTGGTAAGTGACTTAGGTAGTATTTGTTGCGCTGATTCCAAATCTGTGACCCAAATATGTCTATCACGTCAGGATTTTGAGTTATTCGCGGTTAAAGTGTCGAAAAAGGCCATTTTGCGCCCTTTTTGAAAGCTTATAATATAAGACCGTGACATGCGATTGACTTGGTATCAAGCTCATTCAAAAGTATGTAATTTTCTCTATAAGACAAGAGAAAATGTTCTTGGAATTTAATTTTTTAAAGTGGTAAAAAATCATTAACAAAAAATCTTTAATTTTTTAAATATTTAGTTTATTTACACAGTGTTTTTTTAACAAATTTCCATACAAATACACACGTTAATATTAGAATTAAAGCACTTGTGGCTAATAATTTTTTCACTTTTATAAAAAATTAAATTCCAAGAAAAATTGACTTTGTCTTAAAGCAAAAATTACCCACTTTCAAATGAGCTTGATATCAACTCATTCTCATGTCAGGATCTTATTTTGTAGGCACTTGAAAATGGCCAAAAAGGGCAATTTTTGATACTTTAACCACGATTTTCTCAAAATTGTGACGTGATAAAGAAATTTGAGTGACGGTTTTGGAATCGGGAAACCAAAAAATATAAACTTTTTTTGGTTTCATTCAAAACGCAGCGATAAACCTCAGATTTGTAGAGCGGTGCAATCATACGCAATGATGCACATTGGATTATTTTTAATAATTTGGCTTTTCAACGAAATTCATACCGGTTATAGCTAACGTAATATCAAACTTAAGTTTGGACGCTGGACCACACATGCCCAATAACGGAACTACCCGGGGCCCATAATATAGGACATGTTTAGTACACAAAAACTTTAAATGCTTTAAAATCACCAACTTTAAATGCGTGTAAAAAATAATCTAGCGCTGAACTAAAAAAACGCATTGAGGGGCTTGTCATGTGAAATGTCGACTTTCATTTAATTTTTGTTTCGTACCATTCCGATACAGAAAGTTTGATATTGTATCACTTTGTTATCATGTTAAAAGGTATTAAAAAGTTTTATCTCGTGGTAGTAAACACGTTCCAAAAAAGACGTTCCAAAAAAGACAATTTATTTACAAAAATGTCTTAAAATTTTGGTATTTTAATCTGAAATACTGAAAAACTGAAGAATACACCCCCTAAATATAAATTTGGGCAGCTACAAAAAATGCGGTCATTTAAATGTTTTCAAACATAGAATTTTGACCAAATTCCGATAATTGATTGAACTGTTGACATGGACACTAAAAAAAATGAAGGTAAAACTTTTTTTTAGCTCTGGAATTATATATAAATTTTTATTTTTAATAACTTACAAGTTTTGTATACGCTCAATTTAATGATTTTCATAGCAAATAATTTTTAAATGTTTCTATATAAAAATAAACGTTTTTCTGTTAACAAAATATTTAAATATGACTTCTACACTATACTCACTAGGTCTATTCGATTACCTTACTACAATCTACTATTTTTTACTCATTTTACTACAGCTGGAAATTTTCAATACAAAAAGTAAACAAGACTTTCCAGTTGTAGTAAAAAATAGTAAGAAATTTGGGTAATCGAATAGGCCTAATATTTATTTGAATTGCTTGCTTAATAAAAAAACTTAAGATTTTAATTTTGATTTTTAATAACAACATTTCGATTTTGGAACAAACATAATTTTTTTTATAGCGTCAAAAAAATATTTATAAAAACATTGACAAATACACTACTTTAAAAAGTAAATAAATTTTAACTTTAGGCGTTCTTTTAAATTATTTAACCAAATTTTTTATTATTTTTAAAGTTTAATGTAAAAAAAAATTTTAAAAAATAAAACAATAAAACCACAAAAATAAATAAAATAAAACAAAATTAGCTTATAATTATTGTGATGTAGTTTATAATTAACAAACAAAAAAAATATATATTATATATTAATAATAATTAAATTTAAAAAATTAAAAAAAAACAACAACAAATACAAATTATATACTAATAAATATAAATATATATAGAGAGAAACAAAAAGATGATAATGTTTAAAACTTATAATTTACACCATAAATATAATAATATATATTTAATCAAATATTTTAATTTCATTTTTTTTTTACTTTATGTACTACAAAATACTAAAACAAAATATCAAAGAAAACAAAAATTAAAAAATTATTATTAATAAACAAACTACAAATTATATTTGCAAAATAAAATATAATTTTTTTAAGCTTTGAAATAAATAAAAGTAAACACAAATTACACTTTTTATTACAGTTAACTAAAAAAAAAAACGAAAAATAAAATTAAAAAAAAAATTATTAATACAAAAAACCCCACTTTTTTATAAACCTAGAAAAAAAAACAACAATTTATAAACTAAAAATGTGTGTAAATTTACTTTCTTTTCTAAACATTTAACAAAAATGATTACAAAAACAAATAATTATTAAAAAAATTTAATAAAACAAAAACTAGCAGACAAATATCAACAAAAAATTCAATATTATGTGTTAATTGCAAAAAAATAAAAGGGAAATTTAGTAAACCTTTTAACAAACAAACAAAAAATGGAAAAAGAAATTATTTATCTTATAGGCCAAAAATTAAAAAAAAAAAAATCTAAATATTATAGAAAAAAGTATAAAAAAACAAACTAAAACAATAATTACATTTAAATTTAAATTAAAAAAAAAAAAATAAAATATCTTAAACAAAAAAAAAAACAAATATATATACAAATATAAAGATAAAAGTGTTGTGAAGTTTATTTATTTTTTTCCCCTCTTAAATGTTTTTAGTTTTGTTTTTTTAGCTAAATGTTTTTAAAACATATTTAGAATTTTGCACTTTTAAAAGCAAAAATAAAAAGTGGATATTTCAATTGTTAGTTTTTTTTTATAGATGTAAAAATTTAAACCACTTTTTTGCAAAATAATGAAAGACATGATAAAAAAAATTAGAAATAGAAAAAAGGGATATTTAAATTACAAACAGGTGATGTCGAAATATTTTTTTAGTTCAATAATTCCACGTACATATTTCAAAAGCGTTTAAAAAAACCTTTTTTCTAAAGAAATGGGGAAAATAAATGACCTCAAACTTGAATAAACTATTTTTCATTGATATCACTGTGACACAATTGAAGGGTCATTTCTTAGGGCCTCAACCAAACCAAGACAGTTTGAAAGTACTTGTGTGTAGTAGTAAAACCCCCAATGGGTTTTGCTCTGTAACGTCTCAAATTTTTTTTATAGCCCACTGAATTTTTTTTTTTTTTTTTTTAAAGGCGTTTGAAAAAAGTCGAAAAAAATAATGTAACTGTTCTCTTGAGCTTAAAATAGTGTTAGGATGTCTTCAATAGAATTTGATGGGAAATTTTTTTCTAGAATATATTAACTAGAGTTTTTCACGGGAATTCCCGGGACGGGATTTCCCGGGAATTCCCGTAAATTTTCAATCCCGAAATCCCGGGAAATAGAGCGGGAATTCCCGGGAATTTTCGTTTCTTTAAAATTGTTGATTTTTCGACTTCTATTGATTTTCTGTATGTGATTTTTAATGATTTTATTGAAATTCTTGATAATTGATGGCAGAAACGTACACAGGGACCAGGAGTGACTAAAAAGTATTCCAAGAGAGACCTTTTAACTAAAAAATGTCATAAAATCTGAGACTTGTGAAATGAAAAAAGTCTCAAAATATCTAAATCTAAATCTTCGATAGTATATAATTATCAGAACCTGATACTTTTTTTCAGAAGTTGAGAAATTTTCTTTCTTTGACCTGCATTAGAAAAATTTGCAGTATGATTATTTGTTTCTATAGAAAATATTTATGTCTCTGAACATGATTCTTTTTAAATCAATAAATTTATTTAAAATCTGTGTAAGGAATGACTCTAAATTAACGGGGTTTTCTTTTAGAAACCAGAATTTTTAATTTTTTTAAATAATTTTTTGGGGTAAATTTTCTTATAATTTAATTTTCCTAAAACTGTTACATTCATTTTCAGAGACATAATTGAGAAATTCCTCTGAATCAGTTTCACTGTGTTTTAAAGGCAAAGCGTTGAGAACCAATTGTAAAAATTAACTGAGATGAATTAGAATAAATGATGAATTTTTATTATTAAAACAGATAAAGCGATGTGAAATAACATATTCTCTTAAAAATACATTTTAAAGACTTCGACATATTTGGGACGTGTTTTTGTAAAAACTGTGTAACAAAAATTGTTATTTTTTTCTCTAAACTTATTTTTTTGTTTGTTTTAAAGATACTAAATAAGAGTTTTATGGTGTTAATAAACATTATAAATAGTGTAATTGCATTCATAAGATTTTTATATATTTTTTTGACAAAAAATTTGGGTTTTTAGTTTTTGCGGGAATTCCCGGGATCCCGGGAAATTTAAAAATGAATCCCGCTTTCCCGGGAAATGAAAAAGTCCGGGAAAAGAAAAACTCTAATATTAACCCTCTATCAGCCGAATTTATTGCTCATTTAAGTACTTTTCTTAAGAAATGGCTCAAAAGTCTACTAAGACTTTCGTTTAAAGAATTCAAATGTTCTACGAATATGTTCTGCATCAAATTTCACTAGGGGTTACTGGAGGCAGGAAGTTCGACTGGTATAAGGAAAATGCAGAAAAAAGATAAATTGTAAAGTGTTATTCATTTTTTTATATTTTTGCCAGAAATTGTATACAATTGTAACTAACAAATTTAGGAAAAAATATAAAAAGTTAATGATACTTTACAATTAATCTTTTTTATGCATTTTTCGTATACCGGTCGAACTTTCCGCCTTCAGTAACCCCCAGTGAAATTTGATGCCGAAAATAATCGTAGAACAATTTAACCCTTTAATCGCACGTCTTAGTAGGTGTCTGAGCCATTTCTTAAAAAAATGACGCAAATGACACATTAAGACGGGAGATATTAATTTAGCGTACTATAGAAAAATGTTCCCCATAAAATTCTATTGAAGACATCCAAACACTATTTTAAGTTCAAAAAAACATTACCCGATTAAAAATTTTTATATGATGCAATATATAATGATATGTAATACAATATATAATTATACGCAATTTGATCCGAAAAATGGTGGATGTTTTTGCATTAAAAAAGATCAACTTGTATATAATATGATTTGATTTCATCCGAGTTTTGACCAGACATTGCCATATATTGGTGGATCTAATTAGATCTAATTGCATAAAAACATATAAAATCCTGGTGTTTTTGGTTTGGGTTGAGATACACCACAGGTCAACGATACATTCACCAAACATATAATTTTATAAAACAAAAAAATGTTTGGGTACGTTTCGAACCAGATAGGTGATATATGTTACATAACCCTAACAAGAAATTTTTAGGAACATTTTAAAAAGTTTTTTATACTTTGTCTAAAAAACTTAGAAAATTGTTGGTTAAGAAACATTTATAGTTATATATGGAACAGAATGAGAAATATATAATTTTATATTAAATTATACAGAAAAACAAATTTTGTATTGACCCTCATATAATTAAATATAATTATATCAACCGTACGCATTTTAATCCGAATCATGATTAAATTATATATAACTACATATGACTGCATTTAAAAAATTTAGAAAATAGCTCACGGAATATATGATCATATATGATTCGTTAGGTTTGTATCAAGTTATATATTGTTATATATGTTTATTTTTACTCGGGTATCATTAGTTTTTTCGACTTTTTTCCAACGCCTTTGAAAAAAAACTGAAAAATTCAGTGGGCTATAAAAAAAATTTGAGACGTTACATAGCTAAACCCTTTGGGATTTTTACTACTATACATAAGTACTTTCAAACTGTCTTGGTTTGATTGAGGCCCTAAATGTACTGTTGCACTGTGTATTTTTTATTTAAACTGTATTTATGGTAAGGCCCAACAACCGGCTTGCAAGGGAAGTCTCCCTGGTGTCACCCCCGACCTTCATGAAATTTGGATATGTTGTTAAGAACGAAAATTAATTCGACACGTATTTTTTTTAGCGGCCCAAACTCATTTTTAGGGGGGTCGATCGGTATGGGTGAAAATTGACCTTTTCCATTTTTTTACGATTTACGCGTATTTAAACAAAATTAATATATTAATATATATATGTATGGTATCAGATTAAAGGTATTAAAAATACCCATCTCGTGGTGCTAACAATGGGCCAAAAAATTTAATATTTTTCGCTTAACAAAAATGTCCGAAAATTTTAGTATTTTACTCAAAAGTTGTGCATGTTTGTACACGTTCTTAGCACACGTAGATAGGTTTTCCAAAGACCTTTCATTTGGTATGTAACATGACTAGGTTTTTTTGCATAATATAAGAGATAAACGAAAAAAAAAACTAAAAAATGGCCTTGTCTTCCCCCCTCCTTTTTACCCCCTAAAGCTAAGTACTCTGTTCGGTTTCACGGGAAAAAATCTGTCAAACTCCATATAAAAAAAAAAAAAAATTGGCAACGCGAGGAATTAAGGGGAAATTGTTAAAAAAGTTTTCACTCATTTTTATTATACAAGACAATTTAAATTGCCGTGAAAAAGTGACATTTCAGTTTTGTTATGATCGTTTCTTTCTTATCATTGTCAAAAGTTCTTGATTTTTAAATGTTTTATTGCAATTTGAGGCGTTTAAAGTTTAAGTGAAATTTTCACCGTAAGAAACAGAGTACTTAGCTTAAATATGAATTTGGCCGCTAAAAAAAATACGTGTCCCTTAATTTTTTCTGATCTACAAAATAAACTAAATTCCATAAAGATCCGCTGGTGTCACTAGGGAGACTTCACTTGTTAGATCCAAAATAAGCATAATTTTATACTCTTAAAAATTGTGCAATTTTTTATTTTATTTTAATACTCCTTTTTTACTCCCGTTTTCTTCAACATGAAAAATGAGAATGGAACTGTAAAAAATCACGTATTCAGGTCTTTTCCGTCTTTCACAACTTTTTAATTCACATGCAATTTTCCGAATCACATTAAATCGAATTCAGTGTTCTGTTGTTCACATTTTCATTCGAAGCTTAAGTCGAAAAACTAAAAGTTTAAAATTAAAAATTATAACGAAAAAGTACATTCGTATTACTCTCAAAACGAAAAAAAAAATCGGAAGTAAAATCTAGAGCACCAAAAAATTCGGAAATTTTTATTAACACTTTTTTATGTGAATTTATTTTTTAAACAGCGGTTTTAATACATAGGGGTCTTGAAAAAAATATCCTATCCGCTGTTCCGAAAAAGTAATTCGCATAAAAAATGTTAAATTTAATAGTTTTAAAATTTGTATGGTTATAATTTTTATCCTTGGTTATTCAATTTAAAATGTGAACAGAAAAAGATTCGGAAATTTTAATGTGAACTGGAAAGACATGGAAGACAGAACAGACACCCAAATTTGTCGCATTTTGGAGTTAAGCAGGAATATAGTGATTGGACAAACATAAATTAAAAAATAAAACAAGTAAGAAAGTTATAGTCGGTCATGACCGACCATATGATACACTACACCAGTGTTTTCCGGAAAAAGTCCAAATATAAACCGATTAGATCTATCTTTCCTTAGATCTTTAATTGGTATAGAAAACATACACAAACAAAATTTGAGTGAAATTTGCATATTTTCGTAGCCAATAGACCGATTTTACAAACTATCTGGAGAAATTTTTATATGGGTCTAAGTTCAAAAATGGTCCAATTATATTCAGAACTGAAAAGGCCACCAATGCACACGTTTAACTCCTACAAACAAAATGTTGATGAAATATTTCCAATTTTTATGAATTTTGAGAGATTTATATGAATATCGGGAGGGTGGTTTGTATGGGGACTACAAGAAGAACTGGTCCGAAATTTGGAATGATGATTTTTGAATACAAAATCTGTTTATTACCTGCCAAGTTTCGACACGGTTATTAGAGGCATTTGAGCCAAGTTATAAAGGAACGTTTGTATGGGGGATAGGCCTAAACGTGGATCGATTGTTTCCAATTTCAGTAGGCTTCGTCCTTATGCCAAAGGAAGCTTACGTTTCAAATTTCATACAAATAGGTTGATAATTGCGATCTGTATTGGACGGACATCACTAAATCGCCTCAGAAAGTGATTTTGAGTCGATATACTTGAAGGTGTGTTTAGGAACAATATTTCGGATAGTTACAAACATCAGCATTACAGTCGGTCAATAATGACCATATAATTGCCGGAAACAGATCCCAAGACCTATTTTATTTTCCATGTAAAATCCCGCGCTGAATCTGTAAATGAAGTCCAAAGTTTCAAAAGTAGAACAGTTTTCGAGATATTGCTAGATATAGGCCTACTATTTTGAAACAAATGAGCTTTCAATTTTCTCATACACTGGAGGTCCACCTTAAAGTTCATATCCTAGTTGGCAAAATTAAATCACCGCTGACATACTGCTGACACTCCTTTTATAAAATTTGCTGACGTCATCATACAATTTTTCCAAATATCCTCGAGGACAAGTTAGGTGTTGGTTGTCAAGGCCCACCATCATCGGTGGCCACCAAAATGTTTTAAGACAACCGCTGACAAACTGCTGACATGTCTTTTGGGGACATTGTGAAAAATTGTATGAAGATATCAGCAATTTTATAAAGGGGGGGTCAGCAGTATGTTAGGGGTTGTTGTAACAGATCGACCTGTAAATATATGCAAGTTTATGGTTAGTATTTTATTATGTTTCCTCTCCCTGTTCTGTTGACTCGTCCAAATCGATGTTGGATTCTACTCTCAAAAAATTATGTAAGTAAAATCAACTGAAAAAGTCAGTTAAAATAACTACTTTGTAAGTTGTTTTGGGGTCAACTACTTTTTCAGTTAAATCAACTAACAATGTTAGTTATTTTAACTGACAAAAAACAACTGACTTATGTAGTAAAAACTACTTACATTTGTAGTCAAAACAACTAAAATGTAGTAACAATAAAACAATCAATATATATATATTTTTTTTTTTCAAAATATTTTTCCAAAAAAAAATGAAGACCATTTTTTTTTTTTTTTTTAAGTTGTGAAAAATTAAAAAAAAGAAAATTTATTTTTATTTTATGAAAAACAAACTTTGAAAAATTTTCAGAGGAAAAAAAATAAAATTAACTACTTTAAATAACTGTTACTACATTACAGTACTTTTTTGTTAGTTGTTCAAAAAAACGACTTAAAATAACTAACAGAAATAGTTGTTTGATATTTTTCATATAAAAACAACTGACTTTGTAGTTGAAAACAACTAACTACTGTAAAATATACAAACAACTAACATGTAGTAACTTACATAATTTTCTGAGTGTAAGAAGTCGGTTTTGCTGCGAAGTTGAAGAGGCGTAGTACGTCAAGTGGAGAACCTCCACATGCGGGGCACGTTTTGGGTATTGTCTGTTTAATTCTCTAAAATAAGCCGACTACAGTATCCGGATATTGTGCCGGTACCACTCTTGTTCTTCTTGGCAGACTTCTCTCTTCTTCTGCGATAAGAGGGGGGGGGGGGCGGCCTCCAAGTAGGGCATTCCATCTTATAACACATACACTCAAAAAATTATGTTAGTAAATTTAACTGAAAATGTCAGTTAAAATAACTACTTTGTAAGTTGTTTTGGGGTCAACTACTTTTTCAGTTAAATCAACTAACAATGTTAGTTATTTTAAATGACAAAAAACAACTGACTTATGTAGTAAAAACTACTTACATTTGTAGTCAAAACAACTAAAATGTAGTAAAAATAAAATAATCAATATTTAATTTTTTTTTTCAAAAAATGTTTCAGAAAAAAAATTGAAGACCAAATTTTTTCCAAGTTTTTTTTTTAAAAAAAAAAAGTTATGAAAAATAAAAAAAACGAAAATTTATTTTTATTTTTTGGAAAAAAAAACTTTGAAAATTTTTCAGAGATAAAAAAATAAAATTAACTACTTTAAATAACTGTTACTACATGACAGTACTTTTTTGTTAGTTGTTCAAAAAAACGACTTAAAATAACTAACAGAAATAGTTGTTTGATATTTTTCATACAAAAACAACTGACTTTGTAGTTGGAAACAACTAATTACTGTAAAATATACAAATAACTAACATGTAGTAACTTACATAATTTTCTGAGTGTAGGGATATACATCTTATAACACCAAATTTCTTTTCTAACATGCCTCGGGAGATGATCAATTTCCGTTAGGTGGTGGTTCGGCTGATCTGTCTCGCCATCATGTGACTGTGTTTCTTAGCCGAAAGTATCTTCGTCTCCTCATGTAGATGGTGTACTGAAGACATCTGAAGGCAGCCCGTTTTGGTTCTCATGGCTGCATTTTGACAACTCTGAAGCTTTTTCCAATGCGTTTCGCTCACACTCGGTGGCCACACCGGTGCTGCGTAGTTTTCCACTGACTGGCGAATAGTAGCCACCAAGGTTTCTTTGTCCTTACCCCAAGTGCTGCCGGCTAGCGACTTGAGGACGTTGTTTCTACTGCGCAATTTATTGCACGTTGCAGTGGCATGCGCCGAGGACTAATACAAACTGTCGAATGTTACCCCCAATATTTTGGGGTGGTTCGCTGTTGGAATTTTGACGCCATCGACTTAACATCCAGTACCAGTTGTACCTGTTTCGTCCATATGGTTAAGAGTGTCGCCGATGATTTGACTGGGGAAAGCTACACTTAGAAAATTATTGCAGTTACTACATGACGGTGGTTTGTGTAGTAAGTAGTTTTCAACTACAATATCAGTTGTTTTTGTATGAAAAATCTCAAACAACTCTTTTTGTAGTTGTTTTAAAAAATAAATACAAAAAATTACTACATTTTAGTAATAGTTGATTTATGTAGTTGTTTTTGTCTATAAAAAATTAAAAATGTTTACAAAAACGGATTTGTTTAACAAGTTGGAAGTTATATGGAAAAATTAAAATGTAACTTAATTTTTTGTGGGGGCTAGATTTTGATAGGTGTTACCTTTATTTTTTGATTTTGTGAATAATGTATCGAAATATCGGTATATGGCCCCATAAAGAATATATATTATTGATCAGTGATAGATCCCAAGACATTATATGAATGTTTGTCCAAATAACAACAAATATTACTTATGATCATAGTCTGGTTAATTTCGGAAATGGGCGAAATCGGACCAGGGAAAAAAGTTCCCCCTTGAAGAACTAAACCAACCTTTAAAAAACGCCAGTTTTAACATATTTTTTGTACTTTGTTAAACAAATAAAACATTTTTTAATCGGAAAAAGGGCAGAGTCCTCTACTTGAATCCAGGGGATGAAAAATTTTTTTTTTTTTCGTTCCGCCCTCTTTTTAGGGTGTGGTTTAAAAATATAATAAAAAAAATATTTTGAAATTGTATTAGTGAAGTGCAAAAACCATAATAAATGAATTTTATTTATTGCGAGGGGAAAAATGTATTTTACGTGCCACACCGACCCCTCCCAAAAACGCTTTTGTCAATTTTTTTTTAATTTTTACACATTTTGGAGGGTATAAAAAATTCGGCACAGTCGAATTTAACACTCTCACTTGGTTTTTAATTATTTTGTAATTAATTAACTTTTTTTTACCTTTTTATTATCTTAGAATGACATGACATCACTTGTTTGAATACTTTAATTTGATTTTGTATATTTTTTTTTTGGAAAGTAAAAACGGGAATTTTTTATAACTTAAAATAACAAAAAAAATATTTAATACATAAGACTGCTAAAAAAATCAGTGCAGCGCTAGTTGTAATTACAAAAGTATTCATAAAATGATAAAAAAAAATATTAAAAAAGCAAAAAACTACAAATTAAAATTTAAATAAATAAAAAAAATAAATAAAAATAATTTTAAGCTGTTTAAAGTGTTTTATAGAAATTTATGGACCATAATTACAAATAATTAAAAAAAAGAAAATTTTTAAATTTTACTTAAAACTAAAAAAAAGTAAAAAAAACAAATACAAAGAAGCTTAATCACAAAAATTTTTTTTGTTTGTTTATAAATAAAGTAAAAATTAAATTACAAAAATTAATTGTATTCTTACAAAAAAAAAAGTTCAATATTTAAATGTAACAAACAACAACAAATTATGCTTTATTTGTTATTTTAGATTAAAAAGTAAAAAAAAAAACACAAAAAATTTAAATTAAAACAACAAATGAATTTAATATTTAAATACAAAAAGGAAACTACTAAATTTAAGAATGTTTGAGTTTTTTTTTTCTTTAATAATAAAAAATAACTTTCGTTTTTTGTGTTTTTTGTCTACATGTTTGCATACAATTTATTAGTGAAAATATCTTAAAAATTACAAAAAAAAAAACAGAAAAAAATATTTAAAAATAAAAATTATATACACATACATACAAAAAAAAATTATTAATTGTGTAATTTATCAATTTATTCAATTGTTTTCATTTAGTTTAGCTTAAATATGCTTATTAATCGTTTAATATTTTTTTTTATATATCTATAATTAATTTTTTTTTTAATTTAAAAACAAATTATCATTATTATTATAAAACAAAAAAAATATATAATATATCAATATGATTGAAAAAATGCATAAATATTATTTGTTTTATTTTTTGTAGTCGATTTTATTATTTTTTTGTTTTTTTGCTGCCACTTTTGGGAATTTTTATAAAAGGAGTTTGGATTAGTGCCCCCCCATTTCCCGGTTCTCGGTATTACCGGAAATACCGGTTGTGGTACCGGTATTGCCGGTTCTGATCCTGGTACCGGTTCTCAAAAAAATGATATACCATAAAATATTTAAATAACAGCATTTAATCAGTATTTCAGATATACACACAAAAAATTTTTTTTTCCATGAACGATTTTCATAGTATTTATGAACAAATTCATACAATTTATTAACTTTTTCATAATATGTGAAATTTAAGAATTTTTAACATTTTTCATAAATACTATGAAAAAGTTTATAAATATTATGAAAAAGTTAATAAAATGTATGAATTTGTTCATTAATACTATGAAAATCGTTCATGGGAAAAAAAAATTTTGTGTTTATTTAGTTGTGTTTGTAAAATTATTTAAAAATCCTGTAACTATTTTTTTCCTTAAATTAATAAAAACAAGTAAAAAAGTTATAGTCGGTCAGGACCGACCATATGATACTCTACACCAGTGTTTTCCCGAAAATGAGTTCCAAGTCTAAACATGGGCCGATTGGATCTATCTTTTGTTAGATCTTTATTTAGTGTAGAAAACACACAGAGATCAAATTTTAGTGGAATTGGTTTATTTTTTTGTCAATAGACCGATTTAACTGAATATCGGTCGAAATTTTTATATGGGGGACTAACAAGGGAAGTCTCCCTAGTGTCACCCGCGGATCTTTATGGAATTGGTTTAATTTTGTAGATCAGAAAAAATAAAGGGACACGTATTTTTTTTAGCGGCCCAAATTCATATATAGGGGGTAAAAAGGAGGGGGGAAGACAAGGCCATTTTTCAGTTTTTTTTTCGTTTATCTCCTATATTATGCAAAGAAACCTAGTCATGTTACATACCAAATGAAAGGTCTTTGAAAACCCAATCTACATGTGCTAAGAACGTGTCCAAACATGCACAACTTTTTGTCATATTGAGTAAAATACCAAAATTTTAGGACATTTTTGTTAATAAGTTAATAAATTATTAACTTCTTTGACCCGTTGTTAGCACCACGAGATGGGTATTTGTAATACCTTTAATCTGATACCACACATGCCTATATTAATTTTGTTTAAATAGGCGTAAATCGTAAAAAACTGAAAAAGGTCAATTTCCCTCCATACAAATCGACCCCCCCTAAAAATGAGTTTGGCCGCTAAAAAAAATACGTGTCGAATTAATTTTCGTTCTTAACAACATATCCAAATTTCATGAAGATTGGAGGGTGACACCAGGGAGACTTCCCTTGTAAGTCCAAAAATGGTCCAATTATATTCCGATTTGATTAGGTTACCAAAGTACACGTTTAACACCTAAAAATAAAATTTTTTATCAAATATTTCCAATTTTATGAGTTTTGAGGGAATATTGTGAATATCGGGAGGGTGGTTCACTCAGAAAATTATGTAAGTTACTACATGTTAGTTGTTTGTATATTTTACAGTAGTTAGTTGTTTTCAACTACAAAGTCAGTTGTTTTTGTATGACAAATATCAAATAACTATTTCTGTTAGTTATTTTAAGTCGTTTTTTTGAATAACTAACAAAAAAGTACTGTAATGTAGTAACAGTTATTTAAAGTAGTTAATATTATTTTGTTTATCTCTAAAAAATTTTCAGTTTTTTTCCAAAAAATAAAAATAAATTTTCGTTTTATTCAACTTAAAAAAAAAATTGGTCTTCAATTTTTTTTTTTCTGAAAAATTTTTTTAAAAAAAAAAATAATAATAATTTTACTACATGTTAGCTGTTTTGACTACAAATGTAAGTAGTTTTTACTACATAAGTCAGTTGTTTTTTTGTCAGTTAAAATAACTAACATTGTTAGTTGATTTAACTGAAAAAGTAGTTGACCCCAAAACAACTAACAAAGTAGTTATTTTAACTGACATTTTCAGTTGATTTTACTAACATAATTTTTTGAGTGTTTGTATAGGGACTACCAGAAGGAGTGACCCGATTCCTTTGAAATTTGGAATGATGATTCGTGCATACAAATTTTGATTACCTGGTAGATTTCCAAGCGATATCTATTACACTGTACGACAAAATTCAACTTTTGGTTGCACACATGATCGGGACCAAAAAATTCTGAAAGTAGAGCTAAAATAAAGATACCCGTATTTCCCAGTTTTTCTAGATCAATTCGTTTTCGCGTTTATAGCAAATTAATATTTTGTATATATGTATTCGAGTTTCAATCACTTGGGGAAGTGAGGATTACACCCGCAACAGTTAATCGTGATAGCATAAATTTTGCTGAAATACTTGTAAATAGTATCAGATAAAATGTGCGAAACATGAGGAAAATCGATCCACGGGTTTAAAAGTTATGAAGAAATTTCTCAAATTTGGACGTTTTTTCACATGTTTTTATACTTTCTTTAGTGAAATAGGGTTCAAAATACTCTAACTTTTGAAAGACAATTTTGATGCTCCTAAAGTTTGGCATATATATTTGTTATTTACCTGGCCACGTTGGTATTGAATTTCGAGGAAATCGATCCAGGGTTTAAGAAGTTATGATCAAAACCGTTAATTTCGGATTAATTTTACCTTGAATTTCCTCGTTCAAAAAACCCTAAATGTTCTTTAAAAATATTGGTATGCGACAAATATATTTTACAAAGTAATTTTATCGCTAAAAAAATATACACTTTAAAAAATTTTATCGCTAAAAAATATACACTTAAAAAAATTTTACACTCAAAAAAAATTTACACTAAAAAAAAAAAAAAATATTGCACTCAAAATTTTTTTTTACAAAAACTATAAAAAGAGTTTTTTAATCCAAATAAAAAATGTCGAGTCAAAGTTATTAACAATTTTGTTTTCACTTTAGAAAAATTACTAACACTTAAAAGGGGCTAATGGAGTGTATGCATGGGTTCGGCCAAGTCGTTTTTAACTTTTCTGGTTGTTTGTTCGTGACAATTCTAAAGAAAATTGTGGCAACTATGGGAAAGTTTTAAACATCTTTTTGCAATTCACACATCTTATTTTTGTTGCCATCATAGACAATTTGGATGGCCAAAATTTTTTGAGTGTAAAATTTTTTTGAGTGTACTTTTTTTTGCGTGTAAAATTTTTTTTGAGTGTAATTTTTTTTTTCGAGCGATAAATTACTTTGTAAAATATTTTTGGGGCATAGCAATATTTTTTGAAGAGCATTTAAAATTTTTTTTAAAGAGTGAATTCAAGATGAAACATATTCGAAATTCACGTTTGTGATCATAACTTCTGAAACACTGGATCGATTTTCTCGAAATTCAATACCAACCAGACCAGGGAAATAACAAATATATATGCCAAACTTTAGGAGCATCCAAATTTTCTTTGAAAAGTTAGCGTATTTTTAAACCTCTATCATTTAAAAAAGGGTATAAAAACATGTGAAAAAACGTCCAAATTTGCGAAAACGAATTGATCTAGAAAAACTGGGAGACACGGGTATCTTTTTTTACCTCTACTTTCAGATTTTTTTGGTCCCGATCATGGGTGCAAAATCGTGTCGTACAGTGTTATAATACGGTTATTAGAGTCATTTAAGCCGAATCCAAATCGGGCGTTTGTATGGGGGCTAGGTCTTAACATTTACCGATTTTCTCCAATTTCAATAGGCTTTGTCCTTGGGCCAAAAGGTGCTTAAGTTTCAAATTTCAAGTTAATTGATTAAAAATTGCGACATGTATCGTGCTTAAACCGATAGATGGACAGACGTACGGAAGGATATCGCTAAATCGACTCAAAAAGTAATTCTGAGTCGATCGGTATGCTTGAAGGTAGGTCTAGCACCAATATTTCGAGTAGTTACAAACATCAGCTCAAACTCATTATAGCCTGTACCACAGAGTGGTGTAGGGTATAAAAATGGAAATGGTGTTTTTTACATGTTTTGAACTTTTTTTAGTAAAAGCGAAGAAAAAAAAAATTACAAAATATACATACCGGAAACCCCGGAAATACCGGAACCGGGAATACCGGTATTCCCGGAAATAATTCAAGAACCGGGAAACCGGTACCATTTTCCAGTAATACCGAGAACTGGGAATACCGGTATTCCCGGTACTACGGTGATGTTCGTAGGCACTGGTTTGGATCGGGTTGTATCGTAGAGTGTAACGAACACGTTTGATAACACGTGTTGTCGAGTACAACAATACTCTGCTCTTGGATTTTGCAAAGCAAAAGAATTAAAGCGTTTTGTATTTTTAGGTTATGTTGATTGTACTAAAATTTTTGAGGTGTCCTTACATTTTTATTCATAACTGTTGAACCGCTGAACTGATTCGCTCAAATGCAATACCAAACTTCTCGGGAGAACTTCCAATAAATATGTTGAGTTTCAGTCATCTTCAAGTAATATTTTGGCCGTGATCACCATTGTTAGCCTTTTTTATTCTCTCAACTGTATAAATTTTCCAAGAGAGCTTACTGTACACCCAAAGAAAAACGTGGGTATTCAATACTAAAAATTTAACTAAATTTTAGTTCAAAAGGAGCTAGTGCAGAAATTGGTAACCAATACTAAAATTTTTTACTAAAATTATTGAAAACCAGTAAAAATTACTAATTTTAGTACCTTGAAGATACTAAAATTAGTAAATTATTAGTAGATTTTGGTACAGAATCATTTACTAAACCTTTTACTGAAGAACTATTTTGAGTGTACAATTGGTTTTGGTTTGCAAAAGGTAAAAATAAAGTAAAAAAAAAACATCTAGTTTATACATGAAAACCGTCACCTTTCATGTGACATTTGGAGAAACATGCTTAGTCGATATAGCGTGTTTTGCTGTTAGTAGCATTTTTTAGATTCTGGTTTGGTTCGCAAAAGGTAAAAATAAATTTAAAGAAAAAAAAATCATCCAGTTTAGTCGACATAGCGTGTTTTGCTGTGAATAGCATTTCTGAATTCATCGTTTGTTAACTTAGATTCTGTAAAATATTGGTACTGATCGGACTATCCTATTAAAAGTAATAAGCAAAAATGAACACCCAAGGGAAGTCTCACAAGGGAAGTCTTCCTAGTTTCACAGTCTTTACCTACAAGGGAAGTTCCCCAACCGTTATACACAGATTTTTTAGAATCTTAAAGATTTTTGAGCTATTTTTCCTATAAAATATATAATGTTTTTATATGGGAAAGGTTTTTGTAATTCTTATCTAACGGTAGCATAACCTCGTAAAAATTCGGCTTCGTTAAATATATTTTTCACGAAAATGAGAACATTTCTGGGGGTTTTAAACCATGACATAGACCTACACTCAAAAAAAAAAGTTTGTAAAATTACAAGCAAAAGGTCTTGTAATTCTATTTTACTAATATTTTTGTCTATTTACAAAAATTGTTGTATTTTTAATAAAACAAAAGCTACCGTGCGCTTTGTAATTTTACTATAATATGTTGGTAAATTTATTTAACAATTTTTTTAGGTAAATTAACAAAAAAATAATTATTTTACAAATTAAAAAAAATTACAAGGTGTTTAGTTGTTTAACACAAGAAAATTGTAATTGTACAACAACATTTTATTTGATAGTATTTAGTCTTTCTACCAAAAAATGTTTTATTACAAACAATTTTTTTTTCAAGATTTTTTAGTTTACAAGGTTTTCAGTATTTTGACACAAAAAAATGTAATTAAACAAAAATTTGTATTGAAAAATAATTATGCAACAATAGGAGACGCAAAAATTTTCTAAGTCCATATTTTGTTAAAAATTATTTTTTATAAATAAAAAATTTCATAAAAAAATTTTTAAAATTTTTTATGTTTCGGATACAAACATTTTTCAATTAGTTGTAAGCTTTATCAAAAAAATTGAATATCAAGACAATTTTTTGGTAACTTGCTTTAAGTAAAATACCACAATTTTTATATGTTTTTACTATATTATTGTTCTAGTTTTTTTGTTTGTATTTTTACCATTTTTTGGTAATTTTACCATATTTTTTTGGTATTTTTTTTTAAATTTGGCACTAAAATGTCAATCAAAAGCTTATTTTATTTTTTTATTATTTTATCAGGTACTTAAACGTCCCACCTACAATATCCAAAGTTTTTTTATAATTTTTTAAAAATACTTGCTAAAATAATTAAAAATTCGAAAAAAAGGTAATTTTTTTGACTAGTTTTTCTTGAAAATATAAGAAATTTCTTGTGTAGCCGCCTTTGCAATTCTCATATGTTCTACTTAAGAAAAACGAAATTCCGAAAAAAAAGTGCAGTGTTATACTCTAAAAAGTTTGTTAAAAGTGTTCAAGTGAAAAAAAAATCATTTCAGGTCCCAGCAGAAATTTTGCTGAACGTTCAGCAGCTTTTGGAAGGGGAACTTGAGTAAAGGAGCGCATCCAATTGCGCTGAATTCATGCATGATTCCCTAAGGCGATGTCCCACTTTAGAGCGCTAGTTGGATACACAGAAACAGCGCTCTTTAGATGCACTGAAATCACGTGTCTTTAGAGCGCTGATTTAAGCAGAATAAAGATGCTGTAAATTCATGTATCTTTTTAGCGCTGATTTAAGCAGATTAAAGATGCAGTGAATTCATGTATCTTTGTAGAGCTGATTTAAGCAGAATAAAGATGCTGTAAATTCAAAGTTGAAATCAAATAACTAAAATTTAAAAAAATATAACAAAAAAATTCATTCGTTTTACTTTACAAAACTTTATTTATGTGAAACAAAATGAAAAAAAAAAAAAAAAATCGGAAGTGAACATCAAAAAAATATCGGACATTTTCATTTTCACATTTTTTATGGGATTTTTTTTGGGAACAGCGGTCAAAGGTGCTATGATTGAAACGCTCTTTGCAGCGCTGATTAATGCGCAATAATGATGCAGTCAAATCATGTGTCTTTGTCTAAAACTCATGTTTTTTTATTCAAAAAGTGTTAAAAATATTAAAAAGGAAAGCAAGTGTGAAATTTTATCAAAAAATAATTACACATTATAAGTTTTATATAAAAAATCTTAAAAAAAATTAAAATTTTTTCCCCTTCATCCCTAAGAGCGCTCTTTGGATGCGCTACGGTATGCTATAAACAGATGCTGTGTCGCCAAAATCTCGATTTATTTCTGCTGGGGTTGTTAAAGTGGTACTCCAGCTGCCGAAGAAGGAAAAATAAGATGCACCAATGGAAAAAACCTTTAAATTTACAAAACCAATATGTAAATATACCAATTTTTTTGTAAATTTACAAAACAAATATGAAAGTTTAGAAAAAAAAATTGTATACTTACAGAAAAAGTTGTAATTTTACTAAAATAAAGTAGAAAATACAAAAACAATATTGTAAATTTACAACTTATTTGGTTAAACTACTGTTTTTACGGCAACAAAAGAAGAAAAAATGGTATATTTACAATAAAAATTGTAAATTTATCACTTTTTACTGTAAATATACAAGTTTTTTGCCATAAAAAACTGTAGTTAAACCAAACAATTTGTAAATTTACAATTTTATTTTTTGATTTTCTACTTTATTTCGTAACTTTTTTTTGTAAGTCTACAATAATATTTTACAAAAAAAAATTGTAAATTTACACTTTCTCCCCGTAATTTTTTTGTTAAATCAATTTACAAATTATCCCCGTAACATTACGGGGATTCTTGCTAGTACATATTTTACAAAACCTGCCCCGTAAAATCACGGGGATTTTATGTCATTTTACAAACTTTTTTTTTTTTGAGTGTACGACAAAAAGTTGTGCATCTTTGGACACGTTCTTTGCATATATAGATAGGTTTTTCAAAGACCAGAAATAACGGTGGGGCCTACATTGGCAATGCGTTGATAGCGAAAAATCAAACGTTGGCAAAACACCTGTTGTACAAAAAATATTGTATTGATCCAATATCTAAATCAGCGGTTACCAACCTTTTTAGCTCGCGTACCACTAATTTTAAATTTTGTCAGCAGCGTACCCCTTAACGAGTTTTTTGTTTTCGTTAAAAAACTTCTCATATAAATATTAGAGGTAATTTTGAAATTTTTAATCTGCGGGTATTATCATTTTTTTGAAGGCTTTAGGGAAGATCAAAACAATGATGGTATTTTTTGGGAAAAATTTTCGGTCCTTGGGGTGGTTCAATGCATCTGAAAACGCGGATTTTGAGCTGATTTTTCTGCAGATCAAAAACAGCTGAAAATATTGCAAATCAGATTTCACCGATTTTACACCAAAATTAAAAACAACGGACGTTTTTTGGACTCTTAAAAAAAGTTCCAAAAGCACATCATAGATTTTTGGATTTTTTTTTTTAATACAAGGGCAGATCAACAATTCCGTGACTTTTCGAATGCAACACCCCCGTATATATGTACAATGAAATGACATTTTGAACTTAACAAAATGGTACCAAAATTTCCACTCTATCAGAAACCGTCTCAAAAATGCCCAAATACACGTTTTTTGAGAACTTTGACATACATTTTCTCAAAAACCTGAGATCATAGAAAAATTTGGAAACCCTATTTGGAATCAGCATCGAAAGGTTAATCGAAAACAAGTGGTTAGATCTCTAAATATCGCAAAAAATTCTCTCTAAATTCCACAAAAATACGTTTTTTGTAAACTTTGAACTCAATTTTCTTAAAAACCTGACGTTATGGAAAACTTTGGAAGCCAGAAGCGGAACCAGCATTGAAAGGTTAATCTAAAAAAATGTCCAAATTACTAAAATTTTGCGTACCCCCGCGGAAAGTTTCGCGTACCCCCTAGTGGTACGCATACCATAGGTTGGTAACCGCTAATCTAAATGATAACGCCATTTTTACATGTGCCCACTGTTCTAGCCAACGTTGGCAAACCGTGGGAAAAACAAACAAGTGAGAGTTTTAAATTCAGCTGTGCCGAAACTATTATACCCTCTAACATGTTAAAAAAATACAGGGGCGTTTTTTTTTGTGACCGGGGGCCTTCGGTGGGGCTGCGTGGATCTCTCCCCCTCTCGAAAAATGTTTACTAATTTATTTCTTATACTTCTAACATTAAAGTTATACAATTTTATCAATATTTAAAATATTTTTTTATATCCACGCCCTAAAAAGGGGACGGGCCAAATAAAAACTAAATTTTTTAGTCCCCCCAGTCCTAGTGCAGGACTCTGAACTTCTTCTTGCATAAACATGTTTCATTTGTTTAACAAAAATATAAAAAACACGTAAAAAATATCGCGGTTTTCAGGGGTTGGTTTAGTTCTTCAAGGGGGAACTTTTTTTATCCCTAGTCTGATTTTGCCCATTTCCGAACTTAACCTGTCTAGACATATTAGTGCCAAATTTCAGGAAGCTAGCTCTTTTATTTTGGACTGCATCGTGCCTTCTACAGACAGATGAACGGGCATTCACAGAATGTCTTAGTATCGATCATGGATCAATAATGTATATATTTATGGGGTCCCCGACCGATATTTCGATGCCTTACAAACGTTATTCCGTTTGTTAGAAGTTAGAACACCCTCATACTGTGGTTGGAGGGTATAAAAATCTTATTTAGAAAGATCTATTAAAGTTTAAAAACAAGTAAGAAAGAGATATGCACGTGACTCAAATTGTTCGTGATTCACGCGTAATCGTGAGTGAAATTTATTTTTGTTTTGTGAGTTTGTGTGATTTTTTGTGCTGCCTAAAAGGTAAGAATATCTTCATTATATGATCATCTTTAGAAAACTAAACACTTTTTGTGCAAGAAATCGAAAAAATTAAGAAACGAATTTGTTTATTTAAATTTCGTGAGTCTTCGTAAGCGTGAGAGAAAAAATCGTGTCTGATCGTGCGTGAGCAATGAAAAAAAAGCAAATGAAAGTTGGCATTTTCCATAACAAAACCCGCAAGGTTTTTTTTTAGTTTAGTGCGAGATTTTCTTTACACGCATTTGAAGTTGGTGATTTTAAAGCATTTTAAGTTTTTATACCCTCCAACTACAGTATGGGGGTATTCTCACTTTGTCATTCCGTGCGTAACGCATCAAAATATCGGTCTAGGACCCCATAAAGTATATATATTTATGATCAGTGATCGATTCTAAGACATTCTAGCGATGTCCGTCCGTCCGTCCGTCCGTCCGTCCGTCTGTCCGTCTGTAGTTAACACGATGCAGTCCAAAATAAAAGAGCTTGACTCCCGACAGTTGGCACAAATATGTCTTATGTTAATAGGCAGGTTAAGTTCGTAAATGAGCAAAATCGGACCAGGGGGAAAAAAGTTCCCCCTTGAAGAACTAAACCAACCTCTAAAAAATACACTTTTTTACATGTTTTTATGTATTTTTGTTAAATAAATGAAACATTTGTTATATTTATCGGGATGGGAAGGTGCTGTCAACATCCCCCACTGACCCCCATTAACCCCCATTAACCCCCCCCCCCCCCCAAACAAACGCCCCTGACAATTTTTTTTTTTTTTACATTTTGGAGGGTATAAAAGATTCGGCACAGCCGAATTTAACACTCTCACTTGTTGTATACCAAATATATCCCAATTAAGGGACCCAGGTGGTGGCCTTATTGGACATGTGCGGTCTAGCGTCTAAACATAATCTCAAAATTACGTTAGCTATAACTAGTTATAACAGTACTTACTGAATGGCGGAATTATTAAAAATAAACCACTGTACACTGTTGCGCATGATTGATATTTAAAGGCAAATACAAAATTAAGTATACGCCTCGTATACAGTTTTCGAGTAATTATAATAATAGTTCAATAACTTCAATTGCGTGCAGTGTTGCCATATATCAAGATTTATCTTTTTTTGCAAGTTTTTTGAGGTGCTAAAAAGATTTTTTTTTTTCTGAAAAAAAGATTTTTGGAAAGGTAAAAACAAAAATTTAATTTCTAAATAAGCTCAAATAACCTCAGAAATATATTTTTATACCCTCCAACCACAGTATGGGGGTATACTCACTTTGTCATTCCGTGTGTAAAATATCAAAATATCGGTCGGGGACTCCAAAAGTATATAGGTCATTCCAAGCCAAATCACTCACTTTTAGACCCGACCCCTTTCGATTTATTTTATTTTTGGATATGTTTTAGTACTTATTAAATGCAACTTGGACATAAATTTTCAGCCTTTTATTTCAATATGGTGTTGAGTAATCAATTTTTTAAAATGGCGATTTTCTCAAAAAAATTTCAAAATTTAAATTTTTAATTAATTTTGACCATTAAAAATATAGATATTTTAAAAAAAGTTGGACAACGTTTTGTTGGTATTTAAATGTAGTTTTAGAAAAAAAATATGAAAAAATTATTCGAAGTAATTACCACTTATTTTTTGACGTTTAAAAATTAAAATCGACTTTTTGAAAAAGTCCGAAACCTTCGATTTTTTTGTAAAAAACTATAAAAATTCTACTCTCAATTACGCAACTTTTAAGCCATAATTCGAGATGTGATCACAATTTTTTCTATTTTTTTTTAATTTTAAAAGTTTCACCTTTTATATTTTGGCTCTGATTTAATTTATATGGTGCTCCAAAAAAAATAAATTGGTAGATATTGACCTTAACTTACCCCAGATATATTTATTTCGAGGTTAAAATACGTCTCACAAAAATTTAGAACGATCGGAAATGGGTAAGGCGTTTAGCATGGTCCTTGAAGCTTAAAAACGGATTACAAGGAAAAATATGATTTTTTCTGTTTTCGCAATATTTTTGGTATTTTAAGTTAATTTTCTTTCATGCAAATACAGAGTTATGATGTAGAGTAAAAGGCCTTTCTAATAAGGTACTAAAAACTAAAATCTGTTGAAAATCAGCCAAGTCATTACAACTTCCCCAGGCATCTGGAATTACAATTCATCTGTTTCTGATTGTTATACCCTCCACTCTGGTGATAGAGGGTATATATAAGTTTGTCATTCCGTATGTAACACATTGAAAGATTGGTTTAGGACCCCATAAAGTATATATATTCATGATCCTTGATCGATTTTAAGTCGATCTAGCGATGTCCGTCTGTCTGTCTGTCTGTCTGTCTGTCCGTCCGTCTGTCTGTCTGTCTGTTGAAATCACGTTTTTGGCAATACTCCGAAACCGATTTAAACGCATGTGGTACCAAAAGTTGCGTAATTTTCCCAGGCAAAAACTCCTGTATTTTTTTTTTAAATCGGTTAAGTATTTTAAAAGTTATGAGCGAATTACTAAAAAACACAATTTTTTTTCAACATAACCCTAATTTAACTCATATTTTGTGTGATACATAAGAAAGAAAACGGAAATGAAAAAAAAAAAAACTGAGAGAAAGGAAATAAATCTTTACAAAAAAGCTTTAAAATATGTAAAACAAAATCTAAATTTAATTAAAAAAAAGTTCGTTAAGTAATAATAAAAAAATTAATAGTTATTTTTATATAGGATGTGTGTGTGTGTGTCCATTTTTTGCTTCGTCATATTAACGGGGTTGCCAGACTTTTTTTTGGCTTTGTCGCCAAATCGGATGTAAAATATCGCCAAAATTCAATTTTGTTCAGATTTCTTAAAAAAAAAATATTTTCATTTAAAAAAATAAATTTTGTTAAATAATAAAATACAGAAATAAACTTTATGGCAAAAATCGCCCAAATCCGGAAAATTTATATATATATAAATTTTCCGGATTTTTATATATATAATTTATATATATATAAATTTTCCGGATTTGGGCGATTTTTGCCATAAAGTTTATTTCTGTATTTTATCTATATAAATAAAAATCAATTGTCGTTCGTTGGTAACAGCATCAGTTGAGAACGGCTGGACCGATTTGGACAATTCTTTTTTTGAAATGTTCGTCATAGTCCAACTTAGGTTTTTACGTAAAGAAAAATGACCACGCCCACTTTTACGCCCACTTTTTTCGATTTATCTAAAATCGGAAATCGGCTGCACCGATTTGGGTAATTTTTTATTTAAATGTTCATAATAATCCAATTTAAGTTTGTACTGAAAGGAAAATCGACCACGCCAACTTTTACGCCCACTTTTTCAATTTATCTAAAATCTGAGAATGGCTGGGCCAATTTGACATTTTTTTTTTTTAATGCATTTTCATCATATTCCAACTTTGCTTTTTACAAAAAAAATATTTTCCACTCCCACTTTGGCTAACTTTTGTTTAAAATGTTCGTCATAATACAACTAAGGTTTTTATGGGCAGTAGAATTTTCCACGCCCACTTTTTGCTATGTATCGAAAGAACTAAGGCGGCTAGACCGATTTGGTTATAGTCCGCAAAAGATTTTTAAGGAAAGAAAAATTGTGCACACTGCTCACTTTTAACGATATATATCATGGAATGGGTGGATAAATTTATCTAATTTTGTTTTTAATGTTCGTCATAGTCCAGCAAAGGTTTTCGGAAAGAACAATTTTCCACTTCTATGCCCACTTTTGAATGGATGGACCGAGTTGGTTAAATTCAAATAAGGTTTTACGGTAAGTTAAGTGGTCCACCCTCTCCTTTTTTTCGATATATATAAAATTTACTCCATAGAAAAATAAAATATAGAATAATAAAATAAAAATCATATGTAGTTCGTTGGTAATCGGATCACTTGAGAACTGACCGATTTGGATAATATTTTTCTTTAGTTCGTCTTATTTTTTTTAATGTATTTCTTTGGTTTTTTTCGGAAAACAAATTAATCTCGCCCACTTTTACGCCTCCTTTTTTCGATATATCTGAAATCGGAGAACGGCTGGACTTAACTTTTTTTTTTAATTTTCGTCATAGTCCAATTTAGGTTAAAACGGAAATAAAATTTGTTCACGCCACTTTTATTTCGATATATCTAAAATAGTAGAACGGCAGGGCTGATTTGGCTATTAGTAGTATTTGTTGACGTTCGTGATAGTACAACTAATGTTTTTACGGAAAGGTAAATTGTCCACTCCCACATCGAAGAAAGACTTGCCAGATTTGTTAAATTTTTTCTTTAATGATCGTTATAGTCCAAGTAAGGATTTTTAAATAATTATTTGCCTCCCCACTTAAAAGCCCACATTTTTCAACATCCTTAAAATTTGCAACACTTGAGAATGCCTGGGCCGATGTGGCTAATTGTTTTAAATGTTTGTAATGTTCCATATAATTGTTTGGAAAGAAAAATTGTCGTCGGACACTTTTTTCGATACATTTAAAATTCGTTTTTACTCTAATTCGATCTATTAAAAAAAATATTTCTTAATATATTACGCTTAAACTTGGTAAAAATGACTTTAAATCCTTTGGGATTTTAACCATATGTACAATTTTAACTTACCACACAAATTTTAACGCCCACTTTTGTCTAAATATGTCGACTACTAATGACAGGACTGATTTTTTTAAGTTGATTATAGGTTTTGTTTGAACTCAAGACAATAGCTCACGATAAGAACGAGGAATATGCGTAATTTATTTTTGTGTTGTTCGTAATGATATTAAAGAAGTTTTGAATTTGTACACTACGCAAAGTCGAAGACATGGTTATTGTTATTTTTAGTTCCTAAAATATAATTTGAAGATGATACTCTCCCTAATCCGGTTTTTAAAACCACGCCTACAATTTTTTCTAAGCCAAGATATTCATTACCCTTTTTTGCAGGGCTATATATTTGAAGCGATACGAAATATAACACTGATCTTATATTTGGGCCAGCAACGCGGACCGGGCCAGCTAGTTATTTAACAAAATTTATTTTTTTAAATGAAAATATTTTTTTTTTAAGAAATCTGAACAAAATTGAATTTTGGCGATATTTTACATCCGATTTGGCGACAAAGCCAAAAAAAAGTCTGGCAACCCCGTTAATATGACGAAGCAAAAAATGGACACACACACACACATCCTATATAAAAATAACTATTAATTTTTTTATATATATATAAAATATATGTTTATATATATATAAGAGTAATATGACTGACTGACATACTCATTCATCATCGCCCAGCCCAAACCGCTGAAGTTAGAGACTTGAAATTTGGACTGTAGTTTGACCTTCCGGAATAAAGATCCACTAAGGCTGGATTTTTGCCAATGTTGTTTCTAAGGGGGTAAAAAGGGTAAAAAAACTGTACTTTTGGTACTTTTAATATCTCCCGATATAATGGTCATAGAGACTTGAAATTTGAACTGTATGTTACCCTCCCGCAATAAAGATCCACTATGGCTGGAGTTTAGCCAATGGTAAGGGCGTAAAAATGGTAAAAAACTGTACTTTTGGTACTTTTTAAATCTTCTGATATAATGATCATAGAGACTTGAAATTTGGACTGTATGTTCACCTCCCGGAATATAGATCCATTAAGGCTGGATTTTTGCCAGTGTTAATTCTAAGGGGGTCAAAAGGGTAAACAACAGTACTTTTGGTGCTTTTTATATTTCCTGAAATAATGGTCATAGAAACTTGAAATTTGGACAGTATGTTCACATTCTGGAATATAGATCCAGTACGGCTGGATTATTGCCAATGTTGATTCTAAGGGGGTAAAAAGGGTAAAAATCTGTACTTTGGTACCTTTTATATTTCCTTAAAATAATGTCACATAGACTTGAAATTTGGACTGTATGTTCACCTCCCGGAATATAGATCCCATAAGGCTGGGTTTTTGCCAATGATGATTCTAGTAGGGTAAAAAGGGTAAAAATATGTACTTTTGTTACATTTTATATTTCCTTAAATAATGGTACTAGAAAATTGAAATTTGCAATGTCGGTTCACCTCCCGGAAAAAAGATTCACTAAGGCGCGGGTTTTGCCAATGTTAATTCTACGGGGGTAAAAAAGTTATTTTGGTACTTTTTTTTTTATTATACCCTCCACTCTAGTGATAGAGGGTATATATAAGTTTGTCATTCCGTATGTAACACATTGAAATATTGGTTTAGGACCCCATAAAGTATATATATTAATGATCCTTGATCGATTCTAAGTCGATCTAGCGATGTCCGTCTGTCTGTCTGTCTGTCTGTCTGTCCGTCTGTCTGTCTGTCTGTTGAAATCACGTTTTTGGCTATAATCCAGAACCGATTTAAACGCCTGGGGTACCAAAAGTTGCGTAATTCTCCTAGGCAGAATCTGATGGTTTTTTTTTAAATCGGTTAAGTATTTTAAAAGTTATGAGTGAAAATGTAAATTTTGATGAGTGAAAATGTGAATTTTACACAAAATAAATGCTATAACTTGACACCTGTTGAATGAATGTAAACGAAACTTTGAATTTAATGTAATTTTATCATTACTAACACTCACAAAAAATTTGGGCCGAATCGCACAATGGGGCGAGGCACCAGCAATTTAACCCAAAATTTTAAAATGATTTATCTTGGCTCATGGTTGACATATTCAAATAAAATTTTAAATAGATTCTTATTTTATTGTTCTCAACGTTTTTCTGGTTATTTTGGTACCAATTATGGCAAAATCAGTCTAGGGGTTAAGAAGCTATGAGCAATTGAGATGAGTTTCAATACAAACCTGCATGATATGGCGTGGCAGCGCGCCATTTGTATTAATAGAAGTAAAAAAATACGTAGTATGTGTAATACACGTGGTTGCTTTTATACAATTTTCATAATTTTTATATAATTTTCATATATATTTATAATACATATATTAATTTTTTTTTTGTTTTTTAAATATTTACATTGCACTATGGTTCCGTTCAACACTTTTCTGGGACAAAAATTTCAAAAATGGAAAAATTTTTGGTTTGAAATAGGTTTTGTGTTAAAAATTTTTATAGTTTTTTGTTTTCCATGTATAATATTATAAGAAATTTTTTGTATTTAAACTCAAAAAAATAATTGAAGTTTAAAAAAATACTTTTTTATTTTTTTCTAAATTTGTTTTTGAACGGTAAATGAGTATGCAAAAACAAAATATGTTTTCTGTTGTTTGTAAGTCTTAACGATTTTCTACAAAATCAATTTTGAGAAAATTGAATTTTGGCCAAGAAAGGTCGTCTGCGAAACCATTGTGCATTGGCTAACATTGTGGAGGGTATTTAAAGATTCGGCACAGCCGAATATAGCTTTCTTACTTGTTTATTTTAAAATTGAATTTAAAATACAATTTGTGAGTTTTTTTTAATGATTTTAATACCTTTTTCAAAAAAAAAAATTTTTAAAAAAAAAACATATTTTTTTTCAGAAAAAGTAAGATTTTTCAAAAAAAAATATATGGTAACAGTGATTGATTTACAAAACATAGTGAAATTTTATGAGGAAAATTTTTGGGAATCATCGAATTACAATTAATCTTTTTGGGATTACAGTTCAGGTTTTTCTGATGTAATTCAATACATATTTCGAATTAAAATTGTTCTTTTTCGAATAAAAATTTATATGTTTCGAGTTTCAACACATATGTCAGTAAGCCGGAGCTAAATTCGATCCACCCTAATGTATATACATTAGGGCGGGTCGATTTTTTTTGTCAAAAATCGTATAGCAAAAACATAATCTACAAGAAATTCTAAAAAAATTTTCCAAAGAAACCATGTTTCTAAAATCAAACCCTATACCGCGCCTAACGACATAAAGGTTTGTCCGTCCGTCCTTTTTTTCATAAGCAAAACATAGAACTTGACTCTTTTTTTGTGTTTGTGTTAATTTTTGGGCTTTGGTGTGCTCTGAGGTATATAGTAAAATTTTATTGGCAACATTTTTGTAGAACATTTCATCCCCCTCTTTCGGGGTGTTTTTTGCGATTTGTTAGAATAGAGCCAAAAAATACCGTTATGAGAGGGAGTTAGAGGGTTAATATGTTTTACAAAAATATTTGCCATAATATTTTCTACAAAGTTGCTGAACATACCCTACACCTCAGATGTAAAGAAAACATAGTTTTATATACCGATATTAGCGTGGGTCGATGAAATGCATATTTGCGAATCTCGTTAACTAATAGCAAAAACTCGACGCGCATTTTCGAGCTGATAACGGGAAAAATCATGAAAAAATTTTAGGAGGGTACTTTTAGGCCTCTACAAGCGGTTTTAGTTCGCGGTTTTTGGAAAAAAAATATTTTTTTTAATTTTTTAAAAATATTTTAAAAATTAAGTAAAATAATGCTTATTACGAAACAAGTTCCAAAAAAATTTATCTCGCTAATTTTAGCCCGTGGATGCATTTTTATACCTAAAATTTGATACCCATTTTTCCAATTTTTTTATTTTTTTTGGTACTTTCGAATTTTTTGCACTTGCGGATTGTTATAAATAGCCGCCAATTTGTTTTGTTTTTTATCATTTTCTTAAAACGCTTTATTTTATCAAAATTTTGATACCCATTTTTAATTTTTTTGTAATTTGCGAATTTTTTGCACTTGTGGGTTGCTATAAATACCCGCAATTTTTTTATTTTTATCATTCATGTTCTTAAATCGGCCTTATGCACCATTTGAGTGCTGTTATGAAATAAAAAATATTTTTTTTTATAAAATAAATCGAACTTTCCTGGATATAAAAATGCATCCACGGGCTAAAATTGGCGAGATAATTTTTTTTGGAACTTGTTTCGTAATATGCCTTATTTTACTTAATTTTTAAAATATTTTTAAAAAATTAAAAAAAATATTTTTTTCCAAAAACCGCGAACTAAAACCGCTTGTAGAGGCCTAAAAGTACCCTCCTTAAGCAAGTATATTAGACATAATCCCTGAAATCGAGAAATAAATAATTAGATTGATTTGTAATGAAAACGCCACAGACGAAAAATTATAAAAGGAAATTTTAACAATAAATCGCTGCTTTTATCATTAATCCATGATAATTTTACTCCATTATTTATTTTATATTTGGCTGCATTATATTAACATGTAGCGTGATACTCTGAAAGTAAGTGCAGGGGTTTTGGGTTCGATTCCCTCCAAAGCCTTTGTAATTACAAAGGGAAGCTGGTGCAGCGGATTTTTCTTAGTAAATAAAAGTATGTAATTGAGGATCATAATGATATTTCGTCAAAAAAAAAACAGATTCTTTTGTGGGACGAAATTAGAGAGTTGCATATCGGAGAGGAAAAAAGCTTTGTTCGATAAAAATTTTTTAAAACTGAAAATTTTTTTTACATCAGTATTTGATTTATTTTGAGTAATTTTATTTTTTAATTTTTGTAAAAACAAAAAAAATTTCGAGTGTAAATTTTTTGAGTGTAATTTTTTTTTTGAGTGTAATATTTTTTTTTTTAGTTTTTTTGAGTGACAAAAATAGTTTCTAAAATATTTTTTTTTGTCTACCACTCCTTTTCAAAGCGTGTTTACCGTTTTTTTTCAACACGGGAGTTCGGGTTAAAACCCATCTGAAATTCCCCATTTTGCCCTAATATATTCCCCGCCCTAATATACATACACTCAGAAAATTATGTGAGTTACTACATGTTAGTTGTTTGTGTATTTTACAGTAGTTAGTTGTTTTCAACTACAAAGTCAGTTGTTTTTGTATGAAAAATATCAAACAACTATTTCTGTTAGTTATTTTAAGTCGTTTTTTTGAACAACTTACAAAAAAGTACTGTAATGTAGTAACAGTTATTTAAAGTAGTTAATTTTATTTTTTTTTTATCTTTGAAAAATTTTCAAAGTTTTTTTTTTCAAATAAATAAAAATAAATTTTTGTTTTTTTATTTTTCACAACTTTTTTTTTTTTGAAAAAAAAGGAAAAAATTTGGTCTTCAATTTTTTTTCTGAAAAATTTTTTTGAAAAAAAAAAAAATATATTGATTATTTTAGTATTTTTACTATATTTTAGTTATTTTGACTACAAATGTAAGTAGTTTTTACTACATAAGTCAGTTGTTTTTTGTCAGTTAAAATAACTAACATTGTTAGTTGATCCTCAATCGATTTTAAGACGATCTAGTGATGTCTATCGATATATTGAAATGGCGATCTATGCCAAAATATTTTGCAGATAAAATATTGATAAAATATATATGTATTTAAGCAATATCGGTTCCGCTGTTCAAATGTTATGAACGAAAATAAAAGGACAACTCGAAAATTTTGCTACATTCAACATAACCAAAAAATACAAAATACTTTAATTTAGCAGCTGGGTGACATATGCGAACAAAATTTAATACCAAATCGGTATTGAAAAAGTACAAACTTTTTTGCCACAAATTTTTTTTTTGTCAAAATTATTTATTTTTTTAGCAATTTTTTTTTAACAACATTGTACGCTTAAAGGTCGATTTAGGACCAATATTTTATATAGCGAAAAACATCAGGACAAACTTGTTTTAACCTGTACCACAAAGTGGTATAGAGCATGATGAACCAACATTACAAACTGTTTTATCTGAGTAAAGCTTTGATTAATAACTTTATCGGTTTTAATCCAAACTCGTTGTAATTATATGATTTCAAAAGTGGCAGTTATTTATTTTTTATATACATATTTTTCTTTTTATAAATACCAACAATTAACTTGAATAAATTATATATTTGTGGCAGCTTTAATATGTCGATATCAAGGAATTAAAATAAATAATTGTATTAAATTGTTGTATAGAATTTGAATCTTAAATACAAACATCATATAGACTTAAAAATGTTTTTTAAATAAAACAATAAAAACCAAAAAAAAGATATTTAAACATAATTGTGTATGTATGTTATAGTGGTTTCATTACATTCTTAAAACATCGAGTAGTTATATAAGATAATTCAAATACATCAATATTAAAAAACAAGAAAATCATGAAAACTATATTCCATTAAATTCATATAAACTTAATAGAGAACCTAGTTACAATTTAGGAGAAAGAGATGACGCTTAATTCTGAATTTTGTGTTTTGCAATCTGATTCGATTTAAAAATTTCTCCCTTATTATAAACAAATTCCGTAACTGAACGGTCAAGTGATATATTATTTTGTTTCAGCTCTGCGACATATCATTGGACTGTCCTTTGAGAACTTATTATTACACGAACGAAAAATAGTTCGCATAAAACATGTGTGTGACTAGTATTGTATTCAATTTCAGATTTAACATACGAAGTTTAAAATGAAAAGTAAAGTATAATTTTATTCAAATTCTGATAAATTTGAATTATTTTTTTTTTTATTTGACCTTTAAAATAATGAATTATACAAATTCCGAAACACGTGTAGGCTAAATCTTGCAAAAATTACCAACATAAATCAATTTAAGACATAAAATTAATTTTCTAGAAAATGATTCTTTGAGAATATCACAGTTTAAATTTTTATAGGAAAAATTACCTCAAGCTAGAAAAAATTTACTTAAAATAATTAAGTTTTGAAAGGTCGAATAAAACAATTTTTATTTTGTATTAAAAATTAATCAGAATTTGAAAATGAATGAATGAGGGTAGAGTTAAATTTGTATTAATATTTTTGTTTGAACTTTAGCGATTTGTCATTTAAATTCTTAACAATGGTATCTGACAAATTACGAAACTCGTGTAGGTTAAGTCTTGCAAAAATTACCAACATAAATAAATTTGTGTTCGAATTTGACACTTTTTTTTAACAAGCTGGTCACCCTACTGGTAAAGTTAATTCGAGTACGCTGAAATCAATGGTGTTAGCCGTTTTTCGAAGTTCGTATTTGCGATATTATCGATTTTAAACTTTGATGCACAAGTACAAAAAAACAATATTTTCAAACTTTTGCTTTAATTTAACCATTCAAGTCTGCTAAAATTACATAACAACCGTTAATTTTTTTTCGAGAAAAACACTTTTTGTTCGCGAAAAATCTTTATTTTCGTGAAAATTGGGTCAATATTTGTATTTTGATTTGAATTTACGACACCTATCTGGTAAAGCTAGTTCGTGTACACTAAATCCCATTGTAATATCAGTATTTTTTTAAAGTTAGCGTATGTATTAGCGATATTCGCGAATTATTATTTTTTTTTTTTTTATTATTTAGACAATTGCTGAATTTTTATCATCTAAACTCTATTGAACATACAAAAAAAAAATTTATTCGCGAATTTTTTTTCGCGAAATTTTTTTTTCCAATTTTTATACCCTCCACTTAGTGATAGAGGGTATATATAAGTTTGTCATTCCGTTTGTAACTCATCGAAATATCGGTCTGGGACCCCATAAAGTATATATATTCATGATGCCCGATCGATTTTAAGACATTCTAGCGATGTCCGTCTGTCCGTCTGTCCGTCTGTCCGTCTGTCTGTCTGTCTGTCTGTGGAAAATGCTGTAGCGGACAAAATATTGCACAGAGATGACTGAAACTTAACATATTTATTGGAAGTTCTCCCGAGAAGTTTGGTATTGCATTTGAGCGATATCGGTTCAGCGGTTCAAAAGTTATGAACGAAAATGTAAGCACACCTCAAAAATTTCAGTACATTCAACATAACCTAAAAATACAAAACGCTTTAATTCGGCTTCTGGTTGACATATGTGAACATAATTGAACACCAAATGGTATTTAAACAAGTACGAACATATTTTTTACAAAAAAAAAAGAAAAAAATCGCGGATTTTTTTTTACCAAAAATTTTTTTCGCGGAAATTTTAAAAATTTTTTTTTTTTTTTTTTTTTTTAAGTAATTTCCTTTTAAATAAAGTTTTTTGCAATAATCTTTTTGAAATTGTGGAGGGTATCACTACATTCGGCAAGGCCGAATTTAACTTTTTTACTTGTTTTTTTTTGCTTTTAATTTATGAAAATGAGAAGAATACGAAACATTATAGACACACACTTTTTAGGATTTTTTTTTCGCGGAAATTTTTTTTTCGCAAAAAAGAACATTGCATTTTCTAAATTTATATTAAACAACTATCCCAAAAGCATAAAAATTTAATTTTTGTACACTCAAAATAACAACTCTGTAAAATACTCTGTAAAATTACTGTAATCTCAATTCAACAGATATTTGACAGAGTTTTCTGTCAAAATACAGATTTAAAGAAAATACTTTGTATTTTGTTGTGACAAAAAAATAAAGTTTCATCTGTTATATTACTTTTAACTTTGTAGTCTTAAAGTTGTATTTAACCCATTTCGATCCTCTGATCGATTTTTCGAACAGTAGAGAACTCATTTTTCAAAAAAATATTTATGTATGAAAGATGTAAAATTTGCGGTAAATATGATTACGAATGTTAAGTCTCATCTATCTGCAATTAAAAAAAAATATCCTCGCTTGACCACCGCAATTTATATGTCCATGAAATGCAATGCAAATCAGCACAGAAATTGTTTCAAGCAAAAACGAAAAAAAAAAAAAAAAAAGTTGAAAGAAAGTATGAAGTGAGGTTGAGATTGCTAGAAATAGAATTGTAGTGTTGAAAAATATTCACATGTATAAAAAACAGTTTTCATTAACAAGACAAACCGACATTTAAAATCCTACTGATGATGACATTAACTGGGGTGTTTGAAACCGGTATAGGAAATACCAGAAATGTCTATAATTTTTAGAAATTCAATTTTTCTTCTGCATTTTTTCAACTTGAACCCTTATAACAAATATAATTAGAGCCCGTGCTCGATCTGTACTTACAGAAAAAATCAAAGAAAAATTAGCATTTTTGATTTTCGGCTATTAATTTTTTTGACTGATTTAAAATTTTATTATCAAATTCCACTAATTTGAATTATTTTGAAACTATTTTGAAAAGAATGAAATAAATCAATAAAATAGCAAAAATATCCAAATATTAAAATTGCATAAAAAGTTGAAATGCAGACTTTTCTGGGAAAACGGCACATTGAATTTTTTTTTTTGACAATATTTTTGAGATCAGCGGGTGCTAATTACCCTAAAAAAGGACCTTTTTCCAAAAAAGAAAAATAAAATTGAATCTTGGTCCAAAATGGGTTAAGATTCTCCAATTGTATTTCAAAAATAGTCAATTGTATTTCAGATTTTCCAATTTCATTTCAGAAATAGTAAAATGTATTCATCTTTATTCTGCTTAAATCAGCTCTAAAAAGCTACATGAATTCACTGCACCTTTATAGAGTTTTAATCAGCGCTGTTAAGACAAGTGATTTCAGTGCATCTTAAGAGCGCTTTTTTGGTGTATCCAAATAGCGATCTTAAGTGTAATATCGCCTTAGAAAATCATGCATAAATTCAGCAGGTTTGGATGCGCTCCTTGACTCGAGTTTCTTTTCCAAAAGCTGCTGCCAGTTCAGCAAAATTTCTTCTGGGTTTTAATTTGTAAAAGACAAATTAATATTCGAAAGAAATAAATTGTAATTCGAAAATGATCAATTGTTATTCAAAAAGATCAATTCTAATCAAGGTTGGCAATCGAAACGAATAACGGTATCGATATCGGTATTGGTATCGTTTTTTTTATTTATTTCGGTATTTTATTTATTTATTTTTAGCATTTTTGCTAAAATGCCCTCTAAAATGTGAAAAAAAAATTAAAAGAGCGTTTTGAGGGGGTCGCCGTTGAACGTTGCTGGACCACACCTTTAAAAGAGGGCGGGCCGAGAAAACTGTAATTTTCCCCTATGCAAAAACAAGTAGAAAAGTTAAATTCGACATGCCCGAATTCATGAATACCCTCCACAATGCCCTTTTAAAGTGATACTTAATTTTCGAACATGAAATAATTAACAATTTTGATAATATTTTATTTTGAGTAAAAAATTTTTTTAGTCATTTTTGAAAAAAAAAATTAAAAAAAAAAAATTTTAGTGTAAAATTTTTTTGATTGTAAGTTTTTTTTTTTGTTTTAGTGTAAAAATATTTTTGAGTGACAAAAATACTTTGTAAAATATTTTTCTGACTCATCAATGTTTTTAAAGCTGGTTTAACGGGTTTTCCAACACGTGAATTTAAGGTGAAACCAATCTGAAATTTACGGTTTTCTTAACAACTTTTGAACCACTGAACCGATTTTGCTATTTAATACCAACCAAGTTTTTTTGTTGGTGTTATCATTTGGAAAAATAGGTCTTCCCTGTCTAGACATGATCGCATTCAAAAATATAGCAAAAAAAAATTTTCCCAAATTATGGGACTATTAAAGAAAATAAAATATTACCAAATCGTTACTTCATTAGCAATTTTTACGAGTTAAGCCACTCAAAAAATTATACTATGGTGAAAAACCTCCTGCTAGTATTCTGAATGCCTCCCCCAAAGTCATAAAAATATTAAAAAAAAATCCTTGGGCACCCACATCGCGGATTAAATAAAAATCCCCCAAAAACTATACTATACGAAAGGAGTCCAGAAAGTTTCTATTGGGAGTCAAAATGATTCCTTAAAAATTTCGTGAAAATCAATAATTTTCTTCTGCTCCCGCATCGCGGTTGAAGTATAGCTTTTTTTTTTGGAAATTTTTAATTAATCTACGATGTGGGTGCCCAAATTTTTTTTGATTTTCATGACACTTCGGGGAGGCATTTGGAGTACGATTTTTCATTTACAAAAGGCGTTTTTTGTTGGCATAATTATCAGTGTTCTACCATACAAAGTGCACATTAGTGTTAACGCTCAAAATTCTAGAAGTTAAAAATTAACTTGCATACATTGTGAATGATTCTGTTATTGTTAATGGCTCTCTTTGGTATTAATAAAAAAGATAAATGTTTTTGTGTTGCTTTCAAGCTAAATTGCATCTAATATATTAATTTTATCAGTATTTCATCGAAAATATGTAATATTTTACAAAACTATTCCAAACGACGCTAAATTAAATTGAGAAATTTATGGAAGTTAAGGTGTCGTTTTTTTCGTTTTGATGCATGGTAACAATCAAAGTTTGCCAACAAAAAAGGCCTAAAAACCAAAAAAAAAATACAAATTTTCTATTATTTTTTTTTTTTTTTTGTAAAAAAAACATGTTTTTTTAGGAAAAACCGTTTCAATACCGGTACGTACCGGTACCGAAGGAAAAGGTTTTTGGATACCGGTATCCAATACCAAAACTGAGTTTCGGTATTGGTACCGGTATTCAATTTAAAGGGTTTTGAAACGGATAACGGCATTGAAAAGGTATCGATTGCCAACATTGATTCTAATTCGTAAAAGATCAACAATTCGAAAATTCCAATTGTAATTTAATAGATTCTAATTGTAATTCGAAAAATTTCTAATAAATTGCAATTGAGAATTTTTTGAATTTTTTTAAAGATTCCGAGACATTTATTCTTTAGAAATATTCTGAGATTTTCACACTCATGAAAATCTGATAAAGTATTTAACTTGTGATTTTAAAATTTTTCGCTTATAAAAACTAATTGAAACATAAATTTGTTAAAAATGATTTGGGAAAATAAAAACATTTATTATAATATTATTGATCTCTTTTTCTGGTTTTCATATGCATAAAATTATAAAATTTATGTTATATGTATAAAAATACTCGTACATATTTATCCCACCAATTAAAACAAAAATGTTAAATAAAACAAATCCACAACAAAGGCACTAATTTATAAAATATTATTTCTAAAAACAAAAATTAACAAACTACATAAATATTAATAAATAATGACCAATTAATAAAATACAATTTATAAATTACAAATATTAATGAGCTTTTATTTAAAAAAAAAAAAATACAAATTAAAATTAATGATGATTTAACGCTTGATATTTTATGTGTTTCAAAATAGCAAATATTCTGCATTTATAAAATAATTAAATAATAATGAAAAAAAAAAAATCAAATGAATGAAAATTTATAATTTTTTTCCTTTCAAAGCTAAACTTTCAAAAAAAAAAATATTAACAAAAAATAGTTCATTAAGACCCAAAATAGTTATATCTACTATAAAAATACTCTTGAAATTTAAATTTAATATAAAAACAAATATTTAGAAAAATCAACAAAACACCAATAAAATATTTATAATTATGAAATACATAAAACAACAATATTAATTGAAGCAGAAACAAAATAATAATTTATAATCTTATCATTATTTTTTAAAAAATAACTATTAAATTTACAAAACATTTCGTTTTAAAATTATTTTAAACTAAAAAGAAAAAAATTTAAAAGTTCAACATAAAATTGCTTAATTATGTGGTGTAGTAAAAATATAATTAAATTTAATCTCACAAAACATATAAAAACACAAAACTGGCAAAAATACAATGCAACCAATCAAATGGCATGTAAAAAGAATTAACAAAATCAAATAAAAATATTTAAATACGAAAAAAAAAAAAATGATTTGAAGTAACAAAATTATGGAATCTAAATAGCTTAAAACACAAGATTGATAAGAACCCGTCCAAATAAAATTTGATTTTATTGAACCAAATTATAAAATACATATAAACAAAAACAACAACAAAACATTATTAATAACAAAAAAAAAAAAAACACAAACATAGATTAAATTACCAACACATAAACAGTTCAAATGAATTGTGAAGGACAAATTCATACATACTTATGTGGAAATATTTAATAATAATAACAAAATCTATGTTAATTTTATTTTAAACAATTTAAATAAATTTAACAAAAACTATTAATTTAAATCTTAAAATATCAAAAAAAAAAAAAAAAAATTTTAAGCTTCAAATAATTTCTTGCAGAACGCATGATTAGAGATGGGATTCTACCCGGTATTTACCCATTAAAAGATAAATACATTTTTTGGGAATTGATTTGGGTATTTATAAAAAGCATTTGAAATCGAACAGATGGCAAGCTCTGGTTGTCAATAAGCTGAAACGTCATTTGAAATGAGTAATTTCAGCCAGAGACTTTATACAGTCAAACTCGGTTATAACGAACTCGGTTCTAACGAATTCTCGGTTATAATGAACTAATTCTGGGGGGGTGAAATAAAGCCATAGGCAATAAGGCCATATGGCCTTATTTCCCAAAGAGTTGAGAAATAAGGCCATATGGCGTTATTACCAACCACTGTTGGAAATAAAGCCATATGTGGCTTTGTTACTCATTTGAATATTTTTTAAAAATGTTCATCATTATTTTGCGGAGAGTGTGGAAATATATTTCCATGTAAATCCTGCTACCCAAAAAAATTTTTTTTAGCGAAGCCGCTAAATTAATTTATGGAGTTTGAAATGGCGTACGGACATAGCGCCCAAGGTCTAACGCCCAACACCGTAAATGTCATATCGGCCAAGCTGCGACATATAGCCCAAAATGATAGGTCTTAAAATGTTATTTCCCCAAAACCAAATTGTCAAAAAACCCAAAATATTTTTTTTGGACGAAATATCGAAATAACGACTTCTATGATTTGTTTTTTTTTAATAAAAGTTTTCTGCGTAGCCGGCCTTTGGCCGGGCTTAGTGATTACATACTTATGCATTAAACCCACCCTCTCTGCAAACCAAAGCTATTTTGGTTATCAGGCCTTTTTGAGGCATAACAAATTTGATAGTGCAAAGGCCTGCTACCCTAGAAAACTTTACTTTGCGGAGAGGGTGGGTATAATGCATGGATTTTGTAATCCCTAAGCCCGGCCGAAGGCCGGCTACACAGAAAAACTTTTTTTGTTAAACAATCTTTAAATTAAAAACCCTGCCAATAAAAAAATTGGTGCCTCTAGACCCCTCTAAGTTCCGAGGTTCCTGGTATATGTGGTTTTTTAATGTAAAGATAGTAAAAAAAAAATTCTGCGTAGCCGGCCTTCGGTCGGGCTTAGGGATTACAAACTCCATAAATTAATTTAGCGGCTTCGCTAAATAAATTTTTTTTTTTTGGGTAGCAGTATTTACGGGGAAATATATTTCCACATTTTTAACTGATAAGGCTTTATTTCCACTTTTGTTGCAAAATCAATATGACTTTATTGCTCAATCGTGTTGGTAATAAAGCCATATGGCCTTATTTCCCATTGAATTGAGAAATAAGGCCATATGGCCTTATTGCCTATGGCTTTATTTCACCCCCCACTAATTCTAAAGTCCCGACGTTTTAGCATCAATTTTCACACAAAATACTTCTTTTATAACGAACTCGGTTATAACGAATCCTCGGTTAAAACGAACTGCTTATTATGGTCCCACGAACATAATTTCATGTATACCCGAGTAAAAATAAACATATATTACAATATATAACTTGATACAAACATAATAAATTATATATGATTATACATCCCTGAGATATTTTCTAAATTTTTTTAATGCAGTCATATGTAGTAATATATAATTTAATCATGATTCGGATTAAAAGGTGTACGGTTGATATAATTATACAAAATTATATGAGGGTCAATACAAAATTTCTTTTTCTGTATAATTTAACTTAAAATTATATATAGCTTATGCTGTTCCATATAAACCTATATATGTTTACAATTAACCAAAAATTTTCTAAGTTTTTTAGGCAAAGTATAAGAAACTTTTTAAAATGTTCCTAAACATTTCTTGTTAGGGTTATGTATATCAACCTATCTGGTTCGAAGCGTACCCAAACATTTTTTTGTTTTTGAAAATTATATGTTTGGTGAATGTATCGTTGACCTGTGGTGTATCTCAACCCAAACCAAAAAACACCAGGATTTTATATGTTTTTGTGCAATTAGATCTAATTAGATCCACCAATATAAGGCAATGTCTGGTCAAAACTCGGATGAAACCAAATCATATTTTATACAAGTAGATCTTTTTTAATGCAAAAACATCCACCATTATTCGGATCAAATTGCGTATTAATATATATTGTGTCATATATCATTATATATTGCATCGTATAAAAATTTTTACTCGGGTATTTACCTTTTTATAACGAACTCCCATAAATATTTTTTTAATGAGTGGCAAACATGTTTATCAAACTAACAAAAGATTGGAATTTTTTGGTTTATATTATAATTTTGATAAAATTTATTAATATTTTCAATGATTTCTTTTCAATAAGTAGTTTATTTGCGAAAAAACATCAAATTGAACAAAATTGGATCTATTTTTTTGGAAATAAAACTAGGTTGATTAAAAATATACCCCGCTTATAACGAACTATTTTTAATGGTCCCTCGGAGTGCGTTATAACCGGGTTCGACTGTAATATAGAGATAAGACAAATTTATTTCTTCTACTACCTTCTAGGGGGCGCATGTCTTAATAATATCTCAAGAATATTCTTGAGCTAATACTAAATTTTAGTAAGGGCTCAAATAACTCAGGAATTACTGCTTAGAAAACTATGTAATTTTCCCAAGCTCTTTGTCTCCCGCTCTTAATATTTTGGAACTTTTTAACAGAAGGTACGAAAACTGTTAGACGAGGAAAATACGACAATGTTAAATTAACATTGTTGGTTTGACAAATAATGCTAACTTTTTATATCGAAAAAGCGCTTAATAAATTTTGAATAAATGTATCAATTTATAATTATTATGGTAATATTATTTAAGAAATACCTTTAAAAATGTTTAAAACAAATTCTCAGCAAATAAAAAGTCATTGGATTTCCCGATAATCCACAAAAAAACTTTTTTTACAGCTAGATGAAAAAAAAAACGCTAGCTTTAGTCTGAAAATCGCCAAATTGCAACACTTTTTTTTTTGTTTATATCGAACTTAAGGGTTTTTTTTTTGGTTTGATCAAACGTCCAGTTCGATGGCGGACTTAGCAAAGGGAATTTAAGAGAGGGTTTAACAGAAGAAGGGAGACTTCACATATCTTTAAGTATTGATAGTCTTTGATTTTCCATACACTCGTAACAACTATCCAGTATCTTACATATAAAATAAAATTTGAAAATTTTGCACGCAAAAGTTAATTGCAGAGTTTTTAAAATTTAGTGGAAAATTACATAGTTATCTGAGCAGTATTTTCTGAATTATTTGAGCCCTTACTAAGTTTTAGTATTAGCTCAAGAATATTCTTGAGATATTATAAGACATGCGCCCCCTAGGAGGTATTAGAAGAAATAAATTTGTCTTATCTCTATATTATAGAGTCTCTGCTCAGAGACTTTATAATATAATTTGTTTTAACTTTTTAAAAAATATATACGTATTTCCATGTCAAATCGGACACTTTGCAATTTTTTTTTTTTTAGAATTTTTCCAATTTTTATAGTTTTTAGTACCCTTCGCAAACTCTTTCGTGGTAAATTTTCAGATTTTTTTCAGGGTAAGGAATGGCACATGTGGGCACATTTGGCACATCTGAAATGTGCTACATGTGCCAGAGCAAGTTATGTGCCATGATACCGGTACATGGCACATCAGAAATGTACCCTAATATGACACATGTCACATCTGAAATGTGCCGTATGCCATACAAGGGCACATGCGCCGTGTGCCAGTTATGGACTCATGCCACATTTCAGATGTTTTTTTTTTAATAATTGTTTTAAGAAATAAAAATACTTTTTTAAACATAGTAGGATCTTTTTTAGAAATAGAAGTACTTTTTTAGAAAAAGTAGTACTTTTTTTAGAAAAATAGTACTTTCTTAGAAAAAAGTACTTTTTTTTAGAAAAAATAGTGCTTTTTTAGGAAAAATAGAAAAAAGTACTTTTTTAAAAAAAAATTGTACAAAAATACTTTACTTTAGAAAAAGTTTTTTTATAGAAAAAATAGTTTTTTTTTAGGAAAAATGTAGTTTTTTCTTTAGAAACATCTTCAATGTTTCCACAGACGTTATATATTATTATAATTCTAAAGTTGCAGCCTATATGCAGACCAGCCCTGGTCCTCTCTTGAAGATTTAGCCTTATAAAAGAGATTTCTGCATGAATCTCTGCTCGTCTGCAACTCATTTGACCACCAAGGTTTCATTTTTCCCCTAGGCTTTGCAGAATGGCAAGACGCATCTAGGGACCTATACAAAAATTCATTATATGGTCAACCAGACAGTCAATTTAAGCCAAACTATGCGGTTCTGCCGGGGGCACTTCATTGAAAAGCCCAGAAAAATGAGGAATAATACAAACATGTCTTTTCTATCCACTTTTCACATTTTTCTCTCCTTTTTTCTCACCTTTTCAAATTTTTCTCATATTTCAGCAATTTTTTTTTTCTACTTCAGGGCACAGTTCAATGGGCTTTTTAAAGTCTGAGTGCTATGGACAGTATTAACTTTTTTTTAAGTTTATATTTAAGGAAGATTGGTCAAAATTACTAAAACTTTTAATGCTCCATAATCTCTCTCGAGTCATAAGAAAAGCTTTTGTTAAAAAAAACATTTAGAAAAAATGCAATTTATGCTGAAATAAATTTCTTCAAAATTTATCATTCTAAATTTTTTGAAAATTATTCTACTCATTTATTACTGTAATGTTCTGCTAGAATAATGATGAATAATAATTTTAAATTAAAAATAATTTAATTTATAGTTTGCTTAATTATATATTAAAAATATATATTAGAAAATGTAAAAAATATTAAATTTAATTACAAAAAAAACCAAACAAATATTTAGTAATATAACAAACCGAAATGTTGATGTGTGAAATTTATAAGACTAGTACATTTTTTCCTACCTAATGTTTATCTGAAACAAAAAAAATAAAATGAAAACAAATACAAAAATTTAGTGTGTTAAGTAAAAATTTAATAAATCTGAGAAAAAACAACATAAATATATTAAATATTTAACAATAATATGTCATATAAACATACAAATATTATCTGTAATTTATTAGAATGTACCTTCTTTTTTTGCTAAAAAAAAAATTAAAAAAAATAAATTAAAAAAAAAAATTCAAAGAAAATACATAAAAAAATATTAAAAAATTAAAAAATAACACAAACAAAAACTTACAAAATTCAAACAGTAGTGATGCAAAAAAACTTAAGATTAACAATTTATATGAAATTAATTTGTAAGTAATTTATAGTAAATTTTAAGTACTAATTAATGTTAAAACAATAATAATAAAAAACATAAAAAATGCTAATATTATACTCAAGAACTACTCGTTTTGTAGCATTTACTCCTTAGTATTTGAGTAAATTGCAAAATAAATTTTACACAAAATAAATGGGAAATTTACTGTAAAGTTTTGAGTAAATTTAACCTTTTGCCAGGCAGTTTGAAATGTATAAAGAAATTTATATATTTGAATGTCTCCCCGTCATAATGTTGTGCCATGGTCTTAAACAGATGTAGTCAAATTTAAACAAAATCGGATAACTTTAAAACGTGCCTCTTTGAGGTTAAAGTTCACATGGTAAAAAATAAATTCCATACAATGATTTTTTTCCATTTTAATTTTTTCTACATCAGTTTAAGACTATGGGGCACAATATTCCGGTATCCCCTGTAGGCTTTAAATGGACTTAACTTACTTTCAAAATAAATGGTTGCTATTTTGTTTCTCATATGTAAGTTGTAAAAGAATATTTACATGTAGTAAAGGTTGTTAGTTTAAAAAAACACAACACTCAAAATTATTATTTAAAAATATTATTCTTTTTTTATTTATATTCAATACTAGCTGTTTTGCACCCGGCGTTGCCCGGGTTGAAAAAATATTATACAATGAATGATAGTGAGTAATGCCCTATGGTTCCATCCTCGGTTAGCACTACATCTGGTGAAAATTTAAATTTTGATTCATTTTACAACACCTCTGTCCGATCGCGCGCTGATATGGCCCATTGCTCCCGCCTCGGTTTGTACTCGACTTTTAAGCGTGATTACCCAATAGGTAGAAATAACTTTCAATATATTACAGAGGCGTGTGGCAATTTACGTCCCTTTGTTCAATCGCATGCTGATATGGTCCCGCATCGTTTAGTCAGTTGTAAAAATCGGCTCAGCCATTTTTGCGTGATTGCGGAACTGTCAAAAATAATTTTCAAATAGTTCAAGGGGGTGCAGCATTCTACAACGCCTTTGCCCAATCACGCGCTAATATGGCATACTGTTACCGCCTCGGTTAGTACTATATGTTGTGGAAGTTTTGTTAAAAGCAGTTTAGGCGCTTAAGCGTTATTACGGAACAGACAGAGAAAAACTTTTATTATTTATTATTATTTTCTCTTCAAAAAAATTGTAAAATTTGGCTTAACTTAAGATTTCGTCCCGAAAAAAAATTAAAATTTCGCCTAACTTTAAATTTTGCTGAAAACTTTGACAGATTTTTGAAATTTTAGTTTTTGAATTTTTTTTTTGGATAAATAAGAGTCTCGTGAGTGTGAGTCAACGTGAGTGTGAGTCAGAGCTTCGAACGAATTAATTCTATTGAGAATTAATTCCCAAAAAGTTCAATTCTGTTTTAAAAAGTTTTGAATTATCATTCCTTACTAGCATTCAACACGAATTAATTCAAAGGCTTAATTCTCAAAGCTTAAATCAAATTGAATTAATTCCCAAGAGAATTAATTCCTTGCAAGCTAATCATTCTATTGAATGATCAAAATTGTTCATCATTCAAATCTATTACAAATTGAATGATGATTTTTTTATTTCATTCCCTTTATATTTTCATAAATGTGTTGCTTGTGTGCATTTTAAGCATCTTCGTGTGTAAACGATTGGTTGTTGTTTTGTCGACGTCTCGTCTGCTGCTTCCCACACAAGCATAAATGTGTGTGTATGTGTGTTGCGCTTCACTGTTTAAAATTGAATGATAAGAAAATTTCACCATTCATTTTGTAGTAGATTGATTTGGATAAAAAAATAGTTCATTCCTTAAGAATGATCATTCTTAAGGAATGAATTCTTGAAAGAATTAATTCAGTGATTTTGAAAGTTGAATGATTTTAGGGAATGCCAAATTCTATTTTTTTAATTCGAATTAGAAAATTGAATTAAAGAATTAATTCTTTCGAACCTTTGGTGTGAGTGAAGCTTGCGTGAGTGCACGTCAGCGTGAGTTTTATTAAATTTACTCACGTGATTGTGAGTGAGTGTGAGTAGAAAAAATATGCTCGTGAGTGAGTGTGCGTGATTCAAAAATTTCTGTCGTGAGCGTGAGTGAGTGTGAGTCAAAAACCACTCACGCGCCCTCTAGTTTATAGTTTCTGCTTCGGAAGTACTATATGTGATGAATATTCCATTAAAATCGGTTAAGGTGTTTAAGCATGATTATGGAACAGACAGAAATAACTTTCAATGTAATACAAAAAAACGTGGGATTTTACTCCCTTTGTCAAATCGCACTAATTTACGGCCTATAGTTCCCGCCTCGGTTAGTACTATCTGTGTGTGGAAATTTCTTCAAAACCAGTTTAGCCGAAAAAGCGTGATTGTGAAAAAGGCGAAAAGAAGGTGCAATAAGTTTAACAGGGGTGTCATTTTATGCCTCTTTGTCTGATCGCTCATTTTATGTCCTATAGTTTCCGCCTCGTTTACTATTTGTTGCAAAAATTGTGTGTTAATTGGTTCAGCCGTTGATGCGTCATTGAGGAATTGACAGAAACAACTTTTAGTATAGTACAAAGAAGCGTTGCAACTAATGCCTCTTTGTCCAAACGGGCTTTATTATATTAGCAATAGTAATTTCGAATTAGTACAACGCCTTTGCCCAATCACGTGCTGAAATGGCATATTGTTCCCGCTTCGGTTAGTACTATCTGTGTTACAAATTTCAATAAAATCTGTTCAGACGTTAAAGAGAGATTACGGAATATGCAGAAATAACTTCCAATGTAGAACAAAGGGAAGTGGACTTATACGCCCATCCGTCAGAGCGCAATCCTGTTATACCCCATAGTGCCCTCCTGGGTTAGTACTATGTGTGGTGAAATTTTCATTAAAACCGGTTCAGACGTTTAAGCGTGATTACGGAACAGGTAGAAAAACTTTCCATGTGATACAAATGGGCGTGGAGTTTCCACCCCTTTGTCTGTCCCCATCCTATTATGAACAATCCTATTATACCCTATAGTGCCCGCCTGGATTAGTACTATATGTGGTGAAAATTTCTTTAAAATCGGTTCAGCCGTTTAAACGTAATTGCTGAAAAGGCAAAAATGAAGTTCAATGTAATACAAAGGGGCGTGGCATTTTACGCCCACTTGGCCGATCGGTCTCTCTTTTGGCCTATAGTTCCCGCCTCAGTTAGTACTATCTGTGGTTAAAATTTCATGTAAATCGGTTTAGCCGTTTATCCGTGGTTGTGAACCAGATAGAAAGAAAAACCAAAGGATGCCACGCCCCTTTGTGAGGATATTATGTTTACAAAAAGTGGGCGTAAAAGGAGGCGTTGCGTCCAATCAAGATGCGGGATTTCCATGCAAATTTCATGCTAATCTGTAACATACATCCAAATACAGTAACAAACAACCAAATATATTGAAAAATCTGAAATTCACAAAAAGTGGGCGTAAAAGGGGGCGGGGCATCCAATCGAGATGCCATTGGTCGCATTTTTCATTCCAGAAAATTCTCTATCTACATGCCAAATTTCATTTCAATCGGTTCAGTAGTTTTCTTCTGAAAGCGACACAAACAAATAAACAAACAAACAAACTAACATGTCATTTTTATATATATATAAGGATTAAACAAATCTAATTTAAATTATAAAATATTAAACAAATTTTGTTTAAAAATGATTCATTCGAAATATTTGTTTGCGTCTTTTTAAAAATAGCCGTGTAAAAATATTTTTTTAAATTTTGGTCAAACTTTTTAAATTAGTACCTAATATTCAAAAGTGCTGAATCTTATATACCACTCACAAAAACAAAACAAGTCAGAAAATTATAGTCGATCAAGATCAACAATAGGCGCCCAGCGTGCTAGAATATGAGTCTGGGGGTCTTGGGTTCGATTCCCACCAGAGGCCTTGGTCTGTTTCCCTACAACGAGACGAAGGTCACTATTACTAGTTCTCGGTTAGGTAAAATTAGTAAATGATTTGTAATTATATGGTAATTCTTTATAAAATAACACTGTGCAACAAATTTGGGGTCTTCCAGTGTATCTTGAACGGGACCAAAAAAATTAAATTATAACAATAGAAGAGCTGCACCCACGAAAGGTTTTGAAATCTTAGCTCGAGTTCTTTTTTATGGCCCACTGAAGTTTTTAAATTTTTTTCAAAGACGTTTTGAATAAGTCAAAAAATAGGTATTAAATCTAATTCTGAGGTGATTCTTTTCATAGAATATATTAACCTCTATCTCCCATTTTAAGGGGTCATTTTGGTCCTTTTTTAAATATCCTAATAGAACACCAATAAAACGTGCGTTTAAAGGGTTAAAATGTTTCTGCATCAAATTTCACTAGGGGTTGCTGAAGATCAAAAGTTTGTGCGAAAAGTGCAAAATGCTTTAGAAGTAAAATTGTAAATTATTACGTACTATTAAATTGTTTTTCATCAAAGCCGTGTGAAATAAGTCGAAAAAATTTTATAAATCTGCTTCTAAGCTAAATTACGACAGCTGAAACAACAAAACATCAAACTCGATTTCATGTCATTCGGAAATTTTCATGTGAATTGAAAAGTTGTGAAAGACAAAACAGAGGCCCAAGTATAAATTAAGGTACCAAAGTACACAAAGTAAACATCTGCAAACACAATCACCCATTTCGTCACATATCACCCATTTCGTAATATATTGAGAGATTAATATGAATATCGGGAGGTGGTTTGTATGGGGACTATCAGTAAAAATTTTCCGATCCCTTTATAATTCAAAATGGTGATTTACCTGTCAAATTTTAAAAGGATACCAACTTTTTTATACCCTTCACTCTAGTGATAGGATATCAACCTATGGTACGCGTACCACTTGGGGGTACGCGAAACTGTCCGCGGGGGTACGCAAAATTTTAGTAATTTGGACATTTGTTAGATTAAACTTTCAATGCTGGTTCCGCATCTGGCTTTCAAAGTTTTCCATAACGTCAGGTTTTTAAGAAAGTTGAGGTCAAAGTTCACAAAAATCGTATTTTTGTGCAATTTAGAGAGTATTTTGCGATACTTTTGAATTATATTTTGAGATCTGACTACTTGTTTTCGATTAACCTTTCGATGCTGATTCCGAATATGGTTCCCAAATTTTTGTATGATGTCAGGTTTTTTAATAAATTTATGTAAAATTTCTCAAAAAACGCGTTTTTGGGCATTTTTGAGACGGGTGTATTAGAGTGGAAATATTGGTATATTTTGTTAAGCTCAACATGCCCTTTCATTGTATATACGAGGGTGTTTAATTCGAAAAGTCACGGAATTATTGGTCTGTCCTCGTATTAAAAAAAAGAACATTTAAAATATTAAAAACTTTGTATTTCCGCACCCTGTGATGTGTAGAACATTTTTTGGTGTAGAACTGACTGGTGAAATCAGATTTGAAATATTTTCAGCCGTTTTTGGTCTGCAGAAAAATCAGCTCAAAATTCACGTTTTCAGATGCATTGAACCACCCGATGGAGCGAACATTTTTCCAAAAATATACCACCACTGTTTTAATCTCCCCTAAATTCTTTTGATCTCCCCTAAATCATTTCAAAATTAACTCTAATATTTCTATGTGAAGTTTTTTAACGAAAACAAAAAACTCGTTATGGGGTACGCGGCTGATAAAACTTAATATTAGGGGTACGCGAGCCAAAAAGGTTGGTAACCGCTGATACAGGGTATATAAAAGTTTGTCATTCCGTTTGTAACACCTCGAAATATTGGTTTAGGACCCAAAAAAGTATATATGAATGGCTTTCTGCAAAAACTTGATAAGCACTATTTTATTTTTTTTTGGTGTTTTTTGCCTTCTACTGATGTTCCATTGACAGATTTTTGGCAGAAGTCTTCCTTAAGCCCTTCGTACAAGTATCTTAAGAATTAAAGTTCTGCAAAAGTTCTATTTTCTACATTATTTCAAAAGTTGTAATTCAAAAACCACCATAAAATAAAATGTTGCCTATCAAATTTTTACAATAAGTCCTTCATAATCGATCGATTTTACGACGACCTAGTGATGTCCGTCCATCCCTCTATCTATTTGTCTGTTGAAAATACGCTAACTTTTGAAAGACTTTACGGAGGCTCTTGAAGTTTGGCATATATGTTGGGCATTTACTGGATGTAATACCATTGTGGATTGTAATTCCATTCACAATGGTATTACAGTCCAGCGAAATCGGTCCAGTGCACTATGGTTCCAAATGCATATTTTTTGGCAGAAATTAAAAAAAATGAGTTTAACAAATTTCCAAAAGCTTATACAGTTTCTCAATGGCAACACTCCAAGCCATTAAGAAAGTATAATGAAAAAAATTTGATGGCAATACTGTCAGTCTGCTAGGGTTTCAAAGTTGATAGTTTTTAGGCGTATTATTAAATCGGGATCAAAACCATATTACAATTATATTTACAGCAAATGGGAAAAAATAAAATTATAAAAAGGCTAAAAAGGAAAATTGAAGCACAAGGAAAGTAGTTCTTATTAAAAACTCCAATTTTAATTCCATGCATCTTTGGCGTTATTATTGGGGGTTACGGTTTTAAGGATTTTGAAGTCAAAATAGCCTATATCTATCGTGGACAAAAAGTTGTGTTTGGGCACGAACTTGCATGAAAATTTTTTTTTTTTCATATTTTTTTTCAACAATTTTTTACATCAAAAAATTTTTCTTTTCATCAAAAAAATTCATCAAAAGATTTTTTCATCAAAATTTTTTTTCACCAAAAATTTTGGGTTCATAAATTTTTTTTTTAACATAATTTTGTTTACCAAAACTACTTTTTCACCAGGTCTAAGCTTTTCGCATAAAAATTTTCCATTTGTTTATCAAATGTACATAAACAAGTGAGAGTGGTACATTCTTTGTTATCGAATCTTTTATACTCTCCAAAATGTAAAAACACTTTTTTGCACTTATTTTTGCATTCACTTACGAAATGTACAGCTCTTTTGGGTTTTTAATGGGGTCCTCGACTGATATTTCAATTCGTTTTGCATGGAATAGCATAGTAATCTACATTATTTTTTCTAAAAAAACTTTGCTTTGGCAAGTACACCCAAATCTTCCGCAAAACATTATCATGATTTAATGTTTTGGGCAAGAGTACAAAATTCGCAGGCATTTTTTTTTTCAAAAATTACGTAAAAAAATTTTTTTACACAAAATAAAATATTTCTAATTAATATTGTTATTTTTTTTCACGTTAGAAAATTGAATATCACTTAAAAAGGGCATTGTGGAGGGTATTCATAGATTCGGCCAAGTCGAATTTAGCTTTTCTACTTGTTTTAATTTCAACTATTTTTATACCCTCCACTCTAGTGATAGAGGGTATATATAAGTTTGTCATTCCGTTTGTAACACCTCGAAATATTGGTCTAGGACCCCATAAAGTATATATATTTATGATCCTCGATCGATTTTAAGTCGATCCAGCGATGTCCGTCCGTCCGTCCGTCCGTCTGTCTGTCTGTCTGTCCGTCCGTAGAAAACACGCTAACTTTTGAAAGACTTCACAGAGTCTACTGAAGTTTGGCATATATGTTTGTCATTTACCTGGTCAGGTTGGTATTGCAATCCAGCCAAATCGGTCCAGTGGTTCAAAAGTTATGAGCAAAAGAGTAAAATTCGGCAAGGGTGTTTCGCGAATTTACGAGATAAAAAACACGATAACTTTCGAAAGACAATAATGAGACTACTGAAGCTTGGCACATATCTTTGCCATTCCCCGGGTCTATTTGGTATTAAATTTCAGCTCAATCGGTCCAGTGGTTCAAAAGTTATAAGCAAAACCCTGAATTTCAGATTAGTTTCATCTAAAATGCCACGTGTTTTAACAAGTTTTAAAAGCATTGGTGGTAACTAAACAATGCTTTTCAAACTAGTTTAATTTTAAAGCATTGCTTTTTAAACTTGTTTAGTTTAAAAAGCATTGGTAACTTAAAAATTACACTCGAAAAAAATTTTACACTCAAAAAAAATTTTACACTCAAAAAAAATTTTACACTCCAAAAAAAATTTACTCAAAAAAAACATTAGTTTTTTTTTTTTACAAAAATGACAATATTTTGTGTACATACGTACGTGCATTCACTCAGAAATATTTTTACAGTCAAAAAAATATTACACTCGAAAAAAATTTTACACTCAAAAAAAAAAAAATAGTAATTTTTCTTTTTTTTTTAAAAAAATGACAAAAAAAGAGTTTTTTACTCAAAATAAAATATTTCTAATCAAAATTGTTAATTTTTTCACGTTAAAAAATGTACTACCCTTTAAAAAAAATGCATTGTGGAGGGTATTCATAGATTCGGCAAAGTCGAATTTAACTTTTCTACTTGTTTCGATTTCCATGGATTTTATACGAATTACGATTGATCGTTTTTATGATTTTTTAAAAAGGAGAGTATATAAATTTTGGTACAGCCGAATATAAATATTTATTATACTTTATACATTTATTCCAATTAAATTTTTAAGTTCAATTATGCCAATATTTAACCAACTCTGTTTTATTACAAAATAATTATATCCAGTATATAGAATGATGAAACCTTAGGTAACACAACGAAATAATTTCATAATTTTTGAGGAGCACATAAATGAAAACAATGTAAATTTTTAATGACACACGGCCTCCCTCTCTTAAATCCTATTCAAAAAACCAAAACTAAATTTATTAATTTTTTTTATTAAAAAAAAAATATTTAAATTATGTGTTTTCAATGTCACCTATAAATTTTTTTTGTTGCAAATATATGTGTGTTTGTGTTAAAAATAATTAAATTTTTTAAAAAGTTTGGTGTACTTTTCAATAAAAAATAAAATGTAATTTTTTTTTCTAAAAAGAAAAAATAAAACAAATAATTTAATAAATAAACAATAAATATTACACACAAAGTTAAAAAACAAAAATTAAATAAATAATAAAAACCATAAAAAACAAAACGAAGCACACCGATAATTATAAATTAAATTAAATTAAAAATATATTCACGTACCTTTATTATCAATAAATTAAAATAAAAATAAAATATTTTCCAAAAAATTACAAAAGAAAATAATAAAGAAATTATCTAAAAACCGTAGAATTTGTAAAAACAAAATAATGAAAAAAATAATAAAATATTTAAAAAAAACACGAAAACATTTGAATTTATGGCTGTTTAAACACTTTTTTTAGAATTTAATAAAAATTAACAAAAACTTAAAAATTACAAAAACTTACAAAACAAATTTTTAAATGTAGTTTAATGTTAAAAAAAAAAAGAACTTCATCATAAAAACTTACAAAATACATAACAAAAAACTCACAAACATACATATATTCAAATTACATATACATATTTACTACATAATGCTACTAATAAATAATATACAACAATATAAAAAAACAACAAAAATTCTAAAACAAATTTAAAAAAGTAATTAAAAAGCCGTAGTAGTATAAAACTTATATATTCTGCATAAATCACCATTTAAATCATAAATTAAAAAAAAGCCTATACAAACATTTAATTAAAATACTAAAATAACACAGTGCAACAACCAAAATCGGAATGGGATGAAACCAAAATCAAATGAAAGTTGACATTTTCTATAACGAAATCCTCATGTTTTTAACATGATAATGTTTTTAGGCTGGTGTCTAATTTTAGACAGGCAGGACGCCACCTCAATTTGACTATATAAGCTAACAATAATCGAAAAAAATACCAGAATAACTATTTTCATTTTCTTAAAACCAAAAATTTTAACAACTTGGGTTTGTAACTTGGATAATAATTCACCTCGTGGTGAATAGAACTGTTTTTCACCAGCTGGCGAATAAAAAGTACCAAAATTATTTTTCAACAAAAAAAAAATTTTTTTCATCAATTTTGTTTTTTCATCAAATTTTTTTTCATAATTTTTTTTTTTTCGTAAATTTTTTTTTCATCAAATTTTTTTTTCTTCAATTTTTTTTTTCATTAAATTTTTTTTCATCAAAATTTTTTTTTTCATAATTTTTTTTTTTTATCAAATTTTTTTTTTATCAAATTTTTTTTCATCAAATTTTTTTTTCATTATTTTTTTTTTTCATTAATTTTTTTTCCATCAAATTTTTTTTTCATCAATTTTTTTTTCATTATTTTTTTTTTTCATCAAATTTTTTTTTCATCAATTTTTTTCATTAATTTTTTTTCATCAATTTTTTTTTTTTTGTCATTAATTTTTTTTTCACTAATTTTTTTTTCATAAATTTTTTTTTCATAAATTTTTTTTTATCATATTTTTTTTCATCAAATTTTTTTATCAAATTTTTTATTATCAAATTTTTTCTCACCAAAAAATTTTTTATTCATCAATTTTTTTTTACATCAAAAAGTTTTTCTTTTCATCCAAAAAATTCATCAAAAACTTTTTTTCATCAAAATTTTTTTTTCACCAAAAATTTTGGGTTCATTATTTTTTTTTTAACATAATTTTGTTTTTCTTGAAAAAAAAAAAATTTTTTTTACCAAAACTACTTTTTCACCAAGCTTTTCGCATAAAAATTTTCCATTTGTTTATCAAATGTACATAAAACAAGTGAGAGTGTTATATTCTTTGGTGCCGAATCTTTTATACTCTCCAAAATGTAAAATCACTTTTTTGCACTTATTTTTGCACTCACTTACGAAATGTACAGCTCTTATAGTTTTTTAATGGGGTCCTCGACTGATATTTCAATTCGTTATGCATGGAATAGCAAAGCAACATTATTTTTTCTAAAAAAACTTTGCTTTGACAAGTACACCCAAATCTTCCGCAAAACATTATCATGATTTAATGTTTTGGGCAAGAGTGCAAAATTCGCAGGCATTTTTTAGTTTCGTGCCACTTTTTTTTACACGCATTTGATGTTGGTGAACTATTCCCAGCAAAAATTGGCATTACTAGTAATGGGTTTTGTAATCCGAAACAGATGTTAATAAGTTGTTACTTATTGAATGAAACACTAATTATTTTAACAAGGGCTTGAGACAAAAATAACTAGTGAAGAGTATGGAGATAAATCAGTAGTTACTGCCTCGGATTACAAATAAGGAGTAAAAACCCATTACCAATAAGAAGTAAAATAATTAGTTAATTAAAACTGTTAAAATTTAACTTGTTTTTACTAAAACTTAAAAATTGCGTAATTTTTATTAAGTTTTTAAGTACTTTTTAAGTTAATTAAATTGTAATGGTTAAAAACTGAAAGTGCAAGGAGATATTATTACTTATAGTTAGAGGTGCTTTTATAACATATTACTGAAAAGTAGTTACTTTTGGGCTGAAAATAATGTTAATGGTAATGGGTACTCATTATAAATAATGTACTTGGTAATGATTAATTTTCACAACTCATTACCATGTTTTTGCTGGGTTATTATAATTATAATTACTTGAAAACTGTATAAGAGGCATATACTTAATTTGGTAATTGCCTTTAAATAACAATCATACGCAAAGATGGTGCACAGTGGTTTAAATTGTCCAATTTTAAAATACATTTGGACAATTTTAAAATAATTTTGGGCAATTTTAACTAAACTTCGACAATTTTAAAATACATTTGGACAATTTTAAAATACATTTGGGCAATTTTAAAATAATTTGGACAATTTTAAAATATGTTTCTACAATTTTAAAATACATTTGGACAATTTTCAAAATTAATTTGGACAATTTTAAAATATATTTGGACAATTTTAGAATACAGAAAAATTTTAAAATACAATTGGAAATGGTGTAGACCGATCGCAGCGAAATTTATACCGGTTATAGCTAACGTAATTTCGAGCTTAAGTTTGGACGCTGGACCCTATATGTCCAATAAGAGCACCACCATATTCTCCTAAAGAAGGACATAAAAACAATAACCTTGAAGATGTAGTTATAGAAAATGTCAACTTTCAATTGTATTTGTTTTCATCCCATTCCGGTTCTGTCTTGTATCTCTGTGTAATTAAAGCCTACATATATACATATGTTCCCATTTTTTTCATAATAACTTTTACTATATTAGTAGAAATATTTGAATTGAACAAAAAAAAACAGATGTGAAGCAAAAAATAATGTCATTATTTAAAAAAAAAATCGGTGATGCTTTTTTATAACAACAAAATTTAATATGGTCCAAAAAATCTTTGACCGTCGAAATTTTTTAACCCGCCTCTGATTTTATGATTACACATCAAGTGGGCTTTTATTTAAAAAAAATTTCATCCGATTTCCTGCAAAGCCTTAGATGTGGCAGATCAAAATCGGTTTAAATAAAGTCATCGCGATTTCCGTTCAGAATGTCTTAAAGTAAAAAATCAAAAACCAAATCGGTTCTACTCGTTAAGGTATTAATTGCTACTAAAAAAATAGGAAATTGCTACTAAAAAAATAGGAAACATATTTGCAAATTTCGCACAATTTTCGAAAATGCCATATAGTTTTTGCAATTTATTTTTAAGCCTGCCATTGATTTTGTGATGTAAACTCACAAAAAAACTAGGTTTTTTGGCCGAAATTTTATCTAGTTCAATATTTTGTATTTTATAATCCCAAAAAACCGCAAAAATTTAAAAACTCCTAATTTTTGGTTTCATAACTTAACCGTCGTATAACTTCTTGCCAAACGATGCAACATCTATCAAACCAACATTAAAATACTCTCTTATGTGACTTTGACTTTGTCCTATACCGGAAAAGATGGAAAAAGAAGGACAAGTTAAGGAAAAAAGCGAAAGATTGTAAAAACTATGGATTATTTCAAGCCATTTTTTCGATGCACGAAAAATGCCCCAGAATTTGAGAATTTTTCTTTAAGCAAAATATTGCAAAATCTGAAAACTTTTTCTTAGAATCTGAGATTTTTCTATACACTCAAAAGAAAAAATCATGAACTAGCAAACTTTCAGCAGATTGTTCTGCTGAAAATGTTATTTTTAATAAAATCTCTGTCATTCAGTTTTAGAAAATAACAGACATTTTACTGCGTTTTTACTGATTCTGTTTGATGAATTTCAAAATATTTTTGAACATATTTTTAGCAGATAATTTTGTAATTTTACAGAAATAATTTGCTATTGTTCTTATTTCTAGAAAATTTTCTAAGTTGTTTTTTCAAAGTGTTAATTTTTTTTTTTGTTTTTTATATTTTGTAGATTATTTTAATCAGGGTTCGAAAAAAAACTCTAACGTACGGTACGTTAGTGTTCTGTACGGAACTATGGAGCGACCGTACGTTGTCGAAACGTACCGTTCCAAGAACACATTCACTAAAAAGTTTTTTAGTGGTTGTGAAGGTGTTCGCAAACAGAATTCCGAACGTTATGCCTGCGAGTTGAAGAACAGAAACTTTACGATAACGTACCGAACTAGGTTAGAAACAAAATAAAGTTCTTTTAGTGTTCTGTTTGCGAACTTTTGAGACATTTTTTAAATTTAAAATTGCGATATCTTGAAAACTAAGCAAGATAGAGTAAAAAGGAGCACATTTTTGGTTCTTGGGATCTCCATAGTATCGCTAGGCCTCTACACATGGGTAGACCCCATTGGGTCCTTATTTTGAATCTAAAAAAGTTAGCATTCCGGGAAATTTAAAAATGCGCATATCTCGCTAAATACTGCCGACACGATGAAAAGTCTAAAAGCATTTTTGTGGATCTTGTCTCGTAGTACATGACCGCTTTTAGACTTTATGTCGTGTCGGCAGTTTTTAGCGAGATATGTGCATATGTAAATTTCCCGGAATGCAAACTTTTTTAGATTCAAAATATGGACCCAATGGGGTCCACCCATGTGTAGAGGCCTAGCGATACTATGGAGATCCCAAGAACCAAAAATGTGCTCCGTTTTGCTCTATCTTGCTTAGTTTTCGAGATATCGCCATTTTAAATTTAAAAAAAAAATGTCTCAAAAGTTCGCAAACAGAACACTAAAAGAACTTCATTTTGTTTCTAACCTAGTTCGGTACGTTATCGTAAAGTTTCTGTTATTCAACTCACAGGCATAACGTTCGGAATTCTGTTTGCGAACACCTTCGCAACCACTTAAAAAACTTTTTAGTGAATGTGTTCTTGGAACGGAACGTTAAATAACGTACTGTTTTTTTTCGAACACTGATTTTAATTATATGAGGAGTTCCGGCTAAGACTTAAATTTTGAGGTAAAAAAGATGTGATTTTTGTTTTGATGGCACATCGATGAAAGTTGGCATAAATATTAGAAGCTATTTAAGAATAAGAAATTCGTTCGCGTCAATTAAATCGCGCAAGGGGGTCAAACGTTATGGCGGTTTTAAGATTTAGCGGTTTTAAAAAATCTTAAAAATATTTTGAATATTTTATTTCTACACATTTGTTGCATGCGTTATTAAAACATGCCAGGATATTTCATTTCTTCTAAAATATATGATATAAATTTAACCCTTTAATGACCAAACGATAAAAAAAAAATATCTAAGTACCTAAAATCGCGATTAATTCGCGGTAAAAGAAAAGTTTCACAATTTTTTATAACATATTTAGGCAATGCGCGTTGGTATTACTGAAAAAAAAAAATCACGAAAAATCGTTTCATTGTACCAGTGTTTAAAAAAATCGGTGATGCTTTTTTATAACAAGAAAATTTAATATGGTCCAAAAAATCTATAATCATCAAAATTTTTTAACCCGCCTCTGATTTTATGATGACACATCAAGTGGGCTTTCATTTAAAAAAAATTTCATCCGATTTCGTGTAAAGCCTTGGATGTGCCAGATCAAAACAGGTTTAGATAAAATCATCGCGCTTTCCGCTCAGATTGGCTTAAAGTAAAAAGTCAAAAAGCAAATCAGTTCTACTCGTTAAGGCACGTCTTTTGGTATATTAAAATGAACATGATGCATTAATTGCTACTAAAAAAAATTGGAAGCAGATTTGCAAATTTCGCACAATTTTCAAAAATGCCATAAAATTTTTGCAATTTATTTTTTATAAACCCGCCAGTGATTTTTTTATGTAAACTCCTAAAAAACTCGGTTTACGCAAGAGTCCACCGAATTTCGAATGAAACCGCGAATGTGCCTCGCGAAAAACTGGTATTTTAAAAAAATTACGTTTTTTCTTTCGAACTTTGATCTGCTGAAACTCCTTAACTGTTCGTGGCACATTAACGGGATTAATTCCAAAATGTTAAGAATTACAACAGCTACCAACTCTAGTTCAACTTTTTTCATTTTATAGAGGGGGCCGAAATCCCTAATCAAAAAACCTCGAAAATTTAAAAACTCTTAATTTTTGGTTTCAAAACTTAACCGTCTTATAACTTCTTACCAAGCGATGAAGCATCTATCAAGCCAACATTAAAATAATCTTTTATATGTACTGACTTTGTGTTATGCCGGAAAAGATTGAAATATAAGGAGAACTTAAAAAAAATGCGAAAGAAGGTAAAAACTATGGATTATTTCAAGCCAATTTTATCGATTTTTCAACTTTAACCCTCTGTAACTTTTACGAATAAAGTGGGGTAATCCTTAAACATTGCTCAGTGATGGCTCAAGGTCTTGTTTATACAACTGCATTTACAGTTTTTCTAAATTCCAAAAACTGCCGGGTTTTTTAAACATTTATTTCAGTTTCACTGAGTTGAAATTTAAAAAAGATTTCATGATATACAAAACAACAAAACGTAAACCTTTTTATATTTAAATTTGAGACTTTTCTCACGGGCTATTAATGGTCAGGGATTAATTATTTGATGTAAATAAAACCAATTTATTTAATCATTTTCCTCAAATCTTTTTAAATAAACTACAAACAGTTAATGACATAATTTTTTTTAGTGAATCATATGACTCAAATTCGATGTAATTTCAGCAGATTTTTCTGCTGAAATTTAGCAGTTTTTCTGCTTTTTCGGCAGATTTCTCTGCTTATTTCACCTAGATAATCATGACAGATATTTAGCCAACCACGTCTGCTAAAATCAGCAGATTTCTCATATGGCTCAAAATAGGTGTATTTTCAGCTTTTTTTGCTGACTGGACATAGAATTTATTTTGAGTGTGAGAAAAATGTCTCTATACGAAAAATGTCTACACCCGGTGCAAAATGAGCATATATAGATACATATATGTGAATATTTGGATATAACTGTTGTGTTATTTTTACCAACAAATTAAAAAAAAAAATACCTACGAAACATTAAAAATTATAGATTACGTTGGTTATTTTTACAATTTTTCTATTGAATTTTATTTTAAAAAATTTTTAATAAAATTTTTGGGGAATCGATCCCGCAATCAACTACATTCTGACCAGACACTCTACCCATCGTGCCAAAGTCACTTGATACAAACATGTTTTTATATTTTTATAAATAACCCACAAAAGTAGGTAAAAATCTGATTTCTCTTTAAAAAATTAAAACAATTAAAAAAAAATAAATAACGTACACAAATCATTAAAAATTAAAGAAAAATCACTTATTTTTACTTACAGAACAAAAATAAATGACTTTAAAAATTGAATGCTATTGAAAGTCTTTATTTTTTATGATTTTATTTTTTAAACAAAGAATATAAATAGTCTTTAAAAAAAAACTGAACATTAATCAATTGTTTTTTTCTTTTTAAAACGACAAAACGTAAAACTTTTTAAATAAACTACAAACAGTTAATGACATAATTTGTTGAGTGTAGTCATAATTTGACGATAAAATCATTATTATTATGCTAAAAAGTAATGCTCGGACGGGTATTTCTTTGAAATACCCATCAAAAAGTAACAGCTCGACTTTTCTGAGTGTTAAGCTGCTTTATTAATGACTTAGTAAGCGGTGCTATTTTTATGATCACATCTGTTAAATAACTTAAACACTCATAAAATAACCGACAGTAAATTACAAAAATACAAGCAAACAATAACTTTAAGTTTAAAAATAAAAACAAAATACATAATAATAAAAATAATAATTAGGAGTAATACAAATAATAACTTTTTGTGAAATTCAGTGTCTTTTTAAACACATAAAAATATTTAAATAAATAGAAACAAAAACTTAACTAAAAAATACATAATTAACTAAAATAGTATACATAAAAGTTATATAAAATCATGTGCATTACATTAGTTTATATATATATCTGTATGTATGTGTGTATTATAAATAAACAACAACAAATTAAAAATAATAAAACAAACCAAATATATAATTTAATTTCATACAATAATAGAGAAAGTATGAAAATTATAATATAAAACTTAATAATTATATATGTAAATTATTTAAATTATATTGTAATGTACAAAAAAAAAACAAATAAACAATTATATATTGTATTTATGTATGTAGTTACTCAAAGATCCAATCTATTTACTTACTTATATTTACATATTTATTTGTATTGTAATTGCATTTGTATTGTGAATGGATAACATTAGTATATACTTACTATATATGAATTTAAAATCTCTCTCTATGTAATAACTTACACAAGTACATAAATAATAATGTGCATATATTTTACTCTCATATATGCATAGACAATTTTTTAGCAGTATGTGTGCATATATGTGCTAATCATATTAACCAATATGTTTATGTATTTATAATTTTTAAGAATTTAAACAACAACAAAATTGTCACAAATAATTTGTCACAAAATTACACAAAAAATCGAAAAAAAAAATTGTATAAAAAAAAAATATATTACAAAACACAACAAAGAAAATCAAACGCAAATAAATAATGAACAAAATATAATAAAATGCAAAAATTCAAATTTGTTTTATTTAATAAACCCACATTAGGAATCCTTGGAACATTTGCTTAAGGATCTCATTAGTGTCACAATAGGGTGGCTCGTTTTTCGATTTTTCTCTCTGATCAAATTCTAATACCCGCCAAAAGTGTCGGTCCCCTAAGGGTAACTCACGTGCAAAATATCACTCCGATCGGAGTTTATCTTCTGTCTCCACTTTGAGCCTCAAAATTGAGGTTTTTGCAAAAAAGGACTTTTTAAAAAAAATAAAAAAAAAATTTTAGTTCTTTTATTAAAATATTGAAAAAACTTTTTTTGTATAATATTTGATCGTAAATACTTAAATATGAAATTTAAAGATTTTACGGTATCATTAACCCGTTCAAACTTGATACCAAAAAAACGGCATGATTTTGGGGGCGTTCTCAAACCATCTTTTTTCCAAATTTGAAAATTTTATTAAAAAAAAATTTAAATATACCATTTTTTCCTTCTGAATTCATTAAGAACACCTTGGAGAAGAAAAATGTGAAATATGGCGGATATCCGTCGAGCCACTTTTTGGGAATCGCGGGGGGAAGTTAGCGGATTTCAAGGAAATGTTGGTTTTATCAATAATTTGGATTAATAAAATCTTATAAATTTCATTTTTGGGAAAATTAACTATTTTTTGGTGTCGTGGCATTCTATTAGATAACTTTAAGTCTGTCATGAAATCTTACCGATCTAGGACGTCTTTAACCCACATTGGCTGGGGGTCAAAAATGACCCCCGCAGGAAATTTTTAGTTTAGAGCTTAAATTTTGTGCTATAAACAAATATAATACGGTTTTTGTGTTTTTTACCCCAACTATTATTTCGTATTAATATATTATCTTTAAAAAAATCGTTAATCCTTCTTGGTAGGGGGTCAAAAATGACCCATTCAATAAAAAATATAAATTTTGTTGATATCAAAAAATTGAAGCACTATGCCGAAAAGTTTTTGCCGGGGTCATTTTTGACCCCTGGGCAATGTGGGTTAAAGATATCTTAAACAGGTGAAATTTTATGGCTGATTTAAAGTTATCTAATAGTCTGCCCAAAATAAATTTTCTATAAAAATATATACTTTTTATTGAATGGGTCATTTTTGATCCCCTACCAAGAAGGGTTAACGATTTTTTTAAAGATAATATATTAATACGAAATAATAGTTAGGGTAAAAAACACAAATGCCATTTTATACTTGTTAATAGCACAAAATTTAAGCTCTAAACTTCAAATTTCCTGCGGGGGTCATATTTGACCCCCAACCAATGTGGGTTAAAGACGTCCTAGATCGGTAAGATTTCATGACAGACTTAAAGTTATCTAATAGAATGCCACGACACCAAAAAACAGTTAATTGCCCAAAAATGAAATTTATAAGATTTTATTAATCCAAATTATTGATAAAACCAATATTTCCTTGAAATCCGCTATGTTCCCCCCGCGATTCCCAAAAAGTTGCTCGACGGATATCCGCCATATTTCACATTTTTCTTCTTCAAGGTGTTTTTAATGAACTCAGAAAGAAAATTTTTTAAATTTTTTTTTAAGAAAATTTTCAAATTTTGAAAAAAGGTGCTTTGAGAACGCCCCCAAAATCATGCCATTTTTTTGAATCAAGTTTGAACGGGTTAATGATACCGTAAAATCTTTAAATTTCATATTTAAGTATTTACGATCAAATATTATACAAAAAAAAAATTTCATTATTTTAATAAAAAAACTTAAATTTTTTTTTTTTTAAAGTCCTTTTTTGCAAAAACCCCTTTTTTTGAGGCTCAAAGTGGAGACAGAAGATAAACTCCGATCGGAGTGATATTTTGCATGTGAGTTACCCTTAGGGGACTGACACTTTTGGCGGGTATTAGAATTTGATCAGAGAGAAAAGCCCAAAAACGAGCCATCCTAGTGTCACAACAGGCCTTATAGTCTAAATAATTACACTGTGCAACAACCTGCAACAAACAAAATCGAAATAGGATGAAACTAAAAGCAAAAGAAAGCTGACATATTCCATAAAACTCTCAAGTCTTTTTTTTTTTAAGTTCAGCGCTATTTTTTTTTACACGCATTCGAAGTTGGCGAACTTTTATCATAATTATAATAATTGCTTGAAACTGTATAAGTGGCGTATGCTTAATTTTATAATTGCCTTTAAATAACACACATTTGAAGACGGTGAACTTTTATAATAATTGCTTGAAACTGTATAAGTGGCGTATGCTTAATTTTATAATTGCCTTTAAATAACAATCATACGCAACGGTGCACAGTGGTTTATTTTTAACCCTTACAGACATTTTGTCCAATATATTGGGCATTTCGCTCATTTACTTGTATAGTGTCATTACTCAAAATATTTGATTTTGCAGAAATCGAGTAAAACTGGGTTTTCATTAAAAAATACCGGAACGACCTTTTGCATATAAAGGCTTTAATTTTTATTTTTTTTTTTTTTTTTTTAATGATGAAATTTTGATTCTTAAGCGCTAGTCGTTTTCTCTTTTACTTTCCGATATATAGCTTTTTGAATGCGGAAAATTTTAATTATATCCCGATCCTGTTCAAGTTTTTCGGGAAAAGATTGGTCACTTAAAGTCTGAATTTTTTCTAAATTTTTAGTTAGCTAGATAAATTTGTGATATTTAAAAACCATAACCTATAACATTTTTTGTTTTGTTAAAAAGTTACACTATTTTTAACTTAAGCTAAGTAAGTTGTTCACCGGTGAAAAAAAATGTTTCGAAACATCAAATAATTTGTAGCGAAAATTTGACAGTCTTATATTTGGTTATGTTTTGCGCGTCAGAATACATAAAATAACTTTAAATAATATTTTTTGGTAAGTTATGTGATATTATTAATGTTTACAGTCCCAAACACTTATAATTACTTCATTTTAGATCTGAATGTTAAATTTCACCGCTTTTTAAATGGTCTGTACAATTAAAAAAAATGTTGCTTATAGTGTTGATGCGTATTGATGCAACATACACCGGGTTATTTTGCCGGTTTTTCACCAGTGCACTGTGGCCGAAATCACTGATCTAGCGGCGTTTTAGTCAAAATTAAAAAATTAAAACTGATAAATGTTTTGCACTGTATCGATTGCCTATACTTTACAGAGAAAATTAACGTTTTCACTTTTGTTTTTCTCTTAATATTCGAACAGCTGTAAGCTATCAAATATACATTTTCTGCAGCAAGTGTATTAAAGGAATTTGGGGCCTAATTACTCAGTGAGTTTTTCTTGACACTTTTAAGTCAATTGTTTACACATTTTGAGCCAAAAAGTTTTAATTGAAAGTAAAAGGTATGTTTTAACTAAAAAATAAATGTTTGTGGCCTGTGTGTATCTAGTTTATTATTAGTTCATTATAGGAGTTTACATTTGTGATATTAACTATAGTTTCATGGACTGCAACTTTTGAAATTCGATCGTATTCGGTCCAATTCCTGTTTTGTTTATTATTTTGGGTTATTTTTGTTGTGACGTTTCAGTATGGCGTGCTAGTTCGCGCAAGTTTCTCGGTTTTTTAGGGTCCATCTGCTGTCCAAATAAACAGTATAAACGCGATACAGACCACAATTTTCAATCGATTTGGCTGAAATTTGAAATTTAAGTTTCTTTTTTCGCAAGAACAAAACCTATTAAATTTTGACAAAATCAATCCACGTTAACCCATAGCCCCCATGTAAATGTCCCCTTCAGGTTTTACTTAAATACCCCTAACAATAGTATTCAAGATATCCTCTTGAAATTCGACCAATAAATGTTTTTTATATTCATAAACAATCTCTCTAAATTTTAATGGAATCAGACCATTTTAATTTCTAGGCCTCATACAAACCACCCTCCCAATATTCACATAAATTTCCCAAAATACATAAAAATAAATAAATATTGTTTAAAAATTAATTCTTTTTAAATTTTATAATCGCAAATAAGCATTAGTCTTTATTATTTTACATTTCCGAATTAAGCGCCGCTAGATCGGCCATTTCGGCCACTGTGCAGTGAACAGAATACCTCTTCAGCGAAATTTTTACGCTTTTGTAAAGCCAGTGTGAAATTTATGTTTTTTATATATGGAGTTTGACAGATTTTCACGTTAAAACCGAGCAACTTACCCACCTTTAAAAAAAACACAGTTGGCAACGTCCTCGAGCCATCCTCAGTGACGGCACGTTGACGTGTCAGAGTCACTGCTGATATCCACAAGACATCTCTATATACTGATTGTGAGTTGAGGACAGTTTCATATAATTTTTCAAAATGTCCTCACTCAAAGTCAGCAGTAGTCAGGGCATGCTGACTTTCTGGGGACATATCACCTAAGACTTCTTGGGGGAAATGTCTGATGTAGGTCATGTGAAAATACAAAAAAATTTCGTATTTCCTTTGTTTTAACTTTTACCTATTTTCCTTTGCAAATAATCTTTCTCATATTAAAAAAAAAATTTCGTCTTTTTTAGTTCCAACTGGATTTGAACCTGGAACCTCCCTTTTATTAGTCCCACATCTAACTACTTGTTCCAAACTTTATTTTAAAAATTGTTTCTCTAGTTATTACTTTTAAGGCGCGTTTACACGGGAGAGAAAAATGCTAGACAAAGAAAAAAAAACGACTCTGTGTGCCTGTGAATTTGACTTTTTCAATAATTGTGTCAATTCAAATTCCTCTAAAACGTATTATTTCTTACCTTTTTTTTTGATAATGTTACAGATTTTTGGAAGATATTGATATTATTTTTGATTTGAAGTCTGTATTTTGTTTAATAAAAAAATTATCACGTAAACAAAATTTATTTTTTTAGAGATGATATTCATGAATGCTAGAGTTGACAAATTTTCGATTTTTCTATCGAGATTTCTTTCTCGTGTGAACGCACCTTTATACTACTTGTTAGATTTTGATTTTATTTTCAAAAAATCGATAATATTGCCATATTTTTCTTGGAAATTGAAGAGTTGCCCAGATTTAAAATTCTAATTTTATATACTGCTATTCTCAAGACATATCCTTTTCGACGTCTTAGAGGAATTGTACACACTCTTAAACCAAACATTCAGTGCTGACAATGTGAAGACATGTCATCAAGGATTACCTATGATTTGTCAGAACCTGAAGACATTCCCTCAAGGAATCACTATGTAAATTTCCGCAGTGACACATTTTCCAACTGGGGCTGATTTTAAGGTTAGGGTGTCCCGGCATATCGGACATATTAGTGTTTAAAAACTTCGTTGTCCTTCATGAAACAATGTGGAATTTCGGAAAAAATGTCGATAACTCCCGAACTAACATGAGTATCGTGTAGAACAAAAATATGTGTTGACTTAAATTTAATAAAAATTATTTCGTATTCATGTGGATTAGGGATTGATTTGACGGGACAAATCTTAACTTAAGAATTTATTTCGTTTCGTAATACCTGCGGAACGATGGCCACGTAATATCCGATTGTGTAAAAAAATTTATGAAAATATTTTGTAAGGGCATCTTCAGTCGGCAACTAAAGTTTGAAAAATTACGTTTTTCGACCAAATTTTATGTCTGAATTTTTTAACCAACACAGAAAAAAATAAAATAAATATTTGAGTAACTTTTTAATACTATTGAGTAAAGAATTACTCAATTTTGCACCAGTAAACGATTTAATAGTATTGAGTAAATTTTTAATAAAAATTTATTAAATGTATGAAAAAAAATTTGAGTAAATTTTTAATTGACACAATTAAAAATTTACTCAAAATTTATCTATTTATTTTTTTTTAAGTATAAAAAGGTTTTAAATTTTTTCACAAACAAAAAAAACAAAAAACTTGTTTTTTCAAACTTTACCAAACATATTTATGTCTCAAAAACATAGGAAAATTTTATAAAGACGATTACAAACTTTCATATACATACACAAAAATATATAAACTAAACGAGAATTCAAAAAACTATGAGAGTTTAAGAAAAATAAAAAATAAATAAAAAATTATTTACTTAAATTGTTTTTAAAATTTTTAAGTAAATTTTTAATTGCGTCAATTAAAAAATTACTCAATTTTTGTTTTTAAATTTAAATAAGTGATTACTCAAATTTGTTTCCTTCATATTTTTTTCTGTGAAATCCGGCTCAAAAATAAAATTAAAAAAAAAACAAGTGAGAGTGTTAAATTCGGCTGTGCCGAATCTATAATACACAGTAAAAAATATGGAGGAAACAAATTTGAGTAATCACTTGTTTAAATTTAAAAACAAAAATTGAGTAATTTTTTAATTGACGCTATTAAAAATTTACTTAAAAATTTTAAAAACAATTTAAGTAAATAATTTAATAAAAATTTAATAGTTTTTTAATTTTTTTTTAAACTCTCATAGTTTTGGAATTCTCTTTTAGTTTATAGTTTTTTGTGTATGTATATGAAAGTTTGTAATCGACTTTATAAAATTTTCCTATGTTTTTAAGACATAAATATGTTTGGTAAAGTTTAAAAAAAAAGTTTTTTTTTTTTTGTAAAAAAATTTAAAACTTTTTTAAACTTTAAAAAAAATAAATATGTAGATACATTTTCAAACATTTAATAAATTTTTATTAAAAATTTACTCAATACTATTAAATCGTTTACTGGTGCAAAATTGAGTAATTTTTTACTCAATAGTATTAAAAATTTACTCAAATATTTTTTTTATTTTTTTCTGTGTACCCTCCAACATTTTGATCTAAAGTAATACAATTTTATCATTATTTAAAAACATTTTTAATATCCAAGCCCACAAAAGGAGAACGAGCAAAAAAAAAAAATTTTTTCATTTCCTAAATTCAAGTGCAGGGCCTTGAACTTTTTGTGACATCAAATTGTTTCATTTGCTTAACAAAAATACAAAAAAAACTCTGAAAATATGGCGTTTTTCAGAGGTCAGTTAAGTTTTTCAAGGGGGAATTTTTTTTCCCTGGTCCGATTTTGCCCATTTACGAACTTGAACTGCCTTAGGACCAAAAGACATATTCCTGCCAAAATTAACAACCCTACACAGAAAAGAATATGGAGGAAACAAATTTGAGTAATCACTTGTTTAAATTTAAAAACAAAAATTGAGTAATTTTTTAATTGGCGCTATTAAAAATTTACTTAAAAATTTTAAAAACAATTTAAATAAATAACACTGCGGAACACTAAAAAATAAACAAGAGTTACGACCATCATTTCTATATATTTCGGACATGCTGAATCGAATGGCGTACTCCGTTTTTCGATGTATGGTACAGTTTTCTTGTAAAATGTCATTAAAGATTGGCTGATTTTCAGCTGCTTTTTTAACAAAAAAAATTCCAAAGCTAATGATTTTTAAATTTTATGGCATGGAAAACAAAGATATAACTTGTAGCAATATTTCTAATATAAATTTGGTTTAAAGCTTTTCATCTTAACCCCTTTAATTCGCGGATTTCTTCATTTTTTTAAGTTTTCGCGAAATTAACCGCTAAATTGGTCTCTGATAAAAAACTTGCATTTTGTGGATCATAAAGGCGTCCATGACACTACGAATAGTGGACAAAAAACATCTATGTTATATGGACCATCATGAAGAAAATCGCGAAAACCCGTTTTTTTGTATATGGCAGCATCACTTTAGGAAATGATTTGAGGCTTCATCTTTTAGTATATAATGTGGGAACCTTAAACAATGAACTGACCCAAAATTTGTCCAAAAAAGTTTTCATTTGCAAAAGTTATCTTAACAAAAACTGTTATTTCAGTGTTTGCGATACAATAATTATAGTTTTTGTTAAGATAACTTTTGCAAATGAAAACTTTTTTGGACAAATTTTGGGTTAGTTCATTGTTTAAGGTTCCCACATTATATACTAAAAGATGAAGCCTCAAATCATCTCCTAAAGTGATGCTGCCATATAAAAAAAACCGTTTTTCGCGATTTTCTTCATGATGGTCCATATAACATAGATGTTTTTTGTCCACTATTCGTAGTGTCATGGACGCCTTTATGATCTACAAAATGCAAGTTTTTTATCAGAGACCAATTTAGCGGTTAATTTCGCGAAAACTTAAAAAAATGAAGAAATCCGCGAATTAAAGGGGTTAAGATGAAAAGCTTTAAACCAAATTTATATTAGAAATATTGCTACAAGTTATATCTTTGTTTTCCATGCCATAAAATTTAAAAATCATTAGCTTTGGAATTTTTTTTGTTAAAAAAGCAGCTGAAAATCAGCCAATCTTTAATGACATTTTACAAGAAAACTGTACCATACATCGAAAAACGGAGTACGCCATTCGATTCAGCATGTCCGAAATATATTGAAATGATGGTCGTACCTCTTGTTTTCTAAAATAGTGGTTAGTTTTGTCACGCAGTGTAATTTAATAAAAATTTAATAGTTTTTTTATTCTTTTTTAAACTCTCATAGTTTTTTGAATTCTCGTTTAGTTTACAGTTTTTTGTGTATGTATTTATATGAATGTTTATAATCGTCTTTATAAAATTTTCCAATGTTTTTGAGACATAAATATGTTTGGTAAAGTTTGAAAAAACAAGTTTTTGTTTTTTTTTTGTAAAAAAATTTTAAACTTTTTTAAACTTAAAAAAAATGAATAGATAAATTTTGAGTAAATTTTTAATTGTGTCAATTAAAAATTTACTCAATTTTTTTTAAACATTTAATAAATTTTTATTAAAAAGTTACTCAATACTATTAAATCGTTTACTGGGGCAAAATTGAGTAATTTTTTACTCAATAGTATTAAAAATTTACTCAAATATTTTTTAATTTTTTCTGTGTATCTCTGTTGTTTTGGGCTGCATCGTGTTTTATACAGACGGACGGACGGACGGACGGACATTCTAGAAAAGTCTTAGAATCGATCATAGATCAATAATATATATACTTTATGGGGTCCCCGACCGATATTTCGATGCGTTACAAACGGAATGACAAAGTGAGTATACCCCCATACTGTAGTTGGAGGGTATAAAAAAAAAAATCAAAATAACAGTTTTGGTCCACAGATGCAAATTTTTAAATAAATATATTATTATACCCTCCAACCACAGTATGGGGGTATACTCACTTTGTCATTCCGTTTGTAACGCATTGAAATATCGGTAGGGGACCCCATAAAGTGTATATATTATTGATCCATGATCTATTCTAAGACATTCTGTGAATGTCCGTCTGACCATCCGTCTGTCTGTAGATGGCACGATGCAGTCCAAAATAAAAGAGCTAGCCTCCTGCAATTTGGCATGAATATGTCTTATGGTCCTAGGCAGGTTAAGTTCGTAAATGGGCAAAATCGGCCCAGGGGGAAAAAGTTCCCCCTTCAAGAACTGAACCAACCTCTGAAAAAACACACTTTTTTATATGTTATTTTTTTATATTTTTGTTAAATAATTGAAACATTTGGTATATTTATCGGGATGAGAAGGTGCTCTTAACGTCCCCCACTGACCCAAATCACCCCCCCCCCCAAAAAAAAAAACCCCTTACATTTTTTTTTTTTATTTTTTTTTACATTTTTGAGGGTATAAAAGATTCGGCACAGCCGAATTTAACACTCTCACTTGTTTTTTAACCAAATTGGTCTTAAGAGTTGTACGTTATGTGAAAAATATTAAAAAAAATATAAAAACACGATTTTGGTCCAAAAATGCGGATCAGCGTCTGTGGAGCAAAATTGCTAATCAGCATTTTTGGACCAAAATCGCTCTATGTGTACATTATTCCACTGACGAGGAAGGTCTTTCACAACTTGCATATATGAAAGAGGGGACCAAAATAAGAGTTACCTGTTTTTTCATAGCTGTCCAATCTCAAATTTAGCGGGTCAAAGGGGAGGGGGAAAACGGGATTTTTCGTTTTTTGAGAATTTTTTCCATGGAGGATGCAGTAAAAGTAAGGGGAAAAAATTTTAATTTTTTCTTAAGTTTTTTATAGGAAACTTATAATATAAAATTATTTTTCGATAAAATTTTACACTTGCTTTCCTTTTTAATATATTTAACACTTTTTGAAAGAAAAACCATGAGTTTTGGACAAAGACACATGATTTGACTGCATCATTATTGCGCAGTTATCGGCGCTGCAAAAAGTGCTTCAATCATAACACCTTTAACACATTTTGAATAATGATTATATATAGGCCAGATTTAAAAATATTTTTTAGTATTAAAAAAAAAATTTGAGTACCTACACCATTTCCACAATAATTTCAGAAAATACATATTATATTACAAAAAAATGTCCGATCATATTTTAGAAATATTTAAAAAAAGTTCAATTATATTTAAAAAAAGTTCAATTATATTTGAAAATTTCCAATTGAACAGTCCATGCGAATAAGGACGAATAGACCATTTGTATAATTTTACAAATGACGATAAAAACGCAGAAACGGTTTAAAACTTATATTTTTTGAACTTTTTTGCATTAATGGATTAGCGCATTATGCAAAAATGTTGGAAAAAATATTAGTTTTTAGCCGTTTCCTGCGTTTTTATCGTCATATGTAAAATAATACAAATGGTCTATTCGTCCTTATTCGCATGAACTGTTCAATTGTATTTCAAAAACATCCATTTATAACCAAAAAATTAATTACATTTAAAAAATTTACAATTATATTTCATAAATTCCCATTTATAATTCACAAATTTCCAATTATATCTTAAGATTTTCCAATTGTATTTCAGATATAGTCAATTGTATTTCAGATTTTCCAAGTGTATTTCAGAAATAATTAAATGTTTTTCGTGTTTATTCTGCTTAAATCAGCTCTAAAAAGGTACATGAATTCACTGCATCTTTATAACGCTTTTATCAGCGCTCTAAATAGACATGATTTCAGAGTATCTTAAGAGCGCTTTTTCGGTGTATCCAACTAGAGCTCTAAAGTGTGACATTGCCTTAGAGAATCATGCATGAATTCAGCAGGTTTGGATGCGCTCCTTGACTCAAGTTTCCTTTCCAAAAGCTGCTGCCAGTTCAGCAAAATTTCTGCTGGGAAATGTATAATCGTTGGGGTCAGGCGCGGATCCAGGAATTTCATTTGGAGGGGGAGATGTTTTTTACCATAAAAATGTTTATGCAATCAAAAGGCAAAAAAGTTGGTGTTGTATACATTTTCGTTAAAACTTTAAATATTGAGTAACCAATGAAAACTAGTTTTGATATAGAAAAATATCCCATTTCTGAGGTATTTGCCTTTAGAAAAGTGTTCAGTTTCTAAAACTTTGATATAAAAAAATTCATAAATTCGTATTTTCTGTAGAAAAACTCTCAGATTCAACATTTACTTATAGAAAATGTCTCCGATTTTTTAAATTTTTTCTATAATCTGAGATTCTGAGACATTATTTAAATAAAAAATTTCCAAATTTTAATGTAATTTTCTTCTAAAAAATCTCTGAAATAATGCTCATATTTTAAAGTAATTCCCAAATTTTAGGATATTTTTCGTATAAAAAAAAATTTTAGATCATATTTAGTAAAAGAAAATTATAAGATACTAAAAAATTACCAGTTCTATAACATTTTATGAAGAAATTTTGATACACTTTTCAAAATCTTAAATCCTTAATGTTTGTAGCATTTTTCGATAGAACAATTTTACGGTTTTAATGCCATCTACACTCAGAAAATTATGTAAGTTACTACATGTTAGTTATTTGTATATTTTACAGTAGTTAGTTGTTTTCAACTACAAAGTCAGTTGTTTTTGTATGAAAAATATGAAACAACTATTTCTCTTAGTTATTTTAAGTCGTTTTTTTTGAACAACTAACAAAAAAGTACTGTGATGTAGTAACAGTTATTTTAAGTAGTTAATTTTATTTTTTTTGTCTCTGAAAAATTTTCAAAGTTTTTTTCCAAAAAATAAATTGTTGTTTTTTTATTTTTCACAACTTAAAAAAAAAAAAACTTTGAAAAAATTTGGTCTTCAATTTTTTTTCTGAATTTAAAAAAAAAAATATATATATATTAGAGGTATTCAGAGTCTTGTTGCCACCCCTGGCAATGTAGCAAAAGAGTACTTCTTTCAAAAAATACATGTATTTTGAAAAGTAATTTTGAAAAGTGCTCTTTTACCACCAGTGCCAGGGCTGGCAAGCAAGACTCTGAATACCTCTATTGATTATTTTATTTTTACTACATTTTATTTGTTTTAACTACAAATGTAAGTAGTTTTTACTACATAATTCAGTTGTTTTTTCTCAGTTAAAATAACTAACATTGTTAGTTGATTTAACTGAAAAAGTAGTTGACCCCAAAACAACTTACAAAGTAGTTATTTTAACTGACATTTTCAGTTGATTTTACTAACATAATTTTTTGAGTGTAATGTTTTAAATTTCTTAGATTTTAAAACATTTTTCATAAAAAATTATTATTAGACACTTTTTCAAAAGAAATGTTAACATATTCAGAGACACATTTCCTAGACAAATTCTCAGAATCTTTTAACAGAAAAATGTTCTGATTCTGAATTATTTCTCATACAAAACAAAATCTCAGCTTCTGATATGGTTTTCTATAGAAAAGTCATAAAACATGTTTGCTATAAAAAAATTAATAGATCTTGATAAACTTTTCCTATAGAAAAATTCGCATATTTAAAAGATTTCTCAAATAGAGAATTTCTCATTCTCAAAAAGATTTCTATAAAAAAAAAAAAACAAACTCAAATTCTGGGACGTTTTTCTTGTAGAAATGTTATCTGATTCTGGTGTTTTTGCAAAAAAATTTTTGTCAGATCCTGAAACATTTTCTCTAAGGAAAAATTCTCAGTTGTTAAAGTATTTTTTCTATAGAAATGTAATACGAAATTTTTTATAAAATTTGAGATAATTTTTCAATTTAAACATTCTTAAATTCGAAGTCAAATAAGTATCAAAATATTTTCTAAAGGTGAAGTCTGAAATTTTGAAACATTTTTCTATAAAAAATAATATTTTTTCCATAAGAAATAATAAGGAAAGTTATTTATTCGATAAGAAAATCTTCACAACTCTATTGTCATCTTAAATTTTCATATGCAATTTCTTTAATTCCAAATTTTTATCCTTAGGCTTCGTGTGCTGACGTAAATGATCAGCACACATATGAATCCCCTAATGTTTTTTTTAAATTATAGTCATTTTCTTTCTATCTTTCCTTTCTTTTTTCCTTTTCTTTCCTTTTCTTTTTTTTTTCTTTTTTCCTTTCCTTTCTTTTTTTTCTTTCGAAATTATTTTTGGGGGGGGGGGGGGGGAGAAATCCCATTCTCCCCCCCCCCCCCCCCTGGATCCGCGCCTGGTTGGGGTAGTTTATATGAAGATGTATGTATAATGCATTGCATATACGTACGACCGCCAAAAGTATATATAACTAGTTAAAAAGCCTGTTCCTGCCAGGCGGGACACCAAGTCTAAATTTACTTAATTTAGATTATAGCTGATATCTGCTTTCTACCTCATCAGTGTGCTTCAAAATGGTTTAGGTTAGGTTGTAAGTGGCTGCTGGTTTGGAAAGACAAAAGAATCTACACACAAAAGCATTTAAATCGACTTAAGTTCTTTTGTCAAAAAAATATTAAGACAGACTTTTTCGGCCACAAAAAACACTTTTAACATGATTTTTTTAAAGGTCTCCACAATTCGAAATATCTGCTTATCAGATCTCTTAAAAAATATGGAGAAAATCCGCCAGTTCTTGCCATTTCAGTCTCTTAAAAAAAGGTCCAAAAAAACTTTTCAAAAAAAATAAGTGCTTTTGTCAAACGTCCACAGATATATAATAATCTCTATCAAAAGAGATTTACGGATTTTCCCGAAAGCTCTCATTTTTTCATAAGGTGGTAAGTAGGGATGCCAAACGGGATTGACATTTACAAATCCCGGGATTCTGGATTTTTAAATCCTAATCCCGGGATCCCGGGATTTTTCGGGATTTCGGGATTTTTCGGGATCCCGGGATTTTTCGGGATTTCGGGATTTTTCGGGGTTTCGGGATTTATTAAAATTAAGCTGTTTTACGTTATATTTTTAATAATTTTTTTTTTTATAATTAAATATTCAATAAATTCATAACTATTGAATAATTACCGTAAAGTTTTACATATTTAGCACAGAAAATCGAAAATTTAGGATCAGTTATGACCGATTTGAATAGATTAGCGAGGGGAAGTAGTCCCCCAATATTCTCTGCCGATACAAAATTTGTATTGTCCTATTGATAGACGAATCGCATTTTCACAGTTTCCTTCCCTTTGCGATAAATGTTTACAAATGCGTTTATTACGCTAAATAACAGAATTTTATCATTATTTATATTATTTTTTATATCCACGCTCACAAAAAGGGGCGGGACGAGAAAAATTGTTAAAAACGTGTCATTTGTTAACAAATTTTGGGTTTTCAGAGGCTGTTTTGGTTCTTCAAGGGAAAAATTTTCTCCTCATCCGCTTTTGCTCATTACGCACTTAAACTATTAAAAAGAAACTTTACAGATGGATTACTTAATGGTCCCTTATAAAGTTTCAAAAAAGTAAAAAATCGTTCACTTTCTAATTTTCAAGTCAAAAAAGGAACGCAAAGACATTGCCCTGCAGGTCCAATATTGACCATAAAAGGTATCAATTCTGACTCCGACAATTTTTAAATTCGAATATAGGAAAATTTGATCCACACTTTTGTATATTAAGTAAAACGGCCTAAAAATTAAATTGTACTCCAAAAGAGTAATAGAAATTAAGTCCAACATGCCTCATTGGACAGATATTTCCAACACCTTTCAAACGATATCTATTTTGTCACCATCGGACAACAAATACTGAAGAAATAGTCAATTTTGATTACAAAATTTGACAAAAAAATCCCGAAATCCCGGGATTTTTCGGGATTTATCAATCCCGGAAAATCCCGAAAAATCCCGGGATTGAAAAAAATAAATCTCGGGATTCGGGATTTGTCAATCCCGAAAAATCCCGGGATTTCGGGATTCGGGATTTCCCGTTTGGCATCCCTAGTGGTAAGCCTTTTTAAAATTTGAGATTGGGCAGCTAAAAAAACAGGTAACTCTTATATGTTCCCCCTCATTATAAGATTCAAGTTTCAGGACAATCGGTGGGACCTTCCTTGTAAGCTAACGAGGTATTGAATAAACTGTTTAAATAAAAGAAACAACAAAATATGTGTAATTTTTTGTAAATTTTTTATTGAACTTTAACACTTTACTGTTTTGGTAGAAAATTAAGTATTAGGAAATATGTATAAATTAACAAAGTGGGCAGTGGTTGTTTTTACAAAGCAGCATATAAAATACAAATTGATTTAAGAGCAAATGGTTAAAATAACAAATTCTTCAAATTATTACAAAATCTTAAAATTATTCATACTAAATTAGAAAAAAAATCATTAGCATTATAAAAAAAAAAACATGGACTTACTACAAAAAATATAGTTACAATAGATTTGGTGGATGATGTGATTTATATAAGTTTATTAAAACTAAATACATGTAAAAGAATTAATTAATTTATTAATTAGTTTGTTAGTAAACTTCTAGCATTTGCCGTTCGAGGGCGCTTTAGGGCGACAGATCTTGCTGCGACCATTGGCACCATATACTATATTGCAAGAGAATGTAAAGTAACCACAGGTAGATGATTTCGTATAATAGGTGGATTGGAAATTTTTATTATCCTCTGGAGGATTCTTGGAATTGTCCATACTGCCAGTGACTGATTTAGTTACTGTAACATAACTATCAGGAGTACGGGGTTTGGATTCTGGCTTTTCATCACTTGTAATATTTACTTTGTTGTCGGTCTTGTGAGGTTCTAATGATTTAGTATGGAATTTCTTTTCAACATTGACAGTACCACGGAAACCATTGGGTACCGTTTCGGTTGTTGAGCGAGTGGGATAAGTTTGAACACGATCGTTTTGTTTTTGTACAACTGTGTATTTCTTGGAGGGATCAGCTACGGCAACTTGTTGTGTTTGGGTGGGTGATGTTTGGGTATGGGTACGATATAATGATGAAGAATCGGGTTTTTTGGCATCAGTATTTGTATTGTCGTTTTTCGAATCCATTTTAATGGGATTTTCATTATAATAATCTTCTTCATCTTCATATTCATCATAAGGTTCGTCTTCATCATCTTCGTCGGGTAAATTGGAATCATCAGTGTCTAATTTATTTGAGTTGGCAACTGTAAGGAAATTAAAAAAAATGGGTATATAATTTAAAAATTTAAGTATCGGTTAGCAAGGATGTGTTTTAAATTAAACTCTATAATAGAAAAAATAAATTAAAAGTGTGTTTGGATAAACAAACAAGCCCAGGTTCTGCCTCTTCGAATAATTTAAGCACTAAAGTCAAAACTCCGCTAGAACTGCTTAGAATAATGATTGATTGTGAGGACAAAAGTATTTTAAATATAAAAAAAGAAAACCAACCCTCACTAACAATAATGGCGACATTCCGTCAGCTTATTATTGTTTTGCTCCATACGCCAACAACTCGGTTTCGAGAAAAACGATAAAATAGGTTTACCACAAATTTTCTCGAAAAGTAATTAATGGATTTTGTTTTAATATTTACCATTTATTGCTACATATATTGTTAACAAAGCTTCTAGTTTTCAGACTTTTACATACAATAGATCAAAAGATTTAAAGCTTTTAAGAAAATAAGATTTTATGGTATTATGCTCCATATCCAATTTTGCTTACACATTTGGGACTTTTGTGTGACATGGAGCAAATGAGTTCTCAACGCCAAACAAAATAACAATGAAACAAAATGAGCTAGATCGACAAAACTGGGTATTTATAACACTTATATAGTCAGGTTACATGGTATTAAAAATGGGTATGATCGGTCACTGGACACGCCTACCTCCCACACAACGTAAATGGCAAATATGACATTACTTGAAATGTTTAAAAGTTACGGTATTAAAATTTGGAACGTAGAATAGTACCAACATTAATCTTCATTCCAAAAATATGCAAGATCCGTTAATTTTTAAATAATCTAGAGCCTTTTCTATAACGCAAATTTTCAAAAAACGTCAAAATGGTGTGTTTTTTCTTAGAAAATGCTGGATATCTCAAATTTGAAAAGATGTTTTAAAAAACAGACTTCGGAATAAGAAAGAGGATATTTATATTATATATATTCCATTCCTAACTAATTTTTTTCAAAAATGGCGTATGGAGCAAAACAATAATAAGGTGAAGATTCGTTAACTGCTATAATAACAAATTCCTAGTGGGATATCCTGGCAAGTTATAAAACTCACCACCACAGTACATGAGTAGTAGGTTCACAGGTTTGCATTTGATGTGTGTAAGTATTAGTGACAGCACACGGTGTAACTTTTGACGTTTCATACAAAACGTAAACAAACACCATAAATACATACACAAAAGCTCACACATACAGGCACACATACACTAGGCAGCGATGATTATTCCGTACTAATAACCACGCCACCATATTGGAAAGTACGAAATTAGCACCATTGTTTGCATACTAGTCTGTACTGTGCTCACCACACATGTACAGAATCATAAAGTAGTACAACAAATGGCGTTTGAAAAAGTAGTAAATAAAAACCATATGGTATTTCAACAAAAAAAATCTATAATTTTCAGTTCCATTTCAATTTGGTCCAATTTTTCAATATCTTTAAATTTGAAGATCAGTCAAATTATCATTATACTAAATATGGGTTCAGTATTTCTGATAAATACAATCAAAGAATTTTATCCTATTAATAGACAAGATTCTAGCCAAGCTAATTCAAAATTCGAATAAACACAAAACAAATTTTAAATGCTCAATGTGGCAATTAAAAGTTATTTATTGTTTGTGAACTAATATCACAATTTTAAACAAACACCGTTCCTTCTAAACCCAATTTTCCCCGCTAAATACAAACAAAAAACTCTAGACTTTCCTGCTAAAACACCGTTCCAGCTAAAACCAAATATTCCCCGCTAAATGCAAATAAAATGCCCTAAATTTAGCGGGAAATCCTCCAAGTTGGCAACAGTGGTTTGATGGTAGCCGTGAAGCAGTTCACTTTGGTAAGTCTCTAGCTTACTAAGGTTATCGTGGTTGGGGAGTGGTGTCGCCAGGTGCCCCAAGTTCTTGATATTTTAATTAGCGTCTAGGGCAATGGTTCTCAAATGGTGGGTCGCGACCCCCTAGGGGGTCGCGAAAGAGTTTCAGAAGGGTCGCGAAAAATTTTATTAAAACCTTAAATTTTGGTAAATTTAAAACACATATTTTTATTGTTGTGTTATAAAGATATACAAATACTTTTATTAAAGAAATAAATTATTTCCATCACTTAAGGTACCTCCGTAATCACTGTGCTGTTGTTAATTTCCCGGGATGCCCAACACTGATTTGTGAAGTTTTTTGGCTGAGTCTGGGATCTGACAGTTCGTTTTCTATTAACTTTTCGACGCTGATTCCGAATCTGGGTTTCAAATTTTTCTAGTACGTTAGGTTTTTGAGAAAATTAAAGGTAAAGTTCACAAAAACGTATACTTGTGCATTTTTAAGAGCTTTGTTTGTGATATTTTTGGATGCGTTTGGGGTCTGACCACTTTTTTCAATTAAGTTTTTTATACTGATTCCAAATCTGGATCCGAATAACGGATTTAGATTCGTGATCAAATAAAATTTCGATCAATACCAAACATTGGTACATAATTTTGAAAAAAGAACAATGATTACTCAAAATTGGACTTTAAATGCTTTCTGGGTAAACATTTCTTTATTTCTGATCAGGTTAAACTGGTATTTTTCTTTTATTTTCGGTTATAAATATGGATGACGATAGAAAGTTTCGATATAAAACGCTGTAGTTCCTGGTTTCCAAATTTTTAAGGAAATTGAGGTCAAAGTTCACAAAAATTGTGTTTTTTTATTTGCGTCTGGAATCTGACCACACGGTTACAATTAAACTTTTAATGCTGCTTCTGAATTTGGTTTCCAAATTTTTCCATTACTTCAGGTTTTTAAAAAAACTGAGGGCAAAGTTCACGTTAATAATTTATTTTTTTTATGTGGGGGGTCGCGAAAAATTTGAAATATTAAAAAGGGGTCGCAAAGCAAAAGTAAGTGAGAAGCTCTGGTCTAGGTAGTGCTGTCGCCAGGTGCCCTAACTTAGATTATTCTCGCTGCTCGCGTCTAGGAAATGCTGTCGCCAGATGCCCTAGCTTGGATTATTTCGGTGCTTGCGTCTAGGGAGAGCTGTTGCTAAGTGCTGTAGTTGAACTACTTTCACTGCTCGCGTCTAGAGAGTGATGTCGCCAGGTGCCCTAGCTTGTACAACTTTCTCTGCTCGCGTCTAGGGAGTGCTGTCGCTAGGTGTCCTAGCTTGGATTATCTTTCGTCGCTCTCGCTCGGCCATTGTACACCCCAAAGGTTTTTGTGATCTATTGAACCCGTGGAATCGCATTTGAATCAAGATAGAACTTTCTTTCTTGACACTTCTATGGTTTTTAGATTTTTATTTAGAATTAGTATAAGTAAATAAATGAATTCCTTATTATAAGGTTTAAAAATATTGAGCTCTTCGCTGCACGCAATCACCTGGTGCAACTTGTGAATGCACCAACACATATTCCGTGTGTTGAAGGGCAGTTTCGTAATACTCTCTACTTTTTTCTCACTTCGCATCCTGACAAATACGAAGTTGAGCTACTTGCGCCTCTCGAAAACTCGGATCATAACATCATTTCTGTTTCACTCTCTGTCTCAGCAATTATAAATTTCTGTGACGATCCGTGGCCCCCTCCCCCCCCCCCCCCCCCCAGCTAACGGAGGAAACTCATCGTTACAGGCTGGACCACTCGCGATTGGAAATGCACTAGCATCTGTAACCTAGAAAAGCTCTATCAAGTTTCTTAACAGGATATTGTGGGCAGCCATGACATTCCGTCTCACACAAAAGTTAATGATTAGTTATTGGAGCTATCTAGTGACACTTAAATCGCGTCCCCTCTGACATGGAAAGTCTCCCTAGTGTCACTCTCCGACCTTCATGGAATTGGTTTTATTTTGTGAATCAGGAAAAATAAAAGGGACACCAATTTTTGTTTAGCGACCCAAATTTACGGCAAACTCCTACGACTATCTAGAATCCGTTTCCGATTCAATTACGGGAATCCTTGGGGTCTGTCCGAGTAGTGAAATAGTCGTTGCCGGGGACTTCAACGTGCACAATTCGTCATGGCTGCTCCATTCTAGCCATACGACTCCCGAGGGCGTTTATATTGAGCTCTTCGCTGCACGCAATCACCTGGTGCAACTTGTGAATGAACCAACACATATTCCGTGTGTTGAAGGGCAGTTTCGTAATACTCCCTACTTTTTTCTCACTTCGCATCCTGACAAATACGAAGTTGAGCTACTTGCGCCTCTCGAAAACTCGGATCATAACATCATTTCTGCATCCTTTTAATTTTCGGAGCTTCGTAGTGCTTCAAAACCAGCAACGAAGCGCTCTATTTTTGTATACGAAAAGGCTCGTTGGACTGAGCTTAACGATTTCTTTCTGCATTTCAACTGGAAAGTCTGTTTTCTTGATGACAATGTTAACGCCGCGGCAGAAATGGTAAATGTAAATGTGACAATGCTGGGAATGAAATTCTCCATTCCATCGAAGCTAATTTCGACTAAACCTATGTAAACATAAGTGCTTGTGTTATCAGCGTCATCTATATCCATGGCTGGTATAGCTATTGAGGAATCAGAAACTCCTGATTTTCTAGGCATGAAAATCCAATGTGATATTCGTTGGAACAAACATGTTTTTCAAGTGTCAAAAGAAGCATTCAAGTGTCTTGGTTTCTTCAAACGGTGCAAGAATTACTTCACTCCGTCTGATCACCTCACTATTTATACCGCCTATATCCGGCTGAAAATTGAATACAACTCCCATATCTGGGCAGGTGCATCAAGGTAGTAGTATGTTATGTCACTATGCTCTGCCAAGAGCTAAGGAAAAAAGAGAGCATCAAGGTCTATTTCGAAGCTTCTGTAAAGTGAATATATAAAATTCCCCGTTCAAATTAATCCCCCACCCTTAAAATGAGTAAGAGAAACTTCTTTACCTTCACTAAATTACAGAATGTAATGATTGCAACGTTCCAATGGAACGAATCTATCACTATCAGCAAGAAGGAAACAATTTTACTAAGTACGAAGGGCTAAATATGTTGGCCAAAAGATGAGCCAGACTCCATTAAATTTCTCCTCCAATTTTCTGGCTTTGAAATGTTGCCGTGTCTTTGCTCACTTGGATAGCTCATTTGGAGTGCCTTAGGTAATGCCCCTTAATTTCGGGGAGAGTTATGCCTTTAAAATCGTTGTATGACAAGCAAACAGACATGATCCCATGATACAATCCTTGACAATGCCATAGGTATTAGGGTCGGCTTGAGGTTATTAAAATACTATTTGAGATCGAGAAAGGCTACAATCGTTTAATCTATTACCGAAAGCATAATTTTACGCAATTAATGTTTATGTATGATTTGGGCTTTGTAACCGCTACTTGGCAATTACTTACTTCAATCTGGAACAACACTCTTTATCAATGAATGATTGAGAAGAATATGATCAAGCTACTCCCAAACAACCAGTGTGCAAAAAAGATGAGGATAAAACCTTCTGCTACCGACCATTCGGTAGCGACCATTTGTTCCATATGAGGAATATTTTGTCATCACAACTTTAAACCAAATCGTTCCTAACATTTTGTATGCACTTCACTTTGATGTAGATTTGTACGTACCTTCTTTATTAGTTTTAGAAGCTTTCAATTGTAAATCGGGAATATCATCAGATTCAGATGTAAGGCCAGGTGCATTATAAATAGTATCAACACGATCAGTTACCCTATAAAATGTATAAATAAATTAGTTTATTGTTCGATTTATATTCAAAATAAACAATATTACGCATCAGTGTTTCCAAATTGACTAATTGTGTTGAAGAGATCTCTGTTTTGCTCACGGTAGGTGGCTACTTGTTCCTTAGTACCAGAAGCAGATTGAGCAGCACCATGGTATGAAACACCAAATCTGTAAGAGACACATTGTTTTTTAAATCAAAACATAATGACATTGAATATGCCTTTAGCAAGTACTTACTTAGAGGTGCCTTGAATTTGTGATTGACTGTGACCGGAGTGTGTACCAGACTGAGCTGAGGCTTGACCGCCTCCATTTGATTGAACGATATCACCATCTTGTCCAGGTCTGAAACCAATTTGAGCTTGAGAGGAAGTTTGTCCGGGTCCACTGGATTGAGCATCAGCCAAACCACCTTTGTCATTAGCTTGAACCTATAAAATGCATGATGATTAAATACTACTCTTTACTGAATAGCATTAATGAGTATTTCTTACTTCACTTTGGCTTTGATGGATTAAACCACCGCTTTGGGATGATGATTTAGTGCCACCCGTCTTTTCGTTTACTTGTACTTGAGCCTGAGATTGAGCGGCACCTCCTTGACCTTGAGACTGACTCATTGCACCTTCAGCACCGCCAGTCACTTGAGAACTTGCGGAACGATCACTATCTGAAGTCATAGCACTAGCACTAAATGAACCACTTGTACTATAAGTACCTTGAACTTGTGTTTTGGCTGTACCGCCATTCTTTTTGCCTTGAGCACTTGCGGCAGCCTGGCCATTGCTAATGGAAGATTCAGCTTGAGAGAATGCATCATCAGCGCCACTTACGCCGGAAACTATGAGCAGAAATAAATTTTACAACAGTTTCTCAATTTTACTGGTGAACAGAAATACTCACCCAAACCACCAGTTCCTTGTTGAATATCAGTTGCCCCGGGAACATATCCGGAACCCTGTTGAACAATTTGTTGAGGACCTGTACCAATAGGTTGCCCACCAGGACCATATGTTTGAACACCTGTTCCAGGTTGTACATAACCAGGTTGTGAACCATAAGGCCCAGTTTCTGCGAAACCTGGTCCAGCACCAGTTCCGGGTTGTCCATAAACACCACCTTGAGGTTGTCCTGTGCCTTCGGGTCCATATCCTGGTCCGTAGCCTTGTTGAACGCCAACACCATGTTGAACACCAGTTCCCTGTTGAACACCAGTTCCCTGTTGAACACCAGCTCCCTGTTGAATGCCAGTACCTTGTTGAATACCAGTACCTTGTTGAACACCAGAACCTGATGGGAAACCAGCTTGTTGAGTTCCGGGTTGACCGTAACCAGTACCGGGTTGAACACCAGAACCTTGTGGAATATAACCAGCACCAGGTTGTGCAATACCTTGTTGACCGTAACCAGTACCAGGTTGAGTAAAACCAGTGCCTGGTTGAGCTACAGTTCCTTGAGGACCAAAACCAGTACCAGGTTGAACGTATCCAGTACCTGGTTGAACAGCACCTTGTTGGACTGCTGGACCTTGTGAAGTGATACCAGAACCAGGTTGAGCAAAACCAGCACCAGGTTGAGACCCACCTTGTTGAGCACCAGTACCTGGTTGACCGTAACCTGGTACACCCTGTTGAACTCCAACTTGTTGTGTTGCAGAACCTTGTGGAACAAACCCAGTTCCAGGTTGGGCACCACCTTGTTGAATAGTGCTGTATCCAGGTTGAGTGCCTGGGCGAGATGGATATTGTTGTTGAGCACCAGGTTGGCTGAAACCTGGCCCACCAGCAACTGGTTTAACGTAACCAGTACTTGGCTGAGCAATGCCTTGTTGGGCACCTGGCTGACCATAACCAGTACCAGGCTGAGCAATACCTTGTTGACTGCCGGGTTGAGGGTAAACAGTTGCTGGAAAAGCACCACCTTGTTGAACACCAGAATTTGTTAAACCATAACTAGTATCTGGTTGAGTGAAACCAGAGCCTGGTGAACCACCACCTTGTTGAATTCCTATGATAGGTTGGCCGTAACCAGAACCTGGCTGAGCACCTTGTTGAGGCCCTGTTCCGGGTTGACCATAAGCAGTACCTTGTTGAACACCTGCACCAGGTTGGCCATAACCACTACCAGGTTGAGCACCACCTTGTTGAACACCTGCACCAGGTTGGCCATAACCACTACTAGGTTGAGCACCACCTTGTTGAACACCAGTACCCGGTTGACCATAGCCAGTACCAGGTTGAGCGAAACCGCTGCCCGGCTGAGCGCCACCTTGCTGAGCACCTGAACCGGGTTGACCATAACCTGCACCTGGCTGAACACCTGTACCAGGTTGACCATAACCTGCACCAGGTCTAACGAATCCAGCACCAGGCTGGGCACCACCCTGTTGAACACCAGTGCCAGGTTGACCATAACCAGGTTGAGCAAAACCAGTGCCTTGTGGAACACCAGTACCTGGTTGACCATAACCGGTACCAGGTTGAGCGAAACCAGTTCCTTGCTGAACTCCCGTACCTTGTTGACGGAATCCAGCAGCACCCTGTTGTATACCACCTTGTTGAATGGCAGGACCTTGTGCACCAAATCCTGTTCCAGGTTGAGCAGCTCCTTGTTGAACACCAGGGATGTATCCTGGTTGAGTACCTGGACGAGTTGGATACTGTTGTTGTGGTCTACCACCAGTTCCTGGCTGTTGTTGAATAATTTGCTGAGGACCAGCACCTGGTTGACCATATTGTTGTCCAGATCCTGGTTGTTGATATTGTCTACCCGGTTGAACTGGTCCTGTTCCGGGTGTTCCATAACCAACAGTTTGTTGTATTGCCGGACCGGTTCCAGGCCTATATACAATCTGGTCTCCATATCCAGGAAGAACATAAGATCCAGTTGGTTGTGCAACACCTTGCTGACCAGCTCCAGTACCATACTGAGGTACCTGTTGTCCACTTGGAACACCAGCACCTTGTTGCGCAGAACCTAAAACCAAATGGAATGTATAGGTTATTACTTTACTGAAAATGAGTGTAATTTTGTATAGTATTACCTGGTTGATAATATGCACCGGGTTGTCCAGTTTGTTGTGCTTGTGATGGAACATAACCTTGTTGTCCGGGTGTGAATGCAGCTGGTTGCCCAGCACCTGTACCATATGATGGAACTTGTTGACCAGTACCATAGGTTGGTACTTGTTGTCCAGGTTGACCAGCAACACCGGATTGTTGACCACCAGGTCCGTATTGGGGTATTTGTTGACTAGTTGGATATTGCTGACCAGATGGTTGACCGGCACCAGTACCGTAAATTGGTTGCTGTTGTCCAGCTCCAGTTTGTGTGGGAACTTGTTGACCTGCACCAGGTCCAAAAGGCTGACGAGCACCAGGTCCATACGATGTACCCGTTGGAACTTGCTGACCAGTACCCTGACCAAATGAAGGTTGGCCGAAGCTTTGACTTCCTGGTTGGCCTCCAACTCCTGTTAATAAAAATTTTGTTAAAAACGGGTAATTCGGGTAAGTGAATATGAATATCCTAAAAATAGTGTCAGTTTTTATTCTAGGTAAGAGTGGTCGATGTAGATGTTTATGTGAGCAGTGCCGTACATCGTATAAATTCAGCAAGGTCCAACACGCATATCTTAAGGGTAGGTCTGTTGAAACGGCTTTAAGTGTTGTTGTCGGTTAATTGAGGATACTCTTTACAAAGAAAATATTTTTTGGCATCATTCATAGATGGAAGGTGCGTTCAATGTCAATGTCATGCGTACAATGTCAAAATATCATCAATCCCTAATGTCCTACAAAATACAGGCACGTGCACACAGACTTCTCTATGAAAGGGCAACGTGCTGATAAGCAGAGCAATTAACTCGAAGATAGATGACGAAAATGAAGAGAGGAAAATTGTTATTTTGTAACAATTTTCCACTCTTCATTATCTTCATGGCACTACACAAGGCGGAGTGATCTATTCCCTATTTTTGAATCTTGTGTACTAAGGTTCTATCAACGATTAGCGAACTCATGTAATCAGCGCCTGAGATACTCTCAACGTGGGCTAAGGAAAACGGTCTGGGAGTTGATCCCATAACTGTTCACTAAAAGGACTGAGATACACAGGTTTGTTCTTTCCAAATTAGATTAAATAACCCTGGAACTATCTAATAAGGCGAAATGCCTAACTGTGATCCTTGACTCAGAGTTTTCTTGGAAAAGGAATACAGAGGAAAGGTTAAAAAAAGTCGTTGTGTGCTTTTTACATCTGCAGCCGTATATTATACACTGGGTGTATGGTGCGATAATTAGAATAATACTTAGCTATGATGACCTTGTGGCGTAGAGAGCAGTGGTTAAGAAATTTATCTCTGCAACTAATAGAGGGTACAACGACAGAAGTGTGTGGATATCACTGGCTGGCCTGGAAGTGGTACTTAACATTCACCCGTGGATATCTACATCAAGAGCATAGCAGCAAAATCGGCTCTGAGGTTTAAAAAGTCGCAAATGCTTAAGCAACGCTCTTGGGGTCAATTGACAATATTAAGTACGGAGGGCGGGACGGAGCTGAAACAGAAAATCTACTATACCTATCTCACCGCAGACGAACTCTGACATTTAAAATCCAAATACCAACTAGGGAAGACTGGAATACTCAGTTATAACAGAGAATGATCCCAATCGTTACGGACAGATCGAAGAAGGAAATGGGTAAGGGTTCAGGAGTATACTCTGAATGCCTAAAAATCAGGGCCTCGTTGAAACTTCTGGACAAGTGTATTATTTTCCAGGCTGAGATACTTGCAATTTATAAACCCGCGCAGATAATTATGACAAGAGACCTATGTAAGTACTTGCGCCATTAAAATTTTCGTGGATAGTGTTGCAGCTCTGACGGCCTTAAAATCAAACACTGTAAAATCAGGAAACGTTAGGAGTTGTACACAATCCCTTCGTCGAATCAGTTAGCACATAGTCAAGCTAATCTGGGTCCCTTGACTTAATGGGGACGCTGGGAACGAATTGGCTTTAAGTCGGGAATGAATATGGCTTTGAGTCGGTGTCGAACTGTTGGTACCTGGAATTTCGGTTCCTGTAGTAGAATTGATGTACGAAACTGATAGGATATCAGAGAATAGAATAAAGGTTAGCAGGATATCACTAACTATGTGCAGGATATTGCGAACCCTCTGGACACTGCCAAAGCCTAACAGAACAAAAGGTCTTCTTACTTTTTGCAAACATTCCAGAGATTATTCCCACTAATAGGCTAACTGTCCCTATTAGTGGGAATAATCTCTGGCAGGGACTATTGTAGGAGTTGTTTGGAAGTGGACGAGGAGGAGTAAAAGAAGCATTTGTTATGTGAATGTCCGAGTCTGATGTAGAGACGTCTTAAGCATTTAGGGCAAATATTTTTCGATGACCTGGATTTCCTAAACGGTGTCTAATAAACGTCTCTAGCAGAATATCGTAGGAATTCGGGGTATTTTAAAAAGAAGAACTTTGTATCAGAAAGGTAATAGGGATTCACAATGGGCCTTATGGCCTCCGAGTGAATTCGTGAAATGTCGGACGCCCATCCAACCTAATCATTTATTCCTTTTAGTAGGTTTTTTATATTTTTAACAAAATCTTTGCTCAAAAATTTACTCACTTTTATCATAATTGTCGGAAGATATATTTTTAATTTTTGTAAATCGATTCTAATAACATAATAAAAAAAATTTGCACCAAATTTTGTTGAAATTAATATAAACACATTTATGTTTGTAAGTGCTTAAAACGTATTGACTTTTATTCAAAAAAACTAAAAACAGTATGGAAAATAAGTATCTAAAGGACGAAGATCTAGTGGTGATCCTAGCAGACCTTGAGGCGGTGCAATCAATTTCGTTTTTCGAATTCCAATTAATTGACTATATCCATACTGGCCCGATTTATCAACAGTAGTTCGATTTAATCCTGTAAAATATGAAAACAAAAATACATAATAGAGGAAGTTTGTAGAAGTGCACAGTTAGATTTTTAAGAATTATTCTTGGGAAAATAAAATATATCAGCCTTACCACAGAAAAATAAAATAAATTAAAAATCGGTTTTTAATTTTATTTCCATACAATTTGTTTTTAAAATCGACTTTCAAAACATTTATGGAAATTTGAAATTTAAAATAAAACTTTTGTTAAAATACACTTTTTGTTTTTCTTTGGTACGGGCCTATATTTTTCGAATATAATGGACATTATTCACTTTATATTTCTCTTTATATTCTCTAATCGTAGATGTATCTCTTTCGTTCTGGATAAAAACGATTATCCCCCAGTTTATGTATGACGAACGTATGACGAACGTCAAAAATTTACATGTATTAATAACAAAATACATGCAAATTTTTGACGTTCGTTGTCAGATGCGCGAAATGCCAAAAGTTTCTCCAGTTCCTCAATAACTCCTTTCGCCCATAATAGCGATGCCCTCGCACGTTTGGAGAGCGTCGTTCCATCAAGTTGTCTTAGTCTGTTAATTATTTTCAAACAAAGCCTTCTTTGGTTGTGCCTGACCTTTGATGGCTTAAGTTTCTTTTTCTTTTTGCCACCAATATTGGGCTGAGCACCCCTACCAGAATCAAGGCCGGACTTTAAGGTCGCAATCTTTAGACCAGTGCTTGGATCAGCACCAGTCGGTGAGGCAGAACCTCGAATTAAACCGGTAGCATTTGTATGCATATTTTCATTTTCCTTGATGTGGTCATGAAAATATTACAAAAACACCTATTACAAACAATTTCAGTAATGAAAAGGGAAGTGGGATATTCCCCCCCCCCCCCTTTATGTTTTCTGTAGAAGTAGAAGTAGTATGAAATTATAATTCGAAAAAGTGCTTTGTAAGCGTTTTGCCAATGTTTTTTATTTTAATTTAATTTTAATATATTTCATGTCCTTGCAAGAAAAGTGACCGGTTCTTGATAGGTCCCGTGCCATGACACGTTTTATATAAAAACACATGTGTATTTTGTGATTTAATATCTCAACTCTGAATACATCAATTATGACATGTCCTTAAAAATTTTTTTTTATATCCACCCCCACAAAAGGGAGCGGCCCAAAAGTAATCGATATTTTTTAATCCCCTGAATCCAATTGACGGACTTTGTATACTTCTTCTATCATAAAAATGTTTCATTTGTTTAACAAAAATACAAAAAATATGTTAAAAAAGTGTCGTTTTTTACGAACTTAACCTGCCTAGAACCATGATACACATTCATGGCATACTTCAGGTTAGGTTAGGGTGGCGGTACCAGATGGGCACTCCGCATAGACCAATTGGTCCATAGCGATACCACAAAACTTTTTCCGCTTATCGATGTAAACTAAATACATTGACCTTCATTGCGAATTGTTTTAAACTTTTCAGGTCTATCCTCGTAATTTCCTCCAAAGTCTCGAACTGTGAACTTCCTATATTTGATTACGAATTGTTTTAAACTTTTCAGGTCTATCCTCGTAATTTCCTCCAAAGTCTCGAACTGTGAACTTCCTATAATTGATAGTCGAGTTCGTGCCAAAGCCGGGCAGTGACACAGGATGTGTTCAATGGTCTCCTCGACGTCTGGTGTCTCGCACCTTTTACAGCTTGCGTCCGTTATAAGATTCATATTCTTGGCATGTTTTCCGACAAGACAGTGTCCCGTTATTAAACCTGTCAAAATACGACATTCTATTCTCGTAAGTGTAAGTAAGAATTTAGTTCTTCCTAAATCATAGCTTGGCCATAAAATTCTGCTTATACGACTTGTCCCAAGTTCCTTCCATCTTTGATTTGCTTTGGCGACAGTAAGGGTATTTCGTTTTAGTTTGTAATGATCAGTTTTGATGATCAGTTTTTATTTATTTTTCCAATTTTTATTTACAACTCATTTTAAATAATTTTAACCTAACCGAGAACTGGTAACAATGACCGTCGTCTCGTTGTAGCGAAATCGACCAAGGGCTTTGGTGGGAATCGAACCCACGACCCCCTGTTTCATAGGCTAGCACGCTACCAACTAGCCTACATTACATTACATTACCAACTAGCCTACATTACATTAGTGGCCTCATGCTGGAGTGGCGGTGAAAGCAAACTTCAGGATTCTCGCTCTTTTATTTTGGACTACATCGTGTTAACTACAGACAGACGAAGGGACGGACATTCATAGAATGTCTAGAAATCAACGATGGACCAATAATATATACACTTTATTGGGTCCCAGACCGATATTTCGATGCGATACACAGGGAATGATAAAGTAAGTATACCCCCATACTGTGGTTTTTTAATCTATATAAATAAAAATCAAATGTCTTTCGTTTGTAATCACATTATTTGAGAACGGCTAAACCGATTTGGATAATTTAGGGTTTTGCGAAAAAACGCCCTCTTTTACGTCCATTTTTTTCGATTTATCTAAAAACAGAAAACGGTTGTTCCGATTTGAATAATTTGTTTTAAATGTTCGTCATAGTCAAACTTATATTTTTACAGGAAGAAAAATTGACCACATCCACTTTTTTCGATATATATATCTACACTCAAAATAATAACTTTGTCAAATACTCTGTGAAATGACTGTTATATCAATTTAACAGATATTTGTCAGAGTTTTCTGTCAAAATACAGATATAAAGAAAATACTTTGTATGTTGTTGTGACAAAAAAACAAAGTTTCATCTGTTATTTTACTTTTAACTTTGTAATCTTTATTTTACAGGTAATTAACAGAGTTTTCTGCTAAAAAAAAGATTTAAGCGAAATATTCTGTATTTTTTTATAACCAAAAAACTAAGTTTTATCTGTATTTTTACTTATTTCTATGTAATCTTAATTTCGTAGTTAAAAACAGTGTTTTCTGTAAAAACACCAACATCACCAAAAAAATCTTTTCAAAAATCTTATACAAAATAACATGTTTTTTACTAAACTCTGTAAATTTACAGAGTTTTTTCTGTAAAATGTTGGTTGCATCAAATGCATTTTACAAATATATGTAAATTTACAGACTTTTTATTTGCTAAATGGTGTTTTATTTAACCAATATTTTACTAGAAACTCTGTAAATTAACAGTTTTTTTTTGTCAAAATCATTGTACAGAGTTTTATAGTAAAATTACGAAAAACTTTTCTAGCTGGAAAAGTATGGTGTACTCTGTTAAATTAGCAGAGTTTTTCTGTAATTTAACAGAGTTATTATTTTGTCCATTTCGCTTTACCTTGTTTTTTTTTTTTTTTTTGAGATACGTGAATTTCGGGACCACTGGGGTCTTGAGAATTTTAAAAACTCGATGACTTTAAAACTATTACTCAGAGAGCTTTTTGGTCTCGTTCTACGTTTTAAGAGCTACAAAAATGTTTTTGAATTTTTTGTTGTGTTGTAAATATTTAGCGAGATATGAGCATTTTAAAATTTTCGGAAATGCTAGATTTTTAAATCCAAAGTTTGAACCCATTGAGGACCCGATTGGGTGAAGACCCCATTAGGATCGGACCCGATAAGTTTAGGCCCCGATAGTCCCAGACACAGTTGAGTTTCTTAAGAATCGTCATAGTTTTGATCCAAAATTTTTGGCAGTTTCGCTCTACTTTGCTTTTTTTTAGAAACGTGAATTTAGGGAACCACTGGGGTCTTGGGAATATTAAAAAATCGATGACTTTAAAACTATTACTCGGAGAGCTTTTGGGTCATGTTCTACGTTTTAAGAGCTACAAAAATGTTTTTGAACTTTCTGTTGTGTTGTAAATATTTAGCGAGATATGAGCATTTTAAAATTTTCGGGAATGCTAACTTTTTTAAATCCAAAGTTAGAACCCATTGAAGAGGACCGACGATACTATGGAGATCCAAAGAACTAAAAACAGTTTTCGAGATATCGCATTTTAAATTTTTTGAAAAAAAAGATTTTTCCCGAGTTTTAAAAATTTTACTAGAATAGTGGGAAAAACTTCCTCAAATTTATAAAGATTAACTAATTGGTAGAAAATTACGTTAAAATAGCAACACTTGAGAGCGGCAGGAGCGATTTGGTTACTTTTTTTTTAAATGTTCGTAAAAGTCCTTGGAACAAATGATTTTTATATCCTTGGGTAATTTTATGTTTAATTTTTCTAAGCCAACAAATTGATTATATTTTTTGCAGTGATACATATTTAAATCGAGACAAAATGTAACACTGATCTTATATTTGGGCCAGCAACGCCGACCGGGCCAGCTAGTTGACAAATAATTTTGAATTTTGTGACACTTTATGATAATAAAATTGCCCTATGACAGTCACAACCAGTCATAAATTTTAATAGACCTGTCAGTTTTGTTCAAATATACCTTGTGATCCTTGAGGTGCTTGTGCTGTGGGTGGTCCAACTAATTTGGGATATTGACGTCCAGCTGGTTGAGTTTGTCCTTGTTGTCCAACTCCTGAAAGAAATTACCAACAATATTTACTAATCAATGAAATTTATATATATTTTTTGTAAATATTGTTTTTTTTTTTGTAAAAAAAAATTAAAAGATGTTCTAAAATAAAACCCTATACCGCTCCTACCGAAACAAAGATTGATCTCTTATTCCTTAGCAAAACAAAGCAGTTTTTTTGTTTCCCTGGTACCAATATACATTTCCTTAATTCTTTTAACATGCTGAGCCCGAATATGAACTTGGTTCTAGTTTATCGGTTTTAAAAAGAAAATTTGAAGTCAGTCAATACCGACCATATAAGTAATAACCTATATCAGTGTTTTCCGAAAAAGGAGTCCCAAGTACAAACATGGACCGATTAATAATTTTTATAATAAGTTAGATCTTTAATCTTCCAGTGCAGAAAATACACACAAAAACCAAATTTGAGAGAAATAAGCTTCATTTTGTTGCTAAGAGACTGATTTAACAGAATATCGGGTAAAATTTTAATACGGGGACTAACAAGGGAGGTCTTTTAATGGGCAACCACCGATTGTCCTGAAACTTGCATATAAGAAAGAGGGGAGAAATATTAGTGTTCTTATTTTTTTTAGCAGCCTAATCTCACATTTAGCAGGTCGAAGGTTAGATTGAAATCGGATTTTTTTTTTGTATTTCAGATTCTTCCAATTGTATTTCAGAAATAGTCTACTTGTATTTCAGAAAAAGTCAATTGTAATTTTGGAAACATTATTTCAGAAATTACCAAATGTGTATCAAAAGTTACTAATTGTAGTTCAGAAATCGTTTTTTTTCTGAAATACAATCGGAAAATTTCTAAAATACAATTGACTGTTTCTGAAGTGTAATTAAATAATTTTTGAAATACAATTGACTATTCCTGAAATACAACAGACAATTTCTATAGTTTTGACTACACTCTAATTAAAATGATTTCAGTTTCCTACTATAAATTGCATAAATTTACACAAATTGCGTAATTCTACTTAAAAATATTGGAAATTTGCTCAATTTATAGTAGTATATTTTTGAATTTGTTGAAATTTACCCAATTTATAGTAGGAAACTGGTTTCATTTTTTTAGAGTGAACTTCTAAAATACAATTGACTATTTCTGAAATACAATTGGAAGAATCTGAAATAAATTGACGGTTGAAAATGGAGTATTATAAATACTTGCTTTGAGCAGCAAATTTCTTATTAACAGGGACAGGACCTCCATGCACTAAAAAACTATCTTTTAAGTGCCTAAAATATGCACTAGAAATCCTAAAATATGCACTAGAAATCCTGAAGTATGCACTATAAATCCTAAAGTATGCAGTAGAAATCCTAAAATATGCACTGGAAATCCTAAAATCTACAAAAAATTTGCACTAATAACACCGCTCAACAAAACGAAGGTTTTTGGCTCCGGTTTGAAGTTTCATATAAAATTTTTGAAGATTTTGACTCGCTGATTCCAAATTCTGTGATCCAAATTTTACCATCACGTCTAGAATTTTAATTATTCGCTGTTGAACATGCGAAAAAACGCGATTTTTGCCTTTTTTGAAAGCCTGCACAGCAGCCACTGGGTGGAATAAAAATCTGGTATAAAGAGTTAGAGTAGAATTGAACTATGATCTCAAATATATGGTCAAAAAAATGTGAAGTTGTTGCACTATTATTGGCCAAACATGTATTTTAAAAAAACACTGAAAAAAATAAAAAAGGCACCATTTTTAAAAGGCTCTAAAACAAAACCCAGATGATCAATCTTTACTGTGAAGAGCTCAAAATTTAGGCAAAAGTTCATTCTTTCTTATAGACTTTTAAACCCATTAAAGATATCTTCCGGTTTATACGAAAAATAACACAGAAAACTTGAATTTGTAAAATATTTTTTTTTTAGTTTTTATTTGCAAAATATCAAAAAAAAAACTAAGGTATCTACCTTATCGCTTTTACAAAAATGACATTTTAACAGTATCATTTTAAAACGCAACCAAATGTTGGAGACCATAGACAAATTATACTTTTGCGCTTTATACCAGATTTGGATTCCACTGGCTGCTGTTCAGGCTTTCAAATAATGCAAAAATCGTAATTTTTCGCATTTTCAATAGTTCTATACAAAATATGACTTAAAAACATGCATATTAAACGCATTTGCATGAAAGTCCACTCTATGGTTACACAGTGATACAAAATCGAACTATCCGAATCGGAAGGGGATGAAACTAAAAGCAAATGTAAATGCGTGTTAAAAAAAATCTATCACTGAACTAAAAAAAACCTCGAAGGGGTTTTTATGAAAAATGTCAACTTTTATTTGCTTTTGGTTTCAACTAGGGTTGCCAGACGTCCCGCATTTGGCGGGATTGTCCCGCTTTGTGACAACGATTCCCGCGTCCCGCGCGGGATTCTAAATTCCCGCTTTTTTAAAGCGTCAGAAAATAAGGAGAAAAAAATTTCTAATTTCAGCAATCAGTAGAAAAATCGACTGCTTCATTGAATTGTTATTAATGTAGAAGTGAATATAAGTTTCCATAGTGATATAGAGCTTAAGCGGGAGGAATAGAGTTCACTATTTTTGTTCATACACTTAAAATACTACCTCTGTCCAATCAGAAGAAAAATCTGCTGAAATAAACCCATATTAAGCCCAATGTTTATTTTGCCAAGACAGCAGAAAAATCTGATGATTTTTGCAGAAAAATCTACTGATTGTTGCAGAAAAATCTGCTGATTTCAGATAAACAATTTAAACATCTAAAATGTATTTTATTTATGTTAAGAAGACGTTTTAATAAAGTATACATTTTATCTAAAACTTATAAAAAAGCAATTGTAATTTTTTTGCGAAAATTTTCAAAGTTTTTTTTTTTCAAAAATATGCTAAAAGTGTGATAATTCAAACTGAAAGTTGTTTAACAAATTTTTCCTAAGAGTTTTTTGTCTACATGTAGAATTAATAGGGAAGTACATATCGTCGGTGCGCTAACCAGAACCGCTATGTGTATTTTAAAATTTTTTGAAGAGACTTTAATAACAGATAAATTTGGTACTTTTGCGCTGTTTTTTAAAATTCAAATTAATGTAAATAGAAAATATGCAATATTATTTAAATGTTAATGAAAGATATATTGTGTTAAAGCACCGCGAAAGGTCAAAATAAAGCTGATTTGTAAGACTCTTCAAAAATTTTGAAAAACACATAGCGGTTTTGGTTGGCGCACCGACGATATATTGGGGAAAAAGTAAAATGGACGTTACTATGCACTACTTTTGTCCCGCCAAAATTTTTGAAATCCCGCCATTTTTTTAATTTTTTTGTGTTTGTCCCGCTTTTTGAAAATAAATTTCAGGCAACCCTAGTTTCAACCCATTCTGATTTTGGTTGTTGCACTGTGTTATTAGGATAAAACAAAAAAAAAATACATTTTGAACTTCCAAAAGTCTGTGCAAAAACCATGTAGAGTAGTATTAAATTTTTTAGAGTATAAAAAATAAAAAAAATTAAATTTTCTGAACTTTAGGAGAAATTAAAACAGCCTAAAACGTTTTTTTAACAATCGGCTATGATAGATCGATGTGGAATTTTCTTAAGATAAAATCCAAAAAAAAAAATCGGTGAAAGATTGCGACCAGTAGAAAAAAATTGACAAAAAAAGTAAATATTATCCCTTTGTGCGGCCAAATATACAGTAAAAGCTTCGGTTTATGGCTATTTAATGTTTTTAATTAATTTTTTTTTGTTGAAATAACATTGAATTCATTATACTTCTAACTTTAAACACGTTGAGGTCAAAGGTCAAATGCCTACAAAATATTAAATTTTGCCAGTAATTTCTAACAAGAAATATTTCTTGAGTATTTCAGTTACACCTTTGGAAATCTCTATAGCAGACAAATGAAATTTTGGGGCATGTCACAGACTCAATTCCGTTCGGATTTGAAAAAAGTGGTTTACTCGTAAAACGCAAAGCGAATAATTTTTTTCGGAATGAAACCACTTAGATTTTTAAAAGTAATTTCATTTCAAAAAAATAATATTCGGTTTGCTTTTTACGAGTAAACCACTTTTTCAAATCCGAACGGAATTGAGTCTGTGACATGCCCCTTTACTGAAATAAATATTTTTTAAATATTTAAATGATAAGAGTCGATCTAGAATCAACTTATGTAACGTCTAAAACATTTATCGTTCATACAATTTGTATGTGAGGTAGCTCAATCTAACGAACTTAAACATTTCAAATTGAATGTTTAATTTTTTTGTTTTTTACGTCAAACGCAATGTAATTTGATTCAGGAACTAGAATAAAACTCTAATCGAATATATATACATATATAAAGGCCGAATAAATACATTTTATTTTTATGTACCTTTTGGTACTAAAAATAAAAAAAACAACAGTTAGACACTAAAGCTGCACACAAAAAATTAATTTACTAATTTCCATCTGAAAGTCAGTTATTGCAACAAAATTGCAAATTGCCGTAGTTACCAAGATATTAGCATTCTAAAATTTACCGGATTTTTTTCTTTTTATTCAAAGTTAGGACCCAATGGGGTCAATACATGTGTAGATGTCAATTTTTTCTGTAGGATCGCCATCGATTTTCATGCGAAATTTTGCTCCGTTTTACTCTATCTTGCTCAGTTTTGGAGATGTCGGCATTTTAGTTTTGGGACCTTTTTTAGGGCCCAATGGGTTCAACACATTTGAAACGTAAATAACGCAAAAATTATTGCTCGACTTGCTTTCGGGTGTTCGGTGGTCTTGTTATCTAGATATTAGCACTTTAAAATTTCCCGGAATTCAAAGTTACGACCCAATAGGATCCACACATGAGTATATTTTAACTTTCCCTGTAGTCGATCTTGATCAAAAATTTTGTTAAAGTTTTGTGTCGCTGAAAAAGAAACTAAATTCATAAATACCTGCTTGTTGTCCAGTGCTAGGATATGAAACTCCTCCTTGTTGTCCCGTTCCAGGTAATTGACCAGTTGGTTGAACTCTAGCACCGGGATATTGAGCAGTACCTTGTTGTCCAGTACCGGGCAATTGACCAGTTCCTGGGTATTGAACGCCACCTTGTTGTCCTGCACCAGGTAACTGACCAGTTGGTTGAACTCTAGAACCAGGATATTGTGTACCACCTTGTTGTTGTCCAGCTCCCGGTAATTGACCGGTACCTGGATATTGAGCACCACCTTGTTGTTGTCCTGTACCAGGTAATTGACCTGTTGGTTGAGTTCCAGTACCGGGGTATTGAACACCACTTTGAGGTTGTCCAGTACCAGGCAATTGACCAGTTGGTTGATATTGACCAGCACCTTGATGTACAGTACCTGGAGCTGCTTGTTGTCCTGTACCACCGGCTCCAGTACCTGGGGCAAAACCTGGACCATATGATGTTCCTTAGTAGAAATGTCGACATTTTACTATTGTGTAAATAAAACTTGATAAGAACTAAATTACCTGGAGCACCAAATTGTCCTGGAGCACCAGCAGCTGGAGCAAACCCAGTACCTGGGGCAAAACCAGTACCAGGAGCAAAACCACTACCAGTTCCAGGAGCAAAACCACTACCAGTTCCAGGGGCAAAACCACTACCAGTACCTGGAGCAAAACCACTACCAGTTCCAGGGGCAAAACCACTACCAGTTCCAGGAGCAAAACCACTACCAGTACCTGGGGCAAAACCGCTACCAGTACCAGGAGCAAAACCACTACCAGTGCCTGGAGCAAAACCAGTGCCTGGGGCAAAACCACTACTAGCACCCGCACCTGGTCCAAAAGCTGTTGAACCAGGCAAGCCGATAATTGAAGATGGCTTTCCATCCGAATAAGACAAAGTCAGAGGATCAGGTGATCCAGTGGAATAATCTAAAAAAAAGATATTAGAACTATAACATTTTTAACATAATTAAAAAAAAAAAACTATTTACCATATACTGGGGAACCACCAGTACCGCATCCACTACAATCTCCACTGGAAAACTGGCTTTGAGCTTGACCCATACCATGAGTTCCCGCTATAATTTAAACACATATTAGACATAAACAACTTTCACTTTCAAATCAAGTTTTAAATAACTCACAGACAGTGGAACGGGAACCGCTTTCTGTTGCTTCTGCTTCAGCTTTACCATCTAATTCTGGTTGTCCAAAATTTAAGTACTGAGATTGAGTTTGACCTCGTTTACTAAAAGATTGAGCAAAAAAAAAGTTTTTTAAAATCAAGCGTTAAATCATACAAGATACATTTACAAAATTTTTGAAAACTTGTGAATTTTCAAGAAACAAATAAGGAAATCCACACCAGGACTGCAAAAGCTGATGTCGAAATCAGAACATGTACCAGAAACTTTAAAATCTACAAAGGTACTTGGACAACTTCGATGAAGGACGCCCTTGAAACGGTTTTTAAAACCCATTTCCCGGACAACAGCCTGGATCTTGGACAATTATTTATATTGTCAATTATACAATGCGGATTTCGGTACAGAGCATAAAATAGAATGGACAATCGTTTCTATCTGAGTGGATGATATTTATCCAGAATAAAAACCGGGTTAACATTCTTCCATTTTCCTAAAACGTTTAGGGTTAAAGTTAAACATTGTTTTTAATATTTTATGTCCCTTATTTGTGAAATTTTAAAATATTTACCAAATTTTTTCCATTATGAGTAAATTTTGGACGAAAAAGGCATTTTCCTCGAAATCCGCTGAGTTTAATTCGCTGCCCCCGCCAAACTATCCGAGGGATATCCCCAAAAAAATTTATTTTTATATGTTAACATATATTTTTCAAGATTTTGTGATTTTTTCAGCATTTTTATAAATTTGTTTAAGAAAATTTTGAAAAAATCAAAATACATATCAGTTTTCAGAACCACGCCAAATATAATGCATATTTTGGCCTTACCTGAAACGGATAAATTACATGCTAGAAAGACAGTATATCATATCTGAGTATTTATGATCGAATAGAATATAAATATCGTTTTTCATTGGTTTATTTCAATAAATTTACAATAATAAATTTTAAAATCATTTTGTAAAAATTGTGGCATTTTGACCCCGAAAGGCTTACATGTAAGCCTTTCGGCTTGCAAGGGTTAAATTTTGAAACCCCCAAAAATTTAAATATATCTTCGTGTACTAAAAATAACTCGTGTACCACTTTTCAACCATATATTCAAGAAACAATACCATTTATTCAATGTTTTTCATCAAAATATGGCTATTTTCGTATGTTTGACCTTTAACCCCTATGCTCCTCGGGTTAACGTCCCAGCAAAACTTTGGTAATGGGTAGTGATTATATAACACATTACCAGGTAATGTGTTATATAATACCTTATTTGTAGCATTATTTTAGGATGTCTTACCAAACATTTGTTCCACAACGTATTATTTTAAAGTAAAAAATAATGCATTACTAATAATTTGCTACATAATGCATGATTATTGGAAAAATGTATTTCATATTTATTATTTCTAAACATTATATCATGGATGATTTATATTTGGTTACATTATGTATTATTTGAAAGTTTGAAATAATGCATTATTTATAATTAAATGCATAATGCATTACAATAACATAAAAAATAATTATTTTATAAAAAATGCAGAAGTTTAAACTAGAGATGGGCTCACGACAAGAAATTTCTAACGACACACACTCACTAGCATATTTTATCTACTTACACTCACTTACAATCACTTGAGTAAATTTAATACAAAATTACTTTTTCACTACTCGTAACACCTTATATATTACGTTCTGGTATGCTATATTATATACCTTACTCGTAACCTATAAAATATCATTTATTTTACACCTTACTGGTATTCTTTGTTATAAATTTATGACTTATTTTATACCTTACTGGTATTCTATGTGATAATGTGGATGCATTACTTTGAGTCTCATCGCCTGTTAAAATCATCAATGCTGCAATGTATAAAATAAGAGATCATATACCTTATTTTATACCTTATTTGGTAATCTAAGTTTTGCTGGGGTTGGGCGATTTGGCTGAAATTTCAAAAAAATTCCCATATGTAGTCTTTGTTTTATTTACCTTTGGACGTTTAAGTCTTTGATAAAATGATATTTTAATGAATAATTTAAACAATAAAATTTGAATAACTTCGCTGGTACGTTATCATGTTTGTTTCGGTGAAAAGAGATATTGACAATTTTCGAGCCCTTATATCGGGATTTTAAATTTTCACTGAATTACACTGCGTGACAAAACTAACCACTATTTTAGAAAACAAGAGGTACGACCATCATTTCAATATATTTCGGACATGCTGAATCGAATGGCGTACTCCGTTTTTCGATGTATGGTACAGTTTTCTTGTAAAATGTCATTAAAGATCGGCTGATTTTCAGCTGCTTTTTTAACAAAATAAACTCCACAGCTTATGATTTTAAATTTTATCGCATGGAAAACAAAGATATAACTTGTAACAATATTTCTAATATAAATTTGGTTTAAAGCTTTTCATCTTAAGCCCTCAAATTCGCGGATTTCTTAATTTTTTTAAGTTTTCGCGAAATTAACCGCTAAATTGGTCTCTGATAAAAAACTTGCATTTTGTGGATCATAAAGGCGTCCATGACACTACGAATAGTGGACAAAAAACATCTATGTTATATGGACCATCATGATGAAAATCGCGAAAAACTGTTTTTTTGTATATGGCAGCATCACTTTAGGAGATGATTTGAGGCATCATCTTTTAGTATATAATGTGGGAACCTTAAACAATGAACTGACCCAAAATTTGTCCAAAAAAGTTTTCATTTGCAAAAGTTATCTTAACAAAAACTATAATTATTGTATCGCAAACACTGAAATAATAGTTTTTGTTAAGATAACTTTTGCAAATGAAAACTTTTTTGGCCGAATTTTTGGTCAGTTAGTTGTTTAAGGTTCCCACATTATATACTAAAAGATGGAACCTTAAATCATCTCGTAAAGTGATGCTGGCATATACAAAAGAACGGGTTTTCGCGATTTTTGATTTTGATTATTTGACTGTTAATTTCGCGAAAACCTTAAAAAATTAAGAAATTCGCGAATTTAAGGGATTAAATTGAAAAGCTTTAAACCAAATTTACATAAGAAATGTTGCTACAAGTCATATCTTTGTTTTCCATGTCATCAAATTTATAAACTATTTACTTTGCAAATTTTTTTGTTAAAAAACTGGCTCGAAATCAGCAAATCTTTAACAACATTTTGCAAGAAAACTGTACCATACATCGAAAAACGGAGTACGCCATTCGAATCAGCATATCCAAAATATATAGAAATGATGGTTGTAACTAGGGTTACCAGATTTGAAACATGGAATAACAGTACATTTGGTCTCAAAAAACAGTACATTGCAAATAAAAACAGTACTTTTTTAAAAGTCTTATTTTATATCAAACTACAAAAACTTAGCCCTTTTACCCTGATTTCAAACAGATCTCTGCCAAAACGAGCATAAAAGGTTGTTAACAGAACGGTGGAACATTTTAGGTAAACCGTCTCAAATTTATTCTACTTTTTTTTATCAGTGTTGAAAAAAATTGCGATTGACTTTTGAAAAAATCCATAAAACAGTGTTTTAAATTAAACACGACTTTAAAATGCAAACGCGAAAACGGTATTATTACACTCAAACAAAGGCCTAACTAAATTTTGGGAAAATGTTTTTTTTTTCACAATTTAGTAAAATTTAATAAAATTTTTAAATTTCTTTGACATAATTTGCAACCAATTAGTTCATTATATTTATCTTCTTAGAATTGATAAAGTTTTTTCTTCAGGTTTAGTAAATTTTACGCAATTTAACGAAATTTTTTTTTTTTCATAAAATGTTTCAAAAATTTCAAAAACTAGCCAGAAAGAGCAAAAAAGTGTTAATTTTCGATTCTAAAAATCTCTAAAGAATCTCCGCCGGTCCTCTTTCAATGTATGGACTCCTCAATTTGAATCTAAAAATTTGGGCGTTCCTCATTTCTCAGAAAATATTGCCGAAACAAAAAAAAATTCAAATACATTTTTGTAGTTCTTTACACGACCGTTTTAAACCCTCCGTGTAATAGTTTTTTAGTTATCCGTTAAGATTCTAAAGACCCTTTTGGGCCCTTAAATTCCCGTATCCTAAAAACTAAGCAAGGTAGAGCGAAAAGGGCAAAGATGTTGAATCAAAACTTATGACGATCCTTAATAGACCCAATGGGACTGGGCCTAAGGTGGTCTGGACCCATGGGTTCCGAACCTAATGGGGTCTGCCCGCAATCGGAACTTTCAATAGGATGTACTCAATAAAATAAATTTTTTCCCATTTTCTAGTTTTTTCTTTTTCTTATTTTTCAGAAAAATTTAGATAAAAAGAAGGAAAACATGGAAATGGAGCTAAATCATTATTGAATTTAGTTAAGTTTTCCACTTTTTAAATAATTTTTTTTTTTGAGTGTGGTATAAAATTAAATTGCATTTAGCTCCTTTTTAAAAATTGATTTAAAATTTTGTCAAATAAGAAACATTTTTCGAAAAATGTTACATTTTGGTGATAAGTATCAAAAAACAGTACAAATACAGTACACGCTTTAAAAAACAGTACTTTTGCGTACTGTTTTAGGTGCTGTGCATAAAACAGTACTTTTTATAAAAAACAGTACATGTACTGTTTAAAACAGTACGAATGGCAACCCTAGTTGTAACTCTTGTTTATTTTTTAGTGTTCCGCAGTGTTATTATTTCAGTGAAAAAAAGGAATTGTAATAAAAATAAGTTTGAGTGAAAAACATATAGAGAGAAAAAATATGGAGGAAAAAAAGTTGAATACGAAAAATTTGAGTAAAAAGTATCATTCCATATTGTTTCTTACTCTATTCCATTTCGTTCCCCGTTCTACTCCATTTCATTTCCAATTCCATCTCCTTTCATTCCATGCAGTGAAGCTATAAGTTGAAACTTTGAAGGTGATAGATCTCAAAAAATGGGTGCCAGAATGCTCTACAGCTTTAAAATTGGGTACTAGATTTTTTTACAGTTCGTGTACAATTGGGTGCCCCTGATTTTAAAAATTTTGGATCTTCCTATACCCTGAATTTGTTAAACGACCTGAAATAAGTACGTGGTAAATCGGTTAAAGTTTCCCATTTCGGCCAAAACTCATTAAATTAAAATTTTCAATTTTTTTACTAGAAAAAGTCTTCGATTTTGATACACTTTAGAAAAAATGTTAGATTTTTAGACATGTTTTTTTAGCAAAAGTCGCAGAGAAAAAGCATAAACAGTCTTAAATTCTAAAACATTTTTTCCATAGAAAAAGTCTCAGATCATGAGAAATTTTTTTATAGCAAAGTTTCTGATTCTGAGACAGTTTTTCTTAAGAAATATCTCGGATTTTAGAACATTTGCTCTATAGAAAATTTCAGACTCTGAAATTTTTTTTCTTTTTAATAGAAAAAAGGTCCCAGAATCCGAGATTTTTTACATGAAAAAAAAAAAAATACAGTAGATCGGAATGAAGTTATTAGTTATCACAACTAATAAAGAGATAGTTGGCTGGACTACGAAAATTTAGTTGGTTCTAAATTTGATGTTCTGTGTGTATATTAAAAAAAACATTGTGATAAAAAAATTCAATATTTCAAAAGTGGGTGCTAGATTATTGTTTAGCACCCAGTTCTAAAATTTGGGTGCTAGATTACTGACGTAGGTGCTAGATCTAGCACCTTAAGTGCAGACATGGCAAGCCTGATTCCATGTAAGTTGCATTCCTCTCCGAATAATATGCGTTAAAGAAATAAAAAATTCTATTGTCTGTATCTTTGGTACTTTTTATAAAAAGTACTTTTTATAAAAGGTACTTTTTCTAGCAATTACTTTTTTTAAAAAGTACTATCATTATATTACGAAATCAAAAAAGTACCAAAAGTACACTTGTTTAACCCTTTTACGACTCTTAGAAACAGTATTTTCAAAAAGTACTTGTCCCAGAATGTTTTATTTCACTAAAGAATCCAACATTCCAAATATCAAGTGTCTGGGATAATTATTTCAGTGTATATAAGGGGTGGTCCAATAACAAGTATCTTTTTAAAAATGCAATCAAATGATCAAATACTAAACTTTTTTTGGAATGTTATGGCTTTATTTGACAGAGCAAACATTCCCGTTTTTTTATGGCAAACGACTTCATTGATACGTCCTCGACTTGCTCCGCTGTATGGCGTTGTAGCGCATTACTGCGCTGCCAAACTGCACGTTTTTCGAAAAAAAGTTTTTAACCGAAATAAGGCACTCAAATGAGGTTATGTTAACAAACAAATTGCTACATCTTGGGATCGTAAAACTCGTACGGTATTGTAAAGAATCCAATTCATCTATAGGAAGCAACAGATTTGAGTATCAGCATCATTACACAATATTTTCAAAAATACAGCTGAAAACCCCATTTTCGTCAAAGATGAGCGCTACAGAGCCATGATTACCGACTTTTTGTTGGCCGTAATAGAATATATCAACTTGGATGACATTTCTTTTCAGAAGGATGTCGCAATATTTCCCACAGTCCATCAAACAATCGATATTTTGCGCACTTAGTTCAGAAATAGTGTTTTTAGCCATATTCGCGGTGACAATTGATCACTTCAGAGCTGCCGATTAAAACCTTTATACATTTTTTTGAGGGGTCTCATGAAAGATTAATGCAACATGGGAAATACAGACATGTTCTAATCCCTTTCGACGAATATCGTTCAAGCCATTCGTGAGATAGAACCAGAAACATTCGAAAAATGGGTGCCGAGTATGAGCTACTGCGGAGCTAACCCAGGTAGCCGCATGAATGAAGTCGTTTGCCATAAATAATGGGAATATTTGCTCTTTCAAATAAAGCCATAAGGTTCCAAAACTATTGAGTATTGTTAATTTCATTGCATGTTTTAAAAAGATACTTGTTATTGGACCACCCTGTATATATAGAAAGTACTAAAAGTACAATATTTTACCACTGTTACCTCTCTTAGAATCCAAATTTTCAAAAGTACTTATTCCAGAATGTTTTTTTACTAAAGGATCCTACATTCCAAATTTCAAGTTTGTATGACCATTATTTCAGTAAATAAAAAAAGTACCAAAAGTACACTTTTTCACCCATTTTACCACCCTTAAAATCCAAATTTTTAAAAAGTTATTCCAGAATGTTTTTTTTTCACCAAAGGATCCTACATTCCAAATTTCAAGTTTGTATGACCATTATTTCAGTAAATAAAAAAGTACCAAAAGTACACCTTTTTCCCCATTCTACCCCCTTAGAATCAACATAGGCAAAAACCCAGCCTTGTGGAAAAATTTATTCAAAATTCAAAATTTCATGTTTCTAGGACTATTATTTAAGGAAATAGAAAAGGTACCAAAAAGTAAAATTTTTTACCCTTTTTACCCTCTTAGGATCAACATTGGCAAAAATTGGTGAAAATCCAGCCTCAGTGAGTCTATATTCCGGGAGGTGAACCTACAGTCCAAATTTCAAGTCTCTAGCTTCAGCGATTAGGGCTGGACGATGATGAATCAGTCAATCAGTCACGTTACTCTTTTATATATCGCGACCTTAGGACAACAAGGTTATATTTGTGTCTATTTCTTTAAGCAAATTGTCCTAAGGTCTCGATATGTATATAGATTTAAATATTGTTAAACTTACTTATAGTGTTCAGAATAAATTACAGTTTGCCAGACATTTTTCGTATAGAAAATTTCCTGAAATCCACGACATTTTTCAAACAGAATGTTTCTTAGATTATGAAACATTTTTCATTTTGTACTGAATCACGTTTAAAATTTATAAAAATTTAAAAATATTACGACCGATGCCTTCCTTGTGAGAATTTTTCTATATGAATAACATCTCAGAATCTAAGATTTTTTTTCAAATTGTAATTACTTACTAGCTTCTTTTGGATCTTTGAATATCCTCGATATATTCAACATCATTATCTGCCGAATTCTGTAAAAAATAGAAGAAAACCATTAAATCAATAAATTATTTTCAATTCTTATCCACAACCTTGAACTTTATATGCACATAAGTAATTTGTTAGAAATTAAATTAAAGTGTTATTTTTTTATGTTCACACATGAAAAATATGTTGAACATAAATTTTGATAATTAGTATTGAGATTTATGATTATTTCAAATAAAGTTCATCTTTAATGTCAACTTTATCAATAGAAAAGACCTAGTTTTATTTTATTTTGTTAGGATTACACGCATCATTTGTTACTCGTTGTTTAGTTATAATTTGTTTATATATTTTTTTTTTAATTTAATATTTATGGACAATATTTTAAAGATGACCTTGGTATTTTTTAGATTTATAACATCATTTAATTCTTATCATAGATCTTTGTAATTTCCTGCAGAATATGATTGAAATTAACGGAAGTACAGAACATTTACTTATTTGGATTATAAGTTTTAAATATTTATGCTTCAATACACGGAACGTATACTTTATTATAACACGTGTACGTCACCTTTGACAGTTAGGAAAACAAATGGAAATTCTAATGTAAGGTTTGAAGTCACTACTGAGTGAAATTTTAGCTGCTTAAAAATTACTAAAGTTGTTATCAAAATTGATTGAGAAAAACTCTGAGTATTTCCGTTCTCTATTGACTGCCACCAACCCGAATTTTTATATTAGAACCTCTGCATACATTTTTTGTTAATAAAAGGATGTGAAAAATTTCCTTAGAAAAATATTTCGGAATGAAAGAAATTGCAAAAGAAAACTTAAAAAGTAATAAAATCGTCAACATTTTCTAAACGTAAATATTTGATAACTTTTGCCTTAAGAGTACAGTTTTTTTTTTACCGCACTTTTTCATTTCCCGGGAAAGCGGGAAATTTTTTTAATTTTCCCGGGATCCCGGCATCCCGGGATCCCGCAGCGAAATTTCCACTCCATATAAAATGGATTTTTATTAAGAAAAATTTTTATTAAAAAGCTTAAAAAAAACTCTCTAAAAAAGTAAATTTGAGAAATAAGTTCACAAACATGTCCATTTAAATTACGTATTAAATTAAGAACTTTGATTTTTTAAATTTCTTACAGTATTTTTTATATCACGAAAAAGGATTTTTCTTACAACAATAGCACAAAAAAACTAGAGATATGAGATCGGAAACAAAAACGTTACACCAATGAAAATTATAGTCATTGGTCGTAGACCAAACACGAACCGATTGGATCCATATTTGGTTATTTCTTTTATTATTGTGAAATAAGTCCAAAAAGGGGATCGTTACCCAGCAAAAAATGGCATTACTAGTAATGGGTTTTGTAATCCGAATCAGATGTTAATCAGTAGTTACTTATTGAATTGAACACTAATTATTTTAACAAGGGCGTGAGACAAAAATAAGTAATAAAGAGTATGGAGATAAATAAGTAGTTACTGACTCGAATTACTAATAAGGAGTAAAAACCCATTACCAATAAGAAGTAAAATAATTTGTTAATTAATACATTTTAAATTTAACTTGTTTTTACTAAAACTTAAAAATTGCGTAATTTTTATTAAGTTTTTAAGTACTTTTAAAGTTAATTGAATTGTAAAGGTTAAAAGACTGCAAGTTCGAGGAGATATTATTACTTAGAAGTGCTATTATAACATATTACTGAAAAGTAGTTACTTTTGGGCTTAAAATAATGTTAATCGTAATGGGTACTCATTATAAATAATGTACTTGGTAATGATTACTTTTCACAACTCATTACCATGTTTTTGCTGGGTATGGTCAGACTTTACAAGATCACCAAAGATCCTACACGTAAACACCTACAAAGAAGAATTGTAATGGAATTTGAGAGATTTTTGTGAATATAGAAAGTACGGTTTGTACGGGGATTTGTTGTAAAAATTGTCCGATTCCTTCATAATTTTGAATTATGAATACAAAGTACATTTACCAGCAAAATTTGAAAGCATGCCTTTTATAATATGGTTATTAGGCTCATTTAATAGCCTGTTCTCACTAGCGCTTAAAAAAATGTTTGAAGAATATGTTTTATGTTTTTTAAACGTTTTTATGGGGCTTGGTCTTGTGGGAACACTATAAACACTTGTTTTAAATTTACTTTTCAATTTTTAAATTTTTAAAAAAACACATTTTCTTTGATTTTATTATTTCAGTATTTTTTGATTTTTGAGTTTTTAAAATAAATTTGATTCATTCTTTTATTTCCTTTTGTAAATAATATTTGTGTTTTATTTAAATAAATTTATTACACACATTTATTGGTGACCCCGCGTTTTTAAATCGTTGAAAATTTATAAAAAATGTCGTGTCCGGAAGCAAATGCTGGTATAAATCCTATTGTAGGAGCACAAGGTGATGGTCCAGCGCAAAACGTTCAACATGTTGCCGCATCAAGTGTTCACAAACTTCCACCATTTTGGAAGGAAAATCCAAAATTATGGTTCATGCAAGTTGAATCAATCTTTGGAATTTCTGGCATTACACGCGACGAGACAAGATTTCAATACGTCGCACAGTGGTCAATTTCGCGAGATAGCGGTCAAAACTCTATAACTTTTGACCGGATTGGTATTTTTTTACGCAATTTGTTTTGTTCAATAGGAGGGACTTTAAGCTTCAATTTGCGTGTTCAAACGTAAAAATCGACTGATAGGAACGTAAGTAATGTGGAGTTAAAAATGCATTTTAATTTTTTGTTGAGTTTCCATGTAAAAGTTGAATATTTTGACATTTTAAATAGGTATTTTTTTTTATAATTTCTTATTTTCTTCAATCGTATTTTACAACCAATACTTATTTATTATTCCTAAACTTAATTTTGGTCAGAAAATGCCAACATTTGGCCACTGACATTTATTTAGTCTCAATATTCACAGGTCCTTTGTCCTTTTGATAGGTCCTAGGATAGGTGCTTTTGATAGGTCCAGGGATATGTCCTTTTGATAGGTCCTAGGATAGGTCCTTTTGATAGGTCCTAGGATAGGTCCTTTTGATAGGTCCAAGGATAGGTAATTTTGATAGGTCCTAGGATAGGTCCTTTTGATTGGTCCAAGGATAGGTCCTTTTCATAAGTCCAAGGATAGGTCCTTTTTATTGGTCCTAGGATAGGTCCTTTTGATAGGTCCTAGGATAGGTCCTTTTGATAGGTCCTTCTGATAGGTTCTTTTGATAGGACCAAGGATAGGTCCATTTGATAGGTTCAAGGATAGGTCCTTTTGATATGTAAAAGGATAGGTCCTAGGATAGGTCCTTTTGATATGTAAAAGGATAGGTCCTTTTAATAGGTCCAAGGATAAGTCTTTTTGATAGGTCCTTTTGATAGGTTCAAGAATAGGTCCTTTTGACTGGTCCTAGGATAGGTCATTTTGATAGGTCCAAGGATAGGTCCTTTGGTGGGTCCTAGTATAGGTCCTTTTGATAGGTCCTTTTGATAGGACCAAGGATAGGTCCTATTAAAATGTAAAAGGATAGGCCCTTTTGATAGATCAAAGGATAGGTCCTTTTAATATGTAAAAAGATAGGTCCTTTTGATAGATCAAAGGATAGGTCCTTTTGATAGGTACAAGGATAGGTCCTTTTGACTGGTACTAGGATAGGTCCTTTTGATAGGTCCAAGGATAGGTCCTTTTGATAGGTCATAGGATAGGTCCTTTTGATAAGTCCAAGCAGAGGTCCTTTTGATAGATCCAAGGATAGGTCCTTTTGATAGGTCCTAGGATAGGTCCTTTTGATAGGTCCTTTTGATAGGTCCTTTTGATAGGTCCTTTTGATAGGTCCAAGGATATGTCCTTTTGATAGGTCCAAGGATAGGTCCATTTGATAGGTCCAAGGATAGGACCTTTTGATAGGTCCAAGGATAGGTCCTTTTGGTAGGTCCATGGATAGGTCCTTTTAATAGATCAAAGGATAGGTCCTTTTGATAGATCAAAGGATAGGTCCTTTTGATAGGTCCAAGGATAGGTCCTTTTGATATGCAAAAGGATAGATCCTTTTGATAGATCAAAGGATAGGTCCTTTTGATAGGTCCAAGGATAGGTCCTTTTTATAGGTCCAAGAATAGGTCCTTTTGATATGTAAAAGGATAGGTCCTTTTGGTAGGTCCAAGGATATGTCCTTTTGATAGGTCCTTGGATAGGTCCTTTTGATAGGTGAAAGGAAAGGTCCATTTGATATGTAAAAGGATAGGTCCTTTTAATAGATCAAGGTCCTAGGATAGGTCCTTTTGATAGGTCCAAGGATAGGTCCTTTTGATAGATCAAAGGATAGGTCCTTTTGATAGGTCCAAGGATAGGTCCTTTTCATAAGTCCAAGGATAGGTCCTTTTCATAAGTCCAAGGATAGGTCCTTCTGATAGGTCCTTTTGATAGGACCAAGGATAGATCCTTTTGATAGGTTCAAGGATAGGTCCTTTTGATATGTAAAAGGATAGGTCCAAGGATAGGTCTTTTTGATAGGTCCAAGGATCCACAGGTTATTTCCATTGGTTTTAAATTTATTTGCAATTATCAGGTATTTAAGTTATGTAATATTAGATGGCAATAAAATCATTTTTTACCTTTTCCAAATGAATTGCCAGATACCATATAATTTGAGAGTTCTATTGTTATTTTTGTCAAAATTTTGATACACCCTTCTATGTGGACTGGGTCCAAATATGGGCCAACTTCTCCTAATTTCAACAGAATTATTTTTTGGGTCATTAAGAACTCTTGTACAAAATTTCATCAAAATATATGCATAATAGCCCTTTCACATAAAAATAACTTCTCAAAAAATATGACGTGCATTTGTACCGAATATCTTACCTTGGGTCAGAAAAATTGCTGTAGCTCAAAAAGTGCAGCCCCGATGCATGGACATGTATATATAGGAATGTAGGGGAGAGTTAGGACTACAAAATAGTAAATTTGTGTTTTGACTCAGCTTGACTCACAGGAGTTGTGCTCTATGAAGTAGGAAATTTCCGAGAAATTTGACCTTTTTTAAAAAAAATATTTAAATTGTTCTGAAAACAGTAGAGCTTCAATTTTTTTTAACAGTAATAGGAAATAAGTTAAGTTACAACACAAAATTTATTTCGTCCAAAAATCTTGAAAAACAAAAAAGTTATGATCATTTAAACTTTAAAAATTAACTAAAAATATCATAAATTTACTAAATTCTGAAAAATCCCATTTTGGACCACCCTGTTCTCAGTGAAATAATTGAAATAGAGTTCTAATTTTTTGGCTCCCGAGGTTTACTACTGTCTACTTTCATATGAGTCTAATAACTTTAAAATCGGAGAACAAAAACCAAAAGGAGTTTTGGCCGCTATCTCAAAATATTGACCACAGTGCGTCGTGGCAAATATTGATTCAAGTTTTTTGCCACATGTTTGTGATATTTTGGAAGCTCCACCATCTCCTAATAAGTACCAAGCCGTCAAGGATCGCTTAATTGGAACGTTTTCAGAATCTCAAGAATCCAAGCTACGTCGTCTGTTAAAAAATCATGAATTAGGTGACCAAAAACCATCGCATTTTTTGCAGGTAATGAGGAATCTTGCATCTGGTCAGGTAAATGACACACTACTAAAGACTCTTTTTCTGGAGCAACTGCCAGAAGATGTTCGCTCAATTCTCGTAATTAGTCAAGTTGATGATGTTTCTGCTTTGGCAAGGCAAGCTGATCAAATAATGAGCATTCGTTCACCTCAAGTTTTTTCAATGCATGCAGTTCCTGGTACTAATGATTTGTCTATGATATGCCAGAAAATCGATGCTTTAGAGAAGAAATTTAATAATTTTTCACGTGGTCGCAGTACTGATCGTCATCAAAATCGTAATTTAACAAAATCTGGTAAGTCTAGAAATAGAAGCAAATCGCGAAACAGAGACTGGTGCTGGTATCACAATAGGTTTGCTGATAAAGCAACCAAATGCACTCAGCCCTGCTCATTTACAAAAAACTAGACTGTCATTCGGATATTGCGACAGTTTCGGATGAACAACTTATCTCATGTCGCTTATTTGTCAAAGACAAAAAATCTAAAAAATCTTTTTTGATTGATACTGGTGCTGACCTATCAGTCATCCCTCCTACATATCCGATTGGTAACGCAAACCCTAGTTCCGAAATTAAAATTTTCGCAGCCAATGGTTCTGAAATTCGTACTTTTGGAAATAAAATTTTACATCTTGATTTTGGACTTCGCAGAAATTTTTCTTGGACGTTCATAATAGCAGATGTAACCAAGCCAATCATCGGATCAGATTTTTTGAAATATTATCATCTACTTCCTGATCTTAAACAGAAAGTTTTGATTGATGGCACTACTTTACTACAAGTTCCAGCGAAAATTTTAAAATCACCATCCTTGGGAATTACAACTCTCGTTCATGATGACACCGTATACAACAAACTTTTATTGGAGTATCCCGATGTCTACCAATCTACCACGATTCCTGGGATTAAAAGCAAGCACAATATATATCACCATATCGAAACGACAGGACCTCCAGTCTTTGCTAAAGCCCGTCGTTTAGATTCTAATCGTCTTCAAATAGCCAAAAAGGATTTCGAATTTTTGCTACAACTTGGTATCATAAGACCCTCAAGAAGCAATTGGTCAAATCCGCTCCACATGGTTCCCAAGAAAAACGGTGAGTGGAGATGTGTTGGTGATTACAGATTTTTAAATAAAATAACAGTACCAGATCGGTATCCAATACCTTTCATCACTGATGCTAATGTCAATCTGGCTGGTTCTTGTGTTTTCTCCAAATTGGATCTCGTTCGTGCGTTTTATCAAATTCCTGTTTTCCCCGATGACGTACCAAAAACTGCAGTAATTACTCCATTCGGATTATACGAATTCGTCAAAATGCCGTTCGGACTAAGAAATGCTGCACAAAGCTTTCAAAGATTAATGGATGAAGTTCTTCGTGGACTACCATTTATTTTTGTCTACATCGACGATGTTCTCATTTTTTCAAAATCACCTGCTGAGCATCTAGAACATCTCAAAATAGTGTTCGATCGTTTTAAGGAATATGGTATTGTAATTAATCAAGGTAAATGTAGCTTTGGAAAAAGTGAAATTGATTTTCTTGGGTTCCAAATATCCTCTGACGGAATTCGGCCTACCCAGAATAAAGTAGAAGCAATTCAAAACTATCCAAAACCTGAAAACATCAAAGATTTAAGGCGCTTCCTAGCAATGATCAACTTTTACAGGCGGTTTCTACCTAATGCTGTTGTGGATCAAGCACCATTAAACAATCTTCTTAAAAACACAGTGAAGAATGATAAACGTCCTGTCCCTTGGTCTACAGAAACAGAAGATGCGTTTTTAAAGTGTAAGTCAAGTTTAGCTAATTCTACATTATTATTTCATCCACTTAGTGATGCTGACCTTGCTATAAAAGTTGATGCATCCAATTTCGCTGTCGGCGCCGTATTGGAACAAAAGGTTGGTGATGATTGGCAACCATTGTTTTTCTTTTCCAAGAAATTAAGTGAGACCGAAAAACGTTACAGCACTTACGATCGTGAGTTATTGGCTATTTATGCTGCTGTTAAACACTTCCGTCATTACGTTGAAGGTCGTAAATGTTTGGTATACACGGACCACAAGCCACTTATTTTCGCTTTTTCTCAAAAACCTGATAAAGCAAGCCCTCGTCAACAGCGCCAACTAAATTTTATCGCTCAATTCACTACAGATTTTCAGCATATAAAAGGAAATGAAAACGTCGTTGCTGATGCCTTTTCAAGGATCGAATCGCTATCACTTCTTAATTATGATGAACTTTCAAAATTACAGAAGAATGATAAAGATCTACAAGATCTCATAGATTCAAATACATCTCTTAATATGCAACTGGTTTCCATTCCTGGTACAAAAACAAAAATATATTGCGATGTATCTCAAGATACACCTAGACCGTATATTCCATTGGATTTAAGAAAGCCAATATTTTACGGTTTACATAATATGTCTCATCCTGGCTCTAAAACTTCAACCCAACTGGTTACTGAGCGTTATGTTTGGCCTTTTATGAAACGTGACTGCAGATATTGGACGAAAATTTGCCAAGCTTGTCAAAAAGCCAAAGTTTCTCGTCATACAAAAAGCCCAATTGGAAATTTTCCTTTATCTTCCCGTCGTTTTGCTGAAATCCACATTGATATAGTCGGGCCACTTCCGCCATCAAATGGTCATCGTTATTTGTTAACTTGTGTGGATCGTTTTTCTCGTTGGATGGAAGCCTTTCCAATGCCAAACTGTACATCAGAAACTGTTTGTGAAACATTTATGTTTGGATGGATAGCTAGATTCGGATCACCTGATGTAATTCATACTGATAGAGGTCGCCAATTTACATCAAATAATTTTCGATCTCTAACACAATTTTTGGGTTCAAGAATCAAATTTTCAACATCATACCATCCTCAATCAAATGGCTTAGTTGAACGGTTCCATAGGACTCTAAAAGCCGCCATTTCCTGCCACAATGAATCGCAATGGACTAAAGTTTTACCATTAGTTTTACTTGGTTTAAGAGTATCATCAAAGGATTCAATTAATTGCTCTCCAGCAGAAATGGTATATGGTGAAACTCTTCATGTTCCTGGTCAATTTTTTGAGAATAGCAACACCCTCTTAAACAGCAATGATTTTTTATCACAACTTCAAACTTCTATTTCAAGAATTAAACCAACACCATGTTCTAATAATTCTAAACCATCCGTATTTATGAACAAAGAATTGCAGCAATGTTCGCATGTTTGGATTAGAAGTGATCATATTTTGAAACCACTTGAACCAAAATTTCATGGTCCATACAAGGTAATCAACAAATTTGCAAAATATTTTACACTTCAAATTGGAAATAAAAGAGATAATGTATCAATAGACCGTTTGAAACCTGCCTTTATTGAAGTATCTTTAGCGGATATTCAAACTGATGTAGAATATACTCAAGAAAATCCTGTTTCAGATAGCGTTCAAATTAACCCTGTGTCAAGACGCAAACTTAAAACAGTATCGTTTTCACTAGGAAGGGGGTAATGTGGGAACACTATAAACACTTGTTTTAAATTTACTTTTCAATTTTTAAATTTTTAAAAAAACACATTTTCTTTGATTTTATTATTTCAGTATTTTTTGATTTTTGAGTTTTTAAAATAAATTTGATTCATTCTTTTATTTCCTTTTGTAAATAATATTTGTGTTTTATTTAAATAAATTTATTACACACAGTCTTAACATCGACTGATTTTTTCCAATTTAAAATACTCAGAAGAACAACTCTTTCGAAAAATCTGTAAAACAACTTTCAGTTTGAATTATCAAACTTTTAGCATAATTTTCTGCTGAAATGCATATTTTAACTGCACTCAAAAAATTATGTTAGTAAAATCAACTGAAAATGGCAGTTAAAATAACTACTTTGTAAGTTGTTTTGGGGTCAACTACTTTTTCAGTTAAATCAACTAACAATGTTAGTTATTTTAACTGACAAAAAACAACTGACTTATGTAGTAAAAATTACTAACATTTGTAGTCAAACCCAGCAAAAAAAGTGCGGAGTACTTCTATTTGGAGTGCTTTAAAACTATAACAAATGTAATAAAATACAACAAAAATAACAAAAAACACAAGAAAAAAACACACAAACAGTTTTTTCTGCTCCATAAAAAGTTGTTTTTCAGCACTTAACTCATTACCTTCCGCGACACTCCCATACAAAAGTAAGTAGATATTCAGTAGATAAGAAGTACTCCGAACTTTCAAACAACTTCCAACTACTTCCACGGAGTAGTTCTTATCTACTGAATATCTACTTACATTTGTATGGAGGTGTCGCGATAGGTAATGAGTTAAGTGCTGAATATCTATGTATTCTGGAGTAGAAAAAATTGTTTGTGTGTTTTTGTCTTGTGTTTTTTGTTATTTTTGTTGTATTTCATTACATTTGTTATAGTTTTAAAGCACTCCATTGAGAAGTGGTAATGACTTTTTTTGCAGGGAAACAACTAATTTGTAGTAAAAATAAAATAAACAATATATATATTTTTTTTTTTCAAAAATTTTTTCAGAAAAAAAATTTTTGGACCAAATTTTTTTCCAAGTTTTTTTTTTAAAAAAACAGTTGTGAAAAATAAAAAAACGAAATTATTTTTTTTTTTTTGGGAAAAACTTTGAAAATTTTTCAGAAATAAAGAAAATAAAATTAACTACTTTGTTAGTTATTCAAAAAAACGACTTAAAATAACTAACAGAAATAGTTGTTTGATATTTTTCATACAAAAATAACTGACTTTGTAGTTGAGAACAGCATACTATTGTAAAATATACAAACGGGAATTTCCGGGAAAAAACTTTACTTGAGAGTCATTTTCTTTGCAAATATTTTCTGTCAAAAAATTTCTCAGAATTTCCTATCTCAGAATCTAAGAGTCTTTGTATTGAACATTTTCTCAAATTCTAAGATTTTTTTAATAGAACAAATTTCACAGAATCTAGGAAAATCTCTCAAAATCCAAAAAATTTTCACCAGAATCTTTAATTTTTCTGTTTGAAAAACTTTTCAGAATTAGAGCATTTTTCGAAAGAAGTGTTTTAAAATCTCACAAACTTTTAAAGGCAGAATGTTTTAGAATTTTCTACAGAAAATATATAAAAATCCGATAATTTTTCTGTTAGGAAAATCTCTCAGGAGCTGAACATTTTTAACATTACGAATTTAGGCTAATGTGAAAATTTTAAAAGTGGCGCAGAACACTACCTCAGTGGTTTAATAGTCTGGCCCAAAAATGTATGGGATTTGCAAATGTAATTTTTTGTTGTCTTCACAAGGCCGCCCCTGGAACAATCGAACCACATTTTATTTATATTTCTGCTTTGTTTTTTAGAGGTGTCCTTAAAATCAAATATAATTTTTTTATGACTGGTAGGGGTTTTTTGTCTGAAATTTGAAATATACAGTGGGCGACAATATATTGTAAACTTTTTTATAGTAGATGCAATTTGTTAAAGACAAGTTTAAAAATGCTAAACGTAATTGTTATTAAAGGAGTATTTTTATAAAGCTTTAATTTAAGTTTAATGGCGTACAGAGTGAGTAATAAATAATAAATGTGCTACAAGGGTCGATGGAAAATGAAATTATTTATAGACATTTTTTAGAAAACTTTTAAAAAATATTTCCAAGTGAAAACATTAAAAAAGGTCCAATAGTTTTTATTCAGTGATCAAATAATTTTTCCAACAACCCAAACAAACATTGAAATTTTTTAAGTGCAGTAGAAAAAATCTGCATTTTTTGACCTCCAATTCTTTTGACCACCTATTTTTTGTAAACAAAGACAAATTTTAATTATTTTAATATTTTATTACCCCGAGTAAAAATGATTAGATATAATTGTATCTCAAAAGATATGATTATATATATTTATATCTTATACAAGATCAAATTATATATAACCAGATATGTTAGATCTGCTGCTATATATAACGATATCTTGTATTATATCTGGTTATGTCTTCTATCATATCTGTCACTAAATTAAGATTTATTTATATCCATACCAACAATACACTTAAACAACTAAGCTTTTTTAGAATTCGATTTTAAATGAACACCCTCTATTTTTAAAATCTTTGTATTTTTTTTTGTTTTGATCCCGAATGAAAACAAAATTAAAAATATAAATACAAAATACAAAAAAATAAATAATTCGAATTTTCTGTCAATCAAATTGAAAACCGAAAAACATAGAAAAAAATTATGTATTTTGTAAAAAAAAAATAAAAAAACATGGGAAAAATCCATTTGAATTAAGGATTCTGATGACTTTAACGGTGATGTAAGTATTTTGGCAATAAGCCTAAAAATTTAGAAATAAAAATATTAAATTTGTTCCCCAATTTGCAGATTTTGTTGAAATACTGAAATGCGGTTTAATGGGATAAACATGTGCTGAATGTTTATGAAGGTGAAGATTGAACCATAAAGATTATAGATGAAGAATGAACCAATGAGCCTACATGTTTTTCCTGAAATCAAAAATTTGTAAAAGGAGCCGTTTGTCTCAAATTTAATCAGTTTAAACTTTAAAGTATCTGTATTTTACTTTAACAAATTTAACGGCTAATTTAGTCTTGCCGTTATTCAAGATTTTGGGTATTTTCAAGATTTACAACATTGGAACTGTCAACAAGAGGGTATTTATATGTTGCTTTTTTTCTCGGAATAAAATATTGCAAATTTTTTTGTTGCAAACAGTGGTGAAAAGCAAACGGGGTAGACAAAAATCACAACGTCTGTTTCTGTCGTGTTCTGCTTCTTTTCCCCGTTTATCAACAAAAAAGTTGCAAGACTTTATTGCGCGCAAGAAAAAGCGGCTCGTAAACACTCTCTAAGCACGAAAAATACTCACTCTTGGTACTTACTTTTTTTATAAAGCAACATTATCAGGGTTTTCTATTACAATTTCGTTAACTTCAAACAATAATTTGGAAATTAACGAAATTAAAATAGAAAAACTCTGGTAAAATTACTTGAAAAGATCCAAAAAACTAGTATTTGCCCATCTTAATTAGGCATTGCTTACTTTTTTCCTCATATTAAAACCTCAATTTACCTTAAAGGCCTATTCACACCTGATAAAAATCTCTCCCAAACGAGATTTCGATCATATGGTTCTGTATCGTTTTATACACAACCATATGTTCAAAATCTCGTTCGATCGAGATTTTACCTCAGATGTGAATTGCGAATAAGACTAAATAAGCCTTAAGATTTGTTTATCTTCGAGCAGTTATCTCTTTGATACAGAATTTGTAGTTTTAATTTTTCAATACCGGTTTTTTTGCTTGTAATACTTTTTTAATTGTAACTATTTGTCAAAACTTTTATCATCAATAATAATGAATAAAATTTATTTATTAACATTTTAAATAAAAATGTGATTATTATTTCTTCTTAACAATAGAAATTTTGTAAAATCAATATTATTTCATATGCTACAATATCAATTTTGATCAAGTCAGATATAATAAGATCAGAATATATATGGGACAAATGTCGGATCCAACGAGATCTAATTTGATCAGTTTATATCAGAACTGATATAATTAGATCAGGTCAATTTCCGGATCTGATAAGATCTGATTATATATTTAACCAGATCTAAATAGATATCGTGCAATATCAAAATTTTTACTCGGGACCATACACTTAGTTGTACTTAAATTAATAAACATTAACATATTTTCTTTGTTTACAAAAAATTGGTGGTCAAAAGAATTAGAGGTCAAAAATTGTAAATTCTTTCTAATGTACTTTAAAAATTTTATTGTTTGTTTGGGTTGTTGAAAAAATTATTTGATCACTAAATAAAACTACTGGATCTCTTTTTAAATTTTTAATCTTTGAACTTGGAAAACATCAACTTGGAAATATTTTTAAAAAATTTTCTGAAAAATGTCTATAAATAATTTCATTTTCCAGATCGACCCTAGTAGCACATTTATTATTTACTCAATCTGGACGCCATTAATCTTAAATTAAAGCTTTATAAATTACCTACATAATATTTTTCAAAACAATACTCGTTTGATAATAACAACGGTTAGTATTGTTAACTTTGTCTTTAACAAATTGCATCTACTATAAAAAATTTTCCAATGTATTGTCGCCCACTGTATGTGTATATATTTTGCCGATTGAAATGGGGCAATTTTATTATTTTTGCATTTATAAAGGTAAGTAACTTGGATAAAAAATCACATCCTGATGAATAAAAAAATTGATCACCAACTGGTGAATAAAAGGTGGCCAAATTATTTTTCATCAATATATCTTTTATACCCTCCACTTAGTGATAGAGGGTATATGTATATAAGTTTGTCATTCCGTTTGTAACTCATCGAAATATCGATCTAGGACCCCATAAAGTACATATATTAATGATGCTCGATCGATTTTAAGACATTCTAGCGATGTCCGTCTGTCCGTCTGTCCGTCTGTCCGTCTGTCTGTCTGTGGAAAATGCTGTCACGGACAAAATATTGCACAGAGATGACTGAAACTTAACATATTTATTGGAAGTTCTCCCGAGAAGTTTGGTATTGCATTTGAGCGATATCGGTAGAGCGGTTCAAAAGTTATGAACGAAAATGTAGGCACACCTAAAAATTTGAGTACATTCAACATAACCTAAAAATACAAAATGCTTTAATTCGGCTTCTGGTTGACATATGTGAACATAATTGAACACCAAATGGTATTTAAACAAGTACGAACATATTTTTTGACAAAAAAAGTAAAAAATCGCGGATTTTTTTTTACCAAAATTTTTTTTTCGCGGCCCGAGTAAAAATGTTTAGATATAATTATATCTAATAAGATATGATTATATATATTTATATCTTATACAAGATCAAATAATATATAACCAGGTATGATAGATCTGTTGCTATATATAACGATATCATTTATCATATCTGGTTATGTCTTCTATCATATCTCTCACTATATCAATATTTATATCCGTATCAACAATAAACGCAATTAAACAACTGATCTTTTTTTAAAATTCGATTTTAAAGAACACCCTCTATTTTAAAAATCTTCATCATTATTTGTTTTGATACTGAATGAAAACAAAATAAAATATGTTGATACAAAATACTAAAAAAAAACAAATAGAATTTTCTGTCAAATAAAAAAAATATATTTCAAATAAAAAAAAAATATTTTTGTATTTTGGAAAAAAATGTTTCTATGTATGTATTTTCATCAAAATATGGGATAATCAATTTCGATACAGTTTCCAGACGTTTTTAAAGTGGATGTAAGTATTTAAGCAATGACCACGAACAATTTTAAATAAAAGTATTAACAATTTCTCTCAATTTGCAGATTTTTTCGAAATACATATTAAAATGGAGCTAAATTGGATTATATTTTATGACACGGAGATTGAGGCAAAGCAAAAAGTGCTATCAGTAGCATATGATACCCAAAACTTTTCGCTGAAATAAAAAAAAAATTGCAAGAAGATCCATTTGTTTACAATTTAATATGTATAGAAGTGTTCTTTTTTATTTGAAATAACCACGGATGTTTATATGGTATTTACATATACTCCAAATTCCATATAAAATATGCTTTTGGGGTATATAAAAATACCATTTAACGTATTTTCGTACAAATTGAAAGGCTCAATTGCTCCTAGTGTAATTCAAGATTTCGGGTTCTAACTCCCTTATATTATGTTATTTTGCATCCATTGTACATTTGTCTGATTATTTCAAATTTCAACTAAAAAAAAATTAAAGGTGTTTCAAGCTAAATTTTGCATCCGTAGTGCATTTGGGAGATGCTCGAAACACCCCCAAATATTTTTTTTAAAATTGAAAAAATTAGGGAAAAAAAGAATTTTGCACCAAATAACATAATATTGGTATTCACGTAATCAGTTTATACCCTTGCAAAGTTGCGAAATGCAACATTCTTACAACAAACACATGAGATGAAATAAAACAAAAAAAAATATTTTATGTCTGTTTGTTGTAATAAATGTTGCATTTCGCACTATGCAAGAGTAAAGGTACCTACAGACGACGCAATATTATGTACAATATTCAATTATATTGAAGGTGTGTGGGTAATATTGAAGATTGTACAATGGTCAATCTTACCCACACACCATCAATATAATTGAATATTGTACATAATATTGCGTCGTCTGTAGGTACCTTAAAAATTTCTGACGTGAATACCATCAATATGAGGGGGTGAGAACGCAAAAATATTTTCCTTTTGAAAATATACCTATCAGTGTTTTCCTACGATAGTTTCAATAAATTCAAACAATAATTTTAAAATTATTGAAATTCACAAAGAAATGCAAACTCTAATTAAGCAGTACTCAATATTAACTCTACCACACATTACATCAAGACTAATTGAGCCTTAAGATTTGTTATATCATCTTTTTTTTATCATAATACAAATTTTATTTAAAAACATTTTTATCATTATTAATACTAAATAAATTTGAATTATTGTCATTTTAAATGAAAATGCATTTATTATTTCGACTTAAAAAAAAAATCAATATTATAAACATATACCACAATATCAATTCTGATCAATTCAGATCCAATAAGATCAGAATATATATGGGCCAAATGTCGGATCCAACGAGATCTAAATTGATCAGTTTGCATCAGAACTGATATAATTAGATCGGGTCAATTTTCGGATCTGATAAGATCTGATTATATCTTGCTCCAGATCTAAATAGATATGGTACAATATCAAAATTTTTACTCGGGGGAAATTTTTTTTTCGAAATTTTTTTTTTTTTCAAAATTATTTCCTTTTTAATAAAGTTTTTTGCAGTAATCTTTTTGAAATTGTGGAGGATATCACTACATTCGGCAAGGCCGAATTTAACTTTTTTACTTGTTTAATAAATATTTGTTTTTTCATCAATATTTTATTTTTCGATCTTTTTTTATTTATCAGATTTTTTTTCATATATTTTTTTTTCATTTTTTTAAACTTTTTCCCCTATTTTTTTTTATTCAAATTTTTTTCATCCAAATTTTTTATTTTTTTTATCAAAATTTTTTTTAACAAAATTACTATTTCATTAAAATTACTTTTTCACCAAAATTACTTTTTCACCAAGTCTGAACGTCTTTTGACATGAAAATTTGACCTTCTTTTTGCCCTTCACAATGTAAAATAACGTTTTTACCCTCAAGAAATACAGTTTTATCATTATTTAAATAATTTTTACATTCAAAATGTAAAAAAAATTATTTTAAAATTATAGGGGTTTTTTGGTGCTAAGGGGGACACTTTCCCCCTTGCTATATATCAATGTTGTCAATTTGACTTATTATGATTCTTGTATTTAATTTATACATTATTTATTTAAATTAATTTGATATACATACACTCAAAGAAAAAAAACTGTAATGTTAACAAAAAATGCTTGTTAACCTACAAGAAAACTTGCTGCTTTTGAACCCACAATTTTTTTGGTAAAGTTAGCAAAAATGTTTTGCCAAAAATTAGTTAGCTGCAATTTTTTTTTTCAACTAAGTTCATACAAATTTGAGGACCCCATTGGGTTTGGACCTAGTTAGGTTCCTTTAAAATCGTCATAGTTTTTGATCCAAAATTTGTGTCCGTTTCGCTCTACCTTGCTTAATTTTTGAGATACGTGATTTTAGGGAACCACTGGAGTTTTGATAATTAAAAAACTCGATAACTTCAAAAATATTATTATTATTTTGATTGTATGAAGGGCTTATTGTAAAAACTCGATAAGCAACATTTCACTTTATGGTGGTTTTTGCCTTAAAACTTTTAAAAATGAAGTAGAAAAAAAACGTTTGCAGAACTTTTATTCTCAGGATACTTGTACGGAAGGCTTAAGCACGATTTCTGCCAAAAATCTGTCAGTGGAACACCAGTAAAAGACGAAAAACACAAAAAAAAAAAATTTAGCTTATCAAGTTTTTGCAGTAAACCCCCCATCAGGGCTGCCAGACTTGGGGATTTATCCCCAAAGTTGGGGATTTAATGCTAGAAAAAAGGACAACAAATCTTATTTGGGGATTGGGGATTTTTATGGGGATTTACAAAATTATTTTGGGGATTTTTTGGGAATATTCGAAATTAAATCTATATAATACAACAAGCTAAATTAAATAAAAACGATTTTTAAAAATAGTTTTAGTGATAACCACACTTTACTACGAGATTACGAAGCTTATTCAGCAAAACTTGCATTTTTCGACTGTAAAATGTATATTAAAATTGCCAAACAATGTTTATTTACGCGTTTGGGGACTTTTAATTGCTAAATCGACGAAATAAAATTATAAAATTACACTAATAATTATTTTTTTTTTTTTTAAATTAAGAAAAATTTTTTTGTGTAATTAAAAAAACGTTTTTTTTTTATTGTTTGGGGATTTTTGGGGATATTTTGTTATATTTTTGGGGACAACGGAAAAAAGTACCTGGCAAAGCTGCCCCCCATATCTACACAGAGAAAGCAGATAAGTTATGCCAGCCGAATTTAGAGCCAAATGAATAGTTCGATTGCAACAACCGAAATTTTCCGTTGCAATTATCGAAAGTTATTTGAACCAACACAAGTTAAGTTGTTATAAACAAATCTCGATAATCGCAATTAAAAATATCGGTCGTTGCAGTAGAACCATTCAGATGACTCTAAATTCGGCTGGCACATCTAAATTGTTTTCTCTCCTGACATAAAAATGCTGCATTTGTTAAACAAAAATGCAAAAAACAAGACGAGTGTTAAATCTTTGCAGAGTCGTTTTGTTTTTAACGGTTAATGGGGGACGACTTAAAATCAATCATGGATCATGAATATATATACTTTATAGGTTCCTAGACCAATATTTTGATGTGTTACAAACGGAATGACAAACTTATATATACCCTCTGTCACTAGAGTGGAGGGTATAAAAAAAAACTCAGAATTATTATACCCTCCACTTAGTGATAGAGGGTATATATAAGTTTGTCATTCCGTTTGTAACGCATCGTAATATCGGTCTGGGACCCCATAAAGTATATATATTCATGATGCCCGATCGATTTCAAGACATTCTAGCGATGTCCGTCTGTCCGTCTGTCCGTCTGTCTGTCTGTCTGTGGAAAATGCTGTCGCGGACAAAATATTGCACAGAGATGACTGAAACTTAACATATTTATTGGAAGTTCTCCCGAGAAGTTTGGTATTGCATTTGAGCGATATCGGTTCAGCGGTTCAAAAGTTATGAACGAAAATGTAAGCACACCTCAAAAATTTCAGTACATTCAACATAACCTAAAAATACAAAATACTTTAATTCGGCCTCTGGTTGACATATGTGAACATAATTGAACACCAAATGGTATTTAAACAAGTACGAACATATTTTTGACATAAAAAGAAAAAAATCGCGGATTTTTTTTTTACCAAAATTTTTTTCGCGGAATTTTTTTTTTTTTTAATTTTTTTTTTTTCAAAAGTAATTTTCTTTTAAATAAAGTTTATTGCAATAATCTTTTTGAAATTGTGGAGGGTATCACTACATTCGGCAAGGCCGAATTTAACTTTTTTACTTGTTTTTTTAACAATTTTCATCAGGGAAAAACACGGCAGTCCACAGCAAACATTATCAAAAGCTTATGCGAAGATTATGGCCGATGTTCCAAAAAAAAGTAATTCACATAAAGATGTGGAAATGAAAATTTCGGAATTTTTTTAGTGTTCTAGATTTTACTTCCGATATTTTTTTGGTTTTGGTTCACATAAATAAAGTTTAATTATAGTAAAAGAATGCAAATTTGTTCTTTATAATATTTTTTTTTAATTTTAGTTATTTGAAATGAAAACGTGAAAAACAAAACACTAAACTGGATTTCTGAAATAGTCATTTATTTGAGGTTAGGTTAGAATTACAAGTTTTGTTAACAAAAGCAATAACGCCCAACAAAATATTTTGATTTTTATTACTTACTAAAATTAAGAAAAAGGTACTAAAGTACCTTTCATAAGTGTGTGTTTTTTTTTAAACCCTGATTTTGTTAGCCGCTGCAATGCATTTTAGCAGATTTTATTTAGCGCTTTAGCATATTCATTTTTAATAATTCTAGCAACACTTTTGAAACTCCTGAATTTTTCAAGATGTATTATTTTCAGAATATTAAATTCGCACTTCTCGAAATCAAAACACAGGTACTGATTTCAAAATTTCCAAAACACGATAATTTAGTAGTATTTAGATCTTCACTTTTGAAATTCAAAATTTGCCTTTAATTTTTGGCCCATTCGGGTATAATTTAAAAATTTGTACATTTATTTATTTTTAAATTTTCAATCGCGAATAATTCGAATTTTTAAACACGAATACCGTTATCTGATTTACGGGAGGATTTTGATGTTTAATTTTAAGTTGTTCCATTGTAAATTCATTTATGAAATAAATAACACTTTCTAAGAAATATTTAACGGTATTGAGATAATTTTTTTAAATTTGAATTAAAAATATCCTTTTAAATGTACAGTTTTGTGAACTATATTTATTTTTATATTACTTTTTTACATATTTGAGAAAAAATATCCTTTTAAAAGGATAGTTTTATGAACAATTAAATTTTTATAAATTTTTTTTTAATATTTGACAATTTTATGTGCATATAAAGTTCATTTAAAAAGTCTTTGGTAGATAATATTTATCACTTATTATTTTTTCTTGACTTACAATTGATGCTCCATTTGTAAATGCGATTAATAGAGCAACTCCAAGAAGGCCCCAACGAAAGGGCAACATTTTATTTTATAGTCAATTTAACACTTAATATTTTGATTAAATTTAAGATTTTGTCACGAGTCGTGATTAAGGCACGACCTTATTCCAAATAATTTACCAGCAAACTAAAATGAAATCGGAAATAATTATCACTTTTTAGCAAAAAAATTAAAAATTAAAAAATATTTAATAGTCTGCAGACAGATTAAAAAGTAAAAATTGTCTTGTACTTTAAAGCTATTCAAACATTTCACTTTGAATACATTTTTTTTTTAATTCTGAAATATTTAATTTCTTTTAATTGTTGTTTTTGCGTAAAGAATTTTTTATTTAAAAAGGCTTATCATCACTTGATTTAAATTTTTATTTTTTCTTCTTTATATTATCAATATTTTATTCTTGATCACTTGCGGTTATAATTATATATTTTAAATAAATTTCTGTATAATCCTTTTATTAATCCTTTTTTAAAATATGAAAATTTATCAATTAATTTTTTTATTATGTATGTTCAACACTTTTATATAATCCACATTGTGTGTCAGAGAGAATTTATTACTTTTCAACGCAGGAAATTTGTTACGATTTCGAATGCTTCCGATCGCGACAACTGCTGGATTCCAAATAACGCACAATATTCCAAAGAACTAAGAGCTATACTTAAAATATTGAAATTTATTCGGAAAAATAAAATAAAAAAAATAAGAAATTGAAACTACAAAAAATAAAAAAATCATCATCCAAATACAGAATAAATACAATTTCACATAGATACTTTTTACCCGTCTATAGGTTCTTCGTTTGCATAAGTATGCGCGTATTACTTACATTACATTCAAATGAAATTTAATACAGAGACATTCTACATGTGTTTGGTTTTGTACGAGTACAATAATTTCAATTTCATTCCAGCGACACAATTACAAACATACAACTTTATACGAATATAAGTTTTTCATAATTTACATCTTGGCACGCATTATCGCATCCATACATCTGAAGCAAAATATCAGCCAATCTACCAACCAACCAACTAGCCAGCCAGCAATTCCATTCATCGGCGATAACAGTTCTGCGTTATAAAGAATGATTTGAATGGAGGGTGCGAAAATGATGAGCCGTATCAAAACACTTTGATCATATCAATCGATTACTGTAAGTGTAAGTATGTAAAAAGGGTTGCTGTTTTAGCGATTTTTTTAAACTTCCCACCAAAAACTACTGCTTCGCCGTAAGCAGGTTTGTAAGGGAATGTTGAGTTGCCATTCCCTTACAAACCTGCTTACGTATGGCATGATATTTGGTCGCAATGTCCCACTTTAGAGCATTTCATCCGAGCGCTTATTTCAGCGCAATAAAAATGTAATGAAATCATACCTTCTTAGAAGCTTATGTTGCAAATCTTGTAGCATTTTATGCAAATTCATATAAATGATTTTTCGTGGTTTAGTGACGGTCGGTGCTTGGAAAGCTTGAAGGGCTGAACTCGTCGGATTTGGGAGGATTCTTGACCGCACCACACCAATTACTACAACATAAAAGATAAGAGAACTATCTCTTTCCAAGACTTTTCTTGCTAACTTAACTAAAATAAAACAGGGCTATTGAATCTAAGCAAAGTTATCATTATATGATTTGTACTAGTGATAGTTGTTGTTATCACTCTGAACACTTTTAATAAAATCCCACCCGAATCTATCACTTGAAATACCTCAGTGCTCGAAAATAATTTTGTTTCGGATTTCCCCTAATTATAAGTAAAATAAATTTTTACTAAATCATTCGCATCTTTCGTCTAGTCGTCAAAATTCCCAATTAAAATTGTCTTACACAAAAGTATTCATTTTAATCAGATTCACTTTTATTAAACAAATTCATTTCTAGCATAAAATAAGTTTTAATGCCTATTGATACCATATGGGTATAAAAACAAATCCTTAATTATAGAATTATTCATTTAAATTTTTAAAATTATTTATCTTTTATACACCGATATCACTTAAGATTTTGCTTATTGGGTTAGTTTATAATATATTCTAACGTATTAAACTAATATATGTATATTGCATATTAAATTGTTTATTTGTAACTTACAGTTTTTTTTTTTTTTTGAAGACTATAATTTTACATTTAACCTCTTCTGCTTTGCAGGCGATGATGAGAGCTCAGATCATCCAAGGTATTCTAAATTCTATTAAAAAAAAATAAAAAGATTATGCAAATATACAATAATTAAGTATCATCGATTGATACTATTTCAAAACCAATTTAATTATGTTATGTATAACAATAAAAAAAAAATAATTTAAAATATTTAATTTTTCATGAATGAGACATTAATTTTAACCGTCACTGTTCATGCACTTAACATCGGTTGTAAAAATGTACAAAAAAAATTCAAAGTTATTATCTTTACTAACAGACCGACTGTAGAGTGCATGCATACAGCATGATCAACGATGGTTTAATTAATATAAAAAAAAAAGAGAACAAATCTCAACATTGCTATTTAAGTGAAGCTTAAACTGTTATACTTAACAGTACCAAAAATTTATAATAAAGAAATTTTAAATGTTATACTTAGTAACTACTGCACTCATTAGAATTTTGTGACGTCACTGTTGTGTTCTCAAAACTAGTTCTTATATGTTGTTGTTGGTTGTGAATTTGAATTTAAAAGCACAGTTGAGAACAATTATATAGGCTTAAAAGAATGGATGTTTTGTTTTTACATTGCTAATTATGATGATAATGACGTTTCATTTTGTTGGATGATGATGAAGATAATTTGTGATGATTAAGTATATTTTACCATATTAAAACGTTTTTAATTATTAAGGTGATCATGAAGTCGGACTTAGACGAATTTAACCAATTTTAATTAAGTTGCCGTGTATGATTGTAGATTTAGATCAGAATTTAAATTTCAAAACTGGTGATATAGTTATGTTTGGACATAAATATCATGTTGATTAATATTGTAGGTTATAATCATTACCACAACGATTCTTCATACATTTTAGGGTATAATTTCCAGTAATAAAATTTTTATCAAAATTTTGTTACACAACTGTTATTTTGGTTTGTTGTTAACGATCATCGAATTAAGCACCAGTATTAAATTTTTTTTTTATATAAATTATGGAATCTTCCTTACAATTGTTTGGACAAATGCTGTTGTAAATCAAATAATGAGGTTATGTACTAAACTTCGTAATTTACTTAAAAACCATCCTCATTATGATTTAAACGATCGGTATTTCGTCAATGGACGACATGTACATTAAAATGAAGAAACTTTGGGTTGGAACTAGACCGAAATTATCATTTTAGATTTTTAGGTTAAGTCACTCGGGTTTTTACGAATCCAAACTCTTGTTGGATTTGGATATATTTCCAGCATTAAAACCCTATAAAATACATTTTTTTAAACCACTGAATAATACTTTTTAAAGACATTTTCTTACCAATATAAATTGGGTTTCCAAAATTTTTGAATACAATGGTGGGGCCTTCCCAGACCATGCAAGGTATTAAACCAATATGGCGGATTTTGTGTTCAGCTAAATATTTAGAATTCAGTAAATTTCCACTATAATTTGACCCGAATAATAAAACTATTATTAAAAACTTTGTAACCCGAATAACTTTTTGTTAAACTTGATCAAAAAATACTTTATATATAAAACGATGTGAAACGATTATCAAACTTTAATTATTTTATATCTCGTAATTTCGGAAGAGACGATTTAACTTGATGAAAACCACGATGAGAAAGAAATTAAAAAACGAAAAGAACACGACTTGTTACTTATGGTAGTGGTTTGATAACAAATCGATAAATATTTGTTTAATTAGGCACTCGTAAACCTGTTCGTTTTTACGCACATATGTTTTGCAGGGTGCGGATATCATCGTAAGATTTATGTCATGCAAAAAGTTGTAACATAAACCGTTGAAATGTATTTTTCTACGCTATTCTTATGAAATTTTTAACGTTAAATAAAAAACACCTTTAATTGTTTGCCTTTTTTTTACATTTTTAGTAAAACACCTGTAATTTTTATATAAAATTTAAGGTTTAATAAAATAATAACGTTTACGACCAAACTACTACATCCTATCGTTTTTACTGGCAAATTTTTCAAGTGAATGATTTATGTTGTGATAATGCATATTTTATGCTGTGCTAATGCTATAAGCATAATTGTTACATAATTATAGTATGCAAAAATCGCATGCGATATTATTTTCAAAAATTGAAACTGTTCTTACGTTTGTTGTTATTAAAATAAATTAAAAAGTTGACTATTTAAGGAAAATACTGTATCAGTTAAATTTAGTGAATAAGAAGACGTTAGTATGACAACTTATAGTTTATTTTAAAAACGATTGTATGATATTATTTAGATAGATAATTGATGATATAAAATGCTTTATTTTTGTAATACTGTTGCATAACATAGATTGAAAAATAATAAAAAAATATATATTTACAAAATTTACCAAAATCTGTTACAAAACCTTCTTTGTAGTACAAGTATACGCAGGACGAAAATAAGGAAATCAGATTTAAACGTTTTCGTGGGGCACGACCACACCCTGAGTATAAAGCTAGCCGGGAAAATAATTCTACTTTTTATATTCAAAATGCTTTAATATCTTTGGCGTGATATAATCCGATATATTTGCCATTAAGAGTTTCAAGTTCGTAATAAGATGACCCTACTTTCTTTCTAACTCTGCACTTTACATATGGTGGTGACAATTTTGAATTGAATCCCTTTTTAAAATCTGACTGTGTAAAACTTTTTCTGAAAATTTCCTGCCCTACTTTAAATTGAACATCTCGACATCTCAAATTGTAACGTTTGGATGCCTTTTCATGCGCAGCTGCTAAATTGTCTTTGACTTTTTCGTGTAAAATTGACATTCTAGAATCATTTGGTATGCAAGTAAACTGACCTTCTTTTAAACACCCTAGCTTTTGTATAATTGGATATGCTGATCCATGAGAAATCATATTGTACCCAAAGGCACAAAAGTATGGTGAACATTTGATTGCATCATGGTAATCGCTTCTGAGTATACTTGCTATTTTTGAGACATGGACATCCCATTTATCCTGCTTTTCCTTTAATAGTATACGAAGTTTAACTAAAAATTCACGATTGGTCCTTTCGGATGTATTCGCTTGAGGCGAATAAAAAGCTGTTTTTATATGCGAGACTCCATGAGCGTTTAAAAAATCCGACATTTGTGAAGACACGAACTGTTTTCCATTGTCTGAATGGATGAATTGTGGAATACCGAATTGGTGGAAAATAGTCTCTTCTAGATATGATATAATAGCTGCACTTGTTGCTTTTTTAAGAGGTTTTAAAAATATATATTTTGTAAAGTGGTCAATTGCTACGAACACCATTGAATTACCCATTTTCGTTCTTGGATAAGGACCTAATAAGTCCATGTATATCCGCTGAAAAGGACGTTCAGTCACCATTTGCCGACCCATAGGAGGTCTGAGTACTTGATTAGTAGGCTTCACAATTTTGCATGTTTCACAATTAGACACAAACTTTTTAATGTCACGAGACATGTTTGGCCAGAAATATTTTTCCCTTACGCGGTTGAGGGTTTTCGCAAATCCTCCATGGCATGAGGCGTAATTGTGATTCATTTCAATGACCTGCTGACAAAGCTGACTAGGTAACCATAGTCTCCATAATGACTCTTCTTCTATAAATTCACCTTTTCGATATTTGACTCTCTGATAAATAAATTCATCTGACACTACTGTATCTGGAAAAATTTGTGGACTCTTTAAAATTTCGGACTTTAAACTTTTATATTCTTCGGACTGAAAATATTCGGACTCTAAATTTATTTCTGACGACACGGACGGAAAAGAAATCTCATCGACATCTAACCTGGATAAGGCATCAGGAACTATGTTTGCTGATCCTTTCCTATATTCAACTTCGAAATCGTAGCTTTGTAAGGTTAAGCTCCAGCGTCCTAAACGACCAGTTAAATCTTTCTGCGACATTAACCAACGGAGACTAGAGTGGTCCGTTACGATTTTGAAAGGAAGCCCTTCCACATAGGGACGAAATCTTTTCAGGCACACAATCGCGGCGAGACACTCTAGCTCTGTTACGGTATAATTTTTCTGATTTTTATTTAACTTTTTGGACACGTAGGCCACTGGGTGTTCTTTCCCTTCCTCATCTGTTTGTGTTAGCACACCACCTACACCTACACGCGAAGCATCGCACTGAATAGTAAAAGGTCTGTTAAAATTTGGTTGCACCAGCACAGGGGCTGTCGTTAAAGCTTCCTTTAATTTTACGAAAGCAGTTTCCGCTTCCGGAGATAGTTTAAATGAAGAACCTTTTTTTAAACAGTCTGTTAAAGGAGCTGCTAAGTCTGCAAAATTAGGGATAAATTGGCGATACCAGCCAGTCATACCTACGTATCTTCTAATTTGTCTAGGGCTTTTTGGTACGGGAAAATTCGAAATGGCGTCAATTTTAGTTTTATCTGTCCTTAAGCAACCTTGGCCAACAATATAGCCTAAGTATTTGATTTCTTTTTGGCAAAAACGACTTTTCTCGACGTTTATCGTCAAATTCGCGGATTTTAAGCAATTTACCACCTCTTGCAACATATCAATGTGAGTTTTGAAGTCAGACGTACACACCAACAAATCGTCGAGATAAATGAATACGTTTTCGCGGAGTCGACTAGGAATAGTCTTGTCCATTAAACGACTCATTCTTTGTGCGGCGTTGCAGAGTCCGAAAGGCATAACTGTAAAGTGATACAGTGGCCGACCAGGTACTGCAAATGCCGTTTTTTCTTTGGATGACTCATCTAAAGGTATTTGCCAGAAAGCGTCTTTAAGATCAATACCTGTTATATAGTGAGTATCCTGTAGTCGACTCAAAAGTCCATTGATATGTGGCAAGGGATACGCGTCTTTTTTCGTTAAGGTGTTTAATTTGCGAGAATCGAGACAAAGTCTTATTTTGCCGGGTTTTCTAACCAAAACTACTGGACTGCAATATGGGCTATTACTCTCCTCTATCACTCCTAACGATAACATGCGATCTAACTCGCTATACGCTTCTTGTTGTCGAGGGGGTGATAGAGGGTAATGTTTAATTTTAAAAGGTAACGAATCGCCTGTATCTATTGAATGTGTTTCAATTTTAGTACGACCTAAGCCAAGCTTATTAAAGGACGGAAAACTATCTACAACACGTTTTAAATCGTAAAGTTCTAAATCTGTCAAATCATGAAAATTTGTGTCACTGCCCGTGCAAAATGTTTCACTATCTAAAGTGATTTCTGAAAGAAAAAGTTGAGGAGCTATATTAAAGCATTTCCAAAAATTAATTCCCAAATAAACGGATTGTTTTAAATTAGGAGATAAATAAAATAAAACTTGTTTAGTTTCACCTTTATATGTAACTGGTATTTCAACAAAACCAATGACATTTTGGCTACCACCGTCAGCGGTTCTTAATGTGCTGAAAACAGGGGCAAATTTAAGTTGAAGATTAGATAAAAGGTCTTTACAATTTTTCCCAAGGACACTTATGGATGCTCCTGAATCGAGCAGACCAAACATTTCAATCGAGCCGAAATAAATTTTTGCATAAGGCCTATTATCTTTTAGTTCATCTATAACAGTTGATTCTACTATTTTTGAAAATTGCTTTCGCTTTTGAAATCTTTCCCTACACTTTTTCAATTTTTTTGGAAACAATTTTTCATTGAAAATACGTTTTCTTGCTTCATCATATTTTAATTTTCTCTCATGAAAGGATAAAATTGGTTGGCCTATAGAACTTTTATTTTGATTATCAAAACTTTTATTAGGATTTTTCAAAATTTTAATCTCTATGTTCTCATTGGTCTTTGTCGAATCAGGGTTGTCAAATTTTATTGTGGAATTGTTAATTGAGGGGTTTTTGTGAGAGAACGAGAAGCCCTCTTCTACTCGTTCGAATTCTTGTTTTTCGAATGCTTTTTGCAATCAGGTGTCGCTACATCTTTTTCACCACATTGAAAACAGAATCGTTTCATTACTGGTTCTGGACAATTAAAATAGCTGTGGCCCATAGCGTCACAATTCCAACATTTCAAATTTTTAGAATCGATTGCTCTACGTTCTCTATTAAGATAACCTTGATATTTAAAAGCTGCCACTTCACCTTCATTTTCAGACATGTCTTCCTCGTTTTCTAAATGTTTTAATTCTGAGACAAATGGTTTTCGTGTCTTTGATTTATTTTGCCTAACTAAATGTTTTTCTATTTTTCTGCCGAAAACTCTGAAATGTTCCAAGCTGAAATATTCGTTTGTGATTAGAATATCACCTAATTCCTCGTTTACGTTCCCTATAATAAGCTCTATAAATTTATTGTCCTTCATACGTGGGGATAATTTATAATTCATGTCTAACATTTCTGTAAAATAATCATCGAATGACTCTTTTGGCATTTGTCTACGCTGGACCATGATAACGAGTTTATCACAATCATTTTCTACTTTAGTAAACCGTTTAGTAATCGCAGTTTTTAATTCCTCATAATTTATGTCTTTATTTTGTTTTAAATGAGACCAAAACCAGGACTCGGCTTTGCCTTTTAAAAAGGTATGAAAACTAGCAACTACATCGTCATCAGGACATTTATTTCTGGTTTTAAGTATATCAATTTTTGACAAAAAGTCATCTACATCACCAGTGCCATCATATGTGACTTTCCACTTGTCAATTCTCACATAATAATTACTATTTGAATTAGGTCTACCTGCATCAAAACCTGTGCTTTGATTATGAAATGACAAGTTATTTGATGTATTATTATCACGCTGATTTGAATTTGAAGGAGTAAAATTCAAATTTCTATTGTTATTATTAGTCGCACTTCTATTTTCTACTAATGTATTCCTCAAAGAAGATAATTCTTCCATAAACGAACTATGATTTAACGTAAGAACTCGTTCTAACCGTTCAGTTAAATCTGCTAAGCTAACAACTCCGCCGGCTCCAGCGGTTGGAGGAGTATCCTGCCCTGAATTACCTGCGGCTGTATTATCACCTTCGTTATTCATATTTTCTACAGAATTTACTATTTGTTTTGATAAGGCTAGTTCACGTGCCTTAGATCTAGTTATAATCGGACTATTGTCTATTCTTGGTCTTGAGATAAGTGGATTAACCGATTCTTCGTCAAACGTAAAATCAATCTGGCTGTCACTATTTAAAGGTTGTTTATTATGTTTTTGTTTGCCTTTTCTTTTTGGCATTACTCAACGGCTAACAAATTTTAAAAAAATTTAATGTATTTATTCTATAAAAAGAATTAATTTGTTATATTTCTATAAAAAATTGTATGTCTTACAATTGGGAAAGTTGACTTTCAACTTCAAATACGAACGATATATAAAAAAAATGTACAAATCATTAAACTATAACTCCCTCCTTATTTATGGTATACTACTCGATTACAATTTGTGTCGCAAATAAGTTATTCTATTTCAACAGAATGCACTTATGACTTACACAATTTGTTAATCTACACTATTGAAACTACAGTGATGGTAACAAAATGTTTCAGTTAAAAATCGCAAATTAAACCCTTGATTTAAACCATGAATTTAATGACTTATTTTTAAGCTGAACTCTTTTCTTGTAAATTTTATAAATAGATTTTTAAAATATTAAAGACTCATCATAGCAATATGGTCATGCTAAATTGCAATCTCATAAGACTTATGTATGAGTAAAAAAAATTGAAAAGGTAAATTGCACAGATAATCTGACTAATTTTTGATTCAATCAACTACGGACTAATTTACCAAAACTAAAAAAATTACGATTACAGTAAATAAAAAAAAATTTACTGATCTTTTGAGGATAACAAGATTTTACAATCAAGCCAATCCCGTTGGGAGCCATTCTATTTATGTTGCAAATCTTGTAGCATTTTATGCAAATTCATATAAATGATTTTTCGTGGTTTAGTGACGGTCGGTGCTTGGAAAGCTTGAAGGGCTGAACTCGTCGGATTTGGGAGGATTCTTGACCGCACCACACCAATTACTACAACATAAAAGATAAGAGAACTATCTCTTTCCAAGACTTTTCTTGCTAACTTAACTAAAATAAAACAGGGCTATTGAATCTAAGCAAAGTTATCATTATATGATTTGTACTAGTGATAGTTGTTGTTATCACTCTGAACACTTTTAATAAAATCCCACCCGAATCTATCACTTGAAATACCTCAGTGCTCGAAAATAATTTTGTTTCGGATTTCCCCTAATTATAAGTAAAATAAATTTTTACTAAATCATTCGCATCTTTCGTCTAGTCGTCAAAATTCCCAATTAAAATTGTCTTACACAAAAGTATTCATTTTAATCAGATTCACTTTTATTAAACAAATTCATTTCTAGCATAAAATAAGTTTTAATGCCTATTGATACCATATGGGTATAAAAACAAATCCTTAATTATAGAATTATTCATTTAAATTTTTAAAATTATTTATCTTTTATACACCGATATCACTTAAGATTTTGCTTATTGGGTTAGTTTATAATATATTCTAACGTATTAAACTAATATATGTATATTGCATATTAAATTGTTTATTTGTAACTTACAGTTTTTTTTTTTTTTTGAAGACTATAATTTTACATTTAACCTCTTCTGCTTTGCAGGCGATGATGAGAGCTCAGATCATCCAAGGTATTCTAAATTCTATTAAAAAAAAATAAAAAGATTATGCAAATATACAATAATTAAGTATCATCGATTGATACTATTTCAAAACCAATTTAATTATGTTATGTATAACAATAAAAAAAAAATAATTTAAAATATTTAATTTTTCATGAATGAGACATTAATTTTAACCGTCACTGTTCATGCACTTAACATCGGTTGTAAAAATGTACAAAAAAAATTCAAAGTTATTATCTTTACTAACAGACCGACTGTAGAGTGCATGCATACAGCATGATCAACGATGGTTTAATTAATATAAAAAAAAAAGAGAACAAATCTCAACATTGCTATTTAAGTGAAGCTTAAACTGTTATACTTAACAGTACCAAAAATTTATAATAAAGAAATTTTAAATGTTATACTTAGTAACTACTGCACTCATTAGAATTTTGTGACGTCACTGTTGTGTTCTCAAAACTAGTTCTTATATGTTGTTGTTGGTTGTGAATTTGAATTTAAAAGCACAGTTGAGAACAATTATATAGGCTTAAAAGAATGGATGTTTTGTTTTTACATTGCTAATTATGATGATAATGACGTTTCATTTTGTTGGATGATGATGAAGATAATTTGTGATGATTAAGTATATTTTACCATATTAAAACGTTTTTAATTATTAAGGTGATCATGAAGTCGGACTTAGACGAATTTAACCAATTTTAATTAAGTTGCCGTGTATGATTGTAGATTTAGATCAGAATTTAAATTTCAAAACTGGTGATATAGTTATGTTTGGACATAAATATCATGTTGATTAATATTGTAGGTTATAATCATTACCACAACGATTCTTCATACATTTTAGGGTATAATTTCCAGTAATAAAATTTTTATCAAAATTTTGTTACACAACTGTTATTTTGGTTTGTTGTTAACGATCATCGAATTAAGCACCAGTATTAAATTTTTTTTTTATATAAATTATGGAATCTTCCTTACAATTGTTTGGACAAATGCTGTTGTAAATCAAATAATGAGGTTATGTACTAAACTTCGTAATTTACTTAAAAACCATCCTCATTATGATTTAAACGATCGGTATTTCGTCAATGGACGACATGTACATTAAAATGAAGAAACTTTGGGTTGGAACTAGACCGAAATTATCATTTTAGATTTTTAGGTTAAGTCACTCGGGTTTTTACGAATCCAAACTCTTGTTGGATTTGGATATATTTCCAGCATTAAAACCCTATAAAATACATTTTTTTAAACCACTGAATAATACTTTTTAAAGACATTTTCTTACCAATATAAATTGGGTTTCCAAAATTTTTGAATACAATGGTGGGGCCTTCCCAGACCATGCAAGGTATTAAACCAATATGGCGGATTTTGTGTTCAGCTAAATATTTAGAATTCAGTAAATTTCCACTATAATTTGACCCGAATAATAAAACTATTATTAAAAACTTTGTAACCCGAATAACTTTTTGTTAAACTTGATCAAAAAATACTTTATATATAAAACGATGTGAAACGATTATCAAACTTTAATTATTTTATATCTCGTAATTTCGGAAGAGACGATTTAACTTGATGAAAACCACGATGAGAAAGAAATTAAAAAACGAAAAGAACACGACTTGTTACTTATGGTAGTGGTTTGATAACAAATCGATAAATATTTGTTTAATTAGGCACTCGTAAACCTGTTCGTTTTTACGCACATATGTTTTGCAGGGTGCGGATATCATCGTAAGATTTATGTCATGCAAAAAGTTGTAACATAAACCGTTGAAATGTATTTTTCTACGCTATTCTTATGAAATTTTTAACGTTAAATAAAAAACACCTTTAATTGTTTGCCTTTTTTTTACATTTTTAGTAAAACACCTGTAATTTTTATATAAAATTTAAGGTTTAATAAAATAATAACGTTTACGACCAAACTACTACATCCTATCGTTTTTACTGGCAAATTTTTCAAGTGAATGATTTATGTTGTGATAATGCATATTTTATGCTGTGCTAATGCTATAAGCATAATTGTTACATAATTATAGTATGCAAAAATCGCATGCGATATTATTTTCAAAAATTGAAACTGTTCTTACGTTTGTTGTTATTAAAATAAATTAAAAAGTTGACTATTTAAGGAAAATACTGTATCAGTTAAATTTAGTGAATAAGAAGACGTTAGTATGACAACTTATAGTTTATTTTAAAAACGATTGTATGATATTATTTAGATAGATAATTGATGATATAAAATGCTTTATTTTTGTAATACTGTTGCATAACATAGATTGAAAAATAATAAAAAAATATATATTTACAAAATTTACCAAAATCTGTTACACTTACTAGGTGCATTTTTGTAAGCATGTTGGATGCTCAGAAATCATTGCTCCAATAAAGCACAAAAATAATGTATTACCATCACTTAAGTCTTCATGTCTGAAAAGTTTGTATGAAGGAAGTGCTCCTCGTAGGCACACAAATAACACTACAGTTTTAATGTCTGAATAGTGTGTAGTCAAAACTTTTGTTTTCACTTTTGCACATGCGTACACGTCCGTTCACAAAAACACAAAATATCAACTGAATTAAAATTGTATTTTTTTATTGCGTCATCCAAATTTTCGTTTTGCTGTTTGATGTTCGTAAGTCGTCGTATAATTCATAATTTTTTCACTCTGCCTTACGGTAGTGCATACTAGATTCACAACTGTAAGCGAATGTATTTAAAAATGTCTGTTTACATTCGTAATTTACCGAAAAATTTATATTTCTATCTCTGCCTTACAGTAGTGCATCTAGTATGCACTACTGTAAGGCAAAAATATCTATGTGCTGAAGACGAAGCGCTTGTGTATGCCAGAAAAATTATGAACTGCTTCCACAATCTCGATTATTTTTTGCTGGGTTAACAAAGGCGAATTTCGCTATATATCGTCATACAATGTGAGGAACCAACAATGTCGTCTGAATTTATAAAAACTGAGGAATCTGAAACCCTGGACTCTTTAAGAAAAAAAAAAAAAAAATAGGCGCTGCCAGTTGAGGGCAAGCCACTATCTCTTTAAGTAACTATCAGAGATAATGTTTTATCTTTTATCTCAACCAAATCTGCTATCCAATTTTTTCTAGCACGTACCGTTTTTGAGATATTCGCTGACAAAAGGTAACAAAACCAATAATTTCGTATTGTTGGGGGTCCTCTGTTATGTTGCTTCCAACAAATTGGACTTGATTTCATATAAATTGGACCTCCTGATTCCAAAATTGCAATCCAAATTTTTCTAGCATGTTCCGTTTTTGAGATATTCGCGTTAGAGATTTTCGCGTGGAAAAGTTTTCAAACACGAATATATTAAAAACGGGAATGCTGGAAAAATTTGGATTGCAGTTTTGGAATCTGGAGGTCATATTTTTGGAAGAATCTGTAACAGTGGACCATCAAATGTGCGAAAGTATTGGTTTTTTTTACTTTTTAAATTAAAATGGCAGATTTGGATTCAGGAGAGAGATATCTATAACAATCAGTTGGGTATTTCACTGGTAGGTGTTTGTTGTCGAACAGTGTAATCATTTAGCAATAATTCAAAAATAGGATCCTTGCGCAAAATATATAAAGAGACAAATAAGTTGATAAAGGTATGATGTAAAATTGAAATTGCTAAAAATAGAATATGTTTCGCCGTAAACGTAAAACCTCTCTCTGTGGAAATTCTTAATATGAAGGGCTTATTGTAAAAACTCGATAAGCAACATTTCATTTTATGGTGGTTTTTGACTTAAAACTTTTGAAATATTGTAGAAAACAGATCTTTTGAAAAACTTTCATACTCAATATACTTTTACGGAGGGTTTAAGCAAGATCTCTGCTAAAAATCTGTCAATGGAACACCAGTAGAAGGCGAAAAACAACAAAAATAAAATGTTGCTTAACAAGTTTTTGCAGTAAGCCCTTCATATGTAGATCAAACAATAGTTGAACACAAAACTGGTATTTGTCTACAACATATTAGGTCTGTTTGTTTACTTTAATTTCTTACTACTTTAACTACAACTGGAAATTTTTGTTTACTTTTTGTACTGAAAATTTCCAGCTGTAGTAAAAGTAGAAAAATGAGTAGATTGTAGTAAGGTAAACGAACAGGCATATTCTTACAATGTGGTGGTTGTGTTGACTAAAGTGTCTGCCAAATCAGTATTGTTAATGGTATGAATATGGCAAAAAAATATCCTGGGTTCGTTTCCCGTTGGGGCATGCATGTTAATAAAAAAATCACATATAAGAAGAACGATTACCATTAGCGAAACAAGCCAACATTTGAATCCTACACTGATAGAAATTTTTACATGACAATAATGAAAATCTACATTAATGTTATGAAAAATGACGTTAAAGAGGAACCTATGTAGGGTTTCATTGAATTAATGATATAGGTATCATAAAATAAAATTGCAAGAACAAGTTTCATTAAATTAATGAAAATTGTTCATACAAAACATAAATTGTATTTTATGAAAGTCTTTCATTACTTTAATGAAAAAAGTATTTAATTTATATAAAATACTTTCATTAAATAAATCCTACTTTTTATTTTTGAAATTAAATACTTTCATTGAATAAATGCTACTTTTATTTTTAAAATGATTTTTATACACTCATAGAAATATCTTAGTAGAAAAATTAGTAAACCCATTGTAGATCAAGTTTTACAGAATAATGCCTTATTCAACAAAAATTAATGTTGATATCGTTGAATAATCAGTAAAGTTGAATCAACTAGTTACAACGTTTATACAGAATTCAATAGATAAATCAAAATAGAAACAAGTAGAAAAGTTAAATTCGACTTTGCCGAATCTATGAATACCCTCCACAATGCATTTTTTAAAGGGTAGTACATTTTTTAACAATTTTGTTTAGAAATACTTTATTTTTAGTAAAAAACTTTTTTTTTTAATAAAAATAAAAATTACAAATTTTTTTTTTGAGTGTAAAATTTTTTTCGAGTGTAATGTTTTTTTTACTGTAAAAATATTTCTGAGTGAATACACGGACGTATGTACACAAAATATTGTAATTTTTGTAAAAAAAAAACAAAATTTTTTTTTGTGTAAATTGTTTTTTGAGTGTAAAATTTTTTTTGAGTGTAAAATTTTTTTTGAGTGTAAAATTTTTTTCGAGTGTAATTTTTAAGTTACCAATGCTTTTAAAACTAAACAAGTTTAAAAAACATTGCTTTAAAATTAAACAAGTTTAAAAAGCATTGTTTAGTTAATACCAATGCTTTTAAAACTTGTTAAAACACGTGGCATTTTAGATGAAACTAATCTGAAATTCAGGGTTTTGCTTATAACTTTTGAACCACTGGACCGATTGCGCAGAAATTTAATACCAAATAGACCCGGGGAATGGCAAAGATACATGCCAAGCTTCAGTAGTCTCATTGTTGTCTTTCGGAAGTTATCGTGTTTTTTATCTCGTAAATTCGCGAAACACCCTTGCCGAAATTTACTCTTTTGCTCATAACTTTTGAACCACTGGACCGATTTGGCTGGATTGCAATACCAACCTGACCAGGTAAATGACAAACATATATGCCAAACTTCAGTAGCCTCTGTAAAGTCTTTCAAAAGTTAGCGTGTTTTCTACGGACGGACAGACAGACGGACGGACGGACGGACATCGCTAGATCGACTTAAAATCGATCGAGGATCATAAATATATATATTTTATGCGGTCCTAGACTAATATTTCGAGGTGTTACAAACGGAATGACAAACTTATATATACCCTCTTTCACTAGAGTGGAGGGTATAAAAACAACCCTGTTCGTTAATTTTTTTTTATTATTAACGAGTGACGAGTGAGTTGGTAGCAATGTGAAATGTTTGTCTCTTATAAAATTATTTGATGTGTTTGTTTTTTATAAAAATATTTAATATTATAAAAATAAATAAAAGTAGGATCTGATTTGTAAATATTTGGTAAGTAAAAAAACACATTTGATTACTTTATGTATTCATACCATATTAAAACTTTTTTGTTTTTTTTTAAGGATTTTGTTTGGTATCATCAGAAAACTGGAGAATGGCTTATGAGTGCATAACATGAATAAACGAAGTATGTGTAAAAATCTTTGTGAACATCTTCAAATATTGCAGCTTAAAAAGCAGACGATAATACAAAAATATTGTGATTTATGCTTAATAAAAGAATATTTACAAATAACAACAAGTTTTTTTTTATTAATAAAATTTCTTATATTAACAAAAATATGAGTTGAATTTACAAAAAATAAGAGTTGATTTACAAAAAAAACGAATTGATCAACTTTTACAAAAACTGACAATAATTTTTATTGAAATCAACATAAATATTTGTAGGGTCAAAATCAACAATGATTTCTGTTGAATTTACAACGATTTTCTTTGGGAATACAATGATTTTTGGTTGAGTGTAGAATTAAAAATAATAAAAAATGGTTTTCACTTAGTTTTCTCGCACAAAATTTTACTCCAACCTTAAATTGTAATACATTATAAAAACCACGAAGTAATATAAAACAGCTCGAATTGAGTAAATTTAAAATTAATAATTTACTTTTTATTTCAAATTTCATAAAAAAGTTTGAAAAAATCACATAGTAACCAAGTAAAAAAAAAAATCTTTCACATATTTTTTATTTTGTCTATAGATTTCACTCAGTTTTCTCACACAAAATTTGACTATAACATTTACTTTTAATTCATAAGTAAAACCACGAAATAATATAAAACAATGCGAGTTTAATAAATACTTATAATAAATTAATAACATTTAATTTAAAATTTCGTATACAAATTCATAAAAATTAAAATTAAACTAACAGACTAAACAGACGCGACACGACAGGTGTCAAAAAACGTCAAATTTTATGGACAAAAGTTAATGAAACTACGAAATCTAATAAATCAAAATTAATGAAAATATTGCACAATATGTATGAAATTTAATTTAGCATATGAAATATTTCTTTGTTGTAATGAAACAACGTTAATGAATTCCATTCATTAGTGATATGAAGCGTTTTTCTATCAGTGTACTGATGATGACGGTTAACTGGAACTGTTTGAAACCGGTATAGGAATACCAGAAATGTCTTTAATTTTTAGAAATTAAATTTACTTCTTCATTTTTCAACTTGAACCCATATAGGACCAGCTATGGTTTTTGAATTAACGATTTTTAAAGTTTAAAATAAAGAGGAGTGAAATGCCATTACCCGATTTTGTCACCATTTTAACACAAGCTAAACTTGCTTGAAGAGGGGTGTGATAAAGCTATTTTTTAACATTTTTTTTAAAATCAGCGACCCTAAAAACATATTATGTTTTAGTTAAATACTTTATTCCATCTAGTTCTAGAATCGGAAACACAGTGCCCTGGAACCCATATGATTCGTATGTCAAACTGCTTGGCCGTCTCATTTAAAGACATGCTGTAGGTTAGGTTAGGTTAGGGGTGGCGGTGCTCAAAATTTTGAACTCCTCGCATAGACCGGCTGGTCCATAGCAATACCACATGTTCCTTTAACGACGTGGATAAAACGTCCATGTTACAAACAATTTAAAGCGCATAAGGTCCATAACTGCGATTTCCTACAGATTTTCGAGTTCAGCTTTGCCTAAAATTTGTTTGCGATGCCTGGCCAATGCGGGGCATTTGCACAGGATATGTTCAAATGTTTCATCCGTATTCGGTTCATCACATCTTCTACAATTGGAATCAGAGATGAGTCCAATTGTTCTTGCGTGGAAAGCAATTAGGCAGTGTCCCGTGACCACTCCCGTGAGTAAAAGACATTCTCTTCTGTTGAGAGAAAGTAGTTAGCGAGCTCTTTTGAGGTCGTAACGCGGATTATTGTAGTTAAGGGCAGATCTTGTTTTCAGAAACATAGACTCCAGGGACTTGACCTCATAGAGGAAGCACATTCCACATTTTGTGGTATTTTTGTCTTCTTCAAGATCGCGCTATGGCCACTATCGTTGCTCTTCAATTGAAGGGTGTTATTAAGTCGTTACACTCAAAAAATTATGTTAGTAAAATCAACTGAAAATGTCAGTTAAAATAACTACTTTGTAAGTTGTTTTGGGGTCAACTACTTTTTCAGTTAAATCAACTAACAATGTTAGTTATTTTAACTGACAAAAAACAACTGACTTATGTAGTAAAAATTACTAACATTTGTAGTCAAAACAACTAATATGTAGTAAAAACAAAATAAACAATATATAATTTTTTTTTTCGAAAAATTTTTCAGAAAAAAAATTGAAGACCAAATTTTTTCAAAGTTTTTTTTTTCTTTAAAAAAAGTTGTGAAAATAAAAAAAAAAACGAAAATTTATTTTTTTTTTTTGGAAAAAACTTTGAATATTTGTCAGAGATAAAAAAATAAAATTAACTACTTTAAATAACTGTTACTACATTACAGTACTTTTTTGTTAGTTATTCAAAAAAAAGACTCAAAATAACTAACAGAAATAGTTGTTTGATATTTTTCATACAAAAATAACTGACTTTGTAGTTAAAAACAACTTACTTCTGTAAAATATACAAACAACTAACATGTAGTAACTTACATAATTTTCTGAGTGTAGACATCGACGCAATTCCCTGTATATTCGTGATAAAGACACAGTTCCCTTTTGTCTCTATCCAATGAACGACTCTAGGGCTAAAGTCCCATCGTTTTCCAATTGCCCTTTTGCAGTAATATAAAGCAATAGTTGTTTTTCTCCCCCTTCCTTAATATTACGCCTCAATTCAACTTCCTATCTAGAAATACTCCAACATAATTCGCTTCATAAAAGAAGACGGTTTTAGTGCGTCCAAAGAAATAGGATCAAAAGCAGGAATCTTATTTTCCCTTGTAAGCAAGACAAGTTCAGTTTCTCTCGGATTAACTCCTAGACCACAGTGACTTGCCCATTTAGAACACACAGAAAACAAATTTGCCAATTTCCAACTGAAATTCAGTTGTTACAACAAAAATTCGGTTGATGCATTTGTATTAAGGTTAAAACAACTAAATATTGGTAGTTACAACTAAATTTTGTTAATACAACTGTCTTTTTATTGAAACAACTTAAAAATTAGTATGCCACAGCGAAATTTAGTAGCAGCAACCGAATTTTGAGTTGATACAACTGAAATATTCAGTTGGCAATTTATTTTTCTCTGTGAAATATCTTTCAGAGAAGCTTGAAGAATGTCTCTTAATGTTGGCAGTTGCTTTTCCTTTACCGCTATCGCAACATGGAATTAGCTCCAGGAAAGAACACCTCGCTGTGGTTTGCCCCTATTCACAAATCGAAATATGACAGACACTCCCAATTTAGACGTTATACGTCTATTGGCAAGTAAACTTTCCATTATTACAAAAATGGTCGTAGTCCCCACAACTAATAAGGGAATAATGACCGTGATGCATTCGCTTATAATCCCTATTTCCGTTATGGGGATAATGTCCAATTGTTTCTAGAAACTAAACTTCGAGCGTTTTTTCTTCTCATATTTATTCAGCTACAGCTAGCCTCACTGAACACAAGAATAATTTCTTTGCAGTTGACTACTTAATTCATTCATGTTTTCGAGGCTCTTTTGCTGGTCTTTGGTTGTGTTTTTGTTTTAATTCATTAACTTGTCATAGACTTTTGACCCATTTCATGAAAATATTGACACCCATTAAGTTTCTACTTCACATGTATGAAAGGAATATGTACTCGCATGTTCTGTAATTTATACAAACATTTGTTTGTATACAACCCGAGTATAATTTAACAAAATAAAACATTTTGCTGTTTTTTGAAAAAAAAAAAAAAAACGAAAACAAGTGAAATGTGCTTGTGTGTAATTATATTCAAATTCTTTAATGCGAGCGAGTACTTACAATATTGTAAAAAGCTTTTAATTTTCACACATAGAAAATTTTAAATGTTAATGTTAAACAAGTGTAAGAAGTGTTGTGTTATACGACGGTAGTCGAATAATTTTACAGCCATGAATGTGATAACAAGACTAGTCCCTGTCATTAAACCAATTTGAGCTTCTTATGAAACTTCTAAGATATTGAATTTTGACATCCGACAAATAAGAAAGATCTTGCAGCTCTCTTGATCTTAGTAAAGCAAGTCTCTGACCGGAAAGTGTCCGACAAATAAGAAAGATCTTGCAGCTCCCTTGATCTTAGTAAAGCAAGTCTCTGACCGGAAAGTGCCAGGTGAATACGGTTAGATTAGGTTGGATGGGCGTTCGCCATTTGGCGAATTCCCTCGGAGGCCATAAGGCCCATTGTGATTCCCTTAATTCATTAATTCAACTTCCCTACTCCCCCTCTTATACAAAGTTCTACTTCTTAAACCACCCCGATTCTCTAAGGTATTCTGCTAGAGACGTCAATGAGACACCGTGTAGACAATCCAGGTCATCGAAAAATCTTTGCTCCAAATGCTTTAGGCAGCTTCTCATTAGACCCAGACATTCACATAACAAGTGCTTCAAAGACTCCTCCTCCTCCACTTCCCCATAACTTCTACAATAGTCCCTATCAGAAATTTCCATACTCACAGCCATCTGGCCAATCATACAGTGTCCTGTAAGTCCTACTAATAGGCTAACCATTTGTTTGCCAAAAGTAAGAAGACTTTTTGCCATCTTGGGATTAGGCAGTGGCCGCAGGGTTCTCGATATCCTGCACGTAGTCAGTGATATCCACCTTTCCTTCATCCTATCCTCAGATATCCTATCAATTTCGTTCATCAATTCCACTTTAGGAACCGAGATGTCAGGTTCTACACGTTTCCCCACCGATTCCGAGCCATTTCTCGCACATTCATCAGACAATTCGTTCCCAGCGACCCCTCTATGTCCAGCGACCCCTCTATGTCCAGCGACCCAGATTAGCTTGACTTTGTGCTGACTGATTCGAAGAAGGAATTGTATACAATTTCTAATGATTTCTGATTTTAGAGTGTTTGATTCTTAGGCCTTCTGAGCTTCGAGACTATCCACGAAAATGTTAATGATGCAAGGACGAAGGTCCCTTGTCATGATCATCTGCGCGGTTTTATCAATTGCAAGTACCTCAGCCTGGAAAACACTACACTTATCCGGAAGTCTCAATGAGGCGATTTCGAGGCATTCAGAATAAACTCCCTAAAGATTGAGATTGCATTCTCTGTCATAACAGAGTTTTCCGACCAGTCTTCACTAGTCGGTATTAAGACTTCGAAGGTTCTGTTAAAGTTCGTCTGTGGTGAGATATGGTCGGTTCTCTGTTCCAGTTCCGTCCCGGCCACCGTACTTTACATGGTCGATTGTCCCCAAGAGCGTTGCCTTACCAATTGAGATTCTCTTAACCTGAGAGCCGATTTTGCTGCTGTGCTCTTGTCGTAAATATCTACGAGCTGGATGTTTATTATCACTTCGATCTTGAGTGTTAGTGGTATTGATGCCTCGAAGTCCAAATACCGACCAGGGAAGACTGGGCGGAAAACTCTGTTATAACAGAGAATGCGATATCAATCTTTACGAACGGATCAAAGATGGATATGTGTACGGGTTCGATAGTGTACTCTGAATGCCTCGAAATATGGGTCTCATTGAGACTTCCGGATAAGTTTAGTGTTTTCCAGGCTGAGGTACTTGCAACTGATAAAGACGCGCACATGATTATGACAAGGGACCTTCGTCTTAGTGTCATTAATATTTTCGTGAATAGTCTCACAGCTCTGAAAGCCTTAGGATCAAACACTGTAAAATCGGGAATCGTTATGATGAGTATACGATCCCTTCATCGAATCAGTCAGCACACAGTTATGCTAATCTGGGCCCTTGGACAAAGTGGGGTCGTTGGGAATTCATCGGCCCGAATGTTCAAGAAAAAGCTCGGAATCGGTGTGGGAACGTGTAGAACCCGACATCTCGATTTCTATAGTAGAATTGATGAACGAAATTGATAGGATATCGGAGAATAGGATAGGTGGATATTACTGACTAAGTGCAGGATATCGCGAACCATGTTCCCACTGCCAAATCCTAAAAGGCCAAAAATACTTCTCACTTTTGGCAAACGGACGGTTAGCCTGTTAGTGGAAATACTTACAGGACACTGTATAATTGTAGAAATTGTGGGAAAGTGGAGGAGGAGGAGTCAGTGAAGAACTTGTTATGTGAGTGTCCGGGTCTGACGAGAAACTGCCTTAAGCATTTGTGGCAAAGATGTTTCGGTTACCTAGATTGCCTAAACGGTGTCTCATTAACATATGTAGCAGAATATCTTAGAGAATCGGGGTGGTTCTAGAAGTAAAAAGTTTTTGTATCATTGATTCCCTTAATGATAATTAAGGGAATCAGAATGAGTGTTATGGCCTCCGAGTGAACTCAGGTAAAAGAAGACTTCCAGTACGAAGAGCACCAGTGATGCACATCCATGCCATTCTTTGTACCTTCGTGTTAAAGATACAGTTCCCTTTTGTATATAAAACAGGTCACTAGACAACGATTCCATAGAGCTGAATCGGACACACCACTGTTGTATAAATCCAATGTACGACTTAAGCGGTAAAGCCCCATCGTTTTCCAATGGCCCTGTAGTGTGACAAATCGAGAAATGATAAACGCTACCAATTCAGACGTTATACGTTTATTGACAAGTAGATTTTCCACCATTACAACGATCCCACAGTTTACTCTTAGACGAGACAATGCCACAATTATAGAGATTCGGATGATATTATTAAAAGTTCTATATCATTATAGAGTTTCGGATGATATTATTAAAAGTTCTATATCATGAAGGGTCACCATAGTGCACTCCTTTACAAAAAGCGATCAACCTTTGCTATATGCATATTGCCTACCCGAGGTTGCTGGGTCAATCACTCTAAGCAAATATGAGTCTATCATTGTCTTTAACATACGAGTAACAGAAGACAGGGATATTTTTAGAATCAGTTCATTATCAAAAGCTGATTGGACATGCAGGAGGTGTGCTTTCTAGACATAGATAGAAACAACTACTTCATGCATTTGAATTATATCTTCGATCTTTTTGATGTCCCTGGATTTTCAGTAGGGACTTATTGCAAAATGTACATCTAAAGATTCCGTGTCATCACCACGTACCTAAGAGTCTATGTGTGCCAATGCATAGAAGCCACATTAGACACTTTAAACCTTTTCTTGACTCAAAATATTTAATTCTCATAACTCACAAATTCATAAATTACAACGTCTCAAAATTTATTGAACAACCGTTGTGCAAAATAAATGTGTGTTTTCGTTACTTATACAATACATTGATCACGATCAGATATTGTCTTTTGCTAATGCTGATTGTATTGTCCCGCTTAAGTGTCCGCGTTATATGATATAATATTTATGTTGTTGTCATCGTCGTCGTTGTTATTGTTGTTGTTGTTGTGATGTCAGTGTCCCTGTATTCATTTCCATATTCCATTAAAATTACTTAAGTGATCGATTTAATTCATTCGTTGCGGTTTCTGTTTTGTCAGCGATTCTGTCTGTCATCATATTTGTAGTGTAACTTTTTCAATTTGTTTGTACGCACAAATAAATACAAGTAATCTAAAAATAAATTAAATTTTATTCTGTGTGTTCTTTTTTGGCGCCCTACATCTGGAATTTTGCACAACTTCACTAAAAACCGCGATCTGTATGAAGCTCTTCTGTTTTCTAGACTTCTGAGAAATGTTAAAATGTTGAAATGTTAAAAGTGTCGGGAAAGATATATATGTATGTGTGTATAATCTCAACACAGTATGCGTTAACTGGTCGTATATTCCTTTTAAATGGTCGTTTTTATTCCGAAGGCTGATAAAAACTTCCACATAGTTCCGAAGGATTTCAGATCAATTAGTCTATCGTAATTTTTGTTAAAGACAATGGAACTAATGATAGACTCATATTTTCGTAGAGTGATGGACCCGAGGTTGCTTTCGACTAGGCAACATGCATACATCAAGGGTAGATCAACCTAAACAGCGCTTTATGAGCTCGTTGGTAACATTGAGGGATCGCTTTATGTATAGGAGTACACTAGAGTGTCCCTTATTTTGGAAATGTTGGAAATGTTGAGACGGTACCCCCTCATTTTTTTCCTTTTGACTAAAAAATAACTCAGGAAAAATTTTACGCCCCTACGACCACGCCTTCCCTACGCGACGGGGCCGTAAAGAGCGGGGCCTTAAAAATCATTTTTCCATACAAAGCAAAAAAATTTTTTTTGATTTTAAATTTTTTTGTTATTAATTATAATAAAAAATTTTTCGAAAAAAAAAATTTGAGCTTTTGGGGTCCTACAGTAAAAATTTTTTAAAAAATATTTTTTTTTTAGTTTTGACAAGCAACCGTTTTAGTTGAATTGTTGCTTTTAATGATATATTTTCATAAAAAAATATTATTCCTATCTGTGACATCTTTATCGTGATCTAAAAAAGGTTAAAAAATGCATTTTTGATGTTTTTCGATACACGATCAAGATGTCACAGATATGAATAATATTTTTTTATGAATATATATCATTAAAAGCAACATTACAACTAAAACGGTTGCTTGTCAAAACTAAAAAAAAAAATTTTAAAAAATTTTTACTGTAGGACCCCAAAAGCTCTAAATTTTTTTTTCGAAAAATTTTTTTGAACTGAAAGCCTCATCCCACCAAAATCAAATTTTTTGTCGTGAATAAGCTAACCAAGTAATATTATAATTAATAACAAAAAAATTAAAAATCAAAAAAAAAATTTTTGGTTTGTATGGAAAAATGATTTTTAAGGCCCCGTTCTTTAAGGCCCCGTCGCGTAGGGAAGGCGTGGTCGTAGGGGCGTAAAATTTTTCCTGAGTTATTTTTTAGTCAAAAGGAAAAAAATGAGGGGGTACCGTCTCAACATTTCCAACATTTCCAAAATAAGGGACACTCTAGAGTACACTTTGGTAGACTTTCTCGATATAGAGGGGGCTTTTAATAATATTATTCCAAGACCCGATTATTGTGGAATTGTCTGGTCTAGTAGTTAAGCATGGGACCTTTTTAATGGTGGAAAATTCTATAGACATATAACACCTAAATGGGGAGAACCTGTCTCGATTTTCCAATAGGGGGCACACAAGTGTTTTTGCACCTCCTCTTTGGAAACTGGCACTATAACAAAATTCTGCTCTCTCTGACGATGTCGCGATAGTTGTAAAGGAAATGCATCTGCCAGCATTAAGAGACATTTTTCAAGGTTCTCTGAAAGATTTGTTTAAATGGGCAAGAGGTTGTGGTCTGGAAAAAATTGAAAGCAAAACTTATGGCGTTTTCTTTTCTGGAAACAAATGTCGCACTTTCTGCACTTTTTTTTCTTTAATGACTCTTTGTGCACAGTTATGCACAGTAAATATAGACATGTTTGGTATCAAAAGAAAGGTATTTTCAAGGCCTATCTAATGCTATATAAAGAATTTTAAAATAATACTTAGTTTTTGAGCCAATTCTATAAATGTAAAAATTTATGGGTTTTTTATACTTAATTGAATAAAATAATCCTGTTTCGACATTTTATTATAAACAGTTAGATAGAACAGGACAATACCTTTCTTTTAGTACCAAACATGTCTATACTTACTGCTCATTACTATACACAAAGAGTCATTAAAGAAAAAAAAGTGCAGAAAGTGCAACATTTTTTTCCAGAAAAGAAAACGCCATTAAATTGTCTTGTTTACAAAAAATTTCTGCTTTTGATCCTATTTCTCTGGACGGTACTGGAGTATCTCTAGATAGGAAGTTAAATTTCAGGCTTGCTATTGAGGAACGGGCGAGAATAGCAACAACTTATTTTCATTCCTGTAGAAGGACCATTGGAAAAGGATGGGACTTTTGGCCCAGAGTCGTTCAGTGGATATATTCAGCAGAAATAATTATATTGTGGCCTGCTTTAAAGACAAAAGAGAAATGTGCCCTTATCAAGTTACGGAGAATGGCGTTAATGTGTATCACTGGAGTTCTTCGTACTACACCTACGGCTGCATTAGTTCCGGGTAGTAAAGCCTCTATAAATTCCGGGTAGTAAAGCCTCTATAAATTTTTACACAGATGGATCGAAGAAATGGGTTTCGGAGTCTATTCGGAAAAGCTTGGGTTGACCCTTGCTCGAAGATTGTCATATCATTGCAGTGTTTACCAGGCAGAGATGCTGGAAATAAAGGAAGTTACTGTCTGGTTGAGTCAACATCTATTCCAACAGTCAAGCCGCGGTCAAGTCCCTTAAGTTAATGTTTCTGAAAATAAGATTTGCCCTTAACTGTCGCACGTCTTTAAATCGGAAGGAAAAGCAGTTTGACATAAGTCTCATATGGGTCGTAGGCCACATATACAATTAAGAGATTTGCAAAGCCGATGATCTTGCAATACCTCACAGGTTTCAACGGAATTGGAATGTGTTGGTATGCCCCTAAAAACTTGCTAGCAAAATATATGACTTTGCTCAGCGTCGGAGACTAATCAAAGACGGGCAAATGAATGGGCGTGTGAGATTATACGACAGATTTAGCATTTTCTTAATCAGTGAGCTGATATCGCTTTAACGCCGGAGTTGGAAACTATAAAAATCTTTTTTGTCAGAGACTTGCTTCACTTGAGTTTAGGGAGCCGCAAAATCTTTCCAATTTGTCAGATGTCAAAATTCAATATCATGAATTTCATAAGGAGCCCAAATTGGTTTAACGGCAGGGACTAGTAGTGGAACACCATTACTGTCCCATGGTATCACAACGGACCTTAGAGTCTATCTATGCCAGTCATGGGCATTTTTGTAATTCCTATTCCCGCGGGAATAGGCTAAAAAATGCTGCTTGTGCGCTGTCGACACACGTACACTATAAAATTCTGTTGCTTGAGCAAATTTGTTGACTTTTCGCTTGCTACTACCCACACAAGCATAAATGTTATAGTATGTGTGTGCGCACCGCTGATCTATGCTGATGTAATGCTATAAAGTTGTTCGGATATGTTCAAGGGGAAGTAAAAGTAATTTGTTTTTTTTTTGTGAAAGAAATATCGTTGGCTGTCCTTTAAGAAGTCCTATATGTAGTTTTAAAAAACATCGAAAAGGCTTCGTGGGTGTGTTTATGGGATTCCGTTTTTATACCCTCCAACTACAGTATGGGGGTAAACTCACTTTGTAATTCCTTATGTAACGCATCAAAATATCGGTCTAGGACCCCATAAAGTATATATATATTTATGATCGTTGATCTAAGATTCTAAGACATTCTAGCGATGTCCATCCGTCTGTAGTTAACACGATGCAGTCCAAAATAAAAGAGATAGACTCCCGACATTTGGCAAGAATATGTTTTATATACCTAGGCAGGTTAAGTTCGTAAATGAGCAAAATCGCACCAGGGGGAAAAAAGTTCCTCCTTGACGAACTAAACCAACCTCTGAAAAATACCATTTTTTACATTATTTGTTGTGTTTTTGTTTAACAAATGCAACATATGTATTAGCGCGTCCCGAATTCAATTTTTTTTAACCTTGCCCCCTTAAACGATGGGGATTTAGGACCCTTTTACAGGAAAAATAACAAAAAAATGTTTGGACAAAAAAACAGTTGGCTACCAGCAGCTAAGATTGCAATCTTAGTGCATTTTGAAAAAAAAAAATTTTTTGTTGTCCAAAATTTTGACGCCAAAAGTTGCGCATTTGAGGAAAAATATTAATAAAATTTCCATGGAGTAATTTTGGTACAGCGTTGCATCTCAAAGATAAAAAGGTGTACTTAATTTTTACTTTTTCTTTCTTTTAAGCTAAATTAGTCTCAAAATCTGCTTTGACACAGTTTTAACGAATGTGATCTTTTTTGCGCAGGTTTTGAGACCAATTTAGCTTAAAAGAAAAAAGAAAACAATTTTAAGTCACACTTTTCATCTTTAAGATGCAACGCTGCACCAAAATTACTCCATGGAAATTTTATTAATATTTTTCCAGGAATGTACTCCATATTGCGCAACTTTTGGCATACATTTTTTAAAAAACAAAAATTTTTTTTTTTTTTTAAATGCACTAAGATTGCAATCTTTAGCCGCTGGTAGCCAACTGGTTTTTTGTTCAAAACTTTTTTTATTTTTCCCGTGAAAGGGTCCTAAATCCCCATCTTTTGAGGGGGCAAGCATTTTCAAATTCGAAAAAGAGCCGAATTCTGGACGCGCTAATATGTATGCTACAAGAAGTTTAAAGTCCTACATTTTAACCCATAGAATTGAACAGTTCATGCGAATAAGGACGAATAGACCATTTGTATTATTTTACATATGACGATAAAAACGCAGGAAACGGCTAAAAACTAATACTTTTTCCAACATTTTTGCATAATGCACTAATCCATTAATGCAAAAAAGTTCACAAAAATATAAGATTTAAACCGTTTCCTGCGTTTTTATCGTCATTTGTAAAATTATACAAATGGTCTATTCGTCCTTATTCGCATGAACTGTTCAATTAGAAAAAGCAATTAAATAATGATAAACTTGTATTTCTTTAGTGCAAAAAGCATACAAATGAATTTTTAAACAAATATCTGGAGGAAAAGTGCCCCTCCCCCCAATTTCCACTACCAACCTCCCCCCTCAAAAAAAAAAGAAAACACCCCTGAAATGTTTTTATTTATTTTGCCTGTTGGAGAGTATAAAAGATTCGGCACAGCCGAATTTAACACTCTTACTTGTTTTTATTAGTATACCCTCCAACTACAGTATGGGGGTATACTCACTTTGTCATTCCGTGTGTACCGCATCGAAATATCGGTCGGGGACCCCATAAAGTATATATGGGGCATTCCATGTGAAATCGGACACTTTGAAATTTTTTTTTTAGATTTTCCCAATTTGTTTACAGTTTTTAGTAGCCTTCGAAAACTCCTTCGTGGTAAATTTTCAAATTTTTTTGATGACCCGTTCAAAAGATATCGAATTTTTAAAATTTGGTAGTTTGTTCCTTTACTCAAACTTCTTTTACTCATAACTTCTTGAATAATGGTCCAAATTTCAATTTTTTTTTTTCAAATTTTTTGTTTTTTTGCGTACTTTAAAAAAAAAAATCCCAAAAAATTCTTAAAAGCGATTATGCGATTTTTAAGTTTTTAAATTTAAATCTCATTTTTGAAATTGTTTGTACTCTTCGATTTTTTTTGAAATTTTTTTGTGTAAAACTTCTATCGATTCTACAATTTTTTTGCCCAGGAGGATCATGGGATAACGATTATTACTATTTTTAAAATTTTTTGAAAAAAAATTTATTGTAATTTTCCACTCTTAAAATCATTTCTACTGCTCCAATGCACAGTGGGTTCGATGGTACCCAAAATGGCGATTAATTCAGATAAGCAGTAGTTTTAGAATATTATATTTTTTTATTGATGACCTAATATAAACACGTAAAAATACACATTTTGGAAAAAAAAAATTGGGAAAATTTTTTTTTTTAACCTGTTAGGCGCTTTTTTGTTTTTCGAAAGAAAGGGTTATAGTTCACAATTTTTGATGTAACTTTGGAATGAAAAGCGATAAATTAATAAAAAAAAGGGAAATTAAAGTGTACATTATGTGCTATCAAAGTAATTAAAGAAAGAACGCATAATATGTATTTATATTATTATAATTTTTTTTTTTAAATCCAATTTTTGTTTTTCACAAAATCTCATATACAGTTGAACCTCGATTATCCGGCCCTCCATTAACCGGCTGCCTCTATTAACCGGCATGCTGTGTGTTTGTTTTTTACCTCTATTAACCGTGCTTTACCTCTACTATCCGTGCAATTCATACAAGTACGTACATATTGTAATTTTGTTATTGTTTTTACCTCTATTAACCGTGCTTTACCTCTATTAACCGTGCAATATATTCACGAACATATACAAATGTAGAAAAATATATAACCTATTTCATCCGTGTTTTTCGATTATCCGTGCTAAGTCCGGTCCCGTGCAACCCGGATAATCGAGGTTCAACTGTATGTACAAATTTATCTGAAAACAGTGATTTATGGGAATATTATAGTTTTTTATTAACGAATTATCATAAATACATAAAAACACAGCATTTAAAAAAAAAAAAAAATTAAAATTTTTTTTTTTTTTAATCTTTTAGTCGTTTTTATGTTTTTGGAAAAAAAACACGAAATCCTTGAACATGTAATAAAGCTACAAAAAACAACTGGAGGGGACGTTTTATTGGCTAAGGGGGGGAGGGTTTACCGGGAGACTATGGGGGACACCTTCCCCTCGCGATAAACGTTGTCAAAAAAATAGATGTCAGTTTTTGCACCTAATTAATAAAAATTTATCATTATTCAAATTATTTTTTCTATACACGCCCCCAAAAAGGGGCGGACCGAAAAAATTGGCATTCCTGATCCCCCTTGGTTCAAATTCAGGCCGATGAACTTCATATGGCATTAAAATGTTTCATTTATTGAACAAATATACAAATAAAACGTGTAAAAAAAATATTTTTCTGGGGTAGTTTTAGTTCTTCAAGGGGGAACTTTTTCCCCCCTGGTCCGATTTCGCTCGTTCAAGAGCTTCAAGAGCCAGCCTATGATCATTATACATATTTGTGACAAACTTCAGGACAGACGGACGGTCGGACACACGGTTAGTCACAGAATGTCTTAGAATCAACCAGTGATCAATAATATACACTTTAAGGGGTCCTAGACCCATATTTCGATGCGATACATACGGAATGACAAAGTGAGTGTAAGCCCATCTTGTGGTTGAAGGGTATAAACCAATGGTGCCCAAACACTTGTTAAAGATCAACAAAAATACACGTACACAATCCGAACAACAACAAAACTAACAACAGAGAGCGTAAAAAACAAAAAAAATATTATCGTTTCTCTTCTTGGGCACCACTGGTATAAACCAATGGTGCCCAAACCAGTGTTGGTATTTGAGAATTTTCAATTAGTGCCAAGTTGAAGGCTTCAAAGGACCAAAATAGGTTGAAAAGGGCCAAACATTTTTTTTTTTATATTTTTTTAGTTTTTAATACTTTTACAACAACAATTCAAAATTTTCTAATTTAAAAAATTTTCTAAATTTGCTCTAACAGCTGCAACTTATTTTTTTTTTTTTTGAAAGTGCCATTTGTGACAGTAAAATTATTCCTGCTGGAAACGTGACCACTCGAGGACTGGTCATAGAGTCGTAATTTTCTACAAAAGGGACCTGTCACTAATTAACACCTTGTGATATGTCCCCGGACTTGTCGCGAACTGATCTTTCAGATCACTTTATACATTTTTACTGGTATTGGAACTAGTATTCTTTGACCAGCCCACGTTGAATCACTCGTCGGATTGGTTTTTTTGATAAATTTTTCCTGGAGGACCAATTAATTTCCGCTAGGGATTAAACACTTGTGGTACCATTAACTAAAATCTTAATTTAAAGAAAACAAAAACTTACATTGTTGCAAAAAATGGTAGGATTCTTAAAAGGAGAACAACTGATCCTTTTTTTGTGTTCGTAATACATAATTAAATTTCAGTAGAAATATTTTTTATAAATTTTGACAGTATTTGAAGAGAATGAAAAAGGGCCAAAACTGTTATTTGTGGTGCCACTGACCATTCAATAGTGCCAAAAATGGCACTATTGTGCCACATTTTCCAACCGTGGCCCAAACACTTGTTAAAGATCGACAAAATTACACGTACACAATCCGAACAACAACAAAACTAACAACAGAGAGCGTAAAAAACAAAAAAAAAATATTATCGTTTCTCTTTTTGGGCACCACTGGTATAAACACACATATAATGGTCTTGTTTAATAAATGATACCCAGACTTTTTACACAAAAATGGGAATAAAAAAAAGGGCCGGGCATTGTCTGTACTTTTTTTTCTTTCAAATAAAAGCTAATATCCTATACTTTTTTAAAATCCACAAAACTAAATCCAACTATTACTAACTTAATATGTGTGGCCTATTAAATATGGAAATATCCCAATTTCGGACCCTTTTTAAAAAAATTATTTAAAACGTTAAGACACTATTTTTATAAACAAAAAAATTTTGCAATTTAGATTAATACCTGGTGTTTAAGGTTCCATTATAAAAGATTTTCTTTTAAAAGACTTAATACTACTAATAATCGCTTGAGTTGTAAATAATTTCAATTTTTTTACTTTTTTCAAAGACAGCAATAATTTGCTAACTAACACTAGCTAGTGTTGCAGAATTTTATCTACTTTTACCCCATACCAAATTTTATAACAAAAACTTCATTTATAAATTTCAATTAATCGCCACTTTGGTACCATTTGAACCCAATGTGCAATGGTGCGTCATAGAGGGGTCATTTATAAGACCGACCCCCATTTATTTTTACGTCTTAACATTTCTTTGGAACAACCTAATACCCTATGTCCAATTTCTAAGTGGGCTACCACACAAAACGACATTTTTTAAAATTTGCTCCAACCGCTCTAACTGCCCTCATAGTGCCCTTAGAGCAACAAAATGTATGACCGACCCACAATATTTTTTTAGTCCAAACATTTTCTCTGAACACACCTACCCTCTATCTTTAACTGTTAAGGCGGTCCTCATACAATTTTTTTTATTTTTTGTAAATTTGTTTTATTTAACCAGTTTCTACCGGTCCAATGGTGCGTCCGAGAGGGGTCATTAGTGAGACCGACCCCTATTTATTTTTACAACATTTTTTCAAAACATTTTTCAAAGTGTCCGATTTGACATGGAATGCCCCATATATATTATTAATCAGTGATCGAATCTAAGACATTCTTGTGATGTCCGTCCGTCCGTTCGTCTGTAGTTAACACGATGCAGTCCAAATTACAAGAGCTAGACCCCTCAAGTTTGGCATAAATATCCTAGGTCCTAGGCAGGTTGAGTTCGGAAATGGGCCAAATCGGACCATGGGGGAAAAAGTTCCCCCTTGAAGATCTAAACCAACCTCTTAAAAATGCCAAATTTTTATACGTTTCTTTGTAATTTTGTGAAAGAAATTAAACATTTTTATGTTCACAGAAGTTTATAGTCCTGCGCTTGTACCCAGGGGACTAAAAAATTTTGCTTTTTTTATACTCGCCCCTCTTTTAAGGGCGTGGATAAAAAAAAATTAAATAATTATAAAACTATAATACTTTAGTGCACAAAGCAGACAAAAATGAACTTGTAAACATATACCGTGAGGGCCAAGTAGTTCCCCAGCTCACCGACTCCTCCCCCCACCTTGTCCCCCTCCCCCCTAAAAAAAGCCCCTGTCAACATTTTTTTTTTTTTTAATTTTTTTAAAAGATTCGGCACAGCCGAATTTAACACTCTTACTTGTTTTTATTTATTTTTGCAATAATTTGTATAAAATATAAATTTTGTGGAACATAGATTAAAAAAATACGACAAAAGTTCCGGCTGGTACCATTTTTGTGGAAGGATTGTGAAATGAAAGCTTGCAAAGAAATAATGAAAGCTAATGGTGGTTCGACGAAACGGCTTTTGACACATCTTAAGTCTTAAATTTATGTTTTTTTTAAACCAAAATTGTTTATGTTTTTTTAAACCAAAATTGTTTATAAAGCTGCAAAACAGCTGTTAACGATGAGGCACGACGAAATGTAGACTTAAAATTATCAAATAAAAAATTATTAAAAAAGTTAAAAAGCGAGTTAGTCAATCTGGAATCAAAGTCCTTAAATTATTATTTCTAAAAACCGCTCTTCAATGCCATTCTTCTCATTTTAGACAAGAGAACCGAAACAGTTAAACAAATTTTTAAGCTGTTAAACTTGCGCATCAAGTTGAGGATGTTTTTAATATCTAATGTAGGGTAAAAAACAAAATTAGTTCATTTTATTTTACACATTTTTTTTAATTTTTTTTTTTGGTTTTAATTATTGTAATAAGTTTTGCGTATAGACAGACATAAAATGTATGTTTGTAAGTCGTATTGAAACTGATATTTGTTTAATTGGATGGCGACATTGCTTTTTACAAATCAATTAAGTTTTGTTATCAATTTTTTTTATTTTTTTTTATTTGTTTTTTTTTCAATTTCCATTTCAATTGGTTCTTAAATGGCAATAATCATCCATACCAATGTATTTATGTTGTATGTAGTACACCAAAATTAAGTAAATTTTAGTCAATTTTAGCAAAAGATTTCAACATAAAAAAAGTGCTCTCATTTAAATTATAGAAAATTAAAATTCAAATATGTTGTCTGTAGTTGTGAAATTTGTCTGAGTCGGCGACTTTTTTTTTTTTATCAAAAAATTATTATGGTCCAATTTTAATTTTTTTCGCTAAGAATTATCACTGTAAAATTGGCCAGCACTGGAAGTAATCGTGCTGCTACAAAATAAATGTAAAATCATAATTGATAATAGTTTAAAAATTGACAAGGTACGGGTATTTGTATATATTAAGTAAAACTAGCGAAAAAAAGGAAATCAGTTTTAGATTAAATTGTAAAATTAACAAAAAAAAACTAATCTCTTTTAATACATTGTATGAAAACTATGAGACAACCCCTATAAATAAATATTGCGTTAATTTGAAATGATCATAAGGTTATCATTTGAAAGAGTAATTGATTTAATTCATACGAAAAACATATTCAAATATATACGGTTATCAGCATAAATTCCTGTTAAATGGATTTTAGTTTTTGGTAAAAATTTCGCTTAATACTAAAATCATTTTCAAAGTGGTAAAAAATCTTTTATATTTTTTTTTAATTTTGCTGTTACCGAACATTTTTACAATTTACATTGAAACTGAGGTTTCAACGTGGTTTCGAGGTCAGTGTGAATGAACCATTATTGATTGCGATTTTTATACTGAAAAACACTCTGCAGTACAGAGTAAAATGAGCAGAAAGAATTTGAAACGAATTTCAATCAACAAAAACGCGGATTCAATTAATTTTTTGATTGAAATTCCTCCACTAAAGAAAACTGTTATGTCTATCATCAAATTGTAATTGATTAATTGAATATTTTTTCAATCAAACATTTTGATTGAAAAAATATTCATTTAACAAATGAATTGTATGCTTATGACCAGGGACAGGACCTTCATGCACTAAAAAACTATGTTTTAAGCCCTTAAATATGCACTAAAAAGCAGTGTTGGCTACCGTTACCTTTTCAATACCGTTACCGATTAAAAACCCTTTAATATTGACTACCGTTACCGTTACCAATACCGAAATAAAAAATTTTAAATACCGTTACCGATAAAAAACCGTTACCTTTATTCGGTTTTTTACCGGTATTATAACGGTTTTGTTTCGGTTGCATTAATATTACGTATTTTTATTTTTTTGTGGATTAAAAACATATTAAAATATTTTTAATATACCCGGTTAGAAATCATCACATATGTACACGTATGAACATATATGATCACTCATATATGTGCATGGACGAAAATTGAGGTAATATGTAGACATATGTGCATACATGATCATATATGTTCGAATATATTTCTTCATATACTTTTATATTTTTTTGCAGGCTATAAAAAATGTAAAAATATTATTTTTTGTTTTATAAATATTTTATTTCTATTATTGTTTCATAAAATGAACATTTTACAAACTTAATTAGATGATTAAATATGATGAAACAAATGTTTTGTGTTGACGGAATCCTTTGTATTGTACGACATTTTGGCGTATCTCTCACATCCTGTCAAAAGATTTATTGGGAGTTGATTTTGTTCGGGCTTGGCTTCTCCAAATGTTAAAATCTTGATGTAGTTTCAGTCACATTCAGCCAAATCAAAATTGGCAAAGCTGTAAATAAGATAGAGAGTTTTTAGAAGATGATTTTTTATTTTATTACCATAAATTTTACCTTTTATTATCCGCAGGTTCTGTATCCATTAAATTTTGCTGAAAAGCTTTTAAAATATGTGAAGATTTTTATTTTTGAATTTTCTATAATTTTGAAAACAAAAAAAAATAATAAAAAGTTTGACAACATTAACGAAGAAAAAAAGCAAATAACACAAATTAAAATAAAAACAAGTAAGAAAATTACAGTCGGTCAAGACCGACCATATAATAACCTACACCAGTGTTTCCCGGAAAATGGGTCCCAAGTTCAAACATGGACCGATTGGATCTATCTTTTGTCAAATCTTTAATAAGTGTAAAAAACAATCGAAAACCTAATTTGAGTGAAATAAGCTTCTATTTGTTGCCAATAAACCGCTTTAACTGAATATCGGGCGAAATTTTTTTATGGAGCCTAAGTCCAAAAATGTTCCGATTATAATCATTAGGTTATTAAAGTACAAGTTAAAAACATACAAACAAAATTTTAATAAAATATTTTCTATTTTCAAGAAATTTGAGAGATTTATGTGAATATCGGGAAGGTGGTTTGTATGGGGGCTACAAGAAGAATTGGTGCGATTCATTTAAAATTTGGAATGGTGATTTGTGAAGATAAAACACGTTTATCTGCTAAATTTCGAAAAGATACCTATTATAATACGGTCATTAGAGCCGATTGAGCCAAATTAAAGCGGACCTTTGCATGGGGGCTAAGTCTAAACATGGACCGATTTATTCCAATTTCAATAGGCTTCGTCCTTGGGCCAAATGAAGCTTAAGTTTCAAATTTCAACCAAATCGGTTGATAATTGCGACCTGTATCGTGTTTACAACGTTTACATGGACGGACGGACAGACAGACAGGCGGACGGACATCGCTAGAATGACTTTAAAAGTTGTTCTGAGTCGATCGGTATACTTAAAAGTGAGTCTAGGACCAATATTTCGGGTAGTTACAAACATCAGCACAAACTCATTATACCCTGTACCACAGAGTGGTGTAGGGTACAAAAATATCAATTGTTTTCAGAAATTTGTTTATTAAAAAGGAATTGCTCAAAAAATATTGCAATTTTTTACCAATAGGAATTAAAGATTTTTCAATCTGGTTTTTTATCTTGTTCTCGTAGCCGTGAATGATTTTCAAAAATAACGCTTGTTATTTAGATGAGATGATATAATAATTGAGTCCTTCGTCCTAATTTGAGTTTGGAAAGTAAACCCAAACTAAAGCAAACATTTGTTTATTAAGTTTTAGGCTTAAGGTGTGGTCATCAAAATTCCCTTTTAATTGATACCACATTTTATTGAGCACCTGTTGATCTTATTAAGATTATAATAATGGCTCAAAACACTACCATATATTCGACTTGTGGACGAATGTATTATTCCATATATGCTATCACATGTTCATATGAGCTCATACTTGGTTCATACATGTTCGCACATGTATCCATACATGTTCATATGTGTACATAAGTATGTGACGATTTTTACCTGGGTACTTAAAATAAAAAAACAAATTTTTGTTCATTGCCAATCAATAGAGTCCGACCGAAACCAGTTTTCGAGGCCGAACCGAAACCGAACCAATTATTCGGCCGAAAAAGTAATATTCGGCCGAAACCGAACCGAAACCGAAACTTAAAAAAAAAATTACCGCCTGGCATGAATAAAATTATTAAAAAGTTGTTAAAGATTAATATACAGCCGATATTTTACCGAATACCGAATAGAGGACGAAACCCCATTATTCGGCCGAAACCGAGACCGAGACCGAAACCGAATATTCGGTCGGACTCTACAATCCAACCAATGATTACATTCGCAATTAACAAAATTCGAATATAGGTCTTGGACCTCATAAATATTTTATATTATTAATCGGTGATCGATTGTACGCGATGTTCGTCATTATCCAGACAGAAATTTAGCAAACCGCGTCTGCTATAATCAGCAGATTTCTCAACTGGCTTAAAATGCAGATTTCTCATATGGCGTTAAATACAGATTTTTTTGGTTATTGGACAAAGGTGTCTTTATGAACATGAGTTCGTATTTGTTGAATTACATTATTGCGTGAATGTTTTATTTTAATTCTGAATTAATTCATAGTATTTAATATTAGTACATATGAGGGGGTTAGAGCACAAGGGGTTCAAGTGCCTTATATTTGATAATGAGAAAAAAGAGGTTAAAGTTAAATTGCAATAAAAAATGTTAGATGCTATCTATAATATTATTTTTTAGTTAATAGAGATCCTGAGATATATTTTAATCTAACAAGTTAAAAAAATACCGTCTTTTACACCCTTTTGCACCCAAAAATTGCATCTGAAGTAAGTAAGTCGCACTTATACCCCTTGTGCTCTAACTTTTTTTTATAAATTTGTAAATTCGTAAAAGGAAAACCACATTTTATTAAGAAAATCTGTAATGGTTCTTTGTTTAATTTTTTAGTCGTCATAATCAGATTCCATGACATCATTGGGATCATCTTCATCTTCATTAAATCAAATCTAAACTTTCGAATTTCGTATCATAATTCATCCTTATCTGGCACACAAATTAGGAATTTTTGGGAAAAATATTTAAAAATTCCAAAATAGCAATTTTGGTCCACAGATGCTGATTTACAAACATACAAAATATGTTTAACCAAATTCCTCTTAAAAGTAGCAAAATGTTGAGTATGTGAAAAATATAAAAATAAAAACACGATTTTGGGCCAAAAATGCTCATAAGCATCTGTGGACCAAAATCTCTGATGAATTTTTGTGGACCAAAATCGTGTTGTTATACTTTTTTTAATATTTTTTAGATAATATGCTTTATATTTTACAACTTTTGGGACAAATTTGGATAAGAAAAAAAATTGTGCAGAAAAATCAGCATCTGTGGACCAATATATATTTTTTTTTTAATGTGCTCGATTCGGGAGTACTCTTTCACCATTCACCAACTTTTTAAAAATTTGATATCCTTTCGAATTTTAAGATTTTTAAATTTTTCCTTGTAATTATTTAAGATATTACTATATTTTAACAAGAAAAAAAATTTTAAATCTTGAAATTCAAAAGAATATCAAATTTTTAAAAATTTGGTGAATGGTTAAATAGTACTCCCGAATCGAGCACAATATTTTTCCTACGCATTTAGCAGTTGTACGCAAGAACTCCTAATTTTTGAGCCGGATTTGGTCAAAATATTCGGACATGAATTTTGGTCGAAAAGCGCCATTAAATTGCAATAAAAAATGTTAGATGATATCTAGTATATTATTTTTAAGTTAATAGAGTTCCTGAGATATATTTTTATCTAACAAGTTAAAAAAATACCGTGTTTTACACCCTTTTGCACCCAAAAATTGCATCTGAAGCAAGTAAGTGGCACTTATACCCCTTGTGCTCTAACTTTTTTTTATAAATTTGTAAATTCGTAAAAGGAAAACCACATTTTATTAAGAAAATGTGTAATGGTTCTTTGTTTAATTTTTTAGTCGTCATAATCAGATTCCATGACATCATTGGGCTCATCTTCATCTTCATTAGGACATCCCGTCAAATCTAAATTTTCGAATATCGTATCATAATACCTGCCGAAAATTATTTAATCAAATCTGGCTAAAAAATTAGGAATTTTTGAGTACTTTATGGGAAATTTTTTTAAAAAATTCCACTTTTGGTCCACAGATACTGATTTTCAAACATAAAAATTATTTTTAACCAAATTGGTCTTAAAAGTTAAATTTTAATAATTGCTTGGAGCACAAGGGGTTTAAGTGCCTTAAATTTAATAATGGGAAAAAAGAGGTTATAGTTAAATTGCAGTAAAAAAATGTTAGATGATATCTAGAATATTATTTTTTAGTTAATAGAGATCCTGAGATATATTTTAATCTAACAAGTTAAAAAAATACCATATTTCACAAATACAAGCACCCAAAAATTGCCTCTGAAGTATGTAAGTGGCACTTATACCCCTTGTGCTCTAACTTTTTTTATAAATTTCTAAATTATGAAAAGAATGTTAGTTATTTGTAAAAGGAAAACCACATTTTATTACAAAAGTCTTTAATGGTTCTTTGTTTAATTTTTTAGTCGTCATAATCAGATTCCATGACATCATCGGGCTCATCTTCATTAGGGCGTCCCTTGAAATCTAAACTTTCGAATTTCGTGCCGTGATACCTGCCGAACGATGGACATGGAGTAGCTAATTGTGGGAAAATTTATGAAAAATTTTTGCAAGGTCATTTTTAGTCTGCAACTAGCGGTCAAAATTTAAAAAATTACGTTTTTGGACCAAAATTTATATCTGAAATATTTAACCAAATCTGGGTCCACAGATGCTGATTTATAAACATAAAAAATATTTTTTACCAAATTTGTCTTAAAAGTCGAAAAATGTTGAGTATTTTATGTGAAAAATTTTAAAAATAAACCCACGATTTTGGTCCAAAAAAGCTGATTAGCATCTGTGTATCAAAATCTTTGATCAGCATTTTTGAACGAAAATCGTGTTTTTTATATTTTTTTAATATTTTTTAGATAACTTGCTTTACATTTTCCATCTTTTGGGACCAATTTGGATAAAAAAAATAATATTTATGTTAAAAATCAGCATCTGTGGACCAATATTTTTTTTTTGTGATTTTTTTTTATTTTTCCTATTATGTACGCAAAAATTCCTAATTTTTGAGCCCAATTTGGTCAAAAAATTCGGACATGAATTTTGGTCGGAAATCGCCATTTTTTCACACTTTAGCCGCTGGTTACAGACTGAAGATGCTCTTGCAAAGTTTGATTACTATTACTACAAGAACTTCTCGGAATTCAACCACTTGTCCAAGTGAAAAACTAAATTTTAATAATTGCTTGGAGCACAAGGGGTTTAAGTGCTCATATACCCCTTGTGCTCCAAGCAAAACAGGTATTTTAGTAACAAGAGCTAGAAATGGTCGCCATATCTCGCTAACGGATAAGAATTTCACATTCACCTCTTGTGCTCTGAACTTCTGTGAACTTCACCTACTAATTCCATATGTTAACTCAATTTTTTTAAAAAAGTCACTTGAACCCCTTGTGCTTTGAGCCCCTCATATATAATTATGTATAGAAAAGGTACAGAATTTAACAGTTTTTTTTAATTTTTTTTTTCGGATTTTTAACAAATTTGTGACTTGTTAACATTTTATTTATAATACCGGTACGAAACCGGTATTGATGTTTCGGTAACGGTTCACCGTTACCGAAATAATCGAAAATACCGTTACCTTTACCGTTACCGATATAAAAAATATATAATACCAATACCGTTACCGATACCGTTATTCGTTTCGGTTGCCAACCCTGCTAAAAAGTCATGAAATACGCACTAAAAGTCTTAAAACATGCACTAAAAATTATAAATATCCACTTGTTTTTTTACTTTTATTAAAAAAAAAAAAACATAAAATTTGAATTCAGTCTGGCATTTTAAGCTTAAAAATAAAATGTTTTTTAAAAAAATAAATATTATCTAAAAAAAATTAATAAGTGCTTTAAAACAAAAAAAAATATCATTAAAAAATTTTAAAAATAGCTAAAAAAAACTAAAATTTGTACAAAATATGACCTAAAAATATGCATTTATAGCGAAATAATAGCAAAATATGCAAAAATATGCATTTGAAGCAAAATATTCAAAAATATGCACTAACGAATCGATGCCATTTTAACGCAAGTTCTTTGATTCGCAAAGATATATGTAGTGTCAGCGTTTGAAAGGCTACGTTAGCTACTCGTTTTTTTGCTTTTGCTTTTCATATCACTTCAAACAATTTCAATATTATAAGTTACTAGCTATACCCGGTCCGCGTTGCTGACCCTAAGAAAAAACCTGTTTTATATTGCATCTTAATTTAAATATGGTTTCGGACAAAATTAAAGCACGGGTCCGGGTCCAGCTAGTTACCTTTGGTTCCACCCTCGGTAAGCACTATCTAAAGAGAAATCTCAACAAAATCGGTTCAGCCGATTTTGCGTGATTTCGAAACAGACAGACATAACGTTAAGTATAGTACAAAGGGGTGTGCCATTTAACGCATTTTTATCGAATCGTGATAGTCTAAAGTTCCATGCTGCATCCTCGATTAGTACTATCTGTGCTGCATATTTCATTGACATCAGTTTTGCCGTTTTTGTGTGATTGGGAAAGAGGAGGAAATAACTTTTTATTTATGAAAAACGGGAGTTACATTTTATACCCTTTATATGACCTACTGTTCCCGCTCGTTTAGTTTTATCAGTAGTGGTAGATTCGGTTTATCCGTTTTTGCATGATTTCAAAACAGGCAGATATAACGTTCAGTATAAAACAAAGAGGCGTGGCAATTTACGCCTCTTTGTTCAATCGTGGTCAGTATAGTGCAAAGGGCGTAGCAATTTTGATCCCTTTTTGCAATAACGATCTTATATGGCCTACATATGCACTTGGTTAGCACTGTATGTAGTGAAAATGTCAAGAGACTCGGTTCAGCTGTTTTTGCGTGATTGCGAAACAGGCAGACAACCTCCAGTATAGTACAAAGGGACGTGGCATTTTACGCCCCTTTTTCAATTGTAGTATACATGGTCTATAGTTCCGCACTCGGTTAACACTATCAGTGCTGAAAATTTAATTAAAATCGAATCAACAGTTTTTGCGTTATTGCGGAGTATGCAGAAACAACATTCAATTCAATACAAAGGGGCATGGCATTTTACGTCCATTTGTCCGATCACGCTCTAAATTGGCATATAGTTAGTATTCGGTTAGACTATCTTTGGTTTAAATTTCATCAAAATTGGTCCATCCGTATTCTATATATAGATGTCATTAGTGGTGCAATGTAAAAATTCGATTTTGCAACCCCTCCGCCCACAGACAAAAAATCATGGAATTTTACGCCAATTCGTCCGATCACGCTCTAATTTGGAATATAGTTAGTACTCGGTTAGTACTATCTTTGGTTTAAATTTGATCAAAATCGATTTAACCGTTTTTTATATATAGCTGTCATTAGTGGTGCAATGTAAAAATTAGATTTTGCCACGCCCCTCCGCCCACACGCAAAAAATCAAAAATCTGACCGCACAGTGTTACTCCGTGGGATATTCTGAATATTCTCTGAAAATTCCATCAAGATCGGTCTAGCCGTTTTCGAGTCCATACGGAACATACATACATACACACATACATACATCCATTTTTATATATATAGATAGATAGCTTTTGTTTACTTTTCTTTTTTGTGTTTGCTTAAACTACAACAACATGAAAAAAACAAAGACCCCAAACAGAGCAGTAGCGGAAAACAAATTTTATTGTTGTAGCCTACAAATATACTACAGTAGTATACTTGTAGGCTACAAATATACTACAGTAGTATATTTGTAGGCTACAAATATACTACAGTAGTATATTTGTAGGCTACAGTATTACTACTACCTTCACATTGTAAACAAATGTAGCAATATAAAAACGTGATCATATTAAAAATTTCGTTAAGATGGTGTAAAATGAATACAACATCGAAAAAAGAATAATAATAATTTTAAATAAAATTCTTTTAATTTTGGCCAAAAAATATAGAAAAATTTGGAATTTTGTCGAATTTTTCGATATTTTCGAATATGTACTCGATTTTAATACTATCGGTCTAGACGCTCAGAAGTTATGAGCAAAACCGTGACATTAACATTGGATTAGAGATGGGCGCTGGTCACGTGATTTGCGTAATTCAAGTGAATAACGCGTGAGTGATTTTCATTTCAATCACGTGATTGTGAGTGAGTGTGAGCTGAAAAAAAATTTGAGTGAGTGAGTCATTTATTTTTTGCATGAGTTTGCGTGATTTGATTTTTAGATTAGCCCAATTTTTTTTTTATTTCCCAGTTGGCAACGTCCTCGAGCCATCCTCAGTGACGGAGCGATGACATGTCAGAGTCACACCTGACCTCCACAAGACACCTCTATGTACTGGGTTGAGGACAGTTTCATACAAATTTTCAAAATGTCCTCACTCAAAGTCAGCAGTGGTCAGGGCTGACCTTCTGGGGACATGTCACTTAAGACTTCTTTGGGGAAATGTCTGACATAGGTCATGCGAAAATACAAAAAAAATTCGTATTTCCTTTAGTTTTTACTTTTATCCATTTTCCTTTATAAATTATCTTTCTCATATTTAGAAAAAACTTTTTGCCTTTTTTAGTCCCAACTGGATTTGAACCTGGAACCTCCAGTTTATTAGTCCCACACCTAACCACTTGTTCCAAACTTTATTTTTAAAATTGTTTGTCTATTTATTACTTTTATTCTACTTGTTAGATTTTGATTTTATTTTAATTAAGTCGATAATATTGCCATCTTTTTCTTGGAAATTGAAGAGTTGCCCAGATTTAAAATTCTAATTTATTATACTGCTATTCTGAAGACATTTCCTTTTAGACGTCTTAGAGGAATTGTCCACACTCTTAAAGCAAACATTCAGTGCTGACAATGTTAGGACATGTCATCAAGGATTGCCTATGATTTGTCAGAACCTGAAGACATTTCCTCAAGGAATCACTGTGGAAATTTCCTCAGTGACACATTTTCCAACTGGGTTTTTGTAAAAATTTTTTTTTTTTGCAGTTTTTTTTTTTGGTAAGAAAATTTTATTGCGTGAGTAGATTTTGCGTGACTCACCAGTGTTCGTGAATGAATCTGCCGTGAGTAAGATTTTTATTACTCACGTGAAAAGTGAGTGAGCGTGAATAAAAAAAAATTGCGTGAGTGATTCGATTATTTTTGCATGAGCGTGAGTGAGTGTGAGGCAAAATCCACTCACGCACCCATCTCTACATTGGGTTTTTCCAAAATTCACGGTTTAAAAAATACACAAAACATGGTTTTTATTAGAGATGGGCGCGTGAGTGATTTTTGACTCACACTCACTCACGCTCACGACAGGAATTTTTGAATCACGCACACTCACTCACGAGCAAATTTTTTCTACTCACACTCACAATCACGTGAGTAAATTTAATACAACTCACACTCACGTGCACTCACGCAAGCTTCACTTACACTCACGTTGACTCACACTCACGAAACTCTTATTCATACAAAAAAAAAATTGAAAAACTAAAATTTGAAAAATCTTTTAAAATTTTCAAAAAAAATTTAAAGTTCAGCGAAACTTAAAAATCGAATCACGCACACTCACGCAAAAACTTACTCACGCACACTCACTCACGCAATTTTTTTCTCCACTCACGTGAGTAAAATTGAATTTAGTCACACTCAAGCGTGGTCACGCGTGAATCGCATTCTAATCTGCTCATGTGCCCATCTCTACTTTTAATGACACACAACAATGTTTGCCAAAGTTTTTTTTTTTTTGAGATGTGAATTATAATTTTACATTAAAACAATCCAACCCTATATATGTACATTAAAATAAAACAGTTATGTTAAACAAGATAAGTGTATGTGTTATAGTTTTATTAAATTTTCTCTTTGTAGGCTACAAAAACAATATTTGTATGCTACCAAAAATAATTTGTAGGCTACAGGTAGGCTACCAAAAATAATTTGTAGGCTACTTGTAGGCTACACAATTTTAATGTTTTTGTTTTATTTGCTACTTATTCATTTTTAAAAACAATCGTAAGCTTTCGCTACAAAAACAGAAATGTGCAAGTATTAGTAGTTATAGCAATTGAATGACCCAGGAAAATTTTTCAGAACCGATTCTGACAACACTTGTTCTAGAACAGGTTCTTCGGTAATCATACACTATTACACTTTAATTATTCGGAACAAGTTAAGTGAAAATTGTTGTGAAACATGTTCTCTGCAATCAAAGTTTCATTACATTTTGGTTCTCAGGAATTGAAAAAAAAATTATGTGTCAAAAAAATTAAAAAATAAAATCATTTCTTTTTTTTGTTAACCAAGAAAAAACACGAAATTCTCTCAAAATACCAGGATATAATCGCTAAAATTACTAATAAAAAGGTGAGTAAGTAAAATTTTCATTATTTGGGTCTGGTCAAATACTAATAATATTATGTTTTTTATTTTAGTTTGCAGAAAATCCATGTTCTGGAATGTCATTATTGTAAGGCCGAAAATGCAATTTTGGAGGCGCAAAAGGATATATGTGTGTTAAGAACTGTGAATACTATAAATTAATACAATTCAAAATATTTCTTTGATTCTCATTTCAGTTCAAAATTTTACTTCTAGAACCGATTCCGAAGAACAAAAATATGTTCTAATTTTGGTTGTTTCAGCTACTGTTTGGTTGTTTAAGCTACTTTCTTCGTAGTAATTTAAACGCTGTGTAGTGTTTATGCTGTTCTACGACCAAAGAGAAAAAACATGCATTTGCATGAAAGTCCTCTCCTTGCTTATGACAAAACATTGATTGACTCATTTAAATTTTGTTTATCAATAGATTTAATTGAAAATTTTTAGCAAATAATTTTTTGTGTGTTCAAGCCTATTGGAAAATACATCGCTTCATGTTTAAAACTAGCGATGTATTTTCCAATTATAGAGCATGGCACACTATTGGACAAAATAAAGTGCACAGGTATAAAATATATGCAATTCGTCGACAATCGAGTATTATTAGAAATATTCTGGGGGCTAATCACGTAAAACGAAAACGTTTTACGTGATTACGTTTAAAAAATATTTTTAAATTGATTTTTTCCAAATTCAAACATATTAAATTAAACAAATGTCAAATAATCGGCTCTAAGTTTATTTTTTTCAATATCCCAAATAAAAATTAAAATTTTTTAAATGCACTCAGAAAATTATGCGAGTTACTACATGAATAAAATAACTAGCATTGTTAGTTGATTTAACTGAAAAAGTAGTTGACCCCAAAACAACTTACAAAGTAGTTATTTTAACTGACTTTTCAGTTGATTTTACTAACATAACTTTTTGAGTGTGTAGTTGAACAAATCTGCAGTTTTATACCCTCCCCTCTAGTGATAGAGGGTATATATAAGTTTGTCATTCCGTTTATAACTCATCGAAATATCGGTCTGGGACTCCATAAAGTATATTGGGCATTCCATGTCAAATCGGACACTTTGAATTTTTTTTTTTTTTAGATTTCCCCAATTTGTTTACAGTTTTTAGTACCCTTCGAAAACTTCTGCGTGGTAAATTTTCAGATTTTTTTGATGACCCGTTCAAAAGATATCTAATTTTTAAAAATTGGTAGTTTGTTCCTTTACTCAAACTTCTTTTACTCATAACTTCTTCAATAATGGTCCAAATTTCTTCTTTCAAAATCAGACTTTTTTGATGACCCGTTCAAAAGATATCTAATTTTTAAAAATTGGTAGTTGTTCCTTTACTCAAACTTCTTTTACTCATAACTTCTTCAATAATGGTCCAAATTTCTTCTTTCAAAATTTTGGTTTTTTTACGTACTTTAAAAAAAAAAAATAAATCCAAAAAAATTCTTAAAAGCGCTCTAGTATGCGATTTTTAAATTTTAAAATTTAAATCTCATTTTTGAAAATGTTTGTACTGTTCGATTTTTTTGAAATTTGTTTGTGTAAAACTTCTATCGATTCTACAACTGTTTTGCCCAGGGGGATCGTGGGATAACGATTATTACTATTTTTTTAAATTTAAAAAAAAAAAAATAATAAAATTTTCCAATCTTAAAATCATTTCTTCTGCTCCAATGGTGCGTCATAGAGGGGTCATTTATACGACGGACCCCCATTAATTTTTACGCCTTAACATTTCTTTGGACCAAACTAATACCCTATCTCCAATTTCTAAAGGGGCTCACACACAAAACGACTTTTTTTTTCAATTTGCTCCAACCGCTCTAACTGCCCTAATAGTGCCCTTAGAGCAACAAAATGTATCACCGACCCACAATATTTTTTTATTCCAAACATTTTCTCTGAACACACCTACCCTCTACCTATAATTGTTAAGGCGGTCCAAATACAATTTTTTTTTATTTTTTTGTAAATTTGTTTTATTTAATCAGCTTCTACCGGTCCAATGGTGCGTCCGAGAGGGGTCATTAGTTGGAGCAAATTTTATAAAAATGTAGTTTTGAATGGAATCCTACATAGGGAGTGGAGATAGGACGTAAGTATGTTTTAAAAAAATGTTGTAGGGTTAAAATAAATGGGGGTCGGTCTCACTAACGACCCCTATCGGACGCACCATTGGACCAGTAGAAGCTGATTAAATAAAACAAATTTACAAAAAATAAAAAAAAATCTATGGGGACCGCCTTAACAATTAGAGATAGAGGGTAGTTGTGTTCAGAGAAAATGTTTGGAATAAAAAAATATTGTGGGTCGGTCATACATTTTGTTGCTCTAAGGGCACTATTAAGGCAGTTAGAGCGGTTGGAGCAAATTTAAAAAAATTTCTTTTTGTGTGGGAGCCCCCTTAGAAATTGGAGATACGGTATTAGTTTGTTCCAAGGAAATGTTAAGACGTACAAATTAATGGGGGTCGGTCTTATTAATGACCCGCTATGACGCACCATTGGAGCAGCAGAAATGATTTTAAGATTGGAAAATTACAATAAAATTTTTCAAAAAATTTAAAAAAATAGTAATAATCGTTATCCCACTATCCTCCTGGGCAAAAAATTTGTAGAATTTTTGAAATTTGGACCATTATTGAAGAAGTTATGAGTAAAAGAAGTTTAAGTAAAGGAACAAACTACCAATTTTTAAAAACTCGATATCTTTTGAACGGGTCATCAAAAAAATCTGAAAATTTACAACGAAAGAGTTTTCGATGGGTACTAAAAACTGTACACAAATTGGGAAAATCTAAAAAAAAAAATTTCAAAGTGTCCGATTTGACATGGAATGCCCCATATATATTCATAATCCCCGATCGATTTTAAGACATTCTAGCGATGTCCGTCTGTCCGTCGATTTAGATTTTGGTAGTCAACGTGTAAATCAAGCTTTAATCTGGGAAATAGTAGTAGTAGATAAGGGTTGTCAAGGGTAGTTAACATGTAAACTGCCCTTTACTCAATATTTACTTGTGTTGTGAATAAAATACTTTCTTAGGGTGGGCCGAAAATATTGGTTGAAATATAATTTTTGACGTTTAAGTAGTGGGTATTGATATTCTAAAAATCTTTAAAATATCAAAAAATAAAAACACAATTTTATATACATACTTATTTCAGTTTTTTTTTATTTTTTTTTTATTTTTGTAAAGTCTAAAAGTGTACTAAAACTAAAATCTATATACTTTTTTTTTAAATTATAATCTTTGGTATTATTAGCTGTATTGCAAATATTATAATTTTTGGTATAATATTGTGCATTAAATATGCAAAACATGAAAAATTAAATATACAAAAAAATAAAATGCTTTTTGGTTTTAACTAAAAAAACTAAAAAATTAAAAAAAAAAATAAAAATTTTGGTTTAAATTAAAAAAACCCATTTTTGAAAAAAAAATATTTTTCTTATCAAACAGAGCTTTTGTTTTTAAATTAATATTTTAAATTTTTTTAAATTAATTTTAAATAAATATTGCACCAATAACGGCCATTTTGAAAGAAAAATTAAAAAATAGAACTAAATTAAATTAATAAACTATAATAAATCTAACTTTTGGAGGGTGTGTACAAGCTTATGGTATAATTTAAAAACAAATGAAATAAATCAGATTTATCAAAAATTTTGTTTTCATAAAATATTGATCTGATATTTTCCAACTAATTTTAAAGACTAGATCATCTCGTCTACGAGCATTCGTTTATGCTTCGATTAATATTTAATCAAATTTTAAATATTCTCATAACTTAAAATTAATTTACTAAAATATTTTTGTTTTTTTTTTTAAGATTATACATATTTTTTTAAAAATTTCTTTGGAATTTCTAACTACAATAATTGTAAAATGACAATCAAAAATTTAATTGAAAATACTGTAAAGTTTTTTTGAGTACATTTAAATACATTCTACATACTAATAAATGAATCTCTAAATTGTGTAAAATAACTCTACTTAAAAGCAATAAAGAGAGTGTGTGATACAAGTAACGAGAGAACGTGCTTAAATGTTAAAAGAGAATTGTAATATAATTAAAAAGAATAGTTTTTAGTTATTTCTTAAGAGTGTGTTTAGGCGAGTGAGAAACATTTAGCTAAAGAGGTCAATTACACCGTCCGACAAAATTGAAAAAAAGTTTTTAAACACGAATTGGATAATAAACGTTTAAAACTAGAGACTAAATGTTGTGAAACTGCATTTATTTTTTTTTTTCATTTCGTGATTTTGTTTCCTTTTTAAAAGGACTTCAAAGTTCTAGAGGATTAAATTTTATAAAATATTTTTTTAATATAGCGACAGCAAATGACAGAGGATGATCTCCCCTAATTTTTTTATATTATTATTTTTACATATCAGGAAAAAGGTGGCAAGTTACGTCCTTTCAAAAATGTATCCTTCAATATCATTAAAAAATTTTAACAAAATATTTTGATAAAGTTTTCAAATGACTTTATTTACATCCTTTTATCTTGATATGTCAAAATAAAAAAATTAGGGGAGATCCTCCTCTTTCATTTGTCCACCAGTGTCATCCTCGGACAAGTACAAATATTTCAAAAAAAAATTTACAAAATGTATCCTTTAAAACTTTGAAGTCCTTTTAAAAGGAAACAGGATCTCGAAATGAAAAATTGTAAATGCAATTTTACTTCATTTGATTTCTACTTTCAGACGTACATCATCCGGTTCATGTTTAATATTGGCTGTCGGGCAGTTTTGCAATCGAGACCGAATATTGTGTCTAATTTGGGGTTCACACTTGTGATAAGGTCACAACCAGTTGTGTTATTTAAAAAATAGTAATAGAATAAAGTCTTAATAAGCATAGAATAAAGACTTCCTTAAACACATCTTCTTTTAACACGGTAAACCAGCATAATGTGAACTCCAGACTACGAAATTTAGACAATTTGTATAAAAATATTTTCATAGTTAATTTTTGCCAGATTTTCCAATTGTAAAAAATCTTTTCCTAAATTTTTGTAATTTTTTTAACTCTCTCTTAAACACATCTTTAGAAAATTATTTTTAACTTAAAATTTGTGCATTGTAAAATAATTATACAAACATAATTTTTAATTGCAGATACAAATTAAAATATATAAAAAATTAAAATTAAAAAAAAAAAAATAATTCTTTAAACTTGTAAAAATAAATTTACTATCACATGCGTTTTTTTGTTGTTGTATTTCTATGTAACTAGTTACAAGTAATAGGTTCTATAACTAATATCAATATAACCATTTCTAGGTGGAAGATAGAGAAAATTAGTTCACAATAATCTAACTGTCTTTAAAATTATAAATTTTTTCTTAAGGTGTCAGTGCTGGGGGTTTAAAATAAAGTACAAACAATTTTAATAAATTTGAAACTGTAATAACAAATTACTTATTTATTTGAACACAATTATGGCGACAGGCGACAACGGAAAATTGTTTTAAGGGGTAACGGTCTTTTGTTACCTTGGTAAATCAACACTCAAAAAAAAAAAAAACTGTTATGCTAGCAAAAAATGCTTGTAAACCTACAAGAAAATTTGTTGATTTTGAACCCACAATTTTTTTGGTAGAGTTAGCAAAAATGTTTTGCCAAAAATTAGTTAACTGAATTTTTTTTATTTCAACTTATTGTTAGTTCATACACATTTCCGGACCCGCATTGGGTTCGGACCCGATAGGTCCAGAGCCCGATGGGCCTAAACCTAATTGGGTTCCTTAAAAATCGTCATAGTTTTTGATACAAAATTTGTGTCCGTTTCTCTCTACCTTGCTTAGTTATTGAGATACGTGATTTTAGGGGACCACTAGGGTTTTGAGAACTAAAAAACTCGATAAGCTTTTGGTTCTTGTTCTACGTTTTAAGAGCTACAAAAATGCTTTTGGACTTTTTTTTGTGTCGGCAATATTTACCGAGATATGAGCATTTTAAAATTTTTCGGGAATGCTAACTTTTTTGGATCCAAAGTTAGGACCCATTAGGGTCCACACATGTGAAGAGGACCGTCGATACTATGCAAAGCCCGCGAACCAAAAATGGCCTCCATTTTGCTCCATCTGGCTTAGTTTCCGAGATAGTGCCATTTTAAGCTTTCTTAAAAAAAATTCGCAATTTATTTTTGCTAATATTAGCAAAAAAGCTTGTAAAAATTTGGCCAACTCAATATTAAATTTAGCAAAAAAAATTAGTTCAAATTTTGTTTAAAATTGCTAATGCGCTAAATGAAGTTTACAAGATATTTTTGCTAACATGCTAATATCAACTAAAAATTTGCTAAAGTTTAGCTTACTAGCATTAGCAAAAAAAAATAGTAAATCTACTAATGTATTATTTTGAGTGTAGTGATGTATATATATAAGTTTGTCATTCCGTTTGTAACTCATCGAAATATCGGTCTGCGACCCCATAAAGTATATATATTCATGATCCCCGATCAATTTTACTAGCGAAGTCTGTGTGTCTGTCTGTCTGTGGAAATGGTGACCACGTCCAAAATATTACACGGAAATGACTGAAACTTAACATATTTATTGGAAATTCTTCCGAGAAGTTTGGTATTGCATTTGAGCGATATCGGTTCAGTGGTTCAAAAGTTATGAACGAAAATGTAAGGACACCTCAAATATTTTAGTAATTGAACACCAAATGGTATTTTAACAAGTACAGACATATTTTTTGAAAGAAAACGCCCATTTTTTACCAAAATTTTTTTTTCGCGGAAATTTTTTTTTCAAAAATTTTTTTTTTTTTTCAAAAATAATTTCCTTTAAAAAAGTTTTTAGCAATAATCTTTTTGAAATTGTAAAGGGTATCACTACATTTGGCAAGGCCAAATTTAACTTTTTTACTTGTTTTTTTTATACCCTTCAACCACAGTATTGGGGTATACTCACTTTGTCATTCCGTATGTAACACATCGAAATATCGGTCTGGGACCCCACAAAGTATATATAATATTGATCCATGATAGAATCTAAGACATTCTAGCGATGTCCGTCCGTCCGTCTGTAGAAATAACGATGCAGTCCAAACCAAAAGAGCTAGACTCCTGAAATTGGGCAAGAATATCTCTTATTTTTTTGGAAAGGTTAAGATCGAAGATGGGCAAAATCGGACTAGGGGCAAAAAGGTTTCCCCTTAAAGAACTAAAACGACCCCTAAAAAATACGATATTTTTACGATTTTTTTTTAATTTTTGCTCAACAAATGTAACATTTGTATGCTATATTATGTTCATAGACCTGCGCTTGGACCAAGGGGGTTAGAAAATTCGATTTTTTCAGGCCGCCTCCTTTTAGGGCGTGGTTATAGAAATTAATTAAAAATAACGATAACAATTTATTATTTAAGCGTAAATATCATAAGCAAAAAATTTGTAAACATATATAGCGGGGGTACAGGTGTCCCCCATCAACTTCGCCGATCCCCACCCACGAAAAAAAAGACGCCCCTGCGATTTTTTTTTTAATTTTTAACGTGTTGGAGGGTTTAACACAGCCGAATTTAACACTCTTACTTGTTTTTTTTTTTTTAATTTTGCACGCATCAAATTCATTTAACTAAAACTTTGTAAATTTACAAATTTAAATTTACAAAGTTTTTAGGTTAACTTTTCAACAAAAAAATGTATTTGTTTCTTAATTGTGTGAATTCACATCTTTTTTATCGAAATCATTTTTTACAGTTTTCTTCGTAAAAATACAAATACAATAAATACAATTTTCTATTGGCCCAACAGAGTATCTTTGTAATTTAACAGAGTTATTATTTTGAGCATATAAAATTCTGCTTTAGCAGCGAATCAGAATCAAATTACATCGCGTTGGGTGTAACGCCCAAAACGATTCATAATGATGAATAAACATATGTGACCTCGAGCTAAAGTAATCTTTCTCAAAATTTTAAATGTGTGTGCTTGAAAAACAAAAATAATCTGAGAAATTTTCTGTACTCAGAATCTAAAAGTTGTTTTAATTTTTTTAATTTCACACAAAAAAAAACTTTGTCAAAGTACTAGGAAAAGTCTCGTAATCCCATTTTACCAATATTTAACAGTTTTCCTTGTTTTTTAACAAACAAATTTACATCGAAATTTACATTTTTTTTTGTAATTTTGCATTTTTTTTTTTGTAATTTTACAAATTTCCATGATAACTTTGCAAAAAAATCTAGTAAATTCACGAGAATTTTTTGTAATTTTAATTGCGCCAAAAAAACTGTAAGCTTACAATTTTATTGATAAAAAGAATGTAAAATTACAAAATTATTTGTAAAAAGCTTGTAAAATTACTACACTCAAAATTTATGCCATTAACTGTTTGTAGTTTATTTAAAAAGTTTTCCGTTTAGTCGTTTTTAAAAGAAAAAACATTTGTTTGGTGTTCAGTTTTTATTAATGACTACTTCAGTCCTTTGTTTCAAAAATAACACACTAAAAAATAAAGACTTTCATTAACATTTAATTTTTAAAGTCATTTATTTTTGTTCTGTAAGTAAAAACTACTGATTATTCTTTTGATTTTTAATGATTTGTGTAAGTATTTTTTTTTTTAATTGTTGGTATTTTCTAATGAAATATCATTAGTTTTTACCTACACAAGTCAGTTATTTTTTTGTAGAAAAAAAAAATCAAAAAATTATTTATAGAAATATAAAAACATGTTTGTATCAAGTGACTTTGGCACGATTGGTAGAGTGTCTGGCCAGAATGTAGTTGATTGCGGAATCGATTCCCCAAAAATTTTATTAAAAATATTTAAAAAAATATTTCAAAATCATTAATTTTTATTGTTTTCGTAGGTTATTTTTTTTGAAATTTGTTGGTAAAAATAACAGAAATATCATTAATTTTTAATGTTTTCGTTGGTTATTTTTTTCGAATTTGTTGGTAAAAAAGAGTGAAAAAACGTAATTTTTTAATGTTTAATGTTATTTATTTTAGAAAATTTTGTCAACAGTAAAAAATAAATGTTGATGTTTGTTAAAACAAATAAATAATTACTGGGATGGTTTTCAATTGTTTATTCACTGGTTTTAAGTGTGTTTTTCATTTGTTTTTGCCTACAAAATATTTTGAGTGTAGAAATTCTAGTAAAATACCCAGCAGAAATAAATCGAGATTTTGGCGACACAGCATCTGTTTATAGCATACCGTAGCGCATCCAAAGAGCGCTCTTAGGGATGCAGTAAAAGGAAGGGGAAAAAATTTTAATTTTTTTTTAAGATTTTTTATATAAAACTTATAATGTGTAATTATTTTTTGATAAAATTTCACACTTGCTTTCCTTTTTAATATTTTTAACACTTTTTGAATAAAAAAACATGAGTTTTAGACAAAGACACATGATTTGACTGCATCATTATTGCGCATTAATCAGCGCTGCAAAGAGCGCTTCAATCATAGCATCTTTGACCGCTGTTCCCAAAAAAAATCCCATAAAAAATGTGAAAATGAAAATGTCCGATATTTTTTTGATGTTCACTTCCGATTTTTTTTTTTTTCATTTTGTTTCACATAAATAAAGTTTTGTAAAGTAAAACGAATGAATTTTTTTGTTATATTTTTTTAAATTTTAGATATTTGATTTCAACTTTGAATTTACAGCATCTTTATTCTGCTTAAATCAGCTCTACAAAGATACATGAATTCACTGCATCTTTAATCTGCTTAAATCAGCGCTAAAAAGATACATGAATTTACAGCATCTTTATTCTGCTTAAATCAGCGCTCTAAAGACACGTGATTTCAGTGCATCTAAAGAGCGCTGTTTCTGTGTATCCAACTAGCGCTCTAAAGTGGGACATCGCCTTAGGGAATCATGCATGAATTCAGCGCAATTGGATGCGCTCCTTTACTCAAGTTCCCCTTCCAAAAGCTGCTGAACGTTCAGCAAAATTTCTGCTGGGTAGGAGCTACCAAAAAAATCGAGTAAAGTTACGAAACCTTGTAAATTTTATCGTGTCAAAAAAATTTTAAATTTACAATTTTATTGGTAAAAACCTTGTAAAATTACAAAATTATTGGTAAAAAGCTTGTAAAATTACTAGAAATTTTTACAAGTTACAAGATTTCTTGTAATTTTACAAGTTTTTTTTTAGTGCAGAGTAAGTTTACCCAAATTATGTAGCATCGCCTAGCTCTTTAATTGTGTTCAAACTATGATTCAAATTGTTAAAAAATAATTTTGCGTATTTTAAATATAATTTAGTTCAAATTAATACATAAAATCCATTTTTTTAAATTAATATAGAGAGATTCTCGATACAATAACTCACAGATTCGTTGTCTTTTTGATTTTAAACATCTTTTGTTTAAATGTTTTTTTTTTTAAGCAACTATAGCATAATTTCCAGTCAATTCAAATGGACTGGTCTTAGCCGAATGTGTAAAATTGTTTTTCGGTGAAAAATCCACAGGTTGTTCTTGAATCTGTTCGGGGTGGCGATGAGGATGATGATGATTTTGATGATCATTCTCAGACTTGATGCTGGTATTGTAAAATTGTACTTGCATATGTGTAGGAGCTAAACTGGATGGAGTAACAGCTAAATTGGCAGTTGTATAAGGATGATGAGCATCAATGGGTACTGCTACTGCTGTAGTAGTTGTGGGTATAGCCGGCGTCTGTATAACACTTATACGTTTATAATGTTCATATTCTTCCTGACCCATGGGACTTGTTAGCATGGTATAAGATTTTTGATGTGATCCATCTAATAAGGGGGCTTCAGTGGTAACAGTTATAATCTGTAGACCATGAGAATTTGTTGGGATATTGGTATTCGAAAGAGTGGGTGTTGATAAGTGGGAGTATTGCAGGGCGGCTTGTCTTCTATCCTTTTCTTTTTGTAATAATTTTGTAGCCAAAGTGGTTTTAGCCGATTCTGGCCCTATGCTTGTATTTGTTATGGGCACATAATTTTGTGTTGTACTTTTCGTGGCAATAGTATTTGGTTCTGTAGCCACTGCGCGATTAGGACGAGACTCCTTCTCAACACTTTTATGATGATTTTTCATACATGATGATTCTTCATGCTTGTATAGATAAGATTTTAAAGCAAATGCTTTACCACATCTTTTACAGGTATGAGGTTTAGTATTTGAATGCGTTTGAATGTGAGCACGTAAATTTGATTTATCCGCAAAAGCTTTTGTACAAACGTTGCATTTAAAGGGTTTTTCACCTGAAAAAAAAGTAGAAAAATATTAATTTTATTTGAGAATTTTGTATTGTATTAAATTCTTAAACAGTTTTTCAAAGTCAAAGTTGCTTTGGTTTTTTTTTTGTTTAGGATCCTTAGTTCCATAAATGGATTCAGATTAAAAATCTGAGATTCTAACACATTATGGTACAAAAACTCTAATTTGAAAACTCTTCTTGAGTAAAAGTATCAGATTCTAAAACATTATATTTAAAAGAAAAGTCGATTTTATTTTGAGTATAAAAGTTTTTTTAGTAATTAACAATCAGAAAAGTTAAATTCGACTTGGCCGAATCTATGAATACACTCAAAGAAAAATGCTTCATCATATTGATGATACGGTTTCATCACTTGCTGTCATCAATTTTGATGACAAATTTTATCATTTTGATGAAGATTTTCTTCAATATGATGAAACATGTCATTCAAATTGAAAAAACAAGTGATGACACATTTTATCATGTCATCAAAAATTGTCATCAATATGCCTTTCAAATGTTTTTTTGTAAACCCGAGTAAAAAAGCTTTTATATAATTATATATAATTTGATAAAATTATATAAATTTATATCAAATTATATATAAATATATATAAGTTTATTTTTATTGAAATATCATTATATATAATTATATATAATTAGATCTGTTTTATAAAATTATATATAATTTCTTATAAAACATCTCCGACGCTAAATATGCTATATTTTTATATACCCGAGGCATCCTATATTTTTATTACCCTCCAACAACAGTATCTGGGTATACTCACTTCCATGAGTAACGCGTCGAAACATTAGTCTAGGACTCCATAAAGTATATACATATATACAATATTATTGATCCATTAACGATTCAAAGACATTCCATGAATGTTCGTCTGTCTTTATAAGACACGATGCAGTCAAAAAAAAAAATACTCCTGAAGTTGTACAAATATATCTTATGTTCAAACAAAGGCAGATTAAGTTTGTAAATAGGTAAAACGAACCAAGGGGAAAGTTCGTCTTAAAGGACTAAGCTAACCTCTTAAAACTGGCATAAGAATAAAAAAATTGATAATATGTAAATAATTTAATACATATATTCTTAAAAATTATCATGTGCAAAATATTAAATCAAAGATGTTGTGCTTTTAAAATTTTAGGTTTGATTCATCATTTAGACCTGCGAATTGATATTAAAATTATATTTATTTGCAACAGTCAATAATAAATTATGGTGTTTTAAATATTGCATTTGTTTTAAATTTCAACACAAAAAATATTTCAGTGTCAACCTTTGAAATATTTTTTTTTTTAATTTAATTGTCAATCAAAAAAATAAAAATAAAATTTTGAAATTTTATTTTTAATGAAATCGAATTGGCTTCTGGTAAGAAAACTTTTAAATTTTAGTTTAAATATAATTGTTTACCATTTTTGTTCTAGTTCCAGGAAAGAAGATCGTAAAAGATGCAGCCTTTTTTTAGAAGAAGAACAGCCAAGTTTATATGAAATAAGAATAAAAGAATTATGAAGGGCTGACATTGCGTAAGTTTCTTTCATCTCATTTGTATTTTTTTTCACTGCTATTGCAGCAAAAGAGGTTGCTCAAAACTTTTTGACGGAATCAACGTTTCCAAAACCATTTAAGCTATGAAACCAAAATTTTTCCAACACCATTCCTCATTGGTTTTTATTTTTTTTTCCAGATTGTCGGTATTGGTTTTTTTCCCAGATGTCGGTATTGGTTACAATTTATGCCGTCGCAAAAAATGTTTATTAGTATACATGGATCTTCAGACAAAGCGACCCTCTTGGTAAGCGAGTAATAAGGGGTTTTTTCAAGTCAACACAACTGGTATGTGGCCTTGTTCCCAAGAAAAGGATATTCAAACCCTGCCAAACAAACAGTTAAATTTAAATGCCAGTTCAGCAAAAAAAGGTAATTTAAATGTGTGCTTTTATATGCAGATTATATTATACTTAGCATGTATTTTTATTTTTTTTTTAGGTTCCGCAATTAAAAACGCACAGAAGAGGGGCTTAGTAGATGAGCACTACAAAGTAAAGTGTGGATAAAAAAATGTAATCTGAAAGATGTGGCTTTTTATATACTAACTGTTAATGTTTTTGTTTCTTTAATTCGAGTATTATAACAATTTTATAACTTTTGAATTGTTTTTTTTTTTGCAAATTTAATTTTAATTGATATTCCTTTTATTATTTTTTCGATTGTATGTACATATTTATGTTTCTAATAAATAAAAAAAAAACACACATTCAATTCACGTTTCCATACAAAATAGGATAAAATTATACTAAATTATGTGTGGGATGCTTTATATATTTTTACATAAAATTATATCTTTTTTTATAAAATTATATCAAATTTGATAAAATTATATAAAAAACTTTTTCGGATATAATTTTATGAAATTATATAAAATTTTATCAAATTATATATAATTTGATATAATTTTATCTAATTTTATAAAATTTTATCCACCAATTCCTGGATAGAATTATATATAATTTTATCAAATTATATATAATTTGATAAAAGAGGTTTATATCAAATTATATATAATTATATATAAAAATTTTTACTCGGGAATAATTAAATTAATATTAAAATAAATAAAAATATTAGATAAATATATTAAAAAAATATAAAAAAATAAAAAAAAAAACAAAAAAAAAAAAAATCCTGCCCCGGCTGGTACTTGAACCCACGGTCCCCAAGTTGCAGTGTTTATTGTCGACGCCTTAGATAGTTCAGCCAACTATAGATAAAAATCTCGAACCACTACTTAGTTAGATAACGTTTTCTAATATGTAAATGTGAAGACTCAACATTTTTCGTTGTATACAATGTATAATATGTATATATACATGTTTTTAAACGTTTGTTTATGGGAATTTGTAAAGACTCAAACATTTTATGAATGTACAATATCCCTCTCTTTCCCTCTCACTGCTTTTATCAAAGCATAGTTACACACAAACTTTTAGCGTTATTATTAGTACACAACAAACAAAACGGCTTTTTATTGGTATTATGTATTGTCATGATGTAGGTCAGTGGCTAGATACTAGAGATGGGCGCGTGAGTGAATTTTGACTCACGCACGCTCACGCTCACGAAATAAAAATATTGCTCACGCACGAAATAATTATTTCTGCTCACGTTCACGCACGCTCACGTGAGTTACTAAAATTTTTCTCACGCTCACGAAATAATCACGCTCACGAAGACTCACGAAATTCAAATTAACAAATTTTTATTTTACTTTTTTTCGAATTCGTGCAAAAAAAGTATTTAACTTCCTTAAGACAATAATAAAAATTTATTTAAACAACAATTTTGTAATAATTACCCTCTAAATTCAATAAAATGACGATTTTTTTACTGGTTTTTTGTTTTAAACAACACAAACAAATCACGCGAACTCACGAAGCAAAAATTACTCACGCACGCTCACGCACGAAATATTTTTTTCTAATCACGTGCACTCACGATCACGTGAGTAAAAATAAATTTCACTCACGATCACGCGTGATTCACGCGTGAATCAAGTGAATCACGAAAAATTTGTGTCACGCGCGCATCTCTACTAGAGACTAAGCCCAACAAACACGAGGTCCGGCGTTCTAATCTTGGTGGATACGAAAATAAGATGTAAGTTTTCAAAAATTAGAAAAAAACAAACAATTGTAAGTTAATAAAAATAAATTAAATAAAATCAAATAACAAAAAAAAATTACTACTATTTTTAATTTTTTTTTCTTATTTTTCAAATAAAAAATGTTATTGATGACACCGCTTCATCATATTGATGACAAGTTACATTGGACGAAAAATGATGTAACATTTCATCATATTGATGTTACTTTTCATCAATATAAAGAAGCTTTTTCTTTGAGTGTACCCTCCACAATGCCCTTTTTAAATTTTCTAACGTAAAAAAATAAACATTTTTGATTATAAATATTTTATTTTGTGTAAAACAACTTTTTTTTAGTAATTTAAAAAAAAAAAAATAATTTACTAAAAATTTTTTTTGAATGTGAAATTTTTGAGTGTATTTTTTTTTTTTTAGTGTAAAAATATTTTTGAGTGAAATATTAGTCTGTTAGTCCAATACATGAGATTAACTGCCAAAAAGTAAGCTAAAAGTATATATTTTTTTCATAAATTACTGGAATTCATACTTTTGTTGAAATCCGCCTTTTTTCAACACCAAAGTTCAAAAAAGCCCAAATGATATTGACAAACCTTGAACTACAATCTGTCTCTAACAGTGTATTCTATTCACATTTTTGCGACCCTGTGCGACCGTTCATAATCTTTTGACATAGAGGCAATAAACCAAAATATGCACTCAAAAAACTACGTAAGTAGATTTACTATTTTTTTTTGCTAATGCTAGTTAGCTAACTTTTAGCAAATTTTTAGTTGAGATTAGCATGTTAGCAAAAAATTCTTGTAAACTTCATTTAGCACATTAGCAATTTTAAACAAACTTTGAACTAATTTATTTTGCTAAATTTGAAATTGAGTTGACAACATTTTTACAAGATTTTTTGCTAATATTAGCAAAAATAAATCGTTAAATTTTTTTTAAAGAAAACTTAAAATGGCACTATCTCGGAAACTAACAAGGGAAGTCTCCCTGGTGTCACCCTCCGATCTTCTTGAAATTTGGATATTTTGTTAAGAACGAAAATTAATTCGACACGTATTTTTTTTTAGCGGCCCAAACTCATTTTTAGGGGGGGTCGATTTGTATGGGGGAAATTGACCTTTTTCAGTTTTTTACGATTTACGCCCATTTAAACAAAATTAATATAGGCATGTGTGGTGTCAGATTAAAGGTATTAAAAATACCTATCTCCTGGTGCTAAAAACGGGCCAAAGAAGTTAATATTTTTCGACTTATTAACAAAAATGTCCTAAAATTTTGGTATTTTACTTAATATGACGAAAAGTTGTGCATGTTTGGACACGTTCTTAGCACACGTAGATAGGTTATTCAAAGACCTTTCATTTGGTATGTAACATGACTAGGTTTCTATGCATAATATAGGAGATAAACGAAAAAAAACTGAAAAATGGCCTTGTCTTCCCCCCGCCTTTTTACCCCCTAAATACGAATTTGGGCCGCTAAAAAAAAAAAATACGTGTAACTTTATTTTTTCTGATCTACAAAATAAAACCAATTCCATAAAGATCCGCGGGTGACACTAGGGAGACTTCCCTTGTAAGCCAGATAGAGCAAAATGGAGGCCATTCTTGGTTCTCGGGCTCTCATAGTATCGCCGGTCCTCTTCACATGTGTGGACCCTAATGTGTCCGACCTTTGGATCCAAAAAAGTTAGAATTCCCGAAAATTTTAAAATGCTCATATCTCGGTAAATATTTCCAACACAACAAAAAGTCCAAAAACATTTTTGTAGCTCTCAACACGTTGAACAAGACCGCAAAATAACCAAAAGCTCTTCGAGTAACATTTTTTAAGTTATCGAGTTTTTTATTTCTCAAAACCCCAGTGGTCCCCTAAAATCACGTATCTCAAAAACTAAGCAAGGTAGAGCGAAACGGACACAAATTTTTGATCAAAAACTATGACGATTTTTAAGGAACCTAACTAGGTTTAGGCCCATCGGGGTCTGGACCTACCGGGTCCGAACCCAATGGGTTCCTCAAATGTATATGAACTAACAAGGGAAGTCTCCCTAGTGTCACCCGCGGATCTTTATGGAATTGGTTTTATTTTGTAGAGCAGAAAAAATAAAGAGACACGTATTTTTTTTTAGCGGACCAAATTCATATTTAGGGGGTAAAAAGGAGGGGGGAAGACAAGGCCATTTTTCAGTTTTTTTCGTTTATCTCCTATGTTATGCAAAGAAACCTATTCATGTTACATACCAAATGAAAGGTCTTTGGAAAACCTATCTACATGTGCTAAGAACGTTTCCAAACATGCACAACTTTTTGTCATATTGGGTAAAATACCAAAATTTTAGGACATTTTTGTTAATAAGTCGAAAAATATTTACTTCTTCGGCCCGTTGTTAGCACCACGAGATAGGTATTTTTAACACCTTTAATCTGATACCACACATGCCAATATTAGTTTTGTTTAAATAGGCGTAAATCGTAAAAATTTGAAAAAGGTCAATTTCCCCCCATACAAATCGACCCCCCCTAAAAATGAGTTTGGGCCGATAAAAAAAAATACGTGTCGAATTAATTTTCGTTCTTAACAACATATCCAAATTTCATTAAGATCTGAGGGTGACACCAGGGAGACTTCCCTTGTAAGTTGAAATAAAAAAAATTTCAGTTAACTAATTTTTGGCAAAACATTTTTGCTAACTTTACCAAAAAAATTGTGGGTTCAAAATCAGCAAATTTTCTTGTAGGCTTACAAGCTTTTTTTGGTAACATTACAGTTTTTTTTTGAGTGGTGTAGAAATGCCCTAAAATGGATCTTCAAAATTTGTTTAATATTTTTGTTTCTATTGATTTCTAATAAAAGATTTCCCACTTTGGCAACATTGGCGTGATAACTGGAGATGAGTGGGTGAGTGAATTTTGACTCACGTTCACTCACGCTCACGCAAAAAAAAACATAATTTACTCAATCGTTTTTTTTTCTCATACTTACTCACTATTTGCGAGTAAGCAAAACACCATTGCTTGAAACAAGAAAATACAAGCAAATTACAAAATTTTTATGAAATTTAAAATTCAAATGCGATTTTCTCGAAAAAAAACGAAAAACGCGTTTCTGAATTTTTTTGTGTGGATAAACAAACATCTAAACTTAAAAAAAAAATTTTTAAAAAAAAAGTGGCCGGATTTTTGATTTTTGACTTTTTTAAAAAATGGAAAATTTCATAACGGGTTCTGAAAATTTTCCAAAAAAAAAAAAAAAATTAATCGATACCATACAAAACTATATAGGAATGTAAACTTTTGCGATAGTGGTGCATTCCGTTTTAATGTGATAAATATTTAATCAAGGCAACTCGCCACAAATTTGACCATTTTTCCAATATTTGACCACGCCTCATAAGCCCAGTTTTTGAAAATTTGAAAAACCAAAAATGCAATTTTCTGTGTTTCATATAGGGCTATCCATACAACCTATTCAAAAGTTTACGGTACACATGTTTTTTTCGCTGGACATTTGGTGTGGAATGCCTCATATAAACCCTCTATCACTAGAGTGGAGGGTATACAAAAAAAATGCCTAATTTTTTTTTGAGTGTAACATTTTTTTTGAGTGTAAAATTTTTTTAGAGTGTACAATTTTTTTTTTGTTGTAAACAAATTTTTGGGCTGTAAAATCGGCAAAAAAAATTTTTGCAATCCTTTTTTTAAAAGCAGAAAAACATTAATATAACCCAATATTTACCTGTGTGTGTTCTGATATGACCCTGTAAAAGCCATGGACGTGAAAACTTTTTGCCACAATACTGACACTCACAACCCTGATTGTGAGTACGGACATGCATTGAAAATGCCGGCATCGAAACGTAAACTTTTTCACAAAATGGACAATGTCTGGCCTTTTTATCCATAATCGACCTAAAATTAGTAAAACTAATATTAGAAATATAATAAGACATCATATAAAATCGTCACAAAATAAACTAACTGACCTATGGGTCTGTCGATGTCTGGCCAAATTAGAAGATGTTGAATATTTTTTACCACATTCGGGGCAAATATGTTCATCATCCAGAAGATTTAAATTGGAACCAGCCGATGAGTCAATATGAATTTGTTGTAAACTATCAATATCACCACAGACACGCCCACTACCATCACCATCATCTAAATCGTGATGACTTTGTGTATATTGTTGTTCATCACCACTTCCAGCATCAATACTAGCACTGCTGCTGTTACTACTGCTATTACCGCTACTACTGCCAGGAGTACTACTGCTACATGAAGAATGTTCATCATATCGAGAATTATCTGATATTGTGGACCGACGTAATTTTTTACGATCAAATACTTTGTGACTGTAATAATTGGAATCATCATCCGATGATGAATATAATGTCGCTGCTGCAACATTTCCATTATAATGATGTGTATCATGATGATGATGGTGATGATAATGATTATAATGTTGTTGTTGCGTATGTTGATGAAGATCATGATGATTACGGCGATGCTGATGATGATGGTAAGCATCAAATGTTGCTATGGATGATCTGTTTTGTGTCTTTATTGTTGATTTTCCAATGTTGCTGTTATTAATTTTATTATTTATTGTTAATGATATTTCTGTTGTTATTTGATGTTGTTGTTGCTCAAGAGATCTCATGTCTTTCGTTAGTACATCTGCTTTTTCAATTACCCCATCATGATGGCCAACATGTGGATAATTATGATGATGATTATGGTGATTTTCTTTCATATTTAATGTTTCCATTGTTGTTCTCAGATCATTTGAATGGCTAATGAAGTCCTTGGCTTCAATTTTATCCGTTGTACTTAAACGTTCCGCGGCCACTTCAGCCAATTGTGTCAAATTGTATAATTCTTCAGGTATGACAGTAGTTTGTTCTTTGGTCATTTTCAATTTTCTCAAAAAAATAAAAAAAAAAAACAGAAAATGAATAACTGAAATGAGAAGAATTGAAGTATAAATTAATTAGTTTAGTTGAAAAAAAAAATTAATCAAATTATTAAGAATACATTGTTAAATATCTGGTATTATGAAACACCCTATTAATTTTGTAGCATACTTTTAGGTATAAATGAAACCCTAAGTGTTTTTTGAAATCATTCTATAGGCGTATTTTGTTGGCATAATTATCAGTGTTCTACCATACAGAGTTCACATTAGTGTTAACGCTCAAAATTCTAGAAGTTAAAAATTAACTTGCATACATTGTGAATGATTCTCTTATTGTTAATGGCTCTCTTTGGTATTAATAAAAAAATATAAATGTTTTTGTGTTGCTTTCAAGCTAAATTGCATTTAATAAACTAATTTTATTAATATTTCATCGAAAATGTGTAATATTTTATAAAACTATTCCAAACGACGCTAAATTAAATTAAGAAATTTATGGAAGTTAACGTTTTGTTTTTTTCGTTTTGATGCATGTTAACAATCTAAGTTTGCCAACAAAAAAGGCCTTATTTAGAATAGGTTGTAAGACTCTGAGGTGTGTTGTGATACCACGGGACGTTAATGGGGTTCCCCCAGTCCCCTTATGAAACTTCTAGATATTGAATTTTGATATCCGACAATGAGTCCTATGTCAAAATGCTTGGCCATTTCATTTAAAGGTGTGCAGTTAAGGGCAGATCTTGTTTTCAGAAACAATGACTCCACTTGACTTGACCGCGGTGGAATTAGCGAAGTCCGTCCGTCTTTCTGTCCGTCTGTCCATCTATCGGTTTATTAACGATACAGGTCGCAATTTTCCATCAATTGACTTGAAATTTGAAATTTAATCATCTTTTAGCCCAAGGACGAAGCCTATTGAAATTGGAAAAAAATCGGTATATGTTAAGACCTAGCCCCGTACAAACGACCCATTTGAATTTGGCTTAACTGACTCTAATAACCGTATTATAAAAGATATCGGTAATCAAAAAATTGAAAGCACAAATAATCATTTCAAAGGAATCGGGTCAGTCCTTCTTGTAGTCCACATACAAACCACCCTTCCGATATTCTCATAATTCCCACAAAGTTCATAAAAATAGGAAATATTTAAAATTTTGTTTGTAGATATTAAACGTGAACTTTGGTAGCCTAATCAAATGTTAATATAATTGGACCATTTTTGGGCTTAGTTCCCATATAAATTTTTCTCTTGATATTCGTTAAATCGGTTGGCAACAGGGATGTTAAATGGGGTTTTCAATTTTGTACCAACTTTCAAAAAAATTGTACTTTTTGGACCCTCACGGTACCATTTTTTTTTAAGTTATAAAAACTCAGAATTCTTCTAACGATGAAAGGCACTGTTGCCAAGTTGGAGGTTTTCCCGCTAAATCTAGCGCTTTTTGTTTGGATTTAGCGGGGGAAAATTGGTTTTAGCGGGAACGGTACTTTTGCGGGAAAATCTAGCGCTTTCTATTTGGATTTAGTGAGAAAAACTTAGAGGTTTTTTTCCCCAATTTTTCTTTTTTTTTCAATGGAAAACGCCAAGTTTGTCGAATTTTAGCGCTTTTTTTGTCATTTAGCGGAAGAATTTTATATTTTCCCGCTAAATTTTTTTCGGCGGTTTCTTGCGCGTTTTTTTCTTTTTTGTCAATCAAAAATGCCAAGATTTCGGTTTTTAGCGCTTTTTTTCGTAATTTAGCGGGAGCATTTTAAATTTCCCCGCTAAATTTATTTTTGGCGGTTTCTAGCGCTTTTTTAGTGAAATTTAGAGGTTTTTGGTTAAAAATAGTTGGCAATTAATAATATCTTCATTAATTGTCTATAAATAACTGACTGATTCTTCTGTTGGAAATTCCGTTTTATAAAAGAGAGTAAGAATTTTTTTCTCAAGTGTCTAATTCTAAATTTTTTTACAAATTTTTAGAATTTTTTTTTTTTTTTGAAAACTACTTTAAACTGTTTTAAAACAACTAAAAAAGTGTCTCATTTATGGTGTAAATCGGTCTAGCATTAGTACCTTTGCGAGCATTTTTTTAAAGTAAAGAAAAATGTTGGGGTCTTTTTCCGATATTTCGATGAGTTATAAAGAAATTGGAAATTTTAAAATTGTACCAAATGAGTCGCGGTAGTACCAAGGTACTTTTGAAGGTCAAAATGTACCAAAAAAAGTACAATTGTACCAACCTTAACATCCCTGGTTGGCAACACAAATAACGCCATTCTACTTAAATATGGTTATTAAAGATCTAACAAAAGATTAATCAAATCGGTCTACGTTTGAACTTGGAACTAGTGTTTGGGGTCCGGGAATTCCCGGGTCGGATTTCCCGGGAATTCCCGGGAAAACTCTGACGAGAATTCCCGGAAATTTTTTTTATTTTTTCCGGTAAATCCGGGAATTTTATACAATAAACCTTTTTACATAAAACTGTTAAAAAAAAGTCCACTCAAAGCAGCATCTTAAGAAAAATATGCAAAAGAAGAGTTTGCGAAAGAGTTTGGGATCTAGTTCATAATATAAAGACTTACAATTAGTGAAAGAGCATGGTTAATATAATTTAATAATTTTTAAAAGCAAAAAAATCGTAAAAAATTTGTTTAAATCATTTTTAATGAAACGGGATTCACGGGAATCCCGAGAAATTAATTTTTTATTTCTCTTTTCCCATAAAATTAATTAAGTCCGGGAATTCCCAAACACTACTTGGGACCCATTTTCCGAAAAACACTGGTGTAGGGTATCATATGGGCTTTTTTTTTTTTTATCTAAATTTTTGTTTTTTTGACGCAATCCTAAAAAATTCTTAAAAGTATGCAATTTTTATGTTTTTAAAATTAAATCTCATTTTTGAAAAAGTTTGTACTCTTGTTAACGCAGTGGCAGATACAGCTTTTGAGTTTGGGGTGGGGGGGGGGGGGGGGGTTTTTACTTCGAATAAAAAAAATCGTCAATTAACCGTTGTCGAACATGCAAAAAAAAACGATCCTTTTTTTTTTTGCAAAAATCAGCTTTGTTACAGATTAGAGATGGGCGCTGGTCACGTGATTCACGTGAATCCCGCGTGAGTGTGAGTGATTTTCATTACAATCACGTGAGTGTGAGTGAGCGTGAGTTGAAAAAAAATTTGAGTGAGTCATTTATTTTTTGCGTGAGTTTGCGTGATTAGATTTTTTTATTTGCCCAATTTTTTGTTTTATTTTTTTTGGTAAGATAATTTTATTGCGTGAGTAGATTTTGCGTGACTCACGCATGAGCGTGATTTAATCTGGCGTGAGTCACGCGCGAGCGTCAGTAAGTTTTGTATTACTCACGTGAATAGTGAGTGAGCGTGAGTAAAAAAAAATTGCGTGAGTGATTAGTGAGTGATTTCTACTACAGATAACACATTTAGAACTGGGCTTTTTTAAATAAATAATTAGAGAAAAAGCATACTATCAAAAAATGTGAACACAAAAAAAGTTTCAAGTCAAAACCCTCCTTAAAAGAGGGCCATATTTAGAAAAATGTCTCAAAATCTGAGACTTTTTCTTTACGAAAAATGTATCACAATCTGAGACTTTTTTCCTACACTCAAAATAATACATTAGTAGATTTACTAATTTTTTTTTGCTAATGCTGGTTAGCTAACTTTTAGCAAATTTTTAGTTGAGATTAGCATGTTAGCAAAAATATCTTGTATACTTCATTTAGCGCATTAGTAATTTTAAACAAAATTTGAACTAATTTTTTTTGCAAAATTTAAAATTGAGTTGACCAAATTTTTAGAAGCTTTTTTGCTAATATTAGCAAAAATAAATGGTAAATTTTTTTTTATTTTCAGAAAACTTAAAATGGCGCTATCTCGGAAACTAAGCCAGATAGAGCAAAATGGAGGCCATTTTTGGTTCTCGGGCTATCCATAGTATCGCCGGTCCTCTTTACATGTGTGGACCTTAATGGGTCCTAACTTTGGATCCAAAAAAGTTAGCATTCCCGAAAATTTTAAAATGCTCATATCTCGGTAAATATTGCGACACAACAAAAAGCATTTTTGTAGCTCTCAACACGTAGAACAAGACCGCAAAATAATCCAAAGCTCTCCGACCAATATTTTTGAAGTTATCTAGTTTTGTAATTCCCAAAACCCCGGTGGTCCCCTAAAATCAAGTATCTCTAAAACTAAGCAAGGTAGAGCGAAACGGACACAAATTTTGGATCATAAACTATGACGAATTTTAAGGAACCCAACTAGGTCTAGGCCCATCGGGGTCTGGACCTATCGGGTCCGAACCCAATGGGGTCCTCAAATGTGTATGAACTATGTTAAAATAAAACAAGTAAAAAAGTTAAATTCGGCCTTGCCGAATGTAGTGATAGCCTCCACAATTTCAAAAAGATTATTGCAAACAACTTTATTTAAAAGGAAATTACTTAAAAAAAAAAAAAAAAATTGAAAAAAAAAATTCCGCGAAAAAAAATTTTGGTAAAAAAAAAATCCGCGATTTTTTTCTTTTTTTGACAAAAAATATGTTCGTACTTGTTTAAATACCATTTGGTGTTCAATTATGTTAACATATGTCAACCAGAAGCCAAATTAAAGCATTTTGTATTTTTAGGTTATGTTGAATGTACTGAAATTTTTGAGGTGTGCTTACATTTTCGTTCATAACTTTTGAACCGCTGAACCGATATCGCTCAAATGCAATACCAAACTTCTCGGGAGAACTTCCAATATATATGTTAAGTTTCAGTCATCTCTGTGCAATATTTTGTCTGCGAGAGCATTTTCCACAGACAGACAGACTGACAGACAGACGGACAGACGGACAGACGGACAGACGGACAGACGGACATCGCTAGAATGTCTTAAAATCGATCGGGCATCATGAATATATATACTTTATGGGGTCCCAGACCGATATTTCGATGAGTTACAAACGGAATGACAAACTTATATATACCCTCTATCACTAAGTGGAGGGTATAAAAAAATTCAGTTAACTAATTTTTAGCAAAAGGTTTTTGCTAACTTTAGCAAAAAAAATTCAAAATCAGCAAATTTTTTTGTAGGTTTCCAAGCTTTTTTTGCTAACTTTACAGTTTTTTTTTTGAGTGTATAGAAACATTTTTGGAATCTACGAATTTTTTTCCACAGAAAAAGTCTCAGATTCTTAAACTTCTTAGTATAAAAAAAAGTCTCATACAAATTAAGTAAAATGATCAGGCTTGAGGTCCAGACTGATCATTTTACTTAATTTATTTGAAAATTAAAAGGTCGAAATAAAAACATATTTAGTTAAAGTCTCATACTCTAAAGCATTTTTGAGATATTTTTCCTATAGAAAGTTCTCAGATTCTTCGATTTGTTTCGTATAGAAAAAGAACTTTTTCCTATAGAAAAAGTCTCAGACTCTGAGTCTATTTTCCTATAGGAAAAAGTCTGAGATCCTGAGACCCTTTCCTATATAAAAAGTTTTAGTCCTTTTTCCTATTGAAAAAGTATCAGATTCTACAGAAACAGTCTCAGATTTTTAGAAAATTTTCCCATTTTTCCAATAGAAAAATTTCAGATTCTGAGACATTTTTATTGCAGAAAAAGTCTCAGATTCTGAAACATTTTTCCTATAGAAAAGTCTTAGATTCTGAAATAATTTTCCTATACAAAAAGTCTTAGATTATGATATATTTTTCCTATAGCAAAAGCCTCAGATTCTGAGACATTTTTCCTGCAGAAAAATTCATATTTTTATACCAAAATTGTCATGTTCACAACAATTTTTCCTAAAGAAAATTTCTATTCAAAATAAGATCTTCCAGATTGACAGATATTTAAAAAAAAAAAAATTTTTTTATTTAGTCAATTTTTTTTTTTAAACGTACAGATTTTTTTTCTATAAAAATTTTCGGATTTCAATTTGTTTTTTCTTTTTAAATTTTTTTGGAAAATTTTATTATTTCTTCTTTTCTTTTTTCTTTCTTTTTTCTTTCTTTTCCTGTTTTTTTTATACCCTCCACTTAGTGATAGAGGGTATATATAAGTTTGTCATTCCGTTTGTAACTCATTGAAATATCGGTTTGGGACCCCATAAAGTATACATATTCATGATGCCCGATCGATTTTGAGACATTCTAGCGATGTCCGTCTGTCCGTCTGTCTGTCTGTCTGTAGAAAATGTTATCACGGACAAAATATTGCACAGAGATGACTGAAACTTAACATATATATTGGAAGTTCTCCCGAGAAGTTTGGTATTACATTTGAGCGATATCGGTTCAGCGATTCAAAAGTTATGAACGAAAATGTAAGCACACCTCAAAAATTTCAGTACATTCAACATAACCTAAAAATACAAAATGCTTTAATTCGGCTTCTGGTTGACATATATGAAATAATTGACCACCAAATGGTATTTAAACAAGTACAAAAATATTTTTTGACAAAAAAAAAAAAAAAATCGTGGATTTTTTTTTTTTACCAAAATTTTTTTTCGCGGAAATTTTTTTTCGCGGAATTTTTTTTTTTTTCAAAAGTAATTTCCTTTTAAATAAAGTTTTTTGCAATAATCTTTTTGAAATTGTGGAGGGTATCACTACATTCGGCAAGGCCGAATTTAACTTTTTTACTTGTTTATTTTTTTAATTTGGTCTGGGGGAAAATTTCCCCTTTTTCCCATCCCCTCCCCCTTGTACCCGCGCATGCTGTAACGATTATTACTATTTTTTTAGATTTTTGGAAATAATTATTGTAATTTTTTAATCTTTAAATAAGGTCTACTGTTCCAATGGTGCGTCATAGAGGGGTCAAAAGCAAGACCGACTCCCATTAATTTTAATCACTAAACATTTTTTTTAGAACAAACTAACACTCTATCTCCAATTTGTAAGGCGGCTCCCATACAATATGATATTTTTTAAAATTTTAAACATTTTTTTTAGAACAAACTAACACTCTATCTTTAATTTGTAAGGCTGCTCCCATACAAAATGACATTTTTAAAAATTTGCTCCAACAGCTCTAACTGCCATAAGAGTGCCCCTAGAGCAATAAAATGTATAACCGATCCACAATATTTCTTCTAACCAAAATTTTTTTCTAAACACACCTACCCTCTATCTTTAACTTTTAAGGCGGTCCCCATACAATTTTTTTTATTTTTATTTGGTTGTATTTTATCAGCTTCTACCGGTCCAATGGTGCGTCCTAGAGTGGTTATAAGTGAGACCGACCCCCATTTATTTAAACTCTCAAACATATTTTCAAAGCATACCTTTGCTCTATTTTCACTCCCTTAGTGGGTTCTCATACAAATAACAGTGGGATCACATTTTATAAAAAAATTATTTTGAATGGGATTACTCCAAGATCCACATTTTAATTTGTTACACAGAATGGTGAAGTTAATACACCCATAGTTTTTTATTGAGAGCATAAAAACTATTTTGAAGCTTTTTCTGGCTACATCTGTTTGCATTTCAGTTGTCGATATATTCGTTAAAAATATAATATGTTTTATATGATGTGACAATTTATGGTTTTGAAATTTCGTCAATTCGCTACGGATTTCTATTCAAGTGACGTATTGCATTTTATGTTCAGTGTTAAACAACCTGCTGCAATAATTTGAGTGCGTCATTGTATAATGGTTGCACGAGAAATTCTTAAAAAAAAAATTAACATAAATATTTTTTTTTCTACTTAATTAATTGAATTGGGGCCAACAAAAATTTATTTATTTAAAATAAAAATCTACAATTCTGATATTAATGACTGGCGCAATAATTAATGTTCGCAATTATTTCGCATATTTTGCGCCACAATACAAACACAGACAGTGTGATCTGGTTAAAAGTGACAGTTTTTCAAAAAATATCCATTGGAATTTAAAACAAAAATATCAAATTAATTTCAGAAATCCCAATTATAACACTGTGTAACAAATAAACACTTTTTGAAAATCACAAGAATTTGATTACATAGCACAGAGGGCCAGACAGATCGATTTCCGGCCAAAAGTCCATGTTTGTAAATTCTCAAAAAAATGTTTACCAGTTTGTTGGGCACATATAGAAGAAGGTTTTCTGAACTTATCTTTATGATCCAATTACACCCTTTCCTTTGACAGGTCTTCAAAGTTAAAAAAGTTGGTAAAATTTTTTTAAAAGTTGAGATACTTTTTTAATTTTTTTTCTGAACTTCTATTGCTAATGTTTAACTTTTTGTTTGCGTGGTTCAACCTTATATATAACCCTTTGTAACGAAAATAACATGGAAAAATATAACTCATTTGCCTGGCAGCAATTCGCGTTTTTTGTGAAAAAAGTTATAATTTTTAGATATTTACCTCGCGCCGAAAAAATCCTCAGCGATCCTCAGTTCGATGCAACCGGTCTATATTTTTTTTGATATAGAATGGACCCATATCTTTCGAAAAAAGTTGCCCAAACTTGCTCGAAATGATAAATGGCGAAATTACAACTATATATGCAGTGGTCCGAGATTTGTTTTTAAAAAAATAATTTAACCCAAAATAATGTTTTACGGCTTGATTAGTATTTTTATCGACAGAGCGTGCCTTAAGTGTAGGAAAAAAAATTATCTACATTTCTATTTTTTTTTTTTTTTGTAGAATTATGGAAAATTTCAGTTACACCATTTCCAATTAAATTCAAAGATTTTTTATTGAATTTCCAAAATAAAGAAAAAAAAGTGAATAATTTGTCGTCACCATTTCCAAAAGCTTTTCTGAACCTAACTAAGTCATTTACACCATTTCCATATTTATATAAAAAAAAAATATATATATATAAAAATTATGTGCGTAGATTTAACTTCAGACACTCTTAATACTCTTAAAACTAATTTTTAGTTAGATCAGACACAGTTAGAAAACCTAGCTGCGATATTGTTTCCGCCATATTGAATTTTATCAGTTCGATTTTAAGATAACTGACCCGGAAATTTACTAGGCGACACTTTCAGCTGGCTTCAACAAAGAAAAGGAATATAACCGTTTTTTAATTACTTGTAATAAACTTTACTATACATATTTAGTCCGCCATTTTGTTTTTCAAAATTCACGCTAGAAGTTCTGATTCAGTAACTCCAAGACCCTCCTAAAAGAAAATTTGAGTTAAATTGGACAATTATTAAAAAAATTAGTTCGCCATATTGGATGCGCCATTTAGTTTTTTTTAGTTTTAGTTAAATTTTGAAATCAGCGACCCCGAAATACTCTAGAAGCACATTTTCAGCCGGATTTAACAACGATAAAGACTTTTGGGCGCAGTTGGATCATTCTTAAAACTTTAAAAAGCATATCTAGTCCGCCATTTTGTTTTTCAAAATTCGGAGTAACAATTCTTATTCAGTAACTCCAAGACCTACATAAAACAAAATTTGAGTTCAATCGGACAATTTAAAAAAAAAAATTGTCCGCCATATTGGATCCGCCATTTTGATATTTTTGGTTTTTAGCTAAATTTTGAAATCAGCGACCTCGAATTCCTCTATAAGCACATTTTCAGACGGATCCAACAACGATAAAGACTTTTGGCCGGAATTGGATCATTCTGGCCCTGTGTGCATAGGTTTGATTTTATTACCAAAATCTAGTAAAACCCCTTACTGGAATTGTCCAATTTGGTGACCAATTTCTATTAATAGGTCTCCAAAATTCTTAAAAGCAGTTGGTGTGTTCCCCTACAATTTTTTTCGAAATATTGATAGGAAAAAATCAACAGTCCCTATTAGTTATACTAAAAAAAGTGAAAAAAAAAATATTTTTCACTAAAAAGTATTTTTTCACCAAAAATATGAATTGTTCACCAAACTGGACAATACGAGTATATGGGTTTTCTACCAATTGGTGTTGGAATCGAACCTACATATATAGTAAAGTTCTTGTGTTTATTTTTTGTTTCTTGTTGCACAGTGTAATTTATAAAATATCAGTTGTAATAAAGAAGATATCTGTTGAAATTTAGAAAAGTTCAGTTACACAATTTTTTTAATATTTTTTTGTGTGTGAATATGAGTAAGTATTTTTTTTTTAATTTTTTGCAATAATCAAAACATTTGCCAGGGTCGAAATTAACATTTTTTTTTTTGTAAATTTTCGACCGATCGATTTTTTTTTTTTTTTAACTGGGCATTAATTGAAGTTCCAGATTTTGTTTAACTGATTGTGAGCGTTATCTGAGGAAATACTGTACATATTATTATAAACAAATGCGTTTAATGTGCGTTCTAGTTTTGTTTTATTTACTCGCTTGCTCTGAACACTTTATCTTTTATTAATTATAGATAAAAATCTTCTTTAATCAAAAGTGTTATTAAACATTATTGTAACTATGAGAATAAAACAATAACACTGTTCAACAATTTTAGGGTCACTTAATGTATTTGGCTCGAGAAAAAAAAATATTCCTTTAAATGCACGTTTTAGTGGACTTCTATGCCAGTTTTTGGAAAAAGGACTAAAATGACCCCTTGAAATAAGTGATAGAGGGTTAATAATTACTAAGAAAAGAAGCATCATCAAATTTTAATGCACACATTTCAACAGATCCCAGCAGAACTTTTGTTGAACTGGCAGCAGCTTTTAAAAAGGAATCCCGAATCAAGGAGTGCATCCAAACCACATAAATTTACGCATTATTCCCTAAGGTTGCGTTTGTAGCACTGAAAAGTCCTCTTAAGATGCAGTGAAATCATTAAAAAAAAATACAGTGAATGTGCTTTAAGGAATTTTGTCAACTATTAGTGTACTTTATTTTTTTTTTTTTGTCTCAAGCAAATACATTTTCGTGTTGAACAGTGTAATCAGATAAAAATGGGTTAAGATGTTTTAAATGTTGCATATTTGGAGGTCACCATCTGGCAACCAAAAACTAGAACACTCAAAAAATAAAAACTGTAAAGTTAGCAAAAAATTTAGTTAAATTTAACTAAAAAAGCACCTGATTTTGGGCCTACTAAATTTCTAGTTAATTAAACTAAAAATATTTAGCTAACTTTTCGTAGAATGAATGTGGCAAAAAAAAACCGTAACTTTAACTAAAAATTTTGCTGAAAATTTCGTAACATTTTTATGTACATATTTACAAAAAATTTAGTTGAATTCAGCTAAACTTTTTGTTACTTTTCGTAAAATAAGATTAACAAAATATTTTGTAAATTTTTTTTTTTTTCATTTTCAGGTTGACATTTTTTTTTTATTTCACCGAACACTTTAAACACTAACACTAACACTTCACTTATTTTTTTCTATTTTTTCACAGCATTAAGTTCAGCTTAAGTAGAACTTATGAGATTTGCATAGGAGGCTACACAAGAAATTTCCTAAATAGTAATCACTCTTTTCACTTAACAAATATGTTACGAAAAATCAGCATATTAATTAGTAAAAATTCGTTAACTCAGTTTTAATGTCAACAAAAAAAATTAATTCAAAATTTGTTCAAAACTAGTATTTTCGTAAATTGAACTTAACTAAAAAAAGTAGTTAAAACGCTGATTTTAACTAAAAATTTGCTGAAAAGCCAGTTAACTCAACTTAACTAAAAAAAATTGTTAACTTTACAGTTTTATTTTTTTTGAGTGAAACAGCACACACTGTCTATTGACTCCGATCAAGATCGACCATATTGTACAGTGGAAGAAATGCCTAATTTTTTGGAAATAGTTTAGCCATTAGTAAATACTGGACCGATAGAGATGAAATTTGAAATGGAAGTTGGAGCCCAGCGGATGAACGGGGAAGGGAGGATAACACCCCAAAGTAGGAGTAGGGGTTTCCACACGAACACTTTAAACGTTTGCCCTTTTTTTGTTTGCTATCAGATTTCCTAAAAAAATAATAATGGACAATGTGCTAGTAGAGGCCTTAAAAAACCCTGCTTACAAGGAGAGTCTCCCTGGTGTCACCCTCCGATCTTTATGAAATTTGGATATGCTGTTCAGAACGAAAATTAATTCGACACGTATTTTTTTAGCGGTCCAAACTAATTTTTATGAGGGGTTGATTTGTATGGGGGGAAGTTGACCTTTTTCAGTTTCTTACGATTTACGCCTATTTACTCAAAATTAGTATGGGCATATTTGATATCAGATTAAAGGTGTTTAAAATACTTATCTCGCGATGCTAACAACGCACAGTGGCCGAAACACCCAATCTAGTGGCTCTTAATTCGGAAATGTAAAATAATAAAGCCCAATGCATATTTGTGATTATAAAACTTATAAAGAATTTAATTTTTAACCATAGTTATTTATTTCAGTGTTTTTATGTATTTTGGGAAATTTATGTGAATTTCGGGAGGGTGGTCTGTATGAGGACTAGAAGTTAAAACGTTCCGATTCCGTTAAAATTTAAAGTGATTATTTATGGCTACAAAAAACATTTAACAGTCGAATTTTAAGAGGATATTTGTTAAAATACTATTGTTAGGGTTTTTAAGTAAAACTGGAAGGGGAAATTAGCATGGGGGCTATGGGATAACATGGACCGATTTTGTCAAAAATTTAATAGGTTTTGTTCTTTCGATAAAAAATCTTAAATTTCAAATTTTAGCCAAATCGATTGAAAATTGTGGTCTGTATCGCGTTTATACTGTTTATTTGGACAGGCAGATGGACCCTAAAAAACTGAACAACTTGCGCGAACTAGCACGCCATACTGAAACGTCACAACAAAAATAACCCAACATAATAAACAAAACAGGAATTGGACCGAATACGATCGAATTTCAAAAGTTGCAGTCTATGAAACTATAGTTTATATCACAAATGTCAACTTCTATAATGCACTAATAATAAACTAGATACACACAGGTCACAAACATTTATTTTTTAGTTAAAACATACCTTTTACTTTCAATTAAAACTTTTTTGCTCTAAATGTATTAACAATTGACTTAAAAGTGACAAGAAAAACTCACTGAGTAATTAGGCCCCAAATTCCTTTAATACACTTGCTGCAGAAAACGTATATTTCACAGCTTACAGCTGTGCGAATATTGAAAGCAAACCAAAAGTAAAAACGTAAATTTTTTTCTGTAAAGTATAGGCAGAGCTTCGAAGAATGAAATCCTTTTCGAATGAATTCTCAAAAAAATCCATTAAATTTTCATAGTCAGTGAATGCATTCGATTTCATAAATCAACATTGAATGCAGTCCTTGGAATTCATTCAATTGAATAAACAAAAATGAATGCATTCGATTTCTTGTTCAAAACGGAGCCAAATTTTGGTCCTACTCTCTTTACGATGACCCTAATGGGCTCTAGTTTTGAATCAAAAAAAATTGGTGTTCCCGAAAATTTTAAAAATGCACATATTAACTTCCTACAGGACAAAAAAATGTGAAGATTGTTTGCGATACTATGGACAAAAAATTAGCTCTGTTTTGCTCTATCTTGGTTAGTTTTTTTAAGTTTTTTATGCAATGAATGACTAAGCCATTCGATTTTTCAAATTGAATGAAAAGAAAATCGAATGTTCGATTTTTAAAAGTCGAATGAAAAAAAATCGAATGCATTCGATTTTTGAAAGTCGAATGAAAAATAAAACGAATGCATTCGATATTTATAAATTGAATGAGTCTAAAGTGAATTCATTCAATTCGCTAAAATGTGATTGGGGAATGCAATCACTAAATTTTCACTCAGAATGACATATGGGATTAAGGAATGAAATCCTTCAAAGCTCTGAGTATAGGTAAACGATGCAGTGTAAAAACATTTATCGATCTTAATTTTTTAATTTTGACTTAAGCGCCGCTAGATCAGTGATTTCGGCCATAGTGCAACGTGCCAAAAAGTAAACATTTTTCGACTTATTAACAAAAATGTCCCAAAATTTTGGCATTTTACTCAATATGAAGAAAAGTTGTGCGTGCTTGGACACAAAAGAGCTTTCATTTGGTATGTAACATAACTAGGTTTCTTTGTACAAATACGTGTCCCTTTATTTTTCCTGCTCTACAAAATAAAACCAATTCCATAAAGATCGGCGGGTGATACTAGGGAGACCTTCCTTGTTAGTGGATGTGGTTATCTTCTATACTTTCTGAGATATAGCAGTTTAAAAAAGTGAAATTTTAAATTGTGACCGATCCAGCTCCAGTTTTCTGCCACTAGCATTGCCTCATTTATTCCGAATTATTATTTAGTAAAAACATACATTTTTATGTCAGTACTTGCCTTACTTATCATTCTTTGAAAAAACACTGGTAGACCACCAAAATATTTTGAAAAGTGTAATTTAAAAACAATTTTTACATTAAAAAAAATGTTTAAACTAAAAAAAAATGCACATTAAAGCTACGTTCACAATGTTGGAGTCACTCCACTCTCGATCACAGATTGAACTGTTAACTGTGCAAAATATACACCATTTACAGATGTAATTCGAAAAAGATCAATTGTAATTCGAAGATTCTATTTGTAATTCGAAGATTCTATTTGTAATTCGAAAATTCCATTTGTAATTCGAAGATTCCATTTGTAATTCGAATACTCCAATTGTAATTCGAAGATTCCAATTGTAATTCGAATACTCCAGTTGTAATTCGTAAAAGATCAATTGTAATTCGTAAAAGATCAATTGTAATTCGTAAAAGATCAATTGTAATTCGAAAAAGATCAATTGTAATTCGAAAAAGATCAATTGTAATTCGTAAAAGATCAATTGTAATTCGAAAAAGATCAATTGTAATTCGTAAAAGATCAATTGTAATTCGTAAAAGATCAATAGTAATTCGAAGATTCCATTTGTAATTCGTAAAAGATCAATTGTAATTCGTAAAAGATCAATTGTAATTCGAAAAAGATCAATTGTAATTCGTAAAAGATCAATTGTAATTCGTAAAAGATCAATTGTAATTCGTAAAAGATCAATTGTAATTCGAAAAAGATCAATTGTAATTCGTAAAAGATCAATTGTAATTCGTAAAAGATCAATTGTAATTCGTAAAAGATCAATTGTAATTCGAAAAAGATCAATTGTAATTCGTAAAAGATCAATTGTAATTCGAAAAAGATCAATTGTAATTCGTAAAAGATCAATTGTAATTCGAAGATTCCAATTGTAATTCGAAAAACATCAACTGAATTTACATTGATAATTTACGAATTACAATTGGAATCTTCGAATTACAATTGATCTTTTACGAATTACAATTGATCTTTTACGAATTACAATTGATCTTTTTCGAATTACAATTGATCTTTTACGAATTACAATTGATCTTTTTCGAATTACAATTGATCTTTTACGAATTACAATTGATCTTTTTCGAATTACAATTGATCTTTTATGAATTACAATTGATCTTTTACGAATTACAATTGATGTTTTACGAATTACAATTAATCTTTTTCGAATTACAATTGATCTTTTTCGAATTACAATTGATCTTTTACGAATTACAATTGATCTTTTACGAATTACAAATGGAATCTTCGAATTACAATTGATCTTTTACGAATTACAATTGATCTTTTACGAATTACAATTGATCTTTTTCGAATTACAATTGATCTTTTACGAATTACAATTGATCTTTTTCGAATTACAATTGATCTTTTACGAATTACAATTGATCTTTTACGAATTTCAATTGATCTTTTACGAATTACAATTGATCTTTTTCGAATTACAATTGGAATCTTCGAATTACAAATGGAATCTTCGAATTACAATTGGAGTATTCGAATTACAAATGGAATCTTCGAATTACAAATGGAATCTTCGAATTACAAATGGAATCTTCGAATTACAAATAGAATCTTCGAATTACAATTGATCTTTTTCGAATTACATCTGTAAATGGTGTAGAGTGGAGTTCTGTTACATGGTATACCTACTTAACCCACAATTTCTGAAAATAATTTTACTGTCTCAAATTATTTATTTAACTTAAAAATTATGTTTTTCAAAGTTTTTTTAAATTATTTTTCAATATCTGTTTTGTTTTTTTTTTTTTCAATGACATTATTAGTGATGGCACTTTCTCAGGGGTGTATTTTTTCTCTGTTTTTAATCAAAATAAAATGTTTCTACTCAAAATCATTAAATTTGTTGTTTTACGTTTAAAAAAACAATGAAAGGTGTGATTATCTACTTATATTTATTTGTAACAAAAATTTTTTTGGGCATTGTGGAGGGTATTCGTGGATTCCGTCAAGTCCAATTTAACTTTTTTTACTTGTTTAAGTGCTAAATTGTTTTCACAGTAATTTCCCATTTGGGAATAATAAAAATAAATAACAGATTAAAATTTTCTATAATAAAATCTTAATAGCTAAAATTATATCTATGTAAAAATACTTAATGGCTAAACCACCCACACGAAATTAAATAAAATAAATCCAATAATAAACTTTGATTTGAGTTGAAATAAAAAAAAAAAGGAAAATACCAAATTGTTGAGGTAATAAGAAATTTAAAAACAAAAACAATGCGATGCGTTGCTCCGAATTGTTTGATAGAGTTCAAAATCCTCTTAATTAGAATATAAACATTATACATATTCAAATATATATGGCTGCAGTTTCTGGTTAAAGTCAAATATAAATGCCTGAATTGTATCTAAAGGCCAATCGTCGAACGATGATCAACCACCATCCATCCATCCATCCAACCACCCACCCATTTAACACTATACAAGTGAATGTATTTAAAAATTATTGATTTATAAAAGAAAAATCTATTTTTAAGTTACAATCTGTGTAATTTTACTATAGTTTTTAATTACATAGAACAATCGACTTCAAACTTGAATTTGTTTTACGTATAACATAAACAAAATGTTGTTGTTGTTGTTGGTGTTGTGCCATGAAATTGAAATGTTAATGCATTTTAAAATTACACACAAACAAACATTACATTTCGGATGATGGCGTTGAAGAAAGAAATGCTATAAAATGTCGAGTAAAAGACTTTTGATCGCCTGCAGAGTTTATTTAAGAGGTTGAGGAGATGCACCAAAGTAAACAAATAAATATTCACTTTTTATACCCTACATACAAAATACATAGAAGTGGTTCTCACCCTTGATAGAAAACATTTGAGGAAATTTTCTACAAGAAAATTTTCTACCGATTTTTCCACTAAAGAGTGAACAACTATTTAAACAAGTTTTTTCACACTAACATTTTCTATAACCTCAAATTATTTTACATAATTAAAACCACGAAATAAAAGTAAACAACGCGATTTTTACTAAAAATATAATTAATCATTTAAGTTGCATTTTAAATTTCGTATAAAAAGTCTGAAAATATCACAAAATAATTAAATGCCTCTCTAATCAGCTGTTTTGTTGGTCTAGAAACTTTTATTTTTTTCTATACTTCAACTTACTCAAGCATCAAGTCGAAGAAATTTTCTATGTAGAAAAGAAGAAACCAAGAAAATGAGAAAAACGAGCCGCCATGTATTTTGTTGTTGTATCTGTCAAACATTTTCTTGTTTTCTTCGATTCTCCGATTCTTTTCTTGTTTTCTATCAAGGGTGAGAACCGCTAGAGTTTTTCACGGGAATTCCCGGGACGGGAATTCCCGTAAATTTTCAATCCCGAAATCCCGGGAAATAGAGCGGGAATTCCCGGGAATTTTAATTTCTTTGAAATTGTTGATTTTTTTTACTTCTATTGATTATTTTGTATGTGATTTTTTAGAGATTTTATTAAAATTCTCGATAATTGATGGCAGAAACGTACGCAGGGACCAGGAGGGCTTGAAAAAGTATTCTAAGAGACCCCTTCTAACTAACAAATGTCATAAAATCTAAGACTTACGAAAGAAAAAAATCTCACAATATCTAAATCTTCGATAGGATATAATTATCAGAACCTGATACTTTTTTCAGAAGCTGAACAATTTTCTATTTGTTTCTATTAATGTCTCTGGACATGATTCTTTTTAAAACGATAAATTGATATAAAATTTGTGTAAGGAATGACTCAGAAATTAACAGGGTTTTCTTTTAGAAACCAGAATTTTTAAATTTTTAAATAATTTTTTGAGGTAAATTTTCTTATAATTTCATTTCTCTGAAACAGTTACATTCAGTTTCAGAGACATAATTGAGAAATTCCTCTGAATCAGGTTCATTTGAGGTATTCAGAGACTTTCTGCCAGCCCTGGCAATGTAGCAAAAGACTACTTCTTTCATAAAATACATGTATTTTGAAAGGTAATTTTAAAAAGTGCTGTTTTACCACCACTGCCAAGGCTGGCAAGTAAGGCTCTGAATACAACTATTGTGTTTTGAGAACCAATTGTAAAAATGAATTGTAAAAATGAACTAAATGATTAATTTTTATCATTAAAACAGATAAAGCGATGTGAAAGAACATATTCCCTTAAAAATACTTTTTAAAAGAATTCCACATATGTGGGCCGTTTTTTTTATAAAAACTGTGTAACAAAATTTTTCTTTTTTTCCCAAAACATATTTTTATTTTTTTTTGTTTTAGAGCAATGGTTCCCAACCTTTGATTCTCGCCCCACTGGGGGGCAAATTGAAGGTTCCAGGGGGGCAACGAGCAAATTTTCAAGTTTTTTTTAGTCAAATTAACTACAAAAACATTTTTTTTTAGCAAAATTTAGTACAAACATTTTGTTAATTGCTTAAAATTTTTACTAAAAACTTAGTTAAAATGCTTATTTTACAAAAACTTTGCTGAACCTGTAGTAATTTTTCATTAGAAACAAAAATTAACAAATTTTTCTTGAGTGAAGGGGGGACAGGGCAATTTTTTAACTTAAAAGTGGGGCGTGGCGTAAAAAAGGTTGGGAACCATTGTTTTAGAGGTACAAAATAAGATTTTTATGATGTTAACAAACATTATAAATAATGTAATCGCATTCATAAGGTTTTTATACATTTTTTTGACAAACAATTTGGGTTTTTAGTTTTTGCGGGAATTCCCGGGATCCCGGGAAATTTAAAAACGAATCCCGCTTTCCCGGGAAATGAAAAAGTCCGGGAAAAGAAAAACTCTAAAAATACATCTGTACCATTGCACTGTGGTTCCGATTCCAAAACTAGGTGGACAAAAGTATTTAACCATTATATTTTATGTTTTTGGAGTCGCTGATTTCAAAAAAAATATTTTTGAAAATACAGTGGGTTTCACTATAATAACTACAACTAAAGTGGACTTTTCGCTACAACTAAAAAAGTTAAATACATTTTGCTGCTTTTGGTATCTAAATTTAATGGAATTATAAAAAAAAGATATAAAAAGCCATTCTGAGTTTTACAGTAAAGTCCAGCTATGTCGAACTACTTTTAATATGTACTTTTTTTCTAGAATAGTCGAATTTAATCATTTTTTTGCTTCTGGAGTTGCGGGAAAAGAAAAATGTGTGATGTAGCTATTGTAGAAAATACTGTTAAGTTATTTATTACAAAAATATGTGCAGAAGATCTTGAATATTAGTCCCATTTTGGTGAGTTCTAAAAATTGCATAAAAAATTGCTTTTTTAAAAGCGCTATAAAAAATGCAGCTGGACGCCGCTGGATGAGATGAGTGATAAAACATACTCTCTGATAGTTACTTTAAGAGATGTATATAGTGGCTTGCCCGCAACTAGGAGCGGTTTTTTTCGGCAAGCTTTGAAAGATTAATAATCTAACTTTTTTTTTATTTACTTATGACCCTAACTTTAAAAACCGATATCAAGATAACACGAAAGATTTACGAACCAATGAAAATTTTTTAAATAAGTATATACCTATGGCTATATTAAATATAATCCACGGAAATCTCCTGGAAATAATTCACTTGTTATAAGCTACTTAGTTTTGTATTGATTTCCTTAATTTTCAAATACAAAAATTTCGGTGAACAAACATTGATGTTCTAGTTCTGCTGAGACAAAGTTAAAGACCTTATATAATGAAATTATTTTGCGTTTAGTCTAGGCATGTTGTTAGCTATTTAAAACACCTACCTTTTTTTAATTTAAAGATTCAAACTTTTTAGACTTTTGTCTACCTAGATTTGGATTTGGAACCACAGTGCATTGTTGAAAAAGTTATGAGTAAAGGAAGTTTGAGTAAAGGAACAAACTCCGATTTTTTGAAAATCTATATATTTTGAAAGGGCCATCATAAAAATTTTAAAGTTTACCACGAAGAAGTTTTTGAAGGGAACTAAAAATTTAAGAAAATTGTAACAAAATCTAAAAATTGGATTTTTTCGAAGTATCCGATTTGACATGGAATGTCCCATATACATATTCTTGATGCCTTATTGACGCTAATAACACGTGTTCAATAACATTTCTTCTTCATTGCATTTTATTAGACATGTGCACAAACGCATTTAAAAGTCGTTTATAGACATTCAAAAAATTTAGAATGAAAAACTATTATATTCCATCTATTCGAAACGCATGAAAAAAAGTTTGAAATCTTTAAATTAGAGAAGTGCAATGTAATAACGACCCCCATTAATTTTGACACCCCAACATTTTTTTTTTTTTTCAACAAACCTACTCCTTATCTCCAACCCCCAAGGGGGCTCCCTTACAAAATGGCACTTTTATAAAATTTTCTCCCACCTCTCTAACTGCTCTATGGTTGCCCCTAGACTACTCAAGCGTATGACAGACCTCCAATATTTTTTCAATACCAACATTTGCTCGGAACATACCTACCCTCAATCTTCAACCCTTAAGGTGGCCCCCATATATTTCTTTGTTTAAAATTTTGTTTTTTAGGATATCAGCTCATAGCGCTCATATGGTTCTCCCTAGAGGGGTAAAATGTATGACTGGCCCCCATTACTTTTTTCGTCCAAACATTTTTTCCGAACATACCTACCTACTTTTTTCCATACAAAATTAGATTTTTTTTCAAAATAATGGTTGAAATTTTAGCACGTAGGGAGATTTGTATTATGCAATAAAATTTTTGTTTTTGAGAAATGAAATTTTAAATTAATTAAGGCATTCCACACCAAATTTCCCGCTACAGAAAAACATGTGTCTCGAGAATTTCTGAATAGGTTGTATGAATAGCCCTACACACAAAAAAAAAACTTTGTCAAATTACTAGGAAAAGTCTCGTAATCCCATTTTACCAATATTTGACAGTTTTCCTTGTTTTTTAAAAAATCGAAATTTACATTTTTATACCCTCCAACTACAGTATGGGGGTATACTCACTTTGTCATTTCGTATGTAACGCATCATAATATCGGTCTAGGACCCCATAAAGTATATATATTTATGATCAGTGATCGATTCTAAGACATTCTAGCGATGTCCGTCCGTCCGTCTGTCTGTCCGTCTGTAGTTAACACGATGCAGTCCAAAATAAAATAGCTAGACTCCAGGCGTTTGGCACAAATATGTCTTATGTTCCTAGGCAGGTTAAGTTCGTAAATGAGCAAAATCGGACCAGGGAGAAAAAAGTTTCCCCTTAAGGAACTAAACCAACCTCTGAAAAATACATGTTTTTTTATGTTTTTGTTTAAAAAATCCAATATTTTTATGCTACAAGAAGTGCAATGTCCTGCATTTGGACCCACAAAATTAGAAAATATCGTTTTTCGGTCCGCCTCCCTTTTATGGGCGTGGAATGAAATATTTTTTTTTAATAATGATAAATTTGTATTTCTTTAGTGCAAAAAGCATTAGAACAAATTTTTTACCACTTATTCGAGAGAAAATGTGCCCCCAATTACCACTTCCGAAACCACCCCCCCCCCCCCCCCCCAAAAAAAAAAGAAGACGCCCCTGCAATTTTTTTTTATTTATTTGCATCTTGGAGGATATAAAAGATTCGGCACAGCCGAATTTAACACTCTTACTTGTGTTTTGTAATTTTACAATTTTTTTTTGTAATTTTACAAATTTTCAAGATAATTTTACAAAAAAACTCTAGTAAATTCACGAGAATTCCTTGTAATTTTAATTGCGCCAAGAAACTGTAAATTTACAATTTTGTTGGTAAAAAGCTTCTAAAATTACAAAATTATTGGTAAAAATCTTGTAAAATTACTAGAAAAATAAAATATGTAAAATAGGAGGTAGCAAAAAATCTAGTAAAATTACGAAACCTCTCTGTAAATTTTATCGTGTCAAAAAATTTGTAAATTTACAATTTTATTGGTAAAAATCTTTAAAAATTACAAAATTATTCGTAAAAATCTTGTAAAATTATTAGGAATATTTGTCAAATAGGAGGTAGCAAACAAAAAAAAGTTACATGTTTTTCTTGTAATTTTGCAAGGTATATGCACTTTTTTGAGTGTATATGGAACTAAGAAAATAGCGTTTTTGTTTTTTTAATTTTTCAAAAACTGGGCTTATGAGACGTGGTCAAATATTGAAAAAATTGTCAAATTTGTGTCGAAATGCCTTGGTTAAATATTTATCAAATTAAAACGGAATTCAACACAATAACAAAAATTTACATTCATGTATAGTTTTGTATGAGCTATCGACTAAAATTTTTTTTTGGAAAATTTCCTGTGAAATTTTCTATTTTTTTAAAAAGTCAATTTATCAAAAATCTGTCCACTTTTATAAAAAAAAAAATTAAAAATGTTTAGATGTTTGCATATCCAAACAAAAAAAAATCAGAAACGAGTATTTCGTTTTTTTCGAGAAAATCGGATTTGAATTTTAAATTTCATAACAACTTTGTAATTTGCTTGTATTTTCTTGTTTTAACGTTGCGAATGAGTATTATTAATTGCATAAATATTACTCATACGCTCTGTTGAAACAAGAAAATACAAACAAATTACTAAATTGTTATGAAATTCAAAATTCAAATGCGATTATCGCGAAAAAAAAACAAAAACACATGTCTGAATTTTTTTGTGTGGATAGACAAACATCTAAACCAGGTGTTACCAACATTTTTGGCTCGCGTACCCCTAATTTTAGATTTTTGTCAGCCGCGTACCCCCTAACGAGTTTTTTTTTGTTTTCGTTAAAAAACTTCTCATATAAATATTTGAGTTAATTTTGAAACTTATGATCTGCGGGTATTATCATTTTTTTTTTTGTGAAGGATTTAGGGGGAGATCAAATCAATGGTGGTATTTTTTTGGAAAAATTTTCGCTCTTGGGGTGGTTCAATGTATCTGAAAACGCGGATTTTGAGCTGATTTTTCTGCAGAGCAAAAATAGCTGAAAATATTGCAAATCTGATTTCACCAGTCATTTCTACACCAAAAATTTAAACAACGGACGTTTTTTTGAACTGTTAAAAAAGTTCCAAAAACACATCACAGAGGGCGAAAATATAATGTTTTTATAATTTTTTTTAAATGTTTTTTTTTTTTTTAATACAAGGGCAGATCAACAATTCCGTGACTTTTCGAATGAATCTGAGAATTTTTCTGTAGGAATAATTTCTTAAAATTTCTTAGAATCTGAGAAATTTTTTCTATACAGAAAAAATGTCTCAGAATCTGAGAATTTTTCTATAGGAAAAATGTCTCAAAATCTAAGAATTTTTCTACAGGAAAAACGTTTAAGAATCGGTGTAGAAAAATGTTCTTAACTTCTTGCAAAATAACTGTCATTTCATGATTAATTTATGCTTTTTTTTTTCTTTTGTAGAAACATTAAAACAAGTTTTTGTTGAAATTTATTTGGTCTTATAATACGTTACAGTACAATGAAAGGGCATTTTGAGCTTAACAAAATGGTATCAAAAATTTCCACTCTATCACAATCCGTCTCAACAATGCCCAAAAACACGTTTTTTTTGAGAACTTTGACATACATTTTCTCAGAAACTGACATCATAGAAAAACCATATTCGGAATCAGCATCGAAAGGGTAATCGAAAATAAGTGGTCAGATCTCAAAATATCGCAAATAATTGCTCTCTAAATTGCACAAAAATACGTTTTTTGCGAACTTTAACCTCAACTGTCTGAAAAACCTGACGTTATGGAAAACTTTGGAAGCCAGGTTAATCTAAAACGAATGTCCAAATTACTAAAATTATGCGTACCCCCGCGGAGAGTTTTGCGTACCCCCTAGTGGTACGCGTACCATAGGTTGGTAACCGCTGATCTAAACTTTAAAAAAAAATAAAAAATTATAAAAAAACGTGGCCGGCATTTTGATAAATTGACTTTTTTTAAAATTAAAAAATTTCAGAACAGGTTCTGAAAATTTGCTAAAACAAAAATTTTATTCGAAAGTCCATACAAAACTGTACTAGAATGTATATTTTTGAGATTGTGGTGCATTCCGTTTTAATTTTATAAATATTTAAACAAGGCAACTCGGCACAAATTTTACCAATTTCCAATATTTGACCACGCCTCCTAAGCCCAGTTTTTGAAAAATTTAAAAACCAACAACGCAATTTTCTTACAAGGCAAGTATCTCAATCCTTATGAACCGATTTGCCTGAAAATTAAAATATATATAAAAGGGACGATTTTAAGGTTAGAATGTCTCAGCATATCGACTATATCAGTGTTTGAAATTTTATTTTGTCCCCTTATAAAACAATGTGGACCTTCGGGAAAATTTCGATAACTCCCAAACTAACATTAATATCGTCTAGAGCAAAAATATGTGTGGACTTAAATTTAATAAAGATTATTTCGTATTCATATGGATATCGTAGGTCTATGTCTTCATATAAATACCCTCCAAAATTTACAAATTTTCATGAAAAAAAAATTTAACGAAGCCGAGTTTTTACAAGATTATGTCACCGTTGGATAGGCATTAAAAAAAACGTTCTTCTCATATGGAAACATCATATAGTTTCCTAGAAAGAAATGGCTGAAAAATTTTAAAAATAATTTTTTCGCCATTTTTTGCCCCATTTTTTAACCCCTAAATTCCCCATATGGCCGATAAGCTGAGACACCCCCACCTTTATATATATTTAAAGTTTCTATAAATCGGTTTATAAGGGTTGAGATACTTCCCTTGTTAGTTCCATATAGGGCTATCCATAGAACCTATTCAGAAATGTACGTTTTTTTTTCGCTGGACATTTGGTGTGGAATGCCTCATAGGGGTTACCATGGCAAATGTCAACACAAAAAAAATATATAAAGATTTGATGAAAGGAATGCCCAATTTCAAATTTGTTTGTTTAAAAACTCCAAAAAAAAAGAGATTTTTTGCAATTTTTGCTGCCACGCACCAACATTTAAAATCCTTTTGATGATAACATTATAACTAGAGTGTTTGAAACTGCACAGAAAAAAGTATGGAGGAAACAAATTTGAGTAATCACTTGTTTAAATTTAAAAACAAAAATTGAGTAATTTTTTAATTGACGCAATTAAAAATTTACTTAAAAATTTGAAAAACAATTTAAGTAAATAATTTAACAGTTTTCTAATTTTTTTTAAACTCTCATGGTTTTTTGAATTCTCATTTAGTTTATAGTTTTTTGTGAGAGAGACATAGATATGTTTGGTAAAGTTTAAAAAACAAGATTTTTGTTTTTTTTTTTGTAAAAAGATTTAAAACTTTTTTAAACTTTAAATATATAAATTTTAAGTAAATTTTTAATTGTGTCAATTAAAAATTTACTAAAATTTTTTCAAACATTTTAGGGTCGAACCAGAATTAAATTGCGTCGCGCAAGACGTAAAAAAAACCAAAACAAACACATCAAATTTGAAATTTTTACGTCCGTTTGATTTAGGTACCTCAAATTTAAATATTAGAAACGAAAAATTATTTGGCGTTACGCCTTACGCAACGTAATTTGATTCAGGTTGGAAGCTAATAAACTTTTATTAAAAATTTACTCAATACTATTAAATCGTTTACTGGTGCAAAATTGAGTAATTTTTTACTCAATATTTTTTTTTTTCTGTGTGGTATGGGCGTACTGGAAATTTTTAAAGTTTTTAGAAAATAATTTTTCTTCTACATTTTTCAAACTAAATCTTTATAGAATTTTAATAAAAATTGTTGTGTGCATTGTAAATGTTCGGAACTAAGAAAACTTTTTTAACTTTCTTTATCCTAAAAGAATTTTTAATAATTTTTTTACTGTAAAATATTTTTGTGTCCGGGATATTTTCTAAAATTTTTTCGAACGTCGAAAATTTGTCAAAAAAAAAAAAAAAATTAAATAATTAATAAATTTTTTACCGTAAAATATTTTTCGAAAATTTGTCAAAAAAAAAAAACTTTTTCTAAAATAATTTTTAATGAAATTCTTTAATTAAAAACGGGGAAAAAGTTAAGTCTTGAACATTAAAAAATTTGAGTGATTTAAAACCATTTATTTTTTCAAAGAATTATAAATTTTGCTACGCCAGTATGTACTTAATCCAAAATCCCTTTGGGAAATCGTTTCGCAAATACTGTACTCTTAAAGTAGTGTTACCTGCAGCAAATGATTTGGTGAAAGCTAAGAAAGGAATACATTTGTGCACATGTCTACATTTTACATACCAAAACACGAGTATCAACTATTCAACCACTTGAAGAACATAAAAAGTCTTATATGTTTATAATTTTGAAATTTGTTAACATTTGCATCGTGAAAGGACATTACGAATCCCTTTTATCTCTTGTTTTAACTAAACGGTAATTGTTGACATTGAATTTACATAAATTAGTTTATTTTGAAATACAAAATTTTAAATAAAATAAAACAGTTTCTATTTCACTTTTGTGTAATTATTTATAACATTTCATTTATAATCATTAAATCTGACATTGATTGTACAATTTTGCTATGAGAACTAAAAATAAATAAATAAAACGATTGCTTGTAAATTTTCAAAGACTCATAATTTAGTGCCAGAATAAATTTAAATAGTTGTACTCACTCGTAAAAAAAAACATTAGAATGTTAGAGTGTTGCAATAATTAATTTTAAGGGCATAACAAATGTGAAAGGGTAAATTTTGGGAAATTTATGTAGTTTTTATACCCTCCAAGCACAATATTCTAGCGATGTCTGTCTGTCCGTCTGTGCAAGACACGATACAGCCCAAAATAAAAAATCTAGACTCCTGAAGTTTGACACAAATATGTCTAACGGTCTTAGGCTAGTTAAGTTCGTAAATGAGTAAAATTGGACCAAGAGGAAAAAAGTTCCATTTTAAAGAACTAAACCAACCTCAAAAAATCATCCTTTTACAGTCTATATATCGTTAGCTTAAATGCAAAACGCCCTAACTAACAAAAAATTCTCAATCCAAAAATTCTAAAAATTTCAATCAAAAACAACAATGTAAAATTACATTGTCATGTACACATAAGGTGACGATATATATGTACATTAGAGTGTCCCTTATTTTGGAAATGTTGGAAATCTTGAGACGGTACCCGCTCATTTTTTTCCTTTTGACTTAAAAATAACTCAGGAAAAATTTTACGCCCCTAGGACCACGCCTTCCCTACGCGACGGGCCCTTAAAGAGCGGGGCCTAAAAAATCATTTTTCCATACAAACCAAAAAATTTTTTTTTTGATTTTTAATTTTTTTGTTATTATTTATTATATTACTTGGTTTGCTTATTCACAACAAAAAATTTGATTTTGGTGGGATAAGTCTTTCAGCGCTAAAAAATTTTTCGCAAAAAAAAATTTTGAGCCGCCGGGGTCCTACAGTAAAAAATTTTTAAAAAATATTTTTTTTTAGTTTTGACCAGCAACGGTTTTAGCTGCTATGTTGCTTTAAATGATATATATTCATAAAAAAATATTTTTTGTATCTGTGACATCTTAATCGTGTTCTAAAAAAGGGTAAAAAATGCATTGATGATTTTTTTCGATACACGATAAAAATGTCACAAATATGAATAATATTTTTTTTTGGAATATATATCATTAAAAACAACATAAAAACTAAAACCATTGCTTTTCAAAACTAAAAAAAAATATTTTTTAAAAATTTTTTACCGTAGGATTCCTACGGCTCAAAATTTTTTTTTTCGAAAAAGATAAAGATGTCACAGATATGAATAATTTTTTTTTTGGAATATATATCATTTAAAGCAACATAGCAGCTAAAACCGTTGCTGGTCAAAACTAAAAAAAAATATTTTTTAAAAATTTTTTACTGTAGGACCCCGGCCGCCCAAATTTTTTTTTTGCGAAAAATTTTTTAGCGCTGAAAGACTTATCCCTCCAAAATCAAATTTTTTGTCGTGAATAAGCAAACCAAGTAATATAATAATTAATAACAAAAAAATTAAAAATCAAAAAAAAATTTTTTTGGTTTGTATGGAAAAATGATTTTTTAGGCCCCGCTCTTTAAGGCCCCGTCGCGTAGGGAAGGCGTGGTCCTAGGGGCGTAAAATTTTTCCTGAGTTATTTTTAAGTCAAAAGGAAAAAAATGAGCGGGTACCGTCTCAAGATTTCCAACATTTCCAAAATAAGGGACACTCTAATGTACATAGAAAAAAATAAAAAAAATATTTGATTAAATTTTTAATGCTATTGAGTAAAAAATTACTCAATTTTGCACCAGTAAACGATTTAATAGTATTGAGTAAATTTTTGATAAAAATTAATTAAATTTAAAAAAAAAATGGAGTAAATTTTTAATTGACACAATTAAAAATTTACTCAAAATTTATCTATTTATTTTTTTTTTTTAAGTTTAAAAAAGTTTTAAATTTTTTTACAAAAAAAAAAACAAAAAACTTGTTTTTCAAACTTTACCAAACATATTTATGTCTCAAAAACATAGGAAAATTTTATAAAGACGATTACGAACTTTCATATACATACACTTAAACCTATTAACTAAACGAGAATTCAAAAACTATGAGAGTTTAAAAAAAATTAGAAAAACTATTAAATTTTTATTAAATTATTTACTTAAATTGTTTTTAAAATTTTTAAGTAAATTTTTAATTGCGTCAATTAAAAAATTACTCAATTTTTGTTTTTAAATTTAAACAAATGATTACTCAAATTTGTTTCCTCCATATTTGTTCTGTGTACTTTTGTTAAGCAAATGACACATTTTTTAAGTCTGAAGAAGCTTATAATAATGTACTTGTACCCAGTTGATTAGAAAATTAAATTTTTTTGGACCGATTGGTCAGTGCGAACCCTTTTGTGAAGTCGGACTGATCCAACGCCTCCCGCAACGAAAACAAAAAATAGAGAGAAAATTAGAGCTGCGGAGAGACAAGAGAAGAAAGGAAATTATCTGAAATTATTTAAAGCAAAAATGTCATTGAAGAATCTCAAAATTTTTCTGTAGAAAAAATGTTTTGGAATCATAGAATTTTTCTTAAGGAAAAGTCTCGGAATTTTAAAAATTTTCTAAAGGAAAATGGTTTGAGAATTTTTTGAAAAATTTCAAAAATGTTCTTCATGAAAAATTTTTCTATTGGAAAAATGTCTTAGAAGCCGACACTTTTTTATAGAAAACTGTTTCAGAATAGGGGAAATGTATCAGAATCTTGAACCCTTTCTTAAGGAAAAATGTCTCAGAATCTAAGGCTTCCTCTTAAAGAAAAAATTATATCAGAATCTGAAAATTTTTCTGAAGGAAACACGACTTTGAATCTGAGACTTTTTCTATAGCAATAATCTGAGAATTTTTCTAAAGGAAAAACGTCTTAGAATCTGTGACTTTTGTATAGTAAAAATGCTTCATAATCTAAAACTTTTTTAAGGAAAATGTCTAGGAATCAGAGACTTTTAAAATATGAAAAATATTTTAAAATATGCGACTTTTTTAGAGAATGTCACAGAATCTCGGAATCTGATACTTTTTCTATATAAAAAATGCCTTAGAATCCCAAACTTTTTCTATAAGGAAAATGTCTTTTTTTCTACAAGAAAAATGCCTCAGAATCTGCCACTTTTTCTATATGAAAAATCTGAGACTTTTTCAATATGAAAAAAATTCTGAGAAATTTATAATGTAGAAAGTCTTAGATTCTAAGACATTTTTCATACAGAAAATGTGAGACTTTTTCTACATGAAAAATCTAAAATTCTCAGAATCTGAGACTTTTCTACGAGTATATGAAAAATGTCTCAGAATCTGAGACTTTTTCTATATAAAAAATTTCTTAAAATCTGAATCTGAGACTTTTTCTATATGAAAAATGTTTTAGAATCCGAGTCTTTTTCTACATAAAAAATATCTTAAAATTTGAATCTGAGACTTTTTCTATACGAAAAATGTCTCAGAATCTGAGACTTTTTCTATACGAAAAATGTCTCAGAATCTGAGACTTTTTCTATACGAAAAATGTCTCAGAATCTGAGACTTTTTCTATACGAAAAATGTCTCAAAATCTGAATCTGAGACTTTTCTATATGAAAAATGTTTTAGAATCTGAGAATTTTTCTATACGAAAAATGTCTCAGAATCTGAGACTTTTTCTATATGAAAAATATCTCAGAATCTGAGAATGTTTCTATATGAAAAATATCTCAGAATCTGAAACTTTTTTTTTCTATACACTCAAAAGAAAACCTCTATCAAAAAATCTTTAAAATGACTTTCAGTTTAGAATAACAAATTTTTAGCAGATTTTTCTGCTGAAAGCAGAATTCTTTGCCATTCAATTTCTGAAAACAACAGAAATTTTGCAAAACTTTTACTGATTTTGTTTGCTAAGTTTCACAAAGTTTTTGCAGATTATATTGCTAATTTAACAGATATTTTTTGTTATCTTTTTTAAGTATTTTTTTTTAAATGTCATCCTCGTAAAAATGAAAATCAAAAATCTAATAATTAAAGTGGACTAATATAAATAGCTCCCGCTTAAATGAGTCGTTATTAATGTTAGCTTTAATAAAAGAACAGAAACAAACAATTCATCTTAACTCCTTAAGTTGTAAATTTAAGGACTCTCACATGATGACTCTGTACCTTTTTCTTTTTCGAAGTTCACAACTTCAACAGATTTTTGCAAATCTTTACGAAGGCGTCGATATAAAGTGACAAAAAATCCCTAAAATTTGTAAAAATCCCAAAAACTTAAATACCCGCTAATTGGGATTCCGAAATTTTTTTCAATCCCGAAACCCGGAATTCAGAAAAACCAATCCCGATTAAAAGTCCTAGTGCGGAGTATCCATACATTTGCCAAGACCGAATTTAACTTTTTTACTTGTTGGAATTTCAATTGATATTTTTCGAGTTTCAATTGATCTTATACGAATTTCAATTGAGCTTTATTCGAATTCTATTTGTTTTTCCCCCATTTCAATTGATATTTTTCAAATTTAGTTTGATAATCATATTTGATAAACAATTTTCCTAAATTTCATTTGGTTGCTTTTCATTTAAATGTCAAAATATCAAAAGAATTCATAAAACATATTTAATAATAAATTTTAACAAGTGTTGCTGAATGCGTTTATTTTTTCTTTATAATAAATAGACGCTAATTGTATATGTATGTTAATATATTATACTCATATATTAATTTATATACATGCAGTGGTTCTTAAACATTTTTTTAGAAGAAGACAACCTTTTTAATATTTTGATAAATATTAAACGATAGTTGAATTCTGGCTGTGGAAAGTACAAGTTCAAGACAAAAGGGCTAGACTGCTGAAATTTGGCATGAATATGTGTATATAACACCGCCCGACAGCCTATATTAAACATGAAACAAATACAAAATTTGTTTCTTGATCCTGCTTCCTTTTAAAAGAACTTCAAAGTTTCAGAGGATTACATTTTAAAAAATATTTTTTACATTTTCGTACTTGACATAGTATGCCACAATATAGTGATGGTAAATGAAAGAAAGACGCTCTCCCCTAAGTTTCCTTTTTTTTTTTATTTTGCAATATCTGGAAAAATGGTGTTAATAGTGTCCTTTAAAAACTTTTATCAACATAAATTGTTAAATGATATTGAAGGATAAAATTTTGTTTTTTCTGATGTGTCAAAATAATAAAATGGGAAAATTAGCAGAGATCCTCCTCTTTCATTTGCCATCAGATAAGTATAAATATTTAAAAAAATATTTTACAAAAATGTAATTATCTAAAACTTTAAAGTCCTTTAAAAAGGAAACAGGATCACGAAATGAAAAACTATAAATGTAGTTTTACTATATTTAGTCTCTAGTTTCAAACGTATATCATCCAGTTCCTGTTTAACGACTTTTTTCCTTTTTTTCGGCCAGGTTTAGTTCGTAAATGGAAACCAAAATCCCGGCTAAAAATGTTGTATATTATCATATATGATATCATATATGAGACCATATACAGTAGCATATATAGTATCAAATATGGTCTCATATATGACCATATTCCAAAATTGGCGCTTATATAAGACACGATCATATATGATCTAATATATGTGATCATATATTAGATCATATATTGAATCATATATTGGATAATATATTGAATCATATATGGGATCATATATGATGTCGTTTTCAATTTGTTTTACATTCTTTTTCATATTTTTTATTTATTTTTTTCATTTTAAACTATATGTAATAGATTATTATGTATATATTCACCAGAATTGCAAACGGTGTACATAAGTATAATTTAAAATTAAAAATATTTTTTTATTAATTTTGGTGTTTTCATATATTTTAATGAAACCCTTTAGTTTGATGATTTTCATTTTTTAGTTACTATCGTTTGCATTTTTGGTGACCATATAAAAATAAATTATTTAACTTATAGATATGAGAATACATTTTGATAGTCAACAAAATAATTTGAACATAAAAGATCTTATATATCAAGTTTTTCAATTGATATCAATTACGAAAGATGCGAGCAAAGAGCTTATTAAAGGAACGTTGATTTCCATTGTGTTTTCTTGTTTTAGTGTTAATTCCTATTATCTTCAGACTTAGCGTTTTTGTTATGGTATAAGGCTCTATTTTACAATATTTATAATCAAAATCTAAAAAAAGGATATAAAATAATATTAATATTTAAGATATTTCTAGAATTTCATTTAACGAAGCAACCATGTACCTTTAAAGATTGGCTAGATACTGCTAGTTTGGTTTGGTTGTAAGTGGCTGCTGACGTTTTACGTCAACACACGTAGACTCTGAGGTCCATTGTGATACCACGGGACCGTAATAGGTTCCCCTACTAGTCCCTGTCGTTAAACCAATTTGAGCTTCTTATGAAACTCCTTAGATATTGAATTTTGACATCCGACAAATCAGAAAGATCGTACAGCTCCCTAGATCCCAGTGAAGCAAGTCTCTGACCAGAAAGTGCCGGGCAATGGAAAATAAAGTTTTCGATAGTTTGCAACTCCTCTTCATCCATGCAACTCCGGCAAAAGTCATTCGACGGCACATTTAACCGCACATTATACTGCTAGTTACATACATACATGTTGGAGTGTATTTTGTTAAGAGCTAAAGCTCATTGGATGCTAAAGACTATGGAATGCTTTTTAAGGAAAGATATATTGTCTTTCAGAAATCCATCTGAAAAAAATATTAAAAATTATTACATTTCTTTTTTATTCCAGCAAAAAAGAACTTGCTACTACTAAATGCATGCATCAAAAGAGACTTCGATTAAAAGCAATATATTTAGTAGTATGTATTTTATCTTGCTGGGTTATGTTTGTAAGAATATTTGAAGGATAGGGATAAAAACTATTTCTACTTACATCATGTTTGTAAGGATATTTGAAAGACAGGGATAATAACTATTTCTACTTACATCATGGTGACAATGTGCCAGGTTGTCACTTTCGCTTATAGACAGCTTTCTTGTAATTGTATAAAGACGTTGTCCTTCCCAAATCGTTACTCAACCTTAAAACTGATACGTTCTTTTCATTTCGATTTGCTTTGGCGACAGTTAGCGATTTAAAAATAGTTTGTAGTTTTGGAACCGTAGTGATAACATTATGGTCGTACATATGCCCTCTGCTCTAAGTTAAGCGAGCTTAACGTACCTCCGCATGGTTGAATTTTTTAGTAACTCGGCATTCAAACTTCTTATACGTTCTTTCCATTTCCTATTTGCTACAGTAAGGGATTTCAAAATAATTTATAGCGTTGGAACCGTAGTGATAACATTTCTGGTGGTGCATATGTCCTTTTCTCCAAGTTGTGTGAGCTTAACGTTACTCGGCCTCAAAACTGCTTATACGATCTATCATTTCCATTTTGTTATGGCGACATTAAGGGATTTCAAAATAGTTTGCAGTATTGCAATCGCAGTGAAAACATGATGGTGGTGCATATGCCCTCTCCACGAAGTTGCACGAGATTAACGAAGCTGCGTAGTTTAATTTTCTTCAACATCAAAGCACTCTATTATTGTATTTGCGACATATGTATGTACATTTACTCATTTTGAATATGATCTTGTTTTGGAATAAAATGTCCACGATTATACTTGTTATGACATTGAACTGGAAAAAAATAATACATATGATTTTATAATTCTAAATACATATTAATAAAAACTTACCTTTTCCATTTTTTTTATGTAAAAGTAACTTTTTTAATCAGAATATTTTGCAACTAGGAAACAATATTTGTTAAATTATTGATACGAATCAGTATTAAGGTATAAATATGGTAATAAAATATAATTTCAATCGTAAAAAACTTTTATTTTGTAATTCCGGTTGATATTTTCATACACGTGCACTAAAATTTAACATTTATGATAACATATATGTTTCCATATATGATATCATATATGGCGCATATTTTATATACGACCACATATATGGGATCGTTTCTTGCATATATGGTCACATATATGTTTCCATATATGTCATATATGATCATATAAAGATCTATATATAAGCATATATGAACATACACATTTATTTTTAGCCGGGATTGTTTTTTTTTTTAATATTTTCAGCGGGGAAATTTTTTTTCAATTTTTCAAAATTTTTGAGAATATAAAAGATTTGGCAAATCCAAATTTAACACCCATTTGCTTTGTTGAGACATTAAATAACAAAAATTAATGTTAGATTCCGTCTTAAAAAAAAGTTTGAGAATAACAGCTGTAATGATTTTGCAAAAAATAACATTACAAAGATTTTGGCAAAAGATTTATGCATGATTTCAATCCGATAAATGCACAAAAAAAAATTTAGAATATAAATAAACATTATTGAAGGATCTGTGAGATATTAATTATACTGTTGTTGTTTTTGTAAATAAATTTTAATTTGAACCATAAACATTTGACGTGATATATTTTGTATACAATACACCTTTCGACTTAAAATTAATAAAACTTTACGATCAATAATTTTCTGTAACTTATGTGAGAAGATTTTCAGTGGGAAATTCATATTTTCCTTTCATTTACAAGGAAGGTATCCCATAGCTTACACTCCGATTGTCCTGCACTTTTAATGTGTTGTAGAGGACCAAAATCTAAGATGTACCGGTTTTTCGGTTAAAGGTGAGAAATGGAAGAGTGAAAAGCGGGATTTTTTTCGTTATTTTGATTTTTTTTCGTATTTCTTCCAAAAGAACTAAATCCACATATTATATGGTTGGAAAGGTTTGTTTAGGGACAAGTACAAATATTTCAAAAATATTTTACATAGTTTTTAAAACTTTGAAGTCCTTTTAAAAGGAAACAGGATCACGAAATGAAAAACTGTAAATGCAGTTTTTCTCCATTTGATCTCTACTTTCAGACGTATATCATCCGGTTCATGTTTAATATTAGCTGTCGGAACGGTGTTATCTGACTTAGAGATGCTCTCGTGACACGAAATTGTATCAGGTGGGTAATTCCAAAAACTTTCGCCCCACTGTTCGGAAACATGCCTTTGGACGCCACTGAGAATTTGGCTCATAGATATCCACGTTTATATGAGATATGTTGCATTTTTGGATTTTCAAAATTTGCTGTAGTTTTCAAATTATCGCGGGTCAAAGTTCGACTTTTTTAGCAAAAGTCAGAAAAATACATGACGTTTAACGTGCTCTAACTTTTTAACTAGTAATCCGATTATCACAAGTATGGGCTCATATGAAAGCTTAATTCTTCTTCTTTTAGGAAATATTTTCAAAAGCATACGGTTTTTTTCAGAAGTGTTGCAAAAATTCAAAAACATTTTTTTTTGCGAATATTTAAAAAAATACATCTTCGATTTTTTTAAAAAAAAGTTTGGTGATAAACAATACTGTTTTGTACAACATATCCAAAATTTAGAGTGGGATCCCAATGGGATCAAAAAATATTCTGGTTTTAGTACGAAGTTCTTAAATTTTACCTTAGAAAATTAAAATTTTATGTTTCTTCAATATAAAAATTTAAATTTTCAAAGAAAATTATACTATTAAAATTTTGAAAAACATTAAAAACATTAGAAATTTAAATTTTCTAAGGGAAAAATATGAGAACCTCGTACTTAAAACAGAATAGTTTTTGATCCCATGGAGATCCCACTCTGAATTTTGAATATATTATACAAAACATTGTTATTTTTCACCAGAATTTTTTAAAAAAAAATCGAAGATGTGTTTTTTTAAATATTCGAAAAGAAAAAATGTTTTTGCATTTTTGCATCATTTCTGTAAAAAAAACTGTGTTATTTTAAAAATATTTTCTAAAAGAAGAACCCCAGCTTTCACATGAGCCTAAATTTGTGAAAATCGGGTCATTGGTTAAGAAGTTACAGCTCTTTAAACGTGATGTATTTTTCTTACTTTTGCTTAAAAATTCAATCTTTGACCCGCCATAATTCGTTAAATACACTAAATGTAAAAAAACGATATATGGTACATATATCATATTTATGAGGGCTATCTATGTGTTAAGGTTCAAATTAATCTGAGACACCATTTCCAAAAATGACTAAAATTTGAGCTAAATTTTCTGGAATGGCCCAGGTACTTATTTTAGGTCGTTTAACAAATCCAAGCTTCAGGAGCAGCAAAAATTCGAAAAAAAAATATAAGAACCACTCTTGAAAACATGATGATGTTTTTTTTTGAATTCCAACGACGATGTTTTTTGAATTCCAAAGCCCACATACACAGTAAAAATATGGAGGAAACAAATTTGAGTAATCACTTGTTTAAATTTAAAAACAAAAATTAAGTAATTTTTTAATTGACGCAATTAAAAATTTACTTAAAAATTTTAAAAACAATTTAAGTAAATAATTTAATAAAAATTTAATAGTTTTTTAATCTTTTTTTTAAACTCTCATAGTTTTTGAATTCTCGTTTAGTTTATAGTTTTTTGTGTATGTATATGAAAGTTTGTAATCGACTTTATACAATTTTCCTATGTTTTTAAGACACAAATATGTTTGGTAAAGTTTAAAAAAAAAAGTTTTTTGTTTTTTTTTTGTAAAAAAATCTTAAACTTTTTTAAACTTTTAAAAAAATAAATATGTAGATACATTTTGAGTAAATTTTTAATTGTGTCAATTAAAAATTTACTCAAATTTTTTTTCAAACATTTAATAAATTTTTATTAAAAATTTACTTAATACTATTAAATATTTTACTGGTGCAAAATTGAGTAATTTTTTACTCAATAGTATTAAAAATTTACTCAAATATTTTTTTTATTTTTTTCTGTGTACATTTAGTTTGTTTATTTGACTTAAAACTTTTATAAAATATACATATTATTCGATTACACTGTGGAACAAATTCAGGTTAGCAAACGTTAGGTCGATTCTGAGAGTGAGGGGTGAAAATAGAGGCTAAATTAGAAAACCCGTATCGCGGCGTTTGTTTATGTTAGTTCGAATTTTTTTTTAATCGACCTTCGAACTTAGCAGTCAATTGCCGATTTTCAGTATATTGTTTAAATATTTTTTGGCTAATAACTTGTCGAATAATTGATATTTTTTCAATTTGCAAAAGCCAAATTATTGCTAGAGACCTGTCCAACAATAATTTTTTTTTAAAAAATTGATTTAGAAAATTTTTGTGGTGCTTATAAAGCAAAATGTTGAAAAAATTACTTTTTTTCATGCTTTTTGAAAATATTTTGCTTCATAAGCATGTTCATTGTTGGACAGGACTCTAGCAATAATTTGGCTTTTACAGATTGAAAAAATATCAATCATTCGACGAGTTATTAGCCAAAAAACCATATGAACAATACACTCAGAAAATTATGTAAGTTACTACATGTTAGTTGTTTGTATATTTTACTGTAGTTAGTTGATTTCAACTACAAAGTCAGTTGTTTTTGTATGAAAAATATCAAACAACTATTTCTGTTAGTTATTTTAAGTCGTTTTTTTTTAACAACTAACAAAAAAGTACTGTTATGTAGTAACAGTTATTTAAAGTAGTTAATTCAATTTTTTTTATCTCTGAAAATTTTTCAAAAAATAAAAAAAATTCTCGTTTTTTTTATTTTTCACAACTTTTTTAAAAAAAATTTGGTCTTCAATTTTTTTTCTAAAAAAAAATTTAACAAAAAAATATTTATTGATTATTTTATTTTTACTACATTTTAGTTGTTTTGACTACAAATGTAAGAAGTTTTTACTACATAAGTCAGTTGTTTTTTGTCAGTTAAAATAACTAACTTTGTTAGTTGATTTAACTGAAAAAGTAGTTGACCCCAAAACAACTTACAAAGTAGTTATTTTAACTGACATTTTCAGTTGATTTAACTAACATAATTTTTTGAGTGTATGCTGAAAATCGTCATTTGACTGCAAAGTTTGAAGGTCGATTAAAAAAAAAAAAATCAAACTAACATAAACAAACGCCGCGATACGGGTCTTCTAATTTAGCCTCCATTTTCACCCCCTCACTCTCAGAATCGACCTAACTTTTGCTTACCTGAATTTTTTCCACAGTGTTATTCGACATAAATTCTTCGATTAATCCTTTAATCGAAATTAGCAATTTTAAATTAATCGAACAATTATTCGTCTAAAATTTTTCGATTAATGGAATAAGAATTAATAGACTGAACACTCTAACAAGAACTATAAAATTTTTCTTTTTCTTTAATAAAATCTAAGCGCGTAAAAATCAATTAAAAATTTTCTTACAAATTACAAAAATTTTACAAATATTTCAAAATATGTCAACAATAATTTAATCATCTTATTAATTAATTTAATAACAAAGAAGAAGACATCTAATACAAATTACGTTAGTTATTTATTAAACAAATTAAAGACACATGGTCACTAGGGTGGCACGAAAAACGACATTTGTTGTATTTCGTCAAGCAAATATTTTTTTTCATTTTAGTCTAAAAATTCTATATTTAAAATTTTGCGAAGTCACACAATGTTTAAGCTGAATTCACAATGACGCAGTACTCTGTGCCAGAGAGTGGATTTTTTTCCTTTCTCTTTCGCACTTACACATTTATTGTATGATGTCGTCTCTAGACACAAAGAAAAAGCTTCATTAATATAATGAAACTCATCATAAAAGTTCGTCCAATTAAATTGTTTCATTATATTTATGAAATGTTTCATAAATATTCATAGTATTTATGAAACATTTCATTATATTTATGAAACTTTTTATAATGTTTTTGAAAACTTCATTAAAAAGTTTCATTGGACGAACTTTTATGACAAATTGTTTTAAAGTTCTTTGAGTGCATTTTTAGAGAGTACAGAGTACCCCGACATTGTGTCGGAGCCATAAGCCGTGCCGTAGAATAGGGTTTTGGAACTGATTGTTTGGAACGGAAAGTTTGGCTTGAGCAATGATTTTTGTTAGAAACTGTCTCGATTGACAATTGCTTAATCCTTTTCTGTGCAAGTAAACATTTTTTTACAGATGTTGTTCAAAAAAGATCAATTGTAATTCGAAAATTCCATTTGTAATTTAAAAATTCCAATTGTAATTCGAAAAACTTCAATTTTAATTTAAAATAAATCAATTTTTATTCGAAAAAGACAAAATGAAGTTCGAAAAAGATCAATTGTAATTCGAGAAAGATCAATTGTAATTTAAAAAAGATCAATTGTAATTCGAAAAAGATCAATTGTAATTCGAAAAAGTTAATTTTTAATTAAAAAAAGATCAATTGTCATTTGAAAAAAGATCAATTGTAATTCGAAAAACATCAATTGTAATTCGAAAAACATCAATTGTAATTCGAAAAAGATCAATTGAATTTCCACTAATCTTTTTATACCCTCCACTTAGTGATAGAGGGTATATATAAGTTTGTCATTCCGTTTGTAACTCATCGAAATATCGGTCTGGGACCCCATAAAGTATATATATTCATGATCCGCGATCGATTTTAAGACATTCTAGCGATGTCCGTCTGTCCGTCTGTCTGTGGAAATGGTGATCACGACCAAAATACTACACGGATATGACTGAAACTTAACATATTTATTGGAAGTTCTCCTGAGAAGTTTGGTATTGTATTTGAGCAATATCGGTTCAGCGGTTCAAAAGTTATGAACGAAAATGTAAGGACACCTCAAAAATTTTAGTACATTCAACATAACCTAAAAATACAAAATGATTTAATTCGGCTGCTGGTTGACATATGTGAACATAATTGAACACCAAATGGTATTTGAACAAGTATGAACATATTTTTGACAAAAAAAAAAATAAATCGCGGATTTTTTTTCCAAATTTTTTTTTTTCGCGAAATTTTTTTTTCAATTTTCTTTTAAAAAAAGTTTTTTGGAATAATCTTTTTGAAATTGTGGAGGGTATCACTACATTCGGCAAGGCCGAATTTAACTTTTTTACTTGTTTGAACTACAATTGAAATTTTTGAATTAAAATTGATATTATTTGAATTACAATTGATCTTTTTCGAATCATAATTGATTCATTTCGAATAACAATTGATCGTTTTTGAAATACAATTGATCTTTGGAATTAAAATTGATCTTATTCGAATCACAATTGATTTATTTTGAATAACAATTGATATTTTTGGAATTACAATGGATCCATAAATTAGCTCTTCACCTGACAAAATTCACCAAAATTAATTTTTCGTACCATTCCAATGGTCACCCAAAAAACAATCAATTTTTTTTTTTTAAATTATCCATATGTACTCGAACTAAATGTACGTAAATATATATTTTATGTATGTTTGTATGATATGTTTGTATCTTTGTCCACATTGTGATAATTTCTAATACTGACTAAATGTCTGTGTTAGTTACTGACTGAATGCCAATCTTCACATGTGGTAGCATATTGAAAATCCCCACGAATGAAAACAATAACAAATGCTACATTGAAATAAAAGAAATATTTTAATGATGATGTTCTGAAAATACTGAATACAAAATTAAGACATTACTACACCATTTACATAAGATATAAATATATATTTTACTGGTCCATTGGAAGTTATTTTGCTGGGCGTCGATTTTGGGGTAGTTTGGAAATGGTTAACTCTGGGGATGTCGCGATTATTTGTCGTGATTCGTGAAATTTTAAATTTCTATACCCTTCAAATTCTTTGGGCACGAAAAGTGACTATATTTCTTTATGTTTTATAGACTCAAACTCAAAAAACTTACCAAAAACTTTTTCACGGTTTTTTTGGAGGAATTTTGTCAATTTATTTGCTCCACCCTAATGTTTATTCAATTAATTAAATTCTGATAAAATAAATTACAAATTACAAAAAAAAAAATCAAAAATTTTTTAATTAATTATTTAGGAGAAATAATACCTAATATTTTTGAACAAGAGAAATCTAAACAAGTAATTTAAATTCGGCTATGCGGAATCTTGTATACCCTCCAACATGCAAAAAAATGAATAAAAAGTTGCAGGGTCGTTTTTTTGTGGGGGGGCAACTTTCCTCTCGAGTATGTGTTTAAAAATTCTTCTGCTTTTTGCACTAAATAAATAAAAGTTTATCATAATTTACAAAAAAAAATTTTATTCCACGCCCATAAAGGGGGGGGGGGGGCGCAGACCGAAAAAACGAGATTTTCCAATTCTCGGGGTCCAAATGCAGGACTTTGAACTTCTTGCATAAAAATGTTGCATTTGTTAAACAAAAACAAAAACAATTATGTAAAAAAATTATATTTTTCAGAGGTTTGTTTAGTTCTTTAAGGGGGAACTTTTTCCCCCTGATCCGATTTTGTTAATTTACGAATTTAAGTTGTCTAGGAACATAAGACATATTCGTGCCAAATGTCGGGGGTCTAGCTCTTTTATTTTGGACTGCATCGTGTTAACTACAGACGGACGAACGGACATCGCTAGAATGTCTTAGAATCGATCACTGATCATAAATATACATACTTTATGGGGTCCTAGACTGATATTTTAATGCGTTACACACGGAATGGCAAACTGAGTATACCCCCATACTGTAGTTGGAGGGTATAAAAAGATTTAAGTGACAAGAAATCTTAAAGTATAAAAAATTCTAAAATACTGTACTCAAATTATTTTTTGACAAAATTTAAAATTTTGACAAAATTTTATTTTTTTGACAGTTTTTTTCATATTGACCAATATATTTTTGACAAAAAATTTTATCGACAATTTTTTTACAAAATTTTATTTTTTCGACAAAATTAAATTTTTTTGACCAACATTTTTTTTAATACACCCTTAGATTTCCCATATTGCTCAAAATGGGTGTAATTTCATATTGTCAAAAAAAAATTGTGGCAAAAGAAAAACAAGTAAAAAAGTAAAATTCGGCCTTGCCGAATGTAGTGATACCCTCCATAATTTCTAAAAGATAATTGCAAAAAAACTTTATTTAAAAGGAAATTACTTTTGAAAAAAAAAATTCGCGAAAAAAAATTTTGTTAAAAAAAAAATCCGCGATTTTTTTCTTTTTTTGTCAAAAAATATGTTCGTACTTGTTTAAATATTATTTGGTGTTCAATTATGTTCACATATGTCAACCAGAAGCCGAATTAAAGCATTTTGTATTTTTAGGTTATGTTGAATGTACTGAAATTTTTGAGGTGTGCTTTTCGTTCATAACTTTTGAACCGCTGAACCGATATCGCTCAAATGCAATACCAAACTTTTCGGGAGAACTTCCAATAAATGTGTTAAGTTTCAGTCATCTCTGTGCAATATTTTGTCCGTGATAGCATTTTCCACAGACAGACAGACGGACATCGCTAGAATGCCTTAAAATCGATCGGGCATCATGAATATATATACTTTATAGGGTCCAAGACCGATATTTCGATGAGTTACAAACGGAATGATAAAACTTATATATACCCTCTTTCACTAAGTGGAGGGTATGAAAATTAGGACATTTAAAAATTACACTGTGCTAAGTAGTCGCAAAAATTAACACCTTGCTGGTAAAGCTAATTCGGGTACGCTGAACTCAATGGTGCTAGCCGTTTTTCGAAGTAAGCGCTCGTATTCGCGATATTCGCGATTTAAAAATTTAAACTAAAGTACAACAAAAATTTAATTTTATGGTTTTGGGATAGTTTTTAAATATTAATTTAGAAAATACATTGTTTTTTTTTTGCGAAAAAAAAAAAAAATTTCGCGAAAAAACAAGTTCTTTTCGCAACAAAAAAAAAAATCGCGGTAAAAAATGTTCGTATATGGAAACACTAGCATACCATCCCGGTACTTCGTTACCGGTTGCATTGAATATCGGATAATAGAAGGATCAGAATTGCTCTTCCGATTTCAAGAAAATCCCCTAAGTAGTCTTTGTTTTATTTACTTGTTCCCAGCTCTATTCCATTACGCACCCCGTTCTAAAAGTTTAAATTTTAAAATATTTCCTTCTCTTGGGTGTTATTTCTGGGGCTTTGAGTTTAATAGTTAGGTAGGTAAAAATAACCATTGCCCCCTTTCCCCTTAAAACTAAATTTTCCAAAAAATGTGTTTTTGTGCTAGATCACCTATTTAAAATAAGAAGTTTCCCAACTAATATTTCAAGAAATATAAGAAAAATCAAAATTTACACTTTTTCATTATTATAAGAACAAAAAAAAGTGCAAAAAGTACACTTTCTTACCCCCGTTATAAACGGAATTTCCAAAAAGAACCTCTTCCAGAATATTTTTTGTTTTCTTCACTCTTTTCCATATTTCAATTTTCTAGGATCATTATTTTAGCAAATATTTAAAGTACAAAGAGGATTTTACATTCCTAATTTTAAATTTCTAGAACCATTACGTCAAAAATATCAAAGGTACCGAAAATACACTTGTTAGCCTTTTTACCCCGCTAAGAAGCGAAAAACGTATTTTTCACAGAATGCCGTTTTTACCGAATATATCTACATTAAAAATTTTAAGATTCTAGGAAATATAAAAAGTTTCTATAAATATATTTTTAGGAAATAAAAAAGTATTAAAAATTTTACTTCCGGTACTTTTAATAAAAGGTACTTTTTATAAAGGATACTTTTAATGAAAGGTACTTTTTATAAAAGGTACTTTTTATAAAAGGTACTTTTTATAAGAGGTACTTTTTATAAAAGGTACTTTATATAAAAGGTACTTTTTATAAAAGGTACTTTTTATTAAAGGTACTTTTTATAAAAGGTACTTTTTATAAAAGGTACTTTTTATAATAGGTACTTTTTATAAAAGGTACTTTTTATAAAAGGTACTTTTTATAAAAGGTACTTTTTATAATAGGTACTTTTTATAAAAGGTACATTTTATGAAAGGTACTTTTTATAACAGGTACTTTTTATAAAAGGTACTTTTTATAAAAGGTACTTTTTATAAAAGGTACTTTTTATAAAAGGTACTTTTTATAAAAGGTACTTTTATAAAAGGTACTTTTTATAAAAGGTACTTTTAATAAAAGGTACTTTTTATAAAAGGTACTTTTTATAAAAGGTACTTTTTATAAAAGTTACTTTTTATAAAAGGTACTTTTAAAATGTACTTCTTTTAAAAGGTACTTTTTATAAAAGGTATTTTTTATAAAAGGTACTTTTTATAAAAGGTACTTTTTATAAAAGGTACTTTTTATAAAAGGTACTTTTTATAAAAGGTACTTTTTATAAAAGGTACTTTTTATAAAAGGTACTTTTTTATAAAAGGTACTTTTTATAAAAGGTACTTTTTATAAAAGGTACTTTTTATAAAAGGTACTTTTTATAAAAGGTACTTTTTATAAAAGGTACTTTTTATAAAAGGTACTTTTTATAAAAGGTACTTTTTATAAAAGGTACTTTTTATAAAAGGCACTTTTTATAAAAGGTACTTTTTATAAAAGGTACTTTTTATAAAAGGTACTTTTTATAAAAGGTACTTTTTATAAAAGGTACTTTTTATAAAAGGTACTTTTTATAAAAGGTACTTTTTATAAAAGGTACTTTTTATAAAAGGTACTTTTTATAAAAGGTACTTTTTATAAAAGGTACTTTTTATAAAAGGTACTTTTTATAAAAGGTACTTTTTATAAAAGGTACTTTTTATAAAAGGTACTTTTTATAAAAGTTACTTTTTATAAAAGGTACTTTTTATAAAAGGTACTTTTTATAAAAGGTACTTTTTAAAAGGTACTTTTTATAAAAGGTACTTTTTATAAAAGGTACTTTTTATAAAAGGTACTTTTTATAAAAGGTACTTTTTATAAAAGGTACTTTTTATAAAAGGTACTTTTTATAAAAGGTACTTTTTATAAAAGGTACTTTTTATAAAAGGTACTTTTTATAAAAGGTACTTTTTATAAACCGTACAGAATTTTCAGAAAGTACTTGTTCCAGAATGTTTTATTTCGCTAAAGGATCCTACAGTTCAAATTTTAAGTTTGAATGACCATTATTTCAGTATATAAAAAAAGTATCAAAAGTACACTTTTTTACCCATTTTACCCCCGTAGAGTCAACATTGGCGAAAACCCAGACTTAGTAAATCTATTTTCCGGGAGGTGAACCTACATTGCAAATTTCAAGTTTCTAGTACTATTATTTAAGGAAATATAAAAGGTACCAAAAGTACAGTTTTTTACCCTTTTTACCCCCTTAGAATCAACATTGGCAAAAACCGAGACTAACTGGATATATGTTCCAGGATGTGAACATACAAACCAAATTTCAAGTCTCTATGATCATTATTTCTGGAGATATAAAAAGTACCAAAAGTACAGTTTTTTGCCCTTTTTACCCCCTTAGAATCAACACTGGAAAAAAATCCGGCCTTAGTGTATCTGTGTTCCGCGAGGTGAACATACAGTCCAAATTTCAGGTCTCTATGATCATTATTTCAGGAGATAAAAAAATACCAAAAGTACAGTATTTTACCCTTTTTACCCCCTTAGAATCAACACTGACAAAAATCCAGCCTTACTGGATCTATATTCCGGGAGGTAAACATACAGTCCAAATTTCAAGTCTCTACGACCATTATTTCAGGAGATATAAAAAGTACCAAAAGTACAGTTTTTTACCCTTTTTACCCCCTTAGAATCAACACTGACAAAAATCCAGCATTTGTGGATCTATGTTCCGGGAGGTGAACATACAGTCCAAATTTCAAGTCTCTACGACCATTATTTCAGGAGATATAAAAAGTACCAAAAGTACAGTTTTTTACCCTTTTTACCCCCTTAGAATCAACACTGACAAAAATCCAGCCTTAGTGGATCTATATTCCGGGAAGTGAACCTACAGTCCAAATTTCAAGTCTCTAGTTTCAGCGGTTTGGGCTGGGCGATGATGAATCAGTCAATAAGTCAGTCAGTCAGTCAGTCAGTCAGTCAGTCAGTCACATTACTCTTTTATATATATAGATATATGTACTATGATATATTGCTACATATATGAAGATACCCAATCAGAAAAATACAAACGGGCCAACGTTGGAATGAAGTTGGCGGCGACGGTACCAACGTTGGCAAATCATGTCCGTTTTTAAGTCTACGACGTCTACAAAAGTCTATCGATTTTTTTTTTTTTTTGGAAAATTTTCAGAACCTGTCCTGAAATTTTTAATTTTTAATAAAAGTCAATTTATCAAAAATTCGGCCACTTTTTTTTAAACAGTTTTTTTTGAAAGTTTAGATGTCTGTCTATACCAATGGTTCTCAAATGGTATAGACAGTTTCATTCTGGTATAGACAGAATGAAACTATTCCACGACCCCTAGGGGGTCGTGGAATAGTTTCAGGGGGGTCGCGAACAATTTTGTTAAAACTTAAATTTTAGTAAATTTAAAACACATTTGTTGTGTTATAAAAATATACAAATACTTTTATTAAAGAAATAAATTATTTCCATCACTTAAGGTCCCTCCGTAATCACTGTGCAGTTGTTAATTTTCCGGAATGCCCAACACTGATTTGTGAAGTTTTTTGGCTGAGTCTGGGATCTGACAGTTCGTTTTCTATTAATTTGTCGATGCTGATTTCGAATCTGGGTTTCAAATTTTTCTAGTACGTTAGGTTTTTGAGAAAATTAAAGGCAAAGTTCACAAAAACGTATTCTTGTGCATTTTTAAGAGTTTTGTTTGTGATATTTTTAAATGCGCCTGGGATCTGACCAATTTTTTCGATTAACTTTTTAATGCTGATTCCAAATCTGGATCCGAATAACAGATCTATTTTCGTGATCGAATAAAATTTCGATCAATACCAAACATTGGTACATAATTTTGAAAAAAGAACAATCATTACTTAAAATTGAACTTTAAATGCTTTCTTGGTAAACAATTCTTTATTTCTGATCAGGTTAAGCTGGTGTTTTTCTTTTATTTTTCGAAATAAAAAACGGATGACAATAGTAAGTTTCGATATAAAAAGCCGTAGTTCGTGACATGGTTTCCAAATTTTTGAGGAAATAAAGGTCATAATTCACAAAAATTGTGTTTTTTTTATTTTTTAGAAGTTTTTGGTATGCGTCTAGGATCTGACCACGCGGTTTAGATTAATCTTTCAATGCTGCTTCTAAATTTTATTTCCAAATTTTTCCATTACTTCAGGTTTTTAAAAAAACTGAGGGCAAAGTTCACGTTAATAATTTTTTTTTTTATGTGGGGGGGTCGCGAAAAATTTTAAATATTGAGAAGGGGTCGCAAAGAAAAAGTTAGTGAGAAGCTCTGGTCTATACACACATAATAATGCATACATGAGACATTCCACACCAAATGTCCCGCTACAGAAAAACATGTGTCCCGTAAATTTCTGAATAGGTTGTTTGGATTAGAGATTGGCGCTGGTCACGTGATTCGCGTGATTCACGTGAATCACTCGAGAGTGTGAGTGATTTTCATTTCAATCACGTGATTGTGAGTGAGTGTGAGTTGAAAAAAAATCTGAGTGAGTGATTAGTGAGTGAGTCGTATATTTTTTGCGTGAGTTTGAGTGATTAGATTTTTTGATTTGCCGAAATTTTTTTTTAGTTTTTTGTAAAAAATTTTTTTGGAGTTTTTTTCTTTTTTTGGTAAGAAAATTTTATTGCGTGAGTAGATTTTGCGTGACTTACGCGTGAGTGTGATTGAATCTGGCGTGATTCACGCGTGAGTGTGAGTAAGTTTTTTATTACTCACGTGAATAGTGAGTGAGCGTGAGTAAAAAAAAAAATTGCGTGAGTGATTAGTGAGTGATTCGACTATTTTTTGCGTGAGCGAGTGTGAGTCAAAATCCACTCACGCGCCCATCTCTAGTTTGGATAGCCCTATATGGAACTAAGAAAATTGCGTTTTTTGTTTTTCTAATTTTCTAAAACTGGGCTTAGAAGGCGTGGTCAAATATTGGAAAAATGGTCAAATTTGTGGCGAGTTGCCTTGATTAAATATTTATCACATTAAAACGGAATGCACCACAATCTCAAAAATTTACATTCTTATATAGTTTTGTATGGGCTATCGATTAAATTTTTTTTTTTTTTGGAAAATTTTCAGAACCCGTTCTGAAATTTTCCATTTTTTAAAAAAGTCAATTTATCAAAACTCCGGCCACTTTTTTTTATTTTTTATTTTTTAAGTTTAGACGTTTGTCCATCCACACAAAAAAAATCAGAAACGCGTTCTTCGTTTTTTTTCGAGAAAATCGCGTTTGAATTTTAAATTTCATAACAATTTTGTAATTTGCTTGTTTTAACGTTGCGAATGAGTAATATTTATGCAAATTATATTACTCATTCGCAACGTTAAAACTTTTAACGTCGTTTATGCATTAAAGTTGGGTTTCAATCGGTCCAGTTTTAGTAACACGTACCCCGCACAAAAGTTTTTATATACCCGAGTAAAAACATTTATATATAGACGTACACCCAAAAAAAAACGTGGGTAATCAATACTAAAAATTTAACTAAATTTTAGTTCAAAAGGACCTAGTGCAGAAATTGGTAACCAATACTAAAATTTTTTACTAATATTATTGAAAACCAGTAAAAATTGCTTATTTTAGTACTTTGAAGATACTAAAATTAGTAGCTAATTAGCAGATTTTGGTACAATATCACTTACTAAACCTTTTACTGTAGAATTATTTTGAGTGTATATAATTTTATCCAATCATATAAAACATTATATGATTACATATAAGTTAACAGATTTTCTTAATTTTTATATGGAGTTATATGTAATTACATATTATTTGATGATAATTCAGATACCCGAGTAAAAAAAAGTTATATGACGCAATATTTAATTTTATATGAACAGATATGCTTTTATGTAAATCCATATTAATTTTGATCCGAAAATTGGTGGATCGAATATAATACGATTATATCAAATTCTATTATTTTTGATAAAATAATATCAAATTTGATTCAGTTTGATCCCAAAAATGGGTCTATCTAATTGTATTAAATCATATCTTATCTGTTAAAATTCGATAAATTTTTATATAATTGGATGTTATCTTGTAAAATTTTTTGGAATTTAAAACGTGAAATTAGAAATTATTTTATCAGATTGGATGCATTATCAATTAGAAGAGTTTTTATTGCATTCTTCGGAATTTTTTCGGGACTTAGCTAATTATTAAAAATTTGTATTTTTTTTTTCTAAAATCATTTATAAGTGATTTAAAATTCCAAAAAATGTTTGTGGCTTAGAAAATTTAAAAACATTTTTTCGGAACTTAAAAATTTTTCAAAAAAAATAAAATTTTTCCTAAAGACATTTTCAATGAATTTTTTTATCCCAAAAAAAAATTGCCAAAAAAATATTGTGTCCGGGACTTTGGAAAATTTTCATAAAATATTTTAGGAAGTTTTTTAATTATTTTTTAATTGTCCGGGACTTAGAAAATTTTGAAAAATTTTTTCGGGATATAAGTAATTATAAATAAAATCATATATCTTTTTATCTGTCATATCTAAAAATTCCCGACCTTATAAGTATGTCATATCTAATTTCATATAGATCGGTATATAAATAGATAGGAATATGTATGTTATCATATTAAAAAATAAGGAAAAATATAATGCTATATATAAACTTATATGTCCATATCACAGTTCATGCATAACCATATATAAATATAAGTAATTATATAATAGCATATATGATTATATCAGATCTTTTTTACTCGGGTATAAATAAATATGGTTGATGTTATTATATAAAATTATATAAGGCACAAGTATCATCCCGAGTAAAAAAGTTTTGATATAATCATATAGTTTTTTATTTAATTGTATATAAATAGATCCATCATTTGATCCCAAAAATGGAGGATATAAAAATATATGATTATATCTTATTACATCAAATTTGATATAATTAGATCCTAAAAATGGAACGGTAAATTTCATCTGTTTTGATATTAAAGATCATATTAGATCTAATTAGATCTAATTTTTTATAATATCAAATTATTGGGATCTAATTATATCATACTAGCTTACCATCCCGGTACTTCGTTACCGGTTGTATTGAATACCGAATAATAGAAGGATCAGGATTACTCTATTATTTCAAAAAATTCCCCTAGGTAGTCTTTGTTTTATTTACTTGTGGACGTTTACGTCTTTCATAAAATAATATTTCAATGAATAATTTAAACAATACAATTTGAATAACTTCGCTGGTACGTTATCATGTGCGTTCCGGTGAAAAAAAGATATTGACAATTTTCGAGCCCTTATATCAGGTTTTTGGATTTAAAGTGAATAAATATTTCAGTGAAAAAAGAAATGGGAATAAAAATAAGTTTGAGTGAAAAAACATATAGGGAGAAAAAATATGGAATAAAAAAAGTTAAATACGATAAATTTGAGTAAAAAGTTTCATTCCATATTGTTCCCTGCTCTATTTCATTTCGATCCCCGTTCTACTCCATTTCATTTCCAATTCCATCTCCTTTTGTTCCATGCAAGTTTCATGCCTCTCCGTATAATATGCGTTAAAGAAATAAAAATTTATATTGTCGTTATTTTATAGATATGAAAAGTACCATTTTACACCACTTTAAATTTTAAAATATGGCTGTTATTTCTCGGGCTTTTAGTTTAATAGTTAGATAGGTAAAAATAACCATTTGCCACCTCTTCCCTTAAATTAAATTTTCCAAAAAACCTTTTTTTTGTGCTAGTTGATCCTATATTTAAAATATCAAGTTTCTGAACCATTATTTCAAGAAATATAAGAATAACCAAATTTACACTTCTTTATCCCCTTTACAATCAGTCGCGACCCTTACTTCATGAAATATAAAAAGTATCAAAAAACCCTTTTTAATACCTCTAGAAACGGATTTTTTTAAAAAATACTTTAGCAGAATGTTTTTTCACCGAAGTGCCCTACATTCCAAAATTCAAGCTTCTAAGGTCATTATTATAGGAACAAAAAAAGTACCAAAAGTACACTTTCTTACCCCCGTTAGAAACAGAATTTCCAAAAAGTATTTCTTCCAGAATGTTTTTTTCTTCATCGAAAAATCCTACATTCCATATTTCAATTTTCTAGGATCATTGTTTCAGCACTTTCGGTACTTTTAATAAAAGATACTTTATATTAAAGGTAATTTTTGTAAAAGGTACTTTTTATAAAAAGTACTTTTTATAAAGGGTACTTTTTATAAAAGGTACGTTTTATAAATGGTACTTTTTATAAAAGGTACTTTTTATAAAAGGTACTTTTTATAAAAGGTACTTTTTATAAAAGGTACTTTTTATAAAAGGTACTTTTTATAAAAGGTACTTTATATAAAAGGTACTTTTTATAAAAGGTACTTTTTATAAAAGGTACTTTTTATAAAAGGTACTTTTTATAAAAGGTACTTTTTATAAAAGGCACTTTTTATAAAAGGTACTTTTTATAAAAGGCACTTTTTATAAAAGGTACTTTTTATAAAAGGTACTTTTTATAAAAGGTATTTTTAATAAAAGGTACTTTTTATAAAAGGTACTTTTTATAAAAGGTACTTTTTATAAAAGGTACTTTTTAAAAAAGGTACTTTTTATAAAAGGTACTTTTTATAAAAGGTACTTTTTATAAAAGGTACTTTTTATAAAAGGTACTTTTTATAAAAGGTACTTTTTATAAAAGGTACTTTTTATAAAAGGTACTTTTTATAAAAGGTACTTTTTATAAAAGGTACTTTTTATAAAAGGTACTTTTTATAAAAGGTACTTTTTATAAAAGGTACTTTTTATAAAAGGTGCTTTTTATAAAAGGTACTTTTTATAAAAGGTACTTTTTATAAAAGGTACTTTTTATAAAAGGTACTTTTTATAAAAGGTACTTTTTATAAAAGGTACTTTTTATAAAAGGTACTTTTTATAAAAGGTACTTTTTATAAAAGGTACTTTTTATAAAATGTACTTTTTAAAAAAAATAATTTTTATAAACGGTACAGAATTTTCAGAAAGTACTTGTTCCAGAAATTTTTATTTCACTGAAGGATCCTACATTCTAAATTTCAAGTTTGAATGACCATTATTTTAGTAAATAATAAAAAGTACCAAAAGTACACTTTTTTACCCATTTTACTCCCGTAGAATCTACATTGGCAAAAACCCAGCCGTAGTGAATCTTTTTTCCCGGAAGTGAACCGAAATTGCAAATTTCAAGTTTCTAGTACCATTATGTCAGGAGATATAAAAAGTACCAAAAGTACAGTTTTTTACCCCCTCAGAATCAACACTGGCAAAAATCCAGCCTTAGTGGATCTATATTTCGGGAGGTGAACATACAGTCCAAATTTCAAGTCTCTATGACCACTATTTCAGGAGATATAAAAAGTACCAAAAGTACAGTTTTTTACCCTTTCTACCCCCTTAGAATCAACACTGGCAAAAATCCAGCCTTATTGGATCTATATTTCCGGAGGTGAACATTCAGTCCAAATTTCATGTCTCTATGACCATTATTTCAGGAGATATAAAAAGTACCAAAAGTACAGATTTTTACCCTTTTTACCCCCTTAGAACCAACATTGGCAAAAACCCAGCCTTACTGGATCTAAATTCCATAATGTAAACATACAGTCCAAATTTCAAGTCTCTATGACCATTATTTCAGGAGATATAAAAAGTACCAAAAGTACAGTTTTTTACCCTTTTTACCCCCTTAGAGTCAACACTGGCAAAAATCCAGCCTTAGTGGATCTATATTTCGGGAGGTGAACATACAGTCCAAATTTCAAGTCTCTATGACCATTATTTCAGGAGATATAAAAAGTACCAAAAGTACAGCTTTTTACCCTTTTTACCCCCTTAGAATCAACACTGGCAAAAATCCAGCCTTGGCGGTTCTATATTCCGGGAGGTGAACATGCAGTCCAAATTTCAAGTCTCTACGACCATTATTTCAGGAGATATAAAAAGTACCAAAAGTACAGTTTTTTACCCTTTTTACCCCCTTAGAATCAACATTGGCAAAAATCCAGCCTTAGTGGATCTATATTCCGGGAGGTGAACCTACAGTCCAAATTTCAAGTCTCTAGCTTCAGCGGTTTGGGCTGGGCGATGATGAATCAGTCAATAAGTCAGTCAGTCAGTCAGTCACGTTACTCTTTTATATATATAAATTATCTAAATTTTGATCTAATAAGATATAATCATATATTTTTGGATCCTCCATTTTTGGGATCAAATGAGCTTTTCGGAAGCTAGTGTGATTAACTCCCATTTTCCTTTTTTTGATTTTATGGTGTTAACACGTTGTATTTACCATTAACTATTTATCTGCAAAATATTATAATACTCCTATTTAGTTATCACAGCTAAAAAGCACTTTATTTTTTGACCACTGAAAAATAATTACAAAATTTCAGAAGCTAGTCAGCTTAACTCCACAAAAAAAATGTTAATGAAAAACTTTGATTTCCGATATTTCTGTTAATTTTTGTCGTATTTTGACGATCAAAAGCTTATTTGAATGCCTTTTTAATATGGATTCGTATTCTGCATGTGGAAATTTAAATTTTAATTCCAAAATGCATTTCTTATGCAAATGCAATTTTAACATGCATTTTTTCTGTGTATTCTCATGATTTTTAATTATTTTTTCTACACATTTGTAAAGTTCACAATTTTTACCTTTATTTGCTGTACTTAACTTTCACAAAAACGCATTTCCACTATTTTTTAAATTTTTTTGGGAAATCTTCTTATTATAAAAAAAAATACAAAAATTTATTTCAATGAAAATTTTTCAAGTTTTTTCGGAAGCTAGTCAGCTTAACTCCACAAAAAAAATGTTAATGAAAAACTTTGATTTCCGATATTTCTGTTAATTTTTGTTGTATTTTGACGATCAAAAGCTTATTTGAATCCTTTTTTAATATGGATTCGTATTCTGCATATGAAAATTTAAATTTTAATTCCAAAATGCATTTCCTATGCAAATGCAATTTTAACATGCATTTTTTTCTGTGTACACCAATACCCCGGTTTGCACCGCTTCGGTTTGCGTCGTTTCGAAGTTGCGTCGTTTTCAAATTTCTGTGATTTCGAAGTTGCGTCGTTTTTGTTTCAGTTTGCGTCGCATGGCTTCGAAGTTGCGTCGCCAGTGCTTCGATTTGCGTCGTTGATATAAAAATGTTTGTACAAAGCTAAAACAAAAAAGGGGATTTCCCGTTTATATTTCAGTTTGCGTACCATGACTTCGAAGTTGCGTCGTTAGTGCTTCGATTTGCGTCGTTAATATGAAAATGTTTATACAAAGCTTGCTTTTATACTACACTCAAAGAATTATGTAGGTAAATTCCAGTGAATATTCACTTAAAACAAATAAAATTTTATTTAAAAACCATTCCACTGTTTTTTCATTTAAAATAAAAACACATTATACTGTATACAGACTAGCATGATTTTAAAATCACTATGTGATTTTCCTTTGAACAAAATCACATAGTGATTTACAAAATCATCTCAAATTGTACTAGCATAAAGAAAAATTGCAAAATCATCTCAACTTACCATGGTAAGTTCTTATAGTGTGAACATGGTCTTACAGTCAATTTTAAATGTTAATTTAATGACTAACCAAAACATTAAAAAACTAGTGAATATTCAGTTATTTTGTATTGAAAAACAGTAAAACTATAGAAGAAATTTTTTACTGCCGAAATTAAATGTAACAGAAATTTCGTTTTTAATACAGTAAATTACTTTTTTTAAACTACAGAAACAGTAAAAAAATTAAATCCTTTATAAAATAAGTTATTTTTCTTTTACTGATTACTTTTTAAAATAAACTACAAACAGTTAATGACATAATTTTCTTAGTGTATGAATTTTTTATTTTTATCTTAATATTTTTATGTTTTTGTTATGTTTTTTACGTTTTTCTCATGAATTGTTATATTTTTATTTTAATTAAAACTGTTTTCAAAAAAAAAAAAATACAAAGAAAATTGCATTTTTTTTTTGAAAAATCTAATTTTTCTGCTAAAATTTTGAATTTCGGAACCAATTAAATGAAAATCAATACAAATGTATGGAAAATCGTGCTTCGGTTTGCGTCGTTTCGGTTTGCGTCGCGTTTCTCCGGTCCCAATTAACGACGCAAACCGGGGTATTGGTGTACTCTCATGATTTTTAATTATTTTTTTTACACATTTTTAAAGTTCAGAATTTTTACCTTTATTTGGTGTTCTTAACTTTAAAAGGAATGCATTTCCACTATTTTTTAAATTTTTTTGAAAATCTTCTTATCATAAAAAAAATAGAAAAATTTATTTTAATGAAAATGTTTTAAGTTTTTTCTGAAGCTAGTAAGCTTAACTCCACAAAAAAATGTTAATGAAAAACTTTGGTTTGGAATATTTTGGTTAATATTTCTCGTATTTAGACGATCAAAAGCTTATTTGAATACTTCGATTGTCATGACTCGCATTCTGAAAATGGAAAATATATTTTAATTCCCAAATGCATTTCCCGCGAAAATGCAATCTTAAGATGCATTACAGTTAATATTTTTCGTAACTTATTTTTCAAAAACTTATTTTAATGTTTCCTTAATCTAGATTAGTATTGTAATTATGAAAATTTCTAAATGCAGTTTGCATGCAATTGCAATTTTAACATGCATTTTTAAAATATGTAAAATTTTATATTATTTTTATATTTTCTGAAAAGTTCCGAATTTTTCTGTAGTATTTTACGATAGTTTTGTTTATTTTTTAAAAAACAAAATGAAAAAAACTTTTTTCGGAAGCTAATAAAATTAACTCCATAGAAATATAAGTTTGAGTTGAACTTTAATTGCCAATATTTCTGTTAGTTCTTAACGTATTTAGATGGTCAAAAGCTTATTTGCATGGTACATAAATGGTATTTTAAATTCCTAAATGCACTTCCTATGAAAATGCAATTTTCAAATGCATTTTTTTCCTCCAAATAACAAATTTTTTAAGTTGTGAATAAGTTATTAAATTTTTTTAATGTGTTATTTAAGCATATTTGTGATTGTTTGGAGTGAATATTTACCAGGGAATTATAGAAAAGCTAAAAACTTTATCATTCATTTTCTCAATACTAATTGATTGGGAGTTAATCACACTAGCTTCCGAATAGCTCAAATGTTATATGGGACCGTATTATTTTTTTTTTAGTCCCCGAGTAAAAAAGATTTGATATAACCATATATGCTAATATGTAATTATTTATATATATATATGGTTATGCATGAACTTTGATATGGACATATAAGTTTATATATAGCATTGTATTTTTCCTTATTTTTTAATATGATAACATACATATTTATATCTATTTATATACCGATCTATATGAAATTAGATATGACATATAAGTTCGGAAATTTTTAGATATGGCAGATAAAAAGATATATGATTTTATTTATAATTATATCCCGAAAAAATTTAAAATTTTCTAAGTCCCGTACAATTAAAAAAAAAATAAAAAATGTTCAAGTCTTAAAAATTTTATAAAAATTTTCTAAAGTCCCGGACATAAAATTTTTTTAGCAATTTTTTTTTTGGAGTAAAAAATCGTTGAAAATGTTTTTAGGAGAAATTTTATTCATTTGAAAAATTTTTAAGTTCCGAAAAAATGTTTTTAAATTTTCTAAGACCCAAACATTTTTTGGAATTTTTAAATCCCTTAAAAATTGTTTTAGAAAAAAAATTTTACAAATTTTTAATAAATTGCTAAGTCGCGAAAAAATTCCGAAGGATGTAATAAAAAATCTTCTAATTGATAATGTATCCAATCTGATAAAATAATTTCTAATTTCACGTTTAAAATTTCAAAAAATTTTACCAGATTTCATCTAATTATATAAAAATTTATCTAATTTTAATAGATAAGATATGATTTAATACAATTAGATAGACCCATTTTTGGGATCAAACTTAATCAAATTTGATATTATTTTATCAAAAATAATAGAATTTGATATAATCGTATAATATTCGATCCGCCAATTTTCGGATCAAAATTTATATGGATTTACATAAAAGCATATATGTTCATATATAATTAAATATTGCGTCATATAACTTTTTTTACTCGGGTCGGGATAACTTCATTTTATATAAAAATATATATTACGTCACCTTTAATTATATAAAATTATATATTAAACTAAACTTAATTTTTTCGAGAGCATTAAATATATAATTATATATTCCTTAGGTGATGTCATATATAACCATATATGTTAAAAAAAAAAGTTTTTTTACAGTTTGAAATTATTCTAAGATTTTTTACAGTTTGAAATTTTTCTAAGATTTTTTTTACAGTTTAAAAATTTTACAAGTATTTTAACAGTTTGATAAACTACATGTTCTGGTTCGAAGCGTACACAAACTTTATTTGTGGTATGTATCGTTGACCTGTGATGTATGTTATTTCAACCAAAAAAAGATTCACTATAACCCGATAAAATTTTATACAATTAGATATAATTGGATCTTATTGTATCCAATCACATATAATTTGATGCCATTGGATAGAGACAAATTTCGGACAAAATTGTATCAAACTATATACAAATTTTATTTGATTTTTTCTGTAACTACAGATCGAGCACGGGCTCTAATTATATTTGTTATAAGGGTTCAAGTTGAAAAAATGCAGAAGAAAAATTGAATTTCTAAAAAAAATATACAAATAAATAAAATAAGATATTAATAAATCCAATTTAATGCAATTCTATCCACCATTTTTGGGATAAAATTATATCTAATTGTATTCCAGGATAGATCAAACGTTATATAATTTTATGTGACGCCATATTAAAATTTTTACTCGGGTATTAAGATTGGATCGGTTAAAAATTTTGAAAAAAAAACATTAATTGAAATTAAAAAAAAAATTATTTGAAATTCAAAACATATTAATTTTAATACAGAAAACATCAATTAATATTCAAAATATGTATGTCAATTTAAATTAAAAAAAAAAATCAATTAATAAATTTGAAAATTTTAATTAAAATTTCAAAAATTTATTTAAAATATTCCGAAATTTTAAGTAGGAAACTGTGTAAAAAGACAGTTTCTTTATGTTGTTGTTCTTGCGTAGTTGGTGTTGTTGTAGTTGTTGATATTTTCAGGAAATGTCAACATGTTCGCATTAATTATTTTGCGTATTCTGGTGAAATTATTTTCAATACACACGAGAAATATAGTCGCAGAAAAGCATCAGCCAAAATCAGAAGAATCATTAATTAAAAATAAAATTATATGGAAAATAAGTTCATAATTATTTCTTTCTTTTTTTTTTTTGTACCAAATTAAAGAAAAACAAATTACGCATAATTTGTTTTTTCTTGAAATTTTTTGAAAAAACAAAAATATTTTCTTAAGAAAGAAAAAATATTTTCTTGATTTTTTTTGAAAAAAAAATCAATATTTTTTCAAGAAAGAAAAATTAAAAATATTCAGACAAACAAAAAAAAAAGAAAAATATCATACAATTATGTGATGATATACAAATGAAAATTCATTTAATTCAATAAGCTAAAATCAATTTTCAAATACTTACCAAAAAGTAAAAAAAAAACTATATAAATAATGAAATAGACGGGGAAAATAGAAAAACACTTTGTGTTGTTTCCACAAAAAAAAAAAAAAAAAACAAAATCGAAGACGAGTAAATATCGGTAAATATAAATTTAGATCGATGATTCAGTCAATATACAAGCAAAACGTCAATTAAAATTTAAAATTTTCTTTAATTTTTTTTTGTTCAAAATCACTTTTGTACTAAAAAGTTTTAAATAATTATTTTTTTTTTACTTTTTACATATGCTGGAAAAGTTTTCGTTTATTTTTTATATATTTTCAATTTTATTATACAGGTGTTTTAAATCATTTGATTTACGATTTATTATCGTTAATTCTTTTGAAATTTTGAAGAGATGACATTTTCGAAATATTTTTTTAAGATTGATACAAAAGCACACAATTAGTAATAATTTTCTTTTTGGATATTCTCAAAAAACGACCTTTAAAACACTTTTTTTTCTAAATTTTCTCTTTTTTTTAAATTTTCTTTTTAGTAAAACTGAATTTTATTTTTTTTTTCTTTAAAAACACGTTGTATCATTTGAAAATCTCGTAAAGGACTGAACAATTTTCAAATCTGCCACTTACATTTTACATATTGTATCTGAAATAAGTGTCTGTGTTTTCTTTAGACAACAGAAAGAACAAAAAAAAAAAATACTGAAAACCAAAATAAAACCAGAGCAATTTTGAATGAATAATGAATGTGATTGAGAGGAACTGCTACTTTGCAAGAGTTCAGGAATATAATTTTGACGTGTTTCTTTCTTACGGCAAATAGGCAGCGCACTATTTGTAGGGATACTGTCTGTGATGATAATGATGATGATCATCATCATGATCAAAAAGAGACATGACTACACATATGCACTCTTGAGAGCAGAATCGAGCAGGAACAAGTGTGTTTGGTTAAAAATAAACTGGTGTTGTGAAATGTGCTCACATACGGATGGATGGATGTTTGTAGAACAACCCAAAACAAAATAACTGCGAAACTCGGAAAAACAGATTTTTTTTAACAATATTATAATAAGGGTATTCCTTTATAATTAAAACTTTAAAATTATCCAGAAATATATTTAAAGTACTTGTCATGCAGTTGACGTACTCTTAAGGACGCACTTTCCAGGTTGCAGTTAATAGGGTTACCAGATTTGAAATATGGAATAACAGTACATTTTGTCTCAAAAAACAGTACATTGCAAATAAAAACAGTACTTTTTTAAAAGTCTTATTTTATATCAAACTTTAAAAACTTAGCCCTTTTACCCTGATTTCAAACAGATCTCAGCCAAAACGAACATAAAAGGTTGTTAACAGAACGGTGGAACATTTTAGGTAACCCTCTCAAACTTATTCTATTTTTTTTATCAGTGTTGAAAAAAATTGCGATTGACTTTTTGGAGCATGTGTCTTAGTTGCCGCGATATCTTACACAGAAAAAAATAAAAATTAATTTCAATTACGAAATTCGTTGATTCAATTAAAAAAATAATTGATTTCGGACGTATCACGAAAATGCGCATATTAATTACTCATTTTGTTTGAAAACAGTTTTAAAACATAATTAAATTGTTAATTGAATCAATTAAAGTTTTAATTGAAAATAAAATGGAAAACCAATTAAAGTTGTAATTAAATAAACTAAAAAAAAAAAATAATATTAAATTAAAAATCAATAATATAGATTTATTGATTCACATAAAATGTTTAATTGAAAAAAGACCAAAACTCAATTTAATTTTAAAGTTAAACTTCAAAAAATGCCCTAAAATAAATAAACATAGAATTTTTTTGTTTTTTATTATTAAGATTTTTTTTTTCTTTATTAAATATAAACAGTTGGTATAGTTTTGCATAGAAACATAAATCTTGTTATTGCATGCATTTTTGTCGCTTTAGTAAAGTTGAAACAAAAAAAAAATTGTATTATATTTCAATGTGCAAAACACATCATATTATTTTTTTTTGTTTCAACTGTACAAATTTTATCAGCAAACAATTTATCCGCAACGACCAGTCGCCTTAAAGAAAACAATAAAACTAAATTTTGTTCTTGCGTTTTTATGTATTCATTGGCTGCTACCACCAAAATATACAAAACAATAGTTCAAAAGTTTTTTTTGTTGTTTTTTGCATTTTTATTTTTTCATTGGCTACTAACACTAATGCATACAAAACCGGTTTCGTTTGTTTATTTTATTTTTGTTTTCAGTAAAGTCAAGAATTCAATTAAAACATTAATTGAATCAATTAAAATGTTTAATTGAAGTTAAATTTAATATCAAATCCATTTTTAATTAAAAAAAAAAATTACGATATTATTTTCTGTGTACTTGAAAAGCTTTTGTAGTCTATGCTTTCGCTTAACTAAAACACCGATCTTCCTATCAAAAACATATGAAAAATCCATAAAACAGTGTTTTAATTAAAACACGACTTTAAAAAGCAAACGCGAAAACGGTATTATTACACTCAAACAAAGGCCTAACTAAATTTTGGGAAAATGTTTTTTTCGCAATTTAGTAAAATGTAATAAAAACTTTGAAATTTCTTTGACATAATTTGCAACCAATTAGTTCATCATATTTATCTTCTTAGAATTGATAAAGTTTTTTCTTCAGGTTTAGTAAATTTTATGCAATTTAAGGAAATTTTTTTTTCAAAAAATGTTTCAAAAATCTTTAAAGAATCTCCGGTCCTCTTTCAATGTATGGACTCCTCAATTTGAATCTAAAAATTTGGGCGTTCCTCATTTCTCAAAAAATATTGCCGAAACAAAAAAAATGGCAAATACATTTTTGTAGTTCTTTACACGACCGTCTTAATCCCCCGTGTAATAGTTTTTAAGCTATCCCGTTAAGATTCTAAAGACCCTTTTGGGCCCTTAAATTCCCGTATATTTAGTTAACTTATTTAGTTAAGTTTTTCACTTTTTAAATAATTTTTCTTTTTGAGTGTGGTATAAAATTAAAATTAGCTCCTTTTTAAAAATTGAATTAAAATTTTGTCAAATATGAAACATTTTTCGAAAAATGTTACATTTTGGTGATAAGTATAAAAAAACAGTACAAAAACAGTACACGCTTTAAAAAAACAGTACTTTTGCGTACTGTTGTAGGTGCTGTGCATAAAACAGTAGTTTTTAAAAAAAACAGTACATGTACTGTTTACAACAGTACGAATGGCAACCCTAGCAGGGAAACATCGAATTCAGAAAATCAACATATGGGGCCGTTGACCTGTCCTTTAAACTTATTCTCGAGAGAACGTATGACATTAGCTTATGGATCCTTTAAACCCTACAAATAGCATGGACCGGATGAAATCTTACCAGCAATGTTGCAACATACCGTAAATGAGATTATACCTCACTTAATGGATATTTTAATTGCTTGTCTTCTAACTATCCTACGTTCCGCAGTCTCGGAGAAAATATATGCATGTTTTTATACCAAAAAGTGGCAAATTGCAAATTTTTGCACTTTTGCACTTTCACAAGGCAAAACTGCCTGAAAGAGCGTTCCAATGCTTTTGCGATGTACTAGAGAGTTCTTAACTATTGTCTTTTTCCAAAGTCATATGTTCAGAGAAATTGTAGCCCGAGACAATAGCTACAACTTTACTTTTGAAAATAAGTCAAAATCTCAAATAGTTTACGAAATATGAGCCCAAGAAAATTTGCAAATTTTCCAAAAAAAATAAAGTCTGAGAAAAAATTGCAAGTCAAAAATTGGAAGCTCGATTTTCACCGTAGACGTATGGTCTAGTGGACTTTTTTGCTCAGTACAATCCCAAGAATCAGAAACGCGAAGCGCCCATTAAGATTTTTTTCCTTCCATACTAATCGCCCCACCCTAATGGCCATATGTTACTTATGTGCTCTTCGTAGGCTACACGCAAAAAAAAAATCTGTGTAAGATTGAGCAATCCTACTTGGTAAAACTTTTTTCATACCAAAAAAAAATTTTAACTAAATTTTTGCTAAAATTATGCTTGTCGATGTTAAAGTAACATAATTAGTTTTTTATGCAAAATAACCAAGTAGCTTGCACAATAACGCAAATTACTTGCACAAAAATTTATCGAAAGAAAACAACAACAAAAAACAAAACAAATGCAGACCGCCATATTCATTTTGTTTTTTTGTGTGCGTGCTTCGTTTATTTTTTGTGTTATAAAAACGTAAAAAGGAAATTGATAAATAAAATTAAAATAAATTAATAAATAAAAATAAATTATTAGTTTTTTTAAAAGATAAATAAATGTAAGATAAAAAAATGCTAAAGTTAAGTTTGCTGTCATAACTTAAAACACCATTCATTTAGCAAAACCAGTGGAGTCCCAGACGTTTGTTTTAATGAATTACAAATGGAATGATAAAGTGAGTATACCCGAATTCCGAAGACACCAATAAGGTTTAATAGATTTTTAGTTAAAAAATAGTGTTTGGTAATAATTTTCTATTTTTACAGGGTACTGCTAAATACATTTTTGAAGCTATGGCGAATCCTTCACTACAATAAAGAGCGTGGGCACCAGTCCTCCCTTTAGCTATAAAATTAAAACCTAAAAACTCATTTATATAGCAAAGCCAATGGAGTCCAGACCTATTTTGATGAGTTACAAATGGAATGACAAAGTAAGTGTTCGTTCCTCCTAACCAAAAGACCAATGGGGTTTACTAGTTTTCTAAATTAAAAATTTATGTTTTGTAATAATTTTCTATTTTTACAGGATGCTTTTAAATAAATTCGTGAAGCTATAGCGGATCCTTCACTTCCAGGAAAAGCGTAGGCAGCAGTCACTGGAGAAAATTGTACATAAAGGGTCAGTTGGTCGGTGGTAAATAAAATCCTACACAACATTTATTATATTAATATGGATTTATTCTGTGAAAATTTTAAATTCAACAAATATACAAATTTTTACAAAAATTTTATAGAAAAATTATTTTAGCATAAATGTGGTAATTTTTAGCATTATTTTTTAGTCACCTTTTCTAATCGTATTGGTATATTTCACCATATTTCTTTTGGTATATTTTACCAAGTTTTTGCCTAAATAGCATTAGCATTTTCTTCAAAATTTTTTACATAAGTGTTTTGGCTAAATTACGAAAACTACTTCGTCGGTTGTAGTTTTAGCATATTTTTGGTAAAATTATGTCAGATTTTTGCTCACTCCGACACAAGTTTTTTTTTGCGTGTACTATTCCACAAAGTTACTTTTAGGATTGCAAAAAATTAAAAGATTTTATGATTTTTTCGGAGGTTGCAAACACATTTGATCAGTTAGCATCCCCATCCACCAGTCGTAGAGTGTTGAAATTTGGTGCATATTACTCGCTACGATGCAATATTTGATATTTTGAGGTACGTTGAGTTGTGCGTTATACTTGGTATTTTCCCATATAATGTTGGGCCACACTACTAGGTAGTCTGGGAGATTTAGACATTTGTCTTTTAAGCATAGTTTAGTTGAGGGTGGATTGTAAAAGCCTATACAAGAGAAATAGCCAAGTCCATGGCACTCGGACTTAAAATAATCCATTGTACCTTACGCGGAAAAGGAAGTTAGTGAAGGATTAGAAATGAGTTTAAAACAAGTAAAAAAGTTAAATTCGGATTTGCCGAATGTATTGATACCCTCCACAATGTAATAAAAGATTATTTGCAAAAAAAAAAAAAAAAATGGAAAAAAAAAATTCCGCGGAAAAAAATTTTTGGTGAAAAAAAATTTAGCGAATTTTTATTTTTTTTTAATTGGTTTGAACTTGTAAAAACTCCATTCTGTGTCCAATTGTGTTCACATATGCAAACCAGCAGCCAATTTAAAGTATTTTGAATTTTTAGGTTATGTAGAATATACCAAAATTTTCGAGGTGTTCTTACATTTTAGTTCATAACTTATGAACCGCTAAACCGATTTCGGTCAAATGCAATACCAAACTACTTAGGACAACAACACGTAAATTTGCTAAGTCTCAGTCATATATGCTTAATACTTTGGCCGTGATCACTATTTCCACAGACGGACAGACAGACGTACATCGCTAGAATGTCTTAGAATCGATCACTGATCAATAATATATATACTTTATGGGGTCCCAGACCGATATTTCGATGAGTTACAAACGGAATGACAAACTTATATATACACTCTATCACTAAGTGGAGGGTATAAAAAACAAAATTTCTCAGTTGCTTTCACAAACTTAAGAAAATCAGACAAGGGAAGTCCATGGACCATGTCCATATTCCTCTATGACCCGAAATCCATAGAAGACAGACCGTATTCCCACATGAAACTTCATTGAGTCTTCACCTACACTCCTGGACAATTTTAGATAAAGTGACTGGAGAATCTAGGGCCCTAAGCGTAGCTTGTCTGTTACTGCAGATACTGATTATCCTATCTTTCCATCCATTTTTAGTTATCCAGGTCGCTACGTTCAAAATAGCAAACACTTTAGTCTGAAATACTGTAACCATTTTTTCCAAAGCAATAAAGCATTTGGTCATATCGTTTAAATACCAATCTAGATCCATCCGTGTAGAAAGTGTCTGTGTAATTTGCGAGTAGATCTACTGTATTACCCCAGCCGTCCCTACTCGGAAATGATACTGTAAACAACGGCATATTAAACATCGGACAAAGTTCCGATAGCCTATTAAAAAGTCAACCATGTCCGGCATTATACTTCCCATGCCATGTTCCACTTTTGCTGATCCGGCACAGAGATTTCATGGCATCCCCATGAATATGAAGGTCCAAAGGAAGCATGTCCAAGATAGCATTCAAAGCTGCACCTGGGCTGGTACTCATAGCACCAGTAATTTCCAAAGCAGCTGCTCTTTGTAGTCCGTTTAGTGGGTCCGAAAAGCTCTCCGACATTGCCAGAAAATCCGAAATGACCGAGATTTTCTGGCAATGTTTTGTTCGACATGTTGGTCCACATTAGCTTACTTCCGAGGGTAACCCCTAAATACTTAACATCTGTAGACATTTGAAGAGTTACGCAATCCAACGTAGGAAGCCGAAGACCCTTATGTTTGATTCTTTAGGTTAACAACACGAGTGTTGAACAACACGAGCGTTCACGCTAACACACGAGTGTGTTAGCGTACGTTCGATTTTAAGGGGATTTGTCTGAAATTTGAAACTTATGCATATTTTGACACAAGGATGGACGCTATTGAAAATCGGTCCATGTTTTGACCCAGCCCCCATACAAACGTCCCCTTTAAATTTGGGTCAAATGACCCTATTTTATATGTATCGGTTCGATTTTTAACAGGTAAACGTCTCTTGTATTCACACTAAGAAAATTATGTCATTAACTGTTTGTAGGTTATTTAAAAAAGTAATCAGTAAAGTTATTTTAAAAGAAAAATCACTTATTTTATAACGTATTTAATTTTTTTACCATTTCTGTAGTTTAAAAAATATAATTTACTGTCTTAAAAATGAATTTTCTGTTACATTTATTTTCGGCAGTAAAAAATTTCTTCTATAGTTTTACTGTTTTTTTCAATACAAAATAAGTGAATATTCAGTAGTATTTTAATGTTTTGGTTAGTCATTAAATTAACATTTAAAATTGACTGTAATGTGTTTTTATCTTAAATGAAAAAACAGTGGAATGGTTTTTAAATTAAATTTCATTTGTTTTAAGTGAATATTCACTGGAATTTACCTACATAATTTTTTGAGTGCACAAATCACCATACCAAATTTTAAAGGAATCGGACCAGTTCTTCTGGTAGCTCCTATACAAACCACCTTCGTGATATTCATATTAATCTCTAAAATTTCATGAAAATAGAAAATATTTCATTAATTTTTTTGTGGATCAAATCTAATTATAATCACACCATTTTTGGACATAGGCCTCATATGAAATTTTCGCCCGATATTCACTTAAAGCGGTTTATTGCCAACAAGTAGACAGTTTCCCGGAAACACTGGTGTAGGGTGTTATATGTTCAGTCTTGACCGACTATAATTTTCTTACATGTTTTATATGGAGTTTGACAATTTTTTCCCATTAAAAACTGAGTACACTCAAAATAAATTCTCTGTCCAATAAGCAGAAAAATCTGCTGAAAATACACCCATTTTGAGCCATATGAGAAATCTGCTGATTTTAGCAGACACGGTTTGCTAAATATCTGTCATAAAAGGTGAATAAATATAACAAAAAAAAAAAACATACGCCGCCAGCCAGCATCGAACTCGCCACCTTCCGATTTAAAAGTACACTTCTTAACCACTGCGCTACGGAAGCTTATACTTTTATCTGGCGTTATAGTTATTAAACATGTGTGTTGTTCTCCAGCAGAGAAATCTGATTTTAGCAGAAATATCTGCTGATTTTAGCAGAATAATCTGCTGATTTCAGCAGAACAATCTGTTGATTTCAGCAGAGCAATCTGTTCTGCTTTTTTTTATATAAAAAAATTTCTTAAAAAAATAATAAAATTCAGCAAACAAAATCAGTATAAACATAGTAAAATGTCTGTTATTTTCTTAAACTGAATGACAGAGATTTTAGTAAAAATATCCTTCTCAGCAGAACAATCTGCTAAAACATTGCTAATTCAAATTGAAAGTCGTTTTACAGATTTTTTGACAGAGTTTTTCTTTTGAGTGTACTTACTATACCTTAGTGAAACAAAAACACATCATCAAAATGTGCCAAAAAAAGAAGTCGAACAAAATTTTATGAATTTGGTGTCGAAGGCGGACTGCGGTATATGTCGAATGTCGACGATGTCAAAAAAATTATGTTTTTCGTCTGTACCATCTCTAACGTATTCAGAAACACTTTTAACGCTTGTGTGAGTACAGCAATAACCTCAAATATAAATGAAGAAAAACTTGTATGTTGCTTTAATAGAACATCTAAACCGATGATTAATGTGAATACCCTTAATAATTTAAAACTCTTCTATTTTTTATTGGTTCCTCTGAAACGAAATAAGAATCATTCTGAATTGCAATAACAACGGAAAGTTACAAACAGTGAATAGGTTCGTTGCCACCTCTAAGCAAATGGTGGCCATTTTCACCGTTATCCAACTACCACCACTAACGCTTGCATCAGAGAGATGAGAATGTACTTGTTGGTTTATGCTCAGCAGTGGCAAACGTCAATGTACCACTCAATACCATTGCGCAGAATCTGTCAAAAAATTATAAAAATCTTTCGGAAAAACTGATCTCCCTCACAATGAAAATGTATGCAAATCTGTTACTTATCAGTGTCAAGAAACTTAGAAAATATAAAATAAAAAACAAACAAAAGAAAATTTCAACAATCTAATGACGCCATGTTAACAAAAATCCAAATCGCCGGTCTCCCGAGTAATTCTCAGAATCTTGTTCTTCCTGTAATTTCTAATAAACACTTTACCTGTTTGCTAAAGCTTTTCTAATCTCTAGTCTCTCTAATACAATTTTTTTTTGTTCTTTTGAAATTTCGAAAATTTGTTAGTTCTTTGACATTTAGGTGATTAGGCAAATATTTTTTTGTTATTTTTGTATTTTTTGGCTATTCTTTGTAGTGGGCTAAGTGGTTGTTGAATACATCTATTTTGAATATTTTGTATAAAATTAATGTTTGGTTGGTTGGATAGTTGGCTGTGGCAATGTTTTTATACCCTACAGCAGGCTTTTCCAAATTCTTAACATAATTTTTTAACCGGGCGTGTGCTGCTCATTTATTTTCTCTGTAATGCACAGTGCAAATCCAAGAACAAACACTTTTAAACGAATGTAATCTAATCTTATATCCGGGCCTGAGAAGATCCCTCATGTCTATATTTAATGTAGGTTATTGCAAAGGCGAGTTCTTTTATCTCGTATGCATTTTCATAAGTTCCTTCATATCGCTGAACAGCTCAATGGTAATTATCCGAAACCACGGTTTCGTTTTTTTAAAGGAGCAAAATTTATCTTTTGGGGTTTTTAAAATTTATTAACAAATAAATTCAGAATAATTGACTAAAAAAATTTAAAGCCATAAGCGCCCATGCAAGGTCCGATTCCCAATCAACAACAGGAAGCCACCGCCACTCGGAAGAGTCGTGCTAAACTTATAACGACATTAAAAGCGTTTCAACAAACTTTTAGCAAGCATTGGCATTAGGCTTGCCAGATCGAAAATGGTAAAAAGCTTGACATTTAGAAAAAAAAGCTTGATTTTTCTTGACATCTAGAAAAAAAGCTTGATTTTTCTTGACATTTAAATTTTAGTATGCTTTTTTTTATAAAAAGTACTTTTTAATCCAATTTGAGAATTTTTGTGAATTTAAGAATAAAAATAATATTTTTTTAGTTTTTTTTATGCCCCAAATGCAAAAAAATTACTTCCGGGCCTCGAAGGCTTAACAAAAAGAGTGTCGGGACTTAGAAAATTTTTGATTTCTGCCCTGAAGCATTTTTAACGAAATTTTTTCGGAAAAACTAATATTTTTTAAAGCATTTCTGATCAGTGCAACAAAAAAAATCGTATAATCAAAAAATCTTCAAAAAAAAATCTTAAAATTATCTGAGAAAATGTGGTGACCGTGTTTAATGAATTTTTATAATCCAAACGCAATTAAAAAAGTTTCAAACCAAAATTTGTGGGACTTCGATATAGCTGTTCTAAGAAGAATCAACAAAAAAATTTTGTTAATTTCAGCAAATTTTAAATACGTTCTGCAAAAGTTTTCTAAATTAAAAAAAATTGGAATCGGCTAATTTTAGGGTAATTTTTAAAGCTGTGTCTGCTATCATTGAAATTTTTTTAGTGGCGTTTCAGAAATATACTTTTTACAGAATGCTTAAAAGGAATCAGTCGTTTGGTAAAAGTGGCACTGCCCAAATTTATCGCGTAACTGCAATGATATAGGAAAAATCAGTTTCGCTTACTATTTATGAAATAAAGGAGACATTGGTACACCTTGTGGTAAAAACATAATTATTTTTGAAAATGATTTTTAGTTTTTATTTATTTACATTAAATGTTTTAAAATAAATTATTCTTGATTTTTCTTGACAATTTAGTGGAAAATTGTCAAAAATTTCCTTTTAGCTTGACAAATGACATTTTGGCTTGATTCTTGACACGTACTAAAAAAGCTTGACAATCAAGCCAAATCAAGCCCGTCTGTCAACCCTAATTTTCATATGTGTTTAATTAATCTGATAGAAGCTTCAAGATAGACCTTGAAGCACCTGCCCAAATATGGGAGTTGTATTCCATTTTCGGTCGGATATAGGCGGTATAAATAATGAGGAGATCAGACGGAGTAAAGTAATGTACCGTTTTAAGACCCCAAGACACTTGAATGCTTCTTTCGACACTTGAAAAACATTTTTTTTCCAACGAACATCACATTGGATTTTCATGCCTAGAACTTCAGGAGTTTGTGATTCCTCAATAGCTATACCACCCATGGATACATATAACGCTGATTCCACAAACCGTCTGTGGGTCAACATCCAATATTGTGTCTTACGAGCATTAAAATCGACCCTATTTGCAAGACGTCACTCGGAGATTGTTGTGAGAGCATGATTGAGTGTGTCATTCATGTTCCGCCTTCAACCTCAGTAAGTCAACCTCAGCTTCAACCTCAGTAAGGCTTGGTCTACAATGGAACGAATGATAGACTCATATTTGCGTAGAGTGATTGACCCGAGGTTGCTTTCGACAAAGCAACATGCATACAGCAAGGGATGATCAACGGAAGCAGCTCTTCATGAGCTCGTTGGTACCATCGAGAGATCGCTTTCGGTAAAGGAGTACACTATGGTGGCCTTTCTTGATATTGAGGGGGCTTTTAATAATGTCATCCCAGAATCGATAATATTGGCATTGTCTGGTCTGGGAGTAAAGCGTGAAATCGTTTTAATGGTGGAAAACCTACTTGCCAATAGACGTATAACGTCTGAATTGGGAGCGTCCGTCATATCTCGATTTGTCAACAGGGGCACACCACAAGGAGGTGTTCTTTCGCCGCTTCTTTAGAACCTGGCAATGAATTCAATGCTACTATCTCTAGAAGCACGTGGTTGTCATGTTGTCGCATATGCTGACGATGTCGCGATAGCGGTAAAGGGGAAGCATCTGCCAACATTGCGGGACATTCTTCAGGGTTCTCTGAAAGATCTGTCTAAATGGGCAAGAGACTGTGGTCTAGGAGTTAATCCTAGTAAAACAGAGCTTGTTTTGTTTACAAGAAAAAATAAGATTCCTGCTTTTGATCCTATTTCTCTGGACGGTACTGAAATAACCTTCTCAGATGGAGCCAAGTATCTTGGAGTATTTTTAGATAGGAAGCTGAATTTCAGGCGTAATATTGAGGAACGGGTGAGAAAAGCAACGATTGCTTTGTATTCCTGTAAAAGGGCCATTGGAAAACGATGGGGTTTTAGCCCTCAAGTCGTTCATTGGATCTATACAGCGGTGGTGCGTCCAATTTTGCTGTATGGAATCATTGTCTGGTGGCCTGCTTTAGAAACAAAATCGAACTGTGTCTTTATCACGAAGGTACAGAGAATGGCGTCAATGTGCATCACTGGTGCTCTTCGTACTACACCTACGGCTGCATTAGAAATCCTCCTTCACCTGATACCCTTGGACATATTGGGTAGGCAGTATGCGGCTGCGTCGGCAATTCGACTTAATAGCACGCTGCAATGGAGGAGCAGCGATTGTGGTCATAGCGCGATCTTGAAAAAGATAACAATACCACAAAATGTGGACTGTGCTCCCTCTTTGAGCCTCTTTGAGCGCCACTTTACCACTATGATACCATCCAGGGAGTCTTGGATGGGGGATACTACGGGTAGTAGAGCTACCATAAATTTATACACAGATGGATCGAGGCTGCACGAACAAGTGGGCTTTGGAGTCTATTCGGAAGAGCTTGGGTTGAGCCTGGCTCGTAGATTGCCAGATCATTGCAGTGTTTACCAGGCAGAGATGCTGGCAATAAAGGAAGTGGCTGACTGGTTGAGCAGCAATGTCTTGTCTACAACCGCAGTCAACATCTATACTGACAGTCAAGCCGCGGTCAAGTCCCTGGATTCAATGTTTCTGAAAACAAGATCTGCCCTTAACTGCCGCACGTTTTTAAATGAGACGGCCAAGCAGTTTAACATACGACTCATATGGGTCCCAGGGCACAGAGACATTCTAGGGAATTGCAAAGCCGATGAGCTTGCAAGACTAGGAACTACCTTACAGGTTCCAACAGAATTGGAATGTGTTGGTATGCCTCTAGAAACTTGCAAGCAAAACCTACGGCTTTGTTCTGCGACGGAGACGGGATGGACGTGTGAGACAACACGACTGATTTGGCCTTCTCTTAATCAGGGGCGCACAAGTGAGCTGATATCGCTTCCAAGAGGAGAGATTTCGACCGTGGTTTCTATAATTACCGGACACTGTCTTATAGGGAAGCTTTTTTTGCCGAAGTTGCATGGATGAAGAGGAGTTGGAAACTATCGAACACTTTATTTGCCAGCACTTTCTGGTCAGAGACTTGCTTCACTGGGATCTAGGGAGCTGTACGATCTTTCTGATTTGTTGGATGTCAAAATTCAACATCTAAGGAGTTTCATAAGAAGCTCAAACTGGTTTAACGATAGGGACTAGTAGGGAAACCTATTACGGTCCCGTGGTATCACAATGGACCTCAGAGTCTACGTGTGTTGACGTAAAACGTCAGCAGCCACTTACAACCTAACCTAACCTAAGGCTTGGTCTATGATTAAAGGAAAATGAATGACAAATGATAGGATTGGAAGTTAGACTCAGGAGGTCGTAAAGAAAAAGTGTAAAAGAAAGAACAGAGCCTTGCGGTACCCCTGCATTTAAATGAAACTCATTTAATGAGAACCCATCTATAACAACACGTATTGAGCGGTCTCTGAGAAACCTTAATATAAATCGAGAGAAATCACTACCAACACTAAACGCAATAAGTTTTGAAACGATTGCACCGTGCCACACACGATCAAACGCTTTGGAAATATTTAGAGCAACCACTTTGCTTTCACAAAATTTGTAAATAGAACGACCCCAATGTTCCGAAAGAAACGCTAACAGGTCCCCCGTAGAACGACTTCTACGAAAGTCATACTGTCGATCATTCAAGAGCGAATTAGACTCCAGATAATTTACCAAGTGGTGATTGATTGCAAATATCAAAATTTACCTGCCCTAGCCAAAAAGGCCATAAAAAAATATTAAGCATTGCATTTTTACTTTTTCGCTTCCGGCAAAAAAGCTCCCGCACCAAATGAAATGAAATTTGGTATATATTTTCTTAATTCAATTAAAACTAGGAAAATATGAGACTCAAACAATGCGTAGGTAAAGCTATTTACGGTCAAAATGACGAATGCTTTTTGGAGGGACTTTTTTGATTCCTTCAAGATTAAAATTTGGTGGTTTAACCCTTAACTGCATAACGTTAACTATTTATAACGTCAACTTTGGGAGCATGTACCTCCAAAAGTAAAAGTCCGGGGGCTTTATTTTTCTTTGTAAGTGTTTACAAGATCTTTTTTTATATAATTCATTCATTGGAAGGGTTAAAATTGCTTTAATTTTGAAAAATAAAGCAAAAAATATCTGTGACTTTTTAGAAATTGCGTTTGGTGCGGAAGATTTTTTTGCCAAAATGACCCGCAAACGATTTTTATACCCTCCACTCTAGTGATAGAGGGTATATATAAGTTTGTCATTCTGTTTGTAACTCATCGAAATATCAATCTGGGACCCCATAAAGTATATATATTCATGATGCCCGATCGATTTTAGGACATTCTAGCGATGTCCGTCTGTCCGTCTGTCTGTCTGTGGAAAATGCTGTCGCGGACAAAATATTGCACAGAGATGACTGAAACTTAACATATTTATTGGAAGTTCTCCCGATAAGTTTGGTATTGCATTTGAGCGATATCGGCTCAGCGGTTCAAAAGTTATGAACGAAAATGTAAGCACACCTCAAAAATTTCAGTACATTCAACATAACCTAAAAATACAAAATGATATTATTCGGCTTCTGGTTGGCATATGTGAACATAATTAAACACCAAATGGTATTTAAACAAGTACGAACACAAAAAAAAAAAAATCGCGGATTTTTTTTTACCAAAATTTTTTTCCGCGAAATTTTTTAAAAAAAAAAAAAAAAATTTTTCAAAAGTAATTTCCTTTTAAATAAAGTTTCTTGCAAGAATCTTTTTGAAGTTGTGGAGGGTATCACTACATTCGGCAAGGCCGAATTTAACTTTTTTACTTGTTAATATTAATTTTGTATTGCCTATCACGTGTTGATGGGTAAAAATTTTGTCAAAAATGTGTCATAATGTCATTATGTCTCATGCTCTCCATGACCTTCGAGAGCGTAAAGCAAATTGCTATTGCGCAGTAGTTTTCAGGGTTTGTAACTTCTCCCTTTTTTGGGATTGGCTGGACGTTCGCCACCTTCCAGTAAGAGGGAAAAACTCCTACCCGGTACGAGGAGCTAAATAATGCTGCCAAAGGACGAGGCAACGACAATGCACACATCTTCAGGACAGTAAAAAAATCAGGCATTAAAAAATCAAGGTTTCAGTTTTTTAGTGTAAAAGAAAACCTAATGGTAATATGAATATACTTAGGGCACAAATAACTCATTCGGAACTGTCTATAAGAGTACTGAGTGACCGACTTTATCACTCCTTTTATTGTAGGAAATGTGCGCATTACAATTAAAATACTAGCTGTGTTTTGCAATCATTTGGATTAGGATTTACCATACAATATGTGTACTTAATAAATATTATTATTATTAAAGATTAGCAAACATTTGACTCTCCCTGTTGTGGAATGTATTTTATACAGAGCTTTTGTAATATTCTTATAGCATACTTTAAGGGCGCAGAATAAATATCCCCACACAGAGAAAAATAAATTTCCAACTGAATTTTTCAGTTGTATCAACTCAACATTCGGTTGCTGCTACTGCATTTCGCTGTTGCAAACGAATTATTTAGTTGTTTCATTTAAAATACAGTTGTATCAACAAAATTCAGTTGTAACTAAAGATATTCAGTTGTTGCAATCGTAATACAAAAGTATCAACCTAATTTTTGTTGCAACAACTGAAATTCAGTTGGAAATTAGCAAATTTGTTTTCTGTGTGCATCTAATCATGCAGGAAGTAAAAACTCTTTTGTTTAAAACTTTTATTATTTGAACTTTTTAGAATTTTTAAAGCACACTTTTGGGGTAGTATTAGAAAATGTACTTAATAAGTACATATAATTGAAAAACACAACAACTATCTTGGAAATCATGCAACGATCATTATATATGGGAGCAGGTGATTGAAGCTTACAACGATATCTCTTTGTCGGTTTTATGTATCAAATATGACACTTGGAACATGAGAAACTGAAATTAGCAAAACGGGGGACTCAACTGCCAAAGTACGGCAAAGTGTGTTTGTTTTCCAATTCGAAGTTTTAAAAGTGATATAGATTTGACTAGAAAGAGGAAAGCTAAGACGTTATGGAGAAATACTAACACGTGCAGGGTTTCAAAAATTATGGCGAAAAGCTAGAGTCGCAGGTCGATTGAACTTTTGCTATCACTATCCAGGACGGACTGTAGATTTCTCGTAAGGATATTAAGGGGATATTGCAGGACAGTCGTCTATGCCAAAAAAGCAAGACTATATGGGGTACTGTCCAGCATTTACAGAGCGACTTGTCTAAGAGCATATTCATTCCATGATCTAGATGAAATTTTAGGACTTAAGATGATGAGACTTCATTAGTTAAAAGAATGTGGAGTAACCTGTATAACATCATATCGAAATAGTTTTTGACTAACGGATTATCGTGAACAATCTGGTAACGTTAAGGGTCTATGACCCTCCAGTTAAACCTAGCCCTATGCTCTCTATGTGACAGTCTACTAAATCTGAAGAGTTTTTCCTTTCACTGGGATATGTTGAACAACATCAAATACAGAAGAATCGCCCGACTGTCGACAAAAATGACAATGTTCACATTTCTTTCCTTGAAGCAAAGTATTCTAAAGGCTTTTCTAGTCGCTAGAATCTCTACCTGAAACACGCTAGCATTGTCAGGAAATTCATTTAATTTAGCTTCTAACCTCATAACAAAATTTTTTTTAAACAAAGTGTTGGGTATCATTTAGTCGGTGTTTACCATCTATAATTTCGTAGTTTTTTGTTTTGTTGCCTTTGATAATCTTGTTGTTTATTTAAATTTAAACAATTTCATCACAGGTGTTGGTTGTTTAGATGACACTTTAGCTTCCCAGCAAAAAAAGAGCTTACCATTCACTACAAAATTCACCACAACTTATGAACCAGATGTACTTCTTCTTCAGCTGAAACACTGATGAATTTTATATGGGCGTGACACACAATATCACTAGTGTTTAGTATGTACATATATATTAACATCTTTATCACAACTTCTGAAGTAGTGATCGGGATGTTAATATAACTTGACCTTTTGGAAGTGCTTTTTTCATCACTTCTTTAGAAGTATATATTTCCTGGCATTTTGGATGTGATTATGTAATTTTTATATGGTGATTTAGAAGTGATTTTTTCATCACTTCTTGATAAGTACATATTTCATGACTTTTTGGGATTGATTTTAAGAGTTTTTTTTTAGTATTTACACTAATAATAATTAAAACCAAAACGATATGTTTAACAATGTATAATATTTATTATGTAATATTTAGACTTGAAATTGTTAAGATTAAATCGATGTTTTTAATAATTTAGTTTAGCTAATAGGAATTATTAATTAAATGTGGATGTATATATTTTTCTAATAGTTTTTCATGCGCTTAATCCGAATCTGGCCTTAGAAGTGATTTATCTTATTTTGAGATATTTAGATTTTCGATTGACAGTACTGCATAAACTCAGATATTCGCAATGTTCGGGACCTTATAAAACCGGGAATTATTTTATGATGTATAATAAGTTCAGCACATCTAAAAATACTTCACTTATTCTTCAAATTACTTTTGCAATCCTTAAGATATCTTTTTTCATTACGGAGATATCGACCGATAAAATTATTGCAATTTCGGCCCTAAAAAATAAAAGAAAACAAATTTGAAAAGCAACCAATTTGTCTTGTTGATATATAATAGTACCGAATTCGAAACTCTATTAGAGGTGCATCTAAGCCCGGCATCAATTTGGGTATCAATTTTAGGGTAAATTTTCAGGGTGCCATACAAAAAATCTTTATTTGGGCTAACATTATAGAGCTTCGCCATATCGGATAAAGATTTATTTTAAATAAAATTAATAAAATTCTTAAAAGTACATAGAGTTCTTAGTTTTATATTCAATTAAAATTTTTATTATTCGGTTAACCGAATAATTCAAATTTATCCGATTATTAACCGATTAAATCTCAACCCCGCACTCAGAAAATTATGTAAGTTACTACATGTTAGTTATTTGTATATTTTACAGTAGTTAGTTGTTTTCAACTACAAAGTCAGTTGTTTTTGTATGAAAAATATCAAACAACTATTTCTGTTAGTTATTTTAAATCGTTTTTTTTTAACTAATAAAAAAGTACTGTGATGTAGTAACAGTTATTTAAAGTAGTTAATTTTATTTATTTTATCTCTGAAAAGTTTTAAAGTTTTTTTCCAAAAAAAAAAAATTTGTTATTTTTATTTTTCACAACTTTTTTAAAAAAAAAAAACTTGGAAAAAATTTGGTCTTCAATTTTTTTTCTGAAAAATGTTTTGAAAAAAAAATTATATATTGATTTTTTTATTTTACTACATTTTAGTTGTTTTGACTACAAATGTAAGTAGTTTTTACTTAAGTCAGTTGTTTTTTTTTTGTCAGTTAAAATAACTAACATTGTTAGTTGATTTAACTGAAAAAGTAGTTGACCCCAAAACAACTTACAAAGTAGTTATTTTAACTGACATTTTCAGTTGATATTACTAACATAATTTTTTAAGTGCGATTAATTATTTGCCCGATTAGCCGATTAAACCAAAACCTCGATTAATTGAATACCCTAATGTTTAAGAGTTTTTATACCTTTCAACAGCGATACCAACTTAGTCATTTTGTGGCTATAATTCAGCACTTTTTTTTAAAGGCTACCACCTTTTTTTGGTTATCTTTTTTAGCCCTTTAAGCACTTTTTAAGTCATTTGATTTTTACCATAATCTGGAAACTTTTTATTGTTTTTTTTGTACATAATTTACAAAACAACTCCAAAAATTATAAAAAAAATGTTTTTATACACGTAGTTAAAAAAAAAAACATCCAATAAATAAAATGAAGAGATAAAAAAAAGTAATTCTCTTATTTTAAATCAGATATCGTATATTTTTAGAAGAGTTTTTATACCTTTAAACGGCAATACCAACTTAGCTCTTTTTTGGTTATATTTAACCCTTGTCTTTTTTAAGGGCTAACAGTTTTTTTGTTATCTTTTTAGCACTTCTTGAGTCATTTGGTAATTTTAACAAAAATCTGGAAACTGTATTTTTTTATAACATAATTTACATAACAAATTCGCTTTTGCTGCATATCAAGTTAATTCATTTAAAAAATTTAACTTTTTATTAAATCAGAGAAAATTATAAAAATTTTCTCTGATTTAATAAAAAGTGCCACAAATTTGTACTTTTCAATTGCATTTGTAAACACATATGAAAATGGTACTTATAAATCATTGAGGAAAGAACTGGTGAAAGTTGTTATTATTGGCATTTTTTTAGCAGTTTTGGAAGTGCTTATAAAAGTACTTCTTATGGAATATGAAGATCGGCACATATAGCTACTATGTATGTAGTGAATCACTTATTCTTTTTGCACCACTTCGATTTTTTTTTGCTGGGTTAATAAACTTTTAATATTATTTTTATTCTTTTTCTGATAATTTGTCAGGTGTGAAAATACATAAATAACAATTTTCATACACAATGATACACGTTCGTATTAAACACGGTCAAACTAATCCATTTAAAATTAAAAACTGTCAAATATACCTCCAATGTAAATTCGTCTATAAATTAATATTCAAATACAAGTGATACAAAAAATTGTAATAATTTTTTATCAGTTTTAACAACCAGACATCTACGGAATGTAAGAGACCTCCTAGTTTCTACAAAATACGATTGTGTTTTGCCAAAACGTTTTTAAAAACCGTTTCATTTCAAAAACAACTGTGAGCAACTGTGTAAAATTTTATTCATAATTGTGGGGAGCAGCATCCCCGAAGAACAACATGATATACCTGCATATGAAATGCTCATTACTTAAATATAAATCTATCAAAAGCTACGGAGATATCAGTCCAGTCTTTCGAATGAAAGATTTAAGGATAAATGATCATTTGTAAAATCAAACGTTTAATTAGTATCAGCAAGTCCAAACTTCCTTTCATTATAGTATGGCCATCTTTATAGCATCGTTAGATGTGTTGTCAAAGACTCCCTATTAGAGTTTTTCACGGGAATTCCCGGGACGGGAATTCCCGGGAATTCCCGTAAATTTTCGATCCCGAAATCCCGGGAAATAGAGCGGGAATTCCCGGGAATTTTAGTTTCTTTGAAATTGTTGATTTTTTGACTTCTATTGATTATTTAGTATGTTACTTTTCAGAGATTTTATTAAAATTCTTGAGGGCCCAAAAAGAGAGACGTTCTTACTAAAAAATGTCATGAAATCTGAGACTTACGAAATGAAAAAGTCTCACAATATCTAAATTTCGAGAGGATATAATTACACAGTGATAAAAAATCGAAATTTCCGAATCGCAATAGAATGAAACCAAAAGCAAATTAAAGTTTACATTTTATATAACAAAGCCATCAAGACATTTTTTTAATTCAGCGCTAGATTATTTTTTGCACGCATTTTAAAGCAATTAAAGCTTTTATGTACTAAACATGTCCTACATTAGGGGCCTCTGGTCTAAACATAAGCTCGAAATTACGTTAGCTACAACCGGTATGAATTTCGCTGCAATCGGTCCCGTACCTATTTATTGAATAGCCAAATTAATAAAAATAATTCACTGTTCACCGTTGCGTATGATTGTTATTTAAAGGCAATTACAAAATTAGTCATACGCCTTATACAATTTTTAAGCAATTATAATTATAATAAAAGTTCACCAACTTCAAATGTGTGTAAAAAACTCTAGCGCTAAACCAAAAAAAGTGTTGATGGTTTTATTATGCTTTCATTTGCTTTTTGTTTCATCTCATTTCGATTTTGGTTGTTGGGCTGTGTTATCAGATCCTGATACTTTTTTCAGAAGCTAAGAAATTTTCTTTCTAAGAACTGCATTATAAAAATAAGAACTGCATTATAAAAATAAGTAGTATGATTATTTGTTTCTTTAGAAAATATTTATGTCTCTGGACATTATTCTTTTTAAATCGATAAATTGATATAAAATCTGTGTAAAGGATGACAGTTTTTTTTTAGAAACCAGGATTTTTAATTTTTTTAATAATTTTTGGTGTAAATTTTCTTATAATTTCATTTCTCGGAAACAGTTACATTCAGTATCAGAAATTCCTGTGAATTAGTTTCATTGTGTTTTAGAGGCAAAACGTCGAAAACCAATTGTAAAAATGAACTAAGATGAATAAGAATAAATGATGAGTTTTTATTTTTAAAACAGATAAAGCGATGTGAAATAACAAAAAAAAAAAATAATAAAAAAGAACGGGAAAAGAAAAACTCTAGAAATAACATATTCCCCTAAAAATGCTTTTAAATGACTTCGATATATTTCGACCGTTTTTTTTATAAAAACTGGGTAACAAAAATTTTTCTTTTTTTCTCGAAGCTTATTTTTTTCTGTTTTAAAGGTACTAAATAAGATTTTTATGGTGTTAATAAACATTATAAATAGTGTAATCGCATTTATAAGGTTTTTATATATTTTTTTGACAAAAAATTTGGGTTTTTAGTTATAGCGGGAATTCCCGGGATCCCGGGAAATTTTAAAATGAATCCAGCTTTCCCGGGAAATGAAAAAGTCCGGGAAAAGAAAAACTCTACTCCCTATATATCAATGAATGTCCAAAGGGCTATTTGTTTCGCCTCAAGTGCCTTCTCGATCGATGTAAAATGGACCTCAGTTACAGCAGATTATCCTTGTTGATACTCAAACTGATAGTTTCCCAACAGTTTCTCCGTCGTCTTAAGAAAGAATGAGCTGAGGCGAATTGGTATAAACGATTTAGGCAGATGTTCAGATTTCTTTCCTGTCTTAAGCATAGTACTCTGTTTCTTACGGTGAAAATTTCACTTAAACTTTAAACGCCTCAAATTGCAATAAAACATTTAAAAATCAAGAACTTTTGACAATGATAAGAAAGAAACGATCATAACAAAACTGAAATGTCACTTTTTCACGGCAATTTAAATTGTCTTGTATAATAAAAATGAGTGAAAACTTTTTTAACAATTTCCCCTTAATTCCTCGCGTTGCCAATTTTTTTTTTTTTTATATGGAGTTTGACAGATTTTTTCCCGTGAAACCGAACAGAGTACTTAGCTTTAGCTATGAAAACCATAGTAACCCCCCTCCATGGACGTGGAACAAAGCAACTAAAAGGCTTGATCTAATTATACTGATCAGTTGTGGGATAATAAGATTGCCCCTTTCTGTAGCGGATATGGATAGATACCATCCGGTTTCGGTGATTTGAAAGAGAAAATTTATTAATCGAGCACATAACATGTTCTTTCTGAAAGGTATTGGTCGTTTCTAATGAAAGCTCAAAGGTTTCAGTGAAAAAACTAGTTTAAATAGCTCTGTTGTTAGTTTAGTGAATCATTCAATTGAAATACTTCGTTAAAGATCCCTTTTGGACTTTCGGACTTCCCTATTGCTTTGAGTAAGTGCAGTTTTGTAGGTCACCCAGTCGCCTGTTTGTTTCGCCCTATTAAAAAGTCACCTAGCTTCCTGTCTAAGATTAGGTTGGGTTGTAAGTGACTGCTGACGTTTTACGTAAACACACGTAGACTCTGAGGTCCATTGTGATACCAAGGGACTGTAATAGGTTTCCCTAATAGTCCCTGTCGTTAAACCAATTTGAGCTTCTTATGAAACTCCTTAGGTATTGAATTTTGACATCCGACAAATCAGAAAGATCGTACAGCTCCCTAGATCCCAGTGAAGCAAGTCTCTGACCAGAAAGTGCCAGGCAATGGCAGACAAAGTGTTCGATAGTTTCCAGCTCCTCTTCATCCATGCAACTCCGGGAAAAAGTCATTCAGCGGCACATTTAACCGCTTTGCGGGCTTCCCTATTAGACAGTGTCCGGTAATTATTGCGACCACTGTCGAAATCTCTCCGCTTAAAGCGATATCAGCTCACTTGTGCGCCCCAGATTAAGAGAAGGCCAAATCAGTCGTGTTGTCTCACACGTCCATCCATTTGCCCATCCTTGATTAGTCTCCGTCGCAGAACAAAGCCGTAGGTTTTGTTTGCAAGTTTCTAGAGGCATACCAACACATTCCAATTCTGTTGGAACCTGTAAGGTAGTTCCTAGTCTTGCAAGCTCATCGGCTTTGCAATTCCCTGGAATGTCTCTGTTCCCTGGGACCCATATGAGTCGTATGTTAAACTGCTTGGCCATCTCATTTAAAGACGTGCGGCAGTTAAGTGCAGATCTTGTTTTCAGAAACATTGAATCCATGGACTTTACCGCGGCTTGACTGTCAGAGTAGATGTTGACTGCTGTTGTAGACAAGACATTGCAGCTCAACCAGTCAGCCACTTCCTTTATTGCCAGCATCTCCGCTTGGCAAACACTGCAATGATCTGGCAATCTTCGAGCCAGGCTCAATCCAAGCTCTTCCGAATAGACTCCAAAGCCCACTTCTTTGTGCAGACTCGATCCATCTGTGTAAAAATTACTGGTGGCTCCACTACTTGGAATGTCTCCCATCCAAGACTCCCTGGATGGTATCATATTGGTAAAGTGGCGCTCAAAAAGGCTCAAAGAGGGAGCACAGTCCACATTTTGTGGTGTTATTATCTTCTTCAAGATCGCGCTATGACCACAATCGCTGCTCCTCTATTGCAGCGTGCAATTAAGTCTAATTGCCGACTTCACCGTTATCAGGTGAAGGAGGATTTCTAATGCAGCCGTAGGTGTAGTACGAAGAGCACCAGTGATGCACATCCTCGCCATTCTCTGTACCTTCGTGATAAAGACACAGTTCGCTTTTGTTTCTAAAGCAGGCCACCAGACAATGATTCCATACAGCAAAATTGGATGCAAACAGAATACCGAACGTTATAGAATAATCACAATTGGAGCGGGAAGCGTTTTTCCGCAACTGTTCACATACGTTTTATATGACAACAAAATTCCGCCGCGTTTTTCCGCCAAACTAGATTCAATTCTATTTTTATGAGCACAATTGCGTTTATCCGCTTCCCGCTCCAATTGTGATTATGCTCTTATGCTTGCGACTTGACGAACTAAAACTCTACGATAATGTACTATGTACAGAAACTTTACATCGTAGTGGTTGTGTGTTTTTTGAATGATCACAAACAAAATAGAAAAATACTTTTAGTGTACTGTTTCCGTACTTAGCAGATTTTTTAACTTAAAATTACCATATCTCGAAAACTAAGCAAGATAGAGCAAAACGGAACATATTTTTGGTTCTTTGAAACTCGATAGTATCGCCGGTTCTCTTCACATGTGTGGACCCCTATGAGTCCATATTTTGAATCTAAAAAAGTTAGCATTCCAGAAATTTCAAAATTCACATGTCTCGCTAAATACTGCTGACTCCACAAAAGAGTATTTTTGTCGTGTCGGCAGTATTTAGCGAGATATGTGTATTTTTAAATTTACTGGAAAGTAAACTTTTTTCGATTCAAAATTAGGACCCATAGGGGTCCACACAAGGGTGGCTCGTTTTTGGGCTTTTCTCTGTGATCAAATTCTAATACCCGCCAAAAGTGTCGGTCCCCTAAGGGTAACTCACATGCATAATATCACTCCGATCGGATTTTTATCTTCTGTTTCCACTTTGAGCCTCAAAATTGGTGTTTTTGCAAAAAAGGACTTAAAAAAAAAAATTAAGTTTTTTATTAAAATAATTAAAAAAATATTTTTGTATAATAAGTATATGATCGTAAATACTTTAATATGAAATTTAAAGATTTTACGGTATCACTAACCCGTTCAAACTTGATACCAAAAAAAATGGCATGATTTTGGGGGCGTTCTCAAAACATCTTTTTTCAAAATTTGAAAATTTTATTTAAAAAAAAATTAAAATGTACTATTTTTTCTTTCTGAATTCATGGAGAAGAAAAATGTGAAATATGGCGGATATCAGTCGGGCCACTTTTCGGGAATCGCGGGGAGAAGTTAGCGGATTTCAAGGAAATGTTGGTTTTATCAATAATTTGGATTAATAAAATCTTATAAATTTTTTTATTTTTTTTTTTTTTATTAACTGTTTTTTGATGTCGTGTCATTCTATTAGATAACTTTAAGTCTGTCATGAAATCTTACCGATCTAGTACGTCTTTAACTCACATTGGCTGGGGGTAAAAAATTACCCCCGCAGAAAATTTGAATTTAGAGCTTAAATTTTGTGCTATAAACAAGTATAAAACGGCTTTTGTGTTTTTTACCCCAACTATTATTTCGTATTAATATATTATCTTTTAAAAAATCGTTAACCCTTCTTGGTAGGGGGTCAAAAATTACCCATTCAATAAAAAAAATATTTTTTTATAGAAAATTAATTTGTGGCAATCAATTAGATAACTGTAAATCAGCCCTAGAATCTAACCTATTTAAGATATAATTAACCCATATTGGCCAGGGGGCAAAACGGACCCCGCCAAAAACTTTTAGGTATAGTGCTTGAATTTTTTGATATCTACAAAATATATATTTTTTATTGAATGGGTAATTTTTGACCCCGAAATAGTAGTTGGGGTAAAAAACACAAAAGCTGTTTTATACTTGAACAGTTCATGCGAATAAGTTCATGCGAATAGACCATTTGTACAATTTTACATATGACGATAAAAACGCAGGAAACTGCTAAAAACTAAAATTTTTTCCAACATTTTTGCATAATGCACTAATCCATTAATGCAAAAAAGTAAACAAAAATATAAGTTTTAAACCGTTTCCTGCGTTTTTATCGTCATTTGTAAAATTACACAAATTGTCTATTCGTCCTTATTCGCATGAACTGTTCACTTGTTTATAGCACAAAATTTAAGCTCTAAACTTCAAATTTTCTGCGGGGGTCATTTTTTACCCCCAGCCAATGTGGGTTAAAGACGTCCTAGATCGGTAAGATTTCATGACAGACTTAAAGTTATCTAAAAGAATGACACGACATCAAAAAACAGTTAATTTGCCCAAAAATAAAATTTATAAGATTTTATTAATCCAAATTATTGATAAAAACAACATTTCCTTGAAATCATCTAACTTCCTTTTTTTGAGGCTCAAAGTGGAGACAGAAGATAAACTCCGATCGGAGTGATATTTTGCATGTGAGTTGCCCTTAGGGGATCGACACTTTGGCGGGTATTTGAATTTGATCAGAGAGAAAAGCCTAAAAACGAGCCACCCTAGTCCACACATATGAAAAGGTCCGGCGATACTATGGCGACTCTAATAACCAAAAAGTTGTTCCGATTTGCTCTAACTTGTTTAGTTTTCGAGATATCGCCATTTTAAGTTAAAAAAAAAATCAGCTTACTACGCAAACAGTACACTAAAAGTACTATATTTTGTTTATGTACATAGCACACTACATTATCGTAGAGATTGTGTTCGTCAAGTCGCAAGTATAACTTTCGGTATTCTGTTTGCGTACACGAATTCAACCACTTAAAAAAAAATTTTAGTGTTTCTGTATTTCTTGTTGGGAATGTGTTTGCGCATTTCTATCGGAATAGTTCAGTACAGAACACTAACGTACCGTTCGTTAGTCATTTTTTCGAACCCTGGTTTTGGTAGCCATTGTGCTGTTTGCTGTTAACTTAAACTTATTTTGACTAGTTTAATCTATTTAGATTTATAAAATTGAAATGGTTAATACTTAATTTTATTACGCACCTACCAAATAAACAACCCAATAAACCAAACGATACCGTTATGATATCGAGGTAATATCACATATTACACAAAAACGATAGTGTTTTCGTTCTTAATGTACCTTTCCTTATGAAATCGTTTTTAAATTAAAATACGATATCGTTAAAATCGTCATTTTCTAGAATTTATCGAAAAACTATCGTTATTCCAGGCGATAACGATATCGTTTCGACATGAAAATGTGATATCGTTTTCTCTATCGAAATTTCCAGCAATGAATATAGCAAAATCACCTAAAATTCAAAAATGGTATCATAATTTTTATTTGAGGTGATACCGTAATCGGTATCATACAGGTGATACTATTTTCGCTATTACTTATCGTTATTTGGTTTATTGGGAATACACAATTTAAGCCATTAAATCACTTTTGTCGTTATTTGCTTTATACGCAAAAAAAAAAAAAAAAGTGTGGTCTAATTATGGGGCACCATTGTTGTGCACCACGATTTCTTTGTTTCAAGAAAACTAACAAAGAAAAGTGAAAAGATGAGATTTTTAAATATCAGAGGAATTGTAAAATTTTTAGCTGTTAAACTACAAGAAACAGTAGCCGCTGCCTGCCGGATGCATGTGACATGTGCTAAAACAACAACTACAACAAAGAAAGAAGCAACAAAATTAAGGGAAAATTTATTACTAAAACACGATTAAATGCTTTAACACTGTGTTAACGAATTTTTAATCGTTATAATTAATTAAAAATTAAAAAGAACAAACAAAAACTTATAAATTTTAGTAATGGCGAGTTACTCGTACATTTACAAAGGGATTTAAGCACCCTCAAAACCCTTTGTCAATGTAATTTTGGCATGGCACGAGCTCCTCTTGATAAAATAAACACCAAATAAGTTCAAGTGAATATAATGATCAATGTATAAACTTATTTATAATCACATTTATAATTCCATAGAATGTCGCCGCCGCCGACTAGGCTTGCCAATAATATTTTTGGCATCTGTTTTAGTAGAGTTTAGCATGGGCCAAAGCAAAAATAGTCTTTCTTGTGACATGTTTATTTTTTTTTATGTTACAGCAAAAGAGGGAGATATTAATACTAACCGTTCTGGAGAAAAAAAAACTTTCCATTGCTGCACTGCAAAACATTTTATATTATTCTAGTACGAGGTTGTAAAATGCAAGCGCAGTAGAGTATTCACACTTTTTATGGCCTAAAACATAATTAAATATATTTTGGAGCAATTCAGTGTCTGTTAGTTACTTACTTATTCCTGACCTCTTCTACCTTGCAATATAAAGGTACGACAAAGGGATCGCCAATCACGCTCATGCGTGACTGAAACACAAACTCTACTCACGCGATACAAATTGTTTACAAAAAAAATTTGCTAAACAGTATTTTTTTTGCAGGAAATGAAAGAAAAAAACAAGTAAGAGTGTTAAATTCGACTGTGCCGAATCTTTTATACCCTCCAACACGCAAAAAAATAAAAAAAAAAATTCAGAGGCGTTTTATTTTTTTTTTGGGGTGGGGGGGTCGGTAGTGGTAATGGGGGGGGGCAAATTTCCTCTCGAAAATATGTTTAAATATTAATTCTTATGCTATTTGCACTAAAGAAATAAAAGTTTATCATAATTAAAAAGATTTTTTTTTTATTCCACGCCCATAAAGGGGGGGGAGGGCGGAACGAAAAAACGACATTTTCTAATTCTCAGGGTCCAAATGTAGGACTGTGAACTTCTTGTAGCATAAAAATGTTGCATTTGTTAAACAAAAACACAAAAAATCATATGAAAAACTCATATTTTTCAGGGGTTGGTATAGTTCTTCAACTGGGAACTTTTTTCCCCCTGGCCCGATTTTGCTCATTTACGAACTTAACCTGCCTAGGAACATAAGACATATTTGTTCCAAATGTCGGGAGTCTCACTCTTTTATTTTGGACTGTATCGTGTTAACTACAGACGGACGGACGGACATCGCTAGAATGTCTTAGAATCGATCACTGATCATAAATATATATGGGGCATTCCAGGCCAAATCACTCACTTTTAGACCCGACCCCTTTCGATTTATTTTATTTTTGGATATGTTTTATTTCTTATTAAATGTAACTTGGACACCAATTTTCAGCCTTTTATTCCAAGATGGTGTTGAGTAATCAATTTTTCAAAATGGCGATTTTTTCAAAAAAATGGAAAAATTAAAATTTTCAATTAATTTTGACCAGTTAGAAATATAGATATCTTAAAAAACTTTGGACAACGTTTTGTTGGTATTTAAATGTAGTTTTAAAAAAAAATATTAAAAAAATTATTCGAAGTAATTATCACTTATTTTTTAACGTTTAAAAATTAAAATCGACTTTTTGAAAAAGTCCGAAACCTTCGATTTTTTTTTACAAACGTCTAAAAGTTCTACTCTTAATTACGCAACTTTTAAGCCATAATTCGAGATGTGATCGGAATTTGTTCTATTTTTTTTTCAAATTTTGAAAATTGCACCTTTTATTTTTTGACTCTGATTTATTTTATATGGTGCTCCAAAAAAACTAAATTGGTAGATACTGACCGTAACTTACCCTAGATATATTCATTTCGAGGCAAAAATACGCCTCAAAAAATTAAGAACGATCGGACATGGACAAGGTGTTCCGCATGGGCCTTGAAGTTTAGAAAACGGATTACAAGGAAAAATATGAATTTTTTTCTGTTTTCTCAATTTTTTTGGTATTTTAAGTTAAGTTTTAATTCAAGTGGTTACAGAATTATAATGCGGAGTAAAATGCCTCTCTAATAAGGTACCAAAGACTGAAATCGGTTGAAAATCAGCCAAGTTATTACAACTTCCCCAGGCATCTAACGTATGGCAGAACACTTGATTAAGCAATATAATACGATTTTGGAAATTCATTGAAATTTTCTACTGTAATAACATTTTTTTATTCGTCAAGTTCAAATGTAATTAGATGACAAGTATTTTTCATATTGTGTTTTGCTAACATTTTTTAAATTAGTGCTAAAAATGCCTGCATTTTCAACACCCTTTTGAAATCTCTATTTAAAAAAAAAAAAATATTTTTTTTGTTTTAAAATTTGGAAAAGCCAAAAAAATATTACACTGAAACATGAATAATGAAAAAATGTTATTACAGTAGAAAATTTCAATAAATTTAAAAAAAGGGACTCGTATTTTTTAATCAAGTTGTATGGCACACGCTAGATGCCTGGGGAAGTTGTAATAACTTGGCTGATTTTCAACCGATTTTAGTTTTTAGTACCTTATTAGAAAGGCATTTTACTCCACATCATAATTCTGTAATCACTTGAATTAAAACTTAACTTAAATACCAAAAAAATTGCGAAAACAGAAAAAAAATCATATTTTTCCTTGTAATCCGTTTTTTAAAATTCAAGGACCATGCTAAACGCCTTACACATGTCCGATCGTCCTAAATTTTTGTGAGACGTATATTTACCTCCAAATGAATATATTTAGGGTAAGTTAGGGTCAGTATCTACCATTTTTTTTTTTTTTTTTGGAGCTCCATATAAAATAAATCAGAGCCAAACATAAAAGGTGCAATTTTAAAAATTAAAAAAAAAAATAGAAAGAATTGTGATCACATCTCGAGTTATGGCCTAAAAGTTGCGTAATTTAGAGTAGAATTTTTATAGTTTTTTACAAAAAAAATCGAAGGTTTCTGACTTTTTCAAAAAGTCGATTTTAATTTTTAAACGTCAAAAAATAAGTGATAATTACTTCGAATAATTTTTTCATATTTTTTTTCTAAAACTAAATTTAAATACCAAAAAACGTTGTCCAACTTTTTTTTAAAATATCTATATTTTTTAATGGTCAAAATTAATTAAAAATTTCAATTTTTTAAATTTTTGGAGAAAATCGCCATTTTGAAAAATTGAGTACTCAACACCATCTTGGAATAAAAGGCTGAAAATTGGTGTCCAAGTTGCATTTAATAAGGACTAAAACATATCCAAAAATAAAATAAATCGAAAGGGGTCGGGTCTAAAAGTGAGTGATTTGGCTTGGAATGCCCCATATACTTTATGGGGTCTTAGACCGATATTATACCGCGTTACACACGGAATGACAAAGTGAGTATACCCCATACTGTAGTTGGAGGGTATAAAAAACAAGTAAGAAAATTATAGTCGGTCAAGACCGAACCCATATAATACCCTACACCAGAGTTTCCCGGAAAATGAGTCCCATGTTCAAACATGGACTGATTATATCCATATTTTGTCAAATCTTTAATAAGTGTAAAAAACACTCACAAATCCAATTTGAGCGAAATAGGCTTCTTTTTGTTGACAATAAACCGCTTTAATTAAATATCGGGCGCAGTTTTCCCATGGGGCCCAAGTCCAAAAATAGCCCGATGATAATTAGATTTGATAAGGTTATTAAAGTACGCGTTTAACATACACAAACAGAATTTCAATTAAATATTTTCTATTGTCATGAAATTTGAGAGATTTGTGTGAAAATCGGGAAGGTGGTTTGTATTGGACCTACAAGAAGAACTGGTCCGATTTCTTTAAAATTTTGAATGATTATTTGTGTATATAAAACATGATTAACTGCCAAATTTCGAAAAGATACCTATTAAAATGCAGCTATTAGAGTCATTTGAGACAAAACTAAAGGGGACCTTTGTATGGGGGCTAGGTCTAAATATAGACCGATTTTTCCAATTTCAATAGACTTCGTCCTTGAGCCAAAAGAGGCTTAAGTTTCAAATTTCAAGTCGATTGATTAAAAATTGCTACCTGTATCGTGTTTAAACCGTTTACATAGACAGGCAGACAGACGGAAGGACGGGCAGACGGACGGACATCGCTAAATCGACTCAAAAAGTGATTCTAAGTCGATCGGTATTCTTAAAAGTCGGTCTAGGACCAATATTTCGGGTAGTTACAAACGTCAGCACAAACTCATTATACCCTGTACCACAGTGTGGTGTAGGGTATACTCACTCACTCACTCACTCAAAAATTCACGTAAATTTTTTTTAAACTTACGCTCACTCAAAACGCACTTTAAATCATATTAGTAAGCCACAAAAACATTTAACCAAAGTTAAAACAAGATTTTACACTCAAAAAAAATTTTCGATCGAAAAAAATTACACTCAAAAAAATTTTTATTTACAAAAATGTCTAAAAAAAGTATTTTTGATCAAAATAAATCGTTCTAGACAACATTTTTATATATTTGTGTATTGAATACACAAATATATAAAAATGTTGTAAAAATACACTGTATACAGTAAAAATACACTGTATTTCGCCACGTCGAGTTTTACTTTTTTTCTTGTTTTTACTACAAAAATATTTTTTTTTAATATTCGGCTTCGGCTTTGGTCTCGGCCGAATAGTGAAAATTGGGCCGAATATTCGGCTTCGGCCAAACGTTGGCTATATGTCTTCAATACATTCGTAGTCAACATCTATTCTGACATTCGAGCCGCAGTCCAGTCTCCAGAATCAATGTTCCTAAAAACAAGATATGCGCTAAACTGCTGCACGTCCTTAAACAATTAGGTCAAGCTGCTTGGTATTTGACTTATATGGGTTCCATTGCACAGGGGCATTCAAAGAAATTATAAAACCGATGAACTTCAAGACTGTCAACAGGTTCCTACGAAATTGGAATGTGTTGACATTTAGAATCTTCCAAGCACAATTTAATTGGTAAATAAATGCCCTGCAAAACTTCAAGGAAGCTTTAACTTAATCAGAAGCGTACAAGTGCAATACTTTTAATTTCAGCAGCCCATATTTCGACAGCGGTTGCTACGATAAACGAACACTGTCTTATGGAGAAACACGCTGTACAGCAAAAGATGCCATTAAATGACTACTATCAGAACAGTATGTATGAGGTGGAGTTGGGTTTAGTAATCTGTCGGAGCTTTTATTGCAGAGAATTGTTTTTATTGCTGGATCTCTCTACTTTTGATGAAAGACAAAATAAAACATTTCAGGAGTTTCATAAGAGACTTCAAATAGTAAAACGGTAGCGACTAGTAGGATAACCCCCACATCTTAACATGGTTTCACAGTGGACCCAAATCATCCCTTGGTTCAGAGCGGACTTCAGAGCTAGCATTACCAACCCCTTTAAACCTAATCTTACTTGACGTATCAACGTGACAGCGCCATCAACAACATTTACCATTTACACTACGTTTTTGGTTTAATTTTTGATTTTTCCTCAAATCAAAAAAATCTTTGATTTTTCCTCAAATCAAAAAAATCTTAAATCGTTATATCTCCGAAACTACTGGACGGATTTACAAAAATTTAGCATCAATGTGTCGAACGTGAAATTCTACATAAAATAGATGAAAAATATGGAGTAAAAAAATTTAAAAGTTTTTTGACAAAAAAACTTTTTTTTTTTGACAAAATTTTTTTTTTTGATTTTTGTTATTTTTCAATTGCTATTTTATTTAGAATTTCACGCTCGACACATTGACGCTAAAATTTTGTAAATCGGTCCAGTAGTTTTGGAGTTATAGCGATTTTACCATTTTTTTTCTTACGCACTGACTATGGTTGCCAAGTTTGTCGAAAAATATTTTTTTACGGGGTAAAAATTTGGGTTACATATTCTGAAATTGCATAAAAAGTTTGGACGTATAGGTCTCCGACCCAAATCGGGCCTATATTTACCGAGCTATTGACGAAAAACCAAATTGTGGCAACCCTTGAGAGAATTTGAAATTTTAATTTTTCCTCAAATCAAAAAAATCTTAAAATCGTTATATCTCCGAAACTACTGGACGGATTTACAAAAATTTAGCATCAATGTGTCGAGCGTGAAATTCTACATAAAATAGATGAAAATATGGAGTAAAAAAATTTAAAAGTTTTTTGACAAAAAAAGCAGTGGTTAGTCAATCCTTTTTTTTGACCAAAAATTTTTTTTTTGATTTTTGTTATTTTTTAATTGCTATTTTATTTAGAATTTCACGCTCGACACATTCGTTCCTTGCGACCCCACTATGTCCAGGGACCCAGATTAACTTAACTGTGTGCTGAATAATTCGACAAATGGATTGAATGCAATTCATAATGATTTCCGATTTTACAGTGTTTGATTCTAAGGCCTTCAGAGCCGCAAGACTTTCCACGAAAATTATAATGACGCAAGGACGAACGTCCCTTGTCATAATCATCTGCGCGGCTTTATCAATTGCAAATCTGGAAAACACTACACTTGTCCGGAAGTCTCATTGAGACCCCGAGTTCGAGGCATTCATAGTATACTCCCGACCTCGTACCCATCCTCATCTTCGATTCGTCCGTAAAGATTGAGATCTCATTCTCTGTTATAACAAAGCTTTCCACCCAGTCTTCTCTAGCTAGTATTTGAACTTCAAAGGATCTGTAAATTTTCGTCTGAGCTGAGATTTCTGTTCCAGTTTCATTCCGCCCACCGTACTTAATATGGTGAAGTGACACAAAGAGCGTTGTTTAAGCATTTGCGACTCTCTTAAACTGAGAGCCGATTTTGCTCCTGTGCTCTTGATGTGGATATCCACGGGCTGAAAGTTTTATTAGATCGACACTTCCAGACAGGCCTAGAGGGTCGATCTAATAGGATGCCGATCGATTAAAATGTCGCGTTAAGACTTAATGGCTCAAAGAAGACTATTAAAAGATATTTTTTTTTTTTGAAAACCAATCACAAAAATAAAATAGCCCTTAAATTTTCAATCGCCTACTAAGAAATTTTCCACACTAAAGAATTTAATTTTGCTTAGTATTAAAATGCACAATCCGTAGACTTTAAGTAATTAATCTATTTTCGTCCTGGATTCTGGTAAAGTCATACGTTTATTGTCGTTTACACTTGTGAAGGGGGGCAATTTTTATATTAAGTTCAGTACAATGTCGTTGCAGTCGTCGTCAGTCAGCACAGCCTTCTTAAGATCGTTGGCATTGTCGTTAAACTCGTATAAATGGTGTTGAATGGTGGAATGGGTACTGTTGCTACTGTAAATTGTCGGTTCAACGAATGCATACAAACAAATAAACATACATACACCACTTGATCACAGTATAGTACAACAAAAACAGAAGGAGGATCCATTTCTATGTTTACTCTTCGTCATCCATAGGTATTTGGTCCACGCACACTTTTCCACAGTGATGTGCATGAGGTATGAAAGTGCGTTGGCTGTTGTAATGCAGGCATTTCAATACAAAAAAATGTAATTTTATTTTTAAAATTTAAATTTCATGAACAACAACTTTGCGTAGGTACAAGAGTATGAACACTTGCATACAAATAAATTTTTTTATCGAATGTATGAACGAGGAACAACTAAAGAACATTTACGAACAAGTACTTGAGTTTTGTAATGAAAAATTTTCTATATTACTCGGCATGTATCAAAATTAGGGTGATTCAAAAATCCAACAAGTTATTCATCTGCAATTATTCTGTTGGCTAATAACTCCGACCGACAGCCAATATTAAACATGTACCGGATTATATATCTACGTCTGAATGTTGAGATCAAATGGAGTAAAACTGCATTTACAGTTTTTCATTTCGTGATCCTGTTTACTTTTAAAAGGACTTCAAAGTTTTAAAGGATAATATTTTGTAAAATATTTTTTAAATATTCCCATGAATATCTGATCTTATCAGATCTGCTTTAATCTGACAATATACATATATTTGTATCTGATTGTATAAAATTATATCTGATCAGATGTAATAACATGTCAAAGTTGCGCCAATGTCGGCCAAATCCGAGTTATAACCAGATCACGGTTTTGGTCATTTTAGATATAAATATATGCAATCAGATATATACGATCTTATATGAATAGATATAAACAGATCAGGTAAGATATAATCCATTTTTACACGGTTTGTACTTGTCTTATATGTAATGTCACAATTGATGGCAAATGAGAGAGGATAACCTTTTCTAATTTTTCCATTTTTTTTTTTTTTTTCATATAAGGAAAAGGGATGTTAATAATGTCCTTTCAAAACTTTTTCAAAATATTTTATGAAAAATTTTATATGATATTGAAGGAGAAATTTTCGATATGTCACAGTAATAAAATGGGAAAATGAGCGAAGATCCTCCCAAATTTCACTGGTAAATGTATTTTGTCTTCATAAGTCGTCAACCCAAATTTTTACGAAATTGGAACATTTTGAATTCTAGTCACTTATAGCACTCTGCAATGGAAGAGTAGCGATTGTGGCCATAGCGCGATCCTAAAAAAGATATCAATAACACAAAATGTGGACTAAGCTCCCTCTATGAGCCTTTTTGAGCACCACTTTACTACTAAGATGAGGGGGAATGAGAGACATTCCGGGTAGTGAAGCCACCATAAATTTTTACACAGATGGATCGACGCTACACGAAGAGTCGGAGTCAGAAGAGCTTGGGTTTACCTCGCGAAGATTGCCAGAAAAAAACATTCTTTTGGTTCAAATTAAATTCATGTTATAATTCTTTTAAGAAAATGAAACTTAAAAAAAAATATATTTTTAGTAGGGATATTCGAGGTAATTTTTCTTTACTAAATTGCACCATGATATTCGTGTAGAACAATTTGTTTTAAATGAGACCTTTTCTATTTCAGAATCTGAGACTTTTCCTATACGAAAAATGTCTCGGAATGTGAACATTTTTGTATACGAAAAATGTCTCAGAATTTGAAATTTTTTGTATACGACAAATATCTCAGAATCTACCACAATTTCTTTACGATAAATGTCTTAGAATCTAAAAATAGTTTTACACGAAAAATGTCTTAGTATTTGAGATTTTTTTTTTAACGTCTCAGATCTGAGACTTATTCAATACGAAAAATACCTCAGAATCTGAAACTTTATCTATACGAAAAATGTCTCAGAATCTAAGACTTTTTCAATACGAAAAATATCGTAGAATCTGAAAATTTTTGTATACGACAAATATCTCAGAATCTACCACATTTTTTTACGAAAAATGTCTCAGAATCTAAATATATTTTTACACGAAAAATGTCTTAGTATTTGAGATTTTTTTAACGAAAAACGTCTCAGATATGACACTTATTCCATACGAAAAATGCCTCAGAATCTGAAACTTTATCTATACGAAAAATGTCTCAGTATCTAAGACTTTTTCAATACGAAAAATGTCTTAGAATCTGAAACTTTTTTAATACGAAAAATATCTGAAATTTTTTCTATACGATAAATGTCTCAGAATCTCCAACATTTTCTTTACGACAAATGTCTGAGATTATTTTTATATGAAAAATGTCTCATTATTTAAGACATTTTTTTAATTTCGGAATCTGATACTTTTTTATACGAAAAATGTTCCAGAATCGGAGACTTTACGAAAAGTGCCTCAGAATATCAGACTTTTAATATCTCAGAATCTGAGCCTTTTTCTATACGAAAAATGTCTCAGAAGGTTAGATTTTTCTATTAGAAAAATGTCTCAGAATCAGAGAATTTATTTGATAAGTATCTCAGAATCTGAGACTTTTTTATTTTAGAAAAACTTCTATGAACTTTAGACTTTTAAAATCTCAGAATCTAAGAAATTTTCTGTACGAAAAATATTTCACAATCAAAAAATTTAGAGACTCTGTTAGATTCTGAGAATTTGTCTGTAAGAAAATGTGAAATCTCTTTAAAAATAAATTTAAAAAAATGTTGCTCCATTTTCGTATAAGCAAATTTATTGTCATTTAGGGGCCCCTCAGATCGGTTGCCCTGGGCACGTGACCAATGTGCCCTAATGGGTTAAACCGTACTAGAGGCAAGCAATAAAGGAAGTGGCTGACTTGTTGAGTTGCAAAGTCTTGTCTAAAGCCGCAGTCAAGCCGCGGTCAAGTCTCTGGAGTCAATGTTTTAAAAAACAAGATTTGCCCTTAACTGACGCACATCTTTAAATGAGTCTTGGAAGAGGGGCATTCCGGTAAGTGGAGCCTCCATAAAAAGAAGCAGCACGAACAAGTGGGCTTCGGAGTCTTTTCAGAAGAGCATGGGCTTAGCCTGGCTCGAATATTGACAGATCACTGAAGTGTTTACAAGGCAGAGATGCTAACCATAAAAAAAAGTGGTTGAGTTGCAATGTCTTGTCTAAAACTGCAGTCACAACTATTCTGACAGTCAAGTCTCTGGAGTCAATGCTTTACTGCCACACTTCTTTATATGAGATGGCCAAGCAGTTTGACATACATTTATATGGGTCCCCGGGTACAGAGCTTGCAAGAGCTTGGGAACTCCCTTACATGTTCTAACAAAATTGGAATGTGTTGGTTTGAATGTAGAAACTTGCAAGCAAACTTTATGGCTTTGTTTCGCGGCGAAGACTAACCAGGGATGGATTGTGTTTGAGAAACTTCACGACAGATATAACCTTCTCTTGAAAAGAAGCGTACAAGTGAGCTGATATCGCTTCCAAGAGGAGATATTTTGACGGTGATTACTGTAATTACCGGACACTTCCTTATAGGAAAGCAAGCTGAGCGGTAAAAATGTGCCATCAAATGACTTTGCCGGAGTTTCATGGAAGAAGAAGAGTTGGAAACTATAGAACACTTAATCTGCCAGTGTCTGGCTTTTTCTGGTCAGAGACTTGCTTCACTGGGATCTGGGGAGTTGCACGATCTTTCAGATTTGTCAGATGTCAAAATTCAATAAGAAGCTTTAATTGATTTAACGGCAGGGACTAGTAGGGGAAACGCATTACCGTTCCCATGGTATCATAACGGACCTCAGAGTCTAAAAAAAAATCCATCCTTCCGATATTCACCCAACATTTCGAATCACCTTATTGTAAATGTTCTTTTTTACAGTATATAAAAATACAGTATTATTTCTTAAGAAGATCAAAATGGTGGTTTCCTCTGTTCTGTCGTTCCAAATAGACACAAATTATACATATAAATCTTACCAATAATAACAAACAGAAAGACTTCTTTAAGTTAAAATAAGAAAAAGTCAAAGAAACAAAGAATTGTTAAACAAAATTTTTGTGATTATTTGTGACCAGAATGGAAAATTTACAAGGCTATTGTTTTGTTAATGAGTGCGCACAGCTTCCAGGGTCAGGGTTCAGGAAATCTTTTTAAAAAAATATTTTTCGAAAAAAAAATTAACTAAAGTTTTTCCTTACAATTAAGAAAATTTTTAAACTTTTAGTTAAAATAACGTTGAGTTAAAGTTAGAATTAGTTAAAGTTAGGTTTAGTTAAAGTTGGGTACTGGTCTTTTTTTCTGTGGAGAATTTGGGGGATTTAAGGAAGCGACGAGACTACCAAAGTTCTTTCCAAAGCCAGTGTATCAGGATTTCTTAATAAGACAGATGGATCTTTTGCAGAAGCAGTCGGGAAACCATTGCAGTTCTGATGGATACCCATTTTCCGGGTTGCAGAGACGAGGTGAAGAGAGATATTACCTTAGGTACACTTTTACAATGCTTAAGCAACGCTGTTGGGGACACTCGACCATATTAAGTACGGTGGGTGGGACGAAACTGGAACAGAGAACCGACTATATCTCACAACAGACCAACTTTGACAGAACCTTTGAAGCCCAAATACATATTAGGAAAGACTGGGCGGAAAACTCTGTTATAACAGAGAATGCGATCTCAATCTTTACGAATGGATCAAAGATGAAGATGGGTGCGGATATGGTTCGGGAGTATACACTGAATGCCTCGAAATCAGGGCCTCATTGAGACTTCCGGATAAATGTAATGTTTTCCAGACTGAGGAACTTGCAATTATAAAGCCGCGCAGATGATTATGATCATCTGTATCCATGGGTGGTATAGCTATTGAGGAATCAGAAACTCTTGATTTTCTAGGCATGTAAATTCAATGTGATGTTCGTTGGAACAATCATGTTTTTCAAGTGTCGAAAGAAGCATTCAAGTGTCTTGGTTTCTTAAAACGGTGCAAGAATTACTTCACTCCATCTGATCTCCTCACAATTTATACCGCCTATATCCAGCCGAAAATGGAATACAACTCCCATATCTGGGCAGGTGCTTCAAGGTCTATCTTGAAGCTTCTAGATCGGGGGCAAAGGAGTGCGTTGAAGCTCATCAATGACAGTAGGGTATCCAGCTCTATTGACTCATTGGAGCATCGTCGGAATATGGGTTGTGCGTCATTCTTCTATCGATATTACCACGGTAAGTGTTCAGCTGAAATGGGAGAACTCATCCCTGTGACGCGGGTGCATGCCCGTAGTACTCGCCTTTCCAGCAGATCACATCAGTTCGTTGTTGACTGTCCAATGTCTCGCACAACGCATTATAGAGAAAATTCGTTTCTCGGTCGAACCAGCCGTATGTGGAATAAACTCCCAGCAGAAGTCTTCCCAGTCGGCTATAATTTAGAAAAATTCAAATTAAAAGTCCACAAACACTACTCCCTCTTTCCTTCTCCTCATAACCTATTTTCCTAATACCACCACAATGCATTGCATTAGTAGGGGGCATCCCCTGAGTGTTGGCTCAAAGTAAAAAAAAAGAGGGACCTTCGTCCTTGCGCTATTAACATTTTCGTGAATAGTCTTGCAGTTCTGAAGGCCTTAGAATCAAACACTGTAAAATTGGGAATCGTTAGGAAATGTTTATAATCCTTTCGTCGAATCAGTCAACACACAGTCAAGCTAATCTGGTCCCTGCACAGAGTGGGGATGCTGGGAACGAATTGGTTGATGAATGTGCGAGAATGCACGAAAATAATAGGATATCTGAGAAAAGGATGAAGGATAGCTGGATATCACTAACTACGTGCAGAATATCGCAAACCCAGTGGCCACTGATAAATTCTAAGAGGACAAAAAAGTATTTTTAATTTTAGCACACGGATGGTTAGCCTATTAGTAGGAGTACTTACAGGACACCGTATAATTGGCAAAATGGCCGAGCGTGTGGGAATTTCTGATAGAGACTATTGTAGAAGTTGTGGGGATGTGAAGGAGGAGAAAGAGGAGAAGTTAGTAAAAAACTTGTTATGTGAATGCCCAGGTCTGATGAAAAGCCGCCTTAAGCATTTGGGCAAAAGATATTTTGATGACCAGGATTGCCTTCATTGACGTCTCTAGCTGAATACCTTAGAGAATCGGGGTGGTTTAATAGTAGAACTTTGTATCAGAGGAGGAGTAGGAAAATTAAATTAAGGGAATCACAAATGGCGATATTCAACCTAATCTAGGTCCTAATTTTGAGTGTAGAACTTAACTCCCGAAACAATTTTACCAGAACATGGTATTTTTGAATGACATTGTTTCTTTTCTTAAACAAAGTGTTTAAACAAAAATATAAGGAAAGAACATGTTATAGAACAGTTTGTATATGAACAAGTTCCGAAAAATTTTTCTGGGTATCTGTGAGATAATATTAAATCTTATCAATTTTCCAAATAAAAAAATCACTAATTTTCAAGTGGCACGCGTCATTTGAGGAAATGTTAAAATTAATATCTTTTTATAGTTTTATGTTTTCTTTTAATTTTTCATTCAAAACATGTAAATGAATTGAAACAGGAAATTCAAAATGGAAACAATAAAGTAGGGCTGATGCTGCCTGCCACAACGCATTTGCTGCAGTTTCTATTGATGTTTTCTTGTTATTGCATTTAAAAAAAAAAGAAACAAATAAGTTTTGATGCTTTAATTTTTCAAAATTGTACCTACAGATTTCCTTTTACAATATTTTTAACATCATTCGCACATTAATACGAAATATTTCTAAATGTTATGGGTAGCAGAGATGGGAATATTAAATAACTTTACTTGTCAATATTACTATAAATATAACTAATTAATATTAAATTATTAACTAAAATGGCGACTTCTCCCTATAAAATTATGATTTGTTCATCACAAATTATCTCAACACATAGACAGTTTCTGCCGTCGCGGACATATTTTTTCTAATAATGACACCTTGATGTGCTTATTCTGTTCAGACCCTACTGGAAAAGTGATAGGTCCATGATTGGTCACGTGACATATCACCCGGACCCAAAAAAACTATCACACACTCAAAAAATTATGTAAGTTACTACATGTTAGTTGTTTGTATATTTTACAGTTGTTAGTTGTTTTCAACTACAAAGTCAGTTGTTTTTGTATGAAAAATATCAAACAACTATTTCTGTTAGTTATTTTAAGTCGTTTTTTTTGAACAACTAACAAAAAAGTACTGTAATGTAGTAACAGTTATTTAAAGTAGTTAAATTTATTTTTTTTTATCTCTGAAAAATTTTCAAAGTTTTTTTTCCAAAAAATAAAAATAAATTTTCGTTTTTTTTATTTTTCACAACTTTTAAAAAAAAAAAAAAAAAAATTGGAAAAATTTTGGTCTTCAATTTTTTTTTCTGAAAAATTTTTTGAAAAAAAAAATTTATATTGATTAATTTATTTTTACCAGAGACCAAATAAAACAGTTATATGTGTTATTTTGCTTTAAAAAAATCATTAAACGAATGTTGTCTAAAATATGCATTATATATATGGAAACACTTCTAGAGATGTCCCGTGTTAAAATTTGATATAACTTTTATTTTTTGATTTTTATCAATAAAAGTATAAAATAACAGTAATTAAAAACTTTTTGTTCAAAAAGTTTAAAATAACATTTATTTATTTTAAATAACTGTTATAACAGTTATTTGTATTCAAATCAATCAAAGTTTTAATGTTCAAATCAATAATTGAGGTATTAGCTATCAATATGATTCTTTTGTATGCGTTTATTTTAGTTTTACTTAAATATATCAAATTTTATAAGGCTCAAAGAGTATTTGATAACAGTTAAAAAAAATAAAAGTTTTTTATTTCTGTTATTTTGGACAGATATTTATATAAATTTTTTGAAACTGTTATTTTAAATTTCTATTTCAAAATAATATTTTTGAACAGTTAAATTTGAGTTTTTTCAATAAATGTCATAACGGTTATGGTCTCTGATTTTTACTACATTTTAGTTGTTTTGACTACAAATGTAAGTAGTTTTTACTACATAAGTAGTAAAAATTGTTAGTTGATTTAACTGAAAAAGTAGTTGACCCCAAAACAACTTACAAAGTAGTTATTTTAACTGACATTTTCAGTTGATTTTACTAACATAATTTTTTAGTGCAAATATTTATAAAAATACCTACTTATCACTTTTGTTAGGGAATGTTTCAGCCCCGGATATATCACTATTGACATACATCTGGATATGTCCCTCACTCAATACATCACAGCTGTACCCAACATTTTTGGAAACTAAGAAATTTTGTAAAAAAAAGATTTCCTTAAAGCACTTTTAATTAATTTTTTACCAAAACTCAAAAAAAAATTCCAAACATTTTTATGAACTGAATTTAGAAAATTTGAAAAAAATTTTAAACTTAGAAAATATTTCAATTCTTTTTTTTTTAAATAAATACTTACTCCTCGGAATTTTTTTTTCAAAATTTATGAAAAAAATTTTTTTCTTAAATCATTTTTGATGAAATTTTTGTTTACAATACGAAAAAAGTGGGACTTCATAAATTTTGTTCGGGCCTTGGTAAAAATAGGATAATTTGGTTTTGTCCCATTGTCTCGAGATAAGTTTTTTTTTTTTAAACAGATTAATGAAAAGTCCAGTTTTCATCTGTCACGTGATAGACATTTTAGTGATATGTCCCGTTTTTACCAGTCACGGGATAGGTGATTTCGGATCGAGAGACACACTTTTCCTTCTGGAGACTCTTACACTAAATTATGTTAGTAAAATCAACTGAAAATGTCAGTTAAAATAACTACTTTATAAGTTATTTTGTGGTCAACTACTTTTTCAGTTAAATCAACTAACAATGTTAGTTATTTTAACTGACAAAAAACAACTGACTTATGTAGTAAAAACTACTTACATTTGTAGTCAAAACAACTAAAATGTAGTAAAAATGAAATAATCAATATAAGTTTTTTCAAAAAATTTTTTAGAAAAAAAATTGAAGACTGAATTTTTTTTTTTTTTAAGGTTGTGAAAAATAAAAAATAAACGAAAATTTTTTTCTATTTTTTGAAAAAAACACTTTGAAAATTTTTCAGAGATAAAAAAAATAAAATTAACTACGTTAAATAACTGCGAATACATTACAGTACTTTTTTGTTAGTTGTTCAAAAAAACGATTTAAAATGACTAACAGAAATAGTTGTTTAATATTTTTCATACAAAAACAACTGTATCTATATACCAAGTAGCATCCCGACTAACCTTTAACATGCTAGAAATAGTAAATGTGCAGCGATTCTCTAAAATGTTTTCTCGTATTCGTCGCACTTGACTGTTTTCTATAAATACCCAAATCTTTATACAAATTTGAATAGGCATGCAAGTGTGGTGGAGTTTGAACTCCACACTATTTTCATAAAAATGCACTGCACTCCGTCATACATTTAGGCAATGCATTAAGTGCCTTACCATTTAAAACAAAACTTATGATCGAATCATCATAGTTAGGAAAGGGATCCGCTGACAATGAGTCGGAAAAAATTTTATTGATTTTTTTTTAATCAGCTGAAAATTGTGCTTAATCAGCACTCAAAATAAAATTTCATCGAAAAATCGGTTAAACGACTTTCAAATAGAGACTTTGTGCAAGATTGTGAATTGCCTAAAGGCCTCGACAGACGATTCAATATTATGTACAATCTGCATGTATTTTTTTCAGTTCAATATTTTACACAGTATTTTTATGTATGCCAATCGTGGGTAAACGTCAAAAATATTGTGCATAATATTGCGTCGTCTGTAGGTACCTTAACTGTTACCCCCAGTACATAAGTAGTATGCACTCAGAGTTGCACTAAATGTACAAGGTGTAACTTTTGACGTTTCATATAAACATACGGCAATAAGACAACAGCAACACTCAAAAAATTATGTATGTAAAATCAACTGAAAATGTCAGTTAAAAACACTAATTTGTAAGTTGTTGTGAGGTCAACTACTTTTTCAATTAAATCAACCAACAATGTTAGTTATTTTAACTGACAAAAAACAACTGACTTCTGTAGTAAAAACTACTTGCAGGTTGACAAAATTTTACCTTTTTCAATTTGCCTGACCTTTGACAACTGATTTATATGGATTTTAGTGTGCTGATTCCGAATCTGTTATCCAATTGTTTCCATCAGCTCGCGTTTGCGAGCAATTCGCTCTTAAAGGGTCGAAAAAGTGCGTTTTTTACCAATTTTGCTTGGCTATAATTTCCAAAAAAAAATTTAGTGCCTCTGTTTTAAACACGAACTTAACTATATTGGATGCCAGGATTCCAAAACTGGTATTAGCTTTTTTCTGACAGCTTTAGTTTTCGAGTTATTGAAAAGGGCATAAATATTCAGACAAAATTAACGAGGGAATAAATATAAAAATTTTATTTTAGCGATATCTCCAAAACTAAAGATGACTCAACAAAAGTAAGAGCATTTTTGGAATCAGCATATCCAACATACCTAAAATCGTCATTCACTTTTTGGATGTAAGATAAGTGTTGATAAATATGGACTCACAAACATGCCAAAAACAGACTATTTTCAAAGTTTCCTTAGGCTATATCTCGAAAACTAGAGCTGCCCCCAAAAAAACGGCAGCCAGATTTGAAATCAGCGTACCCCTAATACCCAAAATTAGCTATCAGAACCCGGGCAAAAAAAAAGTGTTGCCCTGTGTAATAAATTACTTTGCCCTGTTTGCATACTACTTATAGACACTGTGTTCTTAACTAAACTATTATATATAGTATATCGAGGTCCTGTATTCAAAACCTTCTATCTTCCATTTTCACGAAAATGACTTTCTGATGGCAAAATATTCAGTTAAACTGCCCTCATCTATTATGGCATTCACACTTGCTGTTTTGAAGTGTTCAAGAGTGAGATGTTTAAAAAAGTCTTTGTTCTATGTCCATTACATTTTTATTCTTTAACTGGTCCATTACATTTTTATTCTGTTACTGGTGTTTTGTTGAACAACTTGTTTAAGGGCGCAAGTGTGAATGCCATATATGGTGTAAAATTCAGAACAAAAATGTTTTTTTTTGCGATTTTATTTGCATTTTTGGTTTTCTCTATCTCTTACACAATTAACTTTTCTGAATGCAAAACCCTCTATCTTTTAAAATAATTAATTTATAAATATTTTTTTTTGAATAATTTCATCATGCATTACATGTTTCTATACAAATTTTTGCATGCTGAACATGAATTTGACAAAAAAAATTCCAGAACCACGATTTTGGTCCACTGATGCTAATTTTTTCTGAAAATTCTTGTTTGACTTTTTTGAAAAATATGGCTAAAAATTTGGATGTCTTGTGTACATTATTAAACAAAAATTTTAATCTTAAAAATCGCGATGCTGAACAGCATCTGTGGACCAAAAACGCGTTTTTAATTTTTTTACTATTTTTTTACATAACATACTCAACAGTTTGTCAATTTTTGAGATAAATTCGTTAAAAAATTTTTTTTGTCTTAAAAATCAGTACCTGTGGACCAAAACCTCGATTTCGGAATTTTTTATAAGCCGTTATCATTAATAAATCACGTTAAAAATTTACCGATGTCGACAATGAAATCATAATAATTCATTTTTATTAAAATGGAAAACCCTCTTTCTATCATAAAATCCCCAATTGTGCAAAATTTTGAAAACGAATTAAATGTGAGATTAGTAGTTGATTTAAAAAAATATTGTAGAATAATAAACAGTTTTTTTGCCTCTCCTGAAAAGTTGTGTTTTTTAGATAGATGGTTTTGAATATAGGCCCTCGATATTGTGTATTGTATATTATTTTACTTTATATTTTATTAGCATGGGGTTCATAGGCGATTGAAGAAGGTGCCTTCTTCTCTTCCTTCGACGGATGCATTTTCTCACTTGGTTGATTGATATTTGCGTCGGTTGTTTTATGTTCTATGTGTTTTTGTGTGTATTTTAGTTAAAAATAGATTCCCCACTATGGGTTTATTGTGCATTCATATTACTCCAATATTCCTAGAATTGATCACAAAATAATATCACCACAATATGTTTGTATACATGAAGTTTTGTTTGTTTTAAATTTGAAAAATAAATGATAAATATTTGTTTGTATATAAAGTTTTATTAACACCTTAAATATAAACGGTAATATACATTTCTTGAAATATTCACTTGATAAATTTTATTTAATATATGATCTGCTCTGTAACAAGTGACTTGTTACAAGTCATATGACAGATTGATTGACTCAATCTTATATTTGATTATACATATCATCACTCAAAAAATTATGTTAGTAAAATCAACTGAAAATTTCAGTTAAAATAACTACTTTGTAAGTTGTTTTGGGGTCAACTACTTTTTCAGTTAAATCAACTAACAATGTTAGTTATTTTAACTGACAAAAAACAAATGACTTATGTAGTAAAAATTACTAACATTTGTAGTCAAAACAACTAATATATAGTAAAAATAAAATAAACAATAAATATTTTTTTTTTCAAAAAATTTTTCAGAAAAAAAAAATTTAAGACCAAATTTTTTTTCAAGTTTTTTTTTTTTTAAAAAACAGTTGTGAAAATTAAAAAACGATTTTTTTTAATTAACTACTTTAATTAACTGTTACTACATTACAGTACTTTTTTGTTAGTTATTCAAAAAAAAATTATTTAAAATAACTAACAGAAATAGTTGTTTGATATTTTTCATACAAAAATAACTGACATTGTAGTTGAAAACAACTAACTACTGTAAAATATACATACAACTAACATGTAGTAACTGACATAATTTTCTAAGTGATCCCCTACAGGAGGCAGCGATATTTGGACTCGTTGATTTTAAAGGGTCCAACTAGGGTTATACAGTTCACTCGGAAAATTATGTAAGTTACTATATGTTAGTTGTTTGTATATTTTACAGTAGTTTGTTGTTTTCAACTACAAAGTCAGTTGTTTTTGTATGAAAAATATTAAACAACTATTTCTGTTAGTTATTTTAAGTCGTTTTTTTTTTAATAACTAACAAAAAAAGTACTGTAATGTAATAACAGTAATTTAAAGTAGTTAATTTAATTTTTTTTTTTCTGAAAAATTTTCCAAATTTTTTTTGAAAAAATAAAAATTAATTTTCCTTTTTTTTATTTTTCCCAACTTTTAAAAAAAAAAAAAATTTTAAAAAAATTTTGTCTTCAATTTTTTTCTGAAAAATTAAAAAAAAATATGTATATTGATTATTTTAATTTTACTACATGTTAGTTTTTTTGACTACAAATGTAAGTCATTTTTACTACATAAGTCAGTTGGTTTCTGTTAGTTAAAATAACTAACATTGTTAGTTGATTTAACTGAAAAAGTAGTTGACCCCAAAACAACTTAAAAACTATTTATTTTAACTGACCTTTTCAGTTGATTTTACTAACATAATTTTTTGAGTGTTGCAACAAAAAGTAGACTTTTTGACATTTGCTAAACTCAAAAAAGTCGACTTTTGTCAATTCCTAAAAGCATTTTTAATGAAGTTTTTACTTCAAAACGCAAAAAAAATTGTCAAAATATTTATGTTTCCGGGACTTTAACAATTGCTGTGTTATTCAATAAATGGATTTATTTTCGGATTAATCTTATTTAGTTTAAAATAAATATTTTAACATGCTAAAACAAATTTGGAATATTTTTTCCGTAATCCACGATAAATTAGCAATTATAATTCGAAAAAATAATAAAAACATTTTGAAAATGAAAAAAAAATTATAAAAAAATCAAAATTAATCCAATAAAATTTTAGGATTTAATAAGTCCACTTTGGATTAATTTTGATTTTTTTATAACCTTTTTCATTTTCCATTTTTTTTTATTATTTTTTCGGAATATAATTGCTAATTTATTGTAGATTACGTAAAAAAAATAATCCAAATTTGTTTTGGTATGTTAAAATATTTTTTTTTTAAACAAAATAAGATTAATCTAAAAATATATCCACTTTTTGAAAAACACAGCAAATGTTTTCGGAACATATACTTTTTTTTTCAAAGGTATTTTTAATAGTTTTTTATTCCAAAAAGCTAAAAAAAAAAAATAAAAAATTTGTGTCTGGAACTTTTCCAAAAAATTTTGTGCCCGGGACTTGGAAAATTTTGAAGGAAAAAATTCGGAACTTAGAAAATTTTTTAGTACTTTTTCCTAAAATCATTTTGAATGATGTTTTTTGACTCAAAAATGCAAAAAAAACTACAAACAATTTTTATGTCCGGGAATAATAATTAAATTTTCAAAAATTTGGAACTTAGAAAATTTTCAAAAAAATTTACGGAACTCTTAATTATTTTTTATCAAATTCTTTACACGAAAACAAAAAAAATAATTACATCAGGGACTTCTAAAAGCTTTCTTCAAAGTCATTTTCAATAAGATTTTTACTTCCAAAAGCAAAAAAAAAATAAGTTAACAAATTTTTATGTCCGGAACTTACAACATTTTCCAAAAATTTTGTGTGCGGGAAAAAACAAAAATTCGGAACTTAGAAAATTGTTCAATGCCTCTTCCTAAAATCATTTTAACTCATGTTTTCTGACTCCAAAATGTAAAAAACAAATACAAACAATTTTTGTGTCCGGAAATAAGAAAATTTTCAACATTTTTTAGAAAATTAAAAAAAAAAAACAAGTAGAAAAGTTAAATCCGACTTGGCCGAATCTATGAATACCCTCCACAATGCTCTTTTTAAGTTAAAGTAAATTTTCTAACGTGAAAAAATTACATTTTTAATTAGAAATATTTTATTGTGTGTAAAAAAACTATTTTTAGTAATTTTTGAAAAAAAAAAAAATAATTTACTAAAATTTTTTTGAGTGTAAAATTTTATTCGAGTGTATTTTTATTTTATTTTTTTAGTGTAAAAATATTTTTGAGTGCAACTAATCTGAAATTTACGGTTTTGCTTATAACTTTTGAACCACTGGACCGATTTGACTGAAATTCAACACTAACTGGTTCAGATATATATGCCAAGCTTCAGAATCCTCAGAATTACCTTTTAAAAGTTATCGTGTTGTTTATCTCGTAAATTCACGAAAAACCCTTGCCGAAATTTAGTCTTTTGCTCATTACTTTGGAACCACTGGACCGATCTCGCTGGATTGCAATACCAATCTGGCCAGATAAATGCCCAATATATATGACAAACTTCAGGAGCCTTCGTTAAGTCTTTCAAAAGTTAGCGTGTTTTAAACAAACAGACGGACGGACTTTGCTAGATCGCCTTAAAATCGATCGAGAATCATGAATATATATGGGGCATTCCATGTGAAATCGGACACTTTGAAAAACTTTTTTTTTAGATTTTCCCAATTTGTTTACAGTTTTCAGTACCCTTCGAAAACTCCTTCGTGGTAAATTTTCAGATTTTTTTGATGACCCGTTCAAAAGATATCGAATTTTGAAAAATTGGTAGTTTGTTCCTTTACTCAAACTTCTTTTAATCATAACTTCTTCAATAATGGTCCAAATTTCAAATTTTTTTTTTCAAAATTTTTGTTTTTTTACGTACTTTAAAAAAAAAAATCCCAAAAAATTCTTAAAAGCGCTCTAGTATGCGATTTTTAAGTTTTAAAATTTAAATCTCATTTTTGAAAATGTTTGTACTCTTCGATTTTTTTGAAATTTTTTTGTGTAAAACTTCTATCAATTCTACAAATTTTTTGCCCAAGAGGATCGTGGGATAACGATTATTACTATTTTTTAAAATTTTTTGAAAAAATTTTATTGTAATTTTCCAATCTTAAAATCATTTTTACTGCTCCAATGGTGCGTCATAGAGGGGTCCTTTATAAGACCGACCCCCATTAATTTTTAGGTCTTAACATTTCTTTGGAACAAACTTATACCCTATCTCCAATTTCTAAGGGGGCTCCCACACAAAACGACATTTTTTAAAATTTGTTCCAACCACTCTAACTGACCTAATAGTGCCCTTAGAGCAACAAAATGTATGACCGACCCACAATATTTTTTTAGTTCAAACATTTTTTCTGAACACACCTACCCTCTATCTTTAACTGTTAAGGCGGTCCCCATACGATTTTTTTTATTTTTTGTAAATTTGTTTTATTTAATCAGCTTCTACCGGTCCAATGGTGCGTCCGACAGGGGTCATTAGTGAGACCGACCCCAATTTATTTTTACCCTTCAACATTTTTTCAAAATATACCTACGCCCTATCTCAACTGCCTAAGTAGGCTCCCATACAAATAACAGTTGGAGCAAATTTTATAAAAATGTAATTTTGTATGGGAGCCTACTTAGGCAGTTGAGATAGGGCGTAGGTATATTTTGAAAAAATGTTGAAGGGTAAAAATAAATGGGGGTCGGTCTCACTAATGACCCCTCTCGGACGCACCATTGGACCGGTAGAAGCTGATTAAATAAAACAAATTTACAAAAAATAAAAAAAATCGTATGGGGACCGCCTTAACAGTTAAAGATAGAGGGTAGGTGTGTTCAGAAAAAATGTTTGGACAAAAAAAATATTGTGGGTCGGTCATACATTTTGTTGCTCTAAGGGCACTATAAGGGCAGTTAGAGCGGTTGGAACAAATTTTAAAAATGTCGTTTTGTGTGGGAGCCCCCTTAGAAATTGGAGATAGGGTATAAGTTTGTTCCAAAGAAATGTTAAGACCTAAAAATTAATGGGGATCGGTCTTATAAAGGACCCCTCTCTGACGCACCATTGGAGCAGTAGAAATGATTTTAAGATTGGAAAATCACAATTAAATTTTTTCAAAAAATTTTTAAAAATAGTAATAATCATTATCCCACGATCCTCCTGGGCAAAAAATTTGTAGAATTGATAGAAGTTTTACACAAAAAAATTTCAAAAAAATCGAAGAGTACAAACATTTTCAAAAATGAGATTTAAATTTTAAAACTTAAAACTTAAAAATTGCATACTAGAGCGCTTTTAAGAATTTTTTGGGATTTTTTTTAGAAAGTACGTAAAAAAAAAAATTTTTGAAAAAAAAAAAATTGAAATTCGGACCATTATTGAAGAAGTTATGATTAAAAGAAGTTTGAGTAAAGGAACAAACTACCAATTTTTAAAAATTCGATATCTTTTGAACGGGTCATCAAAAAAATCTGAAAATTTACCACGAAGGAGTTTTCGAAGGGTACTAAAAACTGTTAACAAATTGGGAAAATCTAAAAAAAAAGTTTTTCAAAGTGTCCGATTTCACATGGAATGCCCCATATACTTTATGGGGTCCTAGACCAATATTTCGAGGTGTTACAAACGGAATGACAAACTTATATATACCTAGGGTTGCCATTTGCATTTTGAGAAAAAGAGGACGTCAGCCTCAAAAAAGGAGGACATTTGACCCAAAAAAGAGGACAGTTTTTTTTTTAATAAATTAATTTTAAAAAAGTTAACAACCCGATACAATATGCAAGAAAAAATCATTTTTATTAAGAATAAAATTTTTTTTTCACAAAAAAAATATATTTCCAATTATATTTCAATATTTTGGAAATATCCATTCAATTATATTTTGGAAATATCTATTTATAATTAAAAAATTTCCAGTTATATTTAAAAAATTTCTAAATATAAGTCAAAAATGTTCAAATATAAGTCAAAAATTTTCTAAATGCATTGCAGAAAATTTTATTTGTTTTTCAGAAATTTCCATTTTCATATCAAAATGTTTTAAATAATTTTAAGAAAATTACTTTTAAACTTAAATAAATTCAGATATTTTAATTGTATTTCAAAAATTTCCATTTTGATTTAAAAATTATGTAAATGCTTTTCAAAAAATTTCATTTGTGTATCAAAATCTTCTGAAAAGCATTTGAAAAGTTTTGAAATACATATGGAAATTTTTGATATATATGTAGTTAATTGGAATTTTTTGAAAAGCATTTAGAATATTTTGAAATATAAATGGAAATTTTTGAAATACAATTGGAAATTTATGAAATGGAATTTTTAAAAAGCATTTAGAAAATTTTAAAATACAAATGGAAACTTTTGAAATACAATTGCGAATTTCTGATATACAATTTCTGGAAATTCAAAAGGAATTTGCTTGAAATCATTTAAAAATTTTTAAATGGAAATTTTTGATAGACAAATCTTTTTTCGGAGAGCAAACTTTAAGACACACAACAGCTGATAACACTACCCGACAGCCAATATTAAACATGAACTGGATGATATACGTCTGAAAGTAGAGATGAAATGGAGTACAACTGCATTTACAGTTTTTCATTTCGTGATCCTGTTTCCTTTTAAAAGGACTTCAAAGTTTTAAAGGATACATTTTGTAATCCTTTGACACTGGTGACACTGGTGACGGAAAATGAAAGAGGAAGATCTCCCCTAATTTATCCATTTTTCTATTTTGTCATATCAGGATAAAAGGATGTGAATAAAGTCATTTAAAAACTTTATCAAAATATTTTGTTAAAAATTTTGAATGATATTAAAGGATACATTTTTGAAAGGACGTAACTTACCTCCTTTTTCCTGATATGTAAAAATAATAAAATAGGCAAATTCATTTGCTGTCAATAGTGGCATCCTAGGACAAGTAAAAATATCAAAAAAATATTTTATAAAATTTAATCCTCTAAAACTTTGAAGTCCTTTTAAAAGGAAACAGGATCACGAATTTAAAAACTGTAAATGCTGTTTTACTACATTTAGTCTGTAGTTTCAAACGTATATTATCCAGTTCGCGTTCAACGACTTTTTTCATTTTTGTCGGACGGTGTAATAAGTGATGTCAACGTAGTTATTTTCGCTCTACATAAAGTGCTTTTTTACTCGAAATATACGAGTTTTTAAGTGTTTTTTTTTTATTTATATGCGAGTTTTGTTCTTAAAAAGTTGACATAACTGCTAATAAGCAAAAATACAGCAATGCAATAATTCAAACGTTAAGAAGTAATAATAAAAATTGATGGGAAAAAGTACAAAAAGTAGGACAACCCCGGACACTTTCTAAAAAAGAAGTAGGACTGCCCCGGACGCCCTAAAAAAGAGGACGGTGTCCGGGGAAAAGAGGACGGATGGCAACCCTATATATACCCTTTATCACAAGAGTGGAGGGTATAAATAATTGCGAAGCTTTTAATTAATTTTTAATGAAAAGAATTGTATCAAAGGACTTATTTTTATGAAATGATGAAAATTTTCATAACTGGTTACATCGAATTTGGCGATAACTTTTAACAACTGACTTATGTATGTAGTAAAAACAACTTGCATTTGTAGTAAAAACAAATAACAATCTATTGTTAGTTGTTTTGACTACAAATGTAAGTTGTTTTTACTAGATAAGTCAGTTGTTTTTTGTCAGTTAAAATAACTAACATTGCAATGTAGTAAAAATATAATAATCAGTATATAATTAAAAAAAAATAATTCAGAGAAAAAATATTGAAGACCAACATTTTTCAAAGATTTTTTAAGTTAAAAAAAAACTGTGAAAAATAAAAATAATGAATTTTTTTTTTTTTTTAACTTATAAAATTTTTCTGCAATAAAAAAAAATTAAATTAACTACTTTTAATAACGGTTACTACATTACAGTACTTTTTTGTTAGTTGTTCAAAAAAACGACTTCAAATAACTAGCGAAAATAGTTGTTTAATATTTTTCATACAAAAACAACTGATTTTATAGTTGAACTACTGTAAAATATACAAACAACAGACTAACCGAACTGAGTCGACTCGGAAAACTCCAGGCGCTTCAGCTAGTAGTAATGTATAATAAACTATAAAAGAAAATGCATTTCCTTATTCATACATATTTATTTGAAAATTAAATAATTTCTTTGTAAACGGAATTTTCAATATTAAAATATACATATTTTTAAAATCAATCTATATTATATATGAAAGTGTCGAAAGTCTTTGGTCTCATTTGAGTTATTAGAATAACTTGGCTCTTTTCATTATGTACTACTGCATATTTAATTATTTGTTTTTCCTAACACTAGAGAAAAGCAACAAGAGAAAAATAACAACAGACAAATTTTCTTTTGAAAAGCGGAAGCAATTGCGGGGAAATTTTTTTTCCAAAATAACACAGGCGTTTAAAGATTTTGTGTAAATATTTATAAATTTATGGTGCAAATTAGAGGTGCATTTATTTAAAGTAGACGATTTTAATTAGAAGTTTGTCATGAAATAAAAGTCTGCGTTAGCGAAAGAAATTGACTTACTAAAACAGTTGACATAACTTTAACTGAAATGTTTCAATAAAGCGGATTCCTTGTGATTTTGCAAGCTGCTTTTGAAGGTTTTCCAGTAAAAGTGTTGGCAATGGTGACCTATAACGATAAGTGCTACACCAGTGTACATATTTGTGGCCATTGAACTTCAATACACAGAAATCAAAAACCACCAAAACAAGTCAGTACGAAGTAAACATTCCACAACCACTTGATAAATCTGTTTAGTAAGTATATTTACGTTATGTATAGATCGAAATTCAATTTATATTTAAATATTTTTTAATACATAAAATATTTTTTAACATATTTGAATTTAAAATGTAATATTTTGTTAATACAAAATAATTAAAAAGCGTTATAAATTCAAATTTAAATTGATCAACTTATTTCGATATATATAAAAGCTAAACGCTATAAAACCCAGAAACGGAAAACTGGTGGTTGAACTTGCTGTGTACAAATAAGTGGCATCACTTCCCCTCTTTGTCGAAACTTGACAAACAGAGGGCGCTTTTTAAAAAAACACGTATCTGGTAACCCTAATTTAGTAAGTTTATTTACAACCATTCCTAAAAAGTAAAATGTCAAGCTCTTTATATTATTTTATTGGAGAAATTGCAAATTTGTGAAAATTTTTCTTTAATTTTTTAAAAAATACCTTTTAAAATCAAAATAAATGTAAATTATAACAAATATTCAAGTGTTAACGTATAAATACCTCGGTTTATACATAAAAAACTTTTTAAAAAGCTGTGATAATTGAAATGGCACCTGCACCACAGCCACTAGAACAAGGCCTGGCCGGCTATTTGCCACAAGGCCAGGAAGGTAGTCCTCGTATGAATACCATTTCTTTGGCTGTTCTTATAGATTTCATCATACAAAGAACGTATCATGATTTAACGGTTTTGGCAGAATTGTAAGTATACTACATTATAAAGCACGGATGCGGGATGCGGATGAAAGTTACTAGTAATTATGTTTGTTTTTCTTAGGCTGCCCCGTAAAACAGATATGGAACGTAAAATTGAAATTTATAATTTTTCTGCACGTACACGTCAATTATTTATACGTCTCATTGCTTTGGTTAAATGGGCCAATTCAGTATCCAAAGTAGACAAATCAGCTGTAAGTTAATTGAAATTCCATAATTTTACTACCATCAATACCATTATTACTTTTCCTCTCCCCATACCTAGAATATTATGAGTTTTCTGGATAAACAAAATATGCTGTTTGTGGAAACGGCCGATATGTTAGCTCGTATGTCTCGTGAAACTTTGGTAAGAGCACGTTTACCAAATTTCCATATACCAGCTGCTGTTGAAGTTTTAACAACTGGAACTTATAATCGTTTACCGACTTGCATTAGGGAACGCATTGTTCCACCAGATCCCATAACACCCCAAGAAAAGAAGCAAACTTTATTGCGTTTGAATCAAGTTATACAACATCGTTTAGTGACTGGTCGGCTAATGCCACAAATGAGAGAATTTAAGGTAAAAATTGTATTTATTGTTAAATTTAGATTTGTAATATAAATTTTGTGTATTTATTTTAGATACGAAATGGTCGTGTTACTTTTGAAATTAAGCATGAATTTAATGTTTCACTAACCGTCATGGGTGATAGCCCTAATGTGCCTTGGCGTTTATTGGATATTGATGTTTTGGTCGAGGATAAAGAAACTGGAGGTATGTACTGAAATTTAAGATTTGTCTACCTACATAACTTATAACCACTTAACACTATTATACTTTTCCATTTTACAAGTGTAATTTCACCATGTTAGAAAAATATTTTATAAAATATGTTTGCCAGAAAATGTTAGCTTGTTAGATACGACTAGGTTTCAATCAAAAAGGAATACACAAATCTTTTAGAAGTTGGTAATTAGATGTCGGTGCTTCGATTTAAATTTTTTGATTGAAAAAGTTCTGAAGTCCTAAAAAAATTTTGAAAACCAGATAATTTTTGTTATAGCAACCAAGGCAGAAAACTACGAACGGGGGAGCGCTGGCAAAGTACCTTTTATGGTCGCTTGTGTGCTGGGAAAGCATCACAGTTTAGTACTCTCCCAGCGTCCAAAATGATAACCACGGTAAACGGTATGCCGTTGCTATTTTAAAGCGCTTTGAAAGCGCTTTAAAAACAAAAAATATGGTACTATTCTAGCACTTTTAGAACAAAAAAATCGGACGCATCAAAATTGTATAAGTCCATAAGACACAACTTTTTTTGGTATTTATTTGAATAAAGAAATTTATTAAAATATAAAAAATTTATTTACGCATTTATTATCATAAAAAAATTTTGAACAAACTTTGAACAATTTTCAAAGTCCCTGAAAAAATTTGTTTGCAGTTGTCTTTGCGTTTTGGAATAAAAAATTTAATAAAAATGCTTTTAGGAAAAAATTTGGAAAAGTCCCGAAAAAAGTGGTGTATTGAACCGAAACGGGTATGTATCCGGAGTTTAAGGGTGATGTATCCGGAGTTTAAGACACTTCCTCACGAAAGAAACAGGTGTTTTACTTAAAATTGACACCTTTGAAATATGTACGTCATTGTGTATAAGTGACATATCATGAGAACTATCAAGGATCCAATTTTTATGAAAATTAATCAATTTTAATAAAATAATTATACTTTGAACGGATTTATATAGAAAAACATTAATGCCAATTGGCAAAGCGCTTGGAAAGCACTTTTTCGAATTCATACTACCTTCACACAAAAAATAAAGTGCTTTGCCGAGACTTTTTCTTTGGAACGGTTGGCAGTTTCTGTCTGGGAATATGAAAACCAGAGAATTTTTCCAGAAAAGTCTTTTAATATGATAAGGACTTTAAAAAGTCTAAAAAATGTGTTAATGAAAAATTCCTCAACAAATGAAATTATTTTTTATTGCACAAATCTTTAAAATTCACAATTGTAAAAATTTTTAAATTAGATATTTTTTGGAATCTTTAAATTTTTTGTAACGGAAAAAGTTTTTAAAACCTTAAATATTTTGTAAAAAAACAACATAGAATCGGAAAATTGGGCTTTAGGAAAAAGTCGTTACAATCTAAAAAACGAAATATTTTCTTTACGAAATTTCAAAAAATAAGAATCTGAATTTTGCTTCATCATTAAAATCTGAATTTTGCTTCGAGTTCTTTTTTTATGGCCTACTGAAGATTTTCAATTTTTTTCAAATGCGTTTTAAATAAGTCAAAAAAAAGTATTAAATCTAATTCTGAGGTAAATAATGTTAAAACATGTCTGCAGTAAAATTTGCTGGCGGTTCTTAGAATATATTAACCCCCTATATGTCATTTTTATGGGTCCTTTTGGTCCTTTTTTAATATATCCTCATAGAACACCAGTAAAACGTGCGTTTAACCCTCTAACAAGCCATTTTTGTTTTCCAATAAAAAAAATATTTCTAGGGTAATTTGGGCACGGAAAGTCCATTTCTGTACTCAGAAATATCAAAAACTTAGCGGTTTTCCGTCCAGATGAAATTGTTGGTACCCCGCCTAGAGACGGTCTTGCCAAGTAACGTGTAAAAAAATATATAAAAATTACTTTAAAAATTAAATTTTTTTCTAACACTTTTTGTTAAAAAATATTTTTTTGAGTGCATTTTTTCTTTTCATATAAAAAATAAAGAGAGAAATATAAAAAATAGGATTATTAAAGAAATTGTGTAGAAACAGAAAAAATAAAAATAAAAAAGTATCAGAAATAACCAGAATAACGCACCCTCTAATGGGCAAGACCGCCTCTAGACGGGCTATCCTTCTAGTCATCTCCTGGAGTATCCTTGTTAGTAATCCATTGACCGAACTTGCAAAATCATTCTAGAGGCTTTGATCTACGCACCTGAATTTTTTTAAAGCTCTGGATCAATTTAAAATATATTTTTTTATTTTTATAAAATCAGGTTTTTGCAAAATATGTAATTTTGGCAATTTCCCTAAATCTGGCACTTAGATTGACAATAACTTTTTAACTATATGTCTGATCACAACAGTGGAAACATGTGCGAGTCAATTGAAGTCTAACGAAAGTCCCTGCACTCTGGGCCAATTTAGTATACCCCGTCTAGAGGCGGGGCTGCCGGTTAGAGGGCTAAAGGGTTAACATGTTCTACAAAAATTTTCTGCACCAAATTTTACTACGGGCTGTCGATGATCAAAAAATGCAAAATGCTTAAAAAAGTAAAATTGTAAATTATCACATCCCAGGCAGAAATTGCCAACCGTTCAAAAGAAAAAGTCTTGGCAAAGCACTTTATTTTTTGTGTAGAAGGTAGTATGAATTCGAAAAAGTTCTTTGCAAGCGCTTTGCCAATGTTTTTCTATTTAAATCCGTTTAAAGTATAAATTTTTAATAAAAATGTATACTTTATTTTTTTAAAATTATCCTTGGTCAAAAGAAGCTTAAGTTTCAAATTTAGCCAAATGTATTGATAATTGCGACATGGACGGACGTGGCTAAATCGACTTAAAAGCTGATTTTGAGTAGATCAGTATGCTAAAAGGTCGATTTAGGACTATTATTTCGGGTAGTTTTAAACATAAGCACAGAGTGGTGTAGGATATGAAAATAAAGCAAAAAAAATTGTGTCTGGGACTTGAAACATTTTTAAAATTTTGTTTGTAAAAAATTTGTTTATCCTAATAAATAAGTCAATCAATTTTTTATCCTAACTTTATAAATTTCTTTATTCAAATAAACACAAAAAAAAGTTGTGTCTTCGGGACTTACACAATTTAGATGCGTCCCATTTTTTTGTTCTAAAAGTGCTATAATAGTACCATATTTTTGGTTTTTAAAGCGCTTTCAAAGTGCTTTAAAATAGCAACGGCATACCGTTTACCGTGGTTATCATTTTGGACGCTGGGAGAGTACTAAACTGTGATGCTTTCCCAGCACACAGGCGACCATAAAAGGTACTTTGCCAGCGCTCTCCCGTTCGTATACTATATATGCCTGGGATACTATATAATTGTTTTTCATCAAAGTCGTGTGAAATAAGTCGGAAAAATTTTATAAATCTGCTTCTGAGCTAAATTACAATAAAAGATGTCTTCAGTGAAATTTGATGGTGGTTCTTTTCTAGAACATATTAACCCTCTATCTCCACTTTTCGCAGGAACTTTTGATCTTCGAAAACCCTTTTCAAATGATGATTGGATAAATTTTTTAGTCCCTCAATTTCAAATTCGCTTAGAAAAGGGACAGAGAAAGTGCGAGATTTTTCGAAAAGAAAACACAATAAATGTTTTTGTAAGGAAAACAACTATAGTATACACATAATATTAAATAACTAAATTTTTCTTTGGAAAACTCTTCAGAATTTAGAAAAATTCTTTAATAGATTTGTTAATAGCTCTTTCTTTTAATTTATTCTAAGAATCGAATGCAGTTTATTCTAGAACCTATGATTAGTACCGTAGTACCGGTAATTTCGGTATTCTCGGTTCTAAGTTTTACTGGGAAATGGTAAATTTTTTCCGGTTCTCCCAGGAATACCGGTATACCCGGTTTCGGTTCTCACGGTATTGCCAAATTCGTACTATATATATTGTTTTGTACAATTAACATTTTTTTCTTTGTTTTACCAAAAATATGTAAAGAAACACTATTACTTTTTTATACCCTCAAACTACAGTATGGAGGTATAATCACTTTCTCAATCCGTGTGTAACGCATCAAAATATCGGTCGGGGGACCCCATGAAGTATATTATATTTTTTTAATGCATGATCGATTCTAAAACGTTCTATGAATGCCCGAGTCTAAAAACTTTTATGCAGAAAAAGTCGGCTGAATATAAGAAAAACCCCATAGAATCTTTTACTTTTCTTTAGAAAAAAGTCCTCAGAATTTTTCTTAATGCGAATTCTCAGAGCCTATTATAGAAATTTTAATATTTTTTTAAAGAAAATATTCTATAAGTATCTAGAAATTTTTAAAGAAAAAACTCACCATAATCTTAAAACCATAGAGAAACATAGAGGCGAAGGCGTCAAAAATTGAGTTGTCAAAGTACAACTTGTATACATGTATTTGTTGTCAAAGTACGACTTGTAAAAATGTATTGTGTGGTGAATTCACATCGACAACGTACGTGTGAGAAATTAGAAAAAGATAGTGATATTATTTTTTCTTTCACCTTCGCCTCTATGTTTCTCTATGCTTAAAACTATGTAACATTATTAAAGCTTTTTCTATAAAAATCTACAAACTTTATTTAAAGTCCTCGAAATCTTAAAATTTTTGTGAAGAAATAATATTTAAAATCTGAAGATCAATACATTATTATTTTCATATCATAAATTCATGACTTAATTACAGATGGAAAAGCTTTAGTTCATCCTCTCCAAGTTAATTACATACATCAATTGATACAGGCACGTTTAGTTGAAAACCCCAATGCTTTGAGTGAAGTTTACAATTGTCTACATTATTTTTGTCAATCTTTACAACTTGAAGTTTTATATACACAAACATTACGTCTCAGCTATGAACGTCTGGATGACAATATACAAGTAGAAGAATATATACCAGGTGTAAAAATAACCGTTTCATATTGGCGTGAATTGACAAGTAAAGATCCGAAATCAGAGTTGGGTTATCGTTTAACCGTACAATCAGATCCAAATGAGATTGGTAGACCATTGGCTGTGGTACATGTCCCCTCATTGGGTGCTAAAGAATCTGCTGAAGTTGCCGATCGTGCTGTTCGTTCAGACCATCTTTCCATGGAACGTTTAATAGTTCATACAGTCTATATAAGATCGGTATCACGTTTATCGGATTTAAAATTGGAATTTCAAGCATTTCTAAAAGATGTTGATTGTGAGTGTAAATTTCTATTGATAGACTTAAAAAATGTTAGAAAGTATTATTAATAAAAATTGTTTTACATAATTTTAGTTAAACTAGAAGGTACTCCTGCTATATTAACAGTACCAGTTTTAACACCTTGCTTAAGAGCAGAACAAATTCATATAACAATTGATACACACACGGGTATGTTGCGTTGTCATGTTCCCAAACATTTGGATTGTCCAATTATACCAGAAATGCAAACATCCCTAAACAACGATCGCAGTAAATTGCCACAAATTATGTCAGAACTAAGATATTGGATAACACATCGTAGGTGTGAGAAAACCTTACAACATTTACCAGCTACAGCTACAGAAAGTTTACCATTTTTAACCATACCCGATAATACTTTACTACAATCGGGAAGACATAAGATATTTGTTAAATTACATCGTCATCCAAGTGTAATATTGGTAAAATAAATTTCTGTCTTTTACAACTTAAAGAGTTACTTTAACAATAATTTTTTTATGCATGTTTAAAGGTTGTTCAATTGAAGGAGAAATCAAACATGGCAAATGAAATGGAGTATACATTTCACTTGGGTTTTGTAGCCTACCAGACAAATGACAATGATCCCATGCCTGAAGAATCATCTCAACAATTGGTACCCGTACAGGCTCCACCAATGTTACAACCAGGTACTACACCAAATGCTGAAGTACCCAAAGTTTATACAAAATTACTTAAACTTATTGAATTTGATACATTTGTGGCTACACATGGCCCTGGAACGGATGTTGATGGTAAGCATACCTTTAATCATAATTTAATATATATAGCTCCAGACTTTTGAAACCCCAAGACTTGTTAAAAGGACTTGTAATCGGTACAGCGGGGAGAAAAAATTGGTGGTCAAAAGAATTAAAGGTCAAAAATGTGGATTTCTTCTACTGTATTAAAAAAACTATTTTTTTGTTTGGGTTGTAGGAAAAATAAGTTGATCACTGAATAAAAACTATTGCACCATTTTTAATGGTCTTGGAAAAAATCGACTTAAAAATATTTTTAAAAAATGTTCTAAAAAATTTCTATAAATAATTTCCTTTTCCAGCGCGACCCTTGTATCTCGTTCAATATTTTCTCAATCTGGACGCTATCAAGCTTAAATTAAAGCTTTCCTATATGGCACATTTTAAAAAATAGTCGATTGATAAACGTCAGGTTTAGTATTGATAACTTTTTCTTAAAAGAACTGCTATCAAATTTGTACTGTTTCATAATATGTTTGAGTACCTGTATTATAATACAGGTACTCAATATATATTGATCAGTGATCCTAATTTATTTATGCTGTTCATTTTTTGCGCGACTTAGGCGACACATGTTTCGATCTCGTCAAGATCTTCTCAATACTATTTTGAAAAATATAAAAAAAAAAAATTTATTAAATAAATGTTTTAATAAACATGTTTCGTGAAGAGGAATGTGTCCCCGACGTTATACGCGCTTCAAAACGTTCCTGTAATTTCTTATCGTGATGGAAAACTTTTACCACGCCACAACGTCGTGTAGTTGATTTCATTCCCCTCTTCGAAACATCCCCACAAACTACTTTTTATTTTTTATGTTTGTTAACATTTTCAAAAGAAGTATTTCGTCACCAAAAATGCAAAAGGCCCTAACTAACATTTTATTAATCTTACAGGAGAAGCAAAAAACAGTATAGAGTAAAATTTTGAATTTGTTAATAACTTTGTTGGTTTTGATTGAATTGGGCTAAAATTTTGTGAGGACGAACGTTTTGTTAATATTCATCAAATTTAATCACAAAATAATTAGAAAATGTATTTCTAGTTGCATCCATTGGCGATTTCGCAATTCACATGTTTTTAATTTTTGGCTATAAAATCGCTTATTTTTATTATGTGACCCTAATTTTTTGTAAGGACGTGTAGGTTAATAAAATACACCAGACTCAATCAAAATACCGATTTTGAATTTTTTGTTAGTTAGGGCCTTTTGCATTTTAGGTGACGATTTAAACCCTCTCACTTGATTATCAAGTACCTATACACAAATGTTTTTATTATATTAAGAACATCGAATCGATGTCATCGATGTAAAATTTACGTTTTTTTTTAACCGTACTAAAAAAAAGTTAAACTTCATCTGACGGGGAAAATAACAACAAATGTTGGCATTATATTTGGGATTCTTGGTCTGCACGGACAGTCGGACATAGCTAGATCGACTATAAATCAATCAAGAATCACGAATATAATTTATGGGGTCCTTGACCAATAATTTGATGTGTTGCACACGAAATGACAAACATTTATTGTTTTTTTTTTTTGAAAAATGGTCCGATAGTTTTTTTTATAACCTCCAACCACAGTATTGGGGTATACTCACTTTGTCATTCCGCGTGTAACGCATTAAAATATCGGTCTAGGACCCCATGAAGTATTTATATTTATGATGATCAGTGATCGATTCTAAGATATTCTAGCGATTTCCATCCGTCCGTATTTTCGTCCGTCTGTAGTTAACACGATTCAGTCCAAAAACTCCCAAAGTTTGGCACGACTATGTCTTATGTTCCTAGGCAGGTTAAGTTCGCAAATGAGCAAAATCGGAACCTCTAAAACCACCATTTATTTATCATGATCGTTTTTTCCTTTGGATTAAAAAAAAATAGTTTAAATAATGATAAACTTTTATTTATTTGGTGCAAAAAGCATAAGAATGAATTTGTAACATATATTTCGTGGGGAAATTTGTACTCCTAATGACAAATGCCTGAAATATGCCTCGTAGTAAAATTATTTTTTTTAAAACATTTTTGAATTTGAATATCTTTAATAAACTTATTTTTCATTAACAGATACTCCGCCACACAAAAGAAAATTAGGTAATGATCATGGCACACCGTCTGCCAAACAAGCGAAAACCATATACCCTGCCTATTTTATACCGGAATTAGCACATGTTGTGGCCATGTGTGATGAAAAGATACCTTTCTTAAATTTGTCGCAAGCTTTAACAAAATACAATATACCACACAGTGGTCTACAGGTTGAATCAAATGCGACTTCTTTAGTATTAAAAATACTTACGCTACCAATGCCAGGACAAACACATGGTGAAGAACAAAAGGTAAGACAAAATACAATTTTAAAATGTTCCCATAATTCTTATTGCAAATATTTCATTTTAATATAGCCTCAATCGCATATTTTAAATATGCCTATTATTGAGCCATACATTTGGAAAGATTTAATAAAACGTCTTCTTTCAATATCCATACGTTCGCAAATGAATAAAAATAATCAAATACGTGTTTGGGTAGTGGAATTCGTTTTCTTTAGTACACCCCTACAAAGTACACATCCCAAGGAACAGGGTAATCGTCGTACTGTTTATCTAACATATGAACAAATAAATCATGATTTTTCGAAAACCGTGGAAGATTTACTAAAAGACTGGTCTAAAATTGTATATCTTTATACGTTAGTTTATAATTTTTCCGAACACATCAAAAATAGTAAGTATTTTTTTGTATAAATTTATAAATAAGTAAATCTTAAATACTACTATTTTATTTCTAAATTTTCTTTTAGAACGTTTAAATATTTCGGACACCATTACCATTAATTCTTACAATTATATTAATCTTCTATTGGGCTATGGTCCTAAGAAGGAAGTTATTTGTAATATTTATTGGTCAGCTCAATCTCGTGGTTTTCGTTTGATTTTTATGGGTGGTATAACTGCTGTCAATGCTCATTCCATGATGCGTGATCAATTGGCAACACATTTGAATAGTCAACATAGTTTGACACAAATGGTATATATTTTACACGAAACATACTATCCATTATCTTCGATAGCTAAATTACCAATAATACCACACTTGGGTATACCGGTAAGTTGTTTTTTTTTTTTTCATAATAAATGAGAATATGGATAACTATTTTAATATTTCTTTCTTTTTTTAGCGTCCCCAAGTTCCAGTATTATCATTTTGTATTTTGCCGCAGTCACCTTGTTTGATACGTTTAGCTTATCAGGCCATGTTTTGCTTGGAAATACGTTTTAAATCTGGACGTTTGGTTTCAATACGAGATGGTGCCTATAGTCGTTTTGATCGTAATCTAATTGAAGATTTTACTCCCATACAAGGTTTAAAGGTATGTTTGGGCATTTCACAAACTTAAAAGTCTTGCAACCTTAAAATAATCTAACAGCCTTGAAATAATGGACACATACATTTCCTAAACTCAAAAAGGTGGACAACTTTAAAGTACTCTAACGTCCTTGCTCAAGGTTCGGGTATTGGTCCTAGACCTACCTTTAAGTATACTAATCGACTTAGAATTACTTTTTGAGTAAATTTTCATTCAAATGACTTGAAATTTGAAACTTAAGCATATTTTGGCCCAAGGACGAAGGCTATTGAAATAAGATAAAAATGGTCCATGTTAAGACCTACCTAGCCCCCTTTGAAATTTGCGAAAATGGCTCTTATAACCGTATTATAGTAGGTATCGTTTTGAAATATGACAGGTAATCGAATTTTGTATTCATGAATAATCCGTCTAAATTTCAAAGGAATCGGGTCAGTCCTTGTAGTCCCCATACAAACCACCCTCCCGGTATTCACATAATTCCCTCAAAATTCATAAAAATGGGAAATATATTAAAATTTTGTTGGTATGTATTAAACGTGTTCTTTAACCTAATCAAATATGAATATAATTGGACCATTTTTTGACTTGTCCCCATATAAAAATTTCGCCCGATATTCGTTTAACCGGTTGGCAACAAAAATAAGCCAATTCCACCCAAAATTTGGTTGTTGTGTGTTTTCTACAGTTATATTAAAGATCTAACCAAAGATAAATCAAATCGGAATATGTTTGGATTTGGGTCCCATTTAACGGAAATCACCTGTGTAGGGTATCATATGGTCGGTTTTGACCTACTATAATTTTGTTACTTGTTTTTGGCTACTTTTTGAATAAAACATCAATCAAACGGTGGCCTCTTTTGACTACGGCATAATGTGCCCAGCATTTCCTCTTTGCGAGGATTTCGGGCGGTTAGCAATGATTTTGGAACGAATGTTTGTTTGACTTGAGCTCGTCAATGGTCTGAGGATTGTTGGCGTACATTTCGCTTTTAAAAAAATACCACAAAAATCAGCAAATCTGGGTGGTTAGTAAAAATTTTATTGACTGGCCACCCAGATCTTCAGTTTTGATTTCCCGGACTTCTTTTAGTATGGTTATTTTAAAAGAAAAATATACACCAAAAATCCACAAAATATCGTTGACCCAGATCTCCAGGTTTGACCTCCTTTTTGTGGGGTTATTTGAAAAGCAAAATGTACGCCAACAACCCTTAGACCATTAACGAACTCAATGCAAGCATTCGTGTCAAAATTTAGTTGACTGGAAAACCAGATCTACAGATTTGACCTGCCTGACTTCTTTTTGTAGGGTTATTTGAATAACAATTTGCAGACCATTGACGAGCTCAACACAAACATTTGTGCCGAAACCATCGCCATACCGCACGAGATGCTCTACACCTTTTCCAATTGAAATTCAGAAAAGATCAATTGTAATTCAGAAATCACAATTGAAATTCAGAAATCCCAATTGAAATTCAGAATAGCCCAATTGAAATTCAGAAATCATTATTGAAATTCAGAAAAGCCCAATTGAAATTCAGAAATCACAATTGAAATTCAGAAAAGCACAATTGAAATTCAGAAATCACAATTGAAATTCAGAAAAGCCCAATTGAAATTCAGAAAAGCACAATTGAAATTCAGAAAATCACAATTGAAATTCAGAAAAGCACAATTGAAATTCAAAAAAGCCCAATTGAAATTCAGAAAAGCACAATTGAAATTCAGAAATCGTAATTGAAATTCAGAAAAGCCCAATTGAAATTCAGAAAAGATCAATTGAAATTCAGAAATCGTAATTGAAATTCAGAAAATCACAATTGAAATTCAGAAAAGCACAATTGAAATTCAGAAAAGCACAATTGAAATTCAGAAAAGCACAATTGAAATTCAGAAAAGCCCAATTGAAATTCAAAAATCGTAATTGAAATTCAGAAAAGCCCAATTGAAATTCAGAAAATCACAATTGAAATTCAGAAAATCACAATTGAAATTCAGAAAAGCCCAATTGAAATTCAGAAAAACACAATTGAAATTCAGAAAAGCACAATGAAATTCAGAAAAGCACAATTGAAATTCAGAAAAGCACAATTGAAATTCAGAAAAGCCCAATTGAAATTCAGAAATCGTAATTGAAATTCAGAAAAACCCAATTGAAATTCAGAAAATCACAATTGAAATTCAGAAAATCACAATTGAAATTCAGAAAAGCCCAATTGAAATTCAGAAAAACACAATTGAAATTCAGAAAAGCACAATTGAAATTCAGAAAAGCACAATTGAAATTCAGAAAAGCCCAATTGAAATTCAGAAAACCACAATTGAAATTCAGAAAAGCCCAATTGAAATTCAGAAATCGTAATTGAAATTCAGAAAAGCCCAATTGAAATTCAGAAAAGCCCAATTGAAATTCAGAAAAGCACAATTGAAATTCAGAAAAGCCCAATTGAAATTCAGAAAAGATCAATTGAAATTCAGAATATCACAATTGAAATTCAGAAAAGCCCAATTGAAATTCAGAAATCACAATTGAAATTCAGAAATCACAATTGAAATTCAGAAAATGTAAACAAACCAATTATTAGTCACCACTACAAACATAGACACATTATGGAAATGCAGTACAGAAATGTGTATATGAGACAGGGTTGCAAAATGAGTACATCAAAATTGTACCAACGAGCTCACAAAATTGTACTTTTTCGACCCCAATTGTACCAAATTTTTTTTTGTTTTATTTAAATTTAAAAACGAACGAAAAAACATTGATTAAAAACAAATTTTTATAATATTAACATTTGTACTTTATTTGTGCTTTAAAAGTGTATAAGGTGGTATTCAGAGTCCTAGTACTGGTGGAAAATGAGGAATTTTTGAAAATACATTTCAGAATGCATGAGAGGTCTTCAGACTCTTACTGTCAGCCCTGGCAATGTAGCAAAATATTATTTTTTTTCAAAAAATACATGTATTTTTCAAGAAAGAAAATGAAGAAAAGTACTCTTACCACCAGTAACAGGGCTGGCAAGTAGGATTCTGAATACCCCCATGTATTTTTTGAAAGAAGTACTCTTTTGGCACTTGACTGACAGCTATCTTGCGATGTTTTCCAGTCCGTCGTTTAAACGTCCTCCCGATATTTACAATATTAGCCTATTTCACTCAAATTTGGTTTGTACGCATTTTTACACCAATTTCAGATCTGGTCAAACATGGATCCAGTCGACACAGTAAATCAATCAAAACTATAAACTGGGTAAATTCCATGAAAAAAAACATAATCTAAGAAGGATTTAAAATTGTACCAAATGAGTCATTGGTGTACCATTGTACTTTTGAGCTTCAAATTGTACCAAAAATGGTACAATTGTACCAACTTTTGCAACCCTGATATGAGAGTATCTAACTTTATTCTCTTGCTACGTATTGTAGAGAGCAGACAGACAATACACTCATAAAATGCTTAAGGTAACATCAAGTGAAACTGACTTTATTATTTTTCTTTAAAACTAATTTTTCATTAATGCATTTGTCAAGCTAGAGAAAATATTTTTGTTCACTATATTAATTAATTTACAAAAAATAATAAAAATTCAGTTAAACTAAATTTTACCTACAACATTCTATGAGTGTATTATTATCTGTCTGCTCTCTACAATACGTAGCAAGAGAATAAAGTTAAATACTCTCATAGTTGTACAGCATTTGTTTAATGTGTCTATGTAGTGGTGACTCATAATTGGTTTGTTTCAAAGCTGTATTATTGAATACTTTTATTTGAATTTTTTGAAAAAAAATAAAATACTTTAATATTTTAGTTGGTTATCAAAAAATAAAATGCTCTGTTATTTTATTTATTTTGATTTGAATAAAATAAAATTTTATTTTATTCAATTTCATACAAATAAAATAATATTTGTTTCCAAAAAATTCAAATAATTTTTTCTGATTGATTATTCAAACAGGAAAAAAAGAAATTTTCTTATTATTTAACAAAAATTTCTGAATAATTTTGGTTATTCACAAAAAATTGAATAAATAACGTATTATTCAAACAAAAAAATACAAATATTTTTGAAAATTTTGTGTTTGAAAAAGAAATGTATTTTATTTATTTTGTCATTTATTATACAGTAAAACATAAAATTATTTTTACAAACTAATATTGTTTAATAGTAAATTTCTTAGCAAAGCGTTTTTTTACTAAAACATTAATTAGAATATTCTTTAGTGCCCCCCATTTCCCGGTTCTGGAACCGGTTTCCCGGTTTTAGATATATTCCCGGGAATACCGGTATTCCCGGTTCTGATGTTGGTAACGGTTCTCAAAAAACAAAAAATTCAATACCATAAAATATTTAAATTACACCATTTAATCAGTATTTCAGAAATATTTAGTAGTGTTTGTAAAATTATTTAAAAATCATTAACTATATTTTTCTTAAATTCATACAAAAAATGGAAATGGTGTTTTTAACATGTTTTATATTTTTTTTTGGTAAAAGCGAAGAAAAAATTTTAATTCTACACAATTTTACAAAATATACATACCGGTAGTCCCGGGAATACCGGTAATACCCTCAGAATCGGAACCGGGAATACCGGTATTCCCGGGAATACCGGGAATAATTCAAGAACCGGGAAACCGGTACCATTTCCCGGGAATACCGAGAACCGGGAATACCGGTATTCCCGGTACTACGGTACTGACCGCAGGCACTAATATTCTTTGTAAATTTTCCCGAACAGAAATCTTTAGATTTTTACTATTTTAAAATGTTGTTAAAACATTGTCCTATGGAAAATACTGAAGTTTTTAAATACTTTCAGATATTTTTTAAATACAACAGAAAGTCCTTTGAGGATGTATATTTACTCAGATTTTCAAGGTTTTTGGCTTTGGTGACATTTTTAAGAAAATATTCTTTAGTATTAACTCTGAAATCTTTCTACTACACAAAATTTATTTAAATAAAAAAATGCATATGTATACAATTAAAAATTTTTCCTATAGAAAAAAAAAAATATTTTTGAATGTATTATTCTATTTTTAAATGCACCCGTAACCGAACCCTAACGTAGCGTAGAGAGGTTTTTGTTAGATGGGAACAAGTGAGAGCAATTATTCTTCTTTGCAGAAGGTTACGGGATTTTGTATATGATTTTGACCGCGTCGCTACGTTAGGTGACGGTAACGGGTAGCTAACCAAGTCTTTATCATTTTTCTTACTTATATGTCAAGTTAAAACGTAAAGAAGTTTTGTTGGGAATAAAATTTCTCTAACGCTCCGGCTCCACCAACATAAAATTGTAGATAACACACTGAAAAAAAAGACATAACTAAATTTAAGGAAAAAATGTCTTTGAAAATTTATCATGAATTTTCCTAAAATTTAGTTAAATTTAACTTAAAAATGAGAAATTTTCTTAACTATGAGGAAAAAATTTTAGTTCATTTACTTATAATTAGTTCATAGTTTTCTTTAAATGGATTTTTTAAATATTAGGAAAAAAATTCTTATTGCCAAAGAAATTTTACACAAATCTAAGAATCGTACTTTATTTTTAAGATATATTTCTTAAAAAACAATTTAGTTCAAGTTTAGTTAAAATTTACTAAAAAAAACATCATCGTATTTCTCTTCTTTGAATTGAGGAAGTGTACTTCTAAGAATTTAGTTAATGACTTCTGAGAATTTAGTAAATAACTTCTTAGAATTTAGTTAAAAATTCAAAATGGCGATATCTCGAAAACTAAGCGAGATAGAGCGAAACGGATGAAATTTTCAAAAGAAAGACTACAAAGAAAAATACGGAATAGCCTAGCTCTGCATATCTGTCGGGGTCTCAAGACCCTAATTTTAGATCTAAAATTTGAAATTCCCGAGATTTTATATATACACATATCTCGGTAAATACTGTCAACACGAGAAAACGTCCAACGGCATTTTTGTAGCTCTTGACTCGTAGAACACTTCCGCAAAATACCCGAAAGCCATCCGATTAATAGTTTTTAAGTTATCCGGTTTTTAAGATTCTCAAGACCCTATCAGGCCCCTTATTACCGTATCTCAAAAACTAAGCAAATTAGAGCGAAATGGACACAAATTTTGGTTCAAAATTTATGGGGACCCTTAAAGGACCCAACTGGGTCTCGAGTTAAATGGGGTCCGAACCCATGGGTCAAGGGTCTAGACCCAATCTATTTCTAAAATGTGAAGTATAATTTTTCCCATTTTCTAGTTAAAATTGGCTTAAAATTAAATAACTTTGTTTTCCTTATTTTTGGGAAAATTATGAACTAAAACCAAGAAAAAAAATCTTTGGAGCCAAATCATTCCCTCTTTTTCTCAAAATTGAGTTAATTTTCCCAGATTTTAGTTCACTTTTTTTTTGAGTGCATAAGAGATAACGTCGGCAGAACTTTTTTGTATTTTTATTTTATGTTAAAGGGTGGTGTAATCGTAATTTATGTTAACTCATTTTTTTCAGGTATTCGTTGATGAAGGTCGTTTGGATTTTATTTTTTATTTATTTTTTTAATACATATAACACACTTTTTTAAATTAAAAACCTTAAATTTAACGTTATTAAGTTACTTTCTTTCAAAAAACAACATTTATTATTAATAAAGTGAATGTTTTTTGCGTATTTGTATTTTTCCAAAATGTCGGCATCAACAAACTCATGAATTTGACGTTTCTTATGTTAACATAATTGTTAAGACTTATGTTTGGAGAACTATGTTAACATTTATTTCCAACACAAATATGTATAACATTTGACTATGGCACACGAGAAATAACACAATTTTGACGTATGTCGGAATAAATGTCCACATAATTATAGAAGGTGGAGCCAGTGGGTAACTTAACATAAAAAAACTAAACATAAATAAGAATGTTCTGTACTATTTTGCTTAATGAACATTGCATAGAGTTAACGTTAAGTTTACGTTTTTAGGCTAACTAAACCTTAATGGTCAAAATGTACGCTGAATATTTTAAATACTTTTAGGCATTTCTTATGAAAATGAAGTGTTGATTTCTTCAAAGAATCCTAATACCTGAAATGGGAAATGAAGTGTTGATTTCTTCTTAGAATCCTAACACCTATTGCTTACACGTTTCTTAATTTTCTTTAGTTTTTTTTACATTATTGCAAAAAGTTGATTTTCGGGTTTCTCCAAAATGTATGCATATTTTTCCACCTCTGATTTTAGGAGGTTAGCGATATCCTATAAAGCTGATATTTTAAATCTAAATAGATGTGATTACCAAGACCACATAAAATCCAAAATTAAGAAGATCTGATCAAATTTTAATTTTTGAAAATTTTTTTTAAAAAATGCTCTTTGGTTTAGAAAAGTGGAAACTTCAGCGCTTGAGGGGGACCCCAAGATGAAGTTCCATCTTCTTGAAATTTGTACCACAGCGTTTTGGCATCTATTTTTACCAATCCCGCATAGCGCTCAACTGAAATTCGCGAAAAAGCATTTCTTGCTCCGCCCTATTGGACATTTTTAATTTAATATTTTTTCTTAAACATTTTTTAAATAGTTTTTATATGTAATTTCTAAAATGTTTGTTCAATTTAAACATTTGTTTTTATACCCTCCAACTACAGTATGGGGGTATACTCACTTTGTCATTCCGTGTGTAACGCATCGAAATATCGGTCGGGGACCCCATAAAGTATATATATTATTGATCAGTGATCGATTCTAAGACATTCTACCGATGTCCGTCCGTCCGTCCGTCTGTCCGTCCGTCCGTCTGTAGTTAACACGATACAGTCCAAAATAAAAGAGCTAGACCCCTCAAGTTTGGCATAAATATGTCTTATGGTCCTAGGCAGGTTAAGTTCGGAAATGGGCTAAATCGGACCAGGGGGAAAAAAGTTCCCCCTTGAAGAACTAAACCAACCTCTTAAAAATGCTAATTTTTTAAAGTTTTTTTGTATTTTTGTGAACTAAATGAGACATTTTTATGTTCGTAAAAGTTTATAGTCCTGCGCTTGGACCCAGAGGATTAAAAAATTTAGCTTTTTTGCCCCGCCCCTCTTTTAAGGGCGTGGATAAAAAAATAATTTAAATAATTCTAAAACTATAATACTTTAGTGCACAAAGCAGACAAAAATGAACTTGTGAACATATACCGTGAGGGCCAAGGAGTCACCCCAGTTCACCGACCGCTCCCTCTACCTTGCCCCCCCCCCTTACAACAACGCCTCTGTCAATTTTTTTTTTTTAATTTTTTTACATGTTGGAGGGTATAATAGATTCGGCACAGACGAATTTAACACTCTCACTTGTTTTTTTAAATATGTTATAATAGTTTAAAAAAAAATTACAAAACCGTTCTTTCAAACATTTTATTACCAATACAAAAACAACAGAATAACAGTCAAAAACAACAACTTCCGCAATCGACATGAACTTTTCTATGTGAATGTTAAAAATCTATTACACTTTATCGTATTTTATTTTTTTTTAAATTTAATCAAATTTGTCTGTATATATAAAAATATATGTACACTCAGAAAATTATGTAAGTTACTACATGTTAGTTGTTTGTATATTTTACAGTAGTTAGTTGTTTTCAACTACAAAGTCAGTTGTTTTTCTATGAAAAATATCAAACAACTATTTCTGTTAGTTATTTTAATTCGTTTTTTTGAACAACTAACAAAAAGTACTGTAATATAGTAACAGTTAATTAAAGTAGTTAATTATATTTTTTTTATCTCTGAAAAAATTTCAAAGTTTTTTTTTCCAAAAAATATAAAATAAATTTTCGTTTCATATTTTTTTACAACTTTTTTTACAAAAAAAAAAAAAAACTTGGAATAAATTTGATCTTAAATTTTTTTTCTGAAATTTTTTTTGAAAAAAAAGTATATATTGATTATTTTATTTTTACTACATTTTAGTTGTTTTGACTACAAATGTAAGTAGTTTTTACTGCATAAGTCAGTTGTTTTTTGTAAGTTAAAATAACTAACATTGTTAGTTGATTTAACTGAAAAAGTAGTTGACCCCAAAACAACTTACAAAGTAGTTATTTTAACTGACATTTTCAGTTGATTTTACTAACATAATTTTTTGAGTGTATATAAAAAATAATAAAAATATTTTTATTAAATATTGGATAACTGACTTTAAATTAAAAAAAGTACATTTCAAGCCATATGACAAAATATGTCAAGACAGCAGAAAAATCAGTTGAATTTAGCAGAAAACTCTGTTGATTTTATATAAACAAGATTGACAAGGTTAAATTACCTTCTAAAATGTATCTTATTTACGTAAAAAAGACTTGAAAAAGATTTTGAGCATCATTTTTTTTTTAACTTTTAAAACAGCGATTTTAATTGTTTCATAGAAAATTTTCTTAGTTTGTTTTTTTAAAGTGTTAATTTTTTTAGACATTTTTATGTTTTTTATAAAATTTTTTTTGGGTTTTTTCAAAAAATTATATGTTTGAAAAAAAAAAAATTCTTGAAAACAGGATAACTAAATATTTCTGTCTGTCAGAAAACTTAGTAAACATATCCATTCCAGAAGAAAAATCTGCTAAAAGTTAGCTAATTCTACCTGATAGTTCTTTTACAGATTTTTCGACAGAGTTTTTCATCTGAGTGTGCTCTTGGTAGTGGGATAACGGTATTGGTATTGGTATCGCCCAAATAAAGGTATTAGTTTTTCTTCGGTATTGGTTTTCAATTAAAATTGTTATTAAAGGGTATTGGTAATGAAAAGGTATTGGTATCCATCCTTGCTATATTGCAAAAATCATAATAAATGAATTTGCTAACATTTATCACGAGTGGGAAGGTGTCCCTCAATGTCCACTTGGCGAAGGAGTATTAATAATGAACTGGGGGCCTCAAATTAAAGCTACAATAATATCACCAGTGAAGCTAAAAATAGGAGAGAAGGATGACAGAAAAGAGGAATTTCAATTGGAATTTCCTGAATTACAACATAACTTTTCTGTATTTCAATTGACTTTTTATAAATTACAACTTAGCTTTTCTGAAACTCAATTGGGCTTTTTAGAGTTTTAATAGCATTCTCTATACAACAATTCTCCTAAAAATTAAAAAATAAAACTTTTTAAAAGAAGCTAATTTTAAACAAAACTGTTTTGTATGAATAATTTTATGTTTCACTGTATAATAAATGACAAAATAAATAAAATAATTTTTTTTCAAACACAAAATTTTCAAAAATATTTATATTTTTTTGTTTGAATAATACGTTATTTATTTGATATTTTTGTGAATAACCAAAATTATTCAAAAATTTTTGTTGAATAATAAGAAAAATTTATTTTTTTTTTGTTTGAATAATCAATCAGAAAAAATTATTTAAATTTTTCGTTATTTAAATAATAGCAAATAAATATTATTCATTTTCAAAATATTTAAATAATCGCTTATTTGAATATTTTTTAAAAATATTGTTATTTTATTTGTTTCGTTATTTCAATCATAGCATACAGCACTGGTTTGTTTACATTTTCTGAATTTCAATTGTGATTTCTGAATTTCAATTGGGCTTTTCTGAATTTCAATTATGATTTCTGAATTACAATTGATTTTTTCTGAATTTCAATTGGAAAAGGTGTAGAAGGTAATAGGAATCCAGCAAAAATGCATATTTTGCCGTGGTTGATTGAGGCGGTCAGCTGATGGATTATTAAGGACTAAATTAAATAAAAATGTATCAAATACGGAAATTGAGTGATTCACTTTTCAAGTGATTCAATATTCACATACCGACATAAAAGACGGCGCACCCTGTACTTACGGTTAAGTTACATAAAAACGTGGGTTCCCCATGGTTCCTATTCCTTTTAAGAAACCAAAAAAAAAATCCTACATTCTTCAAATCTACATGGAAATATTTAAAGTAAATTGTTTTAATAAAATTTCGTTTAATTTTAGGGATTCCTTTCAAAATATGTAGATGAAAATGCTGTTTATCGTGGACGATCACAAAGTGAAGATGATAATCCTCCCTCACCATTGGGTATGGAAGACAATTTCGGTGGTCCTGGCAGTGTACCGGGCACAGGAACTGGTGGCTCTTCACCTTTTCTAAGTGCTGGCATGAGAGGACCACAATCTCCACGAGATAGTGGCTTAAGATTTCCTGCACCTCATACACCACCATCAAGTTCAAATCCACACACACCGGCAAGTCCCCATCCTTCAGCAGGTGGAGGTTCTTCTACAAATCCTGGAAGTGCACAAAATCATCCGAATTACAATTTGACGTCGCCGCCTGGTCCTCATATGCCGCATCCATCACCAGGTGGTCTTATGCCCTCTTCACCCTTGAATCCTCAACCGAGTCCACATATGGTGCATAGTCCAGGACCGAATACTATGTATATGCAAGGCCATCAAGACTCCCCATTTGCAGCGATGTCACCAGCCAATTCAAATTGGCCAGGATCACCTAGTATGCCAAGGCCATCACCAAGACCCGGTCAAAGTCCTGATCATAAATCCAGTCAATCTGGTAATGCGTCATCAAATGCCCAACCCAATAGTAATGTAAATGCACAAGGTATGAATCGTATGCCTCAGGCTAATCGATCTTGGGCCGGTGCAGTTCCCACCGTATTGACACAAGAGAAACTTGATTTATTATGTCGCCCGAGCTCACATCCTAACAAGGATATTGGTGCCACACCCGATATTAGCCCATTGGAACGTTTTCTTGGTTGCGTTTACATCAGGCGCCAATTGCAACGTCATGTTCAAAATGACGAAACTCTTACGGTATTGAATTCTAATGAACCTGGTGTTGTACCATTCAAAGTCGATAGTTTGCAATGTCAAGTTATTTTAAATCAAGTTCATATGCAATCATTACATTTGAAAATCACGCAACTGCAACCACCACCTATGCCAGATGGCAAACAACCCTTTCAATTGAGTCAAGATGATTTAGTAGTTCTGGAACAATTTTTCGATACCAGAGTGGCAGCGCCACCGTATCGACCAAACTCACTGCAAGGTTTTTGTAAAGTATTAAGTTGTGCTCCGCAAGTGCTTAAGGATTTTATACAAATTATGCGACTGGAAATGAAACCCGATTTGGGAGGAGATCAATTGAAATGGACAGTACAATTTTGTATGCGTGTACCACCATCAGCAGCACCAATTATACCCATAGGAAGTGCCGGTGTTTTAATAGTGCGACTAAAAATATTATTCTTTGTAAGTAGATCTGCAAAAATTTCTATTAGTTTACAAAATATATCAAATTATTTTTTTATTTATTTTTTTTCTTAGTTACAAATTACACGTATACCATACAATGGCAAAGAGTGGAAAGATAGCCCCTCATTAGTTTTGCCCATGGTCTATGATCTCAGTTCCAATATAACACAATTGGCTGAGAAACGTGAACAAGTACAATCACCTGCAGCTGTTGCAGCCGGTAGTCTACTGAGACGTTTTTCTGAATATGGAGTACAGCATGGTCAGTGCTCCTTATTCCCAGCTTTAAGGGATTTATTAACAAATCTACAACTTCCTAATGATGTACCACCACCAAATCAGGTTAGTTTTGTAATGATATAGTTTATTTCTTTGATTTTAATAAATACTTAATTCGGATTTGATAAAACAAGGTTTTTTTTAAATAAATATCAAAATTAGAAAATAGGCATTATTGAATTTTTTTTGAAATAGAATAATATTTCAAATTTCTTATACATTCAGAAGGAATACAACTGCGCTAAAATGTTACATAAGCGGAAAGAAACAATTTTGATGCCAAATCTCGGCCGAGAAAGAAATGTAATAAACACTTATTAAATTGTATAAATTATATATTTCGAATCTTTTCTATGCCAGTGAAACAATTGTTTTAAAGAAAATTGCTCTGATGGTTATGACTGATTTTATCCACCAATTTTGCCAGTGATTTTCAAAATATATCTTCAACTTTTTCGGTCTTGTTCGATATAATAAAAATTAGTAGAATTTTCTTTCGGGTTAGTTAAGTGACTTGTCTATGTTTTTTTTTGTAGCAGTTCTGTGACATTAACCCTATCTAAGAATCTACCCATTTTAAAGTTTTAGTTTCCTAGCTAAGAAAAGTTTATGTCTAGGACAGGGATGAAATATGGCAATTTCGTTGTGGTATCAAAAAAGATTTAAATTGTAGTTTTTTGGCCCTTTAGGTACTTTTTTTTATTTTATTTAAAACAACAAAAAAATAGTAATTATAAGGAATGTTATTTCCATGCACAGAACAAATTTTGTTCATAAATAGTATGAACTGAGTTCATTGAATTCAATTCATACTATTTATAATCAAATTCATGATATTTATAAACATTTTTATATTTCAAAATTAAAAAAAGAAAATCCAAAAAAAAAATGGTTTATTTGTCAAACAATTGTTTTTATTTTAATTATAAAAAAAATATTTTACGAAAATAATATCAAAAACCTTAAAATTTGCATAAAATATTTTAAAAATGCCGCAAGAAATATTATCAAACACACAATCTCAAGCATACGTCAAGGTAAATATAATTTATTTCTGAAATGCAATATTTTGTTTGTAAAAAACTGCTCTTTTTTATTTTTCAAGGTGCTGGAATCCCCCAAAATGATCTGCACAAGACTGTGCTATTTTAAATGGATATTGATTGTATGATGTAAACAAAATACCAAGAAAGTCAAGGCGCTGAAACAAACGTCCTCAATTACCCAAAATAGGGAATCAGTATGTGGGATATCTACCTCTTAAGTGCTTGTGTGAAGATTTACAGCTTACAAGGCCAAAACGTTGGTTAAACAAGGAATATTTTATGTTTATTTTTGATATTTTGTATGTGAATTGTAAGATTATTAAAAAAAACACGAATTTTATTAATAAAAAGCATTACATTAATAAAAACAAACAATATTTAGTATTTCGCAATAAAATTTAGCAACAGATTTTTGATAATGATTCGTAATATAAACGAAAAAATCATAAATAGTATGAACAAAATTAGGGAAAAAGTCATGTTCGAATTCATTGCATGTATGTACAAAATCATTCTCAGAATGAAAATGGTTTGGGAAAAAAAAGTCATGTTCGATTCATACTATTTATGAATAAATTTATTCCAGATATGAATTATTTTTTTCTGTGTGCAAATAGAAATCATAGTCTAAAACGATCTGGATCAATTATCTTTCCGAATCAAGAAATTTGTGTTAAAATGGCATTGATTTGTTTCTGCATATTTTTGAATATTTTTGTGAAAATGCATATTTTGTGCATATTTCCAACTTTTATGTGCATATTTTGGCATAAATTAGCAAAAACACAAATTGAAAATTATTTGTTTCAAAAACTATTTTAAACTTAAAATTTTATTTTTGAAAATAAGAAAATAAGAGATTTCGATTTTCGTTGAAATATATTAGTTGGGCACCCCAGATTCATAATCAAGAAAGACATTTACAGTGTTCACAACTTGTGGTTAAAGTTGGTTCGTCCCAGGCGCGAAAAGTCAGCTGATATTCAATAGACCATACGTCAACATAATTAATACTCTTTTACATTTAAAATAGTATCTCCACGAATAACCATATTTCAATTAGTAGAAAATGGGGGAAAAATTAATACAAGAAAAAAATTTTAATAAAAAAAATAATTAAAATTCGTTCAATTTTGAAAATGTATCAAATGAGTCGCGGTCGTATTAACGTATTTTTCAACATTAAATAGTATCAAAAAAAGTACATTTGTATCAACTATTCCATCCCTGGTCTAGGAACGGTCCATGATACTTTAGATCACTTCGCTCATAGTTTTTGTAACATTTCTGCGACATAAACCCCGTCCTACGATCCAGTCATTTTAAAGTGTAAGGTCTCTATTCAAGAAAAGTTTCCCTATCCATACACAGAAAAAAATAATTCATATCTGGAATAAATTTATTCATAAATAGTATGAATCGAACATGACTTTTTTTTCCCAAACCATTTTCATTCTGAGAATGATTTTGTACATACATGCAATGAATTCGAACATGACTTTTTCCCTAATTTTGTTCATACTATTTATGATTTTTTCGTTTATATTACGAATCATTATCAAAAATCTGTTGCTAAATTTTATTGCGAAATACTAAATATTGTTTGTTTTTATTAATGTAATGCTTTTTATTAATAAAATTCGTGTTTTTTTTTAATAATCTTACAATTCACATACAAAATATCAAAAATAAACATAAAATATTCCTTGTTTAACCAACGTTTTGGCCTTGTAAGCTGTAAATCTTCACACAAGCACTTAAGAGGTAGATATCCCACATACTGATTCCCTATTTTGGGTAATTGAGGACGTTTGTTTCAGCGCCTTGACTTTCTTGGTATTTTGTTTACATCATACAATCAATATCCATTTAAAATAGCACAGTCTTGTGCAGATCATTTTGGGGGATTCCAGCACCTTGAAAAATAAAAAAGAGCAGTTTTTTACAAACAAAATATTGCATTTCAGAAATAAATTATATTTACCTTGACGTATGCTTGAGATTGTGTGTTTGATAATATTTCTTGCGGCATTTTTAAAATATTTTATGCAAATTTTAAGGTTTTTGATATTATTTTCGTAAAATATTTTTTTTATAATTAAAATAAAAACAATTGTTTGACAAATAAACCATTTTTTTTTTGGATTTTCTTTTTTTAATTTTGAAATATAAAAATGTTTATAAATATCATGAATTTGATTATAAATAGTATGAATTGAATTCAATGAACTCAGTTCATACTATTTATGAACAAAATTTGTTCTGTGTATCTAAGAAAGTTTCGCTCATAACTTTTAAAACGTAAATTTCATATCGATTTTCTCTCCATAACCTAAAAATATTTGTTCAGCAGTAAAATTTTTGTTTACCCTGCAGGAAAAAGGGTGATCACAGGGAAATCACCTATTCCGTAGCTGGCGAAAAATTGATATGCTTGTTTAAACGAAGGCGAGAAATTTCATTGTTTGAAAGTTTAGATTGTAAAAAACATTCGTTTTTAGAATAACAAACATAAAAGCGATTCTAAAAATTACACCCTGTTCTAAAATATTTTCAATATTCATCAAGTACTTTGAATGTTTTTTATCTGACGACAGATTATGGTCGTTATAACCCCGTTCTCACAGCAATCGGACTATGTGCCAAAATAATTTTCGGCTTTATCAAAAATTTCTTCAAATGCGTTATCACGGAAATCGGACTTTGGTCACTAAGATTCGGATTTATCCAAATGAGGGACACTCTGGTGTTCAATTTTGTCCAAATATGACAACCAGCAGCAGAATTTAAGCATTTGGTATAATAAATATTTGGTATAAATTTTCGAGGTGTTCTTACATTTTCGTTCATAACTTTTCAACCGATACCAAACTTTTTGGGGCAACAACAAGTAAACATGTTAAGTTTCAGTCATATCCGGTAATATTTTCGCCGTGATCGCATTTTCAACAGACGGACATCGATAGAATGTCCCGTCCCGGGAATTCCCGGGAATTCCCGTAAATTTTCGATCCCGAAATCCCGGGAAATAGAGCGGGAATTCCCGGGAATTTTAGTTTCTTTGAAATTGTTGATTTTTCGACTTCTATTGATTATTTTGTATGTGAGTTTTTTAGATTTTATTAAAATTCTTGATAATTGATGACAAAAACGTACGCAGGGGCAAGGAGGACCCAAAAAGTATTCCAAGAGAGACCTTCTAACTAAAAAATTTCATAAAATCTAAGACTTACGAAATTAAAAAAGGCTCACAATATCCAAATCTTCAATAGGATACAATTACACAGCGATACAAAATCGAACTTTCCGAATCGGAATGGGATGAAAACAATTGAAAGTTTTCAATTTTCATAACAAAACCCTTAAAACATTTTTTTAGTTCAGTGATAGATTATTTTTACTCGTATTTAAAGTTGGTGATTTTAAAGCCTTTAAAGCTTTTGTGTACTTAACGTGTCCTACATTAGGAGCGCCTGGTGGAGCACTTATTGAACATGTGGGGTCCAGAATCTAAACTTAAGCTCGAAATTCCGTTAGCTATAACCAGTATGAATTTCGCTGCAATCGGTCTCGTAACTTAGCCAAATTATTAAAAATAATACACTGTTCACCGTTGCGTATGATTATTATTTAAAGGCAATTACAAAATTAATCATACGCCTTATACAATTTTCAAGCAATTATTATTATAATTATAATTAAAGTTCACTATCTTTAAATGCGTGTAAAAAAATCTAGCACTGAACCAAAAAAATGTGTCGAGGGTTTTGTTATGCTTTCATTTGCTTTTAGTTTCATTCCATTACGATTTTGGTTGTTGCACTGTGTTATCAGAACATTATACTTTTTTCAGTTTCAGAGACATAATTGAGATATTCTTCTGAATCAGTTTCATTGTGTTTTAGAGGCAAAGCGCTGAGAACCAATTGTAAAAATGAACTGATATGAATTAGAATAAATGATGAATTTTTATTATTACAACAGATAAAGTGATTTAAGATACCATATTCCCTTAAAAATACTTTTAAATGATTTCGACATATTTGGGCCGTTTTTTATAAAGACTGGGTAACAAAAATCGTCCTTTTTTCTCGAAACTTCTTTTTTTGTTTTGTTTTAATGGTACTAAATACGATTTTTATGGTGTTAATAAACATTTTAAATGGTGTAATGGCATTCATGAGGTTTTTATATATTTTTTTGGACAAAAAATTTGGATTTTTAGTTTTTGCGGGAAATCCCGGGATCCCGGGAAATTTAAAAATGAATCCCGTTTTCCCGGGAAATGAAAAAGTCCGGGAAAAGAAAAACTCTACTTAGAATCGATCACTGATGAATAATATATATATTTTATGGGGTCCCAGACTGATATTTCAATGAGTTACAAACGGAATGACACATATATAACACTCTATCACTAGAGTGGAGCGTATAAAAATATATGTAGCATGTACAATTTTAAAAACTGAATAACTTCCCAGCCAGAAATTGCCAACCGTACCAAAGAAAAAGTACTGGCAAAGCAATTTATTTTTTGTATAGCAAGCTCTTTTTGGTAAAGTACTTGGTTTTACCGAATTAAGTACTTTGCAAGTACTTTTTTACCAAACTAAAGGGGGTTTATTTGATTCTACTTTGTGGGTACTGATTCAGTGTTATTTTTTATCTAGTTTTTTAACATTGTAGAGTCCTATTTCTCTTGATGGTGGTGGAAATTTCAAAAATGGCTACATTCAATTAAAATATTGACTTTCAAATAAATATCATCACATTTGTATTTAGACAGCTTTCTACTTTAAATTTCAGTAACTTTTATTACATTTTCATTGTCGAGTAAACAAACGTTATCTGGATGAATTGGTTTTATTTTAAAACCATTAATGTTTACGAAAAAAAATACAAACTTTTGATTTCGAGCTTTCTTTTATATTCCTAGATAGTATTTGGAACTTTTATTAAGAGGATGTAGCAATAAATTCGCGAATTTCTCCATATGTTTTTTATTATTATGTTTTTGCGAAATTTGCCCCTAAAACTTGCATTTACCATCATGTTGAAAATCGCGAAAAACTTTTTTTTTTATGGCAGCACCATTTTACGAAATAATTTAAGGGTCCGCCTTTAAGTATATAATGTGTGTTAAGTATATAATGAAAAACGTTTTTTTTTTATGGCAGCATCATTTAACGAAATAATTTAAGGGTCCGTCTTTAAGTATATAATGTGGGAACCTTAAACAATTAACTGATCAAAAATTAACAAAAACTATTATTTCAGTGTTTGCCCTACAAAAAATACACCGTCCGACAGCCAATATTAAACATGGACAGGATGATATACGTACGTGTGAATGTAGAGATAAAATGGAGTAAAACTGCATTTACAGTTTTTCATTTCGTGATCCTGTTTCCATTAGAAAGGACTTCAAAGTTTTAAAGAATAACATTTTTTTAAAATATTTTTTAAATATTTGTACTTGTCTTATAGTGTCACTATTGATGGCAAATGAGAGAGGAGAGTTTTAGCTAATTTTTCCATTTTTTTTTATTTGTCCATATCAGGAAAAAGGATGTAAAAAATGTCCCTTCAAAACTTTATCAAAATATTTGTTAAAAATTTTAAATAATATTTAAGAAAAAAATTTGAAGGGACATTACTTACCGCTATTTTTCCTGATATCTAAAAATATAAAAATGGGAAAATTAGCGAAGATTCTACTCTTTTATTTCACTTGTGACATCCCAGGAAAAGTGCATATTTATATTTAAAAAATATTTTATAAAAACTTAATCCTTTTACAATTGGAAGTACTTTTAAAAGGAAACAGGATCACGAAATGAAAAACTGTTAATGCAGTTTTACTGCGTTCAGTCTCTAGTTTCAAACGTATATAATCCAGTTCGAGTTCTACAACTTTTTTTCTTTTCGGACGGTGTTATAGTTTTTGTTAAGATAAGTTTTGCACATGAAAACTTTTTTTGGACAAATTTTTTGTCAGTTAATTGCTTAATGTTCCCACATTATATACTTAAAAATGGACCCTTAAATCATCAGTAAAATGATTCTGCCATATTAACAAAAAACATTTTTCACGATTTTTAACATGATGGTCCATATTAAATATATGTTTTTTGTTCATTATTCGTAGTGTTATAGGGATGCCTTTATGATTCACTAAAAGCAAGTTTTTTATCAAACACCACTTTAGAGGTTTATTTCGTGAGAACACCGAAAAATGAAGAAATTCGCGAATTTAAGGGATTAAGATGAAAAGCTTTAAACCAAGTGTCATGTCACAGACTCAATTCCGTTCGGCAGTGGTCACATTTTTCATGCTGTGTTAATATATAATTTATTTAAAATGAAAAAATTAAAAAAAGACTTCTAATGTACAAATTATTAAATAAAAAAATAATTTTATTCATACATTTTTAATTTTGTAATGGATTGTTTTAGTTAAAAAGCTATTTAAAAAATCTCCGATTATACTTTTCAAAGTACAGGGAAAGCGCTTTTAAAAGTACTTTGCCACTACTAAATGGTGTTATCATTTAGCATCTTAACGAGTACTAAAAACCCCAAAAAAAGGTACTTTGCCAGTATTAATACCACCTTATTAGGTACTTTGCCAGATCTGGCCCGTATGTATTTTTCTGCCTGGGTTATTGTAAGAAACTATTACTCTAAGGTCTTGCGGGTGTTTGGACGTTTTGTCGTATCAGCTGTTTTTGAGGAAATATGTGCATATTTTAATTTTTCGGGAATGCCGTTAGTACAAATAACGCCAACAGAAAAATAGTGACCCTTTTTTCGTTTTAGGGCCAGGTTTTTTTCTATACTCTGTAAAGTTTAATTAAAAAACCATACTCAGTGAGTATATGTAGGATACTAATTTATTGAATAAAAATAAAAACCTTAAGAACTAAACATGAAAATATTAAAACTAAACTAGGCTACCTCCAAGAGATTGTATTATCTCAGCAGGAGATAGTCTTATGTGTGTGCTTGATATGGGATGCGCACTCCTAAAACAATTAAATTTAATGCGCATCGTTCTTTTCTATTAAAACAATGAAACAATTTATTAATGGATCAGAAGTTCACACGGTTACTTGCCACATGCGAACAACTAAACACACAACCTAATCTAGTTGCTATTAATAAATTCCAACATCCCTCCTACCAAACACACACATTAATAATTTTATTTTTAAATATAAAAAAATAGAAATACAATTATGTTCAACTAATCTTGAACATTCTGCCGGGGCGCAAATACAACAGGCGGAGAAAAGTCTAAGTTTACTACCGACTTACGGTAACTGCAACATTTATGTTTAATATAGATACAAATTGCAATAAAAGATATAATAACAACTAGCGTCAATGACGTATGCCCACTCAGATGATGATATTGCATCGACTTCAGTGGCCTGCCCTATCGGTGGCCTGCAACTGATTAACTTCCTTCATTAGATTTTTGATATCTTTAGTGTTGTTCACAATGGTTACATCAAATGGCTTTACTAGCCTTGACTCCATTCGACCAATATCCAAACTCCAGGAAGATGTTTGAATGGATGAACTTCTTTGTGTTGTGAATTTTAACGATGCTGTAAGTGTTACTCCCTCGTACGTGGCAGTACAGCCTGGTGACAAGCTTAGAATACCCTTAGACGGCAGCGTTATCCAACTGCGGTTTCCAAGGCCGCAATCCACACCAAGAGTAAATTGGTCGAAAATTGTAAAAATCCATTTGTTTTCTGTAGAGAGTGCTTTCCACAAACTTTTCTTAGTTACTTCCTCAAAGTTGCATTCCGCATGTCTGGACTGCTTTAATGCAGAAACTTCACATGACCTCTCGATAGCTGGTTTCCATGCAATATTTCCACCGCAGTCGAATTGTCCTTGCAGATTCTTTGTACAGGTATTAATTTGTGCCTGTGTCATTAAAAAATACAGATTGGTTGCAAAACTGTACACAATGTATTCTCCATCAACTCTTGCTATCATCGTATTGTTATTGCCTTGTATTGGAAGCGGAATTATTCTAAACACCTCAGAACTATGTGCGTTAATTAATGGAATATCTGCTTGTATAACTAAACGATTGTCCACCATTATTCCTTTTGCAGTCATGGAGTTGTAGACTTCTTTTAATTCTGTATCTGTGTTCTTGCCAGGCAATATTAAATTATCTGGTAATAACTTCTCAATGTTGGATAATTCATTCTGCAGCTGCTCGACCGTTAACAGATCTGGATTTATATGTCCATGGTTGATGTCAATTAAAATATACATAATGGAATTTTGAATTTTTTCACACTCATCAATCATAAGATTCAACTGCATTGTCATGACGTTAAAAAACGATATTAACCGCTCAGTATTTGTATTTTCTTCAATTTCTGCATAAAATAGTTTCAGCTGTGTAAACATGTTGTTGAAATTATTGTTAACTTCGTCTGTTGTCTTTTTAAGGATGTTAATAGTTGAATCCACTATTGATGTTTGCTCTTTAGCGAGCTTCTTCAAATCTTCTTGATTTTGAAATAAGCTTCGCATATTTTCTTCCATCAATTTGCGATCACTAGCGTCCATCATTCCAAAAAGAATGTTGTATATTGAGCCCACAAACTCAAACGGAGCCCTTTTCTTCCTTTCTTTTCTTATTAAAAGAGCATTATTTTGTTTTAAGTTATTATAGCGTCTATTCATCGTTGATATAACCATATCGCACGACTCTTTGTAGTTTTTAAGCATCGGACACTCCAGTTCAATTTTTCGTATAAGTATTTGAATTTGCTCCATCTCTTGTTGAAATTTGCTAAGGTCGTAGTAAATAATTAAATTCCACCTCGAATTTATTACGTTCATTTGACCTACGTTATCCAGATATAGTGCTGTATTTTCAGTTATATTCAGAATTGAAGGCGCCATTTCGAATGTGGATGGTGCTGCTTTAACTTTGCTTGCCATCATCATTAATAACACCAACAAGAATCCTAATGTTCCCACTTTTGGCTGCTTGGCGACAGTGCATACACTAGTGACTGGTGATTTGTCTACATCTTGGTTATCGGGCTTATCAGGAGTTGGTAGGGCACATACTTTGTGTATAGGTCGTTTTAATATGCTATCTTGAAGCTTAAGAGTTACTACTCTTACTTTGTCATCTTTGCCTTTATGTGTTTCAACTATTCTTCCTAAAGGCCACCTTGCAGGGTTAGTAGCTTCATCTTTTATTAAAACCACTGCTCCTTTCTTCAAGTCTGGAGACGATTGCCTCCACTTCGTTCTTTGTTGTAACGTAACTAAATACTCATTTTTCCAGCGGTTCCAGAAATCATTTCTTAGTTTCTGAATTAGCTTCCATCTGTTTAGGGAGCTTATTCTTGATTCTTCAATGTGCTCAGGACAATCAATGATAGGTCTGCCAATTAAGAAGTGCCCTGGAGTTAATACGTCTGCTGCATCAATGTTTTCGCTGCTAATATCGGCTATTGGTCTTGAATTCAACACTGCTTCTATCTGTGCCAATAAAGTACTTATTTCTTCATAAGTCAATTTAGTGTCTCCAACTATTCGTTTTAAATGGTATTTCATTGACTTTACGCCAGCTTCCCAAATCCCTCCAAAATGAGGGGCTGCCGGGGGAATAAAATGCCATTGGATTTTCTGTGCTGCTAAAATTGGTATTACCGTCTGATTGTTTTTAACAGCAGCTTTATAATCGGCATCTAATTTTCTATCAGCACCAACAAAGTTGGTACCATTGTCCGAATATATGTGCGAACTTGTACCTTTTCGGGCAAAGAATCTTTTTAATGCTGCCATAAAGGATTCTGTTGTCAGATCACTCACTGCTTCTAAGTGAACAGCTTTCGTAGCCATGCACACGAACACAGCAATATACCCTTTATAGGTTTTAACTCCTCTTCCTTTGGAACATCTAATGTGAATGGGCCCAGCATAGTCTACACCAGTGTGTAAAAATGGAAATGACTCCGTTACTCTGGAAATTGGAAGATTTCCCATTAGCTGCTTCGAAGCTTCTTGACGATACCTGATGCATTTAGTGCAGCTTCGAATGCATTTCTTAACCGAATTTCTCATATTTAGGATCCAATATCTTCGGCGTAATGTTGTTTCGACCAGTTTATTTCCCCCATGCAATGTTGTCATGTGGGTTTCTCGAATTATTATTGATGCTAAATGAGATTTTTGCAAAATCATGGGATGTTTTTTGTTGTAACTTAAATTTGAATTTTGCAATCTACCACCAACCCGAAGGATACCGTCTTTGTCTATAAATGGACATAAATTTGCAATTTTGCTTTTTGTGTTTACTTGTCCATTCCGTCTTAGTTCCATGAGCTCGTGATGAAATTCCTTCTCTTGATGCCGAATTATAATACATCTTTCTGCAGCTTCTAGTTCTGCGACTGTAATATGATCACGTTCTGATGGAATTCTTCTTCTGTTTGCAAATCGCAGGACATAAGCTAATACTCTTTGTAGCTTTTTGAAATTTGAATTTCTACTTATTAACTCGTCCAAAAAATTAATTTGTGAGTATGATGCAATCATGGTTGTTCTATCTGTTGTGGCAACAATTTCTTCTTTTTTGGGCCAAAATTCAGTTGGTTTTGAAAGCCATTCAGGTCCGTTCCACCATAAACAATAGTTCTTAAATTTTAGAGCACATATTCCTCTTGATGCAACATCTGCTGGATTCTCTTTGCTACTAACATGATTCCATATTGCATTAGGAACAAGACTTGTTATCTCAGTTACTCTGTTTCTGACAAACTTATCTTTGTTGGTTTTGTTGTTAATCCAGCATAGCGTTATAGTTGAATCACTCCAGGCGTACATCGTATTTTGATATTTAATAATGCTTGCTACTTTATTTAGCAGCTTGGCTAATAAGTGTGCTGCACACAGTTCCAGTTTTGGTAAAGTCTTCTTATTCTTAATGGGATTCACCTTGGTTTTAGCTGTGATTAAAATAACTGAATGTGCGGTTTTTGCATATATAACTGCCGCATAAGCTTTTTCTGATGCATCTGCAAACCCATGGAGCTCAATTTCTGAATTGCTTGCAGTTTGCATCCATCTTGGCACTCTAATTTGACGAATTTCTGGCAAATACTTTGTGAATTCGAGCCACTCTTCATTAAGTTCTTTGGATAACAATTCATCCCATGCTGATTGTAGCAGCCATAGTTTTTGTATAAATAACTTAGCTACGACTGTTACCGGGGATAACCACCCCAACGGATCGAATATTCGGGCGACATCTGAAAGCGCTTGTCTTTTGGTAACGCTCACATTTGATTTAAGACTAATGTTGAAACTAAAACTATCACTTCTGGGATCCCATTGCAGACCCAGCGTTTTTACTGATTCGTCATCTTTAATAATTATCAGTTCATCTTCATCAGAATTTTTTAAATGGCTGATAACCGCATTTTCGTTCGAGAGCCACTTCCGTAAATAAAATCCAAACTTTAATAGTTGTTCTGCTACTTCGTGCTGTATCTTCTTGCATTGGGAAATGGTGTCAGCGCCAGTCATCAGATCGTCCATATAGAAATCATCTTTTATAATAGTTTTAATGTAGTCCTTATCATCAGGGCAGCTATCAGCTATGTGGAATAGTGATCTTATTGCTAGAAACGGAGCTGATGCCGTACCGTATGTCACTGTTGTTAGTTTGTATTCTTTTATGGGGTCATTTTTATTATTTCTCTATAAAATATACTGATAGGATTGATCATCTTCATCAATTTTTATTTGTCGATACATCTTTTCGACATCAGCCGTTAACGCATATTTCCAAACCCTCCAGTTTAAGATGATGTCATACAAATCTCTTTGAAGCTTAGGACCAATAAACATCACATCATTCAGGCTCTTTCCATTCGTTGTTTTTGCAGAAGCGTCAAAAACTACACGTAATTTTGTTGTTAAGCTGCTTTCTCTAATTACGGGTTGATGAGGCAAGTAATATTTTCCAGTTAAGTTTTGTTTTACTTCTGTCATATGACCCAGTTGAAAATACTCGCGCAAAAATGTTACATAGTCTTCTTTGAGCTTGGTATTGTTTTCAAGCTTTCTTTCTAAACTTAAAAACCTGGCCATTGCTTGCTTTCTGGAATCACCTAGCTTGCTGTCTTCTTTTAACGGCAGTTTTACCACTATTTGGCCTTTGTCATCAACTTTGGTTGTTTTCTCATAATTGTCTTGGCATATTTTATCTTCTGTGGCTTCCTCAATATTTGATGGAAGTTCCTCTAGCTCCCAGAAACGTTCCAAATTGGTTACTGCAGATAAAAATGTAGACAGCTTTTGGTGATTTTTTGAAAGACCGCATACAATCCAACCCAATCTAGTAGATTGAGCCAAACTATCCCTTTTTATAAGAGGCTTAACATCATTCATAATTTTTAGAAACACTTTTCCACCCAGTAGTAAGTCTATTCTGTCAGTTTTATTAAACAGAGGATCGGCCAGAATATAATTTGTCCACTGACTGGCATCAATCGCAAATGAAACCCCTGGCTGAGGATCTGTTACTGATGGTAAGACCCAGGCTTCGGCTTCAATCACGTCGTCACTTTTGAAACGTGGTTGGATATTTAGCATAATTTTCGCTTTTGAAGTACCAACCTCGGTACAACCCAACCCGTTTATGTTTTTACTGGCTCTAATTCGAGGCAATCTTAATATTTGGCTCGCTTCTTCAGATATACTTGATATTTGCGACGCATGATCTATAACTGCTCTTAATGTAACGAGTTCTCCCGTAGCTGCTCGAGCTTTTACCAATGCTGTAGGCAAAAAGTATGTAGAAGAGTCTTCCTTCGTTACCATTGATGTTAACGAGTTTTGCTTGAATTCATCTTTTTTCTTAAATTCATCAACGTGTAGCAATTCATGATGATTAAATCTGCAGGTACTGCATCTATGGTTACTTTGACATCTCTGGCTGATTGTGTGGCTTAAACATCTTTGGCACCAACTATTCTTTTTTACTAAACCGAGTCTGTCCATTTTGGATAGTGCCAGGAATTTAAAGCAAGCTGTTGTTAAATGATTTCTTTTACAACATAAACACGTTTGTTTTGTAGAAACCAGTGTTGCTTGGTAATCAACATATTTTTTCTTTTGAACTTTATATCCACTTTGTTGTTTTGAAACGGCTTCTAAAGAGTGGTACTGCTGCTCTAAAAATCCCATCACATCTTCAAGGCTTTGGATTTCTTTTGTCTTCTTGACATTCTGCTCGTATAATCGAAGACCATTTGCATCGAGTTTTCTAATAATTATTCTTGCAATTACTGGCTCTTCATTATTTAACTCAATATCCATGCTTTTCAGTCCATGGATGCAGCTATTTGTTGTATCAAGTAGCTGCTTTACACTTGCTGCTGATTCACCAAATACCTGAGGCTGATCAAGAATTTTGTCTATTAATGTTGTGAACATCAACCGACGATTATCGTATCGCTGCTTCAATATTTCCCAAGCAGCTGCATAATTATCGTTGGTTATCTTCAGATGCTGAATCAGATTAGCAGCATCTCCTTTTACACTTTGCTTTAGGTAGTACAGCTTATCAACATTTGTCATGTTTTTACTGTGCACTACACTCATAAATAAATCGTGAAATTGGTTCCATTCACTAACTGTCCCGTCGAACACTGGTGTTTTTATGTCAACTAATCTTGACTTTGTTGCTTCTGGTTGTTCCGTCTTCTGTTGATTTTTTCTTGATTTAATGTTTCTTATTATTTCCCGCTTAAGATCCTTAACACTTTTCATTTCTTGGAAGATCTGGAGGAAATTTTTATTATTTTTGTTAATTTGATTGAAGATTTCATCGAGGGTTTCAAAATCTTCATCAATATTTTTTAATTCGTCGTCTAATTGGTCATCGTTGTATGTAGCAAGGCGACCTTGGGTTTGGATTAAGTCCTTGTACATTGACCTTGCCTGATGAAAAAATAGTTTCTCATTCATGTCTACATTTTCAACATCATTCGGTGGTGTAGTGTCCGGCCTTTTCTTCAATTTGCAACATTTGCAACTGTTCTGTTGATGTTTTTAGGGGTTCTTGGTGCGAGTCATCTTCTTCTTCTTCTTCATCAATTTCAGCCACCTTTAGCTGTGGCCGCTCATACAACGCTGCTATTCTGGCTCGAATTTCCTCAAAAATCTTGGTTATAGATTGGAAGTATTTTTGACCGAAATAGTCATTTTTTTCTTCACCTGACTCTATTAGCTTATTGTGGTTTTTTGTAAACTCGGTCTCAATCTTAGCGAGGCGTCTTTCGTGCTCAGGAAGTGTTTTAAGACGAACATCTTCCCTGCTGAGTAAGTTCCGTAAGTTGACTGCATCTTGTCCCAGTACTGATTGGCGCTCAAACACTTTCAACATTATACGTTTTTAATTGCGTTTTCTTTTGCTTCCAATAGTATATTTATTTATTTTTTTTTTTTTAAATAAATGTCTACTCTGTTTTGGCCGAGCTTGCCTTCTATGATATTTATACCTCTGTTTTCAGAGATATTTTTATCTTCTTTTTTAAATTGGTTAACCAAATCACTGTTATAGCCGTGATTACGCTTATAAAATTTTTCTGGTTTTTCTTTCGAAGGACCAAATGTAAAGTTTAATTAAAAAACCATACTCAGTGAGTATATGTAGGATACTAATTTATTGAATAAAAATAAAAACCTTAAGAACTAAACATGAAAATATTAAAACTAAACTAGGCTACCTCCAAGAGATTGTATTATCTCAGCAGGAGATAGTCTTATGTGTGTGCTTGATATGGGATGCGCACTCCTAAAACAATTAAATTTAATGCGCATCGTTCTTTTCTATTAAAACAATGAAACAATTTATTAATGGATCAGAAGTTCACACGGTTACTTGCCACATGCGAACAACTAAACACACAACCTAATCTAGTTGCTATTAATAAATTCCAACATCCCTCCTACCAAACACACACATTAATAATTTTATTTTTAAATATAAAAAAATAGAAATACAATTATGTTCAACTAATCTTGAACAACTCCATAAAAAAATCAATAAAATCCCAAATTTAAAGTAAAAATAAATAAATTAATATTATATTCTTTTAGGCAATCGGTCCACCAGTGGGTCCCATGGTTGGCTCTAGCCCTAATCCAATTATGCATTCACCTATGCAACAGATGGGTGGCCCCGTTGGACCTCCACAAGTTGGTCCAGGTTATCCTCAAATGCCACAAAATCCTGGTCCTCAGTGATGAAGGCGGAAACGCCGCTCGGCAGCCAATCTTAATATATGATGCAGCACAGGCGGCTGATTAATAAAAAAATATAATGTAAACTTCTCAAATGTTTTCAACAGTTTCAACACCGTTTTAAGATTAAGTTTTTGGTCGATTAGTTTTTTGTTCTTTTATAATTGGAAAGAAATTTGCCAAGTCATCATACATAAGAACGACTGTGTGTGTTTTTTTTTCAATAATTTGCAATAAATTAATTATTTTTTTTTAATTTTTTGGATAAAAAATCAAATTTATTAAATACAAACAAAGGAAAACAAAATTATTTACTTAAATATAATCACATTTATTTATAAGTAAGTATTGTATTTACAAAAAAAACAGTAAGAGAAAACAACAAAAAAGAGAAATAAAAAATACCTACTTAATTATTAAAAAAAACATCATAGTATCACAATTATAAATTAATTAAAAATACCCAGAATTAGTTAATTAAAAACAATTATACTTTTCAAGAATTTACAACAACGAAGAAAAAAAAATATGTGGGAACTTATTTTGCAAAACGCAATAAATCACTTAATATTCTATGCTCCACAAAAAAACAAGTTATCCAAAATAAGGAGGTTACTTATATACAATTGATTTAGTTATTCAATTTTGTCCAGCTGCTTTTCAAATTTTCTATACATTTATTGACTTCAACTGCATAAAATTCGTCTGAAATGTTTTTAGTAGTATCTATTAAAGCGTTTGGCTAACTAGCTTATATTATTTTAATTCTCTGATCAATAAGAATGAAATTTTTATTCTACAGTTAAATTTATTAAAACTTAATTATCGGCAGGAACAACTTCCGTTTTACCCATTTGTGAGGGAAGTTCGGTAATATCATCATTTTCAGAGATTAAAGAAACCCAGTAGCGTAACTTTTTACTACGCAAATAACTGCTGGAATTATCAAAAACTACGGTATCTGTAAATAAAAAAGAAAATATATTTTACAAAACTATTTGAAAGTAAAAGTGATTTCATTTGTTTTACTTACATTTAGTATTGGGACGGGTAAAGAAGAAACCAACTTCATCCATTTCATTTGATGAAACTGTACCCAACTGTACTTCACTTTTCTTTTCACCAGTTTGTTTATCCACACTATAAATGCCGAATTTGATATCGTGATCAATGGTACGGAACTCCCAGGATAATATTTGTTCTTCTTCTCCAGTTTTCTTTTCACCCACCTCAAATTCAAGTTTCAATTTGTTACCCTTATTTATAACAGTTTCAATGAAGTTTTTGTCGCTATCTATTTCTTCCTTTTGTTCTACATACATTTCCTTGGGAACTTTACCAGCCCAAATAATCTGAAAGAAGTATAAGAAGAAATTAGTTTTATTAAGAGGAGAAAAAATGTCTTAGAATCTGAGAAGTTTTCTATATAGAAAATGTCTCAGAATCTGAGAAGTTTTCTATATAGAAAATGTCTTAGAATCTGAGAATTTTTCTATATAGAAAAAATGTCTCAGAATCTGAGAATTTTTCTATATAGAAAAAATGTCTCAGAATCTGAGAATTTTTCTATATAGAAAAAATGTCTCAGAATCTGAGAATTTTTCTATATAGAAAAAATGTCTCAGAATCTGAGAATTTTTCTATATAGAAAAAATGTCTCAGAATCTGAGAATTTTTCTATATAGAAAAAATGTCTCAGAATCTGAGAATTTTTCTATATAGAAAAAATGTCTCAGAATCTGAGAATTTTTCTATATAGAAAAAATGTCTCAGAATCTGAAAATTTTTCTATATAGAAAAAATGTCTCAGAATCTGAGAATTTTTCTATATAGAAAAAATGTCTCAGAATCTGAGAATTTTTCTATATAGAAAAAATGTCTCAGAATCTGAGAATTTTTCTATATAGAAAAAATGTCTCAGAATCTGAGAATTTTTCTATATAGAAAAAATGTCTCAGAATCTGAGAATTTTTCTATATAGAAAAAATGTCTCAGAATCTGAGAATTTTTCTATATAGAAAAAATGTCTCAGAATCTGAGAATTTTTCTATATAGAAAAAATGTCTCAGAATCTGAGAATTTTTCTATATAGAAAAAATGTCTCAGAATCTGAGAATTTTTCTATATAGAAAAAATGTCTCAGAATCTGAGAATTTTTCTATATAGAAAAAATGTCTCAGAATCTGAGAATTTTTCTATATAGAAAAAATGTCTCAGAATCTGAGAATTTTTCTATATAGAAAAAATGTCTCAGAATCTGAGAATTTTTCTATATAGAAAAAATGTCTCAGAATCTGAGAATTTTTCTATATAGAAAAAATGTCTCAGAATCTGAGAATTTTTCTATATAGAAAAAATGTCTCAGAATCTGAGAATTTTTCTATATAGAAAAAATGTCTCAGAATCTGAGAATTTTTCTATATAGAAAAAATGTCTCAGAATCTGAGAATTTTTCTATATAGAAAAAATGTCTCAGAATCTGAGAATTTTTCTATACCCGGCTAAAAATGTTGTATATCATCATATATGATATCATATATGAGACCATATACAGTATCATATATAGTATCAAATATGGTCTCATATATGAACATATTCCAAAATTGGCGCTTATATAAGACACGATCATATATGATGCAATATATGTGATCATATATTAGATCATATATTGAATCATATATTGGATCATATATTGAATCATATATTGAATCATATATTGAATAATATATGATGTTTTTAATTTGTTTTACATTCTTTTTTATATTTTTTATTTATTTTTTCATCTTAAACTATATGTAATAGGTTATTATGTATATATTCACCAGAATTGCAAACGATGTACGCAAGTATAATTAAAAATAAAAAATATTGTTTTATTCATTACTGGTGTTTTTGATATATTTGAATTAACACCTTTAGTTTGATGATTTTGATTTTTTAGTTACTATCGTTTGCATTTTTGGTGACCATATAAAAATATATAATTAAACTTATAGATACGAGAATACATTTTGATATTCAAAAAAATAAATTGAACATAAAAGATCTAATATATCAAGTTTTTCAACTGATATCAATTACAAAAGATGCGAACAAAGGGCTTGTTACAGGAACGATGATTTCCTTTGTGTTTTCTTGTTTTAGTGTTAATTTCGATTATCTTCGGACTTAGCGTTTTTGTTAAAAGTCAAAATCTAAAAAAAATTGATAGAAAATAATATTAGTATGCATACAAGATATTTTTAGAATTTTTATTGTATTGAATTATTACCAACAACAGCATTTGGTGCTAATGGGCTAATGATAACACGAATATCCTTTAAAGATTGGCTTGATACTGCTAGACACATACATACATGTTAATGGAGTGTATTTTGTAAGGACCATGGGTTGCTTAAGACCATGAATGCTTTTTACGGAAAGGTATATTGTCTTTCAGAACTCCATCTGATAAAACATTAAAATTACTCCATATTCCTTTTTTTATTCCAGAAAAAAAGAACTTGCTACTACTAAATGCATGTTTTTTACTCAAAATTTTTAGTAGGTACATAATTACTTAAGACTTCGATTAAAAGCAATATATTAGTAGTACGTATTTTATCTTTTTGGGTTATGTGTGTAACGATGTTTGAAGGATAGGGATAAGAAACTATTTTTACTTACATCATGGCGACAATGTGCCAGGTTGTCACTATCGCTAATTGACAGCTTTCGTGTGATTGTAAGTAAAAACGTTGTCTTTTCGAAATCGTTACTCAACCTTAAAACTGATGATACGTTTTTTTCATTTCAATTTTCTATGGCGACAGTAAGCGATTTTAAAATATTTTGTAGTGTTGGAACCGTAGTGATAACGTTATGGTGGTGCATATGCCCTCTCCTCTTGAGCGAGCTTATGGTTGAATTTTCTTTAAATAGTAACTCGGCCTCCAAACTTATACGTTCTTTCCATTTCCAATTTGCTATTGCGACAGTATGGGATTTCAAAATAATTTATAGTGTTGGAATCGTATTGATAACATTTCTGGTGGTGCATATGTCCTCTTCTCCAAGTTGAGTGAGCTTAACGTTACGCGGCCTCAAAACTGCTTATACGATCTATCATTTCCAAATTGGTAAGGCGACATTAAGGGATTTCAAAATAGTTTGCAGTATTGCAATCGCAGTGAAAACATAATGGTGGTGCATATGCCCTCTCCACGAAGTTGCACGAGATTAACGAAGCTGCGTAGTTTAATTTTCTTCAACATCAAATTACTAAATAATATTGTATTTGCGACGTATTTACATTTACTTATTTTGAATATGATCTTGTTTTGGAATAAAATGTCCACGCTTAAACTTGTTATGACGATGAACTGGAAAAAATTAAAACATGATTTTAAAATTCAAATACATATTAATGAAAGCTTACCTTTTCCAACATTTTTTTTCATGTAAATTTACATCATGGCGACAATGTGCCAGGTTGTCGATTTCGCTTATTGACAGATTTCTTGTAATTGCAAGTAAAAACGTTGTCCTTCCCAAATCGTTACTCAACATTAAAACTGATCAAACCTTCTTTTCATTTCGATTTGCTATGGCGAAAGTAAGCGTTTTCAAAATAGTTTGTAGTGTTGGAACCGTAGTGATAGCGTTAGGGTGGTGTATATCATAGATGGGACTAATTAATTAAAGGGACCAATTAATTGATGGTTTAATTACTATTTAATTGATGTCAATGGTAATGAAATTTTTTTCATTACCATTGGTTGTATCAATTGTACCAATTAAATTACTTATCAATTTAATTACTAATGAAAATTAAAAAAAAAAATAATTACCATTGGTATGGCATCACTTAAAAAAAATAATTACCATTAGTAAAAGTCGTCGCAATGTTGTCAAAATCGTTAATATTTGGAAATATCTGTTGTTTTTCGTTATATGGTGTTTTAGTTTTTCACATTTTATAAACCGAACACAATTTGATTGCCATTGTATAACACAATATTTGAAATTTTTATTTGCGTTTTGTTTTTTGTCTTTGACATTTTCATATTTTTTTTGAAAACATACTACTTTGATGTTTAAATTTATAACTTTTCAAAAAAACAAAAATGAGCCAACCAATGGTTTTGAAACCAATTATAATTGGTGTTTTTCAACAATTGGTGCATTTCATTACCATTAGTAATTATTTTTTCAATTAAAAAAATTTAATTACCATTAAATGGTAATGAAAATTTTTTCATTACCATTGATATCAACCAATGGTAATTAAATTTCAATGGTAATGAAAAATTCCCATCTATGGTGTATATGCGCTCTCCTCCAAGTTGAGCGAGCTTAACGTAGCTCCGCATGGTTAAATTTTCTTCAACTAGTAACTCGGCCTCCAAACTTCTTATACCTTCTTTCCATTTCCAATTTTCTATTGCGACAGTAAGGGACTTCAAAGTATTTTATAGTGTAGTAATTACAGTTCTGGTGGTGCAAATGTCCTCTTCTCCAAGTTGAGCAAGCTTAACGTAACTCGGCCTCAAAACTGCCTATACGGTATTTTCATTTCCAATTTGCTATGGCAACATTAAGGGATTTCAAAATAGTTTGCAGTATTGCAATCGTAGTGAAAACATATTGGTGGTGCATATGCCCTCTCCACATAGTTGTACGAGATTAACGAAGCTGCGTAGTTTAATTTTATTCAATAATATTGTACTCAATAATATTGTATTTGCGACACACATTTACTTAATTTAAATAGGATCTTGTTTTGGATAAAAAAAAGTCCACGCTTTTACTTGGTATGACGATGAACTGGAAAAAAATAATACATATGATTTTAAAATTCTAAATACATATTAATGAAAACTTACCTTTTCTAAAAATTTTTTATGCAGAATATTTTGCAATATTTGTTAAATTATTGATATATATTAAGGTATGTCAATCGATGGTAAAGTAATAATATAATTTTAACCTAAAAAACTTTTATTTTGTAATTCTGGTTCAAATTTAACATTTTATGATAGCATATATGGTTTCATATATGATATCATATATGGCACATATTTTAAATACGACCACATATATGGGATCGTTTCTTGCATATATGATCACATATATGTTTCCATATAAGTCATATATGATCATATAAAGATCTTTATATAAGCATATATGAACATATACATTTATTTTTAGCCGGGTATAGAAAAAATGTCTCAGAATCTGAGAATTTTTCTATATAGAAAAAATGTCTCAGAATCTGAGAATTTTTCTATATAGAAAAAATGTCTCAGAATCTGAGAATTTTTCTGTATAGAAAAAATGTCTCAGAATCTGAGAATTTTTCTATATAGAAAAAATGTCTCAGAATCTAAGAAGTTTTCTATCTAGAAAAAATGTCTCAGAATCTGAGAATTTTTCTATATAGAAAAAATGTCTCAGAATCTAAGAATTTTTCTATATAGAAAAATGTCGCAGAATCTAAGAATTTTTCTATATAGAAAAAATGTCTCAGAATCTGAGAATTTTTCTATATAGAAAAAATGTCTCGAATATAGGTACTTTTTCAAAATTTGGATATTTTGCCATTTTACGTACCTTGCTAGGACATTTTTCATCACCATTTTCTACATAATTACCACCAAAACATTTGGGGAAGATATTAGGATCAACATGACTGAATAAACCGTCTCTCCACTTGTCGCTACCATTCTTATAGATATTAATTTTGCTCATGGTATATTCATCCAAAAACTTTTTGATGAAATTAAAACCAACGGAGAAAATTTTTGGAGCTATAAAAAAAATGAGATTATAGAATACAACTGATAGCATTAACAACTATCATTCCTTACCATTGACAATGTAACACATTTTCAAAATTTCTGGATAATTTTCTTCGTATTGTTTAATCATAGATATTATTAATTCTGCAGCAGGACGCCAAGCAAATTGTTTTAAGCTAAAATCGGCCACATCGAAGTATACAACTAATTGGCGGGCTTTGGGATTACCATTAAGTTTACTCTGTTCATAGCCGGCCTTCATAAAACGTTCCAACAACATGACAACATAGCGTTGGAAATCAAAACGGGTGACACAATGTAGCATGCCATAAACATCAAAATTATAGAAAGGACATACAATTACTAGTAAATTGAAGAAAAGAAATGAAGTTAGATATATAAATTAGTAAACTTAAATAAGTGTGTGTTCCAAAAACGTACTTGGTGATCCTTCATTATCATAGCCCACCATACCATAAGGTAAGTATTCTTTTAAAGCGTTGGGTGCATCCCATTTATCTAAATTATCTACATTCCACATGGCACGGGTTTTCATACTCTGTAACAAAAAAAAAAAAACACAATATAAAAATTAGTAGTATTTTAAATTACAAATTTTCAAAAACCACACAGAATGTAATAATAAAATATAATCTCCTATTCTTTTATTGTAAAAAATTTTACATTTTGCACTTTGCAATTGTCACGTGAATACCTTCAATATTTTAAAATAAATTGCGGTATTTATAATTTAATTTTATTCAGTGGTTAAAATTTCACACTAAATATATTACGGAATTCCCGTCAGAATGTAATGTGCTAAATTCGGTGCGTATTATTAATTATATCATGCATACTTTACATTAATTATACGCACAGTACACTGAAGCTATGAGGAAAACATTTGGGGTTTTCACAGTGACGACTAAATTTGCCTTTTTTAGTTCGGTATTTGGCAAATTTGCCATTTTACTAAACGTCAAGTATTTGCCACCATTTTTTCTTTACATATCGTGAGCGCACTTTTCGTTAACAATTTGCACAAAATAACTTTAATTAACTTTTTACATTCACGTTCGAAATTTCAGCATAAACAATAACAGCTGTTGTCATTTTTATGTTTTTTTTTATTTCCACACTGGCATTTTGTTTTTAGACAAGGTTTGAGTTGGGCATTTTAAGAAAAATATGCCACATTCAAATTGGCATTTTTTTTTGACGTTTGGCACATTTGCCAAATACCAAACTAAAAAAGGCAAATTTAATCGTCACTGTAAAAACCCTAATTATAAAATTCTACGCTATTCTATATTTTTCGAATTACATCTGTAAATAGTGTACAGATATAATTCGAAAATGATAATTTGTAATTCGATAATTTCTTTTGTAATTTAAAGATTCTACTTGGATTTCAAAATTACATTTCAATTCGAAATACGAATTCCAATAATTGGATATAATATTATAATAATTATTATAATTTGAAAAACATTAACTATAAGCGTCGAACCTGAATCAAATTACGTCGCGTAAGACGCCCAATAATTTTTCCTAAATCAAACGGACGTAAAAATTTCAAATTTGATTATGTTTTTTACGTCTTGCGCGACGCAATTCGAATCTGGTTCGACCCTAATGGGAAAAAAGATCCCTCTAATCAGTATGGAAGTACACTAGGATGAGAAAGTGCACGAATTTTCGATTTCGAGGTTCGGTAAGAAAATGCATGAGCCAAAAAGTGAGGGAGGTGCGTTGGGGGTAAATGGGGTCAAAGTTGCACGAGTCAAATAGGGTTGTGCGTATTCCAACGAAATGCTCAGATCAACTATGAATTTTTTTACGAACCTCATAAAATCAGGGGTTGTAGTGTACCTAAATCTTGTTTCTAAAAATCACATACAACACTATCCCACCTCTAGGTGGACAGCTTCCCCCGTGTGTAACAGAAGAAGATGTCCCCTTACTTCTCTCACATTTCTCACTTTGCAAGGCTTCTGACCAGTGTTACCGTTGAGAATTTTGAAAAAGTCGCAGAAAAAGTCGTTTTTTACAAAAAAAGTCGCACAAAAAAGTCGTTTTACTAAATAAAAGTCGCACATTTTATTTAAGGGTTGAAGATTTTTTTTAAATTTTGTTTTTGTATTAGGGAGTGAAGATAGGGCTTAGGTATGTTTGGAAAAAATTATAGGGTAAAAATTTCAAAATTTAACTCTTTTTTGGCGTTTCCGGGGCAGTTGTGGGGCTTTTTGTGGATTTTTACGCCCAAACAGAAATAAAATCTGAGATCGATCCCCATTAGTTTTTCCTCCCTAACATTTTTTCCAAACATACCTAAGACCTAACTGTCCCAAGGGTGCCTCTGGAGGAGTCAAATGTATGACCGAAGCCCAATTGTTTTGTAACCCTAACCCTCAATTATTTTTACCCCCAAAATTTTTTCTGACCATACCTATCTCCATTACGATAGTATAGGATATATCTAAAGGAATGGGCTATATCTTATGAAATGGGCAATATATTTTGGAATGGACGATACATATTTTTATCGTAATTCCGTTTTTGAGTCCCCGCACAACAATGTCGGTGACGTTTTTTTCATACAAATTTGGCAAGAAAAAACGCTCGACCGAAAACCGCTTGAATAAAATTAATTTTATTTTAATGTCGGTTTCTCTCTCTCTTTTAATTTTTGATATAAAAATGTTGCCACATTTTTATAAATATTTCGATTATTTTCGATAAAGTAAACAAAAAAATGTGATCTCTAAAAAAAAAATATTTAAAATTCTAAAAAAAAACACAAAAGAAAAGCACAGACTATAAACAGACTCGACAGTAGAGTTTTATGAGAAAAAATGGGGAAAAACTAAGCGATTTTAGGAGAAAACAGAGCGGTTTTTAGTCCGTTTTACGCTAACATGGCAACACTTTCTACGACTTAGGAGTGAGTGAAACAACAAAGACCGATCTGGCATCCATTTTTCTTATGGCGTGTTATATTAGTTTTCTCTTTCTAACCTAATTCGTAGAATAATTTGAAAATATTAACCATATGGTTCAAAACTACTTGTTTGACACCTGTCACTTATGTCGAGTCTGTATTAGTCTGTGACAAAAGATTCAATATCATGGCACAATAATACCAGGTAGTATTATTAGAATTTGTTGTCAATACCGTCCACCCCTTAAATTCAAAATTTAAAAACATAAATTCAAATAAATAAAAAAATCAAAACAAAAAAAATTATAATCAAAAACAAACAACAAAATAAACAAGAATACCCAGCAGACAAATTGAAAATATCTTCCAAAAAGTGGTTATGTTTATGCCCGTACACAAAACTTTAAACCACGGTTTTAAACAAATTGATTAATTTTCCCAATACGAACACAGTTTTGGCAACAATAACCATTTTCTCCAATGAAATTCGATTGGAAATCTTCCTTTTATTTATTTGTTTGTTGGGTTGGTTTACTATTTTAATTTGTTGAAGCCAAGGGGTTTTATGTTTGTTTACAAATTTTTGATTACTTTTTCTAATGATAGTACCGTTATGGTTTTACAATGATTCAATATGAGAAAATCATATTGATATTAAAAAATACAATAAATTTAAATAAAAAAGTGAAGAAAAAGTGACAAAAAAGTGAAAAATTGTGTAAAAATTAACATATGACAGCATTTTCTGCTAGCGCCTTTGTTTTGCGCCTATACTCTCTCATGACCGAAAACGTCAACCGCTCCGACATTGTTGTGAGGGGACTCTATTGATGATTTTTGTTTTCATTTGATTATGCATTTTAACAATGTAAATAATCTAAAAATCTAAAATTCGAATATTTGGTAAAATTATTTAAAATTTGTGTAATTTCGCAGTATATGGTTTAAAAAAGAACAATATATTTCACTTAACAAAAAAGGGGAACAAGGTCGCACAAAGTTGGAAAAAGTTGCAAAATTAGACAAGTTTAAAAAAGTCGCACAAAAAGTCTCAAAGTGTCAAAAAGGTTGCAAATTGCAACTAAAGTCGCACAACGGTAACACTGCTTCTGACGTGAAAACCGTTAATACAAAAATGTTACTCACTAAAAAGTTATGATCTTCTATATATACTTACGGCACGTAACATTTTTTCAGCATTTTCTGGATTCCACTTTCTGGCTCTTAACCAACGCAGCAAAAAGTAGTCGTCATGGGTTTCATTTAAAATATCACTGACGGTATTACGGAACTGAAAATAAAAAATAAAACTTATATTATCGAAAGTAATAAAAAATACTATAGTGGTGTTTTTGTCAATTCCTATGAACGCTTAGATAAAACGATTCGACAAAAACGACATTACAGCTTAACTGAGCAAACTTGGTAATACTTTTTATTTGTTTATAAAATGGGCACCACTTTAATTTAAAATCTGACGTTTTTTGAAAAAAAGAAATACAGAATGTAAAATATGTACATAAATAAAAAAAAAATTTCCGATAAATTTTACAAATGCAATATTATGATCAATAAGTTTAAAACAGTTTAATCATTATTTGTAGCATTTATGACCACGCCAACGAAAAGAGGAGTGCCACAACAAAACGCATGTTAAGATCCCCTTGGCCCAAGTCTATAATTGTGGACAAAAGTAAAAAAAAACTTGAGAGAAATATTTTTTTAAGGTGGTGCCAATTTAACAAAGGGAACTTGTCCCTCTGGACTGATTTCGCGCTTTTGCAAACTACATAGGACAGTGACTGTGACTCATCTATGCTCAAATTTATCGCCCAGATTTCTTATTTTTGGCTCAATTATGTATGTTTTCACAGACAAAAATTGCGTGATGTCCTCAAAATGGACCAAGGACAAAGATTTTGGACCAAGGACAAAGATTTATGGCGTCCCAGACCTTCATTTCGATGGGTTACACACGGAATGACAAAAAGAGTATAATCCTATACTGTGGTTTGTGGACATACAAATGAAATTGAGATTTCATATTTAAGGACCTTGATAACAAAAAAGGCAAAAAGACACAAATTTTGATTTATAATCATCCTTAAATTGGTGTTTTTCATATAATATTTTATTAAAGTCCTCTTTTTATCACAAGATTTAAATTGAGTATACATTCAGCGTCCTTAAAAGTTTCCCCAGCAGTTGTTGGCATCTTCCGTTGTCATTTTCCAATGTTTTACTCAGCTCCCAGCCTTCTCTTTCCTGTTTTTTAAATATCGGCCAAGTTCACAATGCACTTAAGCTTTTGGAATATTCTTTTTAGTCTTCTTACTTTTTAAGAGCCGTTTTGCTTTTGTAAAAAAAAAAATATTAAAAAATTCAAAAGAAAAATATAAATAATTTTTTTCCTGTTGCTGTTTTAAAACAGACATAGATAATTCAAAAGATAAAAATATTAAAAACTTGGTAGTATTTTTATAAGTGCTTAATTTTTAAGCACTTTTAAAATTTATGTCTTAGCTAAGCGTATATAGACAAAAATTTGTATGAAAAATTTATATTCGGATCGACAAAAACACCACTTATGTTAAATGTTTAAATACCCGGCTAAAAATAAATGTGTATGTTCATATATGCTTATATAAAGATCTTTATATGATCATATATGACTTATATGGAAACATATATGTGATCATATATGCAAGAAACGATCCCACCCGAGTAAAAAAGATTTGATATAACCATATATGCTAATATATAATTATTTATATTTATATATGGTTATGCATGAACTTTGATATGGACATATAAGTTTATATATAGCATTGTATTTTTCCTTATTTTTTAGTATGATAACATACATATTCATATCTATTTATATACCGATCTATATGAAATTAGATATGACATATAAGGTCAGGAATTTTTAGATATAACAGATAAAAATATATATGATTATATTTATAATTATATCCCGAAAAAAATTTTAAAAATTTTCTAAGTCCCGGACAATTAAAAAAAATTAAAAAATTTTCAAGTCCTAAAAAATTTTATGAAAATTCCCGGACACAAAATTTTTTTGGCAAGTTTTTTTGGAGTAAAAAATCATTGAAAATATTTTATGTTTTTGAAAAATTTTAAAGTTCCGAAAAAATGTTTTTAAATTTTCTAAGCCACAAACATTTTTGGAATTTTTAAATCCCTTAAAAATGATTTTAGAAAAAAAATTGACAAATTTTTAATAATTTGCCAAGTCCCGAAAAAATTCCGAAGAATGCAATAAAAACTCTTCTAATTGATAATGTATCCAATCTGATAAAATAATTTCTAATTTCACGTTTAAAATTCCAAAAAATTTTACCACATTTCATCTAATAATATAAATATTTATCTAATTTTAACAGATAAGATATGATTTAATACAATTGGATAGACCCATTTTTGGGATCAAACTTAATCAAATTTGATATTATTTTATAAAAAATAATAGAATTTGATATAATCGTATAATATTCGATCCGCCAATTTTCGGATCAAAATTAATATGGATTTACATAAAAGCATATCTGTTCATATATAATTAAATATTGCGTCATATAACTTTTTTTACTCGGGCATATATGTGGTCGTATTTAAAATATGTGCCATATATGATATCATATATGGAACCATATATGCTATCATAAAATGTTAAATTTGAACCAGAATTACAAAATAAAAGTTTTTTAGGTTAAAATTATATTATTACTTTACCAACGATTGACATACCTTAATATATATCAATAATTTTACAAATATTGCAAAATATTCTGCATAAAAAAAAATTAGAAAAGGTAAGTTTTCATTAATATGTATTTAGAATTTTAAAATCATATGTATTCATTTTTTCCAGTTCATCGTCATACCAAGTAAAAGCGTGGACTTTTTTTATCCAAAACAAGATCCTATTTAAATTAAGTAAATGTGTGTCGCAAATACAATATTATTGAGTACTTTGATATTGAATAAAATTAAACTACGCAGCTTCGTTAATCTCGTACAACTATGTGGAGAGGGCATATGCACCACCAATATGTTTTCACTACGATTGCAATACTGCAAACTATTTTGAAATCCCTTAATGTTGCCATAGCAAATTGGAAATGAAAAGACCGTATAGGCAGTTTTGAGGCCGAGTTACGTTAAGCTTGCTCAACTTGGAGAAGAGGACATTTGCACCACCAGAACTGTTATTACTACACTATAAATTATTTTGAAGTCCCTTACTGTCGCAATAGAAAATTGGAAATGGAAAGAAGGTATAAGAAGTTTGGAGGCCGAATTACAAGTTGAAGAAAATTTAACCATGCGGAGCTACGTTAAGCTCGCTCAACTTGGAGGGGAGCGCATATACACCACCCTAACGCTATCACTACGGTTCCAACTAGGGTTGCCAGACGGCCTGGAATGGCCTGGATTTTCCAGTTATTTGAGGTATGGTCCAGTTTCCAGTTAAAACTTAATTTTTCCAGTTGAAAACGGATTTTCATAATTTTAACAACCCGGCTAAAAATGTTGTATATCATCATATATGATATCATATATGAGACCATATACAGTATCATATATAGTATCAAATATGGTCTCATATATGAACATATTCCAAAATTGGCGCTTATATAAGACACGATCATATATGATGCAATATATGTGATCATATATTAGATCATATATTGAATCATATATTGGATCATATATTGAATCATATATTGAATAATATATGATGTTTTTAATTTGTTTTAAATTATTTTTTATATTTTTTATTTATTTTTTCATCTTAAACTATATGTAATAGGTTATTATGTATATATTCACCAGAATTGCAAACGATGTACGCAAGTATAATTAAAAATAAAAAATATTGTTTTATTCATTACTGGTGTTTTTGATATATTTGAATGAACACCTTTAGTTTGATGATTTTGATTTTTTAGTTACTATCGTTTGCATTTTTGGTGACCATATAAAAATATATTATAGATACGAGAATACATTTTGATATTCAAAAAAATAAATTGAACATAAAAGATCTAATATATCAAGTTTTTCAATTGATATCAATTACGAAAGATGCGAACAAAGGGCTTGTTACAGGAACGATGATTTCCTTTGTGTTTTCTTGTTTTAGTGTTAATTTCGATTATCTTCGGACTTAGCGTTTTTGTTAAAAAAGTCAAAATCTAAAAAAATTGATAGAAAATAATATTAGTATGCATACAAGATATTTCTAGAATTTTTATTGTATTGAATTATTACCACCAACAGCATTTGGTGCTAATGGGCTAATGATAACACGAATATCCTTTAAAGATTGGCTTGATACTGCTAGACCCATACATACATGTTAATGGAGTGTATTTTGTAAGGACCATGGGTTGCTTAAGACAATGAATGCTTTTTACGGAAAGGTATATTGTCTTTCAGAACTCCATCTGATAAAATATTAAAATTACTCCATATTCCTTTTTTTATTCCAGAAAAAAAGAACTTGCTACTACTAAATGCATGTTTTTTACTCAAAATTTTTTGTAGTTACATAATTACTTAAGACTTCGATTAAAAGCAATATATTAGTAGTACGTATTTTATCTTTTTGGGTTATGTGTGTAACGATGTTTGAAGGATAGGGATAAGAAACTATTTTTACTTACATCATGGCGACAATGTGCCAGGTTGTCACTTTCGCTAATTGACAGCTTTCGTGTGATTGTAAGTAAAAACGTTGTCTTTTCGAAATCGTTACTCAACCTTAAAACTGATGATACGTCCCTGCAAAAAAAGTCATTACCACTTCTCAGTGGAGTGCTTTAAAACTAAAACAAATGTAATGAAATACAACAAAAATAACAAAAAACACAAGACAAAAACACACAAACAGTTTTTTTTAGTCCAGAATACATAGATATTCAGCACTTAACTCATTACCTATCGCGACACCTCCATACAAATGTAAGTAGATATTCAGTAGATAAGAACTACTCCGTGGAAGTAGTTGGAAGTTGTTTGAAAGCTCGGAGTACTTCTTATCTACTGAATATCTACTTACTTTTGTATGGGAGTGTCGCGGAAGGTAATGAGTTAAGTGCTGAATAACAACTTTTTATGGAGTAGAAAAAACTGTTTGTGTGTTTTTTTCTTGTGTTTTTTGTTATTTTTGTTGTATTTCATTACATTTGTTGTAGTTTTAAAGCACTCCAAATAGAAGTACTACGCACTTTTTTTGCTGGGGTTTTTTTCATTTCAATTTTCTATGGCGACAGTAAGCGATTTTAAAATATTTTGTAGTGTTGGAACCGTAGTGATAACGTTATGGTGGTGCATATGCCCTCTCCTCCATCTTGAGCGAGCTTAACGTAGCTCCTCATGGTTGAATTTTATTTAAATAGTAACTCGGCCTCCAAACTTATACGTTCTTTCCATTTCCAATTTGCTATTGCGACAGTATGGGATTTCAAAATAATTTATAGTGTTGGAATCGTATTGATAACATTTCTGGTGGTGCATATGTCCTCTTCTCCAAGTTGAGTGAGCTTAACTTAACTCGGCCTTAAAACTGCTTATACGATCTTTCCATTTCCAATTTGCTATGGCGACATTAATGGTTTTTAAAATAGTTTGCAGTATTGCAATCGTAGTGACAACATTATGGTGGTGCATATGACCTCTCCACCAAGTTGCACGAGATTAACGAAGCTGCGTAGTTTAATTTTCTTCAACATCAAATTACTAAATAATATTGTATTTGCGACGTATTTACATTTACTCATTTTGAATATGATCTTGTTTTGGAATAAAATGTCCACGCTTAAACTTGTTATGACGATGAACTGGAAAAAATTAAAACATGATTTTAAAATTCAAATACATATTAATGAAAGCTTACCTTTTCCAACATTTTTTTCATGTAAATTTACATCATGGCGACAATGTGCCAGGTTGTCGATTTCGCTTATTGACAGATTTCTTGTAATTGCAAGTAAAAACGTTGTCCTTCCCAAATCGTTACTCAACATTAAAACTGATCAAACCTTCTTTTCATTTCGATTTGCTATGGCGAAAGTAAGCGTTTTCAAAATAGTTTGTAGTGTTGGAACCGTAGTGATAGCGTTAGGGTGGTGTATATGCGCTCCCCTCCAAGTTGAGCGAGCTTAACGTAGCTCCGCATGGTTAAATTTTCTTCAACTAGTAACTCGGCCTCCAAACTTCTTATACCTTCTTTCCATTTCCAATTTTCTATTGCGACAGTAAGGGACTTCAAAATAATTTATAGTGTAGTAGATGAACTGGAAAAAATTAATACATATGATTTTAAAATTCTAAATACATATTAATGAAAACTTACCTTTTCTAAAATTTTTTTATGCAGAATATTTTGCAATATTTGTAAAATTATTGATATATATTAAGGTATGTCAATCGTTGGTAAAGTAATAATATAATTTTAACCTAAAAAACTTTTATTTTGTAATTCTGGTTCAAATTTAACATTTTATGATAGCATATATGGTTCCATATATGATATCATATATGGCACATATTTTAAACACGACCACATATATGGGATCGTTTCTTGCATATATGATATCATATATGTTTCCATATAAGTCATATATGATCATATAAAGATCTTTATATAAGCATATATGAACATAAACATTTATTTTTAGCCGGGAATTATTTTTTTATTAAATATTTTTTACAATTTTTTGGGACTACTTTTTGAAGAAAACATTAATCATAAATATAACATAAATGCCTCTTTTGGATACGGAGAATGTGCATTTTCGCTAATTTTTTTACAACTTTTTTGAGCATCTCGGCCAGCCTAGAGTTAATTTCGCTCGTCGATGATTTTAGTATTCCTGGCGTACATTTTGCTTTTAAAATAACCCCACAAAAATATGTCTGGGTGGGTCAAATTTCTAAATGATGGTCAATTGTTGTTGGCCATTTTTAACTTCTCACGTCCGGGAAATTTTAACTGTCCTTCTTGATTTCCAGATTTGACCACTTTGAACTTATTTTTGTGGGGTTATTTAAAAAGAAAAATATACTCTAACCATCCTCAGGCCAATGACGAGCTAAACATCAGCATTTCGAGACGCTCGAAAAAAGTAATAGAAAATCGGTTGATTATATTATAAAAAAAAATATGTATGGGTCCAGTTACTTTTAAAAAATCCAGCTGAAAATTTTCCATTGTCCAGTTATTTGACTTTTAGTATCTGGCAACCCTAGTTCCAACACTACAAACTATTTTGAAAACGCTTACTTTCGCCATAGCAAATCGAAATGAAAAGAAGGTTTGATCAGTTTTAATGTTGAGTAACGATTTGGGAAGGACAACGTTTTTACTTGCAATTACAAGAAATCTGTCAATAAGCGAAATCGACAACCTGGCACATTGTCGCCATGATGTAAATTTACATGAAAAAAATGTTGGAAAAGGTAAGCTTTCATTAATATGTATTTGAATTTTAAAATAATGTTTTAATTTTTTCCAGTTCATCGTCATTAACAAGTTTAAGCGTGGACATTTTATTCCAAAACAAGATCATATTCAAAATGAGTAAATGTAAATACGTCGCAAATACAATATTATTTAGTAATTTGATGTTGAAGAAAATTAAACTACGCAGCTTCGTTAATCTCGTGCAACTTGGTGGAGAGGTCATATGCACCACCATAATGTTGTCACTACGATTGCAATACTGCAAACTATTTTAAAAACCATTAATGTCGCCATAACAAATTGGAAATGGAAAGATCGTATAAGCAGTTTTAAGGCCGAGTTAAGTTAAGCTCACTCAACTTGGAGAAGAGGACATATGCACCACCAGAAATGTTATCAATACGATTCCAACACTATAAATTATTTTGAAATCCCATACTGTCGCAATAGCAAATTGGAAATGGAAAGAACGTATAAGTTTGGAGGCCGAGTTACTATTTAAATAAAATTCAACCATGAGGAGCTACGTTAAGCTCGCTCAAGATGGAGGAGAGGGCATATGCACCACCATAACGTTATCACTACGGTTCCAACACTACAAAATATTTTAAAATCGCTTACTGTCGCCATAGAAAATTGAAATGAAAAAAACGTATCATCAGTTTTAAGGTTGAGTAACGATTTCGAAAAGACAACGTTTTTACTTACAATCACACGAAAGCTGTCAATTAGCGAAAGTGACAACCTGGCACATTGTCGCCATGATGTAAGTAAAAATAGTTTCTTATCCCTATCCTTCAAACATCGTTACACACATAACCCAAAAAGATAAAATACGTACTACTAATATATTGCTTTTAATCGAAGTCTTAAGTAATTATGTACCTACAAAAAATTTTGAGTAAAAAACATGCATTTAGTAGTAGCAAGTTCTTTTTTTCTGGAATTAAAAAAGGAATATGGAGTAATTTTAATATTTTATCAGATGGAGTTCTGAAAGACAATATACCATTCATTGTCTTAAGCAACCCATGGTCCTTACAAAATACACTCCATTAACATGTATGTATGTGTCTAGCAGTATCAAGCCAATCTTTAAAGGATATTCGTGTTATCATTAGCCCATTAGCACCAAATGCTGTTGGTGGTAATAATTCAATACAATAAAAATTCTAGAAATATCTTGTATGCATACTAATATTATTTTCTATCAATTTTTTTAGATTTTGACTTTTTTAACAAAAACGAAGATAATCGAAATTAACACTAAAACAAGAAAACACAAAGGAAATCATCGTTCCTGTAACAAGCCCTTTGTTCGCATCTTTCGTAATTGATATCAATTGAAAAACTTGATATATTAGATCTTTTATGTTCAATTTATTTTTTTGAATATCAAAATGTATTCTCGTATCTATAAGTTTAATTATATATTTTTATATGGTCACCAAAAATGCAAACGATAGTAACTAAAAAATCAAAATCATCAAACTAAAGGTGTTCATTCAAATATATCAAAAACACCAGTAATGAATAAAACAATATTTTTTATTTTTAATTATACTTGCGTACATCGTTTGCAATTCTGGTGAATATATACATAATAACCTATTACATATACAGCCTTACTACAAGAAAATAAAATAAATTTAAAATGAGCTTTTAATTTTATTTCCATACAAATTGTTTTTGTTTTTAAAATCGACTTTCAAAAAATGTATTGAAAATTTGAAATTTAAAATAAAACTTTTGTTAAAATAGACTTTTTGTTTTCTTGTGGTAAGGGCCATAGTTTAAGATGAAAAAATAAATAAAAAATATAAAAAAGAATGTAAAACAAATTAAAAACATCATATATTATTCAATATATGATTCAATATATGATCCAATATATGATTCAATATATGATCTAATATATGATCACATATATTGCATCATATATGATCGTGTCTTATATAAGCGCCAATTTTGGAATATGTTCATATATGAGACCATATTTGATACTATATATGATACTGTATATGGTCTCATATATGATATCATATATGATGATATACAACATTTTTAGCCGGTTAAACAAGAAAATTATAGGTGGTCAAGACCATGGCACATACTAATACAGACTATTATGACAGGTGTCAAAAAATGGTTAATTTTTTAAATTATTCTAATAATAAACAAGTAGAAAAGTTAAATTCGACTTTGCCGAATCTATGAATACCCTCCACAATGCATTTTTTTAAAGGGTAGTACATTTTTTAACGTGAAAAAATTAACAATTTTGATTAGAAATATTTTATTTTGAGTAAAAAACTCTTTTTTGTCATTTAAAAAAAAAAAAAAAAATACTATTTTTTTTTCGAGTGTAAAATTTTTTCGAGTGTAATGTTTTTTTTACTGCAAATATATTTCTGAGTGAATGCACGTACGAATGTACACAAAATATTGTAATTTTTGTAAGAAAAAAAATTTTTTTTGTGTACATTTTTTTTTGAGTGTAAAATTTTTTTTGAGTGTAAAATTTTTTTCGTGTGTAATTTTTAAGTTACCAATGCTTTTAGAACTAAACAAGTTTAAAAAGCATTGCTTTAAAATTAAACAAGTTTGAAAAGCATTGCTTTTAAAACTTGTTAAAACACGTGGCATTTTAGATGACACTAATCTGAAATTCAGGGTTTTGCTTATAACTTTTGAACCACTGAACCGATTGAGCTCAAATTTAATACCAAACAGACCCGGGGAACGGCAAAGATACATGCCAAGCTTCAGTAGTCTCATTATTGTGTTTCGGAAGTTATCGTGTTTTTTATCTCGTAAATTCGCGAAACACCCTTGCCAAAATTTACTCTTTTGCTCATAACTTTTGAACCACTGGACCGATTTGGCTGGATTGCAATACCAACCTGACCAGGTAAATGACAAACATATATGCCAGTAGTAGCCTCTGTAAAGTCTTTCAAAAGTTAGCGTGTTTTCTACGGACGGACAGACAGACAGACAGACGGACGGACGGACGGACGGACATCGCTAGATCGACTTAAAATCGATCGAGGATCATAAATATATATACTTTATGGGGTCCTAGACCAATATTTCGAGGTGTTACAAACGGAATGACAAACTTATATATACCCTCTATCACTAGATTGGAGGGTATAAAAAATAGATGCCAGATCGGGTTTTATTGTTTCACTCACTCCTAATATATCGCGAGAGGGAAGTTGTCCCCCATCACCACCAACTCCTCTCAAAAACGCTTTTGTATTTGACGTAAAAAATGGGAAAATTAACAAAATTCAAGGAAAAATGACAATAATTAAGCTTCATTGCTATGTTTTTCTTTTTTAAGTTCATATTTTTCTTAAAAATAGGGAAACAAAAATTATTTAATTTACCAACATGAACTAAAATATGGAAACATTTTAATTTCAGTTTAGTTCATACCCATTTGAGGTGGGTCTAAGGCATTGAGTTTGTAATCCCTAAGCCCGGCGGAAGGCCGGCTACGCAGAAGAACTTTAAGACAAAGACAAAAACTTTTTAAGATAAGACCATAGGTAACGTGGTTATTATTTATTTTTATAGATCGTTGGTTTGAGAATACAGCCCGTAAAATGCATAAGTAATTAATGTAAAAGTTTTAAGTATGAAACTTAAATTTTAACAAAATAAAAAAAATTGGAAAAATCGCGATTTTTTGTTAAAATTTGTGGGTAAAATTTTTCGCCTGCGGAGCTTTTATCGGATTTGCATGCTGTTTTTAAATTCATTACTTTTGATTTTCTACTGCGCTGCGATAGATTAATATATAGCGTGGTAATTTGCATGTAAGAGCGGGGGTTTTGGGTTCGATTCCCACCAGAGCCTTTGTATGTTAGCAACAACGGATCGGTTTTGCTTCAGCTTATTCTTGGTTAGTTGAATATAAAATTTATAACAGAAAACACGATGTGCGTTTACTGTTTATAAAAATAATAATATACTGATTTATTGTGACATACATATTTCAGTTTTGACATTTTAAGATTTTGACAAAAAATAAAACCAAAATAAAATTGGGCAATTTTTCATATACATAATTTTTGGGTAATTTTTCGTAATGAAAAATCACCCAATTTTTAATTTCGAAATTTTGCCCAAAAACTATGAAAATTTGTCCAAAAATGTTGGGTAACTTTTCATATGAAATATGACCCAAATTTGTATAAAAAATTTTTGGGCGAATTTGCGTTTTGGGCCATTTTTCTTTGGGCGATTTTGCCTACAGCCCATTATATGCAGTTAAGGGTTAATAAAATAATTCTTAAAAACTTATTATGTGTCAAATACTAATACTACTGCGTTAAATGACAGGAATAAAAAACAAAAATTTAGAAAAAAAATTGCTTCTTGCATGTCCTTGCAATCCTTAAAAAGTTTTTCCTTAAAGTCCTTAAAGTGTTAGAAACAAATACCAACAATCGTTCTTCAATTTTTGCAAGTCACATAAAAATTTGGTCTAAATCTGCTGCAAAATAACCAATTCTTATTCAAATATCAATACATATTTTTGGATATTCGCCCTTTTTTCATTAAAGAGTAAATCCATATCAACATAGCAAAAAAAAATGAATTTTTGACGTCAATCGACCCAAATTTCGTGAAATTCGGTATATATGTAGGGACTTACACGACTAATACTCAAGCAAAGTTTAAGAATTTTAACTTCCGTAGTTTTGGAAATATGACGTTTCAAAAGTCAAGAAAATCTTTTAAAGGGTTAATTGTAAATATTAATATCTTGAAAAGTATTTGAGCTATATCACTGCCAGATAGCTTTTTTTAAAGGCAAAACCATCACTTTTAATATATCATTTCGCGAAAATTTTTATTTTGTGATCTTTTTTGTATTTCTGCACAATTCGCGATTCGCGAAAATATATCAAAAAAAGCGACATTTTTAAAAATCTGAAAAAAATATATGTTAATGGTTTGAGTCTTAGCTACAAGGTCTAAAAATTTCGCGTTGGTGAACGTATTAAGTCCAGAGATATTAATGAAAATGTGTTGCCAAGTAGGAAATTTTTTCCAAATCTCATGAATATTTAATTATAATTTTTGAATATTTTTGCAAATATATAAAATAAAACGGTGAAAAAAGTAAAGTTGATGGTAATGTACGAGTACTACACATGAATACAATGTAACATAACTTTTTATCAATTACACTACTTAACAAAAGTCAACTTTTTTTTGTAGAGACTTCTAGAACACATTTTTGAAAGTATTTGCCTTGCACGAATCTGTCATCATAAACATTTTATCAAACTGTCTTCTGAACATATAGGCCTTTTTAACAGACTAAACCCTCAAACCCAAAAAAAAGGTAATAATAAATGTTTCACATTGACATACCTCATATTATTTGTTCGTTTAATATTTTTGTATGCTTCAGCTGCAAAAACTAAATGGGCAAATTTCGAAAACGCGATAATATAAAAATGAAAATGGATTCGCGTTTAATGGATTCACGTTAAAGAGGGCAAAAGACTTAAGAAAATGTATTTTAAACAATGAAAATTACAAAATAAAAATATTAGGAAAAAAAGTATATGCAAATAATATATGCAAATTTTGCTAAAATTTTTGAGTTTTTGCAAAGATTTTCGGATAAACTCAATGAATTTGAAATAATATGCATTTTGAATTTGTTTATATAAAAAAATGCAATATAAAGTCATTCGTTGGTTTTTATCGGCATGGACCGCAAAAATGGTCTTATCTCGAAAAGGGGATTTTATAAATTTTTTATGATGACAGATACGTGTTAAGGAGGTCAAAATGCTTTAGCAAATGTATTCTAGGAGTCTGTGCAAAAAAAGTTGATTTTTGTAGAGTAGTGTAATTGATAAATATTCATGTTATATTGTATCTATGTTAGTACCCGTCTGTACCATAAACTTTACTTTTTTCACCGTTTTATTATATGTATTTTCAAAAATATTCAAAAATAAAAATTAAATATTCATCAGATTTGATAAAAATTTCCTACTTGGCAACACATTTTTATTCATATCTCTGGTCTTAATACGTTCACCAACCCAAAATTTTTACAGCTTGTAGCTAAGATAACAGCCGTTAACATATATTTTTTTCATATTTTAAAAAATGTCGCTTTTTCAGATATATTTTCGCGAATCGCGAATTTTGCAGAAATAAAAAAAATTTCCAAAATAAAAATTTTTGCAAAATGTTATTTGAAAGGTCATGGTTTTACCTTCAAAACAAGCTATCAGGAAGTAATATAGCTGAAATACTTTTGAAGATATAAATGTTTATATTTAATCCTTTAAAAGATTTTCTTGACTTTTGACACGTCATATTTCTGGAACCACGGAAGTTAATGGTCTCAAATTTTGTCTGAGTATACAGTGACGAGCAAAAGTGTAACAGGGTTCACATTGCTTAGATAATCTGCTCTATATTTTAAACTACACAAGATAAAGTATTGAAGTTTTTTGATAATTTTATTAGTTAATTGATCAGAATTTATAAACATTATCGAAATATGCTGTAAAATTTTTTATAAAAAAAATATTGTAAAAATTCCATAAAAAGGCAAGTGTTACATTATTGCACTCATGATTTTTCTACATAAATCTTTAGGACAACTTTTATATTTCGCGCATATAGACCCGGATTTTGCAATTTTTTTATAAAACTTAATAAATAACATAAAAATAATTCATTTGTTGAAAAGAAATTTGGGCTAAACATTTTTTTTAACTCAAAAGTCCGTCCTTTTAACGGTTTTAGGAGAGCCACACGTATTACTCAAGCTTAGAATATACAGACATTATTTTTTTGGAATGGCGTTTATATCCGGCGATAGTAGAGCCCATTTATAATCAAATTCATAAGTGGTTTGTTTATTTTGCAATTAAAACAATTTTTTTATTGGGTACTCAATTTGGGTTTTTGGCGGAATTTCAAATATTTTTGCAGATATTCAACATTTTTCGGATGAATACGAGCCAATTCTGGCCGATGATGTTTTTTCAATATTCAGTCTTAAATATATCGTCAATTAAAATCATCAGTAGATTGACAATATTGTTATAAAGAATGTAGTTATTATTAAATCCCTATTTAAAATTATTGTTTGGGGTACCTAAATTGAATTAGTGAATTTCGTCCAATGACGAGCAGCAAAAGACTTTTATTTATTAAACATTATTTATTTTTGTTCTTTCTGAAAAAATTAACTCCAAAGATTGCGTTCTGATTCGATAATTTGACACTATGGCACTACCCCGAGGATAATGTCCAAAACCACGAAATGTGATAGTGGTTTTAAATGGCATAAACTCATTCTTAACAAAATTTATGATCAACTGGTGATATAACTTGTTGATTTATTTACGGCTGAATTAAAAAAACACTTCTTGAGGTAAAATTAGCCTTTATTCAGCCGAAAAATGTCGAATTTCGGCAAAATTATTTGAAATTCCTCCAGAAACCCAACCCCAGTACACAATAACTTTTTTTTTACTAATTGCAAAAGCAACAATCCATTAACGAAATTTTTTATAAATGGTCTCTATTATCGCCTGATATAAACACCATTCAAAAATAATAATTTCTGCAAATTCTTAGTTTGATAAATATGCGTGGTTCCCCAAAAAACGTAAAAAGGACGGACTTATGAGTTAAAAATAATGTTTACCCAAAATTTCTTTTCAACAAATGAATTATTTTTATGTTATTTATTAAGTTTTATAAAAAAATTGCAAAATCCGGGTCTATATGCGCGAAATATAAAAGTTGTCCTAAAGATTTATGTAGAAAAATCATGAGTGCAATAATGTAACACTTGCCTTTTTATGGAATTTTTACTATATTTTTTTTATAAAAAATTTTACAGCATATTTCGATAATGTTTACAAATTCTGATCAATTAACTAATAAAATTATCAAAAAACTTCAATACTTTATCTTGTGTAGTTTAAAATATAGAGCAGATTATCTAAGCAATGTGAACCCTGTTACACTTTTGCTCGTCACTGTAAGTCTTATAAGTCCCAACATATACACAAAGTTTCATCAAATTCGGAGACATTGAAGGAAATCAGGGGTTCATGTTGAAAAATTTTAACTCTAAAGCTTAAATTGAAGTCCAATTTTTGGAAGTTCTCTTTCGAATACCCTACTAAAATTTTGTATATGGGTAGAAGTGAGTTAAATCTTAAATAAAGTAACTGCAAAACATTTCTGAGTGTATACAACCAGTTCCACAAGTGCTAGCTATGTAAGTATTAGTAATTAATTAATATTTTTATAAGAACAAAAATACAGAATATTTTCAAGATTAAAAATAATATCAAAACATAAATACATTTAATTCATTCTACATTGTATATGAACCGGTTAGTGTTATTTTTTTTTTTGTTAGAAACTTAGTTTAAGTTTGCTGTAGTAGATATAAATATATATTTTTTTGTAAATTTACATTTTAATTTAAAGGGCAAGGTTGTTATGTATGATTCATAAAACATTTGGAATTACAATACTTGTAATAATTAAAAAGGTAAAGCAAAACTTCTGTAATGGAACTTATAACAGGTAAAATTTTTGAAATTTTGGATATGTTTTAGCATTTGTTTTTGCTGCAGGTCTCAGTTATATTTTTGTAAAATTAAAAAAATATTGAAATAATTGATTTTACCTACAAAAATTGTTAAATGTACTGTAATAGCAACATAATGACTATATTGAATACGGAAAAATCCTGTTTTGCTTTCAAAACCCTAATACTGGACTTAAATCGATGTCGGCAAGTGTTATCCACCCAATGAAATGGAATTTGTACTTTTAAGTAACGGAAATTAGTTATAAAAAAAAATGTTGTTTCATTTTTTATTATGTGCTAAACGCAAACTATTTTAGACTTTATTGATTATAGTTTTTGAAAATTACAAACACATAATATGTTAGATTTAAAGGTTTTATCGAAATGATATCATGATTTATTACAAGTCATTGCACGTTTTCATTTTGTCTAAACCGCTGATGTGAAAATTTTTAATGGAATCAAAGCCAAAATTAAATTAATAACATACAAACACAGAAAAAAGTAAGTGTTCTTACTATGAGATTCTACAATTTTCTTCTTCTTAATGAATGTAGTGTTGAATATGTACAAATATTTTTGGCTGAACATTAGCGATTTGTCATTAAAATTCCCTTTGCTACTTGTAGTACAGGGTTTTTATATTTAATAAATAGTCTTGACAATTTAAGCTGACGAATTCTGAAACACGTTTCGAATTCTGAAACAACATAAACAAATTTAAAACAGAAAAATAATTTTCTTGTAAATTATTCTATGAGAATATCATTAGTTAAGGAAATAGTGACCTCGAGCTAGAATAAACCTACTCAAAATATAATATTTAAAAGGTCGAATAAAACAAGTTTAATTTTTTAATAAAAATTAATCAGAATTTTATATTTAGAAAAGTTTGAAAAAAATATGAAACTTAAAAAAAAATGATAAAAAATCTTTAATTGTAACAATTAAAAAATTACTTAACAAAAACGAAAAAGTTTAAGTAAAGTTTTAATTGTGTCAATTAAAAATTTACTCAAATTAGTTGGTAAATTTTTATTAAATGTTTACTCAATACTAATAAATGGTTTACTAGTGCAAAATTGAGTAATTGTTTACTCAATACTAATAAAATTTATTAAATTTTTTTTTCTGTGTAATTTACGGAAGTTTTTATTATTATTATTATTTTTTTTATCTCTAGTAATGGCTTTTAAAGCGTGCAGATTTATTTTTAAATTCAAAACATCAGCATATTCATAGGTACAGCTGTGGACAAAACAATAGTACTGAACATATTATGGGAAATATATTTTTTTAAAACATCTTTTTTGTGCATATTCATAACAGGTCTATTCGATTACCCAAATTTCTTACTATTTTTAACTACAACTGGAAAGTTTTGTTTACTTTTTGTATTGAAAATTTCCAGCTGTAGTAAAATGAGAAAAAAATAGTAGAAACATAACTAAATTTTGAGAAAAAAATTAAGAAAGTTCATAAATTTTTCTAAAATTTTGTTAAATTTACCTAAAAAACAAGTGAGAGAGAGTGTAAAATCGAATGTGCCGAAAAATTGCATTTTATAATCCAGTGCACTGTGGGCCAGGATTTCCATTTTTTGGCCAATAAGGTCTGTAAGGCAACACATATTTAAAAATATTTTTTCGGAATGTCGACATCTTGAATTTTGTCCATCTTTAATATCTTTTTATTATACCTTAAAGTTTTTTTTTTTTTGCATGAGGTTAAAGTCAAAGTTTGAGATTTTTTTTATATTTTTTATTTATGAAACAAATAATTTTTTTTTGTACTTCAACACAATATTTTTTCAAATTTTCGGTGAAGTTCTCCTAAAGACATACCTGTTTGTTGAACACATGATATAAACTGTCAAAAAGTAAGCTATAAGCATATTTTTTTTTAAATAAATAATGGAAATTCATACTTTTGTTGAAATCCGCCTTTTTTCAACACCAAAGTCCAAAAAAGTCCAAACGATATTGACAAACCTCGAACTACGATCTGTCTCTGACAATGTATTCTATTCACATTTTTGCGACCCTGTGCGACCGTTCATAAACTTTTGATTTAGAGGCAATAAACCAAAATATGACGTTTACAAATGCATTAACATGGAACTTCAATATCACTGCGGAACACTAAAAAATAAACAAGAGTTACGACCATCATTTCTATGTATTTCGGCCATGCTGATTCGAATGGCGTACTCCGTTTTTCGATGTATGGTACAGTTTTCTTTCAAAATGTCGTTAAAGATTTGCTGATTTATGGCCAGTTTTTTAACAAAAAAAATTGCAAAGTTAATGATTTATAGTTTTTATGGCATGGAAAACAAAGATATGACTTGTAGCAATATTTCTTATGCAAATTTGGTTTAAAGCTTTTCATCTTAAGTCCTTAAATTCGCGAATTTCTTCATTTTTTAAGGTTTTCGCGAAATTAACAACCAAATTGGTCTTTGATAGAAAACTTGCGTTTAGTGAATCAAAAAGGCATCCCTAACAATACGAATAGTGGACAAAAAACAACTATGTTATGTGGAACATCATGATGAAAATCGCGAAAACCCGTTTTTTTGTATATGGCAGCATCACTTAACGAGATGATTTAAGGCTCCATCTTTTAGTATATAATGTGGTAACCTTAAACAACTACTGACCAAAAATTTGGCCAAAAAAGTTTTCATTTGCAAAAGTTATCTTAACATTATAGTTTTTGTTATGATAACTTTTGCAAATGAAAACTTTTTTGGACAAATTTTGGGTCAGTTCATTGTTTAAGGTTCCCACATTATATACACTCAGAAAATTATGTAAGTTACTACATGTTAGTTATTTGTATATTTTACAGTAGTTAGTTGTTTTCAACTACAAAGTCAGTTGTTTTTGTATGAAAAATATCAAACAACTATTTCTGTTAGTTATTTTAAGTCGTTTTTTTGAACAACTAACAAAAAAGTGCTGTGATGTAGTAACAGTTATTTAAAGTAGTTAATTTTATTTTTTTTTTTATATCTGAAAGTTTTTTCCAAAAAATAAAAATAAGTTTTCGTTTTTTTTTATTTTTTCACAACTTAAAAAAAAATTGGTCTTCAAGTTTTTTTTTTAAATTTTTTTGAAAAATTATTTTATTTTTACTACATTTTAGTTGTTTTGACTACAAATGTAAGTTGTTTTTACTACATAAGTAAGTTGTTTTTAGTCAGTTGAAATAACTAACATTGTTAGTTGATTTAACTGAAAAAGTAGTTGACCCCAAAACAACTTACAAAGGAGTTATTTTAACTGACATTTTCAGTTAATTTTACTAACATAATTTTTTGAGTGTACTCAAAGATGGAGCCTTAAATCATCTCGTAAAGTGATGCTGCCATATACAAAAAAACGGGTTTTCGCGATTTTCATCATGATGGTCCATATAACATAGATGTTTTTTGTCCACTATTCGTAGTGCCATGGACACCTTTATGATCCACAAAATGCAAGTTTTTTATCAGAGAAAAATTTAGGGGTTAATTTCGCGAAAACGTAAAAAAACGAAGGAATCCGCGAATTTAAGAGCTTAAGATGAAAAGCTTTAAACCAAATTTACATTAGAAATATTGCTACAAGTTATATCTTTATTTTCCATGCCATAAAATTTAAAAATCATTGACTTTGGAAATTTTTTTGTTAAAAAAGCAGCTAAAAATCAGGCAAATCAGGGCACGTGAGTGAAAAAACATAATTTGCTCAATCGTTTTTCTCACACTTACTCACTATTTACGTAAACAAAACACCACTCACGTGTGACTCACGCTCACTCGTAACTCACGCTAAACCTTTAAAACACGAAACAAATTGTTAAAACTGAGTAAATACAATTAAATAGTTTTGAATCACGCAAAAAAATTGCACTCACTACGAATCACTCACGCAAAAAATTGTCTCACTCACTTATCACTCACGAACAAAAAATTTTAATCACGCTCACTTTCGATCACGAGTAATTCACGTGACCAGCGTCCATCTGTAGTGCTAAACATTAAAGCTGGTAACGCATTTAAGCGGGCATATTCTGGCCATAGCATTTTTAATATATTTTACGAAATTGTAAGCTTGTAGCATTATTTGTACATTTAGGATGGCAAATGCTTATTGGAAATAAAAAAGTTCTATCTTAAATGAGCCTCTGAATATATGTATAAACTTTTTGACGCATTTAAAAGACAAATATTTTATTAAAATCTTCTGATAAAAGCAAAAATAGGGATTTATAAAAACTTAAAAATTTAAACATTGTACATTTTTTTAAAAAGCAATGTCCTAAATTTTGGATCCGCCATTTTGATTTCAAAAAATCTGAGTTCGTATTCGTGTTGTGCAATCATTTCCTAGTGATATTTTGAAACATTAATCATTAATTTAAATATCTTGTCCGTCATATTGGATCCGCTATTTTGAATATTTGATTCTAAAATCAGATTTGGCATTCCAAAAACCATCAAAATCAGACAATATAGAAAAAAACTTAATATTTTATTTGACGCTATATTGGATCCGCCATTTTGAATTTAAAAAATCGGAGCTCATATTCGTAATTACTAGGGATGAGATTTCCATGCAAATGCATGTTTTTTGTCGATAGTCTAAAAACGATATCGACCAATTATCTTTCCGAATCAAGAAATTTGCTTTAAAATGGCATCGATTTGTTTTTGCATATTTTTGCATATTTTGGTGAAAATGCATATTTTTGCATATTTTGATTTTAAATGCATATTTTGTGCATATTTCAAACTTTTAAGTGCATATTTTTGCATATTTTGGCATAAATTAGCAAAAACACAAATTGAAATTTATTTTTTCCAAAAACTATTTAAAATTTTAAAAAATTATTTTGAAAATAAGAAAAAAAAAATTTTTTTCTTTTTATTTTTTTTAAAAGATTTTCTTAATTTCTAAAAAAATCTTGTTTTCAATGTTTCTATTTAAACCCGGAGTTATTTTTTGCTTTTTAAGAAGTTTTTCCTATGAAAATAAGGTTTTTATTGTGCACATTTTATTTTTTAGTGCATATTTTAAGAGTTTTTAGTGAATATTTTGAATTTTTCAGCGCATATTTTAAGCGCATATTTTCGATTTTTTAGTGCATGAAAATCTCATCCCTAGTAATTACTGACCCTAAATACATTAAAAATTACTAATTTAAGTACAATTAGCTAAGAATTAGAAAAGCATATTCGTCATATTGGTTCCGCCATTTTGAATTTCAAATCTTTAATTCCAAAATCAGTTTTAACATCCGAAAAACCATTAAAATCTAAGTTTTTGGCCAAAAGAAACAACATATAAAAAATCTTAAATTTAAATTTGTCTCCATATTGGATCCGCCATTTTGAATTTTAAAAGTCTGAGCTCATATTCGTTATTAACGACCCCAAATACATCGATAATGATTATATTAAACACAATAAACAAAGAATTAAAAAATCATGTCCGCCATTTTGGATCCGCCATTTTGAATTTTGAAATTTTTTTTCCAGAATTATGATCAGCGATCCTTTAACATCCATATGCAATACTTTTTTGACATATAGGTTAAGCGGTCTATTTATGGCCAAAATTCAGGGATGCTGGCCCACAGTGCAGTGGGTCCAAGTGCAGTACTTCTAAGATCTTTTGAAATAAAAATGTTTCTTTTGTTAAACAAAAATGCAAAAAAAAAACATGCATAAATTTCGTGTTTTTAGGTTGGTTTTATTCGGCACACTTTTTTCCCTTCGACCCAATTTTGCGCATTTCTGAAGTTAACCAGCCTATGACCATATAACATATTTATAAACTTCATGAGTCTAGCTCTTCTAGTTTGGACTGCAACGTTCTTTCCACAGACGGACGAACGGGCATTCTTAAAATCGATCATGGATAAATACACTCAAAAAATTATGTTAGTAAAATCAACTGAAAATGTCAGTTAAAATAACTACTTTGTAAATTGTTTTGGGGTCAACTACTTTTTCAGTTAAATCAACTAACAATGTTAGTTATTTTAACTGACAAAAAACAACTGACTTATGTAGTAAAAATTACTAACATTTGTAGTCAAAACAACTAATATGTAGTGAAAATAAAATAAACAATATATATTTTTTTTTTTCAAAAAATTTTTCAGAAAAAAAAAATGAAGACCAAATTTTTTCCAATTTTTTTTTAAAAAGATGTGAAAAATTAAAAAAAAAAAAATTTTTGGAAAACAAACCTTGAAATTTTTTCAGAGATAAAAAAATATAATTAACTACTTTAATTAACTGTTACTACATTGCAGTACTTTTTTGTTAGTTGTTCAAAAAAACGACTTAAAATAACTAACAGAAATAGTTGTTTGATATTTTTCATACAAAAACAACTGACTTTGTAGTTGAAAACAACTAACTACTGTAAAATATACAAACAACTGACATTTAGTAACTTACATAATTTTCTGAGTGTAATGAATATACTTTATTATATACTCCCCGACCGATATTTCGATTTACTACACATGGAATGACAAAGTGAGTATGCCCCATACTGTGGTTAAAGGTTATAAAAATAATTTTTCTTAACTATTAGGAAAACTATGAGGAAAAACTTAATTATCATAAAATGGGTTTTCTGTAATATAAGAAAGAAATTCTTTTTACCACAGAAATGTTCCCCCAAATCTAAGAAACATATAAGGCATTCCACACCAAATTTTCCGCTACAGAAAAACATGTGTCCCGTGAATTTCTGAATAGGTTGTATGGATAGCCCTATCTATAGGAAACTAAGAAAATTGCGTTTTTGGTTTTTAAATTTTTCAAAAACTGGGATTCGTAGGCGTGGTCAAATAGTGGAAAGTAAATATTTATCAAATTAAAATGGAATGCACCACAATCTCAAAAATTTACGTTCTTATATAGTTTGTATGGACAATCGATTAATTTTTTTGAAAATTTTCAGAACCGGTTCTGAAATTTTCCATTTTTTAAAAAAGTCAATTTACAAAAAATCCGTCCACTTTTGTTTGTTTTAAGATTAGATGTTTGTCTATCTACACAAAAAATTCAGTCATGTGTTTTTCGTTTTCTTTTTTTGAGAAAATCGTATTTGAATTTTGAATTTCATAATAATTTAGAAATTTGCTTGTATTTTCTTGTTTCAACATGGCGAATGAGTGTTAAATATTTACATAAATATTACACTTTTATGAAATTTAATATTCAAATGGGATTTTCTAAAAAAAAAAAAATCGAAAAACACATGTCTGATTTTTTTGTGTGGATAGAAAATCATCTAAACTTAAAAAAAAAAAAAGAAAAAAAAAAAGTGGCCGAATTTTTGATAAATTGACTTTTTAAAAAATGAAAAATTTCAGAACCGGTTCTGAAAATTTTCAAAAAAAAATTAGTCGATTGCCCTTGCAAAACTATACAAGATTGTAAATTTTTGACAATGTGGTGCATTCCGTCTTAATTAAATAAATATTTAATCAAGGCAACTAGACACAAATTTGACCATTTTTTCAATATTTGACAACGCCTCCTAAGCCCAGTTTTTGAAAAATTGAAAAACCAAGAACGCAATTTTCTTAGTTACGGTACACATGTTTTTTTCGCTGGACATATGGTGTGGAATGCCTGTTATCTTTATTTTTAAGACATATTTCTTAAAAATATGTTCACACAAAATTTAGTTAAATTTTAGTTCTAATTAGCTACCAATAGATCGTCATATTTGTCTTCTTAAAATTTAGGTGCACTTCTTAGAATTAAGTTGAAAACTTCCTTGAATTTAGTTAAAAACTTTTTGAATTTAGTTAAAAACTTCTTAGAATTTAGTTAAAACTTGTTAGAATATTTAAAAACTCAAAATGATGATATTTCGAAAACTAAGCGATATAGAACGAAACTGATGACATTTTTAAAAGAAAGTATTACAAATAGCCTAGCTCTACATATCTGTCGGGTTCCCAAACCCCTAATTTAAAATCTAAGATTTGACATTTCCAAGATTTTATAAATGCACATATCTCGATAAAAACTGGCGACATGTCGCGACACGAGATAAAATATAACATTTTTTTAGCCCTTGACTCGTAGAACACTACTGCAAAATGCCCGAAAGCTCTCTGAGTAATAGATTTTTAGTTATGCAGTTTTTAAGGTTTTCAAGACCCAAACAGGCCCCTAATTTCAATATCTCATAACTAAGTAAGGTAGAGCGAAACGGACAAAAGTTTTGGATCGATATTTATGGCGACTCCTAAAGACTACGATTGTGCTTCGAGCCAACGGGGGTCTGGACCCAATCTACACTTCAAATGTATTTAGACTTAAGTAAAATATTTTTTTTTTCTTATTTTCTAGTTAAAAGAAACCTCTTTTTTGAACACAACTGTTATAGGTACCTAACGCCAAGTCTGAGTTGTTTGTATTTTTATATGTGTTTTTTTCCATGATTATAAAACGTTTGAAATAAGACCTCGATATTGAAAATAAAAAAAAAAAACAATGTCTTTAACATTTTTAATAATGTTTGATTATAAAAGATCCATGATAAATAAATACTCAAACCTTTCAAAGTGAGAATATTTTGAATAAACAAAATTAAGAATATGAAGACATTAACAAATGTATGTCATTTGGCTAATGCCATGTATTGAAACTGGGTAAAAGGTAGAAAAACAAAAAAATATATTTAAAATCTAGAATAATACAAGGTCAATGTAACTATTTATGTTAAAATTGTACACTCAAAAAAGTTATGAAGTTAATACATGGTAGTTGTTTGTGTTGTTAACGGTATAAATTGTTTTCAAATACAAACGTAAAGTTTTCATTTTATCAAAAAAAAAACATTTTTTATTTATCATCCAAATGCTTGTTAACCATATTTTTTATTATTTACATTTTTTAAAAATTTCTACAGTTCTTGTAAACTAAATATTTTCGGTAGTTGTTTTAATTACACACAAAAAAAAATATTGAGAAAAAAAATTTGAGTAATCACTTGTTTAAATTTTTAAATAAGATTTGAGTAATTATTTAATTGACGCAATTAAAAATTTACTCAAAAACTAAAAAAAAAAAAAATTGAGTAAATAATTTAATACAAAATTTAATAATTTTTTTTATTTTTTTTTTTATTCTCTTCGTGTTTTGAATTCTCGTTTAGTTTATAGTTTTTTGTGTATGTATATGAAAGTTTAAAATCATCTTTATGAAATTTTCCAATGTCAAGACATAAATATATTTGGTAAAGTTTGAAAAAACATTTTTTTCGAAAAAAAAATGTGAAACTTTTTTAAACTTTTTAAAAAAATAAATTGATAAATTTTGAGTAAATTTTTACTTGACACAATTAAAAAGTTACTAAATTTTTAATAGTATCCATTCAAATTTTTTTAGTAAGCATTTAATAATTTTTTATTAAAAATTTACTCAATACTATTAAATCGTTTACTACTCAATAGTATTAAAAATTTACTCAAATTTATTTTTTATTTTTTTCTGTGCATACCGAAAGTCCAGCAAAAAAAAACATGTGCAACGTAAATTTCTGAATAGGTTGTTTGGATAGCCCTATATTCAAAAACTGGGCTTAGGAGGCGTGGCTAAATATTGAAAAATGTCGCCTTGATTAAATATTTATCAAATTAAAACGGAATGCACCACAATCTCAATAATTTACATTCTTATATAGTTGTGTATGGACAATCGATTAAAATTTTTTTCGGAAAGTTTTCGGAACCCGTTTATTTTTAAAAAAAGTCAATTTATCAAAAATCCACTTAAAAAATGTTTATTATTAAAAAAGTTTAGATGTTTGTCTATCCACACAAAAAAATTCAGAGTAAATTTTTAGTTGACACAATTAAAAATTTATTCAAAATTTATATATATATATTATATTTATATTATAGATAAGCCCAGATGATGACACTCAAAGAGTGTCGAAATATCGGCAGTTAATAAAGGAAAATTTATTTCAATATTGGCCTCGAGCTCAAATAACGCATTAATTATTCAAAATTTATATATTTACTTTTTTTTAAAAGATTAAAAAGTTTAAAATTTTTTTACAAAAAATAAACAAAAAACTTGTTTTTTCAAACTTTACCAAACATATTTATGTCTCAAAAACAAAGGAAAATTTTATAAAGACGATAACAAACATACGAAAAAAACTATAAACTAAACGAGAATTCAAAAAACTAAGAGAGTTTAAAACAAGTAAAAAAGTAAAATTCGGCCTTGCCGAATGTAGTGATACCCTCCACAATTTCAAAATGATTATTGCAAAAAACTTTATTTAAAAGGAAATTACTTTTGAAAAAAAAAAAAAATTTCAAAAAAAAATTTCCGCGAAAAAAATTTTGGTAAAAAAAGTCCGCGATTTTTTTTTTTTTTGTCCAAAAATGTGTTCGTACTTGTTTAAATACCATTTGGTGTTCAATTATGTTCACATATGTCAACCAGAAGCAGAATTAAAGAATTTTGTATTTTTAGGTTATGTTGAATGTACTGAAATTTTTGAGGTGTGCTTACATTTTCGTTCATAACTTTTGAACCGCTGAACCGATATCGCTCAAATGCAATACCAAACTTCTCGGGAGAACTTCCAATAAATATGTCAAGTTTCAGTCATCTCTGTGCAATATTTTGTCCTCGACAGCATTTTCCACAGACAGACAGACAGACAGACGGACAGACGGACAGACGGACATCGCTAGAATGTCTCAAAATCGATCGGGAATCATGAATATATATACTTTATGGGGTCCCAGATCGATATTTCGATGAGTTACAAACGGAATGACAAACTTATATAAACCCTCTATCACTAAGTGGAGGGTATAAAAAATTAAAAAAATATTAAATTTTAATTAAGTTATTTACTTAAATTGTTTTTAAAATTTTTGAGTAAATTTTTAATTGCGTCAATTAAAAAATTACTCAATTTTTGTTTTTAAATTTAAACAAGTGATTACTCAAATTTGTTTCCTTCATATTTTTTTCTGTGTATACAAACATCGAAATTAAAAAAAAAAATTACCGGATTTTTGATAAATTAACTTTTTTACAAAATGTTTAATTTCAGGTTCTGGAAATTCTCTGAAAAAATAATCGATAGCCCATGCAAAATTATAAAATAATGTACATTTTTGAGATTGTGGTGCATTTCGTTTAAATTTGATAAGTATTTAATCAAGACAACTCGACACAAATTTGACAATTTTTCCAATATTTGACCACGCTTTCTAAGCCCAGTTTTTGAAAATTTTAAAAACCCAAAACCGCAATTTTCTTAGTTCCATATAGGGCTATCCATACAACCTATTTAGAAATGCACGGGACATATGTTTTTCTGTACGGCCTAGTGTCCATGAAAATTTTCAAATTAAGAAAAAAAACTTTGTTGAATTTTGTTGCTGTTTTATTTTTAATATAAGATTGTTTTTGTTTAATTTGAGTTTTTTTTCTTACAAGGGAAGTATCTCAACCCTTATGAACCGATTTGCCTGAAACTTAAAATATATATCAAAGAGACAATTCTAAGGTTGGGGTGTCTCGGCTTATCGGCCATATCGAGGATTTAGGGGTTCATAACATGGGTCAAAAAATGGCGAAAAAATCGTTTTTGGATTTTTCAGCCATTTCTTTTTAAGAAACTATATGATGTTATTATACGAGAAGAATGGATTTTTTAATGCCTATCCAATGGTGGCATAACCTTGTAAAAATTCGGCTTCTTTTAATACTTTTTTCAGGAAAATGTGTAAATTTTGGGGGGTACTTATGTGAAGACATAGACCTACGATAGACCTAAATTTAAGTCGACCCATATTTTTGCCCTAGATGATATTCCTGTTAGTTCGGAAGTTATAAAAATTTTCCCGAAGGTCCACATGGTTTCATAAGGGGACAACGAAATTTTTAAACACCGATATGGCCGATAAGCCGAGACACCCCAACCTTAAAATCGTCTCTTTAATATATATTTTAAGTTTCAGGCAAATCGGTTCATAAGGGTTGAGATACTTCCCTTGTTAGTGTAGTTTATTTTAAAAGTTAAATTTTTAGATTGCACCACTCTACAAATCAGGTTTGTCGCTGCGTTTTGGATGAAACCAAAAAAAGTTGATGGAGTTTGGTGCCTCGATTCCAAAACGGTCACTAAAATTTTTCTATACCCAGCAGAAATAAATCGAGATTTTGGCGACACAGCATCTGTTTATAGCATACCGTAGCGCATCCAAAGAGCGCTCTTAGGGATGCAGTAAAAGGAAGGGGAAAAAATTTTATTTTTTTTTAAGATTTTTTATATAAAACTTATAATGTGTAATTATTTTTTGATAAAATTTCACACTTGCTTTCCTTTTTAATATTTTTAACACTTTTTGAATAAAAAAACATGAGTTTTAGACAAAGACACATGATTTGACTGCATCATTATTGCGCATTAATCAGCGCTGCAAAGAGCGCTTCAATCATAGCATCTTTGACCGCTGTTCCCAATATAAATCCCATAAAAAATGTGAAAATGAAAATTTCCGATATTTTTTTGATGTTCACTTCCGATTTTTTTTTTCATTTTGTTTCACATAAATAAAGTTTTGTAAAGTAAAAGACTGGTTCCATTTAGAATAGCATAGGCAATCAGCCGATGGTGGTTCAATTTATCCAAAAATTAACATATCCATTCTTCTGATTTTTATTGAATTTCGGTTTTTGCTATTTAGTCGAAATTGTGAATGGTTCGCGTTTTATCGCTGTTCAAAGTTGGTATTTTGCAACAATTTTATGAAAAATACATAATGTTTAAATGATCGTATCTTTGGAACGCATCATCCGATTGTCACGAAATAAAAAGCAAAATAATGGTTATGTCCTGTTCTTAAAACAGAATTTTGAAAAAGGATAGGATGCTTTGCAAAAAGGATATTGAATTTAAAAAAATGTCCTTAATTTGCAAATATCTCAAAATGCGTATCTTTAATTTTCCTATATTTTTTTGCACTTATAGCCCAAAATATACTTAACAACATATGCAAATCCCAAATTGGGGTGATGAGCGGTTTTATTATAAACGTGGTTTCCTGAAACGACTTATTGATTTTTGTTAATAACTTTTGTTTACAAATGAAAAACAATTTCTGCGCAGTAACCGCGAATATTTTTTTATATGTATTTTGGACCGCTAAACTCAAAAATTTCATTAAAAGAACAATCCGCTAATACGTTTTTGTTTAATGAATTTTTTAGCGTTTTTTGGAGGTATTTTGACTATTGTTCTTATATCTTAAGTTCTGTTTATCTGATCTTCTCGCAATAAAAACCAAATTAAAGACAATCAAATTTCCAGCAAATCCTACATTCACCATTTTCCCATCAGTTCATAGCTTTACACGCAAATAAATTTTTTAGCGTTATTTGGAGATATTTTGACTATTTTTCTTATATCTTGAGTTCTGTTCATCTGATCTTTTCGCAATAAGAACCAAATTAAAGACAATCAAATTTCCAACAAATCATACATTCATAATTTTTCCATCAGTTCAAAGCTTTCCGCTCAATATTCAAACATATGACTAAAATAAGGTTTTTGATTAACAAATCATTTAAAACAGGTCAAGAAATAGAAATCTTTGCAATTAATTACGTTTTTTTTATTTATCTGCAAAGCCTGAACATTTAGAAATATAATAAAGTTGATTTGATGAAAATCTAAAGGTTTACTCCGAATTTATCACAAATTATATGAATATACATAATAAAATAAAAAAAAAAATTGTAATTTTTTTTGATTTCTGTTTTTTTAAATTTTTTAAAAATGAGCTTTGTTAATAAAAAAATAGTTTTTCCTTGTTTGCCTATTGCGCGTAAAGTTAAAAACTGATATAAAAATAATGAATGAAGGATTTGTTGGAAATTTGATTGTCTTTAATTTGGTTCTTATTGCGAAAAGATCAGATGAACGGAACTCAAGATATAAGAAAAATAGTCAAAATACCTCCAAATAACGCTAAAAAAAATTATTTGCGTGTAAAGCTATGAACTGATGGAAAAATGATGAATGTAGAATTTGTTGGAAACTTTTTTGTCTTTAATTTGTTTTTTATTGCGAGAAGATCAGATAAACAGAACTTAAGATATAAGAAAAATAGTCAAAATACCTCCAAAAAACGCTAAAAAATTCATTAAACAAAAACGTATTCGCGAAATGTTCTTTTAATGAAATTTTTGAGTTTAGCAGTCCAAAATATATATAAAAAAAATATTTGCGGTTACTGCGCAGAAATTGTTTTTAATTTGTAAACAAGAGTTATTAACAAAAATCAATTAGTCGTTTCAGGAAACCACGTTTATAATAAAACCGCTAATCACCCCAATTTGGGATTTGCATATGTTGTTAAGTATATTTTGGGCTATATGTGCAAAAAAATATAGGAAAATTAAAGATACGCATTTTGAGATATTTGCAAATTAAGGACATTTTTTTAATTTCAATATCCTTTTTGCAAAGCATCCTATCCTTTTTCAAAATTCCATTTTAAGAACAGGACATAACCATTATTTTGCTTTTTATTTCGTGACAATCGGATGATGCGTTCCAAAGATACGATCATTTAAACATTATGTATTTTTCATAAAATTGTTGCAAAATACCAACTTTGAATAGCGATAAAACGCGAACCATTAACAATTTTGACTAAATAACAAAAACCGAAATTCAACAAAAATCAGAAGAATATATTTACCAAGTTTTAAGACAATTGAAATAGGTAAGGCCGAAAAAGTGTTTTTTTTTTAAGTCAAAAATTTTGGAATTCTTCAAAACGAATGAATTTTTTTGTTATATTTTTTTAAATTTTAGTTATTTGATTTCAACTTTGAATTTACAGCATCTTTATTCTGCTTAAATCAGCTCTACAAAGATACATGAATTCACTGCATCTTTAATCTGCTTGAATCAGCGCTAAAAAGATACATGAATTTACAGCATCTTTAGACATCGCCTTAGGGAATCATGCATGAATTCAGCGCAATTGGATGCGCTCCTTTACTCAAGTTCCCCTTCCAAAAGCTGCTGAACGTTCAGCAAAATTTCTGCTGGGTAACGACACAATTTTGAGAAAATCGCGGTTAAAGTGTCAAAAAATGCCCATTTTGACCATTTTTGAACCCCTATAAAATAAGATCCTGACATGCAAATGGCTTGGTATCAAGCTCATTCGAAAGTGTGAAATTTTCTCTTTCAGACAAGATCAAATCTTCTTGGAATTTAATTTTTTATAATGGTAAAAAAATCATTAGCCACAAGTGCTTTAAATCTAAAATTTACTTATGAATTTGTATGGAAATTTGTTAAAAAACACTGTGTAAATAAACTAAATACCCGAGTAAAAAGGAATTTATATAAATGTATATTATTTTATATGTTTTCATAAAACCATATAAAGCTATATGAGTCAAAGTATAAAATTATATCTCACTTTGAAAATTTCCAATTTTTTTAAATGATGTCATATAAAATCATATCTAATTATATTGTTCATAATATATTAATATAAATGGTAGATGTAATCATACGTTGCACATAAAACTTAATCCGATTTCATACATTATTATACGTGACTTTATATCTAATTATGTATAGGACTTTACTAAACAAAAAATCCAGTATCAATTTATGTATCCAGTATCAATTTATATATGACTAATATAATACCATTTAAAACTATATATGGTTCCATACTAAAAAAATTTCCAACAAAAATAATAGAAATAATTATATGTGTCTTAAACGATAACATATCTGTGTTTGTATGGTACTATATATACGCAAATTTCCAATTTTTTTTTTTTGCAAATTTTATCAAAAATTTTCTAAGTCTTTTTGAAAATTGTGTACAAGTGAATAACATATTTAATTGGATATAATATATTACTATATGTTTGATCAATTTTATATAATTAGATACGATCAATTTATTTAAAACTAAGTCTTTTAAAGCAGTGTTCGAAAAAAAACAGTACGTTATTTAACGTTCCGTTCCAAGAACACATTCACTAAAAAGTTTTTTAATGGTTGTGAAGGTGTTCGCAAACAGAATTCCGAACGTTATGCCTGCGAGTTGAAGAACAGAAACTTTACGATAACGTACCGAACTAGGTTAGAAACAAAATAAAGTTCTTTTAGTGTTTTGTTTGCGAACGTTTGAGACATTTTTTTTTTAAATTTAAAATGGCGATATCTCGAAAACTAAGCAAGATAGAGCAAAACGGAGCACATTTTTGGTTCTTGGGATTACCATAGTATCGCTAGGCCTCTACACATGGGTGGACCCCATTGGGTCCTAATTTTGAATCTAAAAAAGTTAGCATTCCGGGAAATTTAAAAATGCACATATCTCGCTAAATACTGCCGACACGACATAAAGTCTAAAAGCGGTCATGTACTACGAGACAAGATCCACAAAAATGTTTTTAGACTTTTCATCGTGTCGGCAGTATTTAGCGAGATATGTGCATTTTTAAATTTCCCGGAATGCTAACTTTTTTAGTTTCAAAATAAGGACCCAATGGGGTCTACCCATGTGTAGAGGCCTAGCGATACTATGGAGATCCCAAGAACCAAAAATGTGATCCGTTTTGCTCTATCTTGCTTAGTTTTCAAGATATCGCCATTTTAAATTTAAAAAATGTCTCTAAAGTTCGCAAACAGAACACTAAAAGAACTTTATTTTGTTTCTAACCTAGTTCGGTACGTTATCGTAAAGTTTCTGTTCTTCAACTCGCAGGCATAACGTTCGGAATTCTGTTTGCGAACACCTTCACAACCACTAAAAAACTTTTTATTGAATGTGTTCTTGGAACGGAACGTTTCGATAACGTACGGTCGCTCCATAGTTCCGTACAGAACACTAACGTACCGTACGTTAGAGTTTTTTTTCAAACCCTGTTTTAAAGTTGTTATTTGCTAACAACGTCCGCTGGTCTAGAGGGTAGAGATTGCGATTACAAAACAGAAGACTTGTGGTTCTAATCCCCGTCCGTTCGATGTTTTTTTTTTATTTATTTATTTTCAGTTTGACATTATTATATCTAAAAATAAATCTAAAAACAGAAATATTTTTTGGATAAAAATGTATCCAATAATTTTTTTATAAAATCAAGATATCAGATATTATAAGATAACTTTGGCGCGGCCAAATTTCGGATGAAATTACATTATATAATATCCAATTTAATATAAAATCATGATATTGGATATTTTAAGATAACTTTGGCGCGGCCAATTTCCGGATGAAATTTCATCATATTATATCATATTTAATACAAAATCATGATAATAGATAATTTGGGATAACTTTGGCGCGGCCAATTTCCGGATGAAATCACATACAATCAAATATTAACCTGTAACTTCATATATTATAAGATGTTATGAGATAACTTTGGCGCGGCCAATTTTCGGATGAAATTTAGCAAAATCAGATCCAATAAATTATATATAATTTTATAAGATAACATGTTTTACCATACAATTTTTTTTTACTCGGGTATTGAAAAAATGGAAGGTTTTTTGCCAATGATTTTTTTACCATCCCGGGTGAAAATGACCATGTATGTTCATACATGTCCATTAGACTGCCCAGAAAAAAAGCGAAGTTCTTATTTTCTTGGGGGATACCTGCAAATTTTGTTCCTTTTTGTGCAAAAAAATTTCGGTTTTTTTTTTGGGATTTTTAATATAATATCTAGAGGTCGCGATCTCGCGTTTTATAACGATTTATTTTTTTTGAGTTTTTTATTATTTTAAATTGTTAAATATGATTAATATGATAAAATATTAATAATTTCAGACAAAAAAAAAAATAAATTAAAAATTAAATATCGCTCATTCCATGAGATGTCTCCCAGCATCTAATCAAATGTTCCTTAATTTATTTGAAATTTTGCACACATGAACACTATGAAGCTATTAAAATAAATCAGTTGTTAGTTCCGAGAAAATCCGTGAATTAGCGAATATATTCGCATTCGCGAATTCGTGGATTTTCGCGAAACTAAAAACGAATTTATTTTAATTGCTCCATAGTGTACCTGTGTGCGAAATTTCAAATAAATTAAAGAACATTTGATTAGATGCTGGGAGACATCTCATGGAATGAGCGATATTTCATTTTTAATTTATTTTTTTTTTTGTCTGAAATTATTAATATTTTATCATATTAATCATATTTAACAATTTAAAATAATAAAAAACTCAAAAAAAATAAATCGTTATAAAACGCGAGATCGCGACCTCTAGATATTATTTTAAAAATCCCAAAAAAAAACCGAAATTTTTTTGCACAAAAAGGAACAAAATTCGCAGGTATCCCCCAAGAAAATAACAACTTTGTTTTTTTCTGGGCAGTCTAATGTCCATACATGCTCATACATGATTCCATGTATGATAGTATATGAACAATATATGGAAATGTATGTCATATATGGGAGCATATATGAATATACACAAGTAATGTAATATTCCGTATATGTAAATGTATGCAACTACTTATGTGTGGATAGGTATATGTCATACTCCTTCATATATGCTATGCATCTGCATAGCATACCAAATTTAGAAGAAAATTCGAACACTCTGACGGTATTACTGTCAGAGCTGCGAAGGATTTCATCCCTTAATAAGATTTGGTGTTCTGAATAAAACTTTAATGATTGCATTCCCCAATCACAATTTATCGAATGAATTTGCATTTGATTTTAAAATATAGAATGAATTCGGTTTATTTTTCATTCGACTTTGAAATTGAATGCGTAAGTTTTTATAAATTTGATTTTTAAAAGTCTCATGAATAATAAATAAATGAAATAAAGAATGCATTCAGTTTTTAAAATTCTCATAAACAAGAATTCGATTTAATGGTAAAAATCGAATCCATTCCAAGAAATATTGATATTTAAAGATAAATGTATTCAGTGACTATAAAAATCGAATGTATTTTATTTGTGAATTCATTCGAAAAGTGGTTAATTCTTCGAAGCTTTGATTATCCTAAAGTATCATAAAGTCCAAAGTATATTTTTAAAATATTCGTTAGTTTTATTTAAAAAATCAGTGTCATAAATTAGTACAAATTATTTATATTTGAAAAAATTTCAATTAATAGACGTTTTATGGAAAAAAATACAAAAAAAAATTTTACATACAAATTCATGTATGACAATGTATGATCATTAATGTACATGTACCCTCAAATTACGGATATGCACTTGTATGGACATCCATATATGGGGCAAAACGCGTCAAAGGTCCACACCAAAAAACAAATTTTGTCCAATTTAAGTATAATTTTGGTAAAATAGTAGGTTTATGATAGGTATTCTAAATTACAAACATAAAATTTTTTGATGAAATATTGGCAGAGTTACAGGGTTGGAAAGTTTTGATGTTTTTGAAAAGAACATATTTTCGTGAATTTTAATTAACATTTTGGTGAAACAAAAATTATAATTTAAAAAACGACTTTTAAAGTATTTTTGATGGCTTTTAAAATGGCATTTGTGTTTTTTTTGAAAAAAATAAATTTGACCTTAAAATTCAAGGTCAAAATATTAAATTGTAATTATCTTATTAGGGTCGCACTTTCAGATTTTTTTCACTAAGCCCACAGGAAGGGTTGGCATTTTTTTTAATTTCGGTTTTTTTAAAAAAAATGGTATGTATGATACTTTATGAGAAATCAATTTTTGTACGAGTACATAACACCCAAACTGTACTGATTTCTTTATTTTTTATGCGTGCAACGTTTGTTGTGTGTGTTTACAACGCACACTTTATCTAAGCATTGATTTTTGTTGTTGTTATTATATGCAGATTAAAGCAATTTCAGTTCAATTTGAGTGTTATATACTCCTAAAAAATTGATTTCTCATTAAGTATCATACATACCATTTTTTTTTTTAAAACCGAAATTAAAAAAAATGTCAAGCTTTCTAATGGGCTTAGTGAAAAAAATTTAAAAGTGCGACCCTTATAAGATAATTACAATTTAATTTTTTGTCCTTGAATTTTAAGGTCAAATTTATTTTTTTCAAAAAAACCACAAATGCCATTTTAAAGGCCATCAAAAATACTTTAAAATTAGTTTTTTAAATTATAATTTTTGTTTCATCAAAGTGTTAATTAAAATTCACCAAAATAGATTCTTTTCAAAAACATCAAAACTTCCAAACCCTGTAACTCTGCCAATATTTCATCAAAAAATTTTATATTTGTAATTTATACTACCTATCATTAACCTAATATTTTGTCAAAATTTTACTTGAATCGGACAACATTTGTTTTTTGGTGTGGACCGTTGACGCGTTTTGCCCCATATGCATCATATATGAACATACATGGTCATTTTCACCCGGGATTTTAGAAAATTAAATTTTTAGAACATTTTCTCTTATCTTTAAGAGAAAATTACAGGCTTTCGAATGAGCTTGATACCTAGTCATTTGCATGTTAGGATCTTATTTTATAAGCTTTTAAAAAGGGTCAAAAATGCCCTTTTTCGGCACTTTAACCGCGAATTACTCAAAATCCTGACGTGATTGACAAATTTGGGGTCCGGATTTGGAATCAGCGCAACAGACACTATCCAAATCCAGAATCCAATACGCATTTTCTTGTTGAGCTGTGTTGTTTTTACTAGCTAAATTCTGTGAGTGTACTTAAAAAACAAACTTATTAAGCATTTATAACTTAAATTGCAATAATATTTGGTAAATCTTTAATGTTTTTGTTGGGTGGCTTAAAATTAAGGTTAACCTTAGTTTTTTTTTGCAGCTTAAGCGGTGTTTTTTTTTTAAGTTTTAATCAACTTTTTATAAAATATAATTATGTTTTTGTGATTTTGTTATAAATTTACAAACAAAATAATAACAACAAAATAATAAAATTCGGCTCTGCCGAATCTTTAATACCCTCCAAAATGTAAAAAAAGTTGTCAGGGGCGTTTGTTTGGTCAGTGGGGTCATTTATTTAACAAAAATACCAAAAAAAAAAAACATGCAAAAAGTGTATTTTTTCAGAGGTTGGTTCAGTTCTTCATGGGGGAACTTTTTTCCCCCTGAGCCGATTTTGCGCATTTACGAACTTAACCTGCCTAGGACCATAAGACATATTCATGCCAAATTGCAGGAGGCTAGCTCTTTTATTTTGGACTGCATCGTGCCATCTACAGACGGGCAGACGGACATTCACAGAATGTCTTAGAATCGATCATAAATCAATAATATATATGGGGCATTCCATGTGAAATCGGACACTTTGAAAAACTTTTTTTTTAAATTTTCCCAATTTGTTTACAGTTTTTAGTACCCTTCGAAAACTCCTTTGTGGTAAATTTTCAGATTTTTTTGATGACCCGTTCAAAAGATATCGAATTTTTAAAAATTGGTAGTTTGTTCCTTTACTCAAACTTCTTTTAATCATAACTTCTTCAATAATGGTCCAAATTTCAAATTTTTTTTTTCAAAATTTTTGTTTTTCTAAGTACTTTCTAAAAAAAAATCCCAAAAAATTCTTAAAAGCGCTCTAGTATGCGATTTTTAAGTTTTAAAATTTAAATCTCATTTTTGAAACTGTTTGTACTCTTCGATTTTTTTGTAATTTTTTTGTGTAAAACTTCTATCAATTCTACAAATTTATTGCCCAGGACGATCGTGGGATAACGATTATTACTATTTTTTAAAATTTTTTGAAAAAATTTTATTGTAATTTTCCAATCTTAAAATCATTTCTACTGCTCCAATGGTGCGTCATAGAGGGGTCCTTTATAAGACCGACCCCCATTAATTTTTACGTCTTAACATTTCTTTGGAACAAACTAATACCCTATCTCCAATTTCTAAGGGGGCTCCCACACAAAACGACATTTTTTAAAATTTGTTCCAACCGCTCTAACTGCCCTAATAGTGCCCTTAGAGCAACAAAATGTATGATCGACCCACAATATTTTTTTAGTCCAAACATTTTCTCTGAACACACCTACCCTCTATCTTTAACTGTTAAGGCGGTCCCCATACAATTTTTTTTATTTTTTGTAAATTTGTTTTATTTAATCAGCTTCTACCGGTCCAATGGTGCGTCTGAGAGGGGTCATTAGTGAGACCGACCCCCATTTATTTTTACTCTACAACAAAACATTTTCAAAACATACCTACGCCCTATCTCCACTCCCTAAGTAGGCTCCCATACAAAATTACATTTTTATAAAATGTGCTCCAACTGTTATTTGTATGGGAGCCTACTTAGGGAGTGGAGATAGGGCGTAGGTATGTTTTGTAAAAATGTTGTAGGGTAAAAATAAATGGGGGTCGGTCTCACTAATGACCCCTCTCGGACGCACCATTGGACCGGTAAAAGCTGATTAAATAAAACAAATTTACAAAAAATAAAAAAAATTGTATGGGGACCGCCTTAACAGTTAAAGATAGAGGGTAGGTGTGTTCAGAGAAAATGTTTGGACGAAAAAAATATTGTGAGTCGGTCATACATTTTGTTGCTCTAAGGGCACTATTAGGGCAGTTAGAGCGGTTGGAGCAAATTTTAAAAAATGTCGTTTTGTGTGGGAGCCCCCTTAGAAATTGGAGATAGGGTATTAGTTTGTTCCAAAGAAATGTTAAGACGTAAAAATTAATGGGGGTCGGTCTTATAAAGGACCCCTCTATGACGCACCATTGGAGCAGTAGAAATGATTTTAAGATTGGAAAATTACAATAAAATTTTTTCAAAAAATTTTAAAAAATAGTAATAATCGTTATCCCACGATCGTCCTGGGCAAAAAATTTGTAGAATTGATAGAAGTTTTACACAAAAAAATTACAAAAAAATCGAAGAGTACAAACAGTTTCAAAAATGAGATTTAAATTTTAAAACTTAAAAATCGCATACTAGAGCGCTTTTAAGAATTTTTTGGGTTTTTTTTTAGAAAGTACTTAGAAAAACAAAAATTTTGAAAAAAAAAAAAATTGAAATTTGGACCATTATTGAAGAAGTTATGATTAAAAGAAGTTTGAGTAAAGGAACAAACTACCAATTTTTAAAAATTCGATATCTTTTGAACGGGTCATCAAAAAAATCTGAAAATTTACCACGAAGGAGTTTTCGAAGGGTACTAAAAACTGTAAGCAAATTAGGAAAATCTAAAAAAAAAGTTTTTCAAAGTGTCTGATTTCACATGGAATGCCCCATATACTTTATGGGGTCCCGACCGATATTTCGATGCGTTACAAACGGAATGATAAAAACCCCATACTGTGGTTGGAGGGTATAAAAACAATTTATAAAAATTACGTATTCAATTGTTTGTCTACATATTTATCAAGTATGTATTACATTTGTATTTTGTTTTGATATTCCGTTTTATTTAGCTATTTGAATTTTTTTTTAGCAAAAGTAGAAGATGTCAGTGAAAGTTTATCAAAATCGCATTAATTATTTTGTAATTTAAATTGATTGATTATATTTGAATTTATATATAAATTTGTTTTCTTTTATACACTGATAAAATATGTGGTTTTTAGTTAAATCACTGAACTTGTGATTAGTAATGCGCTCAATAAAAAAATATACATTATTATGATGATTTGACAAAAATTTCGTGGAAAGAAATGGTTAAATATGCACATTTTAATAATTTTATGAAAAGTAATTTAGTATACATATCTTAGGTTTAGATGGCACTAATTTGCATAATTAAAAGTTAATATAAGTAAAATCGCTCTAAGCGAAATTTTTTGCATAATAGGAATTTGCAAAATTATAACGAAATTTGACAAAACTGTAATCAAAACAATACCACCAAACCTATTGTAAACCGCAAAAATATGTTAGTTGATTTTAGACCTTAATACACTCAAAAAAAGACATTACTAAATTTTGGGAAACAATTTCCTTAAAAATAGTTTGAAAATTTTACCACAATTTAGTAAAATTAAACTAAAAGTTTGGAAATATTCTAAACTGTAAGGAAAAAACTTTAGTTTATATAATTTAAAGTTTTCCTTAAATGAAATTTCCTAATAAGTATATGAAAAAAACATTAGTAGAACACTTAAAAGAAAAACTTTGTATAAAATTCTGTAAAACAACTTACTTTTAATTTGATTAAACTAGGTTTCAGCAGATTTTTCTGCTAAAATGGATATTTTTACTCAAATCTCTGTCATTCAATATTAAAAAATAACAGAATCTTAACTGCACTGTTACTGATTCTGTTTGCTGAATTTAAAAATATTTTTGAACATATTTTTAGCAGATTGTTTTTAATTTTTCAGAAATAGTTTGCTTCGTATACCGTATACCGTTTATATCTGGTCTGATATGTTTACACAATTTATGTTAAACTCCATTTATAAAAAATAATTTTGGTAAGTTTACATTGTATACACTCAAAAAAATAAATCTGTAATGTTAGCAAAAAAAGCTTGTAAACCTACAAGAAAATTTGCTGATTTTGAACCCACAATTTTTTTGCTAAAGTTAGCAAAAATGTTTTGCCAATAATTAGTTAACAAAATTTTTATTTTTTTTAACTTAGTTCATACACATCTGAGGACCCCATTGGGTTCGGACCCCATAGGTCCAGACCCCGATGGGCCTAGACCTAGTTGGGTTCCTTAAAAATCGTCATAATTTTCGATCCAAAAATTGTGTCCGTTTCGCTCTACCTTGCTTAGTTTTTAAGATACGTGATTATAGGGGACCACTGGGGTCTTGAGAATTAAAAAACTCGATAACTTAAAAAATATTACTCGGAGAGCTTTTGACTGTTTTGCGGTCTTGTTCTACATGTTGAGAGCTACAAAAATGGTTTTGGACTTTTTGTTGTGTCGGCAATATTTACCGAGATATGAGCATTTTAAAATTTTCGGGAATGCTAACTTTTTTGGATCCAAAGTTAGGGCCCATTAGGGTCCACACATGTGAAGAGGACCGGCGATACTATGGAGATTCTAAGAACCAAAAAGGGCCTCCATTTTGCTCTATCTGGCTTAGTTTCCGAGATAGCGCCATTTTAAGTTTTCTGAAAATAAAAAAAAATTTACCATTTATTTTGCTAATATTAGCAAAAAATCTTGTAAAAATGTTGTCAACTCAATTTCAAATTTAGCAAAAGAAATTAGTTCAAAGCTTGTTTAAAATTGCTAATGTGCTAAATGAAGTTTACAAGAATTTTTTGCTGACATGCTAAATCTACTAACGTATTTTTTTGAGTGTACGAGGTGTATACGAATTGAAATGAATACAGCCATTAATTTTAAGACATATTTCTTAAAACAAAATTTAGTCTTTATATTTATCTCCTTAGATTTGAGGATTTTTATCACTGTTTTAGAAAATATTTCACAACTTGAGAAAAAAATATTTTTTCAAAAAACTTTAAATGGCGATGTCTCGACAACTAAGCCCTTTAAAGCAAAATGGGGCCATTTTTGGTTCGTTAGAAAAAATACAAAAAAAAAGACCCGCAATTTTACAAAATTTTAAATTAACCGATTATTTTTACAAAAAGCACATTCAAAATATATAAATGTGCGAAGAATATTAGTAAATTTACAAAATATGTAAAAATTAAATTAAAAAAATAACAAGATTTTTTTATTTTAATTTATTTTTAAAATTTTTACAAAAAAAATTGAAATAATTTTTTTTCTATAATGAAAATTGCTATGATTTTTGCTCTTACACTTAAATAAAAAGCTTCTTCATGCTAATCAGTGTTGCCAGAACTTGATAGTCAAAAACGGCTAAATTCATTCGAAAAAACGGCTAAAAAACGGCTAAACTAAATATTTTACTTTTTTAGGAAAAACTTTTGTAAATTTATATTTTGTTTAATTTTTACACATACAATTAAATCAACAGATCTTTGTTATATATTTGGTACGGTTTCGACTTATTGTAGATAAACCCTAGAGTTCAAAACTTTTTTCCAATGATTTAATTTTTTTAATGCAAAAACAAAAATTTAAAGTTTTTTTTAGTTATTTTAAATATTTTTTTTTTTGAGTGGAAACATTTTTTAGTTTATTTTTTTGTAGTGAAAAAACACTGCGTAAATTTTTTCTTAATTTTCTTTTTCTTCGCGCATTTGCAACACGTGAATTCTATGTAAAACATATTGCTCTAGGGACCATTTTCTCTGAAACCTGACTAGAAGAAAGGCAAAAATATATATTCCAGGAATCAGCAACCAGTCTTTAAGTTGAGTTTCTAACATAAGCGTATTTTTAACAGAGAAACAGGCATCGCTAAAACGTCTAAGATTTAGTACAACTTCAATGGTATGAATATGGAAAAAATATCCGTTGTTCGATTCCAGACTAGGATTAATAAAAATACAGACATATGAAACACAAGTACCTAATAACAAAACAAACCAACATTAAAAACCCTGCTGATGACAACATTAAAACTAGAGTGTTTTAAACCGGCAAGGGAATACAAGAAATGTAATTTTTAGAAATTAAATTTTCTTCTAAACCTATACATTAAATAAAATTGGAGCTTGTGCTTGATCTGCACTAAAAAAAAGGAATTAATTCTATATTTTAGTATAAAAAACACTAAAAATTACTTTTAAAGCTAAAAAAAATGGCTAAAAAATTGCTAAAATAATTTTGAAAATGGCTAAAAAAACGGCTAAGAGCTAAATGCATTTTTCTCCGGCTAAACGAGTTTAAAAGGAGCTAAATCTAGCCGGAAAATGGCTAAAATGGCAACACTGATGCTAATAAAAAACTACAACAGTATGATAAAATGTTGCATCAACTTTTGTCCAATGTAACGTGTCATCAATATGATGAAGCGGTGTCATCAATATACAGATTTTTTTTTTTATTTGAAAACATAAAAAAAAAATATTGAATTTCATTTATTTTTTTAATAATTTCAGTTTTACTTATTTTAAAAAAGTAAAATTTGGTCAAAGTTCAACGGTAATCACAAGTTATTAAACATCACGCACTGAAAAATTGAATTTAGATACAACTCACTTACACAAAAATTTGACTGATTTTGCTTGCGTATTTTTTTAATTTACGCTCACGCGAGTAACCTTTGAAATTTGAACTGAATATGGAAAATTACGTTATCTTTGCCCATCACTAGTTAAAGTGATCACAAACCCATTTTGTGTGAATTACGATGCGGATCATCAATTAATATTACCAAATATTTCATACGCCCCATGGTACATAACAACTAAAATATTATTTTGGTAATTTTTTGAGTTTTTTATAGTGTTTCCAATTATTCGACCCTGCCTGTTAACCGGTTAGGGCATTATTCGAAAATTGACGAAAATTGGTTAATCGGTTATTCGGGTCGATTAATCGGAAAAAGTGGCGATTAATCGATTAATCGTCAAATATAATGAAAAATTAATTTAAAACTATTTTTTAGAAGTAATGTAACAAAAAATAAAAGTATTTTAAGTAAAATTTCATTTTCAATTCTTATACACACACACACATAAAATTAGAATGAGTTTTAATTACTATTTTAATTGATTTTGCACCTATCACGAAAGTAATAGTATTAATTACTAAAATTTGTAAAAGTTCAATATCGTAAATTGCATTTATTCTCAATTCACGGAAATTTTCGAAATCTATTAAAAAATTTTATCATATCAATTAAAAAAATTATTATAAACAAAATCTAACTTTTTAAAATTTTTAATTAAAATGTTTTTCTTTAAAATTTTTGGTGTGCAGTTATTAAAGGGGAAACCCAAAACGCAATTAATTGAAATTTAGATATAATAAAAATTCCTAAATTTTATTTGGAATTTTCTAGATTTCAATCGGGATTTCTGAGTTTCAATTGGCCATTTCCGTTTTTCAATTGGATTTCAATCGGGATTTCAATTGAGATTTCTGAATTTTAGTAACTCTTCAGAAACTGAATTATCTTTTCTGAATTTCATTTAGAATTTAAAAATTTTAATTTTGCTTTTCTAAATTTCAATTGAGATTTCTTAATTTCAGTAGGCTTCTGTAAATTTCAATTTTGTCAAATTGGGAGTTTGTGAATATCAATTGGGATTTCTAAATTTTAATAAGCTTTTCTGAATTTGGTTTGAGCTTTCGTAAATTTTAACTGGGCGTTTTTGAATTTCGATTTGGATTTCTGAATTTGAATTAACTTTTATGAATTTCAAGTGGAATTTTCTGAATTTTATTTGGGATTTTCAATATGGCGTTTGAAAACTTTAATTAGGATTTCTGAGTTTTAAATGATTAAATTTGTAATTTTGCTTTTCTAAACTGTTAATTGCTGGTTTCTGAATATTTTTTTTTCTGTAGTTTTGACTTTTTTCGAAAGTGATTGTAAAAAAGAGGAAGTGTTTCAAAAAAATTATAGTAGAATATAGCAAGGTTGGCAATCGATACCCACCCAAAATAACGGTATTTGGCTATTGTACCGCAACCAATTAAGATATGGACATTTTTAAAAGCGATTATGAAAGTCAATAAAATTTCTAATATTTTTGATGTCTTACTTCGTGTTTGTACCGGTTGCTTTTCGAAATATAGGCCAATACCTTTATAATACCGTTTGAAACGGTATTTTAAAGGTATTGGCCTAAATAACGAAAATGAACCGGTACAAACACGAAGTAACACATCAAAAATACTAGAAATTTCATCTACTTTCATAATCGCTTTTAAAAATGTCCATATCTTTATTGGTTGCGGTACTATAGCCAAATACCGTTGTTCTGGGTGGGTATCGATTGCCAACCTTGGAATATAGAGATAATATTAACCGGTTAATCGAACCATTTTAACCGATTAATCGGGTCGAATAATTATTTGTGTTTTAAATTATTTGTTTCGACATTAACCGAAATAGAGGCGATTAATCGAGGAATCGGTTAATCGATTAACCGAATTGGAAACACTAGTTTTTTACTTTTTATACCCTCCAACCACAGTATGGGGGTATACTCACTTTGTCATTCCGTGTGTAACGCATCAAACTATCGGTCTATGACCCCATAAAGGAATTACAAAAATGCGTATCACTGATATATATTTATGATCAGTGATGGATTCAAAGACATTCTAGCGATGTCCGTCCGTCTGTAGTTAACACGATGCGGTCCAAAACAAAACAGCTAGACTCCCGACATTTGGCACGAATATGTCTTATGTTCCTAGGCAGGTTAAGTTCGTAAATGAGCAAAATCGGACCGGGGGAAAAAAGTTCCCCTTGAAGAACTAAACCAACATAAAAAAATACCATTTTTTTACATGATTTTTTGTGTTTTTGTTTAACAAATGCAACATTTTTATGCTACAAGAAGTTTAAAGTCCTGCACTTGTATCCAGAGATTTAGAAAATTTATTTTTTTTTCGGTCCGCCTCCATTTTATGGGCGTGAAATATTTTTTTTTAAATAATGATAGACTTGTATTTCATAAGAAAGAATTTTAAACACATAGTCAAGAAGAAAATTGCCCCCCAATTACCACTACCAACGCCCCTCCCCCCAAATAAAACGGCCTGCAATTTGTATACCCTCCAACCACAGTATGGGGGTATACTCACTTTGTCATTCCGTGTATAACGCATCGAAATATCGGTCTAGGACCCCATAAAGTATATATTTTATTGATCAGTGATCGATTCTAAGACATTCCAGTGATGTCCGTCCGTCTGTATGTAGAAGACACGAAACAGTCCAAACTAAAAGAGCTAGCCTCCTGAAGTTTGGCGCGAATATGTCTTATGGTTAAGTTCGGAGATGGGCAAAATAGGACCTGGGGAAAAAGTTCCTTGAGGAACTAAACCAACTTCTCAAATAACGCAATTTTTTTACAGGTTTTATTACACTTTTGTTAAGCAAATGGCACATATGAGGTCATATCGGGCCAATTTTCGGATCAGATCATATATGAACATATATGGAGTCATATATGATAATATATGGTTATATAAATCCATATATGATCCATATATCTTCATATATGATCATATATATTTCATTTTTACCCGGGGTTGGAAGAAGTTGTAAGTCATGCACTTGGACCCCGGGCATTCGAATTTTTTCGACCCGCCCCCGCATGGATATTAAAAAAGGATTTAAATAATGATAAAATTGTATTACTTAATTGCAAAAAGCATAATAAACACTCTTTCTTGTTGAGTTTAAAAAGGTTTTTTTTAGTCCCCAAAGTTTGTTATAAAAGACTAAAAGAAATTTGAAAGTTCTACTTGTAATCAATTTCTAATTCGTAAGTTCTAATATAAACTAATTTAAGCATCTTTGCATTTATTTGAAGCTCTGTCTCATATAGTTTCTACACAATTGAGAATGTCAACTACTCACACAAATAGGTCATTGATTTTGGCAGAACGGGTGTTGCAACATATTAACGTAATATTTTGCACAGAATAACTGCAATAACCGGGTCAAGTTGAAGGTGTTTAACAAGTTATATTTTCTCTTATTAAAAAAGATTATTAATATACAATTCCAATTGCTTTGTTCCTTGAATAGAAAATTTGTCATATGAGTCATTTGGCATCAAATGTCTCACATCAAATATTAATATTTTCACTTTAAAAGATCAAATATACACTATTAAGAGCTTTGATTTATTGATTAATTTCATTAAATGATAAGTTTAATTATTTTTTAACATCACTCATTTTTATTGTTTGAGGAAGAAAAAATTAGAGAAACAAAAACAACTAAGAGTATGTAATAAAAATTCACATAATTAATAACAAAATCAGGAAAATATAAAATAAAACTATAAAAAGTATCAGAAAAATAAAAAAAATTAATTATAAAAAATACGTGAAAATTTAAAAAAAAATTATTAACATTTAGAAAAAAATTTAAGAGTGTTAAATTCGGCTGTGCCGAATCTTTTATATCCTTCAAAATGTTTAAAAAATTAAAAAAATAAAATTACTGCGGCGTTTTTATGTAAGAACAAGTTTAAAGTTCTGCATTTGGAACCAGGGGGATTAAAAAATGTCGATTCTTTTTGCCCGCCCTCTTTTGTGCTCGTGGATATACTTAAATAATGATAAAGTATTATAACAAAGTATTTACAAAAAGTATTATAAATAAATTTGTAAACATTTACTGCTAGGGAAAAGGTGTCTCCCAATGACCCCTATCGATTCCAAAAAAAACCTACCCATCCCAAAAAAAAACCTACCTGTACAATTTTTTTCACTTATTTTTTTTTACATGTTGGACAGTGTAGCAAATTCGGCACAGCCGAATTTAACACTCTGTTGTTACACTTTGAGTTAAATTTAAATAAATAATGGAAAAATTTATAAACTCTTTTTAAGGAAATTGTGTCTCAAAATTTAGATAGGTCTTTTTGTTGAGAGTGTTTTCAAAAAATCATAAAAATTTTAAAAGGTATAAAAAAAACCGAAAATTACAAAAATTCTGAAAAAAGATTAGAAACATTGGAAAGTTATAAAAAAACAACAAAAAATCAGGAAAATACTAAAAAAAGGTTGGGGGTAATTAATAATTCAGCACAGACAAAAATTGAACGCATACTTGTTATATCCTCCACTCTAGTATACAGTGGGCGACAATACATTGGAAACTTTTTTTTTCAATAGTAGATGCAATTTGTTAAAGACAAAGTTAACAATACTAAACCACAGACTAATACAGACTCGACATAAGTGACAGGTGTCAAAAAAGTAGTTCTGAACCATATGGTTAATATTTTCAAATTATTCTACGAATTAGGTTAGAAAGAGAAAACTGATATAACGCGCCATAAGAAAAATGGATGCCAGATCGGATTTTGTTGTTTCACTCACTCCTAAGTCGTAGAAAGTGTTGCCATGTTAGCGTAAAACGGACTAAAACCGCTGTGTTTTTCTCCCAAAATCGCTTAGTTTTTCCCCATTTTTTCTTATAAAACCCTACTGTCGAGTCTGTATTTAGTCTGTGACTAAACGTTATTATTATCAAACAAATATTATTTCAAAAAATGTTATCTAGGTAATTTACAAAGCTTTAATATAAGCTTAATGGCGTCCAGAATGAGTAAATTACGATTTACGCCTATTTACTCAAAATTAATATGGGCATATTTGATATCAGATTAAAGGTATTTAAAATACATATCTCGTGATGCTAACGTCGTACCAAAAAAGTAAATATTTTTCGACTTATTAACGAAAATATCCTAAAATGTTGGTATTTTACTCAATATGACAAAAAGTTGTGCATGTTTGGACAAGTTCTTTGCACCCGAAGATAGGTTTTCCAAAGACCTTTCATTTGGTATATAACATGACTGGGTTTCTTTGTATAATATAGGAGATAAACGCAAAAAAATGAAAAATGACCGTTTCTTCCCCCCCCTAATTTTCACACCCTAAATATGAATTTGGACCGCTAAAAAAAATACGTGTCCCTCTATTTTTCCTGCTCTACCGTTAGATAATAATAACGTTAAGTATTTGTAATTTTGTCTTTAACAAATTGCATCTACTATAAAAAAGTTTACAATGTATTGTCGCCCACTGTAAGTTTGTCATTTCGTTTGTAACACCTCGAAATATTGGTCTGGCACCCCATACAGTATATATATTCATGATCCTAGATTGATTTTAAGACGATATAGCGATGTCCTTCCGTCCTTCTGTCTGTTTGTTACAAACACGCTAACTTTTGAAAGACTTAACGGAGGCTTCTAACTTTCGAAAGACAATTCTGAGGGTCCTGAAGCTTGTAATCTATATTCGACGGTCAGGCCGCTGGTATGGTTCTTATTGAATTTCAGCCAAATCGGTTCAGTGCACGCACAGAGGTAAAAACCGGCCAAAACTAAAAAAAAAAAGTTTTCTTTTTTTCCAAATTGATGCCAAATGAGAGCTAACGCTTCAAAACATGCGATTACAAAGTTTTGTGTCAATCCCTTGACTAGTTTAGGTTTTATAACGAAACAAAGTTGAGTATTTGCATTTTTTTTTTTATTTAAAAGTTGTGATTTGCAACTTTGAAATCGAAGTACGCTTAACTTAAAAAAAATGTTTGCCTTGAAATTGATATATTTTGAAAATTTAGGATTATTTTTACATGTCATATGCATTTCGGTAATTTCGAGTGCGTGGATCAATTTAAACAGTGGTGGTGAAAATAAATCTAAAAAAATAAAAAATGTATGAAAAATACACACTTTGGAGAGCCCAAAAAAATACTTTTTGCTCAAAATTGCTCTTAAGTCGCTATACCACAAATTAGTGTAAGGGTTCCCAAGTAAATACTAAATAACATCAGAACCAAGTTTAATCAAGTCTTTCAGTTAGAGCCTTTTAAAGTCGGGTCATTTATATAAAATAAAGAGAATTCTTTTTGAGCTGTGGAAATCACATAAACACAGAAAAAATTTGAAACAAATTTCAATCAACAAAAACGCGGATTCAATCAATTTTTTAATTGAAATTCCTTCAATTAAGAAAATTGTTATACCAATCATCAAACTGTAGGTGATTGATTGAAAATTTTTTCAATCAAACATTTTTTCGATTTTAATCAAAAATTTGATAAATTTTTTACTTATAGTCAATCAAAATAATGATTGATTTAACAAATGAATTGTAAGCTTATGACAAAATTATTAAAAAATTCATCTTTTTTGCTTTCCAATATGTTGCAAACAATAAAAAAAGTAAAACCCGGTTATTTGGTATATTTTTGAATTAATGTACATATTCAAATAAATTAAAGCAAAAAAAAATCTAGTATGTTAAAAATTTGTAATTCGACAGTTAAAGAAAATAACAAAAATTTCAATCAAAACATTGCACGGTGAGCCTCAGCGATGTTTAGGTTGAACTTTAGTGTCGACGAAAAGTGTAAGCGCAGTTCGATTTCTACAAGATTAAATGTCACAAAACTGTTAACAGTGAAATCGTAGCTGCTCGCATTCGCGAGATAACGCGAAATTAGTGTTTTTGTATTTTTTAAAATTTTGACATTGAAGTTATTTAAATTTTTTCAAAAACTGAGTATACAGTTTTAATTGTATTTATTTAAAGGTCACAAAACAGTAAACATCAAAGTCCAATCTTCTTTAGTTTACGAGAAATCGCGAAATTATTTTTTTTCTGTTTTTGTTTTCGTTTTTTATCTTTAGATAGGTTTCTTAAAAGTTTCGTAAAAACATGGTATGCAGTTTTACTTGTGCTTGATCAAAGGTCACACAGCTGTTGACATCGAAATTGTCGGTGTTAAATTTCGCGAGTTATCGCGTAATTATATAATTTTTTTTTTATTACTTATTTACAACCGGTTCTTTAGAAATATTAAAAAAAGTGGTATGCAGTTTGATTTGAGCATGTTGGAAGAAATTAAAACTACCCACAAAAAAATTATAGCTGCTCACTTTCGCGAGAAATAGCGAAAAACAGCTTTTTGGGGGTATTTATTGTTTTGATTAAAAAAAGAAGTTAATTTAACATTGTTGAAAAACATGAAATGCAGTTTGATTCGCTATTGATTAAAGGTGATAAGGCTGTTACCACTTAAATTCTAGCTGCTCAATTCTTCGAGATATCGCTTGTTAACTGTTTTGTGACCTGTCAATAAATACAATTAAAACTGCATACTCAGTTTTTGAAGATATTTAAAAAACTTCATTGTCAAAATTTTATAAAATACAAAAACACTAATTTCGCGATATTTCGCGAATGCGAGCAGCTACGATTTCGCTGTTAACAGTTTTGTGACATTTAATCAAGTAGAAATCGAACTGCGTTAATACTTTTCGTCGACACTAAAGTTGAACCTAAACATCGCTGAGGCTCACCGTGATTGATTGACTCATTTAAATTTTGTTGATCAATAGATTTATTTGAAAATTTTTAGCCAATAATTTTTTGTGTGAAAAAAAGAAGATGGATGAAATCTGACAATTAAGACAACATTTTAAAACACCTTCAATTTATTTTTTCGCGAACAAAAAAAAATTTTCGCGGAAAAAAAAATTCCGCGGAAATTTTGTTTTTTTCGCGAAATTGGTTTTTTATTATATTCTTAACCTACCTACAACATTTTATAAGTTTATATAAAAAATTAAAGAAATTATAGGGTTTTGGCCGGAATTTACCACTGTGCAGTGGTTTAAAAGTTCTTAGCAAAACAGTAAATTTCAGATTGGTTTTACCTGAAATTCACGTGTTGAAAAACCCGAGCTTTAAAAAAAACAAGCTTTAAAAACATTGGTAAGTTACAAAGTTACTTTACAAAGTATTTTTGTCACTCAGAAATGTTTTTACACTAAAAAAACTTTACGCTCAAAAAATATTTACACTCAAAAAAAAGTAATTTTTCTCTTTTTTACAAAAATTACAAAAAAAAAAAATTTTTTACTCCAAATAAAATATTTCTAATCAAAACTGTTAATTTTTTTTCACGTTAAAAAATTTACTATACTTCCTTGGAGGGTATTTCTACTTGTTTATAAATTAAATTTTGAATGAATTCTTTTAAATTTCTGTTTAAAATCTAAATGCATTTAATACTTACAGTTGCAAGAATTTGCTTTTGGCTATCGGTGATTTCTGGTAAACCGGACATTATTCTGATTTGTTGTTTTGAACTAATTTAAATTGTTGTTTGGTATATTTACTTAATTTATTGACACGTTGGATTGCACTACTATTTATTTCAATATCATCAGCTGACTTTCACAAAAATGAATTTCACTTTTCTTTTCGGCGCGCTAGATGAAATAAAATAATTTCTAAAATCACAAGAAAAACGAAAGAATTAGAAAATACGATTTTAATTTACATACATTTTACAAGTATCTTTAGATTTCTTATTTTTATTTTATTCGGTAGATATTGTATCTTTTTCATAAATTGTATTTCAATGTCGCACAATATGTAGAACTTTAAATGTTATTTTGTATCTTTTAAATGCTTTGGTGAACACACACTTTCTTTTAATTGTATTTCCGTAATGTATTCCAAATAATTTACATGCATATGTAGGGTTTTCACCTTATTATATTTAATGATTGATGTTGGTATTATTAAAATTATATTATAATTTATTTTTTTTTGGATAATTATTTGTCTCCGAACTATATTTTAAGTTTTGTAAATTATTTCATTTTCCAAACACTCACACTTTATCATAAATATAATATTGCTCTAAAGTAGATTTACGAACTCTGTACACATACGTTGTTGAAGCTTGCGCGTTTTTTAAACAACTGGTTGTTGGAGCACTACTCTTCGGTGTTTTAATAAAAAAAAATATATTTTAAACTCTTTCGTTTTGTTTCAAGTTTGCATTTACTCCAAATTGGGGTTTCGGCCAGGGTTGTCAGATGTGGCGATTTCTCGCCCAAACATGGTGATTTTGAAATGTGTTTGGCGGCGGGATTTTGAATTTGGCGAAGCACAGTGATTGTGATGTATTGGCAAAAATTAAAACAAAAGCTATGGTAGCTGTTTCAATAAGGTAATTCACAAAAAAAAGTGAAAATGAAAATTTCCGAATTTTTTAACGTAATTGAAATTTTGCGATTTCTGGCGATTTTTAACATGCGATTTAGCGTTAAACATAAAAAAAAAAAATCTGACAACCCTGGTTTCAGCATATGATAAGATAAAATTGAGTGTGGTGGAGCACTTGATTTTTTGCTTAAAATTTTAGATGCAACAGCTGTTTGCTGGCTGTTGTTATCACAAGGTAAAATTAATGAAAACACATAAAAAACAACTTTGTTAAATTTGTGTGCTTTACCTTTGTCTGCTCACTGTAATATTTATTCTCTTTGTTTTTGTATGTCAAAGATGCCAGATTTTCTTTTACATTTGGTCGATTTTATAAGACTTTATACACAAATGTTGTACATATTTACAATAAGTGAGAGTGTTAGATTCGGATGTGCCAAATATTTTATACATATAAAAAAAAAATAAAAAAAATTTCTTAGGAGATTTTTGGGGAGTGGGTCGCGGAAGGGCCGCCGAGTGATGTTGGGAACAACTTTCCTCGCAGGATAAATGTTACAAATTTCATATATTATGCTTTTTGTACTTAAGTGATACAATTTTATCAGTATTTAAAATATATTTTCATATCCACACCTACAAATGACGGCGGACCGAAGAAAAAAATTAATTTTCTAATCCCCTGGGTCCAACGCAGTACTTTTTGAATTTCAAGTGATTTTTCTCGAATCCTTATTGTTAACTTTAAAATTTTAAAGAAAATTGACAAATTTTCATAGAAATGCTCACATGGAATATTTCAATTTCAAATGGTTTAAGTTTGACAAGACTTAGTGCCAGTTTACAGAAGGCGAACGCTACACACGAACGAAAATTTTACATGTATTTTGTTGTTGTTACAATAATAAAACACATGCAAAATTTTCGTTCGTGTGTATCGTTCGCCTTCTGTAAACTGGCACTTGGTTTAAACAAGCACTGATCCAGCTTTAAAATTTGGGGAAAGGGGGTTAACTTTTTGTATCTATAATTTTCCAAGTTTTGTTCTTAAATTGTTCTTAATTTTAATGACCCAATATCAAGTTTTTTTTTTGCGTGTTGTATGTTTGTTCTAATAAATGTTGCATTTCGCACTTTGCGAGGGTAAAAATTCTGACGTGAATACCGTCAGTGTATTTTTTCGTCATTTATTATAATTATACGTTTGTAAGATTACTCATACGTATTTAAGATTACTCATACGTATGTATATTAGGTTGGCACGATTACTGACTTTTTTTGAATTTCGTCGATATCCGGAAAATTATGGTTCGTTTTGGTCTAAAAACTCTAGGTTTAAATGTTTAGCCAAATCGGACAAAATCAACCTGGGTCTTTGGGGGGTTAAGTTTTGCCCTAAAAAATTTTTGTCCAGATGCAAACGAAATTTTTTTTTCGATTTTTTAATTTTTTGTTTTTTTAATTATTATTTTACTTGATTAGCCTTCCCAGCAGAAATTTTGCTGAACGTTCAGCAGCTTTTGGAAGGGGAACTTGAGTAAAGGAGCGCATCCAATTGCGCTGAATTCATGCATGATTCCCCAAGGCGATGTCCCACTTTAGAGCGCTAGTTGGATACACAGAAACAGCGCTCTTTAGATGCACTGAAATCACGTGTCTTTAGAGCGCTGATTTAAGCAGAATAAAGATGCTGTAAATTCATGTATCTTTTTAGCGCTGATTTAAGCAGATTAAAGATGCAGTGAATTCATGTATCTTTGTAGAGCTGATTTAAGCAGAATAAAGATGCTGTAAATTCAAAGTTGAAATCAAATAACTAAAATTTAAAAAAATATAACAAAAAAATTCATTCGTTTTACTTTACAAAACTTTATTTATGTGAAACAAAATGAAAAAAAAAAAAAATCGGAAGTGAACATCAAAAAAATATCGGACATTTTCATTTTCACATTTTTTATGGGATTTTTTTTTTGGGAACAGCGGTCAAAGATGCTATGATTGAAGCGCTCTTTGCAGCGCTGATTAATGCGCAATAATGATGCAGTCAAATCATGTGTCTTTGTCTAAAACTCATGTTTTTTTATTCAAAAAGTGTTAAAAATATTAAAAAGGAAAGCAAGTGTGAAATTTTATCAAAAAATAATTACACATTATAAGTTTTATATAAAAAATCTTAAAAAAAAATTAAAAATTTTTCCCCTTCCTTTTACTGCATCCCTAAGAGCGCTGTTTGGATGCGCTACGGTATGCTATAAACAGATGCTGTGTCGCCAAAATCTCGATTTATTTCTGCTGGGTTTGGTTTCATATTCATGAAGAATTTGGCTTAAAACAAAAAGGAAAATTACAGTCGGTCAAGGGCGATGCGGACATATATTTGATATGTCCGACATATATTTGATATTTTTCTTTACTATGTGACCACTACGGTGGTTCATTTTTGGACTTTTCTCTTTGATGAAATTATAATACCCGCCAAAAGTGTCGGTACTAGGCACGTACGCAGGCATTTATTTGGGGGGTAAATTTTTATTTTTAAATTTCGTTTTTTTTTTAAACCTAAGTTTTTTTACATATTGAGGGCCTATATTCAAAACCCTCAATCTTCCATTTTCACGAAAATAACTTTTTGTAAAATTCAGAACAATATTTTATTAGCATTTTTGGTTTTCTCTATCTTTTACACACTTAATTTCTCTGAATGCAGAACCCTCTATCTTTTCAAATAATTAATTTGTAATTATTTTTTTTTGAATAATTCCATCATGCATTACATGTTTTCATACTAAATTTTGCATACTGAACATGAATTTGTCAACAAAATTCCAGAACCACGATTTTGGTCCACTGATGCTAATTTTTTGAAAATTTTTGTTTGACTTTTTTGAAAAATATGGCTCAAAACTTTGATGTCTTGTGTATATTATGAAACAAAAATTTAAATCTTAAAAATCGCGATGCTGATCAGCATCTATGAACCAAAATCGCGTTTTTAATTTTTTTACTATTTTTTACATAACATGCTCAACAGTTTGTCAACTTTGAATTCAAGATTTGTCAAGATGAATTCGGTAAAAAAATAATTTTTGTCTTAAAAATCAGCACCTGTTTACCATAACCGCGATTTCGGCCGTTATCATAAATAAATCACGTTAAAAATTTACCGATGTCGTAAATGAAATCATAATAATTAATTTTTATTACAATGCAAAACCCTCTATCTGATCATTTTTATTCATGTACTTTGTTAATATTTTTGAGAAACAAAACCCTCTATCTATCCTTTAAAATCCCCAATAGTGCAAAATTTTAAAATCGAATCATATGTGAGATTCAGTAGTTGATTTTAAAAAAATATTGTAGAATATCGAATTTTAATTACTCTAACAATACGCGAAATAAACAGTTTTTTGGCTCTCCTGAAAAGTTGTGTTTTTTAAGATAGAGGGTTTTGAATATAGGCCCATGATATACATTTTGAGTTACTTTGTCCCGAAAATGGTATCTTTTTGAAATTTCATTTGGTAATAGGGTCATTATTAGTGAAATCAATCATGAATATTTTTGACCCCCTCCGATATTGATGAAATTTAGTTAAGTTCTTACACTACGTAAAAAACTAGCAAATGCAAATGTTCAGCCCTCTAAGTCAATAGGGGCCGAAAATACGGAGGGTCAAAATTTCCCCCAAAATCTTCCAGTCGCGACACTTTACACCGTAAAAACTTAATATAGTTGGTTCTATTATAGCTAGCAAGCCCATTTTTGGTTTGTTTTGAAGCTCATAATATGCTCTACAAGACCTACCATAACCAAAATATTTTCGAAAAAAATAAGGTCGTGATAAAGGGAGGAGAAAATGGGGAGGATGGTATCCCCCGATTTTTTTTTTACTTGATAATCTTATAGAGAAAGTCCTAAAGAATATATTCTAAAATTTTTAAGTTGGGACAACAATGGGATCACTCAAAATCAAAATTTTTCACAATTTTCCCAAAAATCTCCAAATCGCAACACTCTTGAACCTTAAAATTTTAATATCATATGTGCTATTGAAGCTATAGAGTCCATTTTTGTTTGTTTTAAAGCTTATAGTACGCTCTACAATACCTACCTTAACCAAAAAATTTTAGAAAAAAGGAAGGGTGCCCCCCTTATTTAAAGGTCGTGGCAAATGGTGGAGGAAATGGGGGTAAAGTATCCCCCGATTTTTTTTTTACTTGGTATTCTCAAAGTGCAAGTCCTAATAAACATATCCTAAAATTTTTATGTTGGGACAACAATCAGATCGACCAAAATCAAAATTTTTCACAATTTCCCCCAAAATCTTCAAATCGCGACACTCTTGCACATTACAAATTTAATATCGTGGACTGTATTGTAGCTACAGAGTCCATTTTTGGTTTGTTTTAAAGCTCTTAATATGGTCTACAATATTACTATCACAAAAAAAATAAAAAAATTAGGGGTGCCTCTTGTATTAAAAGATCGTGGCAAGGGGGGATCGGGGGATAGTATCCCCCAATTTTTTTTACCTTGTTTTTTTTTAAGAGTAAGTTTTAGAGAGCATATCCTGAAATTTTTATCTTGGGACTCCAATGGGAGGCGCAAGAATGTCGCGATTTGTTGATTTTGGGGGAAAATTAAAAATTTTGATTTTGGTCGATCCCATTGTTGTCCCAACATAAAAATTGTAGAGTATGTTCATTAGGACTTACACTTTGAGAATACAAAGTAAAAAAAAATTGGGGGATACTTTCCCCCCATTTCCTCCACCCTTTGCCACGACCTTCAAATAAGGGGGGCACCAATTCCTTTTTTTGGAATTTTTTTTTGGTTTTGGTATGTCTTGTAGTGCGTATTATAAGCTTTAAAACAAAAAAATGGGCTCTTTAGCTACAAAAGCACTTATGATATCAAATTTTTAAGGTTAAAGAGTGTTGCGATTTGGAGATTTTGGGGAAAATTGTGAAAATTTTTGATTTTGAGCGATCCCATTGTTGTCCCAACTTAAAAATTTCAGAATATATTCTTTAGGACTTTCTCTATAAGATTATCAAGTAAAAAAAAATCGGAGGATACCATCCTACCCATTTTCTCCTCCGTATATCACGACCTTAAAATAAGGGAGGTAACCCTTATTTTTTTTCGAAAATTTTTTGCTTATAGTAGGTCTTGTAAAGCATATTATGAGCTTCAAAACAAACCAAATATGGGCTTTCTAGCTATAATAGAACCAACGATATTAAGTTTTTACGGTGTAAAGTGTCGCGACTGGAAGATTTTGGGGGAAATTTTGACCCTCCGTAAAAACAAACGATATTTTAGTTATTTTAACTGTTTAAATTTTTTTATTTTGTGAAGTAAAAATAAAATTTTTTGAATAACAAACTACAAAAACCGTACTTCTATACGGAGTACTTTTATACGGAATAATCAGTCACAAATATATTTTTGTAGTTTATTGTTTTTACAACTGTATAAATCATTCAATATTTTATTTTCCTTGAAAAACAAACGATAAAACGTTTAAAACAACTTTAACTAAAAACTTTTTGAATAACCGTAAATAGTTACTGTAAAACTTTTCTGGGTGTAGGAATTCTTGTAAAATAGAAGGTAGCAAAAAATAAAGTAAAATCACTAGAAATCCTTGTACTTAAGTTTTATCGCTTCAAAAAAATTGTAAATTTTAAATTTTATTGGTTTAAAGCTTGTAAAATTACAAAAAGCTCGTAATTTCAACTAGAAATTCTCGTTAAATAGGAGGTAGCAAAAAATAAAAGTTACAACCAGTTCTTTTCATTTTACAATGTTTTTTTTAGTGTTGGGTCTCCGACTGATATTTTGATGCGTTACACACGGAATAACAAAGCGAGTATACGCCCATACTGGGTATAATCATATAAGAGCTTAATCTTAAAAGCTTTATAATCAATATTAATATGGAAAGATAAAGTTAACTTTCTTTTGACATATTTATATATTTTCAGACACTCAGACTGTTCTAAATACTTTTATCAATATGGAAATCAGGGGTTGTTTTCAAATTTTAATTGATTTTATGAATGGAAATCGTAGAGGTTTTTTTAACCCTTAACCCCTTAACAACCACATGCAAGTAAACTTGCCAAAGCGAAATTTGGAATGTAGATTTTTCAGATTTTCCAGGTTACTATCTGATTAAAAACCTACATATATGTTTTTTTCTTTTCTTTTGATAAAAAACAAAGATTTTGCTTACAAAATTTGAATTTTTTAACAAAAGGCTACCATATTTCCTCATTTAAAAAAATCGTCATTTTGTTCCTGGCGAAAATGAAAAATAGTCAATCGTCATTTTAGTAAATTTGACTTCAAAAATCGTCAAAATGACGTTAAATCGTCAAAGTTGGCAGCGCTGTTTGTGTGTGTGTTTTTACACTAATTAAGGATCTAAAAAAAGAAATATCAAATCGGTACATGTTTGGACTGGGGACCCATTTTCCGGCAAGCACTGGTTTAGGTTATTATATGGTCGGTATTGACCGACTATAACTTTCTTACTTGTTTTCTGTGTAATATAGCCGATAAGCCGAGACACCCCAGCCTTAAATTCATTTCTTTCATATATATTTTAAGTTTCATACAAATCGGTGCATAACGGTTGCAATGCTCCTCTTGTAAGCGTTAAAATATTACCATACAGAAAATATTATCATTACTGAAGGCGCCTTTACAAATGGGTTAATCGCTTTAGATAACAGTTATAAATAATGTTTAGTTCCAATACCTAACAGCCGCATATGAAATTTATCTATCACAAATCTGACACCGAAGTGATTTTTGCCTAAATAAACAAAATTTGTATGCAAAAAAAAAATATTCTCATAGGGTCATTATTAGTGAAATCAATCATGAATATTTTTGACCTCCTCCGATATTGATGAAATTTGGTTAAGTTTTTACACTACGTAAAAAACTAACAAATGCATATTTTCAGCCCTCTAATTCAACAGGGGCCGAAAATACGAAGGGTCAAAATTTCCCCCAAAATCTTCCAGTCGCGACACTTTACACCAATGGTTTCCAACCTTTGATTCTCGCCCCACTAGGGGGCAATTTGAAGGTTCCAGGGGGGCAACGAACATATTTTCAGGATTTCTTTAGTCAAATTAACTAAAAAAATAGTAAAAAATTAGTAAAATTAACTACAAAATCATTTTTTTAGCAATATTAACTACAAAAATTTTGTTAATTGTTTAAAATTTTTACTAAAAACTTAGTTTAAATGCTTATTTTACAAAAAATTTGCTAAGCCAGTAGTAATTTTTTATTACAAACAAAAATTAGAAAAATTATCAAATTTTTCTTGGGTGTAGGGGGGACAAGGCAGTTTTTTTAACTTAAAAGTGGGGCGTGGCGTAGAAAAGGTTGGGAACCATTGATTTACACCGTAAAAACTTAATATCGTTGGTTCTATTATAGCTAGAAAGCCCATTTTTGGTTTGTTTTGAAGCTCATAATATGCTCTACAAGACCTACCATAACCAAAAAATTTTCGAAAAAATTAAGGGTTACCTCCCTTATTTTAAGGTCGTGATAAAGGGAGGAGAAAATGGGGAGGATGGTATCCCCCGATTTTTTTTTTACTTGATAATCTTATAGAGAAAGTCCTAAAGAATATATTCTAAAATTTTTAAGTTGGGACAACAATGGGATCACTCAAAATCAAAATTTTTCACAATTTCCCCTAAAATCTCCAAATCGCAACACTTTTGAACCTTAAAAATTTAATATCATAAGTGCTATTGTAGCTACAGAGCTCATTTTTATTTGTTTTAAAGCTTATAGTACGCTCTACAATACCTACCTTAACCAAAAATTTTTTGACAAAAAAGGAAGGGTGCCCCCCTTATTTAAAAGTCGTGGTAAAGGGTGGAGGAAATGGGGGGAAAGTATCCCCTGAGTTTTTTTTTTACTTGGTATTCTCAAAGTGCAAGTCCTAATGAACATATCCTAAAATTTTTATGTTGGGACAACAATCAGATCGACCAAAATCAAAATTTTTCACAATTTCCCCCAAAATCTCCAAATCGCGACACTCTTGCACATTACAAATTTAATATCGTGGACTGTATTGTAGCTACAGATTTTTGGCTTGTTTTAAAGCTCTTAATATGCCCTACAATATTACTATCACAAAAAAAAAAATAAACAAAATGAGGGGTGCCTCTTGTATTAAAAGATCGTGGCAAGGGGTGGGGGAATACTATCCCCCAATTTTTTTATCTTGTTTTTTTTTTTAAAGAGTAAGTTCTAGAGAGCATATCTTGAAATTTTTGTCTTGGGACTCCAATGGAAGGCGCAAGAATGTCGCGATTTGTTGATTTTGGTCGACTCCATTGTTGTCCCAACATAAAAATTGTAGGCTATGTTCATTAGGACTTGAACTTTGAGAATACCAAGAAAAAAAAAAATCGGAGGATACCTTCCCCCCATTTCCTCCACCCTTTGGCACGACCTTCAAATAAGGGGGGCACCAATTCCTTTTTTTGGAAATTTTTTTGTTTTGGTATGTCTTGTAGAGCGTATTATAAGCTTTAAAACAAAGAAAAATGGGCTCTGTAGCTACAAAAGCACTTATGATATTAAATTTTTAAGGTTAAAGAGTGTTGCGATTTGGAGATTTTGGGGAAAATTGTGAAAAATTTTTATTTTGAGCGATCCCATTATTGTCCCAACATAAAAATTTTAGAATATATTCTTTAGGACTTTCTCTAAAAGATTATCAAGTAAAAAAAAAATCGGGGGATACCATCCTCCCCATTTTCTCCTCCGTATATCACGACCTTAAAATAAGGGAGGTAACCCTTATTTTTTTTCGAAAATTTTTTGGTTATGGTTGGCCTTGTAGAGCATATTATGAGCTTCAAAACAAACCAAATATGGGCTTTCTAGCTATAATAGAACCAACGATATTAAGTTTTTACGGTGCAAAGTGTCGCGACTGGGAGATTTTGGGGGAAATTTTGACCCTCCGTGTTTTCTCCCACTGTTTACTTACTGGGCTGAAAATAAGTGTACATTAGTTTATTACTTAGTGTTGCAACTAAACCAAATTTCATCAAAATCGGAGGGGGTCACGAAAATTTTTAGCTATTTTTGATTGATTTCACTAAGACTGACCCAATAGCAAAACCATTATGCGTATTACAGAGCTGATAATGGGGAAAATAATCAAAAATAAAAATGGAGTCTGTCTTTGCCTCCATACAACCGGTTAAATTCGTAGTGTATTTTGTCAAAAAAACATATTTTTTGTTTTGACCGCTATTGGTGTCAAAAGTCGCGAAATGTTTAGTACATTAAGGGAAAAATATTAAAAAAGTTTTCATGGAATAACTTTGGTCCACCAGTGCATTTTAAGAAGAAAAAAATCTAAATTTTTTGCAATATTGAGCTTTAAATTTTCAAATTGACGTGTATGTTACTCAAGCAAGTTCAGAAGGTACTTTAAATCGTCCATGTTTTTGTACCATTTTTAGCAACTTTAAAAGAAAAAGTCAAAAAAAAAAATATTTTTTTACTAGTATTTGCAACAAAAATTGAATAAGAGGATTAAATTTCATCATGCAAATATTTTTCCCATAATATACTCCACATTCTGCAAATGTTGAAACCAATTACAGCCAAAACAAAATTTTTTTTTTTTGACAAAATACACTACGGCTGCGAACTTCAACCGGTTGTAGGGAAGCAAAGACAGACTCCAAAATTTGTTGAACTATTTTTCTTATTATAAGCTCTCGAAACAGCATAGTTTTTTTTTCTATTACTTTAAATTTTATTTTTCGGGACAGGCTATTATACATTTTTGAATTTTTTCAAAATTTTTCCTACAGAAAGATTTTAAATATACTAAGATTCTAAATATTATTTAAATTAAAAATTCTCCAATTTTAAGACATTTTTCGTACAGAAATCTCTATAATTTTGAGAATTTTTTCGTATAGAAAAATTCTCGGATTATATTGAAAAACTCTTAGATTTTAAGAAATTTATCGAAAAGAAAATAATCTGAGAATTTTTCTTTACGCAAAATGTCTCAAATTTTTTTCTCAGATTCTAAAACATTTTTGCGTATAGAAAAATTCTCAGATTCTTAGACATTTTTCGTATAGAAAAGACAGATCCTGAGACCGTTTTTGTATAGAAAAGTTATCAGTTTCTGAGACACTTTTCGTATAAAAGAATTCTCAGATTCTGAGACATTTTTTATATAGAAAAATTACGAGAATCTGAGACAGTTTTCGTAAAGAAAAATCATCATTCATGAAATTTTTATAATCTTAAAAAATTCCCAATAATTTTTGTCGAGAACAATTTTCCAGTTTTGTCTAGATATGTCGAAAAAAATAACTAAAACTTTGATTAATTTGTTGTGTAAAAAAGTTTTTGATTAAGTGAAGATTTTTCGATTTGAAAATTGTGAAGTTTGGTTAAACTTGGAGTAAAAAAAAGATTAAAATTAGCTATGAATATACATTTTGCTTATGTTCTGAAACATTTTTTGGCAAAAAAAAATCTTAAACTCTGATACAAATTCTTAAAACTTTTATTTAGTCAAATCATTTTGGGGGGGGGGGGGGGGGGCTAGCAACCCCTGCGTACGTACCCTAAGAGTAACTCACATGCAAAATACCAAAACACTTTTTTTTCAAGATTTGAAAATTTCATTAAAAAAACTTTTAAATAAATATTTTTTTTTTCATTAAGAACAATTTGGAGAAGGAAAAGGTAAAATATGGAGATGAAAAAGGTAAAATATGGAGGATATCCTTGGAAAACAATTTTATTTTTTTTTTTTTTTGAAATCAACAAAATATATATTTTTTACTGATTGTGAATGGTAATTTGTGACCCCCTGCCAAGTAATGTTAACGATTATTTATATTAATTTACTATTACGAAATTATAGTTGTGGCATAAATCACAAAATCCATTTTGTTATTGTTTATATGTATCACAAAATTTAAGCTCTAAACTTCAATTTTTCTGCGGGGGTCATTTTTGAACCCCAGCCAATGTGGGTTAAAGACGTCCAATATCGGTATGATTTCATGACAGACTTACGGTTATCTAATAGAATGCTACGACACCAAAAAATCGTTAATTTTCTTAAAAATGAAATTTATAAGAGTTCATTAAGCCAAATTATTGATAAAACCAACATTTTCTTGAAACCTGCCAACTTTCCTCCACGATTCCTGAAAAGTGTCCCGACAGATATCCCCCACATTTCACATTTTTAATCTCCAAGGTGTTCTTAATGAATGCGAAAAAAATTATATATTTTAAATTTTTTTTTAAATAAAATTTAAAAAAAAATGTGTTTTTAAAACCCCTCCAAAGTCCTTTTATGCACAAATCCCAATTTTGTGTCAGGCAGAATATCAACTCCGATCAGACTAATATATTGCGAGTCAGTTACCTTCAGGGGACCGACACTTTTGGCGGGTATTAGAATTTGATCAGAGAGAAAAGCTCAAAAACGAGCCGACCTAGTGACCACTTGAGCCAGTTATTGAGAAATTGAAAAACCAAATAATTGTATTCCTTAATGGTAAAAAATGCTGATTTTGAAGATATTTCCAAAAAAACTTTTAATTTTCGAACTATATACGCGAAAAATTACTCTTAAAAAATAATTATTTTTATGTTTAATTAATTTTAATTATTTGTTAATGTTAAATTGCTTTTAATGTATGACGAAGTATTAATGTTTAAAAGTTAAAGTCAACAAAAAAAGTTAATTAATACCTTGTCTGATTATCTTTTCTTAATTGAAGATGTTTTTATATCCTCAATAAAAAAATGGTGATAAATTTACTCTGAAGAGCTTAGAGCACAAGGGGTTCAAGTACCTTTTTATCTTAAATTGACCTTCTTTTCATTTTCTGAATTTATTTTATATTTTGAGTTAAGTTTGAATTCAAAATTTTGATTTGAAGTAAATTCTCTCCCTTATAAGACAATAAAAACTAAAATCGTTTGAAAATCAGGCAAGTAGTTTCAACATTAATCTCCTATTTTCCATTTTTAAACACAAATCACTTGAACCCCTTGTGCTTTAAGCTCCTCATATATTATTCATTATTCTTGGTCGATTTTAAGACAGTAAAGCACTTTCTGTCTGTTTTCACTTAAAGTGAATCACCTGAATCATTTTACTTTGTATTCGTAAAATAAATTTTGAAAAATCAAAAAAGTTTAGAAAACTTTGGAAAAATAATTTGCTGAGAAAATAAAAACATTTTGAAAACTGAATTGTCGTTTCTCTAAATATATACTTTAGAGAAACGACAATTTTTGTTTGCAAAAAATGTTGGAATTAATAAAATATAGGAGGTCGGTCATACATTTGGCTCCACTTGGGGCACTTTAGGGTAAGTTAGAATGGTAGGACCAAATTTTTTTAAAAAAGCTTTGTATGGGAGCCCCCTTAGGAAGTTAAAATAGGGGTAAGGTATGTTCAAGAATAATGTTGGGGGCAAAAAATTATTGGAGGTTCGTCTCACATTGCACCCCTCCAGGGGCGTTTCTAGGGCAGTTGTGGGGCTTTTTGAGGTTTTTTACCTCTTTACGCCCAACTTTGACCCCGATAAGGGGCCATATGGCCCAACCCCACCGCCCTCATTTTTTGGCTCGTGCTTTCTTTTTCGAACCTATAAAAATTAGAGGGTATCGCGGATCGAAATCGAAAACTGGTTAGCTATCCCACGCCTAATAGTGCAAATTGAAGAACCGTTTTTTGTATTCCAAAGTTAAAAAAAAATTTTTTCATAGATATCCCACTCGCATCCCACTAAGCGACCCCATAGCTCTTAAAGGAGAAGACCTAACCTTTCTTTTGAATCAAAAAAAAAAAAAAAGGGCCCAATTTGAGGAAAAAGTCAAAAAAGTTTTAGATTTTTAAGGAAAAAAATCAAAAAAATTTTTTTGGTATTTTTTTATAATTTTTTTCCGAAATATTGAAGAAATAGCTATCTAAACTCTTTGGAATACATTTTGCTAAAAATAATAGGTAAAAAGTTACATGAATGAGAATAAACACCTCTTTGGCCAAAATGTTAAATTTCGACCCCCTCTAACTCAGAGAGTCCTTGACCGATCTCGCTGAAATATTCTGTCTAAACTACTATCCAATAGGACTAACCTTGGTGCAAATTTCATCCCGATCGGAAGACATCGGTTTCAAAAGTTGTGTCAGTTGACACGAAAACCCCCATATATATTACGTTTCATGCAGATCGGTTCATAAGGGTTGAGATACTTCCCTTGTAAGTTTTTATACCCTCCACTTAGTGATAGAGGGTATATATAAGTTTGTCATTCTGTTTGTAACTCATCGAAATATCGGTCTGGGACCCCATAAAGTATATATATTCATGATGCCCGATCGATTTTAAGACATTCTAGCGATGTCCGTCTGTCCGTCTGTCCGTCTGTCCGTCTGTCCGTCTGTCCGTCTGTCTGTCTGTTGAAAATGCTCTCGCGGACAAAATATTGCAGAGAGATGACTGAAACTTAACATATATATTGGAAGTTCTCCCGAGAAGTTTGGTATTGCATTTGAGCGACATCGGTTCAGCGGTTCAAAAGTTATGAACGAAAATGTAAGCACACCTCAAAAATTTCAGTACATTCAACATAACCTTAAAATACAAAATGCTTTAATTTGGCTTCTGCTTGACATATGTAAACATAATTGAACACCAAATGGTATTTAAACAAGTACGAACATATTTTTTTGACAAAAAAAAGAAAAAAACGCGGATTTTTTTTTTTTACCAAAATTTTTTTTCGCGGAAATTTTTTTTTAATTTTTTTTTTTAAAAGTAATTTCCTTTTAAATAAAGTTGTTTTCAATAATCTTTTTGAAATTGTGGAGGGTATCACTACATTCGGCAAGGCCGAATTTAACTTTTTTACTTGTTAATTTAAAATTATGCATTAACCATATCAATAAATAAACACCAAAAATTAAAGTGTTTTTAAAATGTTTTACAGCTTTATAGAAATAATACCTTGCTTGGGCTCGTTAAGTAGTTTAATTCAAAAAAGATTAGATAATAAATGTATTAGAAAAAAAAACAAGTTGTGTCGAATTTTTTATACCCTCTAACATGTTAAAAAAAAAATGCAGTTGCTTTTTTTTGGGGGAAGGGGGCTGAAAGGGGTACCCTTTTTGCTCCCGGTAAATATTAACAAGTTCATTTGTTATCTAACCCCCTGGGTCCAAGTGAAGGATGTCAAACTTCTTTTGACAAAAAAATGTTTACAAGTATACAAAACCTTTTAAAAAAACTGAGTTTTTTGGAGGTTGGATTAGTTCTTCAATGGGGAACTTTTTTCTCTTGGTCCGATTTTGGCCATCTCCTAACTTAACTAGCCTATGGCCATAAGACATATTAGACATTCCACGCCAATTGTCCCGCTACAGAAAAGCACGTGTCCCATGAATTTCGGAATAGGTTATATTGATAGCCCTATATGTAACTTAGAAAATTGCATTTTTGGTTTTTTAATTTTTCGAAGCCTGGGCTTAGGAGAAGTGGCCAAATATTTAAAAATTGATCAAATTTGTGTCGAGTTGCCTTGGCTAAAAATTTATCAAAAATAAAACGAAATGCACCATATAATCTCAAAGACTTGCAATTTTGTTTACTTCTTTATGGGCTATCGATTGAAACTTTTAATTTTAAAAAAATTTCAGAACCCGATCTGAAATTTCCCATTTTTTAAAAAAGTAAATTTATCAAAAATCCGGCCACTTTTTTTTATTTTTTAATATTCAGAACCCGTTTTGAAATTTCCCATTTTTGAAAAAAGTCAATGTATCAAACTTGACTTTTCTTTGAATGAAATTATTTGTCTATCCACACAAAAAAAAAAAAATCAGACGCGTGTTTTTCGTTTTTTTTTTTCAAAAAAATCGTATTTGAATATTAAATTTCATAAAAATTTGATAGTTTGCTTGTATTTTCTCGTTTCAACATAGCGTATGAGTATTATTTATGCAAATATTTGTTACTCATCCGCTGTGATGAAACAAAAAATACAAGAAAATTACAAAATTCTTATTAAATTTAATATTCAAATGCAATTTTCTCGAAAAAAAAAAAAAAAACGAAAAACACGCGTCTGAATATTTTTGTGTGGATAGGTAAACATCTGAACTAAAAAAAATGAAAGAAAGTGGCCGGATTTTTCAAAAATTAGGAATTTTAGAAGGGGTTCTGAAAATTTTTCAAAATAAAAATTTGTAATCGATAGCCCATAAAAAGTATACAAAATTGCAAAGCTTTGAGATTATGATGCATTGCGTTTTAATTAAATAAATTTTTAACCAAGGCAACTTCATACAAATTTGACCAATTTTTCTTAGGAAGCTTAGAAGGCGTGGTCAAATATTGGAAAAATGGTAAAATTTGTGCCGAGTTGCCTTGTTTAAATATTAATCAAATTAAGACGGAAAGCACCACAATCTCAAAAATTTACATTCTTGTATAGTTTTTTATGTGCTCTCGACTAACATTTTTTTTTGAAAATTTTCAGAACCAGTTCGAAAATTTTTCATTTTTTAAATAAGTAAATTTATCATTTTTTAAAAAAGTAAATTATTTATCCACACAAAAAAATTCAGACATGTGTTTTGTGTTTTTCGTTTTTTTTTTTCGAGAAAATCGCATTTAAACTTTAAATTTCATAACAATTTTGTAAATTGCCTGTAATTTCTTGTTTCAACATAGCGTATGAGTAATATTTATGAAAATATTTAATACTCATTCGCCATATTAAAACAAGAAAATACAAGCAAATTACAAAAATTAATGAAACTTAATATTCAAATGCGATTTTCTCGAAAAAAAAAAAACTAAAAACACATGTCTGAAGTTTTTGTGTGGATAAACAAAAATCTAAACTAAAAAAAAAAAAAAAAATAATAAAAAAAAGTGCACGGATTTTTGATAAATTGACTTTTTGAAAAAAAGGAAAATTTCGGAACAGGTTCTGAAAATTTTCCATAAAAAAATTTAGTCGATAGATCATACCAAACTATACAAGAATGTAAATTTTTGATATTGTGCTGCATTCCGTTTTAATTTTATAAATATTAAAACAATATTTGGCCACGCCTCCTAAGCCCAGGTTTTGAAAAACCAAAAACGCAATTTTCTTAGTTCCATATAGGCACCCACCGATTAAGAAATTCATGGGGCACATGTTTTTTTTTCGTTTGATATTTGGTGTGGAATGCTTCATATTTGTGTGAAATTTCAGGAGTCTAGCACTTTTATTTTGGTCCCAGCAAAACTTTGGTAATGGGTAGTGATTATATAACACATTACCAGGTAATGTTTATACCTTATTTGTAGCATTATTTTAGGATGTCTTACCAAAAATTTGTTCCACAACGTATTATTTTCAAGTGAAAAATAATGCATTACTAATAATTTGCTACGTAATGCATGATTATTGGAAAAAATGTATTTCATATTTATTATTTCTAAACATTAAATCATGGATGGCTTAAATTTGGTTACATTATGTATTATTTGAAAATTTGAAATAATGCATTATTTATAATTGGATGCATAATGCATTACAATAATATATAAAATAATTATTTTATAATTATTATAAAATAATATGCTCTCACGAGCATATTTTATCTACTTACACTCACTGACAATCACGTGAGTAAATTTAATACAAAATTACTTTTTCACTACTCGTAACAGCTTATATATTATCTTCTGGTATGCTATATTATTTCATTTCTCGTAACCTATAAAATATCATATATTTTACACCTTACTCGTATTCTTCGTTATAAATTTATGACTTATTTTATACCTTACTGGTATTTTTTGTGATAATGTGGATGCATTACTTTGAGTCTCATCGCCTGTTAAAATCATCAATGCTGCAATGTATAAAATAAGAGATCCTATACCTTATTTTATACCTTATTTGGTAATCTAAGTTTTGCTGGGGTATCATGTCCTCCACAGACGGACAGATGGTTTTTGCGGTTTTTGAATTTCCATATGGCGGATCCAAAAGGGCACCCAATATTTTAAAAACATTACAGATTCGCTTTAAACTCTATATACATTTGTGGTCGCTTAAAAAGGATCTGAAGCTGGAATTTTTAAAATTCAAAATGGCGGATTCAACATGGCGACCAATATTTTTAAAAAATAAACCGATTTGCGTGAAACTTTTAACTAATTTTGAAAATCCAATTGCAGATTCTTCTTAAGCGATCCAAAGAACCCGTATATGAAGAGTTTTAAGCAAATCTGTAATATTTTTAAAAATTGGGCGCCATATTGAAATTCAAAAACCCCCACTCGTCATTCAAAAGCAAATATTTTTAAGTTATTTTGAAATTTTTTAAACAAATTTTTAAACCTATACCAATTTTGGAGGGAGTGGTGGGGTGGCCCGGTTGACGAAGAAAACCTCGTATATTTGTACATTATGTACTAAAAAAAACCTTGCCAAATTACTAGAAAAAGTCTCATAATCCCATTTTACCAATATTCTTTGTTTTTTAACAAAAACATTTTTTGGTCGATCAAAATTTACATATTTTTAGTAATTTAAATTTTTTTTTGTAAATGTCCCAATTTTCAAGGTATTTTTACAAAAAAAATCTATTAATATCACGAGAATTCCATGTAAGTTTTATCGCGTCAAAAAAAGTAGTAAATTTGCCATTTTATTGGTAAAAAGCTTGTAAATTCTAGGAATTCTTGTGAAATAGAAGGTAGCAAAAAATATAGTAAAATCACTAGAAATCCTTATAATTTTTATCGCTTTAAAAAAAATTGTAAATTTTATTGGTAAAAAGCTTGTAAAATTATAAAAAGCTCGTAATTTCAACTAGAAATTCTCGTTAAATAAGAGGTAGCAAAAAATAAAAGTTACACGCTGTACTTTTCATTTTACAATGTTTTTGTTTGAGTGTTGGGTCTCCGACTGATATTTCGATGCGTTACACACGGAATGACAAAGCGAGTATACGCCCATACTGGGTATAATCATATAAGAGCTTAATCTCAATAGCTTTATAATCAATATTAATATGGAAAGATAAAGTTAACTTTCTTTTGACATATTTATATATTTTCAGACCCTCAGACTGTTCTAAATGCTTTTATCAATATGGAAATCAGGGGTTGTTTTCAAATTTTAATTGATTTTATGAATGGAAATCGTAGAGGTTTTTTTTAACCCTTAACCCCTTAACGACCACATGCAAGTAAACTTGCCAAAGCGAAATTTGGAATGTAGATTTTTCAGATTTTTCCAGGTTACTATCTGATTAAAAACCTATATATTTTTTTCTTTTTTTTTGACCAAAAACAAAGATTTTGCTTACAAAATTTGAATTTTTTAACAAAAGGCTACCATATTTTCCTCATTTTAAAAAAATCGTCATTTTTGTTCCTGGCGAAAATGAAAAATAGTCAATCGTCATTTTAGTAAATTTGACTTCAAAAATCGTCAAAATGACGATAAATCGTCAAAGTTGGCAGCGCTGTTTGTGTGTGTTTTTACACTAATTAAGGATCTAAAAAAGAAATATCAAATCGGTAAATGTTTGGACTGGGGACCCATTTTCCGGCAAGCACTGGTTTAGGGTATTATATGGTCGGTATTGACCGACTATAACTTTCTGACTTATTTTCTGTGTAATATAGCCGATAAGCCGAGACACCCCAACATTAAAATTATCTCTTTAATATATATTTTAAGTTTCAGGCAAATCGGTGAATAAAGGTTGCAATTAGGGATCGCAATTTCCCGCACTTTTTCATTTCCCGGGAAAGCGGGAAAAAATTTTGAATTTCCCGGGATTCCCGGGATCCCGCACTAAAAACCATTAACACATTTTTTCAGTTTTTAACAATTTTTTTATAACTTTTTTTTGCAAAATTAGTACGCCTAACAATGCCAATACATAAGATGCGTTTAAAAGCAAAATAAAATAATAATTCAGCGTTAAAAAACAAAAGTAACAAATTATGCTAAAAACTATATTTAAAAAAAATTTAAACAATGTCCTGTTCAATTTTTTTTTTTAAATAATCTTAATACAATTTACGTTTTTGGCAAAGACATTTTACTAACACTAAGAGAAAAATATTTGTTTTTACAGATTTTTGCGAAAATGCATATTTTTTCTTGTTTTGTTGTAGATAAGAAAACTGAAAGTATTACACAAATTTAAATATAAATTAAGTCATCGGAGAGAAGTTTTATAGTAGTATAATTTACGTTTAAAAAAATATTTGTGTTGTACACAAATAAATGCATAATATTTATGAACTAGTTCTTATAAGTTTATTAACTTCTTCATAATATTTATGAAAATTTTCATAGTATTTATGAATAATTTTAATATGTGGAACTGAAAAATATTATAATTTTTTTGATGAATAAAAAAGTTAAAAAAATTTTTGACACCTTTACACATTTTTAAGAATTTGTTCATAAAAACTATGAATGTAGTGTACGCAATTTGTTTTTTCAGTTTATAAAAAAAAAAAAAACAATTTTTTAATTATGCAAACAATTTTTTGACTTGAAAATAAAAAATCTTCAACTTCTGTGTCGGTACAAAGTCATAAAGGTTATACGTTTTGCTTTTAGTAAAACCTTTTTTCATGAAAAAAAATTTTTTAACACTTTTTACTTTTTTAGTAAATATTTTTGAATTTTTATTGCATATTTTTGATTTTAAAGTGCATATTATAAGCATAAATTTTAGATTTTGTAGTGCATGAAAATCGGAGCCATTATATTTAAATATTTATTTACCTTAATACAGCAGTTAACTTGTTTATGTACATTTTTTAAAATTCCCGGGAATCCCGCACAAATTTCCCGGGAATGCGGGAAATGAAAAATGACGAATTTCCCGGGAATCCCGGGACGGGAAATCCCGGGATGCATTCTCTAGTTGCAATGCTTCTCTTGTAAGTGTTAAAATATTGCCATAAAGCAAATATCATTACTGAAGGCGCCTTTACAAATGGGTTAATCGCTTTAGATAACAGTTATAAATAATATTTAGTTCCAATACCTAACAGCTGCATATGAAATTTATCTATCACAAATCTGATACCGAAGTGATTTTTGCCTAAATAAACAAAATTTGTATGAAAAAAAAAATATGCTCATATCAGTTTTCTGCGACGAAAAAAACAATTTCAAAATAATTTGACTATGTTTTAAGTTGTACTAACATTATGAAAGATAGTGTTAAAGTGCAAAAAATATGCGTAATAACAGTAGCCTAGGCACTCACAAGGAAGGTTACTTCTTGGGGGTTCTCAAATTTTCATTAAAGTTAATATAAGTTAATATTGGACTCGCCTTTTTTGTTAGAGAAGTATGAATGCCATATTCAGATGTCTCAAAGTAAACAAGTTAAAATAGTAAATTCGGCCTTGCCGAATGCATACCCAAGCAGAAAAATATGATGGTTCAAAAAATATTGCTCTGGTAAGTACATTATTTTTAGTAAATAAAGTGGTATGCAATATCATATATGGGGCATTCCACACCAAATGTCCAGCGAAAAAAACACGTGTACCGTAAACTTCTGAATAGGTTGTATGGATAGCCCTATATGGAACTTAGAAAATTGCGTTTTGGTTTTTCAATTTTTCAAAAACTGGGCTTAGGAGGCGTGGTCAAATATTAGAAAAATAGTCAAATTTGTGGCGAGTTGCCTTGATTAAATATATATCACATTAAAACATAATGCACCACAATCTCAAAAATTTACATTCTTATATTGTTTTGTATGGGCTATCGATTAAACATTTTTTTTTGGAAAATTTTCCGAACCCGTTCTAAAATTTTCCATTTTTTAAAAACGTCAATTTATTAAAAAACATGCCACTTTTTTTTCTTTTTTAAAGTTTAGATGTTTGTCCATCCACACAAAAAAATTCAGAAACACGTTCTTCGTTTTTTTCGAGAAAATTGCATTTGAACTTTAAATTTCATAACAATTTTGTAATTTGCTTGTATTTCTTTTTTGATTTAACGTTGCGAATGAGTAATATTTATGCAATTAATAATACTCATTCGCAACGTTAAATCAAGAAAATACAAGCAAATTACAAAATTGTTATGAAATTTAAAGTTCAAATGCGATTTCCTCGAAAAAAAACAAAGAACGTGTTTCTGATTTTTTTTTTGTGTGGATGGACAAACATCTAAACTTAAAAAAAAAAAATAAAAAAGAAAAAAAAAGTGGCATGTTTTTTAATTAATTGACATTTTTAAAAAATGAAAAATTTCAGAATGGGTTCTGAAAATTAAAAAAAAAAAAAAATTTAATCGATAGCCCATACAAAACTGTATAAGAATGTAAATTTTTGAGATTGTGGTGCATTCCGTTTTAATGTGATAAATATTTAATCAAGGCAACTCGCCACAAATTTGACCATTTTTCCAATGTTTGACCACGCCTTCTAAGCCCAGTTTTTGAAAATTAGAAAAACCAAAAACGCAATTTTCTTAGTTCCATATAGGGCTATCCAAACAACCTATTCAGAAATTTACGAGACACATGTTTTTCTGTAGCGGGACATTTGGTGTGGAATGCCTCATATGTAGTTAAGGAATCTGCCAGCTCTTTGCAGGTAATATTTTTCAACAAAAATTTAAAAAAAGCTCTGGTAAATTTTTTTGTGGTATGCAATAACATCTAGGAAAGAGCCAAATTTAAATAAAAAATTCTAATTCATTTGTTTTTTGACCATTTTATATATGTATATTAGGGCGGGTCGATTTTTTTTGTCAAAAATCGTATAGCAAAAACATAATCTACAATAAATTCTAAGAACATTTCCCAAAGAAACCATGTTTCTAAAATCAAACCCTATACCGCGCCTAACGACATGAAGATTTGTCCGTCCGTCCTTTTTTTCATAAGCAAAACATAGAACTTGACTCTTTTTTGGTGTTTGTGTTAATTTTTGGGCTTTGGTGTGCTCTGAGGTATATAGTAAAATTTTATTGGCAACATATTTGTAGAACATTTCATCCCCACACTGCCCCTCTTTCGGGTGTTTTTTGCGATTTGTTAGAATAGAGCCAAAAAATACCGTTATGAGAGGGAGTTAGAGGGTTAATATGTTTCACAAAAATATTTGCCATAATTTTTCCTACAAAGTTGTTGAACATACCCTACACCTCAGATGTAAAGAAAACATAGTTTTATATACCGATATGCTGCAAGAACATATCCAGCGGCAATGTTTTACTAATGGCCGCTGGATATAATTCGAACAATTTGTGGGATTATGACCGGCAAGTATATTAGACATAATCCCTGAAATGGAGAAATAAATGATTAGATTGATTTGTAATGAAAACGCCACAGACGAAAAATTATAATAAGAAATTTTAACAATAAATCGCTGATTTTAGCGTTAATCTATGATAATTTTACTCCATTATTTATTTTATATTGGGTTGCATTATACTAACATGTAGCGTGATACTCTGAAAGTAAGTGCAGGGGTTGTAGGTTCGTTTCCCTCCAAAGCCTTTGTATGTTAATTACAAAGGGAAGCTGGTTTTTCTTAGTAAATAAAAGTATTTCATTGAGGATCATAATATTTCGTAAAAAAAACACAGATACTTTTGTGGGATGAAATTGGAGATTTGCTTATCGGAGAGGAAAAAATCTGTGTCCGGTAAAAATTTTTGATAACTGAATATTTTTTTTACATCAGTATTTGATTTATTTTGTGTAAATTTTTTTTTTTTTAATTTTTGTAAAAAAAAAAATTCGAGTGTAAATTTTTTTGAGTGTAATTTTTAGCTGTGTCCGATAAAAATTTTTGATAACTGAATATTTTTTTTAAATCAGTATTTGATTTATTTTGTGTAAAATTTTTTTTTTTAATTTTTGTAAAAAAATTTTCGAGTGTAAATTTGTTTTGAGTGTAATTTTTATTTTTTTTTTTGAGTGTAGTATTTTTTTTTTAGTTTTTTTTGAGTGACAAAAACAGTTTCTAAAATATTTTTTTTTGGCTTACCATTCCTTTTCAAAGCGGGTTTAACGTTTTTTTCAACACTGGAGTTCGGGTTAAAACCCATCTGAAATTCCCCATTTTGCTAATAATTTATGAACCACTGGACAGATTTCGCTGAAATTTAGTATTAATCTGACCGGAAGAATAACAAATATATACGCCACGCTTCAGCAGCTTACCGTATATATTTTTCATTCTTCCGCTAACATTTGAAGGTTGGCGTGTTTCACACAGACAGAAAGACAGACGGACGGACGGATTTTCATGTCGTTAGGCGCGGTATAGGGTTTGATTTTAGACCAATGGTTTCTTTGGAAAAGTTTCTTAGAATTTCTTGTAGATTTTGTTTTTGCTATACGATTTTTCAGTTTTTTTCCATCCATACAAATCGACCCGCCCTAATGTATATACTGCTTAATAATAATAATACTGTAAAGGATCTATCACAATTTGGTCTCACATATTTTATATGGAAACAAAATTTCGGCGAGTTTTATTTTGCTTCTTCTTTCCCCAATGCAAGATTTGGGACAATTGGTGAGTTCCCAATAAAACCCCTTGTAAGTGGCGGATATACAAAAACTTCTTTTAATCCCCTCCTTACAACTCCATTAATCTAAAATTGTTTCGTTAAAAATTGATGATTCTAATCATATTTGGTTTTATGTAAAGTTTCATTAAAAACTCATTTTAAAACTTCAAAAAAAGATATTCACATGTGATAATATATTTGGAAGTGCTAATATATTGCACTTAACTGTATTTTTTATATTCTCCAACTACAGTTTGTCATTCCGTTAGTAACGCAACGAAATATCTGTCGGGGATGATTTCTTCGTCAACCGGGCTACCCCTCTCTCCAAAATTGGTATGGGTCTAAATTTTTTTTAAAAAATTCGAAATTACTTAAAAATATTGGCTTTTGAATGCCGAGTGGCGGTTTTTTAATTTCAATATGGCGGGTCCAAAATGACGGCCAAATTTTTAAAAATATTATAGATTTGCTTAAAACTCTTCATACACGTGTTCTTGGGGTCGCTTAAGAAGAATCTGCAATTGGATTTTAAAAACACTGTGCAACAAGAAAAATGAGCCTCAATGGCTTCAACGCCATTTGAAAGTAGACCATCAAATGGACAAAATCACCAAAGGGTTTTGCAAAATTAACCCTCTTTAAGCATTTTGCGCATGTGGCACAAACTTTGAACATTAGACAACCCCTAGTGAAATTTGATGAGGAAAATATTTGTAGAACATTTTAACCCTCTAAATGGACGTTTTATTAGACTTCTGTGTTTAGCTTTTAAAAAAGGACTAAAATTACCCCATAAAATGGCAGTTATAGGGTTAAAATGTTCTAATAAAAGAACCGCCATACAATTTCACTGAAGACATCAAATCATATTTTGAAGCTCAGATGAGTTTTTATTATAGTATTTTTGACGTTTTCCAAACGCTTTTGATAAAAAAATAAAAACTTCAGTGGGCTATAAAAAAGAAATCCGAACTGACTTTGCAGAACCCTTTGGTGGTTTTGTCCATTTGATGGTCTACTTTCATATGGCATTGAAGGCATTGAGGCTCAAAGCGATGACCCAAAATTTGTTGCACAGTGAAATTAAAAATGGCGGATCCAATATAACGATTTTTTTTTTAAAGTAACAGATTCATTTAAAACTCTTTACGCACAGGTTTGTTTGGTTGCTAAATTAGAATCTGCCATTCGAAAATCCAACTTCAGAATCTTATTTAGTGACACCAAAAACTTGTAGTGTAAAATGTTTTAAGCATATCGGTTTATTTTTTTTAAATATTGGTCGCCATGTTGAATCCGCCTTTTTAAATTTGAAATTTCCAAATTCATATTCATATTAAGCGACACCAAAACGCCGTGTCTAAAGAGTTTTAGGCGAATCTGTAAGGCTTTTAAAAAATTGGTCGCCATATTGGATCCGCCATATTGAAATTCAAAAACCTCCACTCGGCATTTAAAAGTAAATCATTTTAAGTAATTTCGAATTCTTTTTAAAATATTTTAAACCCATACCAATTTTGGAGAGCGGGGTGGCCCGGTTGACGAAGAAACCCTCATATATTACACCATCCGACAGCCAATATTAAACATGAACCGGATGATGTACGTCTGAAAGCAAAGATCAAATGGAGTAAAACTGCATTTACAGTTTTTCATTTCGTGAACCTGTTTCCTTTTAAAAGGACTTTAAAGTTTTAAAGGATACATTTTGTAAAATGTATTTTTGAAATATTTGAACTTGTCCTAGGATGACACTTGTGATGGCAAATGAAACAGGAGGATCTCTCCTAATTTTTTCATTTTTTTGTTTTGACATATCAGGATAAAAGGATGTGCATAAAGTCATTTGAAAACGTTATCAAAATATTTTGTTAAAAATTTTGAATGATATTGAAGGATAAATTTTTGAAAGCACGTAACTTACCTCCTTTTTCCTGATATGTAAAAATAATAAAATAGGAAAATTAGTGGAGATCCTCATCTTTCATTTGCTGTCACTAGTAGCATCCTAGGACAAGTGCAAATATTAAAATAATATTTTATAAAATTTAATTCTCTAAAACTTTGAATTCCTTTTAAAAGGAAACAGGATCACGAAAAGAAAAACTGTAAATGCAGTTTTACTACATTTAGTCTCTAGTTCCAAACGTATATTATCCAGTTCGTGTTTGACGACTTTTTTTTCATTTTTGTCGGACGGTTCTTTTGATCTATAAAAAACCTAAACTTCTGAAGTTTGGCACAAATGTCTTGTGATCGTCAGCAGGTTAAGGTTGAAAATGGGTAAAATCGGCCCAGGGAGAAAAAATGTTCCCCTTGAACAACTGAACCAACCTCAGCAACACGCGAGTTGTTAACAAATCATTTCTTATTTTTCTTAATGAAATGAAACATTTTCATGTCTGGAGATCCGCTTTCTTATATAGACGTGGATATACAAAAATAATTTAAATAATGATAAAATTGTATTTCTTAGGGGGGATTACTCAATGAAAAGTTAGCTGCTAACTGCCGATTTAACGGAGCCTTATGTCAAAATTTGTATCAAAAAGTTAAATTTAACGGACCGTTATTTTATAACGGAGTCTTGAGTAATCCAGCCTAAGGTGCAAAAAGCTTAATTTATAAATTTAAAAACATATATAATAACAAAAGGAAAGGTGTTCCCCTACATTCTCCAGATCACCCACCCAAAACAGCCATAACAACTTTTTTTTATATTTTTTTAACATTCTCCATTTTTGTTTTAATTTGCTATTTTTAAGCGGATTTTTTTTAAATACCGTTTGTTCTACTACTTTGGCAACCTTGTGAGACATGTAATTCATAGACAAATATAAACAGTATTACCAAAACACTGTTTTATCAGTTCCTCTCAGGTTTTAACATTAGGTGTAACAGCACAACTTCTTTAACCATCCTTAAAGTATGCAATACATTAATTTAGTACACTATGAAAATTAAGATTTCCGCTATCATTGAAGTAATAAATGCGTCATTAAGTAAGAAAGTTCTCGGATTCCGAAAATTTTTTTCTACAGAAGGTTTTTCAGAATCAAATATATTGTGGTATGTTTTTTTGCCGAAACATCTGAGTGTAAAATTTTTTTCGAGTGTAAATTTTTTTAGAGTAAAAATATTTTTGGGTGACAAAAATAGTTTGTAAAATATTTCAGTGGCTAAAAAAAGTTTGATATTCTAAACAAATTCTCGGATTCCGAAATTTTTTTTCTACAGAAAATTTTTCAGCATCAAATATATTGTGGTATGTTTTTTTGCAGAAACATCTAAGTGTAAATTTTTTTTTTCGAGTGTAATTTTTTTTCGAGTAAAAATATTTTTGGGTGACAAAAATTAGCTTTGTTCCACAACGTTACCGAGGGTGCCCGCGGGTGCCCAAACCAGCCCGAAAAGCGTTCCCGTACGCAAAAATTGGGTAAATGAGAGAGATTTTGAGAGAATAAATTTGTTTCTCATTTTACCGAACTTACCCGTACTTTTTTTTCGTGTAAACTGGTAACAGTCAGATGTTTAGAAAACAGCTGTTTTTTTAGTGAAACAAAATTGAAAATTTTAATTAAACAAAGAACTTAACAGAAGAAATATGTGATTTCAAAACAAAAAAATATATTTGGTTACTAAAACTAACTTTTACAATTTTTTTTCCTTGGTTAAAGTTCTTTTTCTTACAAAAATATTTTAGCATAACTCCTTTGTTTACATTTTTTATTATTTTGGGCTTGAAATATGGTTTTTTGCGTTCCCGTACTTTTGTGTATTTTTGTGGTATTGTGAGAGTTTCTTTTATTTTCTCTCATTTTACCGAACTTTACCCGGAAAGTTCTGGAACACACCTATTGTTTGTAAAATATTTCTGTGGCTAACCAATGTTTTTAAAGCTTATTTAAAGTTTTTTTTTTAACACGTGAAATAAAGGTCAACCAATCTAAAATACATCCGAAATTGCTGAACCTCTAGACCGATGTTGCTGAAATGCCATACCAACCTGCCTAGGCAAATGACAAACATGTATGCCAAACTTTATGTACCTCAGAACTACCTTTCGAAAGTTAGCGTGTTTTCCAAACCGACTGCATACGAAAAATCTCCTCCTAAGCAAATCAACATTTTGATGTCAGACTAAGCTCAAAACACTGTATGTGGACTCAACAGATACAAAATAAATAAAAAAAAATTGACCCGCCCCTTTTGTGGGTGTATATAAAAAATGTATTTTAATAATGATAAATTGGATAAAATAATTGGAAAAATCATAATAACTCCATTTGATAACATTTATCGCAAGGGGAAGGTGTCCGCCAATGTCTCCCACAAACGCCCAAACCACCCCCCTCACCAAAAAAAGACGCCCCTGATTTTTTTTTTAAATTTTTGTTTACATTTTGGAAAAAGATTCGGCACAGCCGAATTTAACACTCTCACTTGTTGTAAATTAATATCTGGTTTTTAAGGAAATTAAAGCTTTTTTTATTTATGTATGTTGTGGACAGAAAGCCTTTCAAAACACTATTTTCCTTTAAAAAATACTGTTATTGATTGCCATAATGTTTAATTTTACAAAAAAAAAGTTAAAATTTTTTCGAAAGACACATTCGATATTTTCGAACTACCTATTCGAACTCTAGCAACTCTTCCCATTGCTGTATCTTTATTATTTATTATCTTTGGTGTTTTCTAAAAACAGACAGACGGACAGACGGGTGGACTAGATCACTAGATCGACTTAAAACACCGTCCGACACCCAATATTAAACTTGAACCAGATGATACAATACGTCTGAAAGTAGGGATCAAATGGAGTTAAACTGCATTTACAGTTTTTCATTTCGTGATCCTGTTTCCTTTTAAAAGGACTTAAAAGTTTTAATTGATACATTTTGTAATATATTTTTGAAATATTTGCAATTGTTCTAGGATGACACTGGTGACGGCAGATGAAAGAGGAGGATCTCCCCGAATTTTTCCATTTTTATTTTGCCATATCAGGATAAAAGGATGTGAATAAAGTCATTTGAAAACTTTATAAAAATATTTTGTTGAAAATTTTGAATGATATTGAAGGAAACATTTTTGAATGGACGTAACTTATCTCCTTTTTCCTGATATGTAAAAATAAGATAATAAGAATTAGTGGCATCCTAAAACAAGAAAAAATATTAAAAAAATATGTTATAAAATTTAATCCTCTAAAATTTTGAAATCCTTTTAAAAGGAAACAGGATCACGAAATGAAAAACTGTAAATGCAGTTTTACTACATTTAGTCTCTAGTTTCAAACGTATATTATCGACTTCGTGTTCAACGATTTTTTTTTTCATTTTTGTCGGACGGTGCTATTGATCTATAAAAAAAGCTAAACTTCTGAAGTTTGGCACAAATGTGTTGTGATCGTCAGCAGGTTAAGTTCGAAAATGGGTAAAATCGGCCCAGGGAGAAAAAAGTTTTCCCTTGAACAACTGAACCAACCTCAGAAACACGCCAGTTGTTAACAAATCAAGGAAAGGTGTCCCCCAACATTCTCCAGATCACCCACCCAAAACGGTCATAACAATTTTTTTTATATAAAAAATATGTATAAAATACATATTCGGAATTTCCTTTTAACATTCTCACTTTTTGTTTTAATTTGCGATTTTTAAGCGGATTTTTTTTTTTTAAATACCGTTTGTTCTACTACTTTGGCAACCTTGTGAGCACTGTTGCCAGATTTTACGATTTCTCTGCATTTTGACCATAGAAAAGATTAGAAGGTACGCAGTGTTGTATTTGATGTATTTTCCAATATGGTGGCAAAATGCTTGTTCTTCCTCATCTCACACGTATTTAATATCAAATTAGATTCTTTGTTTATAAAAAATGGAATTTGTCTTTCACTTAATTAAATTTATTATTTATTTTGCTTTATTTAATGTTTTTTTAAAGAAAATGCACTATTGATAGTTTAAAAACTTTTTTTTTCTCTTTTGTTTTTTCTTTGTTGTTGTTCTCCTTTATGTTGCATTGTTTTTATTAAACGTCAAAAGTTACATAATGTGCTGTCACTAATACTTATTCAAGCGAAATACGACTCTGTTACACTTCTATTTTTTCTATGATTTTGACGATTTTTACTCCCCAAAATAGCAAAATGACGATTTGACGATTTTTGCCCAAAAAATGACGATTTTTAAAAATAACAAAAACCTGTCAATTTTGTCTACTTTTCAAAATTTTTTTAATGAAACTTAAGTATTCAATGAATATTTTTGGCTTATTGTTAGTTAAAAAAAGTATCCACCAATATTTTTGTACAAAAAGGGACAAAGGAAACAAGTTAAAGTCATATTCTCTTTTTCCCTCCAAAAAGAAAAAAAAATATAGGGTTTTTTTTGGCCTATACACCTTTCTTTTCGAGACTAATGTTAACATATTAATTTATTATGATATTTACGCAATTTTATCATTATTATTTTTTTGTGGAAGTGTCCACAGAAAAGGGCGGACGGAAAAAATACATTTTCTAATTGACTTGACCCAACTGCATTACCTTTTTTTCATAAAAATATTTCATATGTTTAAGAAGGTGAACAAAGAATATAAAGAGGAAATTTTGGAGGTTTAGTTTTACAAGGGGGAACTTTGTTCTCCCTGGTATGGTTTTGTCATTTTTCAAACTAAACCATCCAATGTCCATAAGTTATATTTCAGCCAAACTGCATGGATTTAGCTCTTTTGGTTTGGACTGCATCATGTCTTCAACAGACGGGCAGACATAGCTTGAATGAACCTTTAATCAATGATAAATATACCTTTTTTATTTTGACGATTTTTTGACGATTTCTGCAAATGGGATGACGATTTTTTTAATAAAAATCGTACATTTGTGACGATTTTATATCCAACAATTCTGGCAACCCTGCTTGTGAGACATGTAATTCATAGACAAATATAAACAGCACACGTCCATCCATTTGCCCATCTTTGATTAGTCTCCGTCGCAGAACAAAGCCGTAGGTTTTGCTTGCAAGTTTCTAGAGGCATACCAACACATTCCAATTCTGTAGGAACCTGTAAGGTAGTTCCTAGTCTTGCAAGCTCATCGGCTTTGCAATTCCCTGGAATGTCTCTGTGCCCTGGGACCCATATGAGTCGTATGTTAAACTGCTTGGCCATCTCATTTAAAGACGTGCGGCAGTTAAGGGCAGATCTTGTTTTCAGAAACATTGAATCCAGGGACTTGACCGCGGCTTGACTGTCAGTATAGATGTTGACTGCGGTTGTAGACAAGACATTGCAGCTCAACCAGTCAGCCACTTCCTTTATTGCCAGCATCTCTGCCTGGTAGACACTGCAATGATCTGGCAATCTACGAGCCAGGCTCAATCCAAGCTCTTCCGAATAGACCCCAAAGCCCACTTGTTCGTGCAGCCTCGATCCATCTGTGTAAAAATTTATGGTAGCTCCACTTCCCGGAGTATCCCCCATCCAATTTTATAACGCTACATATTTTTCCTGGGGCATGGATATATTCAGGGGAGGGGGGGTCCGAAGAAGCCCGAGGCCCACTTTTTAATTTAAAGATTTTGATATTCTAAGATGTTATTTCTATAGAAAATTCTCGGATTAAGAAATTTTTTTCTTCAGAAAAGTTTTCAGAATCAAATATATCGCGGTATGTTTTTTTTTTGCAGAAAAGTCTGAGTGTAAAATTTTTTTCGAGTGTAAATTTTTTTCGAGTAAAAATGTTTTTGGGTGACAAAAATAGTTTGTAAAATATTACTGTGGCTAACCAATGTTTTTCAAGCTTTTTTAACGTTTTTTTTAACACGTGAAATGAAGGACAACCAATATAAAATTCATCTGAAATTTCATCATAACTTTTGAACCACTAGACCGATTTTGCTGAAAAATTGTTGCCGATATCCACTCTTTTGCTAATAACTTTTGAACGACTACACTCAAAAAAAAGTGAACTAACAACTGGGAAAATTTAACTAAATTCTAAGAAGATAAATATAAGTTTTTAACTAAATTGTAAGGGTTTTTAATTTAATTCTAAAATGTTTGGGATCGGACCCCATGGGTCCAGACCTCATGGACCCATGGGTCAAGATCCCATTGAGTTCGGACCTGATGGATAACACCGCTCTACAAATCTGAGGTTTGTCGCTGCGTTTTGAATGAAACTAAAAATATTTATTGGTTTTGGTTTCCCGATTCCAAAACGGTCTCTCAAATTTTTCTATCACGTCACAATTTTGAGAAAATCGCGGTTAAAGTGTCAAAAAAATCACATTTTGGCCATTTTTGAGCGCCTATAAAATAAGGTCCTGCCATATATCAAGCTCATTCGAAAGTGCATAATTTTCTCTTTAAGACAGAATCAAATTTTCTTGGAATATAATTTTTTAAAATGGTAAAAAATCATTAGATACAAGTGCTTTAAATCTAATATTTACGTGTGTATTTGTATGGAAATTTGTTAAAAAACACTGTGTAAATAAACTAAATATTTAAAAAATGGAAGGTTTTTTGTTAATGATTTTTTTACCATTTTAGAAAATTAAATTCCAAGAACATTTTAGCTTGTCTTATAGAGAAAATTGCATACTTTTGAATGAGCTTGACAACAAGTCAATCGCATGTCAGGATCTTATATTATAAGCTTTCAAAAAGGGTGGTCTTTTTCGGCACTTTAACCGCGAATAACTCAAAATCCTGACCTGATAGACAGATTTGGGATCTGTGCAACAAACACTACCAAAATTACTTAACAGAATCCAATACGCATTTTCATGTTGTGCTGTGTAATTAAGGGTTGTCATAGATTTCGATCCAAAATTTTTGTCCGTTTTGCTCTACCTTGCTTAGTTTTTGAGATGCGTGAATTTGGGGTCTAATAGGGTCTCGAGATTTCGCTATTTTGAAATTTTCAACTAAATTCTAAGAAATTTTAACTAAATTTTAAGAAGTTTTAACTAAATTCTATAAAAAAATACGAGTTTTTAACTTAATTCTAAAACTTTTTTAAACAAATTTTAAAAAGTTGTTACTAAATGCAATGAAAAAGAGTTTATTCTGATTCGAGGCCTTTTCATGTTCCCCATTATGAATTAACATAAGAAGTACTTATGATAACTCTACTTTCTTTATTAGGACCCTGCAAGCATTAGGAAGAAATATCGTCTGAACGAAATTGCGGCAATATCTTCTTTTTATCGTAATAAAAATTCATCAAAGTAGTATTATTATAAAATCTTCCTTTTATCATTTTGAGGATATTTTGGCAATTTTTTAAAAATATAATTTTTTTTTGTTATTTATAAAGTAGATAAATCGCCAAATTATCAAAAATTTATCTTCTAGGTGATTTTTCATCTGCGCGATACATATACGATATCTTCCTTTTATCATACAGATGGAAAATATTCGAAATCAAAATATTTTATTTGTTGTCAAAAATATTTTTCAACATTTTAAATTCGTTTTTCTTTGTTTATTTGCACTAAATCAACAAAAAATCATAAAATTCGTGTTTTTGAGGTATGTAATGAATTCGCAAAAAAAGCATTGAGCTTCAAGATCTAATAAATGTATTTTTTAACTCCATTAGGTCCTACAATTTTCCAAGAATCAATGCCGAAGTTTTGAGGAAGAAAATCAATTTCAAGATCATGCAAACAGTGAAAAAATCATTTTTTAATACAACTGTTTGTAAAATGCCTTTCTAATTAAACTAAGCAAAAATAAATGTTAATTTATCTTCTGTGACAAAATGGCAACATATTCTTTTTATCTTCTAGGTAAAATTTGAGTGATATCTTCAAGTTATCTTCCAAATGATTATCTGGCGATATTGCGCATTTATCCTCCAGAAGAATTGCTTTCGTATCTTCTGGAAGTATTGCTTTCGGGACACGATTTCTACCAACGGGTGTTTCTTCCGCAATACGAAGAAGATATCCCCCGCAATACAATTTATCTTCCAGACGATACGCTAGGGAAACTTCTTCGTATCGAAATGCTTGCAGGGGATATTCTCCCATTAAATACTCATAGAGTTTCTTGCTTTCAAAAATTTTGGCAATTTTCAGGAATGAATTAACGATCGTTTCGGAGGTGTTCCAATTCCCCCATCATCAGAATTCTTTAGAAAATTAGGTAATACTGTTAGCATGCAAACATCAAATATTCATACTCTAAATAATCTCAACTTAGTGAGAAAGCAAATATGATTTTCGAAGTTCCACCAGCATTACACCAAATATATTTTGAAAGCAAGTTTTTTTGGTTACTGCATATACTACCGTCGGCAGTAGTTAAATACAGTTTTTGTTTTTGCCTTCTGTTATAGAAAACTCTATGAGTATTTAATAGAGTTGTCAGTCGATTAAGAATAATTCGATTAATCGATCAAACAAAACCAACTCTTGTTCGAATAATTCAAAAATGACGATTTTCGAATAACGAATAAATCGAATAATTAATGTCGATTAATCGAACAATTTTTTTTTAATTAAAAAATTAAATAAATGCTTAGAATTTGATTTATTCTCATAAATTTTGAAAGATTTTTTACAAAATGTAGGAAAGTTAAAATATATTGTAGCCATAGCCCTGGATAGCACATCCATTATAGAATTAGGGGGAGTTATCAAGTTTTTAATAAATAATTTAAAAAAAAAATTAATAATTCTTTTGCATCAGACTTACTAAAACGTATTAAAATAAGAATTAATGAGAGACATATAAAAGTGTTAAATACGTTAATAATTTTTCTAAATTCTGGAAATTTTCCGAGCAATGAAAGTTTCTTAAAATATTCTCCAAAAAGCGAAACAAAAGAATATGCAAATAAATTATACTCCAGATTATTTTATGTTGAAGGTAATCACAATAATTCAGATAAAAGTACTGAAATAGAAGAAGTTATTAATAATGAAAATAATAATCTTTTATGCGAGTTAAATAATTCAATTCAAAGTATTAAAAATTCAGAAAATAAAAAGGACTTTAGCGATATATCAGACGATATGGTATATTTGGAAAAATCTGGAAAAAGAACAGAAAAAATAGATAAACTTTTTTATGCTCTTCTTACTATATCACCTACTTCAACAATTAGCGAAAGAGTGTTTTCAAAATCTAATTTAATAAAACCAAAAATCTTTTGAAAGTAAAAAAATTAAGTTAACTTTTATAATAATTTTTTTATTCGTTATTCTCTTCGATTAATCGAATAAATTTTGATCTTTAATCGTTTGATCGAACGAGGAAAAACAATTATTTGAATTATTCGAACAAAGTTGAAAGTCGAATAATTGACAACTCTAGTATTTAAGCTAAGTAAGTTGTTCACCGGTGAAAAAAAAATGTTTCGAAACATCAATTAATTTGTAGCGAAAATTTGACAGTCATATGTTTGGTTATGTTTTGCGCGTCAGAATACATAAAATAACTTTAAATAATATTTTTTGGTAAGTTATATGATAATATTAATGTTTGCAGTCCCAAACACTTATACCCAGTTGGCAAAATAAAATCACACCTGACATACTGCTGACTCTCCCTTTATGAAATCACTGACATCTTCATACAATTTTTCAAAATGTCATCAATGACATGTCAGCAGTTGGTCAGCAGTGTCCACCAGTATCGGTGGCCACTAACAATTCGTTTAAACAACCGCTGACCAACTGCTGACATGTCATTGATGACATTTTGAAAAATTGTATGAAGATGTCAGCAATTTTATAAAGGGAGAGTCAGCAGTATGTCAGGTGTGATATTTTTTGCCGACTGGGTAATTACTTCATTTTACATCTGAATGTTAAATTTCACCGCTTTTTAAATGTTCTGTACAATTTAAAAAAATGTTGCTTATAGTGTTGATGCGTATTGATGCAACATATACCGGGTTATTTTTCCGGTTTTTCACCAGTGAACAGAATACCTCTTCAGCGAAATTTTTACGCTTTTGTAAAGCCGGTGTGAAATTTATGTTTTTTTTATATGGAGTTTGACAGATTTTCACGTGAAAACCGAGCAACTTACCCACCTTTAATGGGAGAATATCCTAATAAAGAAAGTAGAGTTATCATAAGTACTTGTTATGTTAATTCATAATGGGGAACATGAAAAGGCCTCGAATCAGAATAAACTCTTTTTCATTGCACAATTAAAAGGTCGAATAAATAACTAATTTTTATTATTTAATAAAAATTAAAACACAGTTGGTAACCCTCTTGATACGAGAGAATTTGTTTTCTATAACAGAAGGCAAAAACAAAAACTGTATTTAACAACTGCCGACGGTAGTATATGCAGTAACCAAAAAAACTTGCTTTCAAAATATATTTGGTGTAATGCTGGTGGAACTTCGAAAATCATATTTGCTATCTCACTAACAAGGGAAGTCTCCCTGGTGTCACCCTCCGATCTTCATGAAATTTGGATATGTTGTTAAGAACGAAAATTAATTCGACACGTATTTTTTTTTTTTTTTTATTTTTTTTTAGCGGCCCAAACTCATTTTTAGGGGGGGTCAATTTGTATGGGGGGAAATTGACCTTTTTCAGTTTTTTACGATTTACGCCTACTTAAACAAAATTGATATAGGCATGTGTGGTATCAGATTAAAGGTATTAAAAATACCTATCTCGTGGTGCTAACAACGGGCCACAGAAGTTAAAATTTTTCGACTTATTAACAAAAATGTCCTAAAATTTTGGTATTTTACTCAATATGACGAAAAGTTGTGCATGTTTGGACACGTTTTTAGCAAACATAGATAGGTTTTCCAAAGACCTTTCATTTGGTATGTAACATGACTAGGTTTCTTTGCATAATATAGGAGATAAACGAAAAAATCTGAAAAATGGCCTTGTCTTCCCCCCTCCTTTTTACCCCCTAAATATGAATTTGGGCCGCTAAAAAAAAATACGTGTCCCTTTATTTTTTCTGCTCTACAAAATAAAACCAATTCCATAAAGATCCGCTGGTGACACTAGGGAGACTTCCCTTGTAAGTTGAGATTATTTAGAGTATGAATATTTGATGTTTGCATGCTAACAGTATTACCTAATTTTCTAAAGAATTCTGATGATGGGGGAATTGGAACACCTCCGAAACGATCGTCAATTCATTCCTGAAAATTGCCAAAATTTTTGAAAGCAAGAAACTCTATGAGTATTTAATGGGAGAATATCCTACACCCAAAAAATTTCCCAGTTACTGGCTACTAAGAATTTAACAAAGTCCCAGTTAAAATACACCTAACTGAGCCCCAGTTGTTTTCACTCGGTTGATGGTAACTAATTTTATAAACAGTTTTGAATTCAACTGAATTTCCAGTTACTGGCAACAGAATATTAGTTAAATTTGTAAAATCGTTGAAAATAGTTGGTAATAACTGTTTAATAAATAAAAATTGTCAATGGGAACTGCTAATTTTTTTTTTTAATTTAACCATTAAAAAATACTTTTTATTTTTAACACTGTTGTTTTATTTAAGATTTTATTTAGATGTAGTGTATTACATTGCACCAACCATTAAAAACCAGGGTTTGGATTAATATATCCCATTTTTAGATGAACAAATTTTACTCCTTAAGTCTTCCACATGCTGCTTTCATATACAGATCTATTTATTCTTCATCTGAAAAAAATATTACTTATTTTTTTATAAAGGCACAAATTAGAAAATAAAACTTACAATTTAAAAATAAAAATCCGTTTTTGGTTTTTCTTTTTTTTATTTTAATAAAAACGACGTTGATTTTTAAAATTTGTAAACAAATCAAAAAAATATTATTAACAGGGTAACTGATAGATAGTTTTAATTAATTGAAAATCCAGTTGTTCGTTACTTACCCAGTTATTTTAAATTTATTTCAAATCAACTAAGAATTTTCGTAACTATCTAACTGGGAAATTTTTTCGGTGTAATAAAGAAAGTAGAGTTATCATAAGTACTTGTTATGTTAATTCATAATGGGGAACATGAAAAGGCCTCGAATCAGAATAAACTATTTTTCATTGCACAATTAAAAGGTCGAATAAATAACTAATTTTTATTATTTAATAAAAATTAAAACACACTTGGTTTTTACTAAATTTTAAAAAGTTTTTACAAAATTCTAAGAAGTTTTCTTACTAAATTCTAAGAAAACAAATATGAGTCTATAACTAAATTCTAAGAAATTTTTAACTAAATTCTAAGAAGTTTAAACTTAATTCTGAGAAGTTTTAACTAAATCCTAAGAAGTTTTTACCTTAATTCATATAAGATAAATTTGAGTTTTCAACTAAATTTTAAGAAGTTTAAGCTAAATTCTAAGAAGTTTATACTTAATCCTTAGAAGTTTTTAACTAAATTCTAAGAAGTTCGCTCCCTCAATTCTAAGAAGTGAAATACTACGGTGAAGTTTTTTCTAGAAAATTTTAACTAAACTTGAACTAAATTCTGTGTGAACATATATTTAAGAAATGTGTCTTAAAAATAAATATATGTTTCCTAGATTTGGGGAAAATTTCTTTGGCAGTAAGAGTTTTTTTCCTTATATTTAAGAAGTCCATTTTAGGAGAACTATGAACTATTTAAAAGTACACGAACTAAAATTGTTTTCTCATAGTTAGGAAAATTTACAATTTTTTTTTTTTAAATTTAACTAAATTTTAGGAAAATTCATGAAAAATTTTTAAAGACATTTTTTCTTTAATTTTAGTTATGTCTTTTTTTCAGTGTAGGCCGATTTCGCTGAAATGCAATGCGTGGTCAGTTTTGTTTTCTTAAAAACCTAAGGTCTACTTTGACGAACATTAAAAAAAAAAAAACAAAAAAATTTTATCCAAATCGGTCCAGCCGTTCTCAAATTATGTGACTTACAACAAACGAAATATGATTTTTATTAATATAGAAGATTATTTGTCATTTATTTAACAGGAAATTGTTCAGTTTTAACAATTTAATCTTGTGTAGGATGTTTGGTGAGATGCTCATTCTCAGAGATCAGAGATATCCAGTAACGTAACTTTTTGCTACGCAAATAACTACCAGAATTATCAAAAACTACGATATCTGTAAAAGAAAGTAAAACAAAAATTTAATTAAATATGGATTAAAATAGAAATACTTTGGACGGACTTTGCAAGTAATTTTGTAGGCATTTTTGAGCATTATTCTTGCTTTCAAATAATACCTTAGGTCTTGTAAAAATCTTTTTACAAGACCTTACAGTCTTGTAAAAAGATTTTTATATTCCGAATTGCTAATAATAATGACTACTGTCAAATCTGACCTCAGTTCGGATTAAAAAATTCGGATTCAAACCTAAGTGCCGACTTCATTGCGAGTAATTAAACGAAATTTGGATAAGTTAAATGTTTTTAGAAGGTAGGATTGTCTTAGAATGAAAGCACGGAATTTATTGAAAAATCAAGGACTTAAAAATTCTACTCGAGTCCAAATATTTCATTTTATACAAGATTTACTTACATTTTGTATTGGGACGGGTATAAAAGAATCCTATATCATCCATTTCGTTGGAACAAACAGTACCCATGGGTACTTCGTGGTGTTTTTCACCGGTTATTTTATCCTCACTATAGATACCAAATTTAATATCATAATCAATGGTACGGAATTCCCAGGATAAAATTTCATTCTCCGGTTCCTTTTCATCCACATCAAAATCAATCTTTAATTTTTCACCATTATTTACAATAGTTTCAATAAAGTTTTTGCTGTTATCAACATGTGGATTTTGTCCAACATACAGTTCCTGGGGAACTTTGCCAGCCCAAATAATCTTGTAAAAGATATTATTATTGAAAATATTAGTGGCAGTAATTTCATAAAAGATCTTACAAAAAACTCACTTTGCTGGGACATTTCTCATCACCATTTTCTGTATAATTTCCACCAAAACATTTGGGAAATATATTCGGATCAACATGACTAAATAAGTCCGCCTTCCATTTATCACTGCCACTGTTATTGATTTTTATTTTGCTTGTAGTTTTTTCATCTAAGAACGGTTTGATTAAATTAAAACTAACCGAGAAAAGAATTGGAGCTGCAAAGAAATATCGTTTAAAATCTCGTGAATTCCTCTAAGTAGCTAATTTACCATTAACAATATAACACATTTTTAAAATTTCTGGATAATGTTGTTCGTATTCTCTAACAACAGCAATTATAAGTTCAGCAGCTGGGCCCCACATAAATTGCTTGATGTCTAGATCGGCCACATCAACGACCGCAACTAATCTACGCGCATTATAATTACCAGTAATTTTACTTTGCTCATAACCAGCCTTTAAAAATCCTTCCAATAGTTTGACCGCATAACGCATAAAATCAAAACGTGTGGCACAGTGTAACATTCCATAGATATCAAACTTATAAAATGGGCAAACCAAAACTAAAGAAATGATAATAAAAGTGATACAAAAATATGTGTAGTAATTATTATCTTACTTGGAGATCCTTCATTGTCAAAGCCTACCATGCCATATGGTAAATAGTCTTTTAGTGTTTTAGCAGGTTCCCATTTATGTAAATTATCTACATTAAACATGGCCCGAGTTTTCATACTCTGTATAGAAATAAAATAATTTTTAAGATTAAAATTATTTAAATAATAAATAATAAATTAAAAACAACTACCAAAAACAACTGTATTTTTTTTGAAACAACTGTTTAAAATTGTTCATACAAAAGAACTTATTACCCTATATGGAACTAACAAATCGTGAAACAAAAGTTTTTGTTATTTAGAAAAATAGGAGAGATAGGTCTGGTCAAAACATGGTCAAATTATGCAATTTTTCATTGACATCGCTTTGTATTAAATTTTTTCTACAGTAACTCAACAAATCTAAATTTTTGAAAAGACATTTTCATTATACATAGAGTTTTGTATGGACTATCGATTGGCATTATTTACATCAGAACTGTGTGTGAATTTTACTTAACTAACCTAAAAATCGATGTAGCAAAAACTACACCACATTTAATTTCTTTTTTAAATTTTTAAAGAAAGTTCCTCAAAATCTCTACAAAATGTCAAATTTTCAGAGAATAGATATTTTTTGTTTTCAAGCAAAATGACTTTGAACTTCAAAGTATCGTAAAATATGGTAAAATAGAGCAATTTTTTAACTGGTTCTGAATTTTTAAAATCTATATGGGGGTTTTCGTGTCAACTGACACAACTTTTGAAACCGATGTCTTCCGATCGGGATGAAATTTGCACCAAGGTTAGTCCTATTGGATAGTAGTTCAGACACAATTTTTCAACGAGATTGGTCAAGAACTCTCTGAGTTAGAGGAGGTCGAAATTTGACATTTTGGCCAAAGAGGTGTTGATTCTCATCCATGTAACTTCTTACCTATTGTTTTTAGCAAAATGTGTCCCAAAGAGTTTAGATAGCTAAGTATTTCTTCAGTCTTTCGAAAAAAAAAATATAAAAAAAATAAAAAAAAAATTTTTGATTTTTTTTCTTAAAAATCCAAAACTTTTTTGACTTTTTCCTCAAATTGGGCCCTTTTTTTTTTTTTGATTCAAAAGAAAGCTTAGGTGATTTACTTTAAGAGCTGTGGGGTCGCTTAGTGGGATGCGAGTGGGATATCTATGAAATTTTTTTTTTTTTAACTTTGGAACACAAAAAATGGTTCTTCAATTTGCACTATTAGGCGTGGGATAGCTAACCAGTTTTCGATTTCGATCCGCGATACCCTCTAATTTTTTTAAGGTTCGAAAAAGAAAGCACGAGCCAAAAAATGGGGGCGGTGGGGAGGGGCCATATGGCCCCTCATTGGGGTCAAAGTTGGGCGTAAAGAGGTAAAAATCCCCAAAAAGCCCCAAAACTCCCCTAGAAACGCCCCTGGAGGGGTGCAATGTGAGACCGACCTCCAATAATTTTCTGCCCCCAACATTTTTTTTGAACATACCTTACCCCTATTTCCACTTCCTAAGGGGGCTCCCATACAAAACATTTTTAAAAAATTTGATCCTACCATTCTAACTTACCCTAAAGTGCCCCTAGTGGGGCCAAATGTATGACCGACCTCCATTATTTTATTAATTCCAACATTTTTTGCAAACATACCTACAATGTATCTTTAACCCTTAAGGTGGTCCCCATACATTTCTTTTATTTTTATACCCTCCACTCTAGTGATAGAGGGTATATATAAGTTTGTCATTCCGTTTGTAACACCTCGAAATATTGGTCTAGGACCCCATAAAGTATATATATTTATGATCCTCGATCGATTTTAAGTCGATCTAGCGATGTCCGTCCGTCCGTCCGTCCGTCCGTCTGTCTGTCTGTCCGTAGAAAACACGCTAACTTTTGAAAGACTTTACAGAGGCTACTGAAGTTTGGCATATATGTTTGTCATTTACCTGGTCAGGTTGGTATTGCAATCCAGCCAAATCGGTCCAGTGGTTCAAAAGTTATGAGCAAAAGAGTAAATTTCGGCAAGGGTGTTTCGCGATTTTACGAGATAAAAAACACGATAACTTTCGAGCGACAATAATGAGACTACTGAAGCTTGGCATGTATCTTTGCCGTTCCCCGGATCTGTTTGGTATTAAATTTCAGCTCAATCGGTCCAGTGGTTCAAAAGTTATAAGCAAAACCCTGAATTTCAGATTAGTTTCATCTAAAATGCCACGTGTTTTAACAAGTTTTAAAAGCATTGGTTGTAACTTAACAATGCTTTTTAAACTTGTTTAATTTTAAAGCAATGCTTTTTAAACTTGTTTAGTTTTAAAAGCATTGGTAACTTAAAAATTAAACTCGAAAAAAATTTTACACTCAAAAAAAATTTTACACTCAAAAAAATTTTACACTCAAAAAAAAATTAACACAAAAAAAATTTAGTTTTTTTTTTTTACAAAAATGTCAATATTTTGTGTACATACGTACGTACATTCACTCAGAAATATTTTTACAGTAAAAAAAACATTACACTGGAAAAAAAATTTTACACCATTAAAAAAAAAAAATAGTAATTTTTCTTAAAAAAAAAAAATTACAATTTTACACCCAAAAAAAATTTTACACTCAAAAAAATTTTACACTCAAAAAAAAAATTTACACAAAAAAAATAGTTTTTTTTTTACAAAAATGTCTATATTTTGTGTACATACGTACGTGCATTCACTCAGAAATATTTTTACAGTAAAAAAACATTACACTAGAAAAAAATTTTACACTCAAAAAAAAAGTTAGTAATTTTTCTTTGAAAAAAAAAATTACAAAAAAATAGTTTTTTACTCAAAATAAAATATTTATAATCAAAATTGTAAATTTAAAAATGTACTACCCTTTAAAAAAATGCATTGTGGAGGGTATTCATAGATTCGGCAAAGTCGAATTTAACTTTTCTACTTGTTTATAAATTTGTTTTATTAAACCAGCTCCTACCGCCCCTACCGTGCCTCCTAGAGAGAAAAAAATTAAGACCAACCCCCATTATTTTTTAGTTACCAACATTTTGTCCGAACATCATAACATTCTATCTCCACTCCCTAAGGGGCTCCCATACATTATAAAAACATGTATTTTTAAAAACTAATAAAAAAATAAAAAGAATTGTATGGGGACCCCCTTAAGAGTTGAAAATAAAGGGTAGGTATATTCTAAGAAAATGTTGGAGTTGAAAAAATATTGGGGGTCGGTCATAAATTTTACATCTCTAGGAGCACCCTATGGACAGTTAGAGCGGTAGGAGCAAATTTTATAAAAATGTCATTTTGTATGGGAGCCCCCTTAGGAAGTGGAAATAGGGGTAAGGTATGTTCAAGAAAAATGTTGGGGGCAGATAATTATTGGAGCTCGGTCTCACATTGCACCCCTCCAGGGGCGTTTCTAGGGCAGTTTTGGGGCTTTTTGAGGATTTTTACCTCTTTACGCCCAACTTTGACCCCAATGAGGGGCCATATGGCCCCTCCCCACCGTCCTCATTTTTTGGCTCGTGCTTTCTTTTTCGAACCTAAAAAAACTAGAGGGTATGGCGGATCGAAATCGAAAACTGGTTAGCTATCCCACGCCTAATAGTGCAAATTGAAGAACCGTTTTTTGTGTTCCAAAGTTAAAAAAAAAAAATTTTCATAGATATCCCACTCGCATCCCACTAAGCGACCCCACAGCTCTTAAAGGAAATCACCTAAGCTTTCTTTTGAATCAAAAAAAAAAAAAAAAAAGGGCCCAATTTGAGGAAAAAGTCAAAAAAGTTTTGGATTTTTAAGAAAAAAAATCAAAATTTTTTTTTTTCTTTTTTTTATATTTTTTTTTCCGAAAGACTGAAGAAATAGCTATCTAAACTCTTTGGGACACATTTTGCTAAAAACAATAGGTAAGAAGTTACATGGATGAGAATCAACACCTCTTTGGCCAAAATGTCAAATTTCGACCCCCTCTAACTCAGAGAGTTCTTGACCGATCTCGTTGAAAAATTGTGTCTGAACTACTATCCAATAGGACTAACCTTGGTGAAAATTTCATCCCGATCGGAAGACATCGGTTTCAAAAGTTGTGTCAGTTGTAGGGTATTCAATCGATTAACCGTTAATCGGTTAACCGATTAATTTTGGTCGATTAACTGTTCGAATAATTTAAAATTGCCAATTTTCAAATAACAAATAAACCGATTAATATGTGTCGATTAACCGATTAACCGAAATTCCTTGTTTTAGTACTTTTGGTTATTTTTTGCTGTTTAAGGTTCTGTAAATTACGGTTCTACTTAAAGAAGTTTAGGTATAAATAAATTAATCAAACTCTCTTTTATCAATGTGTAAAATTGTCGTCAAGAAAATATTTTATCGAGTTCCTAAAAATTTATTTCGCCTTAAAAAAAATTAACTTGGTGACCCTAGCCAATTTGTTATACATTTCCAGCACAATAGATTTTTCTAATAGTTTTTCATGCGCGTTATATGAATCTGGCCTTAGAGCTGATCTATCTGATCTTGAGATATTTAGGATTTCGATTTACTAAAAAAGTGAGTACAGTTTCCAACTATAAATTGGTAAATTTATACAAATTCAAATAATTTACTACTATAAATTGTGTAAATTTTCAATAATTGGAAGTAGAATTACGCAATTTGTTTTAATTGGAGTGTGAATAAACTCAGATTTTCGCAATGTTTGAGACCCTATAAAACCGCGAAATATTTTTAGATGTGAAAATAGTTTAGCACATCTGAAAAGAAATACTTTTGGAATCCTTCAGATATCTTTTTTAATCACGGAGATATTGACCGATGAAATTATTGTAATTTTAGCACTAAAAAATAAAAGAAAACAAATTTGGAAACCAAATAATTTTTTTAAATATTTTTGAGGGCAATTTTTCTTTTTTATAAAAATAGCTTAATTTTTTTGCATTTTTTCACATTGAATTGGGCCAAATTTGTCATTTAATTATGAGGTGATCTTTTTCACTTTGGCATCATTTTGGATTGGGGTCATTTTTCAGGATGCCATACAAAAATTCTTTACTTGGGCTGAGATTGTTGGGGATATTTGAAGCTTTGGCACAGGGGAAATACATTTCTTACTTGTTGATAATAAGATTTTTAAAAGTACATACATACAATTCGTGGTTTTATATGCAATTTAAATTTTAAATTAATATTATTCGGTTAATCGAATAATTTAAATTTAACCGATTATTAACCGATTAAATCTCAACCCCGATTAATTATTTGCTCGATTAACCGATTAAACAAGAACCTCGATTAATTGAATACCCTAGTCAGTTGACACGAAAACCCCCATATAAATAAAAATCAATTGTCGTTCGTTGGTAACCGCATCAGTTGAGAACGGCTGAACCGATTTGGACAATTTTTTTTTAAATGTTCGTCATAGTCCAACTTAGGTTCTTACGTAAAGAAAAATTCACCACGCCCACTTTTTTCGATTTATCTAAAATCGCAAAACGGCTCACCGATTTGGGTATTTTTTTTTATTTAAATGTTCGTAGTAATTCAATTTAAGATTTTACTGAAAGAAAAATCGATCACGCCCACTTTTACGACCACTTTTTCAATTTATCTAAAATCTGAGAATTGCTGGACCGATTTGACTAAATTTTTGGATAATACTTTTTTTTATATGTTCGTCATATTTTTTTTTTTCGTCTTTGTTTTTTTCGGAAAACAAATAGATCACGTCCACTTTTACGCCTCTTTTTTTCGATATATCTAATATCGGAATTTTTAAATGTTCGTCATACGCCAACTTAGGTTTAAAGGGAAATACAAATTTTTCACGCCCACTTTTATTTCGATATATCTAAAATAGAAGAATGGCAGGGCCGATTTGGATATTAGTAGTATTTGTTGACGTTCGTGATAGTACAACTAGGGTTTTTACGGAAAGAAAAGTTGTCCACTCCCATTTTTTTCAATACATCTAAAATCGGAGAACGACTGGCCTGATTTGGTACATTTTTCTTTAATGATCATTATAGTCCAAGTAAGGATTTTACGGGAATAATTTACGAAAATTCGGGAAAACTTTAAAGTTTTGTTTGAACTCAAGACAATAGCTCACGATAGAACGAAGGATATGCGTTATTTTATTTTGTGTTGTTCGTAATGATACTGAAGAAGTTATAAATTCTCACAGTTTGCAAATTCAAAACATGGTATTTTTTTTTAGTTCCTAAAATATAATTTGAAGATGATTATCTGCCTAATCGGGTTTTTAAAACCACGCCCACAAATTTTCCTAAGCCAAGAAATTCATTACATTTTTTGCAGGGCTATATATTTGAAGCGAGGCGAAATATAACACTGATCTTATATTTGGGCCAGCAACGCGGACCGGGCCAGCTAGTTTCGAATAAAAATATTTTTTTTTTCTAAAAACACACCATTTGTATTTAATTAATATTTTTAAATAAAATTTCAGTGAATTTTCTACGAAACATCAAAGAGAATGTTTTCGAGAAAAAATTCTTAGGAGCTTAAATAAAAAAAAAAATAATTGTTCTCTGAAAATTTGCAACAGGCGTCTTTAAAAATCAAAACAATTTTTATCCGAAAATTTTCGGTTGTCGCCTTAAACTTAGGACCGACTAACTCGTCATCAACCACTGTTCACACGAAACCCTTCTCCACTTCAGTCCTCCAAGGTTTCATTCGATTATTGAATAATTCAGAACCTGTGAAAAAAAATCTATAATGCGATACAATGCGAAACGGCTTTATTTTACCATGTTTGACCACGCCTGTCTTCTCTATTTTCCTAAAAAAGTAAGTGTCAGTTTACAGAAGGCGAACGATACACACGAACGAAAATTTTGCATGTGTTTTGTTATTGTAACAACAACAAAATACATGTAAAATTTTCGTTCGTGTATATAATTCGCCTTCTGTAAACTGGCACTAAAACTCTTGTTTCACGACTTGTTGCCCAGTTGGGAAAATAAAATCACCACTGAAAAACTGCTGACTCTCCCTTTATGAAATCGCTGACATCTTCATACAATTTTTCAAAATGTCCCCAATGACATGTCGGCAGTGTCCACCAGTATCGGTGGCCACCAACAATTCGCTTAAACAACCGCTGACCAACTGCTGACCTTTCATTGGGGACATTTAGAAAAATTGTATGAAGCTGTCAGCAATTTTATAAAGGGTGAGTCAGGAGTATGTCAGGGGTGTTTTTTTTTTGCCCACTAGTTAGTTCCACATAGGGCAATAAGTTTCGAAAGTTTGATTTTAATTCAACAATTTTTTTTTTTTCTTGGTACGATTGATATAAAAGGCTCGATGTATTAAATTACTTTAAGTATGTACTTACAATGCGCAAATTTTTTTCCGCCTTTTCCGGTTTCCATTTTCCACCTATTAACCAACGCACTAAAAAGTAATCATCGTGGGTTTCATTTAAAATATCGGCAACACTAGAACGGAACTAAAAATATTACAACTATTAAGTTTATTAATTAAATTGTTTATTGTCCTCAAAAAAAAAGAATTAACTTAAACTTTGGAAAAATTTTCTTCAAAATAGTTTATTTTAATTAAATTTAACTGAAAGTTGGAAAATTTTCTTAACTGCTAGGAAAAAATTTTAGTTCATGTACTGTTAAATATCCAGGAAAATTTTTCAGAACCGATTCTGACAACACTTGTCCTAGAACAGGTTCTTCGGTAACCATACACTATTACACTTTTATTATTCAGAACAAGTTAAGTGAACATTATTGTGAAGCTTGTTCTCTCCAATCAAAGTTTCATAAGATTTTGGTTCTCAGGAATTAAAAAAAAATTATGTGTCAAAAAAATTAAAAAATAAATATCAATTTATCTTTGTTAACCAAGAAAAAAGACAAAATTCTACTAAAATAGCAGGACGTAATCGTGAAAATTGTTGAAACAAAGGTGAGTAAATTACATTTTCATTGTCTGGGTCGGGTCAAATACTAATAATATTATGTTTTTTTTATTTTTGTTTGCAGAAAATCGATGTTCTGGTATGTCATTTTTGTAAGGCCCAAAATGCAACTTTGGAGGCAAAAAAGGATACATGTGTGTTAAAAAAATGTAAGTATTCCATTTATATACATATTGTCTATATATGTCTTTATCTATGTTAAATAAATTAATGCAATTCAATATATTTCTTTAATTCTTATTTCTGTTCCAAATTTTACTTCTAGAACCGATTCCGAGGAACAAAAATATGTTCTAACTTTGCTTACAAACACCTGTTGCTTTTTGGACAATCCCTTTGTTAAAAGAATCGGTGTTGCAGAATTAGAACAGGTTCTAGGGAACTGTAAGTTGTTCCACAATCGGTTCTTTGCAACCGAAAATTTTACTGGGTAGGCCATAATATCCCTTAAATGGAATTCTGTAATACATGGAAGAAATTCTTACCGCCAAGGAAATTTTCCTTAAATAATTGAAAAAAAACGCTTTATTTTTAAGACATATTTCTAAAAACAAAATTTAGTTCAAAAAATTCAGTTTGAAGACGTAATTTCCTTCCAATTAGTTCATCATATTTATCTTCTTTAATTTGAGGAAGTTTTTTCCACTATTTTAGTACAACTAAATTTTTCATAACTTGGGAAAATATTGATTTACATTTTTTTTATGATTGCTTGTGCAATTCACATTTGGTTTATTATTTGAAGTATATGAATAAAATAGTTTTTTTCTACACATGTATGGGTTAGAGAAAAAATAATATTTTAATCACAACAAAGGCCTTGGCTTTGGCGTGTTTTCCATAGTCTGGGAACAAACGTCAAAGACAAAGTCTTTGTTTTAATTTAACTTTAAAAACGAATAAAATTTATTATTGACTATTAAAAAACAATTTTTATATTTATAATAAAAAATGTACCTAATGAGAATTCTGTGTGTATTCACATGCTATTCTATTAATAAACCATTAAAAAATATGAAATTAACTAATTTTTAGGAAGAACTTTTTCTCATTTTCTAGTTGAAATTAGTTCATATTTTTAAGAAAAACGTGGATTAAAAAGTACACTAAAAAAAATTATGTTAGTAAAATGAACTGAATATGTCAGTTAAAATAACCACTATGTAAGTTGTTTTGGGGTCAACTACTTTTTGCGTTAAATCAACTAACAATGTGAGTTATTTTAACTGACAAAAAATAATTGACTTATGTAGTAAAAACTACTTACATTTGTAGTCAAAACATAATAAAATAATCAATATATAATTTTTTTTTTTTCAAAAAATTTTTCAGACAAAAAAAATTAAAGACCAAATTTTTTATTTTTATTAAGTTGTGAAAAATTAAAACAAAAGAAACTTTGTTTTTATTTTTTGGAAAAAACTTTGAAAACTTTTCAGAGGTAAAAAATAAAATTAACTACATTTTTGTTAGTTCCCAGGCAGAAAAATACAAACAGGCCAACGTTGGAATGAAGTTGGCGGCGACGGTACCAACGTTGGCGAATCATACCCGTTTCTAAGTCTACGACGTCATTCCGAGGTTGAAATTAAAACAGTGGCCAACGATCGCTCGACTTTTGTTTTGACGTTGGGTTAACATTGATTTTACAAATTTACGACATTGGATTTAACTTTTGCTTAGGGATGGATTGAAAATCTCGATGTAGGGCTTTTTAGTTACCATTTTAAACAAATTGGTTGAAAAAGCAACTACTTAAGTGTTCACTTAGATTAAAGAGTTAAGGGGTATGTAAATCAAAAACTTTTTTTAAAAAATAAAAATGTTAAACTTTTAAATTATAATCTATAGTGTAGTGTTTTATGTAAACACAAAGTTGTGCCAACACAATATTTTTTGTAAAACGGTTTTACATTATACAATGTTGTATTTTTGGCTAGCCCGATATTGTACCAACACAAAATTTTTGGTACGGTTGGCAATTTCTGACTGGGTTGTTAAAAAAAACGACTTAAAATAACTAACAGAAATAGTTGTTCGATATTTTTCATACAAAAACAACTGACTTTGTAGCTAAAAACAACTAACTACTGTAAAATATACAAACAACTAACATTTAGTAACTTAAATAATTTTCTGAGTGTAGTTACAAATGGAAATGGCGCTAAATCATTATCAATTTTCCTTGGATTTAGTTAATTTTCCCATTTTTTAGTTAGTTTTTTTCTGAGTGTAGTTGTTGTTTTCAAAACATGAATTTGGGCCGCTATAAAAAATACATTTCCCTTTATTTTTCCTAATATACAAAATAAAACCAATTCCATAAAGATCGGATGGTGACTTCTCTTGTGGGTTGAATTTAAAAAATAGATTTACGCAAAAAAATATGCATTCTTTAAATTCAACCGAAAAAAGTAGCATTTTTGACCTTACCCCTTTCGAATTTGATGAAACTTGGAATATAGTTGGCCCTTACAAAAAAATCACAGTGCCTAAATTTTGGACTTCTGGTAGTTTTTCTTCCCGAGATATGGGGTCTTGAAAATTGGCAAAATCATATAAATTTGTCAAAAGTGTTCTGAGATAAATAAAGATAGCTCGAAAAGTAATAATAATACATGTCTCAGTTAGGTTGCAAATAATAGTTAATGAGACAGCCTTTAAAATGGCATTTCCCAAGATTTTTATTTAAAAAGGTCAATGGTCATTGATTTTAACCTTAATTTTTGGAGAGCTATATCTCAAAAAATGATATTTTTAAAATTTTGAAAAAAATATATGTTATTAAGGATCACCTAAACTACTTATGTTTAAATTTTCAGGATGGAGACTTCAACAGGTAAGAAAACACGGTGTATTTTCCCTTAGAAAAAAAATATTTGTTTTTGTCTTTGAGATTTTGGTACCAAAGTTCATTTTTCTGAATGTTTTTGAGGTGCTGAGTCCATATATGACCTTTGAACTGGCCAATCGCTATTAGTTTTCGAGATATCTGCATATAAATGTGTGAAAATTGCTAAAATGCTATTGCTGTGTTTTTTTGAACATTTAGGTGAATATATCATGAAAAGTAAAAGCGATAGGCCAGTTCAAAGGTCATATTTGGACTCAGCACGTCAAAAACATTCAGAAAAATTAATTTTGGTACCAGAATTTCAAAGACAAAAAAAAAACAAGCAAATTCGGCTGTGTCGAATCTTTAAATACCCTCCACCAATGTAATGATTTAAAAAACAAAAAAAATTGTTTTATTTATACCTCAGGAAATATAAAAGTACCAAAAAGTGTTCTTTTAATAAAAGGTACTTTTAATGAAATGTACTTTTTATAAAAGGTACTTTTTTTATAAAAGGTACTTTTTATAAAAGGTACTTTTTATGAAAGGTACTTTTTATAAAAGGTACTTTTTATAAAAGGTACTTTTTTATAAAATGTACTTTTTATAAAAGGTACTTTTTATAAAAGGTACTTTTTATAAAAGGTACTTTTTATAAAAGGTACTTTTTATAAAAGGTACTTTTTATAAAAGGTACTTTTAATAAAAGGTACTTTTAATAAAAGGTACTTTTTATAAAAGATACTTTTTATTAAAGGTACTTTTTATAGAAGGTACTTTTTATAAAAGGTACTTTTTATAAAATGTACTTTTTATAAAGGAACCTTTTATAAAAGGTACTTTTTGAAAACGGTACAGAATTTTCGGAAAGTACTTGTTCCAGAATGTTTTATTTCACTAAAGGATCCTACATTCTAAATTTCAAGTTTGAATAACCACTATTTCAGTAAATAAAAAAAAAGTACCAAAAGTACTTTTTTACCCATTTTACCCCCGTAGAATCAACATTGGCAAAACCCGAGCGTTAGTGAATCTTTTTTCCGGAAGGTGAACAGACATTGCAAATTTCAATTTTCTAAAATGTAACGAAAGTACATATTTTTACACTTTTTACCCTATTAGAAACATCATTGGCAAAAACCCAGCCTTAGGGGATCTATATTCCGGTAGGTGAACATACAGTCCAAATTTCAAGTCTATGGGACAATTTTTTAAGGAAATATAAAAGGTACCAAAAGTACAGATTTTTTCCCTTTTTACCCTCTTAGAATCAACATTGGCAATAATCCAGCCGTACTGGATCTATATTCTAGGATGTGAACATACTGTCCAAATGTCAAGTTTCTATGACCATTATTTCAGGAGATATAAAAAGCACCAAAAGTACAGTTTTTTACCCTTTTGACTCCTTAGAATCAAAACTGACAAAAATCCAGCCTTTATGAATCTATATTCCGGGAGGTGAACATACAGTCCAAATTTCAAGTCTCTATAATCATTATATCAGGAGATTTAAAAAGTACCAAAAGTACAGCTTTTTACCCTTTTTACCCCCTTACCATTGGCAAAACTCCAGTCATAGTAGATCTATATTGCGGGAGGGTAACATACAGTCCAAATTTCAAGTCTCAATGACCATTATATCGGGATATATAAAAAGTACCAAAAGTACAGTTTTTTACCCTTTTTACCTAGAGTTGTCAAAACCGATTTCCGAAGTATTCGAAAAATCGATTTTTTTGTTTTTTTCCGGTTTTTTAAAACCGGTTTTTTGAAAAGGCCGGGTTTCGAAGTATTCGAGAAACCGATTTTTTGGTCTCGAATAATCGACTTTTTTATATTAATTTTTTTTTTGTTATTTTGCATTCAATGTCGTTTTTTAATAGCCATCTTAAAACTTCAAAGAACATTTTAATTATACCTTAAAAGAAATTCAAAATCCTGAATTGAAAGAGGGTTTTGACTAGATACTATAGTATACTTAGATAAATTATCTAAAAGATCTTCCAAATTATATCTGCTTTAGAAGGCATTACTGAAAAGTAATGGGTGTATGATACTTGTTTTTTTTCAATTTACTACACTCAAAAAAAAAACTTGTAAAACGGCAAGAAAAGTTTGTAACTTTTTTTTGCTACCTCCTCCTTGTAATTTTACAAGTTTTTGCCAATAATTTTGTAATTTTACAAGCTTTTTACAAATAAAATCGTAAATTTACAAATTTTTTAACGTGATAAAACTAACGGTTTCGTGTTTTTACTAGATTTTTTGCTACGTCCCACAGTGATTCGTTTCATTGGCAAAAATCAAAAAAAAAAAGTATGTCTTCAATGTTGATGATTTTTTGTATTTTTACAGTTTAATAGTAAACTAAAAGAAATATGTACTTTTCTTATTTTTAAGAAGTCATATGTTGCCACAAGAGGGCGCTAAAGTATAGAAATTCAACGATATTGTGTTAAAACCAGACATGTGCACGGATGGTGTTAAAATGCGTTTAGAGACATTCTAAAAAATTTAGAATGTGGACAATATTCTATTCTTATCGTTCAACACGAATGAGTTTTTCATTCTATGCTCACAGTGCAAGAGAAAGATACACACTAAAGGTGTCCTAACGACTAAGGTAATTTTTCAAAATCAATTTTTAATACGTGGTAGGGTCCTAAATTGTAGTTTTGTATCTAAAAATGAGTGAGCCAAAATTTGGAGACAATCGGATTAAAATAACTCGTGCCGAAAATGGATTGAAGTTTTGGGACACTCTTATCTGATGAAAAAACACGTTTTTTCTAGTTTTTTGAAAAATATTGGTATATGCTATTTTTTGTTAATTTTTTTGTTAAGCAATATGAAAATGGTAATAAATTACCTTTCCAAAAAGCTTAAAGAAATTCAAATCGGATGAAAAATAAGCATTTTACGCATACATGCCCCAGACCATTGCATGGTTTTTAAAGCCAAAATTTGAAAATTTTCAAAATTTTTAGGCAAAAAAATAAAAAAAATTAAATTTTACTTTATAATTATATTAAATACATGTTAAAGATAAAAACTAACAGATATGGTAGTCTAACTTTTTTTTCATTTGGCGTGGGTAGTAATATAATTTCCGCGGATTCCAAAGAAAATGAGTTTTTCTAAAATAATTTAGCAAATATGGGAAACAATTTTCTGTATTGTATTATACGAAGTGAAATACATAAATTCTGTAAATTTTTTGAAAATTCAGGCATCTTTAACCCCTTTTCGTCGAGGTGAAATGACTAATTTGAGACGTTATACATTTCTATAATACACAATATCTGCATATATCCGATTTCTCAAAAGTTACAGAATTTACGTTTTACACTTCGATCCGCACAATAGAGCACAAATTTTCAAAAATTTGCTTAATTATTGTAGAAAAACGCATTTTATTTGGAATCCGCGGAAATTTTATCACTACCCGCGTCAAATAAAAAAAAAGCTTGACTACCATAACTGCTATTTTTAATCTTAAACATGTTTTCAATTTGATCATAAAGTAAAATTAAATTTTTACTATTTTTTTGCCTAAAAATTTTGAAAATTTTGAAATTCTGGCTCTAAAAACCATACAATGGTCTGGGCATGTATGCGTAAAATGCTTATTTTTCATCCGATTTTAATTTTATTAGTCGTTTTGAAAAGGTAATTTAGTACCATTTTCATATTATTTCACAAAAAATTTAACAAAAAATATCAAATACCAATGTTTTTCCAAAAACTAGAAAAAACGAGTTTTTCGTTCTTATAAAAATGTCCGAAAACTTCAATCCATTTTCGGCACGAGTTATTTTTAGCCGATTGTCCCCAAATTTTGGCTCACTCATTTTTGGATACTAAAGAACAATATAGGACCCTACCAGGTATAAAAAGGTGATTTTCGTTTTTAAGGACACCTCTAATACACACACTAGTGTAACGACATTCGTAACACGAATGAACCAATTAGGGAGTACATAGACAGCCAATGATTTGAAAATACTGTACTCTGAAGCGTGTAAATAGAATGATTTTTATAAAAAAAAAAAAAAATATTGTTTGGCTATTTGGGGGAATTCTTTTTTAAAAAAAATATATGTATGTATGCAAGTGCGAATTAAAATAAACATTTTGTTATGTAGCATAAATGAAGAGATAAATAAAAAATAAGTATGGGGAAAATTAATTTATAAATAAGAGTGGATAAAAAAAATTTTAATACATAAAAATAAATATTAGGGTGGATTGAAAAATTCTTTTTCTATTTCGAAAAATAATGTTCATTGTGGGAAAAAAAATGTTTTGCTTTATGGCAGAAAATTTTAGTACCTATAATGATGAAATATGTAGTGTGTGACCAAATACATTTTTTTTTTACAAAATTTTCAACTGTTCAGCTAATATCGAAAGTTTGTCTATTTTTTTGTATGTGCATTAGGGTGAAGCAAATTATGCTTTTTTCGAATTTCGAAAACGTCGGTGAAAAAAAATTGTTTAATTTTTTTTTTAAATATTTAGGCTAATAAAATATTATGCACCCTCAACCGTAAACTAGCGTAGAGATTTTCGTTATATAAGAACAAATGAGTGCAATTATTCTTCTTTGCAGACTGTGATTTTCTATTTGATTTTGATCACTACGCTACGTAGGGGGACAGTTACGGGTAGCTAACCCAGCCTTTAGTTTATTTTCGGACATTACTGAAATGTGTTTTTATGGTAAACATTTTTTTTTCTGTAAAGAAATTTAAAAAATGTTCTTTAAAAACAACTTATTTTCTTAAAATTAATTTCAAATTGCATTAAAGGCCAAATTAAACAAAACGACAAATAAAAATAAACATCTTCTCAAAACTGAGTCAACATGACGTTATATTTTCAGCAAAAAACGAATTAAAAATATTTTTTGCAAAACAAGAAATGATAAAATAATTTGTTGCAAAACAAGAAAAAAAATTTACAGACAAAAACAAATTTTTACAGAAAAAAAAAAAAAATTACCATAAAAACACTTTTTAAGTAATGTCCGAATATTAAATAATTTAAGAAAAAAAATATATTTTTTTACTTTGTTCGGAACTCTCCGATTTTGAAGCCAAGGCCATTGTCTCACAGGATCAATATTTTAATGTGTTAATGTCAACCCTAAAAGGCAACTTTACCGACCCAACGTTTTCGAAATAGATCTATTTAGCTCCACCCTAATGTAAAAAACTTTAAAGCGGTACTTATTGTTGTTGGGAATACTTTTAGTTAAAAAAAAAACACAATGTTTATGATTTGTTTCAACGACACAATAAGATTGTGCGTGTGCGTGTACGAGCAAGTGTAAAAAGACAAACAAAAAACTAACAGCATTATTTTGCATATTTTTCTTATACATAAGTACATACATCCTAATACATTTTTTCACAATGCATAATTTACTTTTTCATCAAAACGTTTTTTTTTACTACCCCCATATTTATAATAAGTTTTCCAACAATTTTTTTTAAACATTTTTTTACAAAAACATTCTAAGCGATCAGTGTATGTTAAAAATATTCTATAACACGGTGTTATTTTTATAATCTCTACTATGTTTGTTATTCTAAAAACGAACGTTTGTTTCATTCTAATCGTTCAAACACGACATTTTTCGTGTTCGTTTAAACAAGCACAGCAAATTTTTTAATTTGTTGTTTAGCATCATAGTAAACATTCTCATTCGCAAACACTGTACTCTAAAAATAGTGTACTCTGAAGCGAATGATTTGGTGTAAGCGAAGAAGGGAATACATTTGATCTCATGTCTGAGTTAAAACCAAAAAATTGATTTTTATAGGTTTACTAAAATAATTATTAAAAATCGAATTTTAAAGAAATCAATGATTTTTTTTTTGCAAAAGTTACTTAAATATATTTGCTAAAAGTTGTTATTGCAATTTTTTAGAATTAATCTTAAAATACATTTTTGTAATGCTCTGAAATCTATATTTTTTCTACCGAATCCCCAAAAATTGACAAATTTTGATGGAATGCATAAAAAAAGTTCGTGAGTCAAAAAATTATTTTTTTCGCTTTTTCGATAGCTCGGACTATGGTTTATAAGGGAAAACAATAAAAATAACTAAGTTTTTGTCTTAAGTTGGAAAAAAGTTAGTTTTTTTTTGTGTCTTTATTTAATTTTTTTCAAAAGCTTTATTATTAATGGAAAAAATATTAGAAAAAAAATCCAATATTAAGTATTTTTTCTTTACACATTGATATATTATATAGTGTTCTGTGAAAATATAATAAAAAATCAGAAAAAAAGTATGCAGTACGTGGGCCGTTTTGCTTTAAAAGTTATCTACGACTTTTACTAAAATCCCCAAAATCACCAAATTTTAATGGCCTTCATAAAAAAAGTTCGTGAATAAAATTTTTTTGTTTTTTATTTTTTTTGTACCTTTAACTATGTTTTATAATATCAAAGAATAAAAATAACTAAGTTTTTTTTTTAAGTTGAAAAAAAAAATTTTTTAAAAAAATCAAAAATTGGAATATTTTTTTTTATTTTTTATTTTATTTACTGTAAATAAATTTAAAAAATACATCAACATTTTAGTGTTTTTTTATATAAAAGGATTTATTGTATTGTATACCATAAATTTATAGTAAATAATTCGATAAAATAAGTATACAGTGGGCCATTTTGCTTTAAAACCAGTATTTGATTTTCGTTGGTATCCCAAATCAAAACCAAAATTTTTTTTGAGATACATAAAAAAAGTTCGTACTTAAAAATTATGTTTTATTGATTTTTTTAACATCCTGGACTGTTTTCTATACGATCAAATAATAAAAATAACTAAGTTTTTGAAAAAAAAACGAAAAAAAAAAAAAAAAATTTGAAGTACCCAAAAAAATTTTTTTTTTTTAAGTTTTTTGTTATTAACGGGGTATTTACTTAGAAATAAAGCAAGTATTAAACGAGTTTACTTAAAACTTATTTTGAATAAATTTATTTTCGTAATGCAATAGGAAATAAGTGTTGCGAATGTTTTGTTTTTGCAGTTATTATGTATTTTTATATTTTTGAATATATTTAAAAAAAGGATATATTAACAGCTTTTTGGTTACTGCAAGCAACTCAACGAAATTTGGCACACTTATTGACGCCATTTGATCTAATTTATATTTAAAATTTGATAGCAATTTAAAGATTTTTAAAATAGTTACAGCGATTTCAAGAAAAAGGATATATGGCAGCCACGCGAGTCCTTGCTCAGATTAAAATACAAATGTTGTACGTCGATAGTTATCTAAATTTCTAAGACAATGACTAAGTTAAGTAATTTTATATCAAGTTTTGTGGCTAAAACTCCACTTTTAAATTTCAGGATATACGACAGGTACAAATGTCCTTCCACCGATTTGCTCAAAATTTTCATTTTTTTCTATTAATTAATTTTGTGCCTGCCTACCAAATTTGGAAAATCGTTGACAACTCTTTCTATTTTATTTTTGTGATTAAACTATATTAACACTTTATTGCAGTTTTTAAAAAGGATATATAAATAACTTTTGTTTTACAAAACCGATTTCAGCGAAATTTGGCACACACATTGACATCACTTATTTAAATTTTTACTAAAAATTTCAAGGGTATCGAGTAATTTTTGAGCGATTTACAATATTTTTAAGAAAAAGGATATATGGCAGCCACACGAGTCCTTGCTTCAATATAGAAAAAAATTTACACATAAAATACTATATCAAAATTGGTAACATTGACAAAGTTTGGGAATTTTGTGACCATTTTTGTAGTTTTAATCACATATTTAAATTTCAGGATATATGGGGGGTAGGCGTGTCCTTGCTCCGATTTTTCCAAAAACTCGTTTTTTTCTTGATTAGATAATTTAATGCTTGTGTACCAAATTTCAGAAATCTGCTACCAATATTCTATTTTTGCCCACTCGATATATGGGAACGAATCACTGTGCGTCCTATTTAACGAGAATTCCTTGTAAAAATTACGAGATTTTTCGTAATTTTATAAGATTTTTACCAATAAAATTGTAAATTTATACCTTTTTTTGGCGCAGAAAAACTTACTACAAGGAAATCTCGTGAATTTACATCTTTTTTGTAAAGAACCTTGGAAATTTGTAAAATTAAAAAAAAAATGTAAAATTACAAAAATGTTTCTTTTGTTTTACAAAAATACAAAAAAAAAAACAAGTAAGAAAATTATAAAATTATATAAGTAAGAAAATTATACCCTACACCAAGGTTTCCCGGAAAATGGGTCCCATGGATCGATTAGATCTATATGTTGTAAAACCTTTAATAAGTGAAGAAAACACTCACAAATCAAATTTGAGTGAAATAGGCTTTTATTTGTTGACAATAAACCGCTTTAACTGAATATCGGGCGAAATTTTCACAAGGGGCCTGAGTCCAAAACTGGTCCGATGATTATCAGGTTTGATAAGGTTATTTAAGTACGCGTTTAACATACACAAACAAAATTTTAATTAAATATTTTCTATTTTCATGAAATTTGAGACATTTATGTGAAAATCGGGAAGGTGGTTTGTATGGGGGCTACAAGAACAACTGGTCCGATTTCTTTGAAATTCGGAATGATGATATGTGAAGACATGTTTACCATCCAAATTTCAAAGCGATACCTTCTATAATACGGTTATTAGAGTCATTTGAGCCAAAACTAAAGAGGACCTTTGTATGGGGGCTAGGTCTAAATATGGACCGATTTTTTTCAATTTCAATAGGCTTCGTCCTTGGGCCAAGAGAGACTTAAGTTTCAAATTTCAAGTCAATTGATTAAAAATTGCGACCTGTATCGTGTTTACACCGTTTACATGGACAGACAGACAGACGGACGGACAGTCGGACGGACGGACGGACATCGCTAAATCGACTCAAAAAGTGATTCTGAGTCGATCGGTATACTTAAAGGTGGGTCTAGGACCAATATTTCGGGTAGTTACAAACATCAGCACAAACTCATTATACCCTGTACCACAGTGTGGTGTAGGGTATAAAAAACATGTTAAAAAGTTTTATTTTTCAGAGGTTGGTTTAGTTTTTCAAGGGGTGACTTTTTTCTCCCTGGTCCGATTTTGTCCATTTACGAACGTAGCCGGCCTATAACCATGAGACATATTTGTGCCACATTTTAGGGGTCTAGCTTTTTTTATTTTTGACTGAATCGTGTTTTATGCAGACGGACATGCTAGTTTTGTTTTCCTTTTTTATTGTTTTGTTTAACTTTTTTATTAAATAAATAATTTAAAAAAAAAACGAAAAACCGATTATTCGAAATCGGTTTTTAGTTACAAAACCGAAAAATCAATTTTTTTTAAAGGCGGTTTTTCGAAGTATTCGAAAACCGGTTTTTAAAATAGACGAATATTTGACAACTCTACTTTTTACCCCCTTAGAATCAACATTGGCAAAAATCCAGCCTTAGTGGATCTTTATTCCGGGAGGTCAACCTACAGTCCAAATTTCAAGTCTCTAACTTCAGCGGTTTGGGCTGGGCGATGATGAATGAGTATGTCAGTCAGTCAGTCACATTACTCTTTTATGTATATAGATTTTCCGGATTTGGGCGATTTTTGCCATAAAGTTTATTTCTGTCTTTTATTATTTCACAAAATTTAGTTTTTTAAATGAAAATATTTTTTTTAAGAAATCTGAACAAAATTGAATTTGGCGATATTTTACATCCGATTTGGCGACAAAGCCAAAAAAAGTCTGGCAACCCCGTTAATATGACGAAGCAAAAAATAGACACACACACACATGCTTTGTACATAAAAATAACTATTATTTTTTTTATTATTCCTTAACGAACTTTTTTTAATTAAATTTAGATATTGTTTTACATATTTTAAAGTTTTTTTGTAAAGATTTTTTTCTTTTTCTCCTTTTTTTTCATTTCCGTATTCTTTGTATCTACACAAAATATGAGTTAATTTAGGGTTATGTTGAAAACATCTAAGAGTTTTTTCAGAAATTCACTCATAAGTTTTAAAAAACTTAACGGATTTCAAAAAAAAAAATACATCAGTTTCTTCCTAGGAAAATTCCTCAACTTTTGGTACCCCAAGCGTTTAAATCGGTTCCGGATTATTGCCAAAAACGTGATTTCAACAGACAGACAGACGGACATCGTTAGATCGACTTAAAATCGATCAAGGATTATGAATATACAGTGACGAGCAAAAGTGTAACAGGGTTCACATTGCTTAGATAATCTGCTCTATATTTTAAACTACACAAGATAAAGTATTGAAGTTTTTTGATAATTTTATTAGTTAATTGATCAGAATTTATAAACATTATCGAAATATGCTGTAAAATTTTTTATAAAAAAAATATAGTAAAAATTCCATAAAAAGGCAAGTGTTACATTATTGCACTCATGATTTTTCTACATAAATCTTTAGGACAACTTTTATATTTCGCGCATATAGACCCGGATTTTGCATTTTTTTTATAAAACTTAATAAATAACATAAAAATAATTCATTTGTTGAAAAGAAATTTTGGGTAAACATTATTTTTAACTCAAAAGTCCGTCCTTTTTACGTTTTTTGGGGAACCACGCATATTTATCAAGCTAAGAATTTGCAGAAATTATTTTTTTTGAATGGTGTTTATATCAGGCGATAATAGAGACCATTTATAAAAAATTTCGTAAATGGATTGTTGCTTTTGCAATTAGTAAAAAAAAAAGTTATTGTGTACTGGGGTTGAGTTTCTGGAGGAATTTCAAATATTTTTGCCGAAATTCGTCATTTTCTCGGCTGAATAAAGGCCAATTTTGCCTCAAGAAGTGTTTTCTTAATTCAACCGTAAATAAATCAACAAGTTATATCACCAGTTGATCATAAATTTTGTTAAGAATGGGTTTATGCCATTTTAAACCACTATCACATTTCGTGGTTTTGGACATTATCCTCGGGGTAGTGCCATAGTGTCAAATTATCGAATCAGAACGCAATCTTTGGAGTTAATTTTTTCAGAAAGAACAAAAATAAATAATGTTTAATAAATAAAAGTCTTTTGCTGCTCTTATCATTGGACGAAAATCACTAATTCAATTTAGGTACCCCAAACAATAATTTTAAATAGGGATTTAATAATAACTACATTCTTTATAACAATATTGTCAATCTACTGATGATTTTAATTGACGATATATTTAAGACCGAATATAGAAAAAACATCATCGGCCAGAATTGGCTCGTATTCATCCGAAAAATGTTGAATATCTGCAAAAATATTTGAAATTCCGCCAAAAACCCAAATTGAGTACCCAATAAAAAAATTGTATTAATTGCAAAATAAACAAACCACTTATGAATTTGATTATAAATGGGCTCTACTATCGCCGGATATAAACGCCATTCCAAAAAAATAATGTCTGTATATTCAAAGCTTGAGTAATACGTGTGGCTCTCCTAAAATCGTTAAAAGGACGGACTTTTGAGTTAAAAAAAATTTTTAGCCAAAATTTCTTTTCAACAAATGAATTATTTTTATGTTATTTATTAAGTTTTATAAAAAAAGTGCAAAATCAGGGTCTAAATGCGCGAAATATAAAAGTTGTCCTAAAGATTTATGTAGAAAAATCATGAGTGCAATAATGTAACACTTGCCTTTTTATGGAATTTTTACTATATTTTTTTTATAAAAAATTTTACAGCATATTTCGATAATGTTTATAAATTCTGATCAATTAACTAATAAAATTATCAAAAAACTTCAATACTTTATCTTGTGTAGTTTAAAATATAGAGCAGATTATCTAAGCAATGTGAACCCTGTTACACTTTTGCTCGTCACTGTATATACTTTATGGAGTCCTACATACGGAATTACAAACTTATATATACCCTCTATCACCAGAGTGGAGGGTATAAAAATATTTTTTTTCTAAGGGAAATTATACCACTTTTTCTTGCCTGTCATAATGTTTCTATTAATATTAAAAGTTACAATGAAGTCTCCATCCTGAAAATTTAATTTTAAGTAGTATAGGTGATTCTTAACAACATATATTTTTACCAAATTTTTAAAAATATTGTTTTTTGAGATATAGCTCTTTAAAAATTAAGGTTAAAACCAATGACCTTTGGCCTTTTTCAAAAAAAATCTTGGGGAATGACATTTTAAAGGCTGTCTCATTATTTGAAAACTGAATGAGACCTATATTATTATTACTTTTCGAGATATCTTTATTTATGTCAGAACACTTTTGTCAAATATATACGATTTTGTTAATTTTCAAGACCGCATATCTCGAATACTGCAATGACCAGAAGCCTGAAAAATTGGCAAAATCTCTTTTTTGTTAAAGTAAACCCCAGTACTTAATGTATTAAATTTGGAGCGGGTGTGGTCAACTCATCGGTTGAATTGAGGTGTTTTAACTCAATATCTTCTGAAGATATTTTAGTATTAGTTTTGTTTGTATTCACTTTATTAATCCGGCCAATTAATTATACCCTACACCACTCTGTGGTGCAGGGTATAATGAGTTTGTGCTGATGTTTGTAACCACCCGAAATATTGGTCCTAGACCCACTTTCAAGTATACCGATCGACTCAGAATCACTTTTTGAGTCGATTTAGCGATGTCCGTCCGTCCGTCTGTTGTCTGTCTGTCCGTCCGTCCGTCCATGTAAACGTTGTGCGCACGATAGAGGTCGAAATTTTTAACCGATTTGTCTGAAATTTGAAACTTAAGCTTCTTTTGACCCAAGGACACTATTGAAATTGGAAAAAATCGGTCCATGTGTTGACCTAGCCCCCATACAAACGTCCCCTTTAAATTTGGGTCAAATGCTCCTAACAACCGTATTTTAATAGATATCCTTTCAAAATTTGGTAGGTAAACGTTCCGAATTTCAAAGGAATCGAACCAGTTCTTCTTGTAGCCCTAATACAAACCACCCTCCCGATATTCACATAAATCTATAAAATTTGATGAAAATAGAAAACATTTGATTAAAATTTTGTTTGTGTGTGTTTAACGCATACTTTAATAACCCAAAAATCTGATTATAATCGGACCATTTTTGGACTTAGGCCCCATATAAAAATTTCGTCAGATATAACTACACTCAAAATAATTCTACAGTAAAAGGTTTAGTAAGTGATTTTGTACCAAAATCTACTAATAACACAGTGATACAAAATCTAACTTTAAGAATCGGAATGGGATGAAACCAAAAGCAAATGAAAGCTGACGTTTTCCATAACAAAACCCACAAGGCCTTTTTTTTAGGTCAGAGCTAGATTTTATTTTACACGCATTTAAAGTTGGTGATTTTAAAGCATTTAAAGTTTGTGTGTACTAAACATATCCTACTTTAAAGGCCCCTGGTTGTGCCCTTATTGAACATATAGGGTCCAGTTTCCAAACTTAAGCTGAAAATTACTTCAGCTATGACTTGTATGAATTTTGCTGCAATCGGTTCAGTACCTATTTACTGAATAGCCAAATTATTCAAATAAACCACTAAACACCGTTGCGTATGATTGTTATTTAAAGGCAAATATTAAACTAAAACACTGGACACCGTTGCGTATGATTGTTATTTAAAAGCAATTACAATATTAATCATTCGCCACTAATACAATTTTCAAGCATTTATTCTTATAATTATAATAAAAGTGCACTAACTTCAAATGCGTGTAAAAAAAATCTAGCTCTGAACTGGAAAAAAGCCTTGAGGGGTTTGTTATGGAATATGTCATCTTTCATTTGCTTTTAGTTTCATCCCATTCCGATTTTGGGTGTTGCACAGTGTAATTTACTAATTTTAGTATCTTCAAAGTACTAAAATTAGTAATTTTTACTGGTTTTCAATCATTTTAGTAAAAAATTTTAGTATTGTTACCAATTTCTACACTAGGTCCTTTTGGACTAAAATTTAGTTAAATTTTTATTATTGAATACCCATGTTTTTTTTGGGTGTAAAAGCGATTTATTTTCAACAAATATAAGCAGTGTTGGCTACCGTTACCCTTTCAATACCGTTACCGATTAAAAACCTTTTAATATTGACTACCGTTACCGTTACCAATAAAAAACCGTTACCTTTATTCGGATTTTTACCGGTATTATATCGGTTTTGTTTCGGTTGTATTAACATTACTTATTTTTTGTGGATTAAAAACATAGTAATAATAAACAAGTAAAGTTAAATTCGGCCGAATCTATGAATACCCTCCACAATGCCCTTTTGCAGTGATAGAAAATTTTCTAACGTGAAGAAAATAACAATGTTAATTAGAAATATTTTGTTTTGTGAAAAAAACATTTTGTTTTGAAATTTTTGAAAAAAAAAAAAATAATTTACTAAATTTTTTTTGAGTGTAAATTTTTTTGGAGTTTAAAATTTTTTTCGAGTGTATTTTTTTTTTTTTTTGTTTTTAGTGCAAAAATATTTTTGAGTGACAAAAATACGTTGTAAAATATTTTTGTGACTTACCAATGTTTTTAAAACATTTGTATTTAACACGTGCATTTAAGGTGAAACTAATCTGAAATTCACTGTTTTGCTAATAACTTTTGAACCACCAGACCGATTTGGCTGAAATTCAATACGGTCTAGGCCAGGGGAACGACAAATACTAGAGTATAGGGAATAAAAAACCAATGATCAAATGATGATTATATATTTTTAATCAGTGATTGGTTGTAAGCGATGTTTGTCTGTCCGTCTGTAGAAGACACGATACAGTCCAAAATAAACGCGCTGCCCTTCTGGTACGAATACGTCTTATGGTCATAGGCTGGTAAAGTTCCGAAATGGAAAAAATTAGACCAAATAAAAAAAGTTACCCCCTGAAAAACTTTCACAACCCCAGAAAAACATATTTAATTAAATTTTTTTTGCCTATTTGTATAAAAAATGAAACATATTTATGCCGAATGAAGTTCATTGACCAAGATTAGAAAATACGATTTTTTTCGGTCCGCCGCATTTGGGGCGGACAATTGATAATTTTTGAAATACAATTGATAATTTCTTAAATACAATTGATTATTTCTGAAATACAATTGATAACTTCTGATATACAATTGATATTTCCTAAAATACAAATTAAAAGTTTCTGAAATACAATTGATAATTTCTGAAATACAATTGATAGTTTCTGAAATACAATTGATAATATCTAAAATACAATTGATAAATTCTGAAATTCAATTGATAATTTCTGAAATACAATTGATAATTTCTGAAATACAATTGATAATTTCTGAAATAAAATTGATAACTTCTGAAATACAATTGATAATTTCTGAAATACAATTGGAAATGGTGTAGTAAAAATATAATTATGTATAGAAAATGTACTGAATTTACCAGTTTTTCTAATTTAAATTTTATTTTTTTTATTTTTTATATGATTTTAACAAATTTGATTTTATTCATAATACCGGTACGTACCGGTATTGATGTTTCGGTAACGGTTCACCGTTACCGAAATAACCGAAAATACTGTTACCTTTACCGTTACCGATATAAAAAATATGTAATACCAATACCGTTACCGATACCGTTATTCGTTTCGGTTGCCAACCCTGAATATAAGCCAATTTCACTCAAATTTGGTATGTGAGTGTTTTCTACACTTAATAAAGATTTGACAAATAATAGACCCAATTGGTCCATTTGGACTTGGGTATTATAAGGTCGGTCTTGACCGACTATAATTTTCTTACTTGTTTTTTTTAATACTTACAGTTTCTAGCATTTCCTTCTGACTATTGGTGAGTTCCTGTGGATTCGACATTTTTGCAATTCAAATTTTTGTCGCTCAGGATAATTTTTTTTAACTGAAAAAAAAAAACTTTATCAGATTAAAATTCTGTGTTTATGTGCTTTTTTTAAAATTTAACTATTAAAATAAAAAGTTGCTGAATGTTTTCAAATTTTATAAATCCAATATTTTAATGAACGAAGTTTGATTGTTAGGATAGTTTACTCAAGGTTCCGTTAAAAAAAAAACTATTCGTTAAATTAAAAAAAAAAATACATATAGATCCGTTAAATCGGCAGTTACGAGCTAACCTTATATAATCAAGTTTTATAAATTTTTTTTTTTTTTAAAACTTTCACAATTCTCAGTCTGCGCATACGTTGTTGTTGCTTCTGCGTTTTATATGCAACTGATTATCGAAATGCATTACTTTTTTGTGATTTTAATAAAAATATTTTTAATTTTAAATTTTACTCTAATTGCGATATGATTTGAGTCGCAAAAATTTATTCGTTAATCATAATCTTTAAATTTTGATTTATAACTTTAAAATCTTTAGTTAAAAAAGTCTCGAAAACTTGCAAAGTCAGATCACACAGACGATAAGACACATAACGCTTGATCATGGATATAAAAATATATTATTTACTCATATTTCGAAGCGTTACAATTGGAAGGTAGCAAAATTATTAGGCAAAATTTGTTTGCTTTTTGGAAAATCATTATTCTCTGCAAGGGGTCTAAAATTGAACTAATTCAAACAAAGATTAGATATTGTTGAACAAATTAGAATAAAAACAAAGTATTATAACAATGTTAAATATGGCAAGTTAAAGTGAAATAAGAGAATGTTTAAAATACAATTATCAATTTAAAAATATTGTTGATATTGTTTAATTAAAACATATTAATAGATGTATTACGATAAGATTAGGAGTATAATTTTTTTATAAACATAATTCCAATCCTGTGGCAATTTCGACCCAAACATTTTTTCAATTGCTTTTCTTTCATATGCTTTTCTATAAATTGTTAAAATGCCATTAGGTGTGACAATTAAAAAGCGCTGATAATAAAATGGTGGCAGCTTCCAAAAGTTTTCGGCACCTCCTCAAAGCCAGAGTTGTCACTTACTTTTTTATACCTTCTAACAGTATGGGGGTATAGTAGGGTATTCAATTAATCGAGATTCTGGTTTAATCGGTTAATCGAGCAAATAATTAATCGGGGTTGAGATTTAATCGGTTAAATTTGAATTATTCGGTTAACCGAATAATATAAATTTAAAATTTAAATTGAATGTAAAACCACGAATTGTATATAATCTTAAGAATTTTATTTATAAGAAATCTATATCCGCAATGGCGAAGCTTTAAATACCCTCTATAATATATAATACCCTCTATTCTTTAGCCCAAATAAAGAATTTTTGTATGGCAGCCTGAAAAACTACCCCAATCCAAATTGGTCCCAATTCAATGTGAAAAATATTAAACTTAAGCAATTTATATAAAAAGAAAAAATTTACCTAAATTGCTGCCGGGCTTAGATGAACCTCTAAAAGAATTTCGAATTCGGTACTAAAAATATCAACAAAAATTGTTTGGTTTCCTTTTCTTTTAGTTCTTAGGGCTGAATTTGCAATAATTTCATCGGTTGATATCTCCATAATGAAAAAAGATATCTTAAGGATTCCAAAAGTATTTTAAAGAAAAAGAATAATATTTGCTGATGAGCTGATTATAAAATAATTCGCGGGCCCGAACATTGCGAAAATCTGAGTTTATGCAGTATTGTCAATCGAAAATCTGAAAATCTCAAGTTGAGATATATCATTTCTAAGTCAGATTCGGATTATGCGCATGAAAACGTATTAGAAAAATATATAATCGCAATGTATAAAAAATTTAAAAATTTTTTTTTTTTACCGAAATATCTTTTTAGGACCTCGATAAATTTTTTTTTTACAACTTTTTACACATTGCTAAAAGACAGTTTGATAATTTTTTTTTTAGGCCTGAACTTCTTTCAGCAGAACCGTAATTTAAATTAAAAATAAAACATCAAAACACAAAATAAAGCAAAAAAAAATAAGTAAATGTACTAAAAAAAGAAATTTCGATTAATCGGTTAATCGACACAAATTAATCGGTTTATTTGTTATTTGAAAATTCACAATTTTAAATTATTCGAACAGTTAATCGACCAAAATTAATCGGTTAACCGATTAACGGTTAATCGATTGAATACCCTAGGGTATAGTCACTTTGTCATTCCGTGCGTAACGCATCAAAATATCGGTCGGGGACCTCATAAAGTATATATATTATCGATGATAGATTCTAGGACATTTTAGCGATATCCGTGTGTCCGTCCTTCTGTCTGGGAAAAGTACGATGCAGTCCATGCAGAAACAGAACCCTGAAGTTTGGCACGAATATGTCTTATAGTCGAATATGTCTTACTAGCTCGCCCGCCGGAACTTCGTTACCGGTTATGTTAAATACCGTATCATAGAAGGATCAGGATTACCTAACCGATTTCAAAAAATGATTCATATGTAGTCTTTGTTTTATTTAATTGTGGACGTTTAAGGCTGAGTTTTTGAGTTGTAAAATTTATTGGTTTTAGGTTTAAACTGAGTTAAAACCAAAAATTCTGTTTTTGAGATGTGGTTTATTTTAAGTTTAACTCACCAATGATGGAGAGTTAAACTAAGGTACAAAAATGTCAAAAAAAACACCTCTGATTTTCAAATATACTGGTTAGTGTTGCCATGTTAATGGACAAAATGTGCGATGATGGCAACTATTCTAATTGGAAATGCGATATTTGGTATGGCAATACCGCGTTAATCGACGTTTGCTAAACTTGAACTGAAAAACAGAATGCTTGGTTAAACTTGGTTTTAATTTAATAAAGTCAAAAACGCAGCCTAAGGCTGCGTTTTTGACATATCGCTTTAACTTAGTTTAACCGGGAGTTTTATTAAACTTTATAAAAATAAAACCAAGTTTACCCAAGCATTCTGTTTTTCAGTTCAAGTTTAGCAAATGTCGATTAACGCGGTATTGCAATACCAAATGCCACATTTCCAATTAGAATAGTTGCCATCATCGAACATTTTTTCGAATAAAATACCACAACATGGCAATACTAACCAGTATATTTGAAAATCAGAGGTGTTTTTTTGACATTTTTTTACCTTAGTTTAACTCTCCATCATCGGTGAGTTAAACTTAAAATAAACCACATCTCAAAAACAGAATTTGTTGTTTTAACTCAGTTTAAACCTAAAATCATTAAATTTTACAACTCAAAAACTCGCCCTAAGTCTTTCATAAAATAATATTTCATTGAATAACTTTAACAATAAAATTTGAATAATTTCGGTGGTACGTTCCGATAAAAAAGATTTTGACAATTTTCTAGCCCTTATATCGGGATTTTGGATCTTGAGTGAATAAATATTTCAGTGATAAAAGAAATTGGAATAAAAAAAAATTTGGGTAAAAAAACATATAGAGAGAAAAAATATGGAGTTAAAAAGTTTAATACGAAAAATTTTTGTAAAAAGTATCATTCTATATTGTTCCCCGCTCTATTCCATTTCGTTCCCCGTTCTACTCCATTTCATTTCCAATTCAATTTTCAACTTTCATTCCTCTCCATATAATATGCGTTACAGAAATAAAAAGTGCTATTGTATTTATCTTATAGATATAAAAATACCATTTTACACCACTGGTACCAATTTAGGTACCCCTTTTTATCCTGTCCATCTCTTGGGTGTTATTTCGGCTGGAGGATACTGCACCTCAAATTTTCAGTTTCTAGGCTTTAATAGATAGGTACAAACAACCATTTGCCACCTTTTCCACTTAAAATTAAATTTTCCAAAAAGCTTTTTTTCTGAACCGTTATTTCAAGAAATATAGGAAGTACCAAACTTACACTTTTGTATGCCTTTTACGACTCTTAGAAACAGAATTTCCAAAAAGTACTTCTTCCAAAATATTTTTTCACTAAAGAATACAGCATTCAAATTTTCACTGCCTAGGATCATTATTTCAAGAAGTATAAAAAGTATAAAAAAACACTTCTATACCTCTAGAAACGGAATCTTTTAAAAATACTTTAGCATAGCAGATTGTTTTTTTTTTTTCACCGAAGGACCCCACATTCCGAAATTCAAGCTTCTTAGACAATTATTATAGGAACAAAAAAAAAAAACATTCGTACCAAAATTACACTTTATTACACCCGTTAGAAACGGAATTTCCAAAAAGTACTTTTTCCAGTTTTTTCACCGCAATTACCTAGGAATATTATTTCAGCAAATACCTATTAAAAGTACAAAAGTATACTTTTTAACCTTGTTAAAAACCGGAATTTCCAAAAAGTACTTTTCCCAAAATTTTGGTTTTCACCGAAGAATTTTACATCCAAAACTTTAAGTTTCTAAAACCATTACGTCAGAAAATATCAAAATTACCGGAAGTACACTTTTTTACCATTTTACCCTACTAAGAAGCGGAATTTCCAAAAAGTATTTTTTCCTGAATGTTTTTTTACCGAATGATCCTACATTACAAATTTCAAGATTCTAGGGCCATTACTACCGGAAATTAGAACGTACCTAAAGTTTAAATTTTTACCCGTTCCACCCCCTAAGAAAAGGAAATTTCAAAAATTACTTTTTCAAGAAATTTGTTTTCACTTAAGGATCCTACATTCCAAATACCAAGTTTCTATTATCATTATTTCAGGATTTATAAAAAGTTTCCCCTACACTCAAAAAAAAAAGTTTGTAAAATGACATAAAATCCTCGTGATTTTACGGGGCCGGCTTTGTAAAATATGTACTAGCAAGAATCCCCGTAATGTTACGGGGATAATTTGTAAATTGATTTAACAAAAGAAAATGTAAATTTACAATTTTTTTTTGTAAAATATTAACTTCGAGGTGAACATTTTTTTTGTAAATTTACAAAAAATTTGGTAAATTTACAAAACAAAATTGTAAACTTACAGAAAAAGGTTGTTATTTTACAAAGAAAAAATAGAAAATGAAAAAAAATAAATTGAAGATTAACAAATTATTTGGTTAAACTACTGTTTTTACCGGAAAAAAATATTGAAAACACGTATATTTACAATAAAAGTTGTAAATTTGCAAAAAAAAATTAAAATTTACAAAAAAAATTGTAAACTTACAAAAAAAAGTTGAAATTTACAAAATAAAGTAGAAAATCAAAAACCAAAATTGTAAATTTACAAATTGTTTGGTTAAACTACTGTTTTTTATGGCAAAAACTTGTATATTTACAATAAAAAGTGGTAATTTACAATTTTTATTGTACACTCAAAAAAAAAAGTTTGTAAAATGACATAAAATCCCCGTGATTTTACGGGGCAGGTTTTGTAAAATATGTACTAGCAAGAATCCCCGTAATGTTACGGGGATAATTTGTAAATTGATTTAACAAAAAAATTACGGGGAGAAAGTGTAAATTTACAATTTTTTTTGTAAAATATTATTGTAGACTTACAAAAAAAATTGTAAATTTACGAAATAAAGTAGAAAATCAAAAAATAAAATTGTAGATTTACAAATTGTTTGGTTTAACTACAGTTTTTTATGGCAAAAAACTTATATATTTACAGTAAAAAGTGGTAAATTTACAATTTTTATTGTAAATATACCATTTTTTCTTATTTTTTTTGCCGTAAAAACAGTAGTTTAACAAAATAATTTGTAAATTTACAATATTGTTTTTGTATTTTCTACTTCATTTTTGTAAAATTACAACTTTTTCTGTAAGTATACAATTTTGTTTTCTAAATTTACAAAAAATTTGGTATATTTACATATTGGTTTTGTAAATTTAAAGGTTTTTTCCATTGGTGCATCTTATTTTTCCTTCTTCGGCAGCTGGAGTAGCACTTTAACAACCTGAAATGATTTTTTTTTTCACTTGAACACTTTTAACAAACTTTTTAGAGTATAACACTGCACTTTTTTATTTTTTTTTTCGGAATTTCGTTTTTCTTAAGTAGAACACATTAGAATTGCGAAGGTGGGTACACAAGAAATTTCTTATATTTTCAAGAAAAACTTGTCAAAAAAATTACCTTTTTTCGAATTTTTAATTATTTTAGCAAGTATTTTTAAAAAATTATAAAAAAAAAAAACTTTGGATATTGTAGATTGGACGTTTAAGTACCTGATAAAATAAGAAAAAACTTAATTTTTCATAATTGGCAGCTTTTGATTGACATTTTAGTGCCAGATTAAAAAAAAAAAAGTACCAAAAAAATATGGTAAAATTACCAAAAAATGGTAAAAATACAAACAAAAAAACTAGAACAATAATATAGTAAAAACATATAAAAATTGTGGTATTTTACTTAAAGCAAGTTACCAAAAAATTGTCTTGATATTAAATTTTTTTGATAAAGCTTACAACTAATTGAAAAATGTTTGAATCCGGAACTTAAAAAATTTTCAACATTTTTTTATGAAATTTTTTATTTATAAAAAATAATTTTTAACAAAATATGGACTTAGAAAATTTTTGCGTCTCCTATTGTTGCATAATTATTTTTCAATACAAATTTTTGTTTAATTACATTTTTTTGTGTCAAAATACTGAAAACCTTGTAAACTAAAAAATCTTGAAAAAAAAATTGTTTGTAATAAAACATTTTTTGGTAGAAAGACTAAATACTATCACATAAAATGTTGTTGTACAATTACAATTTTCTTGTGTAAAGCAACTAAACACCTTGTAATTTTTTTTTTAATTTGTAAAATAATTATTTTTTTTGTTAATTTACCTAAAAAAATTATTAAATAAATTTACCAACATATTATAGTAAAATTACAAAGCGCACGGTAGTTTTTGTTTTATTAAAAATACAAGAATTTTTGTAAATAAACAAAAATATTAGTAAAATAGAATTACAAGACATTTTGCTTGTAATTTTACAAACTTTTTTTTTTGAGTGTATATATACCATTGTTTCTTATTTTTTTGCCGTAAAAACAGTAGGTTAACCAAAAAAATTTTTAATTTACAATATTGTTTTTGTATTTTCTACTTCATTTTTGTAAAATTACAACTTTTTTCGTAAGTATACAATTTTGTTTTTTAAATTTTCATATCTGTTTTGTAAATTTACAAAAAATTTGGTTTATTTACATATTTGTTTTGTAAATTTAAAGGTTTTTTTCCATTGGTGCATCTTATTTTTCCTTCTTCGGCAGCTGGAGTAGCACTTCAACAACCTGAAATGATTTTTTTTTTTCACTTGAACACTTTTAACAAACTTTTTAATGTATAACACTGCACTTTTTTATTTTTTTCGACATTTCGTTTTTCTTAAGTAGAACATATGAGAACTGCGAAGGAGGCTACACAAGAAATTTCTTATATTTTCAGGAAAAATTAGTCAAAAAATAACAATTTTTTTTTGAATTTTGAATTATTTTCACTAGTATTTTTAAAAAATCGGAAAATTTTTTTTTGGATATTGTAGATTAGATGTTTAAGTTCATGTTAAAACAAGAAAAACTTAATTTTTCATAATTGACAGCTTTTAATTGACATTTTAGGTGCCAAATTAAAAAAAAAAATTACCAAAAAAGTGGTAAGAATACAAAAAAAAAAAATAAACTATGAACAATTATATAGTAGAAACACATAAAAATTTTGGTATTTTACTTAACGCAAATTACCAAAAAATGGTGTAAAAATTAAATTTTTTTGCTAAAGCTTACAATTAATTGAAAAATTTTTGTGTCCGGAACTTATAAAATTTCCAAAATTTTTTTTCATAAAATTTTTTATTTATAAAAAATTATTTTTACCTAAATTTTTTACTTCAAAACACAAAAAAAAAATCTGAACTTAGAAAATTTTTGCGTGTCCTGTTGTTGAATAATTAATTTTTTTTTTTGTAAAACAACATAAATTCTAGTAATAAACTAAGTTTTGTAAAATTACATTGTAATTTTGTACTTTTCAATTCATACATTTCAAACTGAAAACCTTGCAAGCGATCTTAAAAAAAAAATGTTTGTAATAACAAATTTTTTTGGTAGAAAGACTAAATAACATCAAGTAAAATTTTGTTGTACAATAACAGTTTTCATGTGTAAAAAAACTAAACACCTTGTAGTACTTTTTTAATTTGTAAAATAATTCACTTTTTTGTAAATTTACCTAAAAATGTTGTAAAATAAATTTACCAACATATAATAGTAAAATTACAAAGCAAACTGTAGTTTTCGTTTTATTAAATATACAACAATTTTTGTAAAAAGACAAAAATATAAGTAAAATAGAATTACAAGACCTTTTACTTGTAATTTTACAAACTTTTTTTTTTTGAGTGTACTTCTAAAAAAAAACGTAATTTTTTACAGCTTTTTTGTATATTTGTTAAAGAATTTAACCAGCAGTAATTCAAACGTACCCCCAATCCCGCGAACTCCCCTTGAAAAAAAACACCAATCTTTTTGACACGATAACACTTACAAGTAGGTTTCGTAACTACTACACTCAAAAAAAAAAGTTTGTAAAATGACATAAAATCCCCGTGATTTTACGGGGCAGGTTTTGTAAAATATGTACTAGCAAGAATCCCCGTAAAGTTACGGGGATAATTTGTAAATTGATTTAACAAAAGAAAATGTAAATTTACAATTTTTTTTGTAAAATATCATCTTCGAGGTGAACATTTTTTTTTGTAAATTTGCAAAAAATTTGGTAAATTTACAAAACAAAATTGTAAACTTACAGAAAAAGGTTGTTATTTTACAAGGAAAAATAGAAAATGAAAAAAATAAATTGTAGATTAACAAATTATTTGGTTAAACTACTGTTTTTTATGCAAAAAACTTGTATATTTACAATAAAAAGTGGTAAATTTACAATTTTTATTGTATATGTACCATTTTTCCTTATTTTTTTGCCGTAAAAACAGTAGTTTAACCATAAAATTTGTAAATTTAAAATATTGTTTTTGTATTTTCTATTTCATTTTTGTAAAATTACAACTTTTTTCGTAAGTATACAAATTTGTTTTTTAAATTTTCATATTTGTTTTGTAAATTTACAAAAAAAATGGTTTATTTACATATTGGTTTTGTAAATTTAAAAGTTTTTTCCATTGGTGCATCTTATTTTTCCTTTTTCGGCAGCTGGAGTAGCACTTCAACAACCTGAAAAGATTTTTTTTTCACTTGAGCACTTTTAACAAACTTTTTAATAACACTGCACTTTTTTATTTTTTTTTTCGACATTTCGTTTTTCTTAAGTAGAACATATGAGAATTGCGAAGGAGGCTACACAAGAAATTTCTTATATTTTCAGGAAAAAATAGTCAAAAAATAAATTTTTTTTTTTGAATTTTTAATTATTTTCACAAGTATTTTTAAAAAATCGGGAAAAAAATTTTGGATATTGTAGATTGGATGTTTAAGTACCAGTTAAAATAAGAAAAATTTGATTTTTCATAATTGGCAGCTTTCTATTGACATTTTAGGTACCAAATTTAAAAAAAAAAATTACCAAAAAAATATGGTAAAATCACCAAAAAAATGGTAAAAATACAAAAAAAAAACTAGAACAATAATAGTAGTAGAAACACATAAAAATTGTGGTATTTTACTTAACGCAAATTACCAAAAAAATGGTGTAAAAATTATTTATAAAAAATTATTTTTAACTAAATTTTTTATTCCAAAACGCAAAAAAAAATCTGAACTTAGAAAATTTTTGCGTGTCCTATTGTTGAATAATTAATTTTTTTTTTGTAAAACAACATTAATTCTAGTAATAAAATAAGTTTTGTAAAATTATATTGAAATTTTGTACTTTTCAATACATACATTTCAAACTGAAAACCTTGTAAACGATCTTAAAAAAAAAAAATGTTTGTAATAAAACATTTTTTTGGTAAAAAGACTAAATAACATCAAGTAAAATTATGTTGTACAATTACAGTTTTCTTGTGTAAAAAAACTAAACACCTTGTAATATTTTTTTAATTTGTAAAATAATTCACTTTTTTGTAAATTTACCTAAAAAATTTGTAAAATAAATTTACCAACATATAATAGTAAAATAACAAAGCAAACTGTAGTTTTCGTTTTATTAAATATACAACAATTTTTGTAAAAAGACAAAAATATTAGTAAAATAGAATTACAAGACCTTTTACTTGTAAATTTACAAACTTTTTTTTTTGAGTGTAGATTTTTTGCTACCTCCTATTTTACAAGAATTTCTTGTAAAAATTACGAGCTTTTTTGTAATTTTACAAGCGTTTTACCAATAAAATTATAAATTTACAACGTTTTCGGCGCAATAACACTTGCAACGAATTCTCGTGATTTTTTTGTAAAAAAAACCTTGGAAATTTGTAAAATTACAAAAAAAATGTAAAATAACAAAAAAAATTAAAAATTTCGATTTAAAAATTTGTGTTAAAAAACAAGGAAAACTGTCAAATATTGGTAAAATGGGATTGCGCGACTAGTAACTTGACAATGTTTTTTTTTGTGTGTAGTTTTACACGACACAGTGCATCGTTTCCTGCATTAATTTTACACATTTTTATAAATTTAAACTTTTTATTTTTTTTTTTTTTTAATTTTCAGATATAATATTTATTAAAAGTCATAAAAAATTTTTTATTTATAACTATTGAAGTATAAAAAAAATCAAGAGAGAAATAAAAATAAGTACTTAATTATTTAAAAAAACTATTAACTTATCACAATTACAAATAAATACTCACAATTAATAATATTTAAAAAAAAAATAAATTTTATTAATGTACAATTGCTTTTGTTATGTATGGGGCATTCCATGCCAAATCACTCACTTTTAGGCCCGACCCCCTTCGATTAATTTTATTTTTGGATATGTTTTAGTACGTATTAAATGCAACTTGCAGCCAAATTTTCAGCCTTTTATACCAAGGTGGTGTTGAGTAATCAATTTTTCAAAATGGCGATTTTTTCAAAAAAATGAAAAAATTTAAATTTTCAATCAATTTTGACCAGTAAAAAATATAGATATTTTAAAAAAAGTTGGACAACGTTTTGTTGGTATTTAAATGTAGTTTTAGGAAAAAAATGTGAAAAAATTATTCGAAGTAATTATCACTTATTTTTTGACGTTTAAAAATTAAAATCGACTTTTTGAAAAAGTCCGAAACCTTCGATTTTTTTGTAAAAAACTATAAGAATTCTACTCTAAATTATGCAACTTTTAAGCCAAAACTCGAGATGTGATCGCAATTCTTTCTATTTTTTTTTTATTTTTAAAATTGCACCTTTTATGTTTTGGCTCTGATTTATTTTATATGGAGATCCAAAAAAAAAAAAAGGTAGATACTGACCCTAACTTACCCTAAATATATTCATTTGGAGGTAAATATACGTCTCACAAAAATTTGGGACGATCGGACATGTGTAAGGCGCTTAGCATGGTCCTTGAAGTTTAAAAAACGGATTACAAGGAAAAATATGAATTTTTTTCTGTTTTCGCAATTTCTTTGGTATTTTAAGTTAAGTTTTAATTCAAGTGATTACAGAATTATGATGTGGAGTAAAATGCATTTCTAATAAGGTACTAAAAACTAAAATCGGTTGAAAATCAGCCAAGTTATTACAACTTCCCCAGGCATCTAGCGTGTGCAATACAACTTGATTAAAAAATACGAGGCCCTTTTTTTAAATTTATTGAAATTTTCTACTGTAATAACATTTTTTCATTATTCATGTTTCAGTGTAATATTTTTTTGACTTTTCCAAATTTTAAAACAAAAAAAATATTTTTTTTCTTAAAATAGAGATTTCAAAAGGGTGTGGAAAATGCAGGCATTTTTAGCACTAATTTAAAAAATGTTAGCAAAACACAATATGAAAAATATTTGTCATCTAATAACATTTGAACTTGAAGAATAAAAAAATGTTATTACAGTAGAAAATTTCAATGAATTTCAAAAATCGGATTGTATTGATTAATCAAGTTCTCTGCCACACGTTAGATGCCTGGGGAAGTTGTAATAACTTGGCTGATTTTAAACCGATTTCGGTTTTTATGACCTTAATAGAGAGACATTTTACTCTACATTTCAATTCTGTAACCATTTGAATTCAAAATTAACTTAAAATACCAAAAAAATTAAGAAAACAGAAAAAAATGCATATTTTCCCTTGTAATCCGATTTTCAAACTTCAAAGCCGATGCGGCACGCCTTACCCATGTCCGATCATCCCAAAATTTTCTGAGACGTATTTTTACACCCAAGTTAATATATTTAGGGGAAGTTACGGTCAATATTTACCAAATTATTTTTTTTGGAGCACCATATAAAATAAACCAGAGTCAAAAAAAAAAAAAAGTGCAATTTTCAAAATTTGAATAAAAATAGAAGGAATTACGATCACATCTCGAATTATGACTTAAAAGTTGCGTAATTTAGAGTAGAATTTTTTGACATTTTTAAAAAAAAATCGAAGGTTTCGGACTTTTTCAAAAAGTCGATTTTAATTTTTATACGATAAAAAACAAGTGATAATTACTTCGAATAATTTTTCATATTTTTTTTCTAAAACTACATTTAACTACCAATAAAATGTTGTCTATCTTTTTTTAATATATCTATATTTTTTACTGGTCAAAATTGATTGAAAATTTAAATTTTTTCATTTTTTGGAAAAAATCGCCATTTTGAAAAATTGATTACTCAACACCACCTTGGTATAAAAGGCTGAAAATTTGGCTGGAAGTTGCATTTAATACGTACTAAAACATATCCAAAAATAAAATTAATCGAAGGGGGTCGGGCCTAAAAGTGAGTGATTTGGCATGGAATGCCCCGTATGTATTACCCTTTTTCTTTACCCAATTTTTAAATGAAATTAATGAATTAAAAATTTAAACCCGTTGAAAATATTTTTAGATGTATCTAGTAAAGCGTTTGTACCATTATCGTCCACAGATCGCATATTTACTACAAGACAGTAATAACTAAAAAAAAGTTGATTTTGCATAGAATGCGTTTAAAGTTTTTAATTGAAAATGATTTTTAATAAAAAAATCGGTATATTAAAAAAAAAATATTTAAAATTGAATTTGTTACTGTAAAATTACAATATTTTTGAGTTTCGCTACATATAAAATGAAATAAAGTCATATTCTCTTTTAAAGCGGTTAGTATACAAGATATAGTTATGATTTTTTTAAACAAGATGATAAAATTAATAACTTTTCTCAAAAAAATTGTATTGTAGGCTAATTTTCAATTGAATTGTGTTGACAAAGAAAATAATTGGTATTTTATTCAACAAAACAATTTGTCAATACAATTAAATTATTTTTTAAAACAATAAAGATTTAATTGAAAAACATTTAATACAAAAATCAAATTATTTCAGTTTTGACAGTCTTAAAGTAAATAAGCGATATTCTGAAAAAATCTTTAAGTAATAGTTACTTTAAAAATATCAATTTGTGCCCTTTAAATTAACTTAAAAAAATTGTAAATTAAAAAAAACTCGATTAAATTTTGTTAACTTTTCTCTTCTAAGTTTTTCGAAATATTTTTCTTTGTTTTTATACCCTACACCACTCTGTGGTACAGGGTATATTGAGTTTGTGCTGATGTTTGTAACTACCCGAAATATTGGCCCTAGACCTACCTTCAAGTATACCGATCGACTCAGAATAACTTTTTGAGTCGATTTAGCGATGTCCGTCCGTCCGTCCGTCTGTCCGTCCGTCCGTCCGTCCGTCTGTCCATCTATCGGTTTAAGCACGATACAGGTCGCAATTTTCAATCAATTGAGCTGAAATTTGAAACTTAAGCATCTTTTGGCCCAAGGACGAAGCCTATTGAAATTGGAGAAAATCGGTCCATGTTAAGACCTAGCCCCCATACAAACGCCCCCTTTGGATTCGGCTTTAATGACTCTAATAACCGTATTAAAATAGATATCGCTTTGAAATTCAGCAAGTAATCAAATTTTGTATGCACAAATCACCATTCCAAATTTCAAAGGAATCTTGTCAGTCCTTCTGGTAGTCCCCATACAAACCACCTTCCCGATATTCACATAATTCCGTCAAAATTCATAAAAATGGAAATATTTGATAAAAAATTTATTTTTAGGTGCTAAACGTGTACTTTAGCAACCTTATCAAATCGGAATATAATTGGACCATTTTTGGACTTAGTCCCCCATATAAAAATTTCGACCGATATTCAGATAAATTGTTCTATTGACAAAAAAAATTAACCAATTCTACTTAAAATTGATCTGTGTGTGTTTTCTACACTAAATAAAGATCTAACAAAAGACAGATACAATCGGTCCATGTTTGGACTTGGGACCCATTTTCCGGAAAACACTGGTGTAGGGTATCATATGATCGGTCTTGACCGACTATAACTTTCTTACTTGTTTTTTTTTTCATTTGAAAATTGTTCGATACACACAAAAAGAAAAATTTCCAATGAACGAATTTCGTAGTATATATGAAAAATTTCATACAATTTATTAACTTTTTCATATTACTTATAAATTTTTTAATAGTATTTATGAATAAATCATAATATGTGAAATTTAAGAACTATTTAACATTTTTTATTAATACTATGAAAAAGTTTCTAAGTATTATGAAAAAGTTAATAAATTGTATGAATTTGTTCATAAATACTATGGAAGTCGTTCATTGGAAATTTTTTTGTGTGTATAAAAATCAATTTTACTGATTTTTGAGCTGATTAATTAAATATTTTTTATTAACCTGATTGATCTTTAAAAAATTACAGTTTCAATTAGCTACTATAACCGAAAAAGTTTAAAGAAACAAATTGAAATTTTTCAGTAATTATTATTGGCAAGTTTTTTTTGTAGGTGTATAGCCATTTTGTGGTTGAGTCGTCTGAAATAGTTCTAGCTCTCTTATTTGTGGACATGATCATTGAGAATGAAATGACATATCTTAGTTTAAAATGCAGTTATGCTTCATTGCCAACAGCAACAACTTCAGTTTCAACCATTGAACCATGCGAGGGATATTTGGTGACATGATCCTTTTCAGAGATCAATGCTATCCAGTAATGTAGTTTTTTGCTACGCAAATAACTTGCAGAGTTGTCAAACACTACGATATCTAAAAAAAGAAAGAAGAAAAAAGTTGGTGAAAAAGTGGATATATCAGGCAAATTTATTATAAACTCAAACAAAAAATGAACTAAAAAATACGAAAATGAACTAAATTCAATGGAAATTGATAATGAGCGTGTTCAGCAGAGAAACCTGCTACTCAACAGTTGAGATGTAGCATGTTTTGAATACTTGATTCTGCTGAACGCAATTTTTTATGAATGTTTTAAAATATTGGAATAAATGATTGTTTTTTTATATTTTCATTTATTTTATCTGTGGAAATTAATTTTTTATGATATTTTTGTTTATTTCCTTAAATAACGTCAAAAAAAAAAGGAATAATTTCAATAAAACAGCTTATTTATCAGTTTGTGATCAAATGTAGCATAATTTTTTAACGCTACCAGTGATGAGAAGCGCTCACTCAACATGTTGACTAAAATGTCAAAAATTAAACCGTTCAGCAGAATGTTGAGGAGCAGCTGGGTAGCAGCTTTCTCTGCTGAACGTACCCATTAACACTGCGGAACACTAAAAAATAAACAAGAGTTACGACCATCATTTCTATATATTTCGGACATGCTGATTCGAATGGAGTACTCCATTTTTTAATGTATGGTACAGTTTTCTTGCAAAATGTCGTTAAAGATTTGCTGATTTCGGGCCAGTTTTTTAACAAAAAAATTTGCAAAGTAAATGGTTTATAAATTTTATGACATGGAAAACAAAGATATGACTTGTAGCAACATTTCTTATGCAAATTTGGTTTAAAGCTTTTCAATTTAAGCCCTTAAATTCGCGAATTTCTTAATTTTTTAAGGTTTTCGCGAAATTAACAGCCAAATTGGTCTTTGATAAAAAACTTGCTTTTAATGAATCAAAACTGCATCCCTAACAATACGAATAGTGGACAAAAAACAGCTATGTTATATGGACCATCATGATGAAAATCGCGAAAAACCATTTTTTTTGTATATGCCAGCATCACTTTACGAGATTATTTAAGGTTCCATCTTTTAGTATACAATGTGGGAACCTTAAACAACTAACTGACCAAAAATTCAGCCAAAAATGTTTTCATTTGCAAAAGTTATCTTAACAAAAACTATTATTTCAGTGTTTGCGATACAATAATTATAGTTTTTGTTAAGATAACTTTTGCAAATGAAAACTTTTTTGGACAAATTTTGGGTCAGTTCATTGTTTAAGGTTCCCACATTATATACTAAAAGATGCAGCCTCAAATCATCTCCTAAAGTGATGCTGCCATATACAAAAAACGGGTTTTCGCGATTTTCATCACGATGGTCCATATAACATAGATGTTTTTTGTCCACTATTCGTAGTGTCATGGATGCCTTTATGATCCACAAAATGCTAGTTTTTTATCAGAGACCAATTTAGCGATTAATTTCGCGAAAACTTAAAAAAATGAAGAAATCCGCGAATTAAGGGGCTTAAGATGAAAAGCTTTAAACCAAATTTATATTAGAAATATTGCTACAAGTTATATCTTTGTTTTCCATGCCATAAAATTTAAAAATCATTAGCTTTGGAATTTGTTTTGTTAAAAAAGCAGCTGAAAATCAGCGAATCTTTAATGACATTTTACAAGAAAACTGTACCATACATCGAAAAACGGAGTACGCCATTCGATTCAGCATGTCCGAAATATCTTGAAATGATGGTCATACCTCTTGTTTTCTAAAATAGTGGTTAGTTTTGTCACGCAGTGTAATTCAGTTCATATTTTTCTAAAAATATATAAATTTTGGGACACAATTTTCTTAAAAATAGTTCATAAATTTTCACACACTTTAGTAATATTTAACTAAAAGTTGTCCTCCTAACAATGAGGACAAAAAACTATAGATTTAAGACATAATTTGTCAAAACTATTTATTAGTTTATACGCAGAAAAAAAACTTTGTCAAATTACTAGGAAAAGTCTCGTAATCCCATTTTACCAATATTTGACAGTTTTCCTTGTTTTTTAACAAACAAATTTGGATTAAGTTTACATTTTTTTTGGTAATTTTACATTGTTTTTGTAATTTTACAAATTTCCAAGATAATTTTACAGAAAAATCTAGTAAATTCACGAGAATTCCTTGTAATTTTTATTGCGCAAAAAAACTGTAAATTTATAATTTTATTGATAAAAATCTTGTAAAATTACAAAATTATTGGTAAAAAGCATGTACTATTACTAGGAATTCTCGTAAAATAGGAGGTAGCAAAAAATCTAGTAAAGTTACGAAACCTCCTTGTAAATTTTCTCTTGTCAATAAATTTGTAAATTTACAATTTTATTGGTAAAAACCTTGTAAAACTACAAAATTATTGGTGAAAAGCTTGTAAAATTACTAGGAATTTTTGTAAAATTGGAGGTAGCAAAAAAAAAAGCTACAAGTTTTTCAGTTTTAGTCAACTTTTTATAATTTGAGGAATAATATATTTTTACAAAAAACTCAAAACGGCGTTGACCGCCAACATTTTAAGTTGCCTTCAGTAGTTTTCTTTGATAATATTTAAAATGGAACTAAAATTGACCATACAAAGGGAAATGGATCAAAAAAGTAAACTTTTTTGGCCTGCCCCTTTTTTGTAAGCGTGGATAGAAAAAAAATATATTAGATTTAATGATAAAATTGGTTAAATTAGTTCCAAAACCATAATTAATCAATTTGTTAAGATTTGTCACAAGGGGGAAGATGACCACCAACGTCTTCTTCCAATTTTTTTTTTCTGCGATTTTTATACCCTACACCACTATGTGGTACACTCAAAAAATTATGTCATTAACTGTGTGTAGTTTATTTAAAAAGTTTTCCGTTTAGTCGTTTTTAAAAGAAAAAAACCTTTGTTTGATGTTCAGTTTTTATTAATGACTACTTCTGTCCTTTGTTTTAAAAATAACACACTAAAAAATAAAGACTTTCATTTACATTAAATCTTAAAAGTCATTTATTTTTGTTCTGTAAGTAAAAACTACTGATTATTCATTAAATTTTTAATGATTTGTATAAGTCATTTTTTTTTTAAATTGTTGGTATTTTTTAATGAAATATCATTAGTTTTTACTTAGGTTATTTTTTTGTAGAAAAAAAAAATTAAAAAAATTATTTATAATATCAAAACATGTTTGTATCAAGTGACTTTGGCACGATGGGTAGAGTGTCTGGCCAGAATGTAGTTGATCGATTCCCCAAAATTTTATTAAAATTTTTTAAAAAAATATTTCAATAGAAAATTGTAAAATATAACCTACGAAATCATTAATTTTTAATGTTTTCGTAGGTTGTTTTTTGGAATTTGTTGGTAAAAATAACAGAACTATCATTAATTTTTAATGTTTTCGTAGGTTATTTTTTTCGAATTTGTTGGTAAAAAGAATGAAAAAAACGTAATTTTTTAATGTTTAATGTTATTTTTTTAGAAAATTTTGTTAACATTAAAAAATAAATGTTGATGTTTGTAAAAACAAATGAATAATTACTGGAATGGTTTTCAATTGTTTATTCACTGGTTTTAAGTGTGTTTTTCATTTGTTTTTGCCTACAAAATATTTTGAGTGTACAGGGTATAATGAGTTTGTGCTGATGTTTGTAACTACCCGAAATATTGGTCCTAGACCTACCTTCAAGTATACCGATCGACTCAGAATTACTTTTTGAGTCGACTTAGCGATGTCTGTCCGTCCGTCTGTCCGTCTATCGGTTTAAGCACGATACAGGACGAAATTTTCAATCAATTGACTTGAAATTTACAACTTAAGCACCTTTTGGCCCAAGGACGAAGCCTATTGGGATTGGAGAAACCTAGTCCCCGTACAAACGCCCCCTTTGGATTCGGCTTAAATGACTCTAATAACCGTATTATTATAGATATCGCTTTGAAATTCAGCAGGTAATCAAATTTTGTATGCACAAATTACCATTCCAAATTTCAAAGGAATCAGGTCTTCTGGTAGTAGAGTATTCAAAACCGAAACCGAAAACCGGTTAACCGGTTTTTTCATTTTTAGAAACTCGACCGGTTTCGAATAGTTTTAAATTTCGAATATTCGAGAAACCGATTTATTTGTGTCGGTTAACCGGTTTTTATAAAAAGGTTTAATATAATGAGTTAAAAAATACTAAAAGAGAAATACTATTGGTGTGAACAGACGTGTTATTAAAAAGCTCTCAATAAATAGTGAATTTGGAAAGTAATAAACGATCAAAAAGACTTAAAATTGCCAAAGCTAAAATATTACAAAAAAAAAACTGATTTTTACAAGTGTAACTTTAGAAAAACTATTAAAAATATTACAATTAAAGTAAAATAAATATAATCAGAAAACATTAGAAAACTAATAAGAATAAAATATAAAGAACAAAACAAAAAACTGTTAAGTTTACTCATTCGCTGTTGTGTGTATGTTGTGCTGTAAACAAACGTCAATAAAAAATACACAGCTGATAATACCAGTTTAATTTTGTACATGACACCTAGGTGGCGGCATCTGCAAATTATACTTGTAGCAATACCTGATAATTTAAATAATTGAAAACTAGAGGGCAGTAACTGTTATTAAGGTGCCGATATTATAATTAACTTTTAAAGCCTGTAATACGAAATTGTATAAAAAACAAAATATTTACACTTTATTAAAACACATATTTTTTCAATATTGAAACATTTTCGTAAAAACATGGTAAATACTCCTAAAAGATTTTTGGCAGAGACGTCGCCAGAGGACTCAATGGGTAGAGAAACTGTGGGAAGAATGGCTGTAGTGGACCTTATGTCATTAATTCAGGGCTCAATTGCTAAAACTTTGGATGATAAACTAAAATCTTTACCCACAAAGGAAGATATTGAAAAAGTTAATAACAAAATTGATGGTATTTCTGAGAAACAAAATGAGCTAGCAGCGGAAAATAAAACCTTACAAGATAAAATAAAATCTCTTGAAGAAGAAAATGCTAACGTAAACCGAAGAATGGTAATACTTGAGGATTCAATTAAAAGGAAAAATATTATAATCAAGGGCATAGATTCCCAAAAATCAATATATAAAGCGGTGGAAAATGTCTTCAAAAAAAATCTAAAAATGAAATCGAAAGTAGAGATTGCGGCGACCAAAAAGCTATATGAAAATGATGACAAAATGACGGTAAAAGCAGAGTTGAAAACAGAAAAAATGGTGTATGATGTCCTGAAACATACGAAAAATCTGGCAGGGGTTCCTATTTATATTGAGCAAGATTTGAACTGTAACCGTCTTCAAACGAAAAAGATTATGTTGCAACTTAAACAGGAAATATTAAAACATGATAAAAGTAAGAAAATATTGGTGCGTAATGATAAAATCAAGGTGGATGAAAAATGGTTACATTGGGACAACAACAAAATGCTAGTCTGCGGTCAGGATGGAGCTGAAGACGTTTTGAAGGATATTTATGGTGATGTAGCATTACAATTAGATATCAATTATACAAGTTTACTAACTAAATTGAATTCAAAAAACTTAAATTAAGATCTAACCCAAATAAAAAAACACAAGTAGGTCAAAGCATTGGTAGTATTGAAGAAACCGAATTTAGAGAAATAAAAATCCTTTCATACAATATAAACGGATTAGAAAATAAACAAATACAAACAGATTTTTTTAATTATATAAACTCTTTTGATATTGTTATCTTACTAGAAACCCATTTAATTGAGGAAAAAATACAACAGTTTAGAAGATATTTCACAAATTTAAATACATTTTGGAAACCGGCAACAAGAAATAGTGCATTTGGTAGAGCGATTGGGGGTTGTATGTACGGCATCAATAAAAATATAAATCCAACACAAATAAAATGTTCATTTACAAGGCAAAATGGTTTAGACACAATAAAGGTTAGCGTAAATAGTGTTGAGATTCTACTGATTCCAGTGTATATTAGGGGAGTTGACTGGGAAAATGAGTTTGAAGTAGTGGAACATTTTTTTAATGAGGAAAATCCTATAAACACAGTGGTTATTGGAGATCTTAATGTACGTATTGGCGAGTTACAACAAGAAATAGATGAAAGGTGCATAAACTCATGTCATTCCTTCTTAGGCTTTAGAAAATCAAAAGACTCTGAGGTTAATTCAAAAGGTGAAAAGTTAATGGAGTTTTGTGGAGATTATGGTTTAGCAGTCCTGAATGGAGCAACTAAAGGAGACGAAGATGGTAATCTCACGTTTATCAGTACGGTTGGAAAATCTGTTAATGATATATGCGCAGTATCACACGAAATTATTGGAATAGTTGAACGTTTTTCAGTGGGAAGTCAAATATGGTCAGACCATATGCCAGTGTGCTTAGAATTAAAAGTAAAAGTAAAAAATTGCGCAGCCAACTCAAATAAGTTACTTCCAAAACTTCAGTGGAAAGACCATCAAAGTGCAAAATATAACAAAAATGTTTTAAACAATTTAAGGTTAGTTAAAAGTCATAAAGAGAATCTAAATCTAAAAGATATAGTAAAAGTCATACACGAATCTACAAAACAAAATGAGAAGTCTACTAAAGTACTTACAGCAAAAAATAAGTGGTTTGATTGGAGGTGCTTAAATGCAAGAAACTTATCATTTGAGTTACTAAAAGATTATAAACTAGACATGAATCCTGAAACTAAAAGAAAATATTTGAAGGCTAATGAAAAATTTAAATTGGTATGTAAAGAAAGAAGGGAAAGATATTATGCGGATCTAGAGTTAAAACTAAATCAAGTTACTGACAGTAAAGGTTGGTGGAAAATAGCTAACGAGATAAGAAATAACAATGTCCAACAATGTACAAATATATCTTCATCAGATTTTCAAACATATTTTATGGAATTACTAAACCCATTACAAACCTCAAATGATATACACTATGCACCTTTGTACCATACAGATAACCTGTTAGATCAAAACATAACCACAGCAGAAATATATCGTGTACTTGCAAAAGCCAAACTTAATAAGGCCCCAGGAGAGGATAGAATTCCTTATGAATTCTTCAAAAATGCTCCGCGTGAACTTATTGTTGAATTAACTACAGCTTACAACTCATTATTTAATAACACGCAAGTAGACGAAACATTTACAACTAGCGTTATTTTTCCAATTTTCAAAAAAGGCGAAATCAATCAGCCAAGCAACTATAGAGGAATATCCTTTATGAATTGCATTGCAAAAATTCGGATGGGTGTTATAACCGAAAGGTTATACACTTGGGTTTATCAACACGATATTTTGACAGAATATCAGGCGGGGTTTAGAAAAAACTACTCCACCATCGATAATATTTACAATCTTACGACAATTGTGCACTTAAAGCTTGCTGAAAAGAAAAAAGTTTACGGTTTTTTTGTTGACTTTAAGGCCGCTTTTGATAAGGTCGCAAGAAAGTCACTTATATTTAAACTTCATGCTATGGGGGTGTCTACAAAAATGGTGCGTCTCATTGAAAATATATACCAAAATACATATTCAACCGTGTGGAATGGCAGTGAATTATCAGACAAATTTGAAACTATTTCTGGGGTAAAGCAAGGATGCTTACTTTCTCCGCTTCTATTCTCCTTATACATTAATGATCTTCATGAACAACTAGAAGGTGGTCTTTATATTGGGAACATAAATGTTAGATTACTACTATATGCCGACGATATTGTGTTATTATCTGAAGACGTAAAAGTTTTACAGAACATGATAAATAACTTAGAAGAGTACTGCAGTTACTGGAATTTGGAAGTAAATTTAGCCAAGTCAAAAATAATGGTTTTTAGAAATGGTGGGCGTTTAGCTAGTAATGAACAATGGATATATAAGGATACAGAAATAGAAATTGTATCTGAGTATTGTTATCTTGGAATGATAATAACACCTAAATGTGTCTTTTCTAAACATATAGAAAAAAGAAATAATGCTGCCAAGAACTGTATAAACTCGACATGGAGTAGTCTTTTAAATAAAAAACATATTTCATTTAAAACAAAAACCGCCCTTTTTAATGCAGTTTGCCGATCAACACAGTCGTACGCTGCCGAAGTGTGGGGACATTCATATTTTGATCAGGTTGATAACCTACAAAGATTTTTTTTAAAACGAATTTTTAAACTTCCAAAGTTTACACCAAATTATGCACTTATGCTAGAGTCAGGAATGGAGGATGTCCATTTGTTTACGTTAAATCTACATTTAAACTATATCAAACGTACCCTATTTCTATACACAGAATCGCGATTACCTTATCAACTAAGTTTATTGGCTCTAGAACGAAATGTATCATGGGTAAACAGCTTAAACAACCTGAGTGAAGAATATGCTTTGTCTTGGTCTCCAAATATGCCTCTACAGGAATGGTCAGAAAAACAAATATTTCTTAATAATTGTATAACAATAAAATATCAACATGATAGGTTAGATAGATTTAATCAAACAGAATCGTTTTATAGAAACCTTGAACCAGCTGTTGCGCACTTTTATTTCCATGGAAATAAAAATCAGTCGAGCATTATGTGGATATTCAAAGCAAGATGTGATTTGATTGAATTAAATGGCTCTAGACCAGCGACAGGCAAAAGCACTACGCGGCGTTTTTGCTCTCACACCTACATGCTCTCACTCATTAAAAAAAAATCAAAAAAACACAATTTTCTCCTCTCTTCTTGCTTAAAATATACTTAGAGAAATAATCAATAAAGAATTTTAATGTCAAATTCTTGTTTAAGGAACATTTTTTTGGTAAACAAGAATGCTTAGTTTGTCACTATTCACTAAATATTACATTGCTAGACATTTTAACCAATGTCATTTATTATCTTTTTTATTTTTTAAATGGTTAAATGTATTATTATTTTTACTATAAGTTTCTTTAGGTGCATTGAGTATGAGAGTGCTACATGTTACACACACAAAGACAAAATATGATAGTTTGTGTTTGCCTGTCGCTGCTCTAGACATTCAAGAAAAACTAACAAGCAATGCTCTTTGTGTAATACGAAAGAGATTGAGAATATCCAACATTTTATTGGAAGATGCCCTATTCTAACTAGTTTTCGACAATATTGGTTTAAAAAGATAACACTATCAGAAGAAGATATAATCAGATTATTAAATGGGGAAGGTAATTGGGAAAGTTTAGTTCAATATATATCCAATGCTTTGGCGTACCGTAAAACGCTTATAATTGAGTATAATAATTAAATTGAATTTTTATGTACACATTTAATATTTATATAGAGTTTAACTCTTTTTTCCGGCTAACGACATAGTCACAGCCGTATATTTCTTAAGTTTTATAATGTAATTTTGAAAAAAAAAGAACATTTATAAATAAAGAATTACTACTACTACTAATGAGTTAAAATATGTTTTGACATTACACAGTGTTTTAGAAACACTCACATAACTTAGCGGTACCATAATCTGTTTGTGGATATGTTGGTATGTCAATATAAATATATCAACGAGTTCTGGATGTCCGTCTTTTCCCTTAAAATTGAAATCAATATATATTTTTTTTTAAATTTGGCACCTTGGAGTTCTATGGCAAACCATTTTTTTTAAATTATGTCTGAATTTATTATTAATTGTGCTCTTTAAACAATTCAATAAAAACAAATTTGTAAATAAATTCTTTACGGATTTCCGCTAGCAATTGCAAAGAATTCAAATTTAGTTGTTATTTCCTGTCGAAGTTTCCAGCGAAATTGCGCGACGTTAACGGTGTCATACAGATGATACTATTTTCGCTATGACTTATCGATTTTGTGTTTATTGGGTTGTTTTGTAAAAATATAATTAAATTTAATTAATTTTTAGTGTTTCTTCACAATACAGCAGCAAGCAGCAAAATTTTTACATGTATTTTGTTGTTGCCGCAACAACAAAATACATGTAAAAATTTTGCTGTCTGCTGCGTGCTGCTGTATTGTGAAGAAACACTTAACCTGAAGAAAAAAAACCGAAAAAACCGGTTTAACCGGTTTTTTTGCTAAAACCGAAAACCGGTTTTTCAAAAATAAGCTTTTTTGAATAAACCGAAAACCGGTTTTTGAAAACGGCCGGTTTTTTGAATACACTATCTGGTAGTCCCCATACAAATATTTGATAAAAATTTTATTTTTAGGTGATAAATGTGTAGGTACTTTAGTAACCTAATCAAATCGGAATAAATTTGGACCATTTTCGGACTTAGTCCCCCATATAAAAATTTTGACCGATATTCAGTTAAATTGGTCTATTGGCAAAAAAATAAACAAATTCCACTTAAAATTGATCTGTGTTTTCTACACTAAATAAAGATCTTACAAAAGACAGATACAATCGGTCCATGTTTGGACTTGGGACCCATTTTCTGGAAAACACTGGTGTAGGGTATCATATGGTCGGTCTTGACCGACTATAACTTTCTTACTTGTTTTAATTTGCCATAATTTGTCATAAACCGGGCCAACAAATTTTTATAGTACGGCCGAAAATAAAATACCCGTGTCTCTTAGTTTTTCTATATCAATTCTCGTTTTCGCAAAAATGCAAAAAAAAAAAAATTTTACACTATAGAAAAAGTTGACTCTAGTCAGAAAGTGGGGATAAAAATAACATTCCTGTGTCTCTAAGGTTTTTTAAGTCAATTCGCGTTTTTCACGAAAAATGCAAAATAAAATATTTTGTTAAATTGTGTTTTTGTAAAAGAAGTGTGAAATAAGTAGAAAAAATGTACTAAATATGCTGCTTTGGACCCAGGGGATTAGAAAATGTCGTTTTTTTGGTACGCCCCCCTTTGTGGGCGTGGATTAAAAAAATTGTTTATACATTAATAAACTTGTATTTCGTTAGTGCAAAAAGCTTAAAAGTTAATTTTTAGGGGAAATTTGTCCCCAAAATGCCTATTGTCGTCCTCCCCCCCAAAAAGTATAAAAAAAGCACCTGATTTTTTTTTTATTTTTTACATTTTTTTTTTATGTTGGGGGTATAAAAGATTCGGACCTGCCGAATTTAACACTCTTACTTGTTTTTTTTTTTTGGTTTCATTCACCATATGAACGAAAATTTGTTGCACAGTGTTATAATTGCGAACTTTATCGTGGAAAGAATAACGCATATTGCTAAACCGACTCAAGAAATGATTCTGAGTCGGTCGTTGCACATTAGAGCGTCTCGTCAAATCTAAACTTCCAAATTTTGTGTCGTAATACCTTCCGAACGATGGCCACGGAATAGCTGATTGATTTATGAACAAATTTTGAAAGGGCATTTTCTGTCGGCAACCAGCAGTCAAAGTTTGAAAAAATTACTTTTTCAACCAAAATTCATATTCGAATTTTTCAATCAAATCGGGCTCAGGAGTTTTAGCGTACTTTATGGGAAAAATATTTAAAAAATTCCAAAATAGCGATTTTGGTCCAAAGATGCCCATTTTTAAACATAAAGATTCTTTCTTATCCAAATCGGTCCAAAAAGTTGGAAAATGTTAAGTATATTATGGAAAAAATATTAAAAAAATATAAAAACACGATTTTAGTCCAAAAATACAGATCAGCATATGTGGATCAAAATCGCTGATCAGCACTTTTGGACCAAAATAGCGGTTCAGCATTTTTGGACCAAAATCGCGTTTTAATATTTTTTAGATACCTAACTTACTTTCAAACCTTTGGGACCAATTTAGATAAAACAAGTAAGAGTGTTAAATTCGGCTGTGCCGAATCTTTAATACCCTCCAACATGCAAAAAAAAGACTTGCAGGGACGTTTTCTTTTTTTGGGGGGGGGGGGTTGGAAGTGGTAATTGGGGGGAGGCCAAATTTTCTCTCGAATATGTGGTTAAAAATTCATTCTTATGCTTTATGCACTAAAGAAATACAAGTTTATCATTATTTAAAAAAAAAAAATTATTCTACGCCCATAAAAGGGGGCGGACCGAAAAAACGACATTATCTAATTCTCTGGGTCCAAATGCAGGACTTTGAACTTCCTGTAGCATAAAAATGTTGCATTTGTTAAACAAAAACACAACAAATCATGTAAAAAAGTGGTATTTTTTATGGGTTGGTTTAGTTCTCTAAGGGGGAACTTTTTCCCCCTTGCTCCGATTTTGCCCATTGCCGAACTTAACCTGCCTAGGAATATAAGACATATTCGTACCAAACTTCGAAAGTTTAGCTCTTTTATTTTGGACTGTATCGTGTCCTCTACAGACGGACGGACGGACATCGCTAGAATGTCTTAGAATCGATCACTGATCAATAAAATATATACTTTTTAGGCTCCTAGATCGATATTTCAATGCGTTACACACGGAATGACAAAGTGAGTACACGCCCATACTGTGGTTGGAGGGTATAAAAATAATTTTTATGTTTAAAAATCAACATCTGTGGACCAACATCACTATTTTGGAATTTTTTAAATATTTTGCGCATGAAATACGCAAAACCCTCTAATTTTTGAGTCGAATTTGGTTAAAAAATTCGCACATGAATTTTGGTCGAACAACGTCATTTTTTCAAACTTATCCGCTGGTTGCCGGCTGAAGATGCCCTTGCAAATCTTTTTCATGAATTGTCCCACAATCCGTAGCCATTGTTCGGCAGGTATTACGACACGAAATTAAAAAGCTTTAATTTGACGGGACGCCCTATTGCACATGAAAGTTCTGAACTGATAAAGTGGAGGGTATAACCCAGTCGACAAAAAAAATCACCCCTGACATACAGCTGACTCTCATTTTATTAAATTGATGACATCTTCATAGAATTTTTCAAAATGTCATCAATGACATGTCAGCAGTTGGTCAGCGGTTGTTTAAACGAATTGCTGGTGGCCACCGATACTAGTGAACACTGCTGACCAACTGCTGACATGTCATTGGGGACATTTTGAAAAATTGTATGAAGATGTCAGCGATTTCATAAAGGGAGTCGTCAGCAGAATGTCAGGAGTGATTTTATTTTGCCAACTGGGGTGGGTCCAAGACGAATATTCGAATATTTCGGGTAGTTATACCCAGTATACCCTGATTCTTTGATTTTGATTCATTTTGTATTGCATTTCGAAAAATAAAATTATACTTACATCTAGTATTGGGACGTGTATAAAAGAATCCTAAATCATCCATTTCATTAGAACACACAGTACCCAACGGTACTTCACTGTGTTTTTCACCAGTTATTATATCCTCACTATAAATGCCGAATCTGATGTCATGATCGATGGTACGAAACTCCCATGCTAAAATTTCATTTTCTGGTTTCCTTTCAACAACTTCAAATTCAAGTTTTAATTTGTCACCATTATTAACGGTAGTTTCAATAAAGTTTTTGTTGCTATCATCTTTTTCCTTGTGTACCAGATACAGTTCTTCGGGAACTTTGCCAGCCCAAATGATCTAAAAAAGGATTTTGTATATTAATATGGAAAATTATAAAAATCTGGGTTGTTTGTTCCCAAAACTTACTTTGCTTGGACATTTCTCATCGCCATTATCTGTATAATTTCCACCAAAGCATTTGGGGAAAATATTAGGGTCTACATGACTGAATAAGTCATCCTTCCATTCCTCACTTCCATGATTATAGATATTTATTTTACTCTTGGTTTTTTCATCTAAAAACTTTTTGATTAAATTAAAACTAACTGCAAATAATTTGGGAGCTGTAGGAGAAAAAACAAAGCAATATTAATCTCGAGGACTTAATTCAAATTTTACAGTAAAAATATAAGGCCACCTATTAAATTCACTATGTGCACTATCCGAAAGCATTTTTGTATTGACCTCAGAGTTATAATTCTCGGAGTCAATAGCGATCGAAATTTTACTCGAATGTGAGATTTTTAAATTTTTCTGTATGCCTAAAATTATACTTTAATAAATAAAAGCTTTTGAAGCATAATTTTAGGCATACAGAAAAATAAAAAAATTGTAGTACACAGAAAAAAAACGGCCGCCATTTACTCCATAATACAAAACTTCAATTTTGTTTTCAACAAACTCACAATTGAAGTCTCCCTAGTGTCACCCGCGGATCTTTATGGAACTGGTTTTATTTTGTAGAGCAGAAAAAATAAAGGGACACGTATTTTTTTTTAGCGGCCCAAATTCATATTTAGGGGGTAAAAAGGAGGGGAAAGACAAGGCCATTTTTCAGTTTTTTTCGTTTATCTCCTACTAGCTAACTCGCCCGGTTCTTCGTTACCGGTTAGCTGTAAAAAAAACAACTTTATTACTTCAAATTCTTACTAATTTTTAATTAAACATAAAAATTGTTAGTTTCGAACTTTAAAATATTATATTTTGAGTAGATTTAAAGTTGCAAAAAATTTTATTTTGGCGAAACGATCCCATAGTTCAAACTTTAAGTTTCAAGGAACATTAGTGCATAAGGAACAATATGTACCAAATTGAAGCGAAAATTCAAAAAATTATTTTCCCAGAATGTAATTTCCGCGAGTGGATCGTAAAGTACCAATTTTAAGTATCTCTACTTTCTCCCTTTTTCCCCATTAGAAGCAGAATTTTCATAAAGTACTTATTTCAGAATGCTATTTTCGCGAAAGGATCGTACAGTCCAAATTTCAAGTATTTAGGACCATTAATTCAGCAGATACAAAATTGCCATACTTTCCCCATTTCTCCCTTAGAAGCAGAATTTACTAAAAAAGTTCTTCTTCCTGAATTTTATTTCCGCTAGAGGATCGTACAGTCCAAACTTCAAGTATCTAGAACCATTAGTTCAGCAGATATTTAGGACCATTAATTCAGCAGATACAAAATTGCCCTACTTTTCCCCCTTTTCCACCTATAAAACAAAATTTTCAAAAAAGTACTTATTTCAGAATGTTTTTTCCGCGAGAGGATCGTACACTCCAAATTTCAAGTATGTAGGACCGTTAGTTCAGCAGATACAAAATTGCCCTAATTTCCCCGTAGAAGCGAAATTTTCAAAAAAGTACTTCCATTAGAATGTTGTTTCCGCAAGAGGATTCAAATTTGCCCTACTTTCCCTCTTTTCCCCCCTATAGAAGCAGATTTTTCCAAAAAAGTACTTCTTCCAGAATGTTATTTCCGCGAGAGGATCGTACAGTCCAAACTTCTATATCTAGGACCATTAGTTCAGCAGATACAAAATTGCCCTTCTTTCCCCCTTTAAAAAGTAATTTTCAAAAAAGTACTTCTTTCAATATGTTATTCCGCGAGATGATCCTATATTGCAAATGTCATGTTTTTAAGACCATTAGTTTAAAATTTACCAAATTGCCCTATTTTGGCCCTCTTGGCCCTCCTTAAAACCAAAATTTTCAAAAAATATATTTTTCAAAAAATTATTTCCGCGAGAGGATCAAAACTTAAAGTTTTAGTTCAGAAGATACAAAATTGCCCTATTTTCCCCCTTCTACTTTTTTCAAGATGTTTTTTTTTGCGAGATGATCCTAGAGTTCAAATTTCAAGTTTCTGGAAGCATTTGTTTAAAAGATAAATAATGTACCGATTTTCCCTATTTCCCCCCCTTTCCCACCGTGGAGGAGGAATTTTTCAAACAATATTTTTTTCGTAATGTTGTTTCCGCGAGAGGATCCTAAAGACCAAACTTCACGTTTCTGGGACCATTTGTTCAGAAGATAAAAAATTCCAAATTTCAAGTTTCTGGGACCATTTGTCCAGAAGATGAAAAATGTACCAATTTGCTCTATTTTCCCCACCTTGGAGGCGTAATTTTCAAAAAAATATTTTTTTGGTTGTTTTTTTTCGCGAGAGGATTATAGAGTCCTAATTTCAAGTTTCTAAAACTGTTAGTTCAAAAGATACAAAATCCCCCAAAGGGCCCTACTTTCCCCCCCCTTAAAAGTGGAATTTTTAAAAAAGTTCTTTTGAGTATGTTTTTTTTGCGAAAGGATCGTTCAGTTCAAATTTCAAGAATCTAGGACCATTAGTTCAGCAGATTCAAAATTGCCCTTCTTTTTCCCCTTTTTCCCCCAGAATTTTGAAAAGTACTTTCTTAAGAATGTTATTTCCGCGAGAGGATCGTTCAGCCAAATTTCAAGTATCTAGAACCATTAGTCCAGCAGATACAAAATTGCCCTACATTCCGCCTTTTCCCCCTTAGAAGCGGAACTTTCCACAATAAGAACTTTTTCCGCAAGAGGATCGTACAGTTCAAATTTTAAGTATCTAGGATCATTAGTTCAGCAGATACAGAATTGCCCTACTTTCCACCTTTTCCCCCTTTAGAAGGAGAACTTTCAAAAAAGTACTTCTTCTAGAATGTTCTTTCCGCGAGAGGATCGTACAGTCCAAATTTCAAGTCTCCCGGACCATTAGTTCAGCAGATGCAAAATTGCCTACTTTCCCCCTTTTCCCTCTTAGAGGCGGAATTTTCCAAAAAGTCCTCCATTCGAATTTTATTTCCGCGAGAGGATTGTGCAGTCCAATTTTCAAGTATCTAGGACTATTTGTTCAGCAGATACAAAATTGGCCTACTTTCCCCCTTTTTCCCCCTTAAAGAAGAATTTTAAAAAAAAGTATTTCTTTCCGAATGTTATTTCTGCGGGAGGATCGTACAGTCCAATTTTCAAGTATCTAGGACCATTAGCTCGGCAGATTCAAAATTGTTCTATTTTCCCCTCTTTTTCCCCTTAAAAGAGGAATTTTTAAAAAAGTATTCCTTTCCGAATGTTATTTCCGCGGGAGGATCGTACAATCCAATTTTCAAGTATCTAGGACCATTACTTTAGCATATACAAAATTGCACTACTTTCCCCCTTTCTCCCCCTTAAAAGCGAAATTTTCAAAAAAGTACTTCTTTTAGAATGTTATTGCCGCGATATGATCCCATATTCCAAATGTTATGTTTCTAAGACCATTAATTTAAAGTTTAGCAAATTGCCCTATTTTCCCCCTTTTGGGCCTCCTTAAAACCAAAATTCTCAAAAAAATATATTTTTCAATAAATAATTTCCGCAGAGCATCCAGATTCAAAATTTCAAGTTTGTTCAGAAGATACAAAGGATTTTTCAAAATATTACTTTTTACAAAATGTTTTTTTCACAGATACGAAATTGTCCTTCTTTCCCAATTTTTCCCCCTTTAAAAACGAATTTTCAAAAATGTACTTCTTTTAGAATGTTATTTTCGGGATAGGATTGTACAGTTCAAATTTTAAGTATCTAGGACTATTAGTTCAGCAGATACAAAATTGCCCTACTTTCCCCCTTTTTCCCCGTAGAAGCATAATTTTTAAAAAAGTTTTTCTTTAACAATGTTATTTCCGCGAGAGGATCGTACAGTTGAAATTTCAAGTATCTAGGACAGTGGTCGGCACAAAGAGGCATATGAAAGTATTAGTGTTTTAATAAAAATATGCATGTGTTGGTGTATTTCTTCAACAAAGCGACATCAACCTGCTTTGAAGAAAGTCAGCTTGCTACTGAATAAAATATTTGTTTTTTTTATGCTCTTTGTTGATTTTTTGTTGACATTCGTGTTGTATACATGTGAATTACCGATTGTGTTCGGCTCCAGCGTGCAATGGGTGCCGATCACTGATCTAGGACCATGAATTCAGCAGATTCAAAATTACCCCACTCACCCCCTTTTTCCCACGGAATTTTCAAAAAGTACTTCCTTTAGAATATTATTTCCGCGAGAGGATTGTACAGTTCAAATTTCAAGTATCTAGGACCATTAGTTCAGCTGATACAAAAGATTATTTGAAAAGTTCTTCTTTAAGAATGTTATTTTCGCGAAAGGATCGTACAGTTTAAATTTCATGTATTAAGGACCATTAGTTCAGCAGATTCAAAATTGCCCTACTTTCCCGATTTCCCCCCAGAATTTTGAAAAAGTACTTCCTTTAGAATGTTATTTCCGCGAGAGATTCGTTCACTTCAAATTTCAAGTATCTAGGACCTTATTTTCAGCAGATACAAAATTGCCCTACCTTCCTCTTTTTCCCCCTTTAAAGCGGAATTTTCAAAAAAGTACTTTTTTCAGAATGTTATTTCCGCGAGAGGATCGTGCAGTCCACGCGGGAGGATCATGCAGTCCTATTTGTTTAGCAGATACAAACTGGAATTTTCAAAAAGTACTTCTTTCAGAAAGTTATTTCCGCGAGAGAATCGTACAGCCCAAATTTCAAGGATCTACGACCATTAGCTCAGCAGACACAAAATTACCCTACTTTCCCCTTTTTCCCCCTTAGAAGCGAAATTTTCAAAATAGAACTTTCTTCACAATGTTATTTACGCGAAGGATCATATAGTCAAAATTTTTAAGTTTCTGGGAAAATTAGTTCAGAACATACAAAGTGTACCAAATTGTCCTATTATCCCCCTTTTTACCACCCTCGAAGCGGAATTGAAAAAAAACTTTGTTTCGGAATGTTTTTTCCTCGAGAGGATCTTATAGTCCAAACTTTAAGTTTCTAGGACCATTAGGTCAGAGAAAAGAAAATGTACCAAATTGCCCAATTTTCCCCCTTTTCCCCTTCTTAGAAGTGCCTTTTTAAAAAAGTACTTTCTTCAGAATATTATTTCCGCGAGAGGATCCTACAGTCCAAATTTCAGGTTTCTGGGACCATTAGTTCACAATATAGAAAATGTTCAAAATCGTCCTATTTCCCCCCCAAATTTGAATGAAAAAATTTTCAAAAAATACTTTCTTCAGAACATAATTTCCGCGAGAGGATCATATAGTACAAATTTTTAAGCTTCTAGGACCATTAGTTCAGAAGATACAAAATGTACCAAATTATCCTACTTTCCCCCTTTCCACCCCCTAGAATCAGAATTAAAAAAAAAATTGTTTCAGAATGTTTTTTCCGTTAGATGATCTTATAGTCCAAAACTTTAAGTTTCTAGGACCACTAGCAAGGATCATAGAAGTAAATAGGATGTCCAGAACTTCAAGTTCCTGATAATGATGTTGCTCAGTCTGCTCAGTTTGCTCAGTCTGCTCTCCCAAAACAGGGGTCTTGTGGACTGTCTTCAGGGGCCTTGTGGACTGTCCACAAGACCCCTGAACATTAACCAGTAAAGCGTTCAAAACAAAGAAATCGAAATTTGGCAAACATTTTGAAAAATTTTCGATTTAAATTTTGAAAAAATGAGGAATATTGAGAAAAATTCCAAAAAAATAATTGAAAATACTAAGAAGAACCAAAAATGAATATTTATGGGAAAAAAAAATAAAAAAGAATGAAAATTTTTTTAATTTTCAAAAAGAAGAGAAAAAGCCTTAAAAAGATTTATAAATCAAATCCGTTCTTTTCAGGACGACAAATTATTTAAAAAAAAGAGTAAAAATTTTGTGGAACGAAATTAAAACAAAAAAAAAATGTTTTTTTTTTAAAATTAAATAAAAAAACCTAAAAAAAAAACAATTTTGAAGTTCATGGGATTCGAACCTGAGACCAACTGTTTGTAACGTCTACCACCTACCAGCTGGTCTAAACTATACCATAAAAAACTATGGATATTGAAATATCCGTCCTTTTCCCATGAACTTCAAAATTGTTTTTTTTTAGGTTTTTTTATTTAATTTTAAAAAAAAAAAACATTTTTTTTTTGTTTTAATTTCGTTCCACAAAATTTTTACTCTTTTTTTAAATAATTTGTCGTCCTGAAAAGAACGGATTTGATTTATAAATCTTTTTAAGGCTTTTTCTCTTCTTTTTGAAAATTAAAAAAATTTTCATTCTTTTTTATTTTTTTTTTTCCCCATAAATATTCATTTTTGGTTCTTCTTAGTATTTTCAATTATTTTTTTGGAATTTTTCTCAATATTCCTCATTTTTTCAAAATTTAAATCGAAAATTTTTCAAAATGTTTGCCAAATTTCGATTTCTTTGTTTTGAACGCTTTACTGGTTAATGTTCAGGGGTCTTGTGGACAGTCCACAAGGCCCCTGAAGACAGTCCACAAGACCCCTGTTTTGGGAGAGCAGACTGAGCAGACTGAGCAGACTGAGCAACATCATTATCAGGAACTTGAAGTTCTGGACATCCTATTTACTTCTATGATCCTTGCCACTAGGTCAGAAGATAGAACATGTACCAAATTGCCCTTTTTCCCCCATTTCCCCTTCTTATTTTTTTTTTAAATACTTTCTTTAGAGTATTATTTCCGCTAGAGTATCCTATAGTCCAAATTTTAGGTTACTGGGGCCATTAGTTCAGAAGATCGAAATGTTTAAAATTGTCCTATTTCCCCCTAAATTTAAGTGATTAAATCAATAAATTCCCAAAAATTCAAAAATAAATAAAAAAAAATTGAGACAAAAATTAAGCGAAAAATATTTTGAGTAAAAAAATTGAGTAAAAAAAATTTGGGTGAAAACACCTTCTAAGTAAAAAATTTAAGTAAAAAAACTGAAGAATAAAATAAAATTGACTGAAAAAAAAAATATTAAAAAAAAAATGAGTAAAAAAAAATTTGAGTAACAAAAAAATTTTGAGTAAAAAAAAATTGTAAAAAAAAATTTTTTGAGTGAAAAAAAATTTTGAGTGAAAAAAAAAATTTGAGTGAAAAAAAATTTGTAAAAAAAAAAAATTTTGAGTGAAAAAAAATTTTGAGTAAAAAAAAAATTTTGAGTGAAAAAAAAATTTTGAGAAAAAAAAAATTGTAAAAAAAAAAAATTGTAAAAAAAAAAAAAATTTTGAGTGAAAAAAAATTTTGAGTGAAAAAATTTTAGTAAAAAAATGTTTTTTCCCCGAGAGGATACTATAGTTCAAATATCTAGTTTCTAGGACCATTAGTTCAAAATTCACCAAATTGCCCTATTTTCCCCCTTTTTGTCCCCCTTAAAACCGGAATTTTCAAAAAAGTACTTTTTTCAAAATGTTATTTCCGCGAGAGGGTCCTAGACTTCAAATTTCAAGTTTCTGGGACCATTTGTTTAGAATATAGAAAATGTACCAATTTGCCTTATTTTCCCCTTTTTCCCCCCTTGGAGGCGGAATTTTCCAAAAAAAAATTTTCCGAAATTTTATTTCCGCGAGAGGATCCTAGAGTTCAAATTTGAAGTTTCTAGGACTATTAGTTCAAAAGATACAAAATCCCCCAAAGGGCCCTATTTTCCCCCTTTTGCCCCCCTTAGAATCGGAATTTCCAAAAATCCCTTCTTAGTGGGTGGTTTTGTCGGGAGCCAAACCTACATTCCAAATTTCAAGTCTCCAGCTTCAGCGGTTTGGGCTGGGCGATGATTATTGCCAATCAGTCAGTCAGTAAGTCAGTCAGTCACCTCACTCTTTTATATATCGGCCATTCCAGGAAAGACCGGCCAAAAATGGGCATTTTTTGACCTTGGGTCGTCTGAATATCACAAAACTTTTTTTGTAGGAACTCTAAGGAGCCATTAAGAGAATTCAGTTTTCAGTTTATAGAAATTTAAAAAACCCTCGATTTTATTCGCGTTTTTAATTTTTTGAAATATCAACAAATTGGAAAAAGTGGGTAACTTTGTAAAATAATATCTCAGCCAATTCTTTATGCATTTTTATCATTTTAAATGAGTTCAATTGCCAATATCGTCTACTCTTACAATATTATAGAAGAAAAAAAATGTTGAACTGCAGAATGCATTTTTTATGCAATTGCATTTTTAAAATGCATTTTTTTAGTCAAAGGGCCTCATCGATTTTTTATATCTTTCATGTTAATCAAAATATAACATTTTTACTGAAGACCTGCATTTATAGTATTTTGGGTCTCGCAGTTAAAATATTTAAATTATTTTTTGTTTAAAAATCACTTAATTTTTTTCCTTACAAAACTTGAAATTTGTTCACAATTTTTCGATTTTTTTTTCATTGTTTTTAAATTGGATTGTATAAGTCGAAAATTATACCAGCAAGGTAAACCAAATTCGTAACTTTGCTAATTGGTGCAGCCGCAGGAGGACTCACAACCACTCTAACCTAACCTAAACCAAATTCGAGTATGCTAAATTTAATAATTTGTTAGCCGCTTCGTGATATCCGCGACTTTTGCAATTTGTATGCTAATGTGCCATAAAAACGATATTTTTATACTTTTGGGATAATTTTTAAATTTAAATTTAAAAAACTCGAATAAATATATTTAAAATTAAAAGATGCTGTTTTTTTTTTTGAGAGAGAGAAAAAAATTTTTTTTTCGAAAGTTTTTTTTCTGTCACCTTCCGTATTTAAGACATTTCAAACATAAATATCAAAATTAAAAAATACAATAACAAAAAGGCGCTAAAAATCAAATTTCCGCAAATAAAAATTACAGTGTTATACTGTTATTATACATTTAAAAAATGTAAAAAGGTTCTGACCCAAAAACCAGATCCACTAATTTTTATATATTTTGACCTCCTGTATTCGCCATCAGAATTGAATTCTATCGTTGGGTTTTCCTGTAATTTACAAGGAAAGTCCGCAAAGTGTACCTACATTTGTAAATTTGACCAAGTTAAAAAATTTTTCGCGAATACGTAATAATTTTGCTGGTAGATGTCGTAAATTTAAATAAAAAAAACGTTCACATAAAAATATATTTTTCGCGAAAAAAATATTTCTGCAAGTGAAAATTACAGTGTTTTATTACACCGTCCGACACACTTTTGTACACATGGACCAGACCGAAAAATTCTGACAGTAGAGCTAAAAATAAAATACACGTGTCTCCCAGTTTTTTTAGATCAATTCGCGTTTTCGCTAAATCCGCAAATAAATATATTTGTGTTTTTCCAAAGTAGTGTGAAATAAGTTGAAAAATTTATTAAATCTACTTGTGAGCTAAATAATGTTTAAACATGTCTTTAGTCAATTTTTTACAACAGATTATTTTTTTTTGAAAATGCACGAAGAGTGCTATCTTTAGTAGCCAACTGTTTTTTTTTGTCCAAAATGGTTTTTGTTATTTTTCCCGTAAAAGGGTCCTAAATCGCCATAATTTAAAGGGGCAAGCATTTTCAAATTCGAAAAAAAGCCGAATTCGGGACGCGCAAGTGTTCAGCTTGCTAAAAAAAGTTTAAAATTTACACACAGTGTTCATATAAAGCACTTTTTTTTCGTTCTATGGCGTACTAATACAATCAAACTAAAAAATAACGAAAAAAACGCAAAAAAATTAAAAATAATTTAAATATTTGTGTGAAAAAAATCTAAGCGTTTTCTTTAAAAATTTTTTTAAAATATAACAACTACGAGACCCAAAAAAGTATAAACACAGGTCTTTAGTAAAAATTACATATTTTATTAAGTACAAAACAGAAAATAAATCGAAGAGGCCCTTTGACCTAAAAAATGCATTTAGAAAATGCAATTGCATACAAAATGCATTTTTGAATTTAAAATATTTTTTGTAAAACAATATTGTAAAATAAGACAATATTGCCTTTCAAACTCATTTTCAATAACAAAGATCCATTAAGAATTGCCCAAGATATGCATCTACAAAGTTGACCATTTTTTTAATTTTTTTGATTTTTCAAAATATGAAAATCGCGAATAAAATCGAATGTTTTCAGAATTTTTCTAAACCGCAAACTAAAATCTCTTAAGGGCTCCTTAGAGTTCTTAAAAAAAAAGTTTTATAAAAATCGGATGACCCGAGGTCAAATTTTGGCCGTTCTTCCATGGAATGGCCGATATATAGATATTATGCAAAGAAACCTAGTCATTAGGGTGCGCCAAAGTTGTATGGGTAAAAATAAAATTATGCTAGAGATCGGCACTCCCCCCAAAAATATTCGTTTTTATATCAAAATACACTATGCAAAAAGTTATGGCGATCGCTTGAGGGGAAAGGGTGCCTCAAACGCCTTGAAAATGGAGAAATATGTCAAATTTGACCATTAGATAAAAAAAAAAAAATTTTTTGTTGTTATTCAATTTCGTCAAAAAAAAATTTTTTGTATTAGGTTTAATAAGAACTACTTACAAAAAAAATTTAAGCTCTCCACTACATCGCTTACCCATTTTAACTTGCGATACAAAAAAGGGCAGTTATTTTTTGGGGTACCCAAAAGTAACATTTTTACATTTTTGAAAATTTTATTAAAAAAAAATTTAAAAATTAAAATCGCTCTCCACCAGTTTTTTATATATATTATAAAGATAAAAAATGTGAAATATTATAAATATCCGTTCGGCTGTTTTTCTTTTATAGCGACTTGAAGTTTGCGGATTTCAAGGAAAATTGATTTTTTGCTGTATTTTCTTTAATTTTGAACTTATTACTACGTTTTAAACGAAATTGACGATATTGGCTTTGCAAGTAATTAAATTGGATCATAAATTTTAGTTAGTTAGTAATTTTTACAGTTTAGCTTTAACCCATGTAAACCCGGGTCAATTATGTCCCACTTTGGAAATATTATTCTTTAAGCTATTTTTTTTTTTATCATGAAATTAGTAAATGAAAATAGTTTTAGCTATTCATCGTGTATGCACTTAAAGAATTTAACCCTTTTTATGAAGTTTTTGTATATTTATTGAAGCTTTTCATAAATATGATGAAATATTTTTTGATTGTATCAAACACATTAAGAATTCATGATTTCTTCTACTTTAAATTTAAATTTAATTTTTTGTTTGGGTTGTTGAAAAAATTAGTTGATGACTAAAGAAAAGCTAATGGACAATTTTTTCTTTTTTTTTCTTTGAATTTAGAAAAATCGACTTCAAAATATTCTTAAATAATTTTCTAAAAAAAAAATGTGTATAAATAATTTCATTTTCCAGCGCGACACGCGTATTTCATTTAATATTTGCTCAATCTGCACGCTATTTAACTTAAATTAAAGCTTTGTAAATTACATTAATAACATTTTTAAAAATAATACTAACTTTAAAATAATAACGTTTAATTTTTTTTTAACAAATTGGATCTACTTTAGAAAAGTTTCATTGTATTGTCACCCACCGTATATAAAAAATGCGGTATAATTTAAAAACATTGTTTTTTCACATGTAGATTTAAATAAACTTGGACTAAAACATTTATTTTTACAGATTAATTTTATTATATTTAATAAAAATATAAAAGCCGGCATACAATGGGAAATATTTGCCCTGTGGGTCATCATCGACCCGGGTTTACAAGGGTTAATGCTGTCCTGCAAAAATTATTTACTTACTAAAATTTATGATCCAATTAAATCAGTTGCAAAGTCAATTTCGTCAATTTTGTTTAAAACGTAATAATAAGTTCAAAATTAGAGAAAAAACAGCAAAAAATCAATTTTCCTTGAAATCCGCTAACTTCAAGTCGCTATAAAAGAAAAACTGCCGAACGAATATTTATAATGTTTCACATTTTTTATCTTTATCTATATATATAAAAGAGTGTGGTGACTGACTGACTGATTGACTGACTGACTGACTGATTGGCAATAATCATCGCCCAGCCCAAACCGCTGAAGCTAGAGACTTGAAATTTGGAATGTAGGTTCGGCTCCCGACAAAACCACCCACTAAGAAGGGATTTTTGGAAATTCCGATTCTAAGGGGGGCAAAAGGGGGAAAATAGGGCCCTTTGGGGGATTTTGTATCTTTTGAACTAATAGTCCTAGAAACTTCAAATTTGAACTCTAGGATCCTCTCGCGGAAATAAAATTTCGGAATTTTTTTTTTTTTTTAATTCCGCCTCCAAGGGGGGAAAAAGGGGAAAATAGGGCAAATTGGTACATTTTTTATATTCTAAACAAATGGTCCCAGAAACTTGAAATTTGGAGTCTAGCACCCTCTCGCGGAAATAACATTTTGGAAAAAGTAATATTTTGAAAATTCTGTTTCTAAGGTGGGGGGAGGGGGAAAATAGGGCAAGTTCATACATTTTGTATCTTCTGAACTAATGGTCCTACAATCTTGAAATTTTGAATATATGATACTCTCGCGGAAATAAAATTTTGAAAAAAGTAACTTTTTGAAAATTCCGGTTTTAAGGGGGACAAAAAGGGGGAAAATAGGGCAATTTGGTGAATTTTGAACTAATGGTCCTAGAAACTAGAATTTGAACTACAGTATCCTCTCGGGGAAAAAAAAATTTTTTACTAAAATTTTTTCACTCAAAATTTTTTTTTCACTCAAAATTTTTTTTCACTCAAAATTTTTTTTTTTTACAAATTTTTTTCACTCAAAATTTTTTTTTACTCAAAATTTTTTTTCACTCAAAATTTTTTTTTACTCAAAATTTTTTCCCTCTCAAAATTTTTTTTTAATTTTTTTTTCACTCAAATTTTTTTTTCACTCAAAATTTTTTTTTCACTCAAAAATTTTTTTTTACAATTTTTTTTTTTACTCAATATTTTTTTTTACTCAAAATTTTTTTTACTCATTTTTTTTTAATAAACATTTTTTCACTCAATTGTATTTTATTCTTCAGTTTTTTTACTCATTTTTTTTAATTAAATTTTTTACTTAGAAGGTGTTTTCACCCAAATTTTTTTTACTCAATTTTTTTTACTCAAAATATTTTTTGCTTAATTTTTTGACTCAAATTTTTTACTCAATTTTTTTTATCTCATTTATTTTTTAATTTTAGGGAATTTATTGATTTAATCACTTAAATTTAGGGGGAAATAGGACAATTTTAAACATTTCGATCTTCTGAACTAATGGCCTCAGTAACCTAAAATTTGGACTATAGGATCCTCACGCGGAAATAATACTCTAAAGAAAGTATTTAAAAAAAAATAAGAAGGGGAAATGGGGAAAAAAGGGCAATTTGGTACATGTTCTATCTTCTGGTCCTAGAAACTTAAAGTTTGGACTATAAGATCCACTAACGGAAAAAACATACTGAAACAAAGTTTTTTTAATTCTGTTTCTAGGGGGTTGAAAGGGGGAAAGTAGGATAATTTGGTACATTTTGTATCTTCTGAACTAATGGTCCTAGAAACTTAAAAATTTGGACTATATGATCCTCTCGCGGAAATTATGTTCTGAAGAAAGTATTTTTTGAAAATTTTTCATTCAAATTTGGGGGGGAAATAGGACGATTTTGAACATTTTCTATATTTTTTTTTTTTTTTTTTTTTTAAAAAGAGAGGCAACACTCAGGAAATACTTCCTATATTTTAGTGTGTTGCTTTCTTTGGAAAGGGATAGTAGAGAGATGAAAGGCGGGGAAAGATGAAGGGCTTCAGACATGGCAACACTGTAATTGCGCGAGATGATAAGTCTTAGAACAGTTGTTGCTCGCCACTTGATGTAGAGTTGGCGAACTTATTGAAGCTATTTGGTTCATAGCCCTGATTCATTATTTTACTTCGGTGGGGTTAATTGCTATGGGAACACCGAAGGCGGACGTTGCGATACGTATGAGGGATAGAAAAAACTCATACATATATTTTTTGATGTTGCCGGCACCGGGGATCGAACCCGGGACCTTCTGTGTAATAGTCCAACGCGCTAACCATTACACCACAACGCCCACAGTGAACTAATGGTCCCAGAAACCTGAAATTTGGACTATAGGATCCTCTCGCAGAAATAATATTCTGAAGAAAGTACTTTTTTAAAATGGCACTTCTAAGAAGGCGAAAAGGGGGAAAATTGGGCAATTTGGTACATTTTCTTTTCTCTGACCTAATGGTCCTAGAAACTTAAAGTTTGGACTATAAGAACCTCTCGCGGAAAACACATTCCGAAACAAAGTTTTTTTTCAATTCCGCATCTAGGGTGGTAAAAAGGGGGATAATAGGACAATTTGGTACACTTTGTATGTTCTGAACTAATTTTCTCAGAAACTTAAAAATTTATGCTTCGCGGAAATAACATTGTGAAGAAAGTTCTATTTTGAAAATTTCGCTTCTAAGGGGGAAAAAGGGGAAAGTAGGGTAATTTTGTGTTTGCTGAGCTAATGGTCGTAGATCCTTGAAATTTGGGCTGTACGATCCTCTAGCGGAAATAACTTTCTGAAAGAAGTACTTTTTGAAAATTCCGGTTTGTATCTGCTGAACAAATAGGACTGCACGATCCTCTCGCCTGGACTGCACGATCCTCTCGCGGAAATAACATTCTAAAAAAGTACTTTTTTGAAAATTCCGCTTTAAAGGGGGAAAAAGAGGAAGGTAGAGCAATTTTGTATCTGCTGAAAATATAATCCTAGATACTTGAAGTTTGGAGTGAACGAACCTCTCGCGGAAATAACATTCTAAAGGAAGTACTTTTTCAAAATTCTGGGGGGAAATCGGGAAAGCAGGGCAACTTTGAATCTGCTGAACTAATGGTCCTTAATACTTGAAATTTAAACTGTACGATCCTTTCGCGAAAATAACATTCTTAAAGAAGAACTTTTTAAAAAATCTGCTTCTACGGGGAAAAAGGGGGAAAGTAGGGCAATTTTGTATCTGCAGAACTAATGGTCCTAGATACTTGAAATTTGAACTGTACAATCCTCTCGCAGAAATAATATTCCAAAGAAAGTACTTTTTGAAAATTCCGGGGGAAAAAGGGGGTGCGTGGGGTAATTTTGAATCTGCTGAACTCATGGTCCTAGATACTTGGAATTTCAACTGTTCGATCCTCTCGCGGAAATAACATTGTTAAAGAAAAACTTTTTTAAAAATTATGCTTCTACGGGGAAAAAGGGGGAAAGTAGGGCAATTTTGTATCTGCTGAACTAATGGTCCTAGATACTTAAAATTTGAACTGTACAATCCTATCCCGAAAATAACATTCTAAAAGAAGTACATTTTTGAAAATTCGTTTTTAAAGGGGGAAAAATGGGGAAAGAAGGGCAATTTCGTATCTGCTAAACGAATGGTCCCAAAAACTTGAAATTTTAAGTCTACTCTCGCGGAAAAAACATTTTATAAAAAGTAATATTTTGAAAAATCCTTTTAAAAGAGCAGGGGTGGTGGGTAGAAGGGGTTTAATAGGGCAATTTTGTATCTTCTGAACAAACTTGAAATTTTGAATCTGGATGCTCTCGCGGAAATTATTTTTTGAAAAATATATTTCTTTGAGAATTTTGGTTTTAAGGAGGCCCAAAAGGGGGAAGTTAGGGCAATTTGCTAAACTTTAAATTAATGGTCTTAGAAACATGACATTTGGAATATGGGATCATATCGCGGCAATAACATTATAAAAGAAGTACTTTTTTGAAAATTTAGCTTTTAAGGGGGAGAAAGGGGGAAAGTAGTGCAATTTTGTATATGCTAAAGTAATGGTCCTAGATACTTGAAAATTTAACTGTACGATCCTCCCGCGGAAATAACATTCGGAAAGGAATACTTTTTTAAAAATTCCTCTCTTAAGGGGAAAAAGAGGGGAAAATAGAGCAATTTTGAATCTGCTGAACTAATGGTCCTAAATACATGAAAATTGGACTGTACGATCCTCCCGCGGAAATAACATTCGGAAAGAAAAACTTTTTTAAAAATTCTTCTTTAAGGGGGAAAAAGGGGGAAAGTAGGCCAATTTTGTATCTGCTGAACAAATAGTCCTAGATACTTGAAAATTGGACTGCACAATCCACTCGCGGAAATAAAATTCGAATGAAGGACTTTTTGGAAAATTCCTCCTCTAAGATGGAAAAGGGGGCAATTTTGTATCTGCTGAACTAATGGTCCGGGAGACTTGAAATTTGGACTGTACGATCTTTTCGCGAAAATAACATTCTGAAAGAAGTACTTTTTTAAATATTCCGATTTTGAGTGGGGAAAAGTAGGGCAATTTTGTATCTGCTGAAATAATGGTCCTATATACTTGAAATTTCGACTGTACGATCCTCTCGCGGAAATAACATTCTCAAGGAAGTACTTTTTTGAAAACTCTACTTTTAAGGGGGAAAAAGGGGAAGGTAGGGCAATTTTGTATCTGCTGAACTAATGGTCCTCGATACTTAAAATTTAACTGTACGATCCTCTCGCGGATATAACATTCTAAAAGAAGTACTTTTTTTTAAATTCTGCTTCCACGGGGGGAAAAGGGAGAAAGTAGGGCAATTTTGAATCTGCTTAACTAATAGTCCTACATACTTGAAGTTTGGACTGTACGATCCTCTCGCGGAAAAAACATTCTAGAAGAAGTACTTTTTTGAAAGTTCTCCTTCTAAATGGGGAACAGGTGGAAAGTAGGGCAATTCTGTATCTGCTGAACTAATGATCCTAGATACTTAAAATTTGAACTGTACGATCCTCTTGCGGAAAAAGTTCCGCTTCTAAGGGGGAAAAGGCGGAAAGTAGGGCAATTTTGTATCTGCTGAACTAATGGTCCTAGATACTTGAAATTTAGACTGCACGATCCCCTCTCTTGGAACTAACATTCTGAAAGAAGTACTTTTTTTGAAAATTCCGATTTCAAGGGGGGAAAACGGGGAAGGTAGGGCAATTTTGTATCTGCTGAACTAATGGTTCTAGATACTTGAAATTTGGCTGAACGATTCTCTCGCGGAAATAACATTCTTAAGAAATTACTTTTTAAAATTCTGTGGGAAAAAGGGGGAAAGAAGGGCAATTTTGAATCTGCTGAACTAATGGTCCTAGATTCTTGAAATTTGAACTGAACGATCCTTTCGCAAAAATAACATACTTAAAGAACTTTTTTAAAAATTTCACTTCTAAGGGGGAAAAGGGGGAAAGTAGGGCCCTTTGGGGGATTTTGTATCTTTTGAACTAATAGTTTTAGAAACTTGAAATTTGGACTCTATAATCCTGTGGAAAATAGGACAATTTTGTATCTTCTGAACTAAAACTTTAAGTTTTGATCCTCTCGCGGAAATAATTTTTTTGAAAAATGGTCCTAGATATTGAAGTTTGGACTGTACGATCCTCTCGCGGGAATAACATTCTGGAAGAAGTACTTTTTTGGAAAAATCTGCTTCTATAGGGGGAAAAAGAGGGAAAGTAGGGTAAACTTGAAATTTGAATCCTCTTGCGGAAACAACATTCTAATGGAAGTACTTTTTTGAAAATTTCGCTTCTACGGGAAAAAGGGGGAAATTAGGGCAATTTTGTATCTGCTGAACTAACGGTCCTAGATACTTGAAATTTAGAGTGTACGATCCTCTCGCGAAAAAAACATTCTGAAAGAAGTACTTTTTTTACAAATTTTGTTTTATAGGTGGAAATAGGGGAAAAGTTGGGCAATTTTGTATCTGCTGAACTAATGGTCCTAGATACTTGAATTTTGAACTGTTTTGTATCTGGTGAACTAATGGTTCTAGATACTTGAAGTTTGGACTGTACGATTCTCTAGCGGAAATAACATTCTGGAAGAAGCACTTTTTTAGTAGCTTCTAAGGGGAAAATGGGGAAAGTAGGGCAATTTTGTATCTGCTGCATTAATGGTCCTAAATACTTGAGATTTGGACTGTACGATCCTTTCGCGGAAATAACATTCTAAAATAAGTACTTTTATGAAAATTCTGCTTCTAATGGGAAAAAGGGAGAAAGTAGAGATACTTAAAATTGGTACTTTACGATCCACTCGCGGAAATTTGGTACATATTGTTCCTTATGCACTAATGTTCCTTGAAACTTAAAGTTTGAACTACGGGATCGTTTCGCCAGAATAAACTTTTTCAACTTTAAATCTACTCAAAATATAATATTTTAAAGGTCGAAACTAACAATTTTTATGTTTAAAGAAAAATTATTAAGAATTTGAAGTAATAATTTTTTTTTTTTTTTACAGCTAACCGGTAACGAAGTACCGGGCGAGTTAGCTAGTAGTATATATAAAAAACTGGTGGAGAGCGATTTTAATTTTTAAAATTTTTTTTTAATAAAATTTTCAAAAATGTAAAAATTTTACTTTTGGGTACCCCTAAAAATAACTGCCTTTTTTTGTATCGCAAGTTAAAATGGGTAAGCGATGTAGTGGAGAGCTTATATATTTTTTGTAAGTAGTTCTTATAAAACCTAATACAAAAAAAATTTTTGGGGCGAAATTGAATCACAACAAAAATTTTTTTTTTTTTTATCTAATGGTCAAATTTGACATATTTCTCCATTTTCAAGGCGTTTGAGGCACCCTTTCCCCTCAAGCGATCGCCATAATTTTTTGCATAGTGTATTTTGATACCAAAACGAATATTTCTAGGGGGAGTGATGGTATAAAATCGAAAGTTGACATTTTTGGCGCACCCTACTAGTCATGTTACATACCAAATGAAAGGTCTTTGGAAAACTTATCTACGTGTGCTAAGAACATGTCCAAACATGAACAACTTTTCGTCATATTGAGTAAAATACCAAAATTTTAGGACAGTTTTGTTATTAAATCGAATAATATTTGGCCTCTTGTTAGCACCACGAGATAGGTATTTTTAATACCTTTAATCTGATACCACACATGCCTATATTATTTTTTTTAAATAGGCGTAAATCGTAAAAAACTGAAAAAGGTCAATTTCCCCCCATACAAATCGACCCCCCCTAAAAATGAGTTTGGGCCGCTAAAAAAAATACGTGTCGAATTAATTTTCGTTCTTAACAACATATCCAAATTTCATGAAGATCGGAGGGTGACACCAGGGAGACTTCCCTTGTCAGTCAAGTAATGTTATTTCAAAATTGTTTTATCATATCAATAAATAGTGTTTGTGTTTGTTAAATTTATTTGTTGAAAAAAAATTTCATTTGTCAGATCAACAAATTTGTTGAATTTCTTTGTTGAAAAAAAATTTAGGATTTTTTACTTGTGTCAGATTAACAAATTGTGTTTGTGTTTGTTGAATTTCTTTGTTGAAAAAAAAAACAAAATTCTTTTTTTCAACAATCAAAATTTACAAACGTTTGTTGATATTACAAATTTCCGTATAGGAGCACTTTCAGTAAAAAAAATAATTGTATTCACAAATATGGGGGTCAATATAATAATTCGTTTTTTTCTGTTTAGAAATTAGATCGCTATCGACTCCGAGAATTAGCACCCCCAGATTTTTACTGTATAATCTCTCCATGATTTCCACTTACCATTGATTATGTAACAGGTTTTCAAAATTTCTGGATAATGTTGTTCGTGATCTCTAACCGTATTGATAATTAATTCAGCAGCTGGACGCCAAGTAAATTGTTTAACATCTAAATTGGCCACATCAAAGAATACAACCAATTGACGAGCATTGGGATTACCATTACGTTTACTTTGCTCGTAACCGTCCTTTAATATACCTTCTAATAACTTGACAGAGTAACGCATAAAATCAAAGCGTGTAGAAGAATGTAAGACTCCATAGATGTCAAGATTATAAAAAGGACAAACAACAACTGAAAAAGAACAGAGCAAAAAATTGGGTTTAGTAAAAGAATATAAATACCGGTCTCATGTATATCTGTCAACCCAAATAAATACTTAGACCAGAGTTATAGAGTAAGGAATCGACCGGTTTGTAGATCTGGCATCACCAACAATAATTGGAAAAATCTGGTAATACCACACTAAAGTTCAAACGTAAAACAAAGAGAGACAAAAAAACAATCTGCATTCTTACTGTATAACTGGTACAGGGTTGCAAAATGAGAACATCAAAATTGTACCAACGAGCTCCTAAAATTGTACTTTTTCGACCCCAATTGTACCAAAAATTTTATTTTTAATTTTTTTTATTAAAAAAGACGATCGAGAAAACATTCCTATCAGAAATTTGTGATGAACTGGAAGCAGCTCAAAGAGCGCACTCAAACCGCATGATTCCTGTAGGCGATGTCACAGTTTAGAGCACTGAAAGAGTGAAATCATATATCTTCTCAGCGGTTATTGAAGCATTCTTTCGTATCATTCTTTCGTTATATCATAAATTTTATAAAAATAAATTTCAATTTTCAAAAATATATTTCAGAATACATATAATTTTTAAAAAAAAGTACGCTTTGCCATATCTAAAGGGCTGGCAGCTATCCGAGATATTGGTCCTACCCTACCTTTGAGTATACCGATGGATGCACAATTCTTTGGAGTCGATTTTGCTACGATTGCCCGGCTCTCTGTCGGTCCATATTTACTTAAATCTATCTATTAGCATCCTTATATACTTATTTAATTAAAATTTGGTTTTTATGTATTTCTACATCAATTTCAGATCTGGCCAAACATGGATCCAATCACATAAAAATGATACAAAAGTTGAGTTGCCACCGCGAATCGTTTTAACTAGGGGAATTCCACGAAAAAAAGGAATAAACTGAGAAAGATCTTAAATTGTACCAAATAAGTCATTGGTGTACCATTGTACTTTTGATCTTCGCATTGTACCAAAAAAAGTACAATTGTACCAACTTTTGCAACCCTGAACTGGTATCTTCCATCTCGCTCAGATTCCGATTTGTGATACAATTTCGTAAACAATCCCATACGGTTTTTGTTTACTACTTTTTCAAACGCCATTTGTTACCTTTCTCTATAACTCTGACTTAGACTGCTATTTGTACCCACACCACTCTACACTAAAAAAAACCTTTATTAAAGCAATGAAAATTGGCATTAGATTAATGAAAAAGACTCACGGTTTCAACTGAAGCCGGGTCTCATCACTGAAACAAACTGGTGTCATTTAAGTTTCTGTCAATGGAATGAAAATAGTGAAAATATTCGTAGATGTGTTTTTTAAAATTTCAAACGTTTTGTGAAGTTTTTCATGAAATGCATGAAAGTATCGATTGATTAATGGTTAAATAGCAGTAGGTAAGTGAAGGAAAATCTCAACCTTACTAATTCGATTTTGGCAATAATTCTTGGCGATGCCAGGTCTACAAAACAATCGTTGATATTATCTGGTCCCACATGTGTCGAATCCTCGTTAATTTCAATTTAACTCCCTGGCTACACCTAACATAATTATGTAGACATAAAGCAACAAATACATACACAGCAATATCAAATGTATAAAAGATTCGGCAACACCGAATGTAACACTCGAACTTGTCTTTCTACATTTTGCACCTTTTTCTACAAACTAAACAGACACAACATTTACGACAGGTGTCAAAAAACTACATGTTTTATAAACAAAATTTAATACAATTTTTAAATGAAACTACGAAATCTAATGAAGCAAATTTTATGAAATTTGTTCCCGATATGCATAATATTTTAATAGGCTTGTGAATTCATTCACTGCAGTGATAGAAATTTGTACATGACAATAAAGAAAATCTACATTAGTGTTATGAAAAATGACGTTAAAAAGGAACATATGCAGGGTTTCATTGAATTAATGAAATAGGTATCATAAAAGGTAATTGTAAGAACAAGTTTCATTAAAATAATGAAAACTTTTCATACAGAATATAAATTTTATTTTATGAATATTTTCAAAACTTTAATGAAAAAAGTATTTAATTCTTATGAAATACATTCATTGAATTAACGCTACTCTTTATTTTTGAAAAGAAATGCTTTCATTGAATAAATACTATTTTTTATTTTTGAAATGACATAATTCAAAATGTCCCCCATTTTCTTTCATTAAGTTAAGTCTGTATAATGTGGGCTTTACCGATACTTTCTTGTCTTTTTCAAAATCATAATTAAACCCTCCTCCAAAACTCAACAAAAAAATGTAAAAAAATTTTGTGACTTAGAAAACTTTTCCGATTTTTTTCTAAAAACATTTCAAATGATTTTCTTAACTCGGAACTTCGGAATTTTTGAAATTTGCAACTGTATTTCGTTACGAATAAATTGAAAATATAATTGCAATTAAAATAATTTGTTTTATTAAAGGAATAATTTTTTACTAATCTAATGAAAAATTTTAATGAAATTATGCAATCTTATGAATCAAAATTAATGAAATTCCTGCACAATATGTTTGAAATTTCATTCGGCAAATGAAATGTTTCATTGTTGTAATGAAACAGTGATAATGAATTGCATTCAGTGGTGATATGAAGCGTTTTTCTATCAGTGTGGTTACATGAAAACAAAATAATGTATACGTTTCATTTATATCACAAAAATTTTTTTAAAGAGTATGAATTTAAAAAATCATCAAAATTCGACGATTCCAGTAGCAATTCGACCAAGATTGATTGTATTTATAAATAATCAAGCTCGAAGTTCTCTTTGTAGAAAAATATTATTTATTTTATTCCTAAAATATTTCGTTAGTCCTTGAATAACATCATCAGGGCCAGTATCAAATATTCTTATAAACTAGATATAAGCATTTTTTATACTGTCCCTGATGATGTTATTCAAGGAATAAGAAAATATTGAAAAATTAAATAAAGCATTGGTAATTTATATTAATAAAAAGGTCAAAAACAAATCCACCTTTTAATTAATTGTAATTCATATAATATCAATTGAAATTCGAAAAAGTTCAATTATAATTTGAACAAGTGAGAGTGTTAAATTCGGCTGTGCCGAATCTTTTATACCCTCCAAAATGTAAAAAAAAAAAAAAATTGACAGGGGCGTTTTTTTTTGGGGGGGGGGGGCGAAGTTGATAGGGTCAGTGGGGCACGTTGAGAGCACCTTACCATCGCGATAAATATACCAAATGTTTCATTTATTTAACATAAATACAAAAAAACATGTAAAAACGTGTATTTTTTTAGAGGTTGGTTTAGTTCTACCCCATACTGTAGTTGGAGGGTATAAAAAGATCAATGGAAATAATGTAAATATCAATACTCTATACAATTTCATTAGGATTATTGCAAAAAAACTTTATTTAAAAGGAAATTACTTTTGAAAAAAATAAATTTTTGAAAAAAAAAATTCCGCGAAAAACAATTGGGTAAAAAAAATCCGCCATTTTTTTCTTTTTTTATCAAGAAATATGTTCGTACTTGTTTAAATAGCATTCGACGTTCAATTATGTTCACATATGTCAATCAGCAGCCGAATTAAAGCATTTTGTATTTTTAGGTTATGTTGAATGTACCCAAATTTTTGAGGTGTGCTTACATTTTCGTTCATAACTTTTGAACCGCTGAACCGATATCGCATAAATGCAATACCAAACTGCTCGGGAGAACTTCCAAAAAATATGTTAAGTTTCAGTCATCTCCGTGTAATATTTTGGATCACCATTTCCACAGACAGACAGAAGCTTCTAACGAAACTTTGTTTTACATTTAGGAGGGTATAAAAGATTCGGCATTTGACAAAAGCATTTATGTACTTCGATTTAGGTTCTTTTGTCAAAAATATATTAAAATCGACTTTTTCGTATACAACAAACACTTTTTCCATAATTTTTTCTAAATATCTCAACAATTGGAAATATCAGGTTATCAGATCTCTTGAAAAATGTTGAGAAAATCGTCCAGTTCTTACCATTTCAGTCTCTTAAAAAAAGCTCCAAAAATATTTTTTTAAAAAAATAAGTGCTTTTGTCAAACGTCCACAGATTTGATCCTTTCGAAACTTCAATTGATCTTGTTGGCATTTCAGTTGATGCTTTTCAAATTTCAATTGATCTTTTACTTATTACAATTGTTTTTTACATTTAAATTGGAATCTTCGGATTTCAATTGATTTTTTTTTTCAAATTTTCCGTCATATGACTCAAATTCCATATGATTAAGCAGATTTTTCTGTGATGCGTGATTATATTTTTACGTGTGCAGGAGTGTTTTTGTTTAAAAAACTTACTTGGAGATCCATCTTTGTCATAGCCCACCTTTCCATAAGGTAAATAGTCCTTTAGTGCTTGAGGGGGTTCCCATTTGTGCAAATTTTCTACATTCCACATATCGCGAGTTTTCATACTCTGTAGAAATGGAAAAGTTTAAATGATAGTTTGAGTCAAAATCCAATAAATCAAATAAATTTCTTTTATTGTCAAAAAATTCAATGGCCACAACAAATATTTTATATGTGCATACATTAGACTAAGATTTCTATCCAGTGCATACAGAAAAGATTCACCGTGACCGTTCGTTGCTAATCAATTGATTCAGTATCTCTGTGTACTTACCATACGCAACATTTTTTCCGCTTTTTCAGGATTCCATTTTCCGGCTGTCAACCAACGCGTCAAAAAGTAATCATCATGGGTTTCATTCAAAATATCTGCCACACAAGAAGGGAACTAAAAAATATTTAGGTAAATCAATAAAAATGTTTAGTACAGACTTCATAGTCTTTTACCAGTGACGCGTTCTCTCAATTTTGACTTGAAATCATGATTTAAATATGTAGTGCAAATCTTGCAATTACACAGAAATTTTTTTTTTTTCCAATGAACGACTTTCATAGTATTTATGAACAAATTCATACAATTTATTAACATTTTCATAATACTTATAAACTTGTTCATAGTATTTATGAAAAATGTTAAATAGTTCTTAAATTTCACATAATATGATTTATTCATAAATACTATGAAAAAGTTTATAAATATTATGAAAAAGTTTATAAATTGTATGAATTTGTTCATAAATACTATGAAAGTCGTTCATTGGAATTTTTTTTTGTGTGTATCATTAACTCAAAAATTAAGTTTTTTGATTTATGACACTGTACAAGTAAATGAGCGATATATTAAAAATATCAACTTACATTTGCTAGAATTTGCTTTTGGCTATCAGTGAGGTCTAGTAAGCTGGACATTTTTATTATTTATTTGTATAATGGTTTTATTAAACTAGTTAAGTTGAATTAATTTATTGGCACATTGAGTTCCACATGAACGGCATCAGCTGACTTTTAAAACAGCAACGTTTACTTCGTATTTCGTTGCTTAAGTTCAAGAAATTTCTAAAATTGGAAGAAAAAATGTTTAAAAAATTATTTGCTTAATATTAGATGTGGTTAAAAAAAATTCAAAACAAAATCTCCAACCGCCAACAATTTTTATTTTCGGATCTTTTACTTTCCACACAAAAAAAAAATGGGATTAAAAATCGAGTAATCACTTGTTTAAATTTAAAAAAAAATAATTGAGTAATTTTACTTAAAAATTAAAAACAAAATTTGAGTAAATAATTTCGTAAAAATTTAATAGTTTTTTTTATTTATTTTTATACTTTTAGTTTTTGAAATTCTCATTTAGTTTATACATTTTTGTATATTTATATGAAAGTTTGTAATCATCGTTATAAAATTTGAAAAAACAAGTTTTTTTTTGTGAATCTTAAATGGAACAAAAAAAAATTTAAGTATACTAATAGAAGACCAAAACCTCCGGTGAAGGTTCTTTTCTTAGAACTTGTTAACTTTCTATCTCCTATTTTATACCCTCCAACCACTGTATGGGGGTATACTCACTTTGTCATTCCGTTTGTAAACCATCGAAATATCGGCCGGGGACCCCATAAAGTATATATTTTATTGACCCATGATCGATTCTAAGACATTGTATGAATGTCCGTCCGTCTGCCTGTAGATAACACAATGCAGTCCAAAATAAAACAGTTAGACTCCTGAAGTTTGGCACAAATATGTCTCATGTTCATAGGCAGGTTATGTTTGTGAATGGGCAAAATTGAGCCAGGGGAAAAAAGTTCCCCTTGAAGAACTGAGCCAACCTCTCAAAAAATACACGTTTTTTACATGTTTTTTGTATTTTTGTTAAATAAATGAAACATTTGGTGTATTTATCGCGATAGGAAGGTGCTCTCAACTGACCCCATCACCCCCCCCCCCCAAAAAAAAAACACCCCTGACAATTTTTTGGCATTTTGGAGGGTATAAAAGATTCGGCATTGCCCAATTTAACACTCTCACTTGTTTGGGTCATTTTGGTACTTTTTTTCTAATATATTCATAGAACACCAATAACACGTGCGTTAAAAGGGTTAAAATTGTCAAAAAAAAATTCTGCTTCAAATTTCACTAGGGGTTGTCAACAAAAGTTCGTGCAAAATGCGTAAATAAGTAAAATTGTAAATTATCACTTAGACACTATTAGTTTTTCCCCAAAGTCATGCGGACCAAGTCGAAAAAATGCTATAAAACAGCTTCTGAGATAAATAATGTTCATTGGAATTTGATGTCGGTTATTTTTTAAAAACATATTAATAGAGGGGTAATTTTTGTCCTTTTTCAAATACCCTCATAGAACACCACTAAAACGGTTAAAATTAGGGTTAAACTAAAGGGTTAAAATGTTCAACAAACATTTTATGCATCAAATTTTACTAAGGTTTGTCTAATGCCAAAAGTTCGTGCGAAAAGTGCATTTGAAATTCCACTCTAAAGTTTAAAAAGTAGAACAGTTTTCGAGATATTGCCAACTTTAAAATTCATCTTTTTAAAAAAGTGGTTTTACTAAAACTTAAATATCTCCGGAACATACACAGAAAAAAATTAATTGTTATATGGACCCCATATCTGTGAATACAATTAATTTTTTCACTGAAAGTACTCCTACACTCAAAAAAAAAGTGAACTAAAATCTGGGAAAATTAACTCAATTTTGAGAAAAAGAGGGAATGATTTGGCTCCAAAGATTTTTTTTCTTGGTTTTAGTTCATAATTTTCCTAAAAATAAGGAAAACAAAGTTATTTAATTTTAAGCCAATTTTAACTAGAAAATGGGAAAAATTATACTTCACATTTTAAAAATAGATTGGGTCTAGACCCTGGACCCATGGTTCGGACCCCAGTTAACTCGAGACCCCGTTGGGTCCTTTAAGGGTCCCCATAGATTTTGAACCAAAACTTGTGTCCGTTTCGCTCTAACTTGCTTAGTTTTTGAGATACGGGAATAAGGGGCCTCATAGGGTCTTGAGAATCTTAAAAACCGGATAACTCAAAAACTATTAATCGGAGGGCTTTCGGGTATTTTGCGGAAGTGTTCTACGTGTCAAGAGCTACAAATATGCCGTTGGACGTTTTCTCGTGTTGGCAGTATTTACCGAGATATATGTATTAAAGTACTGCACAATTCAACATTTTCTGTAAAAATGTCTTTTTCAAAAAATCCATGTCATGCCATGTCATGTTAATTCAAACAATGTGTTGTGCCATGTTATGCTTACTCAAACACACTGTCTAAGCATGTCATTAAAACTTATCGAAGCTGTTGTACCCTGTTGAGTTCAGTATTATGTCTTCTAATGTTCTTTTGCATCATGTTTTTAATACTGTTTGGCCTACCTTACATAAAAATATAAATTCTTCATTGTTTTTTTAATAAAAATCCTAAATCAAATAAATAATTGATTAAAAATAAATTAAATTCAAAGCATTTGCTATAGGTGGATTTTTTGCTAACGTGTATAAATTATCCCATACAAATTTGATATAAATTTGCCGTATATACATAGTTAAAAAACGTCAAATTTATATGGGATAATTTATACACGTTAGCAAAAAAATCCAGCTTATGTTAATTGAAATAACGGCAATAAAACAATTCCCCTAGTTTTTTTTTACAAAAACAAAGCATTAAAATACAATAAGATTATTTATTAACAGACAAAATATAAATGCTCCGTTATTTGATTACCGTTATCCTTCGCATAATTTCACTAAAATTTAAAAATAAAATGTAATGAAAAGAAGTGTGCAATAAAACAAAACGCTAGTTTATAATAATTATATTATATTTTATATGAAATAATTAAGATTTATATATGTTCTAAAGTCAATAAAAGACAATTTTTATTGTTTTATAACAAATTAATACAAAAAAAAATATATTAAATGTATAAATAATTTCTCTTTTCCACTTAAGAACTTATATTTAAATATTTTATTCATTAAAGCTTCAAAAGAAGATCCTTGAAAGTAGTAAATATCATAATTAAATATTTTTTGCAGTTTAATTGCATATAATGAGCCATACAAATGGTAAAAAAGCATCAATTGTGTCATATGCTGCACATGTCGCATGTGTCGCATGTGTTGACATGGTCAATTTCTATGTTCATGCATGCAATTACACTTTTAAGACTATGCATAGATTTGTTTTGAATTTATTCGACATGCCTTCACATGTTATTGTTAAACATGTATTAGCGACATGGCATGAATTGACACTTGCATCATGTGACACTATGTTGTATGTTATATAGTTCAACATTTGCAGGCCTTTAATATGTATATATAAAATCTCGGGAATTTCAAATTTTAGATCTAAAATTAGGGTCTTGAGACCCCGACAGATATGCAGAGCTAGGCTATTCCATACTTTTCTTTGTAGTCTTTCTTTTGAAAATTTCGTCCGTTTCGCTCTATCTAGCTTAGTTTTCGAGATATCGCCATTTTGAATTTTTAACTAAATTCTAAGAAGTTATTTACTAAATTCTCAGAAGTCATTAACTAAATTCTAAGAAGTACACTTCCTCAATTCAAATAAGAGAAATACGATGATGTTTTTTTTAGTAAATTTTAACTAAACTTGAACTAAATTGTTTTTTAAGAAATATGTCTTAAAAATAAAGATACGATTCTTAGATTTGTGGAAAATTTCTTTCGCAGTAAGATTTTTTTTCCTAATATTTAAAAAATCCATTTAAAGAAAACTTTGAACTAATTATAAGTAAATGAACTAAAATTTTTTCCTCATAGTTAAGAAAATTTCTCATTTTTAAGTTAAATTTAACTAAACTTTAGGAAATTTCATGATAAATTTTCAAAGACATTTTTTCCTTAAATTTAGTTATGTCTTTTTTTTCAGTGTATACGGAAATTTGTAATATCAACACACAATTTGTTGATTTGACAAAAGTAAAAAATCTTATTTTTTTTCAACAAATTCAACAAACACAAACACAATTTGTTGATATGACAAATTATTTTTTTTTTTAAATGATAAAAGAATTATGAAATAAAATTACTTGACTGAGTTTGTTGAAAACAAAATCAAAGTTTTGTATTATGGACTAACAGGCGGCCGTTTTTACTAATGTTTGGTTGATAACATGTTTGGTTGATTTACAATTGATGTTTGTTGATTTAAATTTGGCGATTTTATTTTCTGTGTATAATGAACGCATTCTAATAGTAGACCAAAACCCGCGAAGGGTTTTGAAAACTTAGCTCGAGTTCTTTTTTAGGCCCCACAAACTTTTTACAAAGGCGTTGTAAACAAGTCAAAAAAAGTAATAAATCTAATACTAAGGTAAATAATTTTAAAATATGTATGTCTTCATTGAAATTTAATGGTAGTTCATTTCTTACAATACCCTCTATCTCCAACTTTGTGGCTCATTTTGTCAGGGGTAACTCATGAATAGTAGTGTCAGTAATAACGAAGTCGTTATCTACAGATGGCAATCTTGTTTTTGGGAACGATTTGGGAATAACGAAAAATAAACATTAAAAAATTTTAAAATTATGAATGAAAATTATTGTTGTGTCACTTGAAAATAAAAAAATACATAATAAAAAAACGAAATGAATATAATTAAATCAAAACAACCAGCAAAATTAAACGAAAAATAAAAGGTAAACAAAATTTCCAGCTTTCCCAGATACCATTTGTAAAACTAACACCACCTTTAAACGTCAAAAAGAATTGACTATTGCCTAGTCTTTATATATTTAAGTTTTTGGTTAAAAGCATTAAACTGTTCTACACTCAAAAAAAAAACTGTAAAGTTAGCAAAAAAAGCTTGTAAACCTACAGGAAAATTTGCTGATTTTGAACCCAAAATTTTTTTGCTAAAGTTATAGCAAAAATGTTTTGCCAATAATTAGTTAACTGATTTTTTTTTTTGAACTTAGTTCATACACATTTGAGGACCCCATTGGGTTCGGACCCAATAGGTCCAGACCCCGATGGGCCTAGATCTAGTTGGGTTCCATAAAAATCGTCATAGTTTTGATCCAAAATTTGTGTCCGTTTCGCTCTACCTTGCTTAGTTTTTGAGATACGTGATTTTAGGGGATCACTGGGGTCTTGAGAATTAAAAAACTCGATAACTTCAAAAATATTACTCGGAGAGCTTTTGGTTATTTTGCGGTCTTATTCTTCGTGTTGAGAGCTACGAAAATTCTTTTGGACTTTTTGTTGTATCGGCAATATTTACCGAGATATGAGCATTTTAAAATTTTCGGGAACTTTTAACTTTTTTGGATCCAAAGTTAGGTCCCATTAGGGTCCACACATGTGAAGAGGACCCGCGAAAGTATGGAGTTTCTAAGAACCAAAAATGCCCTCCATTTTGCTCTATCTGGCTTAGTTTCCGAGATAGCGCCATTTTAAGTTTTCTGAAAATAAAAAAAAATTTACCATTTATTTTTGCTAATGTTAGCAAAAAATTTTGTAAAAATGTTGTCAACTCAATTTCAAATTTAGCAAAAGAAATTAGTTTAAAGTTTGTTTAAAATTGCTAATGTGCTAAATGAAGTTTACAAGAATTTTTTGCTAACATGCTAATCTCAACTAAAAATTTGCTAAAAGTTAGCTAACTAGCATTAGCAAAAAAAAAATAGTAAATCTACTAACGTATTTTTTTGAGTGTACAAACATTTTCTGCATCAAATTTCACTAGGGTTTGTCTAATGCCAAAAGTTCGTGCGAAAAGTGTAGAATGCATAAAGAAACAAAATTGTAAAGTATCTTGGTAAAATACAATTTAACAAATTATAATAATTTAAAGTTTTCCTTTTTTGAACATTTCGCTTATATTGCACGAACTTTTGACCTTTGACAACCCCTAGTAAAATTTTGATGCAGAAAATGTTTGTAGACGCAAGCCTTGGTGGTGTTCTATGAGGATATTTGAAAAAAAGAACAAAATGACCTCGTAAAATGGGAGAAAGATGGTTAATATGTTCTAAGAAAAGAACCGAAATCAAATTTTACTGAAAATATTTATAAAATTTTTTTGACTTATTCCAAACGACTTTGGTGAAAAACAATTTAATAATATGAGGTCATTTACAAATTTACTTTTTTACACATTTTTCACTTTTTGCACGAACTTTTGATCTTCGACAACCCCTAATGAAATTTGGTGCAGAAAATTTTTGTAGAACATCGCACGTTTTATTGGTGTTCTATGAATATATTTGAAAAAAAAAAACCAAAATGACCCCTAAAAATAGGAGATAGAGGGTTAATAAGTTCTAAGAAAATAATCAAATTTTATTGAAACATCTCTACATTATTTACCTCAGCGTTATATTTAATACTTTTTTTTACTTGTTCAATGCGCCTTTGAAAAAAATTTGAAAACTTCAGTCACTCAAAAAAAACCTTGTCAAATTACTAAAAAAGTCTGGTAATCCCACTTTAGCAATATTTGGCAGTTTTTCTTGTTTTTTAACAAAAAATTATAATTTTCGATCGAAATTTAAATTTTTTTTTTGTAATTTTACAGTTTTTCTTGTAATTTTACAAATTTCCAAGATTTTTTACAAAAAAAATCTAGTAAATTTACGAAAATTTCTTGTAAGTTTTATTTTGCCAAAAAAGTTGTAAATTTACAATTTTATTGGTAAAAATCTTGTAAAATTACAAAAAAGTATTTTTACTAGGAATTCTCGTAAAATGGGAGGTAGCAAAAAATCTAGTAAAATCACGAAACCTCCTGTAAGTTTTATCGCGTCAAAAAAATTGTAAATTTACAACTTTTTTGGTAAAAAGCTTGTAAAATTACAAAATTATTGGTAAAAAGCTTGTAAAATATCAAGGAATTGTTGTCAAATACACTCAAAATAATACATTAGTAGATTTAAGAATTTTTTTTAGCTAACGCTAGTAAGCTAACCTTTAGCAATTTTTTTTTAGCATGTTAGCAAAAATATCTTGTAAACTTCATATAGCGCATTAGCAATTTTAAACAAAATTTGAACTAATTTTTTTGCTAAATTTAAAATTGAGTTGACCAAATTTTTAAGCTTTTTTAGCAAAAATAAATTGTAAATTTTTTTTTAAGAAAACTTAAAATGGCGCTATCTTGGAAACTAAGCCAGATGGAGCAAAATGGATGTAATTTTTGGTTCTCGTGCTGTCCATAGTATTGCCGGTTTTTCTTCACATGTGTGGACCCTAATGGGTCCTTACTTTGGATTCAAAAAAGTTAGCATTCCCGAAAATTTTAAAATGCTCATATCTCGGTAAATATTGCCGACACAACAAAAAGTCAGAAAGCATTTTTGTAGCTCTCAACACGTAGAACAAGAAAGCTCTCCGAGTAATATTTTTGAAGTTATCGAGTTTTTTAATTCTCAAAATCCTAGAGGTCACCTTAAATCACGTATATCAAAAACTTAGCAAGGTAGAGCGAAACGGACACAAATTTTGGATCAAAAACTACGATTTTAAGGGAACCCAACTACACTCAAAAAAAAAAAGTTTGTAAAATTACAAGTAAAAGGTCTTGTAATTCTATTTTACTAATTGTCTTTTTACAAAAATTGTTGTATATTTAATAAAACGAAAACTACAGTTTGCTTTGTAATTTTACTATTATATGTAGGTAAATTTATTTTACAAATTTTTCAGGTAAATTTACAAAAAAGTGAATTACTTTACAAATTAAAAAAATATTACAAGGTGTTTAGTTTTTTTACACAAGAAAACTGTAATTGTACAACAAAATTTTACTTGATGTTATTTAGTCTTTCTATCAAAAAAATGTTTTATTACAAAAAATTTTTTAAGATCGTTTACAACAGAGCTTCTCACTAACTTTAGCTTTGCGACCCCTTTTCAATATTTAAAATTTTTTGCGACCCCAAACATAAAAAAAAAATTATTGACGTGAACTTTGCTCTCAGTTTTTTTTAAAAACCTGAATTAATGGAAAAATTTGCAAACAAAATTCAGAAGCAGCATTGAAAGATTAATCGAAACCGTGTGGTCAGATCCCAGACGCATACCAAAAATTTCAAATAAAAAACATTTAAAAAATAAAAAAAATAAAACACAATTTTTGTAAAATTTTACCTCAATTTCCTCAAAAATTTGGAAACAGGTCCCGAACCTCGCCATTTTATATCAAAACTTGCTATCGTCATTCATTTTTTATTTCGAAAATAAAAGAAAGATTTCAGTTTAACCTAACCAGAAATGAGGAAATGTTTACCAAGAAAACATTTAAAGTCCAATTTGGAGTAATGATTTTTCTTTTTTCAAAATTATGTACCAATGTTTGGTATTGTTCGAAATTTTATTCGATCAGATATCTAGATCCGTTACTCGGATTCAGATTCGACATCAGCATTCAAAAGTAAATCAAAAAAAGTGGTCAGATCCCAGACGCGTCCAAAAATTTCACAAACAAAATCACAAGAATGCGTTTTTGTGAACTTTGCTTTTAATTTTCTCAAAAACCTAACGTACTAGAAAAATTTGGAACCCAGATTCGGAATCAGCATCGAAAAGTTAATAGAAAACAAACTGTCAGATTCCAGACTCAGCCAAAAACTTCACAAATCAGTGTTGGCCATCCCGGGAAATTACCACCTGCACAGTGATTACGAAGGGAAAATTATATTTCTTTTACAATAGTATTTGTATTTTTATAACACAGCAATAAAAAAATGTGTTTTAAATTTACCAAAATTTAAGGTTTTAACAAAATTGTCCGCGACCCCCTTGAAACTTGTCGCGACCCACCGTTTGAGAACCATTGGTTTACAAGGTTTTCAGTTTGAAATGTATGTATTGAAAAGTACAAAATTCCAATATAATTTTACAAAACTTATTTTATTACAAAAAAAAAAATTAATTATACAAAAAAAAAATTAATTATTCAACAATAGGACACGCAAAAATTTTCTAAGTTCAGACTTTTTTTGCGTTTTGGAGTAAAAAATTTAGTTTAAAAATAATTTTTTATAAAAAAAAATTTCATAAAAAAAAAAAAATTGGAAATTTTCGGACACAAACATTTTTCAACTTATTGTAAGCTTTAGCAAAAAAATTGAATTTTTACACCATTTTTTGGTAATTTGCGTTAAGTAAAATACTACAATTTTTATGTGTTTCTACTATATAATTGTTCTAGTTTTTTTTTTTTGTATTTTTACCATTTTTTTGGTGATTTTACCATATTTTTTTGGTAATTTTTTTTTTTAAATTTGGTACCTAAAATGTCAATAGAAAGCTGACAATTATGAAAAATCAAATTTTTCTTATTTTAACTGGTACTTAAACATCCAATCTACAATATCCAAAATTTTTTTCCCGATTTTTTAAAAATACTTGTGAAAATAATTAAAAATTCAAAAAAAAAAAATATTTTTTGACTAATTTTTCCTGAAAATATAAGAAATTTCTTGTGTATCCTCCTTCGCAATTCTCATATGTTCTACTTAAGAAAATCGAAATGTCGAAAAAAAATAAAAAAGTGCAGTGTTATACATTAAAAAGTTTGTTAAAAGTGCTCAAGTGAAAAAAAATCTTTTCAGGTTGTTGAAGTGCTACTCCAGCTGCCGAAGAAGGAAAAATAAGATGCACCAATGGAAAAAAAGCTTTAAATTTACAAAACAAATATGTAAATAAACCAAATTTTTTGTAAATTTACAAAACAAATATGAAAATTTAAAAAACAAAATTGTATACTTACGAAAAAAGTTGTAATTTTACAAAAATGAAATAGAAAATACAAAAACAATATTGTAAATTTACAAATTTTATGGTTAAACTACTGTTTTTACGGCAAAAAAATAAGAAAAATTGGTACATACACTCAAAAAAATAAACTGGTAAAACGCCTGGTAAAATGCCTTGTAATCCCGTTCTACCAATATTTAACAATTTTCCTTGTTTTTTCACAAAAAATCTTGTACTTTGCTCAAACGAGAACTACAGTTTTATTGGTAATTTTACAAGTTTATTTTTGTAATTGTATTCTACAATTTTGAAAGGTTATTTTACAAAAAAAAACTGTAATTTTACAACAAAGTTTTTATTACGAGGATTCTAGTTGAATTACAAAAAAACTGTTTTTTTTTTGTAATTTTTTTTTTTTTTTATTGAAAAATATTTTTAAAAAAGTTGAAAAAATTTTGAAAAATTGATTACGAGGATTCTAGTTAATTTACAAAAAACAGTTATTTTACAAAAATGATTTTATTACGAGGATTTATGTTGTTTAACAATAAAAAAAATTGTAAATTTACCATTTTGGTTACCATTTTTTTAAATATATTTACCATTTTTTATTGTAAGTTTAACATTTTATTTTTTTTTTATTTTTCCGGTTTTATAACAATATTTTTTACCAATAAAATTAATTATTTTACCAATTTATGGCGCATTCAAAATTACGAGGAAATCCTCGTAATTTTACGAGAATTTTACCTACGTCATATTTTACGAGAATAGCCTCACGAGATTTTTTGGTAACTTTACAAGGTGTTTTTTTTGAGTGTTACAATAAAAATTGTAAATTTACCACTTTTTATTGTAAATATACCAGTTTTTTGTATAAAAAACAGTAGTTTAACCAAATAATTTGTTAATCTACAATTTATTTTTTTCATTTTCTATTTTTCCTTGTAAAATAACAACCTTTTTCTGTAAGTTTACAATTTTGTTTTGTAAATTTACCAAATTTTTTGTAAATTTACAAAAAAAATGTTCACCTCGAAGATGATATTTTACAAAAAAAATTGTAAATTTACATTTTCTTTTGTTAAATCAATTTACAAATTATCCCCGTAACATTACGGAGATTCTTGCTAGTACATATTTTACAAAACCTGCCCCGTAAAATCACGGGGATTTTATGTCATTTTACAAACTTTTTTTTTGAGTGTAGGTGTAGGCCCATCGGGGTCTGGACCTATCGGGTCCGAACCCAATGGGGTCCTCAAATGTGTATGAACTAAGTTGAAATAAAAAAATATTTAGTTAACTAATTTTTGGCAAAACATTTTTGCTAACTTTACCAAAAAAATTGTGGGTTCAAAATCAGCAAATTTTCTTGTAGGATAACAAGCTTTTTTTGCTAACATTACAGTTCTTTTTTTGAGTGTGGTGGGTAGCAAAAAAAAAAAGTGACAAACTTTTCTTGTAATTTTACAAGGTTTTTTTTTTAGTGTGGACACTAAAAAAGAAAATTACCGATTTTTGATTCCCTGATTTTTTGTTGCACGGATCAAAAAAGCTTAAAAAAATCAAAATTTTTCTATGTCCGACACCCGCTGCAGAATTATTTAATTTAAATGAAAAAAAAGTATTTTTTTTTTTTAAATACTAAAATTTCAAGAAAAATCAAGTTTTCAAGCTTTTTACAATTTTCAATCTGGCAAGCCTAGTCAGAGCCCATCGGGTCCGAACCCAATGAGTATTCCCCAAATCGTATCCTCAAATGTGTGTGAACTAAATTGAAATACATTTTTTTCCTATTTTCTCGTTCAAGTTGGCATAATATTAAATAATTTTTTCTTTGCTTATTTTTAAGGAAAAAATTAACTATTAAGAAGGAAAATATGATTATTAATTTTCCTTGATTTAGTTAATTTTTCCATTTTCTAGTTAATTTTTTTTATGAGTGCATGATCCCCGATTTTTCTATTGAAAATTCGATGACTTTCGAAACAGTCAGTTTACACAATCTTGGCATATATTTTTTTAAATTTTCTAGTCAGAATGGCATTAAATTTGAGAAAAATCGGTAAAGAAACTTTTTTCTATTTAAAAAATATTTAAATGATTTTTTTTTTACAAAAATTACAAAATGAGTTGATTATTCAAATAAAATGTTTGTAGACAACGTTTTTATACAATTTTAAAAATATTTAAATTCACTAATTAAATGTTTTTCTCTTCAAATGCATTTGTATTCAAAATGTTTGGGGATTGTGGTGCGTATTTATGGATTCGGATAAGTCGATTTTAACTTTTTTACTTGTTTTAACTTTTTTCTAACTTTTTCCCCCTATAATTTAATTTTCTTGAAATATTTCGCAACGCAAATTTTATTTTAAAAGGGGGCTTAGTAATGTCAGAAGGTCGGCGATAATTTTATTATTTTCAATGTTACATCAAATCTTATAAATACAATATTAGTCATTACAAATTACTTTGATTAATTTTTAAACTCTCACACGTTTTGCTATTTATTTCAATAAAAAAGATTAACGACTGACTTTATATATACGGTGTTGTTGCTTGTGCGTTTCCTAGTCCACTGGTTTGTGGAGGAGCAGCACTCTTCTTTGTTTTAAATTTTTACTCAAAATGCTGTACGATAAGATAAAAAAATGTAAAATTCGACTTGGCCGAATCCAAGAGTACCCTGTAAAATATTAAAAACTTTTTTATTTAAGTGTGAAATTTTTCGCAGTTAATTTTGTACATAAATATAAAAAAACAAGTAAGAAAGCTATATTCGGCTGTGCCGAATCTTTAAATACCCTCCACCAATGTGATGATTTAAAAAACAAAAAAGTTTGTTTTATTTATACCTCAGGAAATAAAAAAGTACCAAAAAGTGTACTTTCGGTACTTTTAATAAAAGGAACTTTTTATAAAAGGTACTTTTAATGAAAGGTACTTTTTATAAAAGGTACTTTTTTTTAAAAAGGTACTTTTTATAAAAGGTACTTTTTATAAAAGGTACTTTTGGTAAAAGGTACTTTTTATAAAAGGTACTTTTTATAAAAGGTACTTTTTATAAATTGTACTTTTTATAAAAGGTACTTTTTATAAAAGGTACTTTTTATAAAAGGTACTTTTTATAAAAGGTACTTTTTATAAAAGGTACTTTTTATAAAAGGTACTTTTTATAAAAGGTACTTTTTATAAAAGGTACTTTTAATGAAAGGTACTTTTTATAAAGGTACTTTTTATAAAAGGTACTTTTTATAAAAGGTACTTTTTATAAAAGGTACTTTTTATAAAAGGTACTTTTTATAAAAGGTACTTTTTATAAAAGGCACTTTTTATAAAAGGTACTTTTTATAAAAGGTACTTTTTATAAAAGGCACTTTTTATAAAAGGTACTTTTTATAAAAGGTACTTTTTATAAAAGGTACTTTTTATAAAAGGTACTTTTTATAAAAGGTACTTTTTATAAAAGGTACTTTTTATAAAAGGTACTTTTTATAAAAGGTACTTTTTATAAAAAGTACTTTTTATAAAAGGTACTTTTTATAAAAGGTACTTTTTATAAAAGGTACTTTTTATAAAAGGTACTTTTTATAAAAGGTACTTTTTATAAAAGGTACTTTTTATAAAAGGTACTTTTTATAAAAGGTACTTTTTATAAAAGGTACTTTTTAAAAAAGGTACTTTTTATAAAAGGTACTTTTTATAAAAGGTACTTTTTATAAAAGGTACTTTTTATAAAAGGTACTTTTTATAAAAGGTACTTTTTATAAAAGGTACTTTTTATAAAAGGTATTTTTATAAGGAACTTTTTATAAAAGGTACTTTTTATAAAAGGTACTTTTTATAAAGGAACCTTTTATAAAAGGTACTTTTTATAAAAGGTACTTTTTGAAAACGGTACAGAATTTTTGGAAAGTACTTGTTCCAGAATGTTTTATTTCACTAAAGGATCCTACATTCTAAATTTCTAGTTTGAATAAAATTTCAGTAAAAAAAAAAGTACCAAAAGTACTTTTTTACCCATTTTACCTCAGTAGAATCAACATTGGCAAAACCCGAGCCTTAGTGAATCTTTTTTCCGGAAGGTGAACCGACATTGAAAATTTCCATTTTCTAGTACCATTATTTAAGGAAATATAAAATGTAACAAAAGTACATATTTTTATCCTTTTTACCCTATTAGAAAAATCATTGGCAAAAACCCAGCCTTAGGGGATCCATATTCCGAGAGGTGAACATACAGTCCAAATTTCAAGTCTATGTGACAATTTTTAAGGGGATATAAAAGGTGCCAAAAGTACAGATATTTTCCCAGTTTCTATGATCATTATATCAGAAGATTTAAAAAGTACCAAAAATACAGTTTTTTACCATTTTTACCCCCTTACCATTGGCTAAACTCCAGCCATAGTGGATCTATATTGCGGGAGGGTAACATACAGTCCAAATTTCAAGTCTCTATGACCACTATATCGGGAGATATAAAAAGTACCAAAAATACAGTTTTTTACCCTTTTTACCCCCTTAGAATAAGGTTCATTTTGGTCCTTTTTTTTTAAATATCCTCATAGAACACCAATAAAACGTGCGTTTAAAGGCTTAAAATGGTCTACAAAAATGTTTTGCATCAAATTTCACTGGGGGTTGTCAAATATCAAAAGTTCGTGCAAAAAGGGAAAAATGTTTAAAAAAGTAAAATTTTAAATTATTATAAAAAGTAAAATTGTAAATTTTTCACCAAAGTCGTATGAAATAAGTCGAAAATAAAATTTTACTGAACACATCCTTTAACATTATTTAGCTCAGAAGCAGATTTATAAAATTTTTTACTTTTTTCATACGACTTTGGTAAAGAACAATTTAACAGTACATATGTGATAATTTACAATTTTACTTATTTAAATTTGACAGAGAAATTAAAACTGTGTTGCACTACAGTGCAATCCATGCAAATGTAGTAAGGGACAGTACGCCTATTACAACGTGTACTACCCCCCCATTGGTCTAATCGAACTTACTATTTCAATATAGATAAGATATTGTTTAATAAATTAAAAACAAATATAAAATCCAAAACAAAGCATTATTAAAACATTGAATATGGAAAGTTAAAATAAAAAGATACGATTAGAATATTTTTAATACGATTACACAGAGGAACAAAATTAAAAATAATAAATCCTCTCAAAAAATATTTAGGTGCTTTCTGAAAAAAAAACGCAGCAAAATTATTTTCGAACAAAAAAACTGTTAATTTAGAAATTTTATTTAAATGCATTTGATGCAACAAAAAATATTACAAACAAGTAAGAAAGTTATAGTCGGTCAAGACAGATTCTAAGAAATTTTTCCTATAGAAAAAGTCTAAGATTCTAGTACATTTTTTCTATAGAAAAAGTCATCTTTTCTATAGAAAAAGTCCCAGATTCTGAGATATTTTTCCTATAGAAAAAATCTCAGATTCTAGGACATTTTTCCTATAGAAAAAGTCTAAGATTCTAAGACATTTTTCCTACAGAAAAAGTCTCAGATTCTGATGCATTTTTCTAATAGAAAAACTCCCAGATTCTGAGACATTTTTTCAATAGAAAAAGTCTTAGATTCTGAGACATTTTTCCAGTAGAAAAGTCTCTGATTCTGTGACATTTTTCCTATAGAAAAACTCTCAGATTCCAAGACATTTTTTCTATAGAAAAATTCTAAAATTCCAAGACATTTTTCCTATAGAAAAAGTCTCAGATTCTGAGACATTTTTCCAATAGAAAGTCTCAGATTCTGAGACATTTTTCCAATAGAAAGTCTCAGATTCTGAGTCTTAGATTCTGAGAAATTTTTTCTGTAGAAAAAGTCTCAGATTCTGAGACATTTTCCCACATATTCTCAGATTCTGAGACATTTTTCCAATAGAAAAAGTCTCAGATTCTGAGACATTTTTTCTATAGAAAAAGTCTCAGATTCTGAGACATTTTTCCTATAGAAAACGTCTCAAATTCTGAGACATTTTACCCATAGAAAAAGTCTCAGATTTTGAGACATTTTTCCTACAGGAAAGCCAATTTTTCAAAATGTCTCCAATGACATGTCAGCAGTTTATTAGTGGTTGTTTAAACGAATTGTTGGTTGTCACCAATACTGGTGGGCACTGCTGACAAGTCATTGGGGACATTTTGAAAAATTGTATGAAAATGTCAGCGATTTCATAAAGTGAGAGTCAGCGTTATGTCAGGGGTGATTTTATTTGGCCAACTGGGTCTTTAAGTTTAAGTATTTAAATTTTGTGCGCAATTTAAAGTTATAAGACGTTTTTAAATTTTGTATGACACTAACGGTTTTCCAGCCGATACTGCCATATTGATATAGCGAAGACACATTTTGTCCGGCAATGCCCTAAATGCAATGCTCTGTACAAAAACACACTAACAACGTTGCCAGTGGAAAATTTAACAAAAACAAACAACAAAACATGCAACACTGGTTATGAAAGTTAATTTCACAGATAAGATCAAACATATGCTTGCTTTGTTTTTTTTTATTCTCTGTGTTTTGTGTTTCCTTTGTTATTTTCCTTTGTTGTTTATCTTTATACTTTCAGCTTATACACATATCAGGTTTGCCAGATTTTGTTTGCTTTTGTTGCCAAATCGGGTGTAAAAAATCGCCAAAATTCAATTTTGTTTAGTTATAAAAAATCTTTTTTATTTAATGTCTCCGGTTTGAAGTTAAATAGAAAATGTTTAAAGATTTTGAATCGCTGATTCAAAGGCGATTTTTGTCTTTTTTGAAAGCCTGCATAGCAGCCATTGGGTTGAATAAAAATCTGGTATTCAGCCTAAGAGTAGAATTGAAGCTCTAAAGGCTTCTACAGACAATTCAATATTATGTACAATCTGCATGGATTTTTTCAGTCCAAAGTATTTTTATGTTCGCCTTTTGTGCACTCAAAATAAGTACTCTGTTAAATACACTGTAAAACAATGGTTTCCAACCTTTGATTCTCGCCCCACTGGGGGGCAATTTGAATATTTTAGGGGGGCAACGAGCAAGTTTTTATGATTTGTTTTACTTAAACTAACTAAAAAAATATTTTTTTTAAATAAAGTAACTACAATTATTTAGTTAAATGATGAAGCATTTTACTAAAAACTTTGGTAAAACTAAGAGTTGAACAAAAATTTTGCTAAACCACAAGTAATTTCGAACTATTGCAATTTTTTTTTTTGAGTGTTGGGGGGACATTTTGGTATTTTTATCTCAAAAGTGGGACATGGAGCAAAAAAGGTTGGTAACCATTGCTGTAAAATGACTGTAATCTCAATTCGACAGATATTTGACAAAATTATCTGCCGAAATACAGATTTTGAGAAAATACTTTGTTAAAATCTCTTGTAAAAATTGTTTGCCTGCGGCGCTTTCTTCACACCCATATGTATTCAAATCTTTTCAAACAAATAATCATTTTCTTACCTTATTTATTATACGGAATCCTGGAAGCTCTAAAAGGCTGTTTTAAACAAAATTATTTATATTTTTCTTTAATTAACTTGATTATAAAAAGTAATTCTTCCAAAAGTACTTGTAAGTTATAAAAATTTAGGAGAATGATTTGAGTACGTGTTATACACCCATTTATATTGAGATTTCAGTTAATATAGCTAGACCTGCGATAAGTTAGCTATTGCATGAAATATTATAATGATATCATTCAAACATTTAAAGAATTGTAATCAATGTCCCAAGAAAATTTTTCAGAACCGATTCTGACAACACTTGTTCTAGAACATGTTCTTCGGTAACTATACACAATTACACTTTAATTATTCACAACAAGTTAAGTGAAAATTATTGGGAAGCTTGTTCTCTGCAATCAAAGTTTCATAACATTTTGGTTTTCAGGAATTAAAAAAAAAATTATGTGTCAAAAAAATTTAAAAATAAATATCAATTTATTTTTGTTAACCAAGAGAAAACACGAAATTCTATTAAAATAGCAGGATATAATCGTGAAAATTGTTAAAACAAAGGTAAGTAAATAAAATTTTGATTGTCTGGGTCGGGTCAAATACTAATAATATTATGTTTTTTATTTATGTTTGCAGAAAATCCATGTTCTGGTATTTCATTATTGTAAGGCCCAAAATAAAACTTTGGCGGCGAAAAAGGATAACTGTGTGTTAAAAAAATGTAAATATTCCATGTTATATATGATTGTCTCTAACTTTGTTTAATAAAATAATGCAATTCACAATATTTCTTTAATTCTCTTTTCTGTTCCAAATTTTACTTCTAGAACCGATTCCGAGGAACAAAAATATGTTCTAATTTTGCTTACAAACACCTGTTGCTTCTGGGACAATCCCTTTGTAAAAAGAATCGGTGTTGCACAAGAATTAGAACAGGTTCTAGGGAAGTATAAGTTGTTACACAATCGGTTCTTTGCAACCGAAAATTTTGCTGGGATGTCAGTAAGCTGCATCCCAAAAAGTTGAGAAGGGATTGTCGGCACATGAGGCATTCCACACCAAATGTCCCGCTACAGAAAAACATGTGTCCCGTAAATTTCTGAATAGGTTGTTTGGATAGCCCTATATGTAACTAAGAAAATTGCGTTTTTGGTTTTTCAAATTTTCGAAAACTGGGCTTAGGAGGCGTGGTCAAATATTGGAAAAATGGTAAAATTTGTGGCGAGTTGCCTTGATTAAATATTTATCACATTAAAACGGAATGCACCACAATGTCAAAAATTTACGTTCTTATATAGTTTTGTATGGGCTATCGATTAAAATTTTTTTTTTGGAAAATTTTCAGAACCCGTTCTGAAATTTTTCATTTTTTAAAAAAGTCAATTTATCAAAAATCCGGCCACTTTTTTTTTTCTTTTTTATTTATTTTTTTAAAAGTTTAGATGATTGTCCATCCACACAAAAAAAATCAGAAACACGTTCATCTTTTTTTTCGAGAAAATCGCATTTGAACTTTAAATTTCATAACAATTTTGTTATTTGCTTGTATTTCTTTGTTTTAAAGTTGCGAATGAGTAATATTAATTGCATAAATATTCGTCATACGCTCTGTTGACACAAGAAAATACAAGCAAATTACTAAATTGTTATGAAACTTAAAGTTCAAATGCGATTTTCTCGAAAAAAAAGATGAACGTGTTTCTGATTTTTTTTGTGTGGATGGACAAACATCTAAACTTTTAAAAAAATAAATAAAAAAGAAAAAAAAAGTGGCCGGATTTTTGATAAATTGACTTTTTTAAAAAATGGAAAATTTCAGAACGGGTTCTGAAAATTTTCCAAAAAAAAAAAATTTAATCGATAGCCCATACAAAACTATATAAGAACGTAAATTTTTGACATTGTGGTGCATTCCGTTTTAATGTGATAAATATTTAATCAAGGCAACTCGCCACAAATTTGACCATTTTTCCAATATTTGACCATGCCTCCTAAGCCCAGTTTTTGAAAAGATGAAAAACCAAAAACGCAATTTTCTAAGTTCCATATAGGGCTATCCATATCACCTATTTAGAAGTTTACGGTACACATGTTTTTTTTCGCTGGACATTTGGTGTGGAATGCCTCACATAAGAGATTTGTTTTTTTAAAAGATACAATTAAGGTGTTTTTGTGATTTGAAGAGTTAAAAATTTAATATTAAAAAAAACTAGCGAGAGTGTCAAATTCGGCTGTGCCAAATCTTTTATACCCTCCAAAATGTAAAAAAAAAATTGTTAGGGGCGTTTTTTGTGGGGGGGGGGGGGGGGTGATGGGGTCAGTGGGGGACATATTCCCATCGCGATAAATATACAAAATAATTCGTTTATTTAACAAAAAAACACGTAAAAAAGTGTATTTTTTTAGAGGTGGGTTCAGTTTTTCAAGGGGGAACTTTTTTCCCCCTGGACCGATTTTGCCCATTCACGAACTTAACCTGCGTATGAACATGAGACATATTTGTGCCAAACGGACGAACGGACGGACATTCATAGAATGTCTTAGAATCGATCATGGATCAATAATATATGGGGCATTCCATGTCAAATCGCACACTTTGAATTTTTTTTTTTTAGATTTTCCCAATTTATTTACAGTTTTTAGTACCCTTCGAAAACTCCTTCGTGGTAAATTTTCAGATTTTTTGATGACCCGTTCAAAAGATATCGAATTTTTAAAAATTGGTAGTTTGTTCCTTTACTCAAACTTCTTTTACTCATAACTTCTTCAATAATGGTCCAAATTTTTTTTTTAATTTATGTTTTTTTAGGTACTTTAAAAAAAAAATCCCAAAAAATTATTAAAAGCGCTCTAGTATGCGATTTTTAAGTTTTAAAATTTAAATTTCATTTTTGAAAATGTTTGTACTCTTCGATTTTTTTGAAATTTTTTTGTGTAAAACTTCTATCGATTCTACAAATTTTGATGTATGACCGACCCACAATATTTTTTTAGTCCAAACATTTTCTCTGAACACACCTACCCTCTATCTTTAACTGTTAAGGTGGTCCCAATACAATTTTTTTTATTTTTTGTAAATTTGTTTTATTTTATCAGCTTTATGGGGTCCACGACCGATATTTCGATGCGTTACAAACGGAATGACAAAGTGAGTATACCCCCATACTGTGGTTGGAGGGTATAAAAATGGGATTAATTTCGTTAGGACTTTTTTAATTTTTTGTTAGGGACTTCTTTCATTTTTCTTGGAACTTATTTAATTTTTTTGGTTTGGGATATATTTCGTTTTATTTGGGATTTACACAAAATTAAAAGAAAAACTGCTAAGTCCACATTTAAAATAGAAAATTATATAGAGCAAATGTGCTAAGTCCAAAAAGAGCCTATAAGTCTTCTTTTCTTTTATTTCAGAGTTCTATGATTTTTTGAGGTTAAACAAGATGAACTAAAGAAAAAAACTGCATTTACAGATTTAAAAAAAGTTAACCCCAAAAAAAGTAACAGTTTTTTGTCTCTCTTGAAAATTAAAAAAAAACGGACTTGACAGGTTTGCCGACTAAGCCAACGATATATAATTTCTGGGGTCCCAGACCGATATTTCGATGAGTTACAAACGGAATGACAAACTTATATATACCCTCTATCACTAAGTGAAGGGTATAATAACACTAAATTTTCCATATACAAATTTTCCATAAATATTTTTTTTTTAACAATTTTGTGAAATCACCAAATCCCTCCCCACAAACCAAACTTAAAATCCCCGTTTTTGGGACAACTCCTCTCATCTGGCAACACTATTTTTGGGCAAGTACGATTTGTAAGACGGTATTTACACACAGCGTTTTTTCATGCACGCCTTTTTTATCTGAGTTTTTTTTGATGGCAATCGGGGGTGAGAAGCATAGAAGAAGAAAAACAGAATTCGTGATTTTTTTTCTACCCCGTTTTCTTTTCACCCCCGTTTGCCTACAAAAAAAAGTTGCAAGACTTTATTGCAAGCAAAAAAAGGCTGTGTATAAATACCGTCTAAACATTTGTTGAAATCACAACGATCATGTTCGTGTGAATGAGTAGGTATTTCTTTTTTTTTCTTTATATTTTCACATTTGCTTTTACGTACTTTATGGATGACTGTATTTCATTTGTCCATATTTACGTACATATTTTGTAATATTTTTTTGTTTTATAGATTAAAAATTAAACAATACCCGGAGAAATCACTAGTTATTGAAGTTAAAACGATTGATTTCGAAAATACAATTTTTTTAATATTTTATTGAACACTTCTTTCAAGTTATAAATACTTTTTTTTACGTTTTACGCGGAGCTCAAAAGTATGCGACTGTTTTGTACGTGAGTGAGATACTACAGTTTGAGAGTTACTAGATTTACGCATTTCCAATTACAAGTGCATTCGTTGCTGTTTTTAAAATTTAGTGATTACTGGCAGCGTTGCCAGGGGAATTTTTCCGTTGTCCCCACAAAAGAACAACAAAATGTCCTAAATAAATATCAATTGTAGTTCAAAGATTCTAATTGTATTCGAAAAATCCATTTGTAATTCAAAGATTCTAATTGTAATATAAATAATGCATTTTTAATTCCAAAATTCCATTTGTAAATCGAAGATTCCAATTGTGATTTAAAAAAAATTAATTGTAATTCGCAAAAGGTTAATTTTAATTCTAAAAATGATCAATTGTAATTCAAAAAATATCAATTGTAATTCGAAAAAGTATATTTCAGTTCGAAAAAGATCAGTTGTTATTCGAAAAATATCAATTGTAATTCGAAAATGATTAATTGTAATTCAAAAAAGATTAATTGTACATCGAAAAAGATCAATTGTAATTCAAAAAAGATTAATTGTAATTCGAAAAATATCAATTGCTATTCGAAAAAGTTCTATTGTTATTCGAAAAAGATCAATTGTGATTCGAAAAAAGAATCGAACAAGTAAGAAAGCTATAGTCGGTCTAGACCGACCATATGATACCCTGCATCAGTTTTTCCGGAAAATAGGTCCCAAGTCCAAACACGGACCGAGTGAATCTGTCTTTTGTTAGATCTTTATGTAGTGTAGAAAATACACACATATCAAATTTTAGTGGAATTCATTTATTTTTCTGTCACTAGACCGATGTATATCAGTCGAAATTTTTATATGAGGGACTAACAAGGGAAGTCTCCCTGGTGTCACCCTCCAATCTTCAGGAAATTTGGCTATATTGTTCAGAACAAAAATTAATTCGACACATATTTTTTTTTAGCGGCCCAAATTCATTTTTAGGGGGGGTCGATTTGTATGGGGGGAAGTTGACTTTTTTCAGTTTTTTACGATTTACGTCTATTTACTCAAAATAAATATGGGCATATTTGGTATCAGATTAAAGGAATTTAAATTACCTATCTCATTATGCTAACAGCGTGCGTATAAATATTTTTTGATTTATTAACAAAAATGTCTCAAAATTTTGTTATTTTACTCAATATGACGAAAAGTTGTGCATCTTTGAACACGAAGATAGGTTTTCCAAAGACCTTTCATTTGGTATGTAACATGACCAATTCAATAAAGATCGGCAGGTGACACCAGGGAGACTTCCCTTGTAAATCCAAAAATGGTACAATTATGTATATTCCGATTTGATTACGTTACCAAAGTACACGTATAGCACCTAAAAATAAATTTTTTATTAAATATTTCCATTTTTATGAATTTTGAGAAGAAGGAGTGACCTGATTCCTTTGAAATTTGGAATGATACAAAACTTGATTATCTGCTTAATTAAGCGATATCTAATATAATACGGTTATTAGAGTCATTTAAGCCGAATCCAAAGGGGGCGTTTGTATGGGGGCTAGGTCTTTACATGGACCGATTTTCTCCAATTTCAATAGGCTTCGTCCTTGGGCCAAAAGATGCACAGGGTTCAAATTTCAAGTCGATTGATTGAAAATTGCGACCTATATCCTGCTTAAACCGATAGATGGACAGACGGACGGATGGACAGACGGACGGACGGATGGACATCGCTAAATCGACTCAAAAAGTAATTCTGAGTCGATCGGTATACTTGAAGGTAGGTCTAGGACCAATATTTTGGGTAGTTACAAACATCAGCACAAACTCATTATACCCTGTAACACAGAGTGGTGTAGGGTATAAAAGAATCAATTATAATTCGAAAGGGATCAGTTAAAGTTCGAAAATTTCAATTGTAATTCGAATATTCCAAATGTAATTCAAAAAAGATACATTTCATTGATATTTATTTTACTTTTTGAGTTAGAATAATAAAGTAATATGACGGGCCATAAGAAAGTTATAGTCGGTCAATACCGACCATATGATACTAGACTGTCATTTTTTCTTCAACTTTCGATTTTCCCAAGTGTCCGGTCAAATTTTTATCGTCCTAGGTCTAAAACTTATGTGGTACAAATTTGAGGCCAATCAGATTAAATTAACCCGTGGCGCCCGGCGGTCAAAGTTTTGGATTTTTGAAAAATAAAAAAACATAAATTAAAAAAAAATCGTTCGATACATCATATTTGTTAATTTTGATGTGCTTAGCACGAATATCAAAATAATTTTAAAATCGGTCGAACGGTTTTCGAGATATCACCATTTTAAATTTGTCAACAAATTGCCAAAATTAATAAAAATAATGCATCGGAAGATATTTTTTTTTCCATTTTCAAAAATCCAATATTTTGGTGGAAATTTTTCAAAAGTCCAAAATTTGATCAAAGGGCGCATGGGTTAAAATGATCGGATTTGGCTCAAATTTGTTTTAAATGAAGGATTGTCCCAAGCTCTATAGAGCGGTGAATGGAATGACATTTTGGGATTTATTTTACAAAATTTCTTGAACGTAGAAAAAAAACGCCATTTTTTGCAAATTTCAAATAGCGATATCTCGAAAACCGTTCGACCGATTTTAAAACTTTTTTAATATTCGTGCACAGCGCATCAAAATTAACAAATATGTTGGGTCGAAAGATACATTTATTTTTTATTTTATTTTTTTTAATTTTTCAAAAACCAAAAAATTTTGACCGCCGGGCGCCACGGGTTAATTTAATCCGATTGGCCTCAAATTGGTACCACATAAGTTTTAGGCCTAACAGGATAAAAAATGTCCGGACTTTGAAAAGTCGGAGCAAAACAAATTTTTGTCATACAGAAAAATGTCAGTCTAATATGATACCCTACACTAGTGTTTTCCGGAAAATGGGTCCCAAGTGCAAACGTGGACCGATTTGATTTATCTTTTGTTACATATCTAATAAGTGTATAAATTTTCTACACCGAAAAAAATTCATGCCTTATATGAACGAAATGTTTCGTACATTGTACGAAAAGTTTCGTAGTTTTTGCTTACGAAATTATTTCGTAGAAATTATAAGTTTTTACGAAAAAGTTTTCTACATTCTACGAAATATTTTTTTGTTTTTACGAAACAATTTCCTATATTATACAAAATAATTTCGTAAATTACAAAAATTAATTCGTACATATGAGATATAAAAAATTACAAAAAAAAATGTATGTCTTATATGGTCGAAATGTTTCGTACATTGTTAGAATAGTTTCGTACTATTTGCTTAGAAAATTATTTTGTAAAAATTATAAGTTTTTACGAAAAAGTATGAAACAATTTTCTATATTACACAAAATTGATTCGTAAATTACAAAAATAAATTCGTTAATATTAGATATATTTTTTAAAAAAGCACGTGCCCAGCAAAACTTGCATGACTTCCAGAATTAGTGCTGGAGTACTTCTTTTTTGCTCGACTAGTTCTCTATCTCGTTCTCAGAGTCATGATTTTTGTTTGAAATTGTCACCCACAGAACTAGTTCTTGGGAAGTAGTCTAGGAACAATCACCCCTCCTATGGAACGGTTCCATCACTACTTCTAGAACCAGTTCTTTATCCCATTCTTTAACCCATGATTTTTCTTTGAAATTGTCACGACAGGAACTACTTCCAAGAAGCTATTGTGGCACTAGTTCTCTATCTCGTTCACAGAGTCATGATTTTTGTTTGAAATTGTCACCATCAGAACTAGTTCTAGGAAAGTAGTCTAGGAAACAGCTTCTAAGATGTTATTTGAGAACCAGTATTTGTTTCATGGAAGTGGTGCAGAAGTCATGTACGACTAGTTCCAAATCACTAATTCCCAAACTACTCCAAAAAAGCTCTTTGGAAGCAAAATATTACCCTTTTGGATAACTTCTAGAACTAGTTGTGACATCACTAGTTCCAGGATGCTCTTTGAGAACCTGTCGTGACAAGCTTTGAAGTACTTCTAGTTATTTTTGAATGACTCCGAAAAGTTTAGCTGGGTGTTTGCAAAAATTTAATTTAAAAAAACAACCTTTTCACAAATTTTCTAACGATTTTTTTTCGGACACAAACACTTTTAAGAAATTCATTAAGGAAAAATAAATCTTAAAATCAAATTTCGAAGTTCAAAAAAACTTTGAAAATTTTCTAATTGTAAGTCCTTGGCCTTTTTATATGAAAGGTGTCAAGGTTTGTTATAGGTCATTGCGTTCCGTGTGACATGCCACGTGACCTATCAAGGACCGGTCACTTTTCGTGCAGGGAAAATAAAAATGTTAATTACGAAATATTTTCGTATGTTTCGTAAATTTACGAAAGTCCGGACTAATTTCTTTTTCGTAATATAAAGTAAATTTTCGTATATTTTACGAAACAAGTAAGTACGAAATTTTATTTCGTAAAATGTTGCATGGATTTTTTTCGATGTAGTGTATAACATTTTAGAGGAATATGCTTATTTTTGTTTTAATAGAACGATTTAACTGAAATTTTTATAGTGGGACTAAGTCCAAAAATGATCTGATTATAGTATATATATATAGAAAATTATAGTCGGTCAAGGCCGACCATATAATACCCTACACCAGAGTTTCCCGGAAAATGGGTCCCAAGTTCAAACATGGACTGATTAGATCTATATTTTGTCAAATCTTTAATAAGTGTAAAAAGCACTCACAAATACAATTTGAGTTGAATAGGCTTCTTTTTGTAGACAATAAATCGCTTCAACTGAATATCGGGCGAAATTTTCACATGGGACCTAAGTCCAAAAATGGTCCGATGATAATCAGATTTGATAAGGTTATTAAAGTACGCGTTTAACATACACAAACAGAATTTTAAATAAGTATTTTTTATTTTCATGAAATTTGAGAGAATTATGTGAAAATCGGGAAGGTGGTTTGTATGGGGGCTACAATAAGAACTGGTCCGATTCTTTAAAATTCGGAATGGTGATTTGTGTGGATGAAACATGATTTCCTGCCAAATTTCGAAAAGATACCTATTAAAATGCGGTTATTAGAGTCATTTGAGCCAAAATTAAAGGAGGACCTTTGTATGAAGGCTAGGTCTAAATATGGACCGATTTTTTTCCAAATTTCAATAGGCTTCGTCCTTGGGCCAAAAGAGGCTTAAGTATAAAATTTCAAGTCAATTGATTAAAAATTGCGACCTGCATCGTATTTACATGGACAGACGGACGGACGGACAGACGGACAGACGGTCGGACATCGCTAAATCGACTCAAAAAGTGATTCTAAGTCGATCGGTATACTTAAAAGTGGGTCTAGGACCAATATTTCGGGTAGTTACAAACATCAGCACAAACTCATTATACCTTGTACCACAGTGTGGTGTAGGGTATAAAATCAGCACAAACTCATTATACCCGGTACCACAGTGTGGTGTAGGGTACAAATACGATTTTAAGGTTGGGGTGTCACGGTTTATCGGCCATATTAGTGTTTAAAAATTTCGTTGTCCCCTTATGAAACATTGTGGTCCTTCGGGAAAATTTCGATAACTCCCAAACTAACAGGAATATCGTCTAAAGATTATTTCGTATTGATATGGATATCGTAGGTTTATGTCTTCACATAAATACCCCCAAAACTTACATATTTTCATAAAAGAAATATTTAACGAAGCCGAATTTTTACAAAGTTATACCACCATTGAAGAGGCATTACAAAATCCTTTCTTTTCATATGGAAACATCATATAATTTCTTGAAAAGAAATGTCTGAAAAATCCAAAAAATGATTTTTCGCCATTTTTTACCCTTTTTTTGAACCGATATGGCCAATAAGCCGCGACACCCCAGACTGAGAATTGTCTCTTTTATATGTATTTTAAGTTTCATGCAAATCGGTTCATAAGGGTTGGAATACTTCCCTTGTCAGATAAAATTAAGTAATTAAAATACACCTTTAACACCTACAAACAAAATTGTTATCAAATATTTCCAACTTTCATAAATTTTGAGAGATTTTTGTAAATATCGAAAGGATGGTTTGTATGAAGACTACAAGAAGAACTGGTCCGATTCCTTTAATTATTAAAATGATGAATGAAAAATTAATGATATACATATACAAATTTTTCCGGAAAATAATATAAAAATATTAAATATGGTGGTTAAAAACTGAGTTGGCAACACTGGTCACGAATGACGCTTTTTTGTTATTATTCTTAGAATTGTATTAATAAAATAGTAAATTTTTTAAATATATAAACTAGAGATGGGCGCGTGAGTGAATTTTGACTCACGTACGCTCACGAAATAAAAATATTGCACGAATTTTTTTTTTGGCTCACGTTCACATAATTTTTTCTCACGCTCACAAAGACTCACGAAATTAAAAAAAATTGTTTTCTTTTTTCTTGCACAAAAAGTATTTAACCGAGTAAAAATGTTTATATATATTCTTATATGTATATCACATCCAATTCGAGATTTGAAAGATCAGCACTAATCCGAAAAAATGAATCCCATCCCATTTTTCGGATGAAATTTTATCCGTCCGATTAAAACTGATCTAATCTTAGCGATCCATTTTTCGGAGCAGTACTGATCCTCACAGTTTTACTCGTGTAATTACTAAAAACAATCTTGAAAATTCATTTAAATCACAATTTTATATTAATTTCCTTTTAAATTCATTATGATGAAGTTTTTCTAACTTGTTTTCTGTTTTAGACGGCACAAAAAAATCACGCAATCTCACGAAACAAAACTTACTCACGCACGAAAAAAATTATTTATAATCACGCACACTCACGATCAAGTAAGTAAAAATAAATTTCACTCACGATCACGCGCGCTTCTCTAATATAAACATTAATAATAGTATCAATTTATAAGAGAAGTTATAATAGCAAAGAGAAAAAACGATAAAAAAATAGAGCACGAGAAAGAGAAAGCAAAATATAAAAGTAAAATAACAAAGTTATTTATTATTAAACAAAAGAAAACAAAATTGTATGTTTATTAAAAATTATAAATAAAATATAAATTAATTAACAGAATTAGCAACAATTATACACTTTCAAAGTAAACACCATAAAAATATTTAATTATATACAATTATTTTTTTTTAAATTATTTTTCATCAGCCTTTATCCAATTTTGCAACCATATTTTAAGCGACTTAAATTTCAAAACCTGTTTGAAATAATATTGAGTCGTATCTCACGGTGCCCTGGATAGGATTTAAATAAAATTTTGGTGTTACTCCAATTTTTAAGTGGATTATGTTTTTAGACGATAAAAGAAAGAAAATGAGCCAAAAAAGAAAAAAAAGTACTAGGCGCTTTTTTTTGGCGGGCAAAAAGAAGAATTTGAAAAAAAACAAAAAAGAATTTATTCTTTCAACTGCGTTAAAATTTGTTTATACGCATAAAAATTCATCGCATTTTTACTTATCAGTGAGATTTAAATATATATATAACTTATTTTTCCAGATATGAGACTTAAAAGAATAATTTCACTATTAATTAAAACAAAATGAAATATGTCCTTGTAAATTATTTAAAAATGTAAAATCTTAAATGTTTTCAGTGTACTACTCAGACGGACAGCAAAACACAAAGTTGCCTCACTTTAGACATTAGTGAGTCATATCATTTTAAAAGAATTTATTCTTTTTTGTTAAAAATGTTTTTTCAAAACCAAAAAAAAATCAGAAAACGATAGTAAAAACCATTGAAAAATGCGTTTGCAGTGCCTAAGGAAGAGTAAAACAATATAAATAGTTTGAAAAGAGATGAAGAAAGTGGTTGGGACTATTTGTTTATTGTCAATCTTATGGATGCGCTAAATATCCTTTTTAAATTTTATTTATTTCGCCAAAAATGCTTTGAAAATTTTGTTTGTATTATTGGTGTAACTTCCCTCCTTCATAATCTAGAAACAGGATCAGTCTTAAATGTGAAATAACTCCAAAAGTTAAAATTTTCATTAAATTAAAGAAGAAATTTCATTTAGTATCACTAAATAGTGAAATTATTCTTTTAAGTCTCATATCTGAAAAAATATGTCACATATATATTTAAATCTCACTGATAAGTGAATATGTGATGAATTTACATCTGTATAAAAAAATGTTAATGCATTTGAAAGAATAAATTCTTTTTTCTCTTTGTGTACTTTTTTTTCTTTTTTGGTTCATTTTCCTTCTTTTATAGTCTAAAAACATAATCCGCCTAAAAATTTTAGTAACACCAAAATTTTATTTAAATCCTCTCCAGGGCACCGTGATCTATTAGTATCATTATGATAAGATAAGATTTCCTAAAGTTAAATTTAGTACATATTGTAATATAAACATTAATTGAATAGTTCATGCGAATAAAGACGAATAGACCATTTGTAGAATTTTACAGGGGACAATAAAAACGCAGGAAACGGTTAAAAAATAATATTTTTGTCAACTTTTTGGTATTAGCTTAAAGGTTTAAGTCACATCTACCTATATACAAAATTTTAGTAAAGTATTCGAAGGAGAACTTGCCAAAAATTGGACTTCAATTTTTTGCTTAAATGGAAAAAGGGCGAATATCCAAAAAAATGTATTGAAATTTGAATAAAAATGTGTTATTTTGCAGCAGATTTTGACTACATTTTCACGAGACTTGCAAAACTTGACGAACTATGGTTGGTATTTGTTTGTAACACTTTAAGGACTTCGAGGATACACTATTTAAGGATTGCAAGGACATGCAAAAAAATTTTTTTTTTTTAATTTTTTTTTCTAATATTCCTGCCTTTTGATGCAGTAGTAATTCTTTATGACACTAAATACATTTTTAGGAATTATAATATTAACCCTTGACTGCATATTACGATGTAACATAAAAGGACATGAAAACATTTTTGTTTTTTTTCGCAAATCTGGTTAATTTGTTTGTATGTGCTAAGATTGTTTTTTTTTTGTGTACAATTTCAAATTTTACCTAATATCAATTTTAAACTCGCAGCTAAATAATTTTTATATAATATTTTGTTAAGGATGGATATTCGCCCTTTTTGCTTTCCACACTTTAAAGTCTTATAACTCAAGAACGGTAAAATTTTTTGCCAATATAATAAGTGTGGTTTGTTTCTCGTAATGTTCTTTTAACACATTGTTACCGAAAGTAAAATTTTTGTATGTTTTTGTGTTGTATTTAATCAAAATTGTGCATAAGTTCACTCCCAATTTAAACAAAAATATAAAAATATACGAATTATTGCACTTTTAAAGTCATTTTTTTAGCCTTAAAAGTCAAAATTTTCCCAAAATTTCTGCATAGGATTGTAGGGCTCTGCTAATAAAATGCATTTATGCAAAAAAACGTGTTTGCGAAAAAGTGGTCTATTCGTCCTTATTCGCATGAACTATTCAATTCTATTCAGGAACAATTTCAATTTCACCAGTTTGTGAGGGAAGTTCGATAATATCATCATTTTCTGTGATTAAAGATACCCAGTAACGTAACTTTTTGCTACGCAAAAAACTACCTGAATTATCAAAGACTACGGTATCTAAAAAAATAAAAATAAAAAAAATGTTAAAATCAAATTTAAATATGAAAACAATAAGGCAACCGTGTAAAAAATGATTTAATCTGGTTTGATCTGTCAAGATATTATAATATATCAATTGTATTCGATTAGAGACTACACCATTTACCTGATGTTATTTGAAAATTTTAAATTTTAATTCGAAATAGATCAATTGTAATTCGAAAAATATTGTAATTCGAAATAGATCAATTGTAATTCGAAAAAGGTCAATTGTAATTCAAATAAAATCAATTGTAATTCGAAATGGATTTGTAATTCGAAAAAAATCAATTGGAATTCGAAAAAGATCAATTGTAATTCGAACAACATCAATGACAATTTGAAAAAGACCAATTGTAGTTCGAAAAAGATCAATTATAATTCGAAAAAGATAAATTGTTATTCAGAAAAGATCAATTTTAATTCGAAAAAGATCAATTGTAATTCGAAAAATATCCATCGAACTTCGAAAAAATCAATTATAATTAAAAAAAAAAAACAATTGTAATTCGAAAAAGATCAATTGTAATTCGAAAAAGGTCAATTGTTATTCAAAAAAGATGAATTGTAATTCGAAAATAATCATTTGTAATTCGAAAAATATCAAATGAAATTCGAAAAAGATCAATCGTAATTCAAAAAATATCAATTTCAATTCCAAAAAGATCAATTGTAATTCGAAAAAGATCAATTGTAATTCAAAAGATATCAATTGTAATTCGAAAAAATCAATTGTAATTCGAAATAGATCAATTGTAATTTGAAAAAGATAAATTGTAATTCGAAATAGATCAATTGTAATTTGAAAAGGGTAAATCGTAATTCGAATAACATCTATTGCAGTTCGAAAATTGCAATTCGAAAAATATCAATTGTAATTCGAAAAATTGCAATTGTAATTTGAAAAAGATCAGTTGTAATTCGAAAATTTCAATTATTATTCGAAATAGATCAATTATAATTCGAAATAGATCAAGTGTGATTCGAAAAAGATCAATTTTTATTCAAAAAAGATCAATTATAATTCAAAAAAGATCTGAAAAAAGACAACTGAATTTGTATTGATTATAATTGATCTTTTTCGAATTACAATTTATCTTTTTTTTAATTACCTACACTTGATCTATTTCGAATGATAATTGATCCATTTGGAATAATAATTGACTACGGGCATGCCTCCGCGTCTCAGGGATGAGTTCGCCTATCTCAGCTGAACACTTACCGTGGTAGTATCGGTAGAACAATGATATACAACTCACATTCCGACGATGCTCCAATGAATCATTAAAGAGCTTTAACGCACTCCGTTGCACCCCATCCAGGAGCTTCAAGATAGACCTTGATATGGGAGTTCCATCTTCGGTCGGCTATAGTCGGTATAAATAGTGAGAAGATCAGACGGAGTGAAGTAATTCTTACACCGTATTAAGAAACCAAGACACTTGAATGCTTCGTTCGACACTTGAAAAACATGTTGATTCCAACGAACATCACATTGAATTTTCATGCCTAGAAAATCAAGAGTGTCTGATCCCTTAATATCAGGGACGAGCATTAAAATCTACTCTATTCGCAAGACCCCACTCGGAGATCGCCGAAAGGTTATGATGGAGTGTGTCATTCATGCTCTGCCTCATAGCTGCAACCTCAGTAAGGCTTGGTCTATGATTAAAGAAAAATTAATAACAAATGCTGCTGTCATTTGCGAAATAAAAGATAGGATTGGAAGTTTGACCTAGAAGGTCATTAAGAAAAAGTGAAGGAGAAAGAACAGAACCTTGCGGTAGACCTGACTTAAACCGAAATTCATCCGATGATAGCCCATCTATAACAACAAGTATAGTACGTCTCTGAGAAAGCTCGATATAAATCGAGAGAAGAAACGAGTGCATCGTGCCACACACGATCAAACGCCTTAGAAATAGCTAGAGTAATCACTTTGCTTTCACTAAATTGGTGGATAGAACGACTCCAACGTTCCGAAATTGAATTGGGATCTAGATAATTCACAAGGTTGTGGCTAACCATCATCTTGGAGAATGTAGAGCAAATTACTATTGGAATTTTACAATAGATCTATTTCGAATTACAATTGATATTTTTCGAATTACAATAGATCTTTTTCGAATTGCAATCGATCTTTTTTGAATAACAATTGTTCTTTTTTCTTTTCTTTTTCGAACTACAATTGATCTTTTTCGAATTACAATTGATCTTTCTCCAACTATATTTGATCTTTTTCGAATTACAATTGATTTTTTTCGCATTACGATTGATCTTATTCGAATTACAAGTGATTTTTTTTTAATTACAATTGGAATTTCAAATTACAAATGGAATTTTTGAATTACAAATAGAATTTTCGAATTACAAGTAGAATCTTCGAACTATTAATGACATCTTCGAATTACAAATATAATCTATGAATTACAAATAGAATTTTTAAATTACAATTGATTTTTTTCGAATTACATCTATAAATGGTGTAGATACAAGATTTGTCCACAATTTCGGGATCTAATTAGATCTGATCAGAATTTGTATCTGAACAGATCTCAAAAATTGAAACAAATCTCGAATCCTAAAAAATCTGATCTGATACAATTATACATAATAAATGTAACTACATCAAAAAAGATCATATCATATATTTTTAATTTTTACACGAGCCCTCACTTATGTGCAGGATTAAGTCCATTTAAACATGTAAAAAGTTTCATGCTTTCCAATAGGACCTTTAAATTGTCAAAATTTAAAAATCTTGATCTAAGGTGAAGGTAAACACTTAAGTGCTGACTTTTAAACCCTACCGCAATTTAACTTATACTTACATTTAGTATTAGGACGTGTAAAGATGAAGCCAACTTCATCCATTTGATGAGAGGCCACAGTACCTAAGGGTACATCACTATCCTTCGTGCCGGTTTTATCCACACTATAGATACCGAATTTGATATCGTGACCAACGGTACGGAATTCCCAAGCTAAAACTTGCTCATCATCACCTGGTTTCTTCTCACCAACGTCAAATTCAAGCTTCAATTTGGTTCCCTTATTTACGGTAGCCTCAATGTAGTTTTTGCTGCTATCAAGTTCTTCTTTTTGTTCGACATACAGGTCCTTGGGAATTTTGCCAGCCCAAGTAATCTAAAAATAAAAAAAGTTAAAATCGGTCAAATGGTTTTCGAGATATCGCTTATTGAAATTTGCAAAAAAATTCGGATTTTTCATAACTTAACATCAGTTATAGAAATAAAAACATTTAGAGGGTTTGTTTATCTCAATAGACATAAAAAGTACCATTTTCATTTTACCCATTCTTCACCTCCGTTTACCCTAAATAATTCTAATTTCTTAATATACCACTCTTAGATAAGAAGTAGGTCCCTACATGCCAAATTATGAGATTCTGGGGTCTTATAAGTTATAAGAAAGTACCAAAATTTCCTATTGTACCTCCCTTTTTGCATCCAAATTTCCTTAAACCTTGTTTTTATTCTTTTTTTTTGCTGGAGAATCCTAGATTTAAAATTATTAGATCACTATTTTAGAAAATTGAAAATGGACCAAAGTATAATTTTCTACCCCGTCCTACCCTCTTAGAGTCAGAAATTTCTAAAAGTCTTTTTTCAGAATATTTTGTTCCGATGGAGGATTGTACATTCCTAAAATCAATTTTTATCACCATTTTATCAAGAGTTCGAAAAAGTACCAAAGTACTCTTTTTACCCTTGTAGAATCGAAACCTTTCAAAAACTACTTTTGCTAGAATGTTTTTTTGCTGTTTTTTTTTTAAGTTTCTACAACATTTACAGATGTAATTCGTAAAAGATCAATTGTAATTCGAATATATATTCTAAATATTTTTTTTTAAGTTTTTCATTATAAATATGAAAATATTTCATAGGTCCAAAGTGGTTCATAAATACTATGAAATAGTTTCCTAATATGACCAAATGTTTAAAAACAAATAAATTATTTCTATGAAATTTTTCATCGTATTTATGAAATATTTCATAACATTTATGAAGAGTTTAGTAAAAGATTATGAAATTTTAAATGTTGTTTTTTGTTTTTAGTACCAAAAGGTACATAGAAATAAAATGTATTTATTCGGCCTTTATATATTCGATTAGAGTATTATTCTAGCTCGAGGCCCAAAAATGTTTCTATTTATGATATTGTCATAAGAGAGTATTTTTAATTAATTAGTATCCCAGTAAAAACTTCTATTACCAAGTAATTGGGTTTTCGCCTTAAAATTGATGGTGGTATCTAGTTACTAGGTTGGTGAAACACTCATTATTTTAACATGGCGATGTCATTGGAGTAATGACCGCATACCCACTCGCTTACGAGAATGCTACTGAAAAACTACATACATTAGTACCGCCAATAATGAGCTACAAGTAGCCCAAAAATAACTCGTTACCCACTCCTTATAAAAATGCTACCAAATAACAGCATACATTAGTCCTAAAATTAAGTAGCTACCAGTAGCCCAAAAATAACTCGTTGCCCACTCCATACAAAAATGCTACCAAATAGCCCTCATTACATAGAATGCAGGCGGTAATGGGGACTTATTACCAAGTTTTTACTGGGATATACAATTTTTGCTTTAAAAGAGTTATTTTTGTTGGAAAACAGATTTTGGACCTTCATAATAGTATTTCTCATTTAACTTGTAAAATATATGAAATGTTATATCTGGTTTGATGTTTGATTGACCAACGATGATTCTCTAAAATCTGCTGAAGATCCCTTACTGGGGGTGAAACTGATCAGTACAGATATACTATGAGATGAGTAACTTTTTTAAAGCAATAAATTAAAAATACTCTATTATGACAATATCATAAATAGAAATATTTTTGGGCCTCGAGCTAGAATAATCGAATATATTATGAAATTTTATTCATTATATTTATGAAAACTTTTGTAAATATAATGAAAACTTATGAAAACTTTTGTTTATATAATAATAAAAATTTCATAAATATTGACCCTATGAACAATCATGAACAATTATGAAACTGTTTCATTGTATTTATGAGACTATTACATTGGACGAATTTTAATGAAGATTTTCATTATATGTATTTATGTTTTCATAAATATAATGAAGCTTTTACTTCGAGTGTCTATTTCAAATTTCTACGACCATTATTTCATGAGGAAGAAAAAAGTACCAAAGTACACTATTTTACCCCCTTAAAATTCGATATCTAAAAAGTATTTTTAGAATGGATCCTACATTCCAAGTTTCTAGAACTATTATGTTAGGAAATATAAAGTGTGCCAAAAGCACACCTTTTTAAGTGGCATGCTATATAAGTTCGCCTTTTCTCAACATACCATGCTAGGACATTTTTCATCACCATTTTCTACTAAATTTCCACCAAAGCATTTAGGGAAAATATTAGGATCAACATGACTGAACATTTCATTCTTCCATTTGTCACTGCCGCTCTTATAGATATTTATTTTGCTTCTAGTATTTTCATCCAAAAACTTTTTGATGAAATTATAACCAACTGAGAAGAGCGCTGGAGCTATAAAGATAACACAAAGAAATCTATGTAGTCTCGAAAATTTAATTTATGACCAATATTGCTCTTTACCATTGATAATATAACACTTTTTCAAAATTTCTGGATAATGTTGTTCGTATTGTTTAACTGTAGAAATTACTAATTCAGCAGCCGGACGCCAAGCAAATTGTTTAATATCCAAATTGGTCACATCAAAGAACACAACCAATTGACGAGCCTTAAGATTACCATTTATTTTACTTTGTTCGTAACCGGCCTTCAAAAAACCTTCCAATAACTTGACAATGTAACGTTGGAAATCAAAACGAGAGACACTGTGGCACATTCCATAGATATCGAAATTGTAGAAGGGTGTAAGAACAACTGGAGAACGGAAAAAATAAATAATTTTAATAAATATGAAAACTTCCCAAGTAAAAATGTGAAGGATCAGTACTGATCCGAAAAATGGATCGCTAAGATTAGATCAGTTTTAATCGGACGGATACAATTTCATCCGAAAAATGGGTTTATCTAATTATATAAACCCATTTTTCGGATAACATTTTATCCGTTCGATTAAAACTGATCTAATCTTAGCGATCCATTTTTCGGATCAGTACAGATCTTTCAAATTTCGGATCAGTACTGATCCGAGTAAGATCTTTTAAATCTCGGATAAGACGTGATATATAAAATATATCTAAACATTTTTACTCGGGAATTGTTAATTATTTTTGTGTTAAAACTTACTTGGAGATCCTTCATTGTCATAGCCTACCATACCGTAGGGTAAATATTCTTTTAATGCCTTAGGAGGATCCCATTTATCCATGTTATCGACATTCCACATAATACGAAGTTTAATATCCTGTATGTAAATTAAAGAACATGTTATTACAAAATTTAATATGATCAAATTGGTTAGTTTAACTGGACATTGTTGTGTTAACCATTATAATTAACATAACTTAGGATGGATTTCTCAAGTTTTAGTTAGCTGCTAACAGTCAATTTAACGGATTCTTATGTCACAATTTTTATAAAAAAGTTAAATTTAACGGAGATTTATTTTATAACGGGGCATTAAGCTATCCAGCCTTAAAAACACTTAATTTCCCAAACTTACACTGCGCAACATTTTTTCAGCATTTTCGGGATTCCATTTTCTGGCCCTCAGCCAACGTAACAAAAAGTAATCATCATGGGTTTCATTTAAAATGTCAGCGACACTTGTGCGGAACTACAAAAAAGAAAGAAAAATAAGTTTATTATTTTTACCAGGACAATTTTAAATATATACGACAAAGACAACGAAAAGGTTTCAAATAATATACAGGGTGCTCCATATATTATGTCGGTACGTGTAACCTTCTTTCTCCTACAACAAATATCTTGACAATCGCGTAGGATACTGTTATGTTATGTTGGTGGTAGTCGAGATAACCATGTCAAACAAAAATCCTCTTAGACGGTGAAATGAATCTTTTCCTCCAATAACACTAGTTTACAGAGATTTTGATCCACAACATTTTGCATTTATTTTCCATGTAAAATCTCGAGCTGAATCCAAAAATTAAGTCCAAATTTTCAAAAGTAGAACAGTTTTCGAGATGTTGCTAACTTTTCAAATTTTCAACTGTCTAAAAAAGTGGTTTTACTTAAATAAAAATATCTGCGGATCAAATCACGGGATTTCATTCTTTTTGGTTTTAAATTAAAGGTATATTAATGATTTATCAATTTTTCATACAACATTTTTTATTCTAATTATCGTTTAGAAGCTATTTTCTTCTCTATAGATCAGAATTGATCTGTAAAGAGAGAAATAAATTTTAAAACTTTTATTTCTGAAATTTTTAATAGAGTTTAAAAACTTTAAAAAGTTAGCAATATTTTAAAAACTATTCTACTTAAAAATTTTGGAACTTCATTTTCTAATTCTGCGTAAGGTTTTACATGAAAAATCAATGCAAAATGTGGTGGATCAGAATTTATTTTTTATTTTTTTTTTTAACTAGTGTAATGGATAAACTTATTGTTAGCTCCATTCGATTTTCCAGATTTTTTTCAAATACGGCACATGAACCTTTTAGGAAATCGCAAAGCTGACAAACTTTCAACCGTACAGGTTCTTAATTAAATTTTCAAAATCGAACTACTATTTTCTTCCGCTGATGACACTAATCTGTCTATATAAATACACTGTAGATTTACTTAGTCCTATCTGTGTCCAAAACAACGGTTTTGCCTTCTCACCTAACGAACAGATTTTGACAGTCGTTTCTTTGAGAAGTAGGCACTGTCCAATAGGAAAGTACGCCGAACGGCTAAAGGTGTGGAGGAGGATGTGGAAATTGTCAATCATTCTCTCAACCCTCTTTCTAACGAAGATTTAGAATATTTCCTCGTTGGTTGTACCTGGCTTTCAGAACTGGAGACTTGTTTCATTGAGATCAATGCAACTGCGTGAACACTCTTATATATTGAAAGTCGGTATTCAATATCTTAACAGCTTCACAAAAACCTCAAATTGGTTGAAAGGCAGGGTAATTCATAAATTTTCGCGAATTGTCACAACGGGCATAAGAATCTATATCTGCTGACGTAAAACGGTATCCTTATACACACTCTAAAAAACGCATGTAATCTTACTATTATAAATTGGGTAAATTTTTGTTGAATACAACGCGTTTTGTGTTAATATAAACATTAAATGCATATAATAATTTCAAACCTATTAAACACAGCAAATTATAAATATTATCCGTTAATTCAAATATTTTACACACAAATGTGTAAATAAAATTGTCAAACAACATACATACCCAGGCAGAAAAATATAAACCGGCCAGTATTGCTAAAGTAACTGGCGCGGTAGTACAAGTACTGTCAGCGTAAGTGCGAGATTTATAACACCGTTGCAATAAAGTGCCGTAGGTTCTCAAGCTCCGGCAAAGTACATTAAAACCAAATATATATCGTTGTGGCAGCGCACATTGGGTTCAAATGGTACCAAAGTGGCGATTAATTGAAATTTATAAATGAAGTTTTTATTATAAGTTTTGGTATGGGGTAAAAATAGATAAAATTCTGCATCGCTAGTTATCAAAATCAATAAACTAAGTTGTTTACTTTTTTTTCGGTGAGCTGTCAAAGTTAGCAAATTATTGCAGTCTTTGATAAAAGTAAAAAAATTAAAATTTTTTACAATTCAAGCGATTATTAGTAGTATTAAATCTTTTAAAAGAAAATTTTTTATAATGGAACCTTAAACAACAGGTATTAAACTAAATTGAAAAATTTTTTTTGTTTATAAAAATTGGGTCTTAACATTTTTAATAATTTTTTTAAAAAGGACCCGAAATTGGGATATTTTCCCCATTTAATGGGCCACACATATTAAGTTAGTAATAGTTGGATTTAGTTTTGTGGATTTCAAAAAAGTATAGGATATCAGCTTTTATTTAAAAGAAAAAAAAAGTACAGACAATGCCCGGCCCTTTTTTTATTCCCGTTTTTGTGTAAAAAGTCTGGGTATAATTTATTAAACAAGACCATAATTTATGTGTTTAAGCCCTCTAACTATACAGTATACTCACTTTGCCATTCCATATGTAACGCATCGAAATATGGGTCTAGGACCCCAAAAAGTGTATATTATTGATCACTGATCGATTCAAAGACATTCTGTGACTAACAGTGTGTCCGTCCGTCCGTCTGTTGTTGAGCACACCATAAAGTACATAAAACAATAGCTAGAATCCTGAAGTTTGTCACAAATATGCATAATGGTCATAGACTGGTTAAGTTCTTGAACGAGCAAAATCGGACCAGGGGGGAAAAAGTTCCCCCTTGAAGAACTAAAACTACCCCAGAAAAATATTTTTTTTACAAGTTTTATTTGTATATTTGTTCAATAAATGAAACATTTTAATGCCATATGAAGTTCATCGACCTGAATTTGAACCAAGGGGGATCCGCCCCTTTTTGGGGGCGTGTATAGAAAAAATAATTTAAATAATGATAAATGTTTATTAATTAGGTGCAAAAAATTACATTTTTTTTGGCAACGTTTATCGCGAGGGAAAGGTGTCGCCCATTGTCTCCCGGGAACCCCCCCCCCCCTACGCCAAAAATACGTCCCCTCTATTTGTTTTTTGTATCTTTATTACATGTTCAAGGGTTTCGTGTTTTTTTCCAAAAACAAAAAAACGACTAAAAGATTAAAAAAAAAAACATTTTGTTAAATTTTTTTTTCTCGAATGCTGTGTTTTTATGTATTTTTGATAATTCGTTAATAAAAAACTACAATATTCCCATAAATCACTTTTTTTAGATAAATTTGTACATTTATGAGATTTTGTGAAAAACAAAAATTGGATTTTAAATAAAATTTAAAATAATATAAATACATATTATGCGTTCTTTCTTTGATTACTTTGATAGCACATTATGTACACTTTAGTTTCCATTTTTTTAAAATTAATTTATCGCTTTTCATTCCAAAGTTACAGCAAAAATTGTGAACTATAACCCTTTTTTCCGAAAAACAAAAAAACGCCTAACAGGTTAAAATTTTTTTTTTTTTCCAAAATTTTTTTTTACAAAATGTGTATTTTTACGTGTTAATATTAGTTCATTAATAAAAAAATATAATATTCTAAAACTACTGCTTATCTGAATTAAACGACATTTTGGGTACCATCGAACCCACTGTGCAGCGCTTAAAAAACAAAAATAGGAGTGGTTTCCCAACACTTAAAAAAATCTAGAGAATTTTTAGAAGAATACCATTGAATGAAAAAAATTCTATATTTAATGTGTTGGCTCTTTGCTGCGATATGCCAGCTCGAGATTAAATTAAATGTTGCAAAGGTCATGTTGGTTTCTTTTTGTGTGAAAGATGTACAGTTCAAAGAGAAACCGTTTATAGTTTATTATAATTTTTAAAGAAATAGATTGCGAAGAACGTACCTTGCAGTCGTTCAGAGAAAAAACAAACCCAGAAAATCCCTTGATTTAATATTTATCAAATTAAAACGGTAAATTTACGTTAATGTATATTTTTTTATGGGCTATCGAATAAAAATTTTTATTTTGCAAAATTTATAGAACCCGTTCTGAAATTTTTCATTTTTTAAAAAAATCCATTAAGCAAAAATTCGGCCACATTATTTTTTTTTTGCGTATGAGTATTAAATATTTGCGAAAACAACTAATTCTGAAAATATTTTTTTAACTACCCATCATTGTCTTCAAAAGAAATTGGATTGTACAATGTTAAAAATTTAGATAAAAATAATGTTGAATCAAATATTAATTAGGTGAAGTGTATTTTAACTAAATTCAATGATGAAACTAGAGATGGGCGCTGGTCACGTGATTTGCGTGATTCACGTGAATCACGCGTGAATCACGCGTGAGTGTGAGTGATTTTCATTTCAATCACGTGATTGTGAGTGAGTGTGAGTTGAAAAAAAATCTGAGTGAGTGATTAGTGAGTGAGTCATTTATTTTTTGCGTGAGTTTGCGTGATTAGATTTTTTGATTTGCCCAATTTTTTTTTTTAATTTTTTGTAAAAAATTTTTTTTTGGATTTTTTTTTCTTTTTGGTAAGAAAATTTTATTGCGTGAGTAGATTTTGCGTGACTCACGCATGAGCGTGATTGAATCTAGCGTGAGTCACGCGTGAGCGTGAGTAATTTTTTTATTACTCACGTGAATGTGAGTGAGCGTGAGTAAAAAAAAAAATTGCGTGAGTGATTAGTGAGTGATTCGATTATTTTTTGCGTGAGCGTGAGTGAGTGTGAGTCAAAATCCACTCACGCGCCCATCTCTAGATGAAACAATTGCTATTGCACTGTTACAAAAATAATTATAATAAAAGAGTATAATAAATAGTAAAAATATAACAAAAATTTTACAAACGTACTGCCAAAGAACTTTTAAGGTTGTAATTTAAAGCGTTGGCAAAGCGCTTCATTTTACAAAAAATAAGTGCTTTGGCAGTACTTATTTTTTTGTACCGCTGGCAATTTCTGCGTGGGTAACCACATGTTAAATAACAAAAACGCCAGATAAAAGTATAAGCTTCCGTAGCGCAGTGGTTAAGAAGGGTACTTTCAAATCGGAAGGTGGCGAGTTTGATGCTGGCTGGCGCCGTATGTTTTTTATACCCTCCAACTACAGTATGGGGGTATACTTACTTTGTCATTCCGTGTGTAACGCATCAAAATATCGGTCTAGGACCCCATAAAGTATATATATTTATGATCAGTGATCGATTTTAAGACATTATAGCGATGTCCGTCCGTCCGTCCGTCTGCCTGTCTGTAGTTAACACGATGCAGCCCAAAATAAAAGAGCTAGACTCCCGAAATTTGGCGCGAATATATCTTATGTTCCTAGGCAGGTTAAGTTCGTAAATGAGCAATATCGGACCAGGGGGGAAAAAGTTCCTCCTTGAAGAACTAAACCAACCTTTAAAAAATAACATTTTTTTACATGATACTTTGTGTTTTTGTTAAACAAATGCAACATTTTTATGCAAAAAGAAGTCCCCGCAGCACTAGAACATCAATGTTTGTTCACGAAAATGTTTGTAATTAAAAACTAGGGCTGTCAATCCCGAAATCCCGAATCCCGAAATCCCGGGATTTTTGTCATAAAATGAATAACGAATCCCGGGATTTTTAAGCTCAAATCCCGGGATTTTGTAAATACTAAAAATGTATGAGAATTTATTTTTAAAAATACAACTTTGTTCAATTATTGTTACATTTACATAAACAAATTAAAACTAAAACTTTTTTTTTTAATTTTCAACGTAGCTGGCCACGAACTTGGCTGAGCTGAGAATTCTACCCAGGCTTGCTGAATAATAGTCCAACACACTAACCATTAAGCCACAGTCACGGAACCCTTTGACCAAAGATTGCAAGTTTTGTCGAAAATTTTCTAAAAAATCTAAACTTTGATCGAAGGGCGCCACGGGCAAATTTAATCCGATTGGCCTCAAATTTGTACCACATCAAAATTGGAAGAAAAACTTTTCTTTTACAAAGAAATTAAAGTCTAATGCATTATAATATTACTTTTCTCCTTTACATGTTTTTATTATTTTAAATTTTCTTTAAATTAGTTTTAAAATTATACAGTGCAATAACCAAAATCGGAATGGAATGAAACCAAAAGCAAATAAAAGTTGTCATTTTCTATAACAAACCCCTCAGGGCTTTTTTAGTTCATTGCTAAATATTTAATAATAATAATTACTTGAATACTGCATAAGTGGCGTATACTTAATTTTTTAATTGCCTTTAAATAACAATCAGAATAATTAGAAATATTTTTTTTAATCGTTGTAGCGAAATAGACCAAAGGTTTTTCGTGGGAATCAAACCCACGACTACCTGCTTAACAGGCTAGCACGCTACCAACTAACCCAAAGTAGCCCCCTTAATATGCACAATAAAATTGAAACATAAGGAGTAAACTATTTTTTACTCTTATAATCAAAGAAATTTAATCCCAAAATCCCGAAAAATCCCGTGATCCCGAAAAATCCCGGGATCCCGGGATTTCGATTTTCAAATCCCGAATCCCGGGATTTTTAAAAACCGATCCCGTTTGACAGCCCTATTAAAAACTAAGGAAATCAATACAAAACTAAGTAGCTTATACCAAGTGAATTATTTGCAGGAGATTGCCGTGAATTGTTTTTTATATAGCCATGGGTATATACTTATCAAAAAAATTTTCATGGGTTCGAAATTTTTTCGCGATTTCTTAATATCGGTTTTTGAAGTTAGGGTCATAAGTAAAAAAAAAAAATTAGATTATCAATCTTTCAAAGCTTGCCAAAAAAAACCGCTCCAAGTTGCGGGCAAGCCACTATATACATCTCTTAAAGTAACTATCAGAGAGTATGTTTCATCTTTCATCTCATCCAGTGGCGTCCAGCTGCATTTTTTTTAGCGTTTTTAAAAAAGTCATTATTTCTGCACTATTTATAACTCCCAAGAAAATGCTTATAATATTCAGGATCTTCTGCACATATTTTTGCAACAAATACCTCTACAGTATTTTCTATAATTGTTATATCACATATTTTTCTTTTCCCGCAACTCTAGAAGCACCAAAAGGATTTAATTCTAAAAAAACTACACATTAAAAGTAATTCGACATAGCTGGGCTTTACTGTAATGCTCAGAAAAGCTTTTTATATAATTTCTAAATACTTCCTTTAATTTTAGTGCCCTAAAGTAGCAAAAAGTAATTAAATTTTTCCAGTTTTAGCGAAAAGTCAAATTAAGTTGAAGCTATTTTAGTGAAACCCACTGTATTTTCAAAAATATTGAAGCTACAATTTTTTAAAGCATTTTTTTGAAATCAGCGACCCCAAAAACATAAAATATCATGGTTAAATACTTTTGTCCACCTAGTTTTGGAATCGGAACCACAGTGCGCCCCCCACAGTGCGCAACACAAAGTTAACACAAACACAAAGAACCAGACAAATTCAAGATTGCCCATTAAGAAGGTTAATTTTTTTGTAGATTTTTATGGGCAATCTTAATTTTGACTAGTTTTGGGTGTTTGTGTTAAGTTTTGGGATTTTGTGAGTTCTGATCTATAAAGTCAAATTTTATGGCCAACATTTTTGTAGAACATTTCATCCCCGTCTCCCTCGTTTTATGGATTTTTTTTTACGATTTATTGCAATAGAGGCAAAAATGTCCGTTATGTGAGACAGTTAAATATATTCCACAAAATATATTCAAAAAAATCCTCAAAACAGCTGTTAAAAAAATACAGGGCAGAGTATTTCTGTATGTTGTGTTCTATTCCAGCCAAATAAAATGCAAATTTTTATAGGTGTGAGTTAAACATTTTAAAAATGTATGCCCTAAAAAGGCAAACATTTTTTTTCAGAAAAGAAAACACCATTAATGTTTTCGTGTTGCTGAACATACCCTACACCTCAGATGCAAACAAAACATATACCAATATGCTGCGAGATCAGGCCAAAGTTTCCAGGTTCTTGAATTATTACCGGTATTCCCGGGAATACCGGTATTTCCGGTTCTGACGGTATTACCGGTATTTCCGGGACTACCGCTATGTATATTTTGTAAAATTTTGTACAATTAAAATTTTTTTTTGCTTTTATCAAAATAAAAATACAAAACGTGTGAAAAACACAATTTTCATTTTTTTATGAAATAAAAAAAAAAATGTTACGTGGTTTTTAAATAATTTTACAAACACAACTAAATATTGAAATACTAATAAAATAGTGTAACTTAAATATTTTATGGTATAGTTTTTTATTTATTTTTTGAGAACCGGTATCCGAATCAGCACCGGGATTACCGTTATTCCCGGGAATACCGAGCACCGGAAAATGGGGGGCACTACTCTACAGCCATTGAAATTTATATGATAAAAGGAAGTAAAGTGATATCGAGTAAAATATTTCCACAATAATATTGAATTTGAAATCTTTTCTCATGTATTTATGTCTTCCGTTAAATCTCTGCTCAATAAAATATTTTTAAAAACTTACAGTTGCAAGAATTTGCTTTTGGCTATCGGTGAGTTCTGGTAATCCGGACATTTTATTTGAGTTAATTTGTTTTGCTGAAATTATTATTTTAATTAGCTTTTATTTAATATTTTATCAAAATCAATTCACTTTTTTAAATAATTTATTTCACTTTTAGGTGCTCTATTTTTATTTTTTTTTTTAATTTAGGATTTTAATTCAAAGCTTACGACAGACTAAACGATGTTGTCGAAGGCACGCTTCCTTAACAACTGGTTAGTTAAGTCCTACACTTCCGTGTATTTAATAAAAAAAAATCGTTTAATACATTTTGCGTTAACTTCAATTGGTTTCAGATAAGACAATAGCCGTGTTTTCTTAAAGTCTGAATAAAAAATAGAATTTTGTATAAGTTCAGAAAATAAAATCGTCAAATTTAAATCAACAAACATCAATTGTAAATCAGACAAACATAATATCAACCAAACATTTAGTAAAAATGGCCGCATGTTTGTCCATAAAACAAAACTTCGATTTTGTTTTCAACAAACTCAGTCAAGTAATTTTATTTCAAAATTCTTTTATCATGTCAATAAATAGTGTTTGTTAAATTTCTTTGTTGAAAAAAAATTAAGATTTTTTACTTTTGTCAGATTAACTAATTGTGTTTGTTGAATTTATTTGTTGAACACAAAAAAATTCTTTTTTCAACAATCAAAATTTACAAACGTGTTCATTCAGTAAAAAAATTTATTTTATTCACAAATATGGGGGTCAATATAACAATTCGTTTTTTTTCTGTGTAAGTTTGATGAGCTTAAAACAGAATGACAAAACTTGTACTATATTACAGAATGTTGGATAATTAAAAAATCGCTTAACTATAAAAGCGAAAAATAAAAATTTTAAGAAAAAACAAAGCTATTATTAAATTTCGAATATTAGTTGTTTTGATAAACATTTTTGAATGCAACAGCTGTTGTTATCAATAAAATAATATTTTTGTATAAAAAAAAAAATTGTAGTCAGAGAAATGTTTCTGTTAGGAAATTATTTGAATTCTGTGTCGTTTCTTAATAAACACATCGGATCCTTTAATATTTTTCTTCAAAGGGAGGACCCAAAATAATTATCAAAATCTTACAAAAAAAGAATTATAAATCTGTCTAAAATAAAAAATATTTAGTTTTATTGTAGATAACAGCCAACAAAAAAAAAAAATCAGTTAGCAAATCTATAGTTATTGTTTATTTTTGTTTAAATATACTTACTAGATTTTTACTTTAAAATTTGCATTAAACTTATCAGGAAAAAACTAAAATTGAAGTGTTTTTAAATGAACGACAAATTTAGATTTGTCGTACATTTAAAATGTTTGTGTTTTTCCAAACATTTTAAAATCAAAGATTTTAAATTGCTTCTGCTCAAAAATAGTACACTTAAAAAATGCCTAACTAAATTTGAGTTAAAAAAAAAACTTCTCCAAAATAGTTTTTAATTATTCCCACAAAAAAATTCCGAACTATAAAAAAAAAATTATTTCATATAAATATCACCGCTCTACAAATCTGAGGTTTGTCGCTGCGTTTTGGATGAAACCAAAAAAAGTTAATAGGGTTTGGTGCCCCGATTCCAAAACGGTCACTTAAATTTTTCTATCACGTCACAATTTTGAGAAAACCGCGGTTAAAGTGTCAAAAGGTCCCCATTTTGACCATTTTTGAACGCCTATAAAATAAGATCCTGACATGCAAATGACTTGGTTTGAAGATCATTCGAAAGTGTGTAATTCTCTCTTTCAGACAAGATCAAATCTTCTTGGAATTTCATTTTCTAAAATGGTAAAAAAATCATTAGCCACAAGTGCTTTAAATCTAAAATTTACGTATGCATTTGAATGGAAATTTGTTAAAGAACACTGTGTAAGTAAACTCCCGAGTAAAAAATAAACATATATAACAATATATAATTTGATACAAACATAATATATCATATATGATTATATATCCCGTAGGATATTTTCTAAATTTTTAAATGCAATCATATGCAGTTATATATAATTTAATCATGATTCGGATTAAAAGGTGTATGGTTGATATAATTATATAAAATTATATGAGGGTCAATACAAAATTTGTTTTTCTGTATAATTTAACATAAAATTATATATAGCTTATTCTGTTCCATACAAAACTATATATATGTTTCAAATTAACCAAAAAATTTCTAAGTTTTTTAGGCAAAGTATAAGAAACTTCTTAAAATGTTCCTAAACATTTCCTTGTCAGGGTTACGTATATCACCTATCTGGTTCGAAGCGTACCCAAACATTTTTTTTGTTTTAGAAAATTATATGTTTGGTGAATGTATCGTTGACCTGTGGTGTATCTCAAACCAAACCAAAAAAACACCAGGATTTTATATGTTTATGTGCAATTAGATCTAATTAGATCCACCAATATATGACAATGTCTGGTCAAAACTCGGATGAAATCAAATCATATTTTATACAAGTTGATCTTTTTTAATGCAAAAACATCCACCATTATTCGGATCAAATTGCGTATTAATATATATTGTGTCATATATCATTATAAATTGCATCATATAAAAATTTTTACTCGGGAATTTAAATTTGAGTTGACCAAATTTTTACAACCTTATTTGCTAATATTAGCAAAAATAAATGGTAAATTTTTTTTTATTTTCAGAAAACTTTAAATGGCGCTATATCGAAAACTAAGCCAGATAGAGCAAAATGGAGGCAATTTTTGGTTCTCGGGCTCTCCATAGTATCGCCGGTCCTCTTCACATGTGTGGAGCCTAGCATTCCCGAAAATTTTAAAATGCTCATATATCGGTAAATATTGCCGACACAACAAAAAGTCGACAAGTAGAACAAGACCGCAAAATAATCAAAAGCTCTCCGAGTAATAGTTTTGAAGTTATCGAGTTTTGTAATTCTCAAAACCCCGGTGGTCCCCTAAAATCACGTATCTCACAAACTAAGCAAGGTAGAGCGAAACGGACACAAATTTTGAATCAAAAACTATGACGATTTTCCAGGAACCCAACTAGGTCTAGGCCCATCGGGGTCTGGACCTATCGGGTCCAAACCCAATGGGGTCCTCAAATGTATATGAACTAAGATGAAATAAAAAAAAATTCAGTTAACTAATTTTTGGCAAAACATTTTTGCTAACTTTACCAAAAAAATTGTGGGTTCAAAATCAGCAAATTTTCTTGCAGGTTTACAAGCTTTTTTTGCTAACATTACAGTTTTTTTTTTGAGTGTAAGATGTACAGATAAAATTTTGTTTTTCGGCCACAAGAAAATACAAAGTATTTTTTTAAAATCTGTATTTCGGCAAATAACTTTGTCAAATATCTGTCGAATTTATATTACTGTCATTTTACAGATTATTTAACAGAGTAATTATTTTGATTATACTTAAAGAAAAAAGATAAACTTAAAGTTGTTCTAAGATTTTTCGACAGAGTTTTTCTTCTAACAGAGTTTTTCTTCCTACAAACAACATGTTAATGAAATATCACCCATTGAAGTATTTGGAGAGATTTATGTGAATACCGGGATGCTGGTTTGTATGGGGACTACAGGTAAGAATGGTCCGACCCAGTTAAAAATTTTAAACGATAATTTATGAATGCAAAATACATTTACGTGTTAAACTTTGAAAGGATACTGATTATTTAGGCCAAATTGTATTGGGGCTAGGTTTTCCTAGAGAAAATGTTTATTTTATTTTCTTTTTCCCTTTCCTTTTTTCGCGTCTTCTTCTGAGATTTTTTCGAAAGAAACATTATGAGATTTGTCCTATATTGTGAGATTTTCCTATACAAAAATTCTCAAATTTTCCTATAGAAAAATTCCAAAATTTTTTCCATAAAAAAATTCCCAAATTTTTCGTCTAGAAAAAATTCCCAAATTTTTTGTCTGAAAAAATTCCCAAGCTTTTTTTCTATAAAAATTCTCGTAAAATTTTACCATTCCGAAAAATGTTTCCTTTAGAAAAGTTGTTCATAGAATAATTTCTAAAAAAAAATCTCATACAGAAAAATTCTCAGATTTTTCCCTTAGAAAATTCCAATTTTTATACCCTACACCACTCTATGGTACAGGGTATAATGAGTTTGTGCTGATGTTTGTAACTACCCGAAATATTGGTCCTAGACCTACCTTCAAGTATATCGATCGACTCAGAATTACTTTTTGAGTCGGTTTAGCGATGTCCGTCCGTCCGTCTGTCCGTCCGTCTGTCCGTCTGTCCATCTATCGGTTTAAGCACGATACAGGTCGCAATTTTCAATCAATTGACTTGAAATTTTAACCTTAAGCATCTTTTGACCCAAGGACGAAGCCTATTGAGATTGGAGAAAATCGGTCCATGTTAAGACCTAGCCCATACAAACGCCCCATTTGGATTCGGCTTAAATAACTCTAATAACCGTATTATAATAGATATCGCTTTGAAATGTAGCAGGTAATCAAATTTTTTATGCACGAATCATCATTCCGTAGTCCCCATACAAACCACCCTAACGATATTCACATAATTCCCTCAAAATTCATAAAAATGGAAATATTTGATAACAATTTTATTTTTAGATGTTAAACATGTACTTTAGTAACCTAATCAAATCAGAATATAAGTGGACCATTTTTAGACTTAGTCCCCCATATAAAAATTTCGACCGATACTCAGTTAAATCGGTCCATTGATAAAAAATAAACCAATTCCACTAAAATTTTATCTGTATGTGTTTTCCACACTAAATAAAGATCTAACAAAAGACATATCCAATCGGTCCATGTTTGGACTTGGGACCTATTTTCCGGAAAACACTGGTGTAGGGTATTATATGGTCGGTCTTGACCGACTATACCTTTTTTACTTTTTTTAAATTCCAAATTCTTTAATATGGAAAACTATGCAAATATTCCTATAGAAAAATTCTCAATTTTTTCCTAAAGAAAAATCCTCAAATTTTTCTTAAAGAAAAATCCTCAAATTTTTCCTACAGAAAAATTTTCAAATTTTTTCATATAGAAAAGTTCTAATAACATTCCTTGACATTATTTCTTTAGAAAAATTTTAAGATTCCGAAGACATTGTTCATAGAAAAAATTCTCAGATTATTTACTTTTTTTACACTTTCCTTTTCCCTCTGCTCTCCTTTTCTCTTCTTTTCTTTCTTTTCCTTTTTGCTTTTTATACCCTCCAACCACAGTATGGGGGTATACTCACTTTGTCATTCCGTGTGTAACGCATCGAAATATCGGTCTAGGACCCCATAAAGTATATATTTTATTCATCAGTGATCGATTATAAGACATTTTAGCGATGTCCGTCTGTCCATCTGTAGAGGACACGATACAGTCCAAAATAAACGAGCTATACTTCCGAAGTTTGGCACAAATATGTCTTATATTCCTAGGCAGGCTAAGTTCGGAAATAGGCAAAATCGGACAAAGGGGAAAAAGTTCCCCCTTGAAGAACTAAACCAACGTAAGAAAAACCGCATTTTTTGCAGGGTTTTTTGTACATTTGCTAAGCAAACACTCAGAAAATTATTGCAGTTACTACATGACGGTCGTTTGTGTAGTTAGTACACTGAAAAAATAGCTTCGTGAAATTAATGAAAATTGACTTAATCTTAATGAAAAATGACTCACATTTTCAACCGAAGACAGGTTTCATTTGATTAATGTAACTGGTGTCATTAAAATTCCTTTCAATGAAAACTTGCATATAAATAATGAAAATATTCGTAGAACTTGTTTGAAACGTTTTATGAAGTTTTTCATAAAATGTATGAAAATATCCATTGATTAAATGTGGAATAGTAGTTGGTAATGAGCGTATGATAATTGCTTTTTACAAGTAACTAGTTGCTAACTTTATTAAGGTTTTGATATGGGAATAACGATAAATTCATGTTGGTTATAGTTATCAAAATTTCCATAGAAAGCCTCTAATAAAATTAGGAACAAGTTACCTAAAAACAGCACGTATCATACACCCATAAGTGAAAATTTGCATTAATAACAATTTTGGTAAGTCACATGTAACCATCACTGTAACCGTCACTGAAATTTTATTTAGGTGCATGTCACAGACTCAATTCCGATCGGATTTGAAAAAAAGTTGTTACTCTTAAAACGCAAAACAATTTTTTTTTTCGGAATGAAATCACTTTCAAAAATCAAAGTGGAATTGAATTGCTAAAAGTGGTTTCATTCCGAAAAAAAGTATTTGCTTTGCGTTTTACGAGTGAACCACTTATTCCACTTCCGAACGGAATTGAGTCTGTGACATGACCCTTAATTGCACACTTTTTATGGTTTTCACCTAGTTTTTACACACAACAAAATTTTACTCCAAACTTAAATTGGTCTGAATTGCCATATAAGGTAAACTATAAAAGACAAAAACGCGATGATTTTAAAAACACGTGCTGCCAAAACGTAGCAACAACGTAGCAATGGAACAACACAAATTACCCTACATTTCATCACAAAATTTTAATGACTTAAAAAACTATTTTTCTGTTGCAAATTATATTATATTTTATAAGAAACAGTCAAAAGAAACACTTTTCACTTGTTATTTCAATTAGATATAACCAGCATAACACACACACAAGTTTCAATAACAAAGCAAAAAAATATAAAATTATTTTATTTTATTAGAAAAAAGTTAACACACATGTAAAAATTACAATTAGACTAAACACGCGTGGTGTAATAAAACGTCGTATGTTTTTGTTCTGTTTTCTTTCTCTTATTCGCAACGCAGAGTTGTATTTAGTTCTAAAAAATCTTATGATATTTTTTAATGAAATTATGAAATCTAATGAAACAAGTTTCATAAAATTTGCTCATAACATGCATGAAATTTCAATCAGCTTATGAATTCCTTCATTTAAGTAATGAAAACAAAATAATGAATCCGTTTCATTAATATCAGGAAGGTTATTTTTTTCAGTGTAGTAGCTGTTGTTTTTAACTACAATTTCGGTCGTTTTTGTATGAAAAAATCTCAAACAACTTTTTTTGTAGTAGTTTCAAAAAATAACTACAAAAAATATACTACACTGTAGCAATAGTTGATTTATGTAGTTGTTTTTAGTTTTTTTTCTAAAACTCGTTTTTTTCTAGAAATTTTTATTGCAAACGAATGTGTCGAGCGAGTTGGTCGTGCGGGATGCGGAAGGAATTATTTTAATACCAAATAAATAATATCTAAATAAATTAAATTACAATTTATTAAATTTAATTATAACAAAAAATATGTTTTTGGAAAAATATTCTTGAGCGAAAGAAAATAAGTGGATAAATGAGATAACAAGTGTGTATAATATAGCGCTCACATAAGCGTGCGTAAAAACCAATCGGAAAAAACCAAAATAAAATGTGTGCAGTGTTTTGTTTTCTTATGAGCGCGCCATCTTTCTTTTCTTTGTATACACAACAGAACAGGTACATACTTTTTTGAAACATTGAAAATTAATTCTTTTTTTTATAAATCAATTTTGCCAAAGCATTTCGTTTTTTTTTTATTCCAGACAAATTTTGATCAGTAGCGGTGAAAATTTTAAATGAACTATTAAAAAAACAAAGGTAAATACAATCAATTTATTTTGTTTAACATTTTATTAATATAATTTTTTTCTTCTATAATTCCAGATAAATACATCAAAAAATTGTCATCATGTCGAAATTCTATACAACCAACTGAAATGTATTGCTTTTTAAATAAATAAATATCAATCATTTAAACGTTTAAGAAATTTTTTAAATAAAATTTCAGGCAATTGTAGAAAAAACAACTGTATTAAACAGTTTTGTAGTAGTTTTTACTACATTTTGTAGTTGAAAATCAATAGTTAAAAACAACAACATGTTCAGATGTTTTTACCGTTATATGTAGTGGACGCCTTTTCAACGACAAAATGTAGTCAAAACAACTGTCTTTTGTAGTAGATTTTACCGACATACTTTTTTGAGTGAATGCAACATTTTTATCTCAGATGAAGTTCAAAATCGCAAGGGGAAGGTGCTCACTAACGTCTCCCACCACCCCCCCCCCAAAAAATGCCCCGGGATTTTTTTTATTGTTCTTTTTTACCATTTTGGAGGGTATAAAAGATTCGACAAAGCCGAATGTAACACTCTCACTTGTTTCTTTTTTTTTTTTCTTTCTTTTTCTTTTCTTTCAAATTCGATTTGAGGGGGGGGGGGGGAAATTTCCTCCCCCCCCCGTGGATCCGCTCCTGCCTGTATCACAGAATGTTGTAACTAATTTTAAAGAAAACTAATAATGATTTTGTGCTACTAATTTTTTTTCAAGACCCCATTGGGTCCCCAAAATGTCAAAAAGATGTTGATCAAAATTTTTGGACAATTTCGATCGAAAATTTGGATTAACATCTATTGGGGTCTTGGAAAAAATCAGTAGCGCCAAATCATTATCATTTTTTTTGTTAATTAGCTATTTTTTTTAGTGTAGACATTTCTCTGCTTGGGGTCTAATCTAAAATTAATTCGTATAAAAAAATTTGATATTGCAAGTTATAATTAAACAAACTCTTGCAATATTTTAATGTTTTAGCAACGATTATTGATATGTATAAAAACTAAGGTGTTTGTTTTGTTGAATTAATCTATATATATAAAAGAGTAATGTGACTGACTGACTGACTGACTGACTGACTGACTGACTGACTGACTGACTGACTGACTGACTGACTGACTGACTGACATACTCATTCATCATCGCCCAGCCCAAACCGCTGAAGCTAGAGACTTGAAATTTGGACTGTAGGTCCACCTCCTGGAATATAGATCCACTAAGGCCGGATTTTTGCCAATGTTGATTCTAAGGGGGTAAAAAGGGTAAAAAACTGTACTTTTGGTACTTTTTATATCTCCTGAAATAATGGTCATAGAGACTTGAAATTTGGACTGTCTGTTCACCTCCCGGAATATAGATCCAGTAAGGCCGGATTTTTGCCAATGTTGATTCTAAGGGGACAAAAAGGGTAAAAAACGGTACTTTTGGTACTTTTTATATCTCCTGAAATAATGGTCACAGAGACTTGAAATTTGGACTGTAGGTCCACCTCCCGGAATATAGATCCAGTAAGGCCGGATTTTTTGCCAATGTTGATTCTAAGGGGACAAAAAGGGTAAAAACTGTACTTTTGGTGCTTTTTATATCTCCTGAAATAATGGTCACAGAGACTTGAAATTTGGACTGTATGTTCAACTCCTGGAATATAGATCCAGTAAGGCCGGATTTTTGCCAATGTTGATTCTAAGGGGGTAAAAAAATGTACCTTTGGTACCTTTTATATTTCCTTAAAAAATGGTCCTAGACACTTGAAATTTTGAATGTAGGTTCAGCTCCCGGAATATAAATCTACTAAGGCTGGATTTTGCCAATGTTGATTCTTAGGGGTAAAAAGGTTAAAAAACTGTACTTTTGGTACCTTTTATATTTTCTTAAATAATGGCAATAAAAACTTAAAATTTGCAATATAGGTTTTTGCCAATGTTGATTCCACGGGGGTAAAATGGGAAAAAGTGTACTTTTGGTACTTTTTTTAATTTACTGAAATAATGGTACCTTTATAAAAAGTACCTTTTATAAAAAGTACCTTTTATAAAAAGTACCTTTTATAAAAAGTACCTTTTATAAAAAGTACCTTTTATAAAAAGTACCTTTTATAAAAAGTACCTTTTATAAAAAGTACCTTTTATAAAAAGTACCTTTTATAAAAAGTACCTTTTATAAAAAGTACCTTTTATAAAAAGTACCTTTTATAAAAAGTACCTTTTATAAAAAGTACCTTTTATAAAAAGTACCTTTTATAAAAAGTACCTTTTATAAAAAGTACCTTTTATAGAAAGTACCTTTTATAAAAAGTACTTTTTATAAAAAGTACCTTTTATAAAAAGTACCTTTTATAAAAAGTACCTTTTATAAAAAGTACCTTTTATAAAAAGTACCTTTTATAAAAAGTACCTTTTATAAAAAGTACCTTTTATAAAAAGTACCTTTTATAAAAAGTACCTTTTATAAAAAGTACCTTTTATAAAAAGTACCTTTAATAAAAAGTACCTTTTATAAAAAGTACCTTTTATAAAAAGTACCTTTTATAAAAAGTACCTTTTATATAAAGTACCTGTTATAAAAAGTACCTTTTATAAAAAGTACCTTTTATAAAAAGTACCTTTTATAAAAGGTACTTTTTATAAAAGGTACTTTATATAAAAGGTACTTCTTATAAAAGGTACTTTTTATAAAAGTACCTTTTATAAAAAGTACCTATTATAAAAAGTACCTTTTATAAAAGTACCTTATATAAAAAGTACCTTTTATAAAAAGTACCTTTTATAAAAAGTACCTTTTATAAAAAGTACCTTTTATAAAAAGTACCGTTTATAAAAAGAACCTTTTATAAAAAGTACCTTCTATAAAAAGTACCTTTTATAAAAAGTACCTTTTATAAAAAGTACCTTTTATAAAAAGTACCTTTTATAAAAAGTACCTTTTATAACAAGTACCTTTTATAAAAAGTACCTTTTATAAAAAACACCTTTTATAAAAAGTACCTTTTATAAAAAGTTCCTTTTATAAAAAGTATCTTTTATAAAAAGTACATTTTATAAAAAGTACCTTTTATAAAAAGTACCTTTTATAAAAAGTACCTTTTATAAAAAAGTACCTTTTATAAAAAATACATTTTATAAAAAGTACCTTTTATAAAAAGTACCTCTTATAAAAAGTACCTTTTATAAAAAGTACCTTTTATAAAAAGTACCTTTTATAAAAAGTACCTTTTATAAAAAGTACCTTTTATAAAAAGTACCTTTTATAAAAAGTACCTTTTATAAAAAGTACCTTTTATAAAAAGTACCTTATATAAAAAGTACCTTTTATAAAAAGTACCTTTTATAAAAAGTATCTTTTATAAAAAGTACCTTTTATAAAAAGTACCTTTTATAAAAAGTACCTTTTATAAAAAGTACCTTTTATAAAAAGTACCTTTTATAAAAAGTACCTTTTATAAAAAGTACCTTTTATAAAAAGTACCTTTTATAAAAAGTACCTTTTATAAAAAGTACCTTTTATAAAAAGTACCTTTTATAAAAAGTACCTTTTATTAAAAGTACCTTTTATAAAAAGTACCTTTTATAAAAAGTACCTTTTATAAAAAGTACCTTTTATCAAAAGTACCTTTTATAAAAAGTACCTTTTATAAAAAGTACCTTTTATAAAAAGTACCTTCCATAAAAAGTACGTTTTGTAAAATATGCCGAAAGTACACTATTGGTACTTTTTTATTTCCTGAAATAATAAACATAGAAACTTGAAATTGGAAAAGGTTCGCCTCTCGGAAAATAATGAGGTTAAAAGAAATAAAAAAGTGTACTTAATTATTTCCTGATATAATGGCCCCAGAAACTTAAAATTTGGAATGTAAAATCCTTCGTTGAAAAAAGAGATTGGGAAAAGTTTTTTTTTTTGGAAATTCCGTTTCTTAACGGGGATAAAAAGTACTTTTAATATTTGCTGAAACAATGATCCTAGATAATTGAAATATGGATTGTAGGATCCTTCGGTGAAGAAAAAACATTCTGAAAGAGGTACTTTTTTTAAATTCCGTTTCTAATGGGGGTAATAAAGTGTACTTTTGGTACTTTTTCTGTACCTATAATAATGACCTTAGAAGATGGAGATGGAATTGGAAATGAAATGGAGTAGAACGGGGAACAATATGGAATAGAGCAGGGAACAATATGGAATTATATTTTTAACTCAAATTTTTGGTGTTTAGCTTTTTTTTACTCCACATTTTTTTTTATTCCAATTTCTTTTTTCACTGAAATATTTATTCACTCAAAATCCAAAATCCCGACATAAGGGCTCGAAAATTGTCATTATATTTTTCCGCCGGAACGAAGATGATAACGTACCAGCAAAGTTATTAAAATTTTATTGTTTATATTATTCATTGAAATATTTTTTTATGGAAGACTTAAACGTCGACAAGTAAATAAAACAAAGACTACGTAGGGGAATTTTTTGAAAATCGATAGAGTAATCCTGATCCTTCTATTATCCGGAATTCAATACAACCGGTAACGAAGTACCGGGATTGTAAGCTAGTAGATAATAAATGTATTAAGTACGATTAGATTAATGTTATTTCAGTCAAAACCATTAATGTATTCCAGACATAATTTGTTTAACGCGTTCTCAGCCATTTTTTTTGTTTTAATATCAGGTTCCATCATTGCCAGCTTAACATATCCAAAGATATGCAAATCAAAAAAAAAAAACACAAGAAAATTATAGTTGGACAAGACCGACCATATGATACCCTACACAGAGTTTTCCGGAAAATGGGTTCCAAGTCCAAATATGGTCCGGTTGGATCTATCTTTCGTTAGATCTTCAATTATTGTAGAAAACACACACAAACCAAATTTGAGTGAAATTGGCTTATTTTTGTTGCCTATAGACCGATTTAAATGAATATCGGGCGAAAGTACACTTTTAACACGTACAAACAAAATTTTAAACAAATATTGCTTACTTTCATGAATTTTGAGGGATTTACTTATGTAAATATCGGGAGGATGGTTTGTATAGGGGCCACAATAATAACTGGTTGAATTCCCTAAAAATTATGAGTGGTGATTTGTGAATACAAAATACGTCTACCTATAAAATTTAGAAGGGATACCTATTAAAATCCGGTAATTAGAGTCATTTGAGCCAAATTATAAAGGGACGTTGTTTGTATGGGGACTAGGTCTAAACATGGACCGATTTTTTTTTTCAATTTCAATAGGCTTCGTCCTTGGGCCAAAGTAAATTACGAACCAATCGATTCATAATTGTGACCTGTATAAAATGCTAAATCGTCTCAGAAAGTGATTTTGAGTCGATCGGTATATTTTAACAAAAATTTAACGCGGTCATTTGACTGCACTTGGCACTTAAAGTATTAAATAAACCAAGATAACTCATATTTAACTCGACCTTGTTTGGCCTTCATTGTATTGAATAATAGTTGATTAAAATAAACTTTATTAAAATAAATGGTCAGTAAATTATTTGCAAACTGATAATTTCTTGAAAAAAAAATTTTAAAATATTAGAATCATAAATTTTAACATATTTTAAATCTGGCAATTAAAAAAATTTGTCAGGATAATCATTTTTTTATAAGATTTTTATTATTATATTAACAAGAAAAATTTATAGATTTTTTTAAGCCCTCCTACACTCATAAAAAAAAGTCCTACACTCAGAAAAAAAAGTTTGCATGAGATCTCCCATTTAATATTTGTTTACAAAAAATTGGTGGTCAGAAGAGTTGGAGATCAAGAAATGCGGATTTCTTCTACTGTAAAAATTTCGTTTTTTGTTTGGGTTGTTGGAAAAACTAGCTGATAACTGAATAAAAATTTTTGGATAATTTTTTTAAATTTTTAATGTTTGAACTTGGAAAAAATCGACTTAGAAATATTTTTAAAAAAATTTCTAGAAAATATCTATAAATTGAGAAAGATTACTCCAGCTCGAGGTCACGTTTCTTTACTAATTTTTACGATGATATTGTCAAAGTAACAATGGACAATGTAGAGACATTTTCTTAGATTCTGAAATATTTATACCCTACACCACTCTGTGGTGTATTGGGTATAATGAGTTTGTGCTGATATTTGTAACAATCCGAAATATTGGTTCTAGACCCACCTTCAAGTATACCGATAGACTCAGAATCACTTTCTGAGACTATTTAGCGATGTCCGTCCGTCCGTCCGTCTGTCTATCTAAATGTTGTGAGAACGATACTGGTTGCAATTATCAATCTATTTGGCTGAAGTTCGAAAGTTAAGCTTCATTTGGCATTAGGACGAAGCCTATTGAAATTGGAAACAATGAACAAATGACTTTAATAACCGTATTATAAAAGGTATCCTTTCGAAACTTGGCAGGTAAACATATTTTGTATTCACAAATCATTATTCCAAATTTTAAAGGAATCGGACCAGTTCTTGTAGTCCCTATACATACCACCCTCCCGATATTCACATAAATCCCTCAAAATTCATGAAAATTGGAAATATTTCATAAAAAATTTGTTTGTAAGTGTTAAACGTGTGGTTTGGTTGTTTTATCAATTCTGAATATAATTGGACCATTTTTTGACTTAGACCAATACAAAAATTTCGCCCGATATTCAATAAAATCGGTTTATTGGCAACAAAAATAAGCAAATTTCACTCAAATTTTGTTTTAATTAAAGATCTATCGAAATATAGATCTAATCGGTCCATGTTTGGACTTGGGACCCATTTTCCGGAAAACACTGGTGTAGGGTATCATATGGTCGGTCTTGACCGACTATAATTTTCTTACTTGTTTTCCTATCAAAAAAGTTTTTGAATCTCAGACATTATTTTATTCAAAAAGTCTCAGATTCTGATTTTCCTATAGAAAACGTATTAGATTCTGTTACATTTCTTCTATAGAAAAATTATAGAATTCTTAATCATTTTCCTAAGATTCTAAAACATTTTGCCAATAGAAAATAGTATCAGCTTCTAAGACATTTTTCCTATAAAGAAAAATTTGCAGACTTTAAAGTTTGAGTATCAGATTGTGAGACATTTTTCATATAGTAGAATAAGTTTAAGATTCTGAGACATTTTTTAAATAGAAAAAAATCTGATTCTGAGACATGGTAGATTCTGACATTTTGCTTATAGAAAAAGTCTCATTTGAATTATTTTTTCCTCTAGAAAAAGTCTCAAAATCTTATACTTTTTTCCTACAAAAAATTTTAAGTTTTTTCGTCAGAAAACTTTTTTATTTTTCCTATCGAAAAATTCTAAGTTTTTTTTTTTTAATTTTTAGATTGTGAAAAAAATTCAAAGTTTCCGAAACATTTTCCTATAGAAAAATTAAGAGATTCTTGAACATTTTTCCTAGAAAAAAATTCTCAGATTAGTATCCTTTTTTATACCCTCCACTCTGGTGATAGAGGGTATATATAAGATTGTCATTCTGTTTTTAACACCTCGAAATATTGGTCTAGGACCCCATAAAGTATATAAGTATATTCATGATCCTCGATAGATTTTAAGACGATCTAGCGATGTCCGTCCGTCCGTCTGTCTGTTAAAAACACGCTAACTTTTGAAAGATTTTTATATTATTATGCATTTACTTGGTCAGGTTGGTATTGCAATCCAGCGAAATCGGTACAGTGGTTCAAGAGTTATGAGCAAAAGACTAAATTTCGGCAAGGGTTTTTCGTTAATTTACGAGATAAAGAACACGCTATTTTTCGAAAGGCAAAGCTTAGCATTATACATTTTTCGTTGCCCTGGTCTGATTCGTGTTGAATTTCAGCCAAATCGGTCTAGTGCAATGGTTCCCAACCTTTGGTTCTCGCCCCACTGGGGGGCAGTTTGAATGCTACAGGGGGGCAACGAGCAAATTTTTAAGATTTTTTTTGTCAAATAAACTAAAAAAAACTGATTTTAGTCAAATTATTTAGTTGATTGTTGAAAACTTTTTCTAAAAACTTTGTTTAAACGATGATTTTAACAAAAAGTTTGCTAATCCTCACTAAGTTTTCAATTTTGAGACAAATTTGAAAAATTAATAAATTTTTCTTGAGTGAAGGGGGACATTGTAGTTTTTTTTACTTAAAAGTGGGTCATGGCGCAAAAAAGGTTGGGAACCATTGGTCTAGTGGTTCAAAAGTTATTAGCAAAACCGTGAATTTTAGATTAGTTTCACCTTAAATTCACATGTTGAAAACCTTTAAACATGTTTTAAAAACATTGGTAAGAAAATATTTCACAACGTATTTTTGTCACTCAAAAATATTTTTACACTAAAACAAAAAAAAAAAATACACTCAAAAAAATTTTATTATTTTTGACGACGAAACGTCAAAAAAAAATTTACACTCAAAAAAAAGGGCATTGTGTTGGGTATTCATAGATTCGGCCAAGCCGAATTTAACTTTTCTACTTGTTCACTTTCATTTTTCCAAATCTTCTCCTCAGAATTTTACTATTGAAAAATTCTCTAGGTTTTCCCCTAGAAAATTTCTCAGATTATTCCTATAGAAAAATTCTTAGAATTTTCCTATAGAAAAATACTTGGATTTTTCCCATAGAAAATTTGCATATTTTTCCAATAGAAAATTGACTGATTTTTCTTATAGAAAAACTTTCAGATTGTTCCTGTAGAACAACTTTCAGATTGTTCCTGTAGAAAAAAATCTCATGTTTTTCCTAAAGAAAAATTCTCATGTTTTTCCAATAGAAAAATTCTCATGTTTTTCCTATAGAAAACTTCTCATATTATTCCAATAAAAAATTCTCGTTTTTCCTATAAAAAATTCAAATAGTTTCCCTACAGAAAAGTTGTCATATTTTTCCTTTTTCTCAAAACTGTAAGATTCCGAGACTTTTTTCCTATAGAAAACTTCTATGATTCCGAGACACTTTTCCTATAGAAATTTGGAAATTTCCTTTTCCACCTCCCCTCCCCGTGAATCCTCGCCAGGGTTAAACCTAGATTTCGGTAGTCATTATCATTAATATAAATTGCAAATCGGCGTTGTAAGTCCAACTTTGTCAGTACATTTACAACACTATTACCGATAGTTATAGCGGCAGAAAAGGAAATGAGTACACTATTACCTCAAGGAAACTGTTTTATCGGTTCCTCTCATATGGCACTGCCATCCACATGTTATCATATATTTAAACCAGCCTAAAAGTATGCACTACTGCTTACGTTTTTTTATGTTGTGGGAATTATTGGTGCACCTAAAACCTTTTATACGACATTTAACACTAGAAATAATAAGTGTATGAAAAATGTTTTGTTATTTTCGCGAATGTTAAAAATGCAATTATTTCAACTATGAAGGTAAAAAAGAACAGCAAACTGATAAATTTAATTTTTAAATTATTTAAAAAAAAAAGGACGAAAATTTTGCACCAGAGAACAAGGCAATTTTCTGTCTGGCGAATTCTGATAGGGTTTTAAACGGTGACATTTTTATAGCTGTCTTGTGCTTTTTTCGGGACAAATGACAACGGTGTTGATTCAGAGGGCATAACTTCACAACTTCAAATCTTAAATCAACATAGAATCTTCGAATTACAAATAAAATTTTTGAATTACAAATGAAATCTTCGAATTACAAGTAGAATTTTTGAACTACAAGTAAAATTTTTGAACTACATGTAGATTTTTTAAATTACATCTGCTAATGGTGTAGAAGTAAAAATAGTCTGATTCCGTTAAAATTTGGAAAGATAACACTACTGAACATTTAAAAAAAACTTGATTCGACTGTGACGCGACCTTACACAGGTAACACTACGTGACAGTTTTTTGACCAAATGTATCTGACACCTACTCTTTATGTACAATTGTCCGCTGAATCCGAATATGAAGTCAGAATGGTCAAAAGTAGAACAGTTTTCGAAATATTCGAAAATAAGCGTTATTTGTGTTTTTAAAAAAGATGATGTCACTTAAATGCAAATATCTTCAAAACTATTCGTCGATTTATGTATTTATTTTTTTTTAATGAAAGATAACAAAATTACTAAAATAATCATTGAGATTGCTAGAAATAGAATTGTAGTGTTGGAAACTGTCAAAATTTATTCTGTAGAAACTATAAATATTCACATATATAAAAAACAGTTTTCATTAACAAGACAAACCGACATTTAAAATCCTACTGAAGATGACACTAACTGGGGTGTTTGAAACCGGTATAGGAAATACCAGAAATGTCTATAATTTTTAGAAATTCAATTTTTCTTCTGCATTTTTTCAACTTGAACCCTTATAACAAATATAATTAGAGCCCGTGCTCGATCTGTACTTACAGAAAAAATCAAATAATCATGGATCGTTTGTGAAGATTAGTCAAGAAATGACAGAGTTACAGTGGACAATAGTTCAAACTTCATGAAAAATTTAATGATTTTTTGCAATTTTGCTCTTTTCAAGTTATTGTTTTTAAGCCAAACAATTAAAAATTATAATGTTCTATTACATAGGACATTATTTTATTTCAATACGAACATTTTGCGCCCAACAAGACCCAGATTGGTGCAAAAATGACAAAGCTACAGAAGATTTAGTGAATTTACCTACTTTTCATTACTAACATTTAGCTTTGTATATTTACTTGTGTTTAAAAAAAATTGGGATAATTCAATTAATCTACTGTAACTTTGTCATTTTTGCACCGATCTGGATCCAATTGGGCACAAAATGTTCGTATTGAAATAAACTAACTTTCTGAGTGATAAAATTTTAAAAAATTTGATTGTTTGGTTTTAAAAAAATAAGTTGAAAAAAGCATATAACGGTAATTTTCTCGATTTTCTCGTAAATATCTCGAAAACTGTTCTACTTTTGACCATTCTGACTTCATATTCGGATTCAGCGTTCTGATTTACATAAAGATTAGGTGTCAGTCAGGTTCATTTGGTCAAGACTTTGTTGAAAATTTGTGACACAGTGTAATTGAAATTGTTTTAGTGATCACAAATCTGGGTTCCAAACTTTTCCATATCATCAAGTTTTTGAGAACATTGAGGTCATAGTTAAAAAATTCGCGGTTTTGGGCATTTTTGACAACTCATAGCTGATGAACCCTATGCACAGTGGTTTATTATCGATTTTTTTGGAAATAATTTGGCCATTCAGTAAGAGCTGGACCAATTGTGGTGAAATTTATACCGGTTATAGCTTACATAATTTCGAGCTTAAGTTTGGATGGAAGACAGCACATGCTCAATATGGGCGCCTCCAGGGGCCCTTAAAGTAGAGCACCTTTTGCATTACAATGTGCTCAAAAACAAAAATTTTATTGCATATTGAAAATTTACTTGTTAAAATTTCGCCCAAAATTTGAAAAAAAAAAAAAAAAATTTATGGGAGACCCCTTATGAAATGAAGAAATAGGTTAGGTATGTTCTGCAAAAATATTTGAGGGGGTGGGGTGGTTAAATAATGGGAAACGACAAACGACCATACATTTCACCACTCTAGGGGGAACCATGTGAGCGTTATGAGCTGATGTCCTAAAAAAATAAAAATTTTAAATAAAAAAATTCCGAAAACGGCTATTTTTTGAGGTCTAAGGTCGCGTTTCAGTAGCATTTTCGACGTTTAGTTGTGTAATTTATACACTCAAAATAATTCTACAGTAAAAGTTTTAGTAAGTGATATTGTACCAAAATCTACTAATTCGTTACTAATTTTAGTATCTTCAAAGTACTAACATTAGTAATTTTTACTGGATTTGACTAATATTAGTTAAAAATTTTAGTATTGGTTACCAATTTCTGCACTAGGTCCTTTTGGACTAAAATTAGTTAAATTTTTAGTATTGAATACCCACGTTTTTTTTTTGGGTGTAGATTATCAGTCAAATTTTGAAATGATAGTTTTACGGTTTTTAGGATTTTAAAAGGACTAGGTTTAAATATGAGGCATTCCACACCAAATGTCCAGCGAAAAAAAACATGTGTACCGTAAACTTCTGAATATGTAGTATGGATAGCCCTATATGGAAATTAGAAAATTGCGATTTTGGTTTTTCAATTTTTCAAAAACTGGGCTTTGGCAAGCAAATAACAAAATTGTTATGAAATTTAAGGTTCAAATGCGATTTTCTCGAAAAAAAAGATGAACGTGTTTCTGATTTTTTTTGTGTGGATGGACAAACATCTAAACTTTTAAAAAAATAAATAAAAAAGAAAAAAAAAAGTGGCCGGATTTTTGATAAATTTACTTTTTTAGAAAATGGAAAATTTCAGAACGGGTTCTGAAAATTTTCCAAAAAAAAAAAAAATTTTTAATCGATAGCCCATACAAAACAATATAAGAACGTAAATTTTTGACATTGTGGTGCATTCCGTTTTAATGTGATAAATATTTAATCAAGGCAACTCGCCACAAATTTTACCATTTTTCCAATATTTGACCACGCCTCCTAAGCCCAGTTTTCGAAAATTTGAAAAACCAAAAACGCAATTTTCTTAGCTACATAAAGGGCTATCAAAAAACCCTATTCAGAAATTTACGGGACACATGTTTTTCTGTAGCGGTACATTTGGTGTGGAATGTCTCATATGTAGCCCAAGTTTTTAAAATTCTGTAACCCGGATTCAGCACTCAAAAGAATAACTCTTTCAGAAAATCTGTAAAATTGCTTTCAATTTGATTTAGCAAGCTTTCAGCAGATTTTTCTGCTATAATTGATATTTTTACTAAAATATCTGTCATTCAGTTTTACAAAATAACAAAAACTTAACTTTTAATTAGTTTGCTGAATTTCAAAATATTTTTGAACGTATTTTTAACAGATTATTTTTTAATAAATAGTTTGCTGTCATTTATTAGTTTGCTGTCATTATTTTTCAAGAAAATTTTCTAAGCTTTATTTAAAGTTTTAATTTTTTTCGCAATTAAAACGATATTTTTGAACATATTTTTGAATAAAAAATTTCTAGAAAATGTCTTAGCAGATTTCTCTGCTGTTTTAACAGATTTTTCTGCTAGTTGTGTCTACTAAAATCATAAGATTTCTCATATGACTCAAAATGGGTGTATTTTCAGCAGATTTTTCTGCTGATTGGACGGAGAATTTATTTTGAGTTTGGTTAACGACTTAAGTATTTGAAGCAACGATTTTTTGATGACCTAGATTGCCTAAACAGTGTCCCATTGACATCTCTAGCAGAATACCTTAGGGAATCGTGGTGGTTTGAGGGGTAGAATTTTGTATATCTGGGGAGTAGGGAGACAACTTTAGGGGAAGCACTGTGGGCCTTATTGCCTCCGAGTGAATTCGCCAAATTGGCGGACGCACATCCAACCTAACCTGGTTAATGTATGCAAACCAGGGTTGCAAAAGTTGGTACAATTGTACCATTTTTGGTAAAATTCGAAGCTCAAAATTACAATGGTACACCAATGACTCATTTGGTACAATTTTAAATCCTTCTCAGATTATGTTTTTATCATGGAATTTACCAAGTTTATAGTTTTGATTGATTTACTGTTTCGACTGGATCCATGTTTGGCCAGATCTGAAATTGGTGTAAAAATACGTACAAACCATATTTAAGTGAAATAGGCTAATATTGTACCAATAGGCAGACTTAAGTAAATATCGGGAGGACGTTTAAACGACGGACTGGAAAACATCGCAATATTGACTCAAAAATTGATTCTGCGTCGAACGGTATATAAAGATAGCTAAAAGAGTACTTCTTTCAAAACAGTACTTCTTTCAAAAAATACATGGGGGTATTCAGAGACATACTTGCCAGACCTGTTACTGGTGGTAAAAGAGTACTTTTCTTCATTTTCTTTCTTGAAAAATACATGTATTTTTTGAAAAAAAAAAGTAATATTTTGCTACATTGCCAGGGCTGACAGTAAAATTCTGAAGACCTCTCATGTATTCTGAAAAATTTTCAAAAATTCCTCATTTTCCACCAGTACTAGGACTCTGAATACCATCTGATACACTTTTAAAGCACAAATAAAGTACAAATGTTAATTTTATAAAAATTTGTTTTTAATCAATGTTTTTTCGTTAATTTTTTTAAATTAAAATAAAAAAAAATAAAACAAAAACTAAACAAAAAAATGCTGGTACAATTGGGGTCGAAAAAGTACAATTTTGTGAGCTCGTTGGTACAATTTTGATGTACTCATTTTGCAACCCTGATGCAAACGAAATTTTAAGTGGAGTTCTAAGTAAGCTCTCTGTCAAATATATGCAGACTCGCCTTTAGGGGTGAGGTACTTCCCATGTAACGCAAATTTACAAAATGCTTAATCTTGTTCTGCTAATCATATTGTTGGCGGGATTGGACGTACCCTTTATAAATCTGGCATCCTTTGTAATAATTAAACAAATATTTTGAAATTGTATGTTTATTTATTTTGCCAATTTTTTTTTGTTTATTTTCATAAATTTTTATAAAACAAAAAATCTTAACACACAAAACATTTACCTAGTGGATTTTCATAATTCAAATTGTTTTGGCCACTTTTACTTTTGTTTTTAAAGAAATTTCAGAACTTGAGGTGTGAATGAAATTTTTAAAAACAAATTTTTTATTTTTTTTCTAAAGACAATTTAGGTCTTTAGGTTATAAAATTTATAATTATTTTATGAATGAATTATCATAGAATTTATTTACTTAGGTGATGAGAAGAGGAAAGTCGATTAATTAAAACTTGAGATGGGCACATGAGTAGATTAGAGCGTGATTCACGCGTGATCACGCGTGATTGTGACTGAATTCAATTTTACTCACGGTATTGTGAGTAAGTGTGAGTGGAAAAAAAAATGTGTGAGTGAGTGTGCGTGAGTAAGATTTAAGCGTGAGTGAGTGTGCGTGAGTCGTGGTTTATTTTCTCTTTATATTTCCTTTCGGACCAAAAAAGCAACAAAAAAATTGTAAAATTTGGTTTAACTTAAGATTTCGTCCCGAAAAAAGCAAAAAAATGTAAAATTTCGCTGAACTTAAAATTTTGCTGAAAATTTGGTAAGGTTTTTGAAATTTTCGTTATTATTTTTTTTATAACAAAGAGTTTCGTGAGTGTGAAGCTTGCGTGAGTGTGAGTTGTATTAAATTTACTCACGTGATTGTGAGTGAGTATGAGTAGAAAAAATATGCTCGTGAGTGAGTGTGCATGATTCGAAAATACCTGTCGTGAGCGTGAGTGAGTGTGAGTCAAAAATCACTCAGGTGCCCATCTCTAATTCAAAATATTAACCCACTTTGGGTTTGAATTTTTCAAAATAAAAAAATGTGTTAGAATCATAGAGGAATAAAGTAAAGAGATTGTAATTGGTTCAACTCTCTTTTTTTTCTCTCACGCGAAATCTGTCTGGGATCAAGTAAAATTTTTGGATTTTCGAAGTCATGAAATTTGTACTTTATTTGCACTTTTAATATTTTTTTTTAATTATATTGAATCATTAACATTTTAAAGGTACCTACAGACGACGCAATATTATGTACAATATTCAATTATATTGAAGGTGTGGGGGTAATATTGACGATTGTACAATGGTCAATCTTACCCACACACCATCAATATAATTGAATATTGTACATATTATTGCGTCGTCTGTAGGTACCTTAAGAACGTAAATTTCATAAATTTGTTTTGTTTAAAACAATATAAAAGTGTTTTTTTTTTAAGAAAACAAAAAGCCTTGTTTTCAATTCCTCTTTCAACCTTCATTCTATTAATCCAGGCAGTTAATGTATGAGTGTTTGAGGTGCATTCCTACCCCCTGTTAGAATCTGATTTTTTTTTTTTTAACAAAAAATTTTATAGATCCTTGTAGTTTTTCTATACTTTTTGTATTAAAAAAATGTGTTAGAATCTAATAATTTTTGTTTTAAAACAATATCTCAGAAACTCTCATTTTGCTTAAAAAAATTTCTGAATCTGACATCTGTCAGAATCTAAAAACGCTTCTGTAGAAATAAATTGTATTGAATGAGTCAAAAAAAAAAAAAAAACTGAAAGTTTTTGTAAGTGGCGGTTGACATTTTACATCAGCACACATAGACTCTGAGGTCCGTTGTGGTACCACGAAACGGTAATGAGATTCCTCTACTAGTCCCCGTCATTAAACCAATTTGAGTTCCTTATAAAACTCCTATAATATTGAATTTTGACGTCCGACAAATCTGAAAGATCGTGTAGCTCCCTAGATCCCAGTGAAGCAAGTCTCTGAACAGAAAATGTTTTTCAGAGACTTGCTTCTAAAAATGTATTGAAAATTTGAAATTTGAAAAAACTTTTGTTAAAATAGACCTTTTATTTTTCTTTGGTACGGGCCAAAGTATTTTTCTAAAATCTGAACTTTAACAAAAAACTCTGTTTATTATCTGTAAAATAAAGATTACAAAGTAAAAAGTAAAATTACAGATATAATTTTGTTTTTCGGTCACAAGAAAATACAAAGCATTTTCTTAAAATCTGTATTTTGGCAGATTACTTTGTCAAATATTTTTTATTAAAATTACAGTCATCCGTCAAAATCTCTCCTCTTGGAAGCGATATCATCACATTTCAATTCTGTTGGAACCTTTAAGGTAGTTTTCAGTCTTGCAAGCTCATCGGTTTTACAATTCCTTGGAATGTCTGTGTGTCCTGTACCTAAATGAGTCGTATGTCAAACTGCTCGGCCATCTCATTTAAAGACGTAGGGCAGTAAATGGCAAATTTTGTTTTCAGAAACATTGACTAGTCGTAAAGTGGCACTCGAAAAGGCTCATAAAGACAGCACATTTCACATTTCGTGGTCTTGTTATCTTCTTAAAGATCGCGCTATGGCCACAATCGCAGCTCCTACATTTCAGTGTGCTATTAAGTCGAATTGCCGACGTAGTCAAATGCTGCCTACCCAATATGTCCAATGGCAGGCGCGGATTTACGGGGGGTGGGGGGGGGGGGGGGGGGGTGAAAGGGGAAAATGAAAAAATAATCTTCCTATGAAAAATGTCTAAGAAACTTAAAGTTTTTCTAAATCAAAAATGGCTCGGAATTTTTCTTTAGGAAAAAAGTCTCTGAATATTAAAATAAATATTTTCTTTATTTTCTATATTCTAATTTTTCTATATTTTCCTATAGGAAAAGAGAATTTGAAAATTTTTCTATAGGAAAAATTTGAGAATTTTTCTATAGAAAAAATTTTAGAATTTTTCTATAGGAAAAATCTAAGAATTTATCTATAGGAAAAATTTAAATTTAAAAAATTTCCAATAGTATAAATCTGAAAGTTTTTCTACACTAAAAAAAAAAAAGTGAACTAAACTCTGGGAAAATTAACTAAATTTTGAGAAAAAGAGGGAATGATTTGGCTCCAAAGATTTTTTTTCTTGGTTTTAGTTCATAATTTTCCCAAAAATAAGGAAAACAAAGTTAATTAATTTTAAGCCAATTTTAACTAGAAAATGGGAAAAATTATATTACACTTAAGTTCATCTACATTTTAAAACTGGATTGGGTCTAGACCCTGGACGCATGGGTTCGGACCCCATGGGTCCAGACCCATGCTGTGTACACAGATTACTGGCCATTGTACTCGCACAGGTACAGAAAAACACTCATATTTGAAATGCCATAAATCTACTAAGGAATGATTTTTTCAGTGTTTGTTTTGATTTTGTTTTATGTGTACTCTAGACTGGGTCGACCATAAAGGAGAAAAAAAAAAGTTCCCATTGTGCGGGCTTAATTTTAAAGCTTACCTCGAAAAAGTTCCATAGGCAAAATATTAGATTTTTAGGTCGCGATTTGGTACCGCCGAAATCGTTTTTTGTTCATAGCTTTGTCAGTTGATGTCCGATCGTTTTAAAAAAAAAAATTTTAGAAAGTCCTCAGCGAGTACTAAAGTTGACTCATATCTGGTTTTAACCTCAGAGGTCATCTTCTTGTTATGATTGTTAGTTTCTCATCTTTCTACCCACTTAAATGATTTTTATTTTTCCATTAAATTATAGCACTAAAAAATTCATGAAATTCTTCCCTTGGAAGTATTCAGTTAAATTTATTAACAAAAAAGTTACATTTGATTTAAGATATACAATATAAAGAAAATTAGAAAAAACACTTGTTATTATGTCTTTAAACTACATATATTTAATTTTTTTAGTTTGTATTTAAATCCATACGAACAAGTGTTTTAAATCTTTTTCTATGGAAATTTAAAATTGAATGTAACTTTTTTGTTAATTAATTTGAGAGGGTACTTCTAAGGGAAGAATTTCATGAATTTTTTAATGCTATAATTTAATGGAAAAATAAAAATCATTTAGGTGGGTAGAAAGCTGAAAAACTAACACTCATGACACGAAGATGAGCTCAGAGGTCAAAACCAGATATGGGTCAAATTTAGTACTCGCGGAGGACTTTCAAACAATTTTTTTTTTTAAACGATCGGACATCAAATGAAAAAGTTATGAAGAAATAACGATTTCGGCGGTACCAAATCGCGACCTAAAAATCTTATATTTTGGCTATGGAACTTTTTCGAGGTAAGCTTTAAAATTAAGCCCGCACAATGGGAACTTTTTTTTCGACCCGGTCTAGTGTACTCTGCTTAAGAAAAGCACATTGAAAAAGCAGCGGCAGAAAATAACGGTACTTCGAATTTTGCTTTGTTTTGTTTGGCCTTTTCTAGATTTGAGCATTTTGGGTAGGTCAGTGATCATTTGACTCGGTCAAAAGTGTGTCGCATATCAATTAAAAGTGTTTGCACTTGATTTACAAATAAAAAGCCTTGTGTTTTTCTAATTTGAAAAAAAAGTTTAAAAAAAAAGTGAGGTAAGTTTGAAAAACAGTGTACTCGCTTGGGTACAATGGCTGATAACGTATGTATTTTGATTAGATTTTTTATATTATATTTTTCTAGATTTTTTTTTTTCGAATTGGCATGGCTTTTGAAAGCATCAACCCATCAATCTTTTATGGCAGAAGATTTAATAATCTCGACAGCGCTTTGGATTTTGTGGAAGGGGCTTCTCATCATGATGTTTTTGATGTTGCGTATATTCCACCAGATGCAGATATAAATACAGATGAGGAGGAAGGCGATGCTGGGGATCTTATCGCTAACATCATGCCGCAAGATATTCCGGGTGATATAGAGGTTTTTTTCAGCAGCGATAGCGAAGACGATGTACCCCTTCAAGAGCTGCGTCGCAGAATCCAGCATTCAAAACCAGCTCATAACTCTCCCAAATGGTCAAAAAGAGAATGTTCCATTGAAATGTCAAATACAACTTTTTTTATGCACAACAAGAACGAAATGATATCAAAGTTAGGAGGAATGTCGGAGCTTGAAGTGTTCGAAACTTTGTTTGATTCTGAAGTTGTCGATTATATCGTTGATCAAACTCGCCTTTATGCTTCACAGTGTAATGCGCATAATGCCATCGTCCGGCACTACCTTTGAACCTACACGCAACCATCAACATCTAAACGATCGGTTGCTCCTAGTGTAGCAGTTACTGCTGAAAACCATTTTCCGAAAAGAATCGAAAAACCGTTACGCTGTCGTCAATGCCACAACCGAATAAGATGGACTTGCGAACTATGTGACGTAGCACTGTGTGTAGAAAAGGATTGCTTCAAAAATTTTCAAACAAAAAAATAAACACATATGAATACATGCATTGAGCCGTTGTACCTGCTTGGGTACAGCTTCAAAAACCTTCAAAATACATTTTTTTTTTTTTTTTCATATTTTTTAAGTTCTTTATGTTCCTTTCATTTAAACTAAATAAACCAGGGTTGGCAACCGATTCCCACCTAGAATAACGGTATTTGGCTATTGTACCTCAACCAATAAAGATAAGAACATTTTCAAAAGCAATTATGAAAGCTGATGAAATTTCTAATACTTTAAATGTGTCACTTCGTGTTTCTACCGGTTCGTTTTCGAAATATAGGTCAATACCTTTATAAAACCGTTTGAAACGGTATTATAACGGTATTGGCCTATATAACTAAAACGAACCGGTAGAAACACGAAGTGACACATTTAAAATACTAGAAATTTCATCAGCTTTCATAATCGCTTTTAAAAATGTCCATATCTTTATTGGTTGCGCTACAATAGGCAAATACCGTTATTCTAGGTGGGTATCGGTTGCCAACCCTGAAATAAACAAAATGAATTATTTTTAATTTTAAAGACTGTTGGCTTTTAATGGGTTAAGAATCGTGGTAATGTCAGACGAGAATTGCAGATGGTGGATGAATCTGTTGAGAACAGGCGCGGATCCAGCTCTTGGGTTTTGTATTTGAATCACTGGTTAAGGTTTTTTAGTGTTCAACTATTGTTAATTATGATTTTTTCTATGGAAACATTTTAAAATTTCAAAAATTTATTCCTATAATAAAAAAACTAAAATGTTTGATATTTTGAAAAATGCCTCTTCAAGAAATTTTCGGGTTCTAAAGCATTTTTCTGGCAGCAAAAGACCCAGATTCTGACATAATTTTCTAATAGAAAATAAGTCAGCTTGGAGATATGTTTATTCATAAAAAGTTTTCTGATTTGGAAATTTGTCCGAGTTATTTTCTTAAAGAGAAAGTTTATGACTCTGAGACGTTATCCCAATAGAAAAATTCTGCGGTTCTAAGGCATTTTGATACAGAAAAGCTATTAAAAATATTTTGCGTAGGTTTATTCTAGCTCGAGGTCATTATTTCCATTACTTATTAAAACCAGGGTTGGCAACCGAAACGAATAACGGTATCGGTAACGGTATTGGTATTACATATTTTTTATATCAGTAACGGTAAAGGTAACGGTATTTTTGATTATTTCGGTAACGATAAACCGTTACCGAAACATCGATACCGGTACGTACCGGTATTATGAAAAAATTTACCCAAAGTGTTAAAAAGTCACAACTTTGTTAAAAACACGTAAAAAATCAAAAATGTATTTAATAAAATTAAAAAAACTGTTAAATTAAGTGCATTTTTAACTATACTAACTATTAATTACACTACTAAGCATCGAAAATGCGACTGGGACGCGACCTTATACACTTAATAACAATAGTTTTGCTGGTCAAAATCCATTCTCCAAACTTTTCCATCACTTCAGGTTTCTGAGAAATTAGAGGTCAAAGTTCAAAAAAAGTTCATAGCGGATGAACCCGATGGGATGGCGGCTTCAAAACAAAAACGAGGGTGAAGCTCTTTAAGATTCAGAACTCATTTGGTCAGTCGCCTTAACCCTTTGGGCACCAATTGTCTTTCAATGACGTCGGGGAAAATACCTTACAATTAGTGCTCCAACGGTTAAAGCGATTGATCAAATGAGTTAAACATCTTAATGAGCAATGTTTATGATTAACCGTTGACTTATTTTTAAGTCGTCAGCACATCGAGTTCATCCGCTATGAGTTGTCAAATAATTCCGAATACGCGGTTTTTTGTATCTAAAATTTCTCAAAAACGTGATGTAATGGAATCTTATACCCTATTCACACTTACAGTTATAAACCGTTTTTAGCAATTATTTTTAGCATTTTCTGTCATTATACTGTAATAGAATAAAGAAAGTGCTAAAAATATTGCTGCTAAAAACGATTTAAAACTGTACGTGTGAATAGGGTATTATCCACCGGATTTGTGGCCAAAAAAATAATTGCAATCATGTGCATAAGGTGACGTTCCATTCGTATAAAAGTTTTTTTTTCGTATGATTTGAAGCAGAAAAAATTGTTTTTTGAACTAAGACATCATTGATTGACAGTTGGTGCCCTAAGTGTTAAGGCAACTGTCCAAATGAGTTCAGCATCCTTAAGAGCAATGTTTAAGATTTACCCTCACTCAAAAAATTATGTTAGTAAAATTAACTGAAAATGTCAGTTAAAATAACTACTTTGTTAGTTGCTTTGGGGTCAACTACTTTTTCAGTTAAATCAACTAACAATGTAAGTTATTTTAACTGACAAAAAAACAACTGACTTATGTAGTAAAAACTACTTACATTTGTAGTCAAAACGACTAACATGTAGTAAAAATAAAATAATCAATTTTATATTTTTTTTTTAAATTTTCAAAAAAAATGAAGACCAAATTTTTTCAAATTTTTTTTTTTTAAAGTTGTGAAAAATAAAAAAACGAAAATTTATTTTTATTTTTTGGAAAAAATACTTTAAAAATTTTTGAGAGAAAAAAAAAAAATACTACTTTCAATAACTGTTACTACATTACAGCCCTTTTTTGTTAGTTATTCAAAAAAACGACTTAAAATAACTAACAGAAATAGTTGTTTGATATTTTTCATACAAAAACAACTGACTTTGTAGTCGAAAACAACTAACTACTGTAAAATATACAAACAACTTACATGTAGTAACTTACATAATTTTCTGAGTGCTTGACTTATTTTGAAGTCGCTATCACATCGGGTTCATCCGCTATGAGCTATCAAAAATGTCAGGGGGAAAACAGAGCAAAACAAATTAGCAACGCAAAAATGTTACAGAAAGAAAATTTTCGATTTTTTTAAAGCGACAATTATTTTTTTGTTATGCTGTTTGTTTTTCAATAAAATTAATTTTTTTTTTTTTAATAAAATTTTTAAATTTTTTTCAAGAAATTTTTCTTAAAAACGTGACAGCTAAATATTTATGTAAAATTATCAAAATAATCATCAGATTTTTTATCATTTGAAAATTTTTTAGTTTTAATCGTTTAAATTAGACAAAAATTAAACAAAAATTGACATAAAAAAATGTTTGTAAAATTACAAAATAATAAGTTTTGAACAAAAAATATTTTAAAGTTAGCAACCAGAGTCAGTAAAAGTACAAAAAAAAAATCCGCCAACAACAACTCCGCCAACAACACTTCAGCGATTTGGTACAATTCAGGTTTATCTCTTCTTTCATCTTCCTACTAAAAAATGTTTACATTACGTGGCACTCACTTTTCTTAAATTGAGAATGTGATAATTGGTTGGACCGATTTCCACATATTCTTTGTCAAGATTTAGTTAATTGCGAATGTGACATTGGTGGGCCGATTTCCTAATTATTTTTTGTCCATATAACAATGCGAATAGTAGATTAAAAATATTTTACTTTGTTTTTATCCGTATTTTATGACAACCGAAACAAAACCGATATAATACCGGTAAAAATCCGAATAAAGGTAATGATTTTTTATCGGTAACGGTATTTAAATATTTTTATTTCGGTATTGGTAACGGTAACGGTAGTCAAAATTAAAGGGTTTTTAATCGGTAACGGTATTGAAAGGGTAACGGTAGCCAACACTGATTAAAACTGTCATGTCTATGAGAATAGCATAGTCATTCTATGAGAATAGCATAGTCTAAATAAGTAAATGAAATAATCACCTAGAGCTAGAATAAACCTACTAAAAATATAATATTTTAAAGGTCAAATGTAACGATTTTTTTTTAATAAAAATTAATCTGAATTTATACAAAAATTTTTAAATTCTGATACACCTTCATATAGAAAATTCTCAGATATTTATGCAATTCTCACACCAAAAAATTTCTATATTTAGAAAAAATTTTCGTAAAGAAATATTCTCAGATTTGGTGATTACACAGGGCAACACTTTTTTTTTGCCCGGGTTCTGATAGCTAATTTTGGGTATTAGGGGTACGCTGATTTCAAATCTGATTCCAAAAATGCTCTTACTTTTGTTGAGTCATCTTTAGTTTTTAAGATATCGCTAAAATAAAATTTTTAAATTTATGATCTCTTTAATTTTGTCTGAATATTTATGCCCTTTTTAATAACTCGAAAACTAAAGCTGTCAGAAAAAAGCTAATACCAGTTTTGAAATCCTGGCATCCAATATAGTTAAGTTCGTGTTTAAAACTGAGGCACTAACATTTTTTTGAAAATTATAGCCAAGCAAAATTGGTAAAAAACGCACTTTTTGGACTCTTTAACAGCGATTTGCTCGCGAACGCGAGCTGATGGAAATAATTGGATAACAGATTCGGAATCAGCACACTAAAATCCATATAAATCAGTTGTCAAAGGTCAGGCAAATTGAAAAAGTTCAAATTTTGTGAGCCTGTGTCATTTTCCCATTAAAAACTTCTTAGACTCTGAAATATTTTTTCTATTCTATTTTTCTACAAAAAAGGTTTAAGATACCGAAACGATCTTTCAACACCTACATTTTTAGGGTTTGAAAAAATATTCCATAGAAAGTACCTGAGATTAGAAAAATTTAAGACTTTAATGCTTTTTAAAATTTTTGGAGGCAATTTTCTAGATTCTGTGACATTATTCTATTAAAAAAGTTTTGTTTTCTGAGAAACTTTTCCCTAGAAAATGTCTAAGATAGTCAAGCATTTTGTGAGACATATTATCATAAGAGAGTCTGAGAAATGTTTTAGTTTCTGAGTCATTTTTCCCATAGAAAAAGTCTCTGAAATTTTACCTACAAAAAAGTCTTGGATTCTGAGACATTTTTCAAATTAAAAACAAATTCGGAATCTAAGACCTTTTTAGATTCTGTGATATTTTTCTAAAATTCTCAGAATATTTTTTCAAAAATTTTCAGAATCTAAGACATTTTTTATAGAAAAATACTTGGATTCTGAGTTATTTTTCCTATCGAAAAGGTCATAGATTTTAGAATATTTTTTTAATATTTTCCTTCTGAAATCTGAATTTTTTTTCTAGGACTTTTTTCCTATAGAAAAGGTATCAGCTTTTCCTATTAAAAAGACTAAGATTCTGACAATGAGACATCTTTTTAATAAAAATAATCTCAGATTCTGATAGATTTTACATAGGGAAAATAGTCTCAAATTCTGAGACATTTTTCCTAAGGAAAAATACTTAGATTCCGAGACAGATTTTGTATAATTTTTCCTTTAGAAAAAGTCAAAGTTCTATTGCATTTTTTGTATAAAAAATTCTCAAATTTTCCCTGAAGAAAATTTTCTTATTTTTCCTACAGAAAAATTTTATTTTAATTTTACTTTTTTTCTGTAAAAAAATTTAAGATTTAAAAACATGTTTGTTAAAGAAAACTTATGAGATTCTTGAAAATTCTAGAAAAAATTCTCACTCATGATTTCATTTCCTCTATTTTTTTTACCCAGAAGAATTGTCAAATTTTCAATATAGAAAATTCTTAGATTTTTCCTATAGAAAAACTGTTAGATTTTTCATATAAAAATTGTCCAAATATTAAGATTTTTGCTAAGAAAAAATTCTAAGAAAAGTTCTCAACTTTTTTCTATAGAAAAATTCCCAAATTTTTCATTTAGAAAAATTAAAAAAATTTTCGTCTAGAAAAATTCACAAATATTTCGCCTGTAAAAATTTTTGTATTTTTTATAAGGAAAAGTTTAATCACATAGACAAATTAAAAAATTCTTAATTTTTCCCTTGAAAAAATTTTCTCAAATTTTTTTCATATAGAAAAATTTTAACATTCCGCGACATTTTTTCTATAGAAAAATTTGAGTATTCTTTAAAATTTTTTCAGATCTGTGGACATTTTTCATAGATTTTTTTTTCAGATTATTTCCTTTTCAATTTCCTTTTTCCCTCTTCTTTTCTTTTCTTTCCCTTCCTTTCTTTTTTCTTTTTTTTCTTCCGAATTCGGTTTGGGGGGAAAATTTCCTTTTTTCCCCCCCGTGGATCCGCACCTGGTTGAGAACAACTTTAGTTTCCTATGTTTCGGATCTTATATTTTACAGGATTTTCAGGACCTACGGGGTATAAACCCTTGGCTACCAATATCATTCATTAAACTGTCGAATTGGAAACAAATTTTGAACAGAGAGAAGGAGAACAATAGCAGGAATCATAATGGGTCAAATCTTGGCCTCTTTGGATGTTATTCCCAAAATTTTATGTTTTTGGAAATAACATCTCACTTACCTTCAAGATTCAATTGACCATTTGCGAATTTCAACTTATCTTTTTCAAATTTCATATAGGTTTGGTTAGGTTAGAGGTGGCGGAGTCAAAGACTCCTCACATAGACCGGATGGTCCATAGCGAAACCACAATAATTCCTCAGCGACGCTGATAGAACGCATTTGTCCTCATCGCGAATTGTACTATTTGCCTTAGGTCGACATTCGAAACCGTTTCCAAGCTCTCGAAGTCATGTCTGCCTAAAATGTGCAGTCGGGTTCTGGCCAAAGCAGGACATTGGCAAAGAATATGTTCGACCGTTTCTTCAGTGTTAGGTTCATCGCAAGTTCTACAGCTTGCATCAGAAATAAGTCCCATCTTCTTTCTATGATAACCTATTAGGCAGTGCCCGGTGATCACTCCAGTAAGTACACGGCAGTTCCATCTAGTGAGTGAGAGTAAGTATTCAGTTTTTCTTAGATTGTAGCATGCCCACAATCTTCTACTGATCGCACTTGTTGTTAGCTCTCTCCACATTGCAGTGTTTTGAATGTCGCGTAGCGATCTGAAGTGCTGGATTGGTGGATCAATATGCACAGAAATACCAATACCATCTGCACCTTGTTTCGCGAGCTCGTCCGCTCTCTCGTTTCCTTGAATACCTATGTGACCTGGTACCCATATTAGTTTCACCTTGTTCATACTCCCTAAACTTTGTAAGTTCTCGAAGCCAAATTTCATATGATATTTTTCGAATTTTAATAGATCTTTTTCGAATTTTAATTGGAATCTTCGAATTGCAATTGATTTTTTCGGAATTTCTTAAGAAATATACAATTGATCTTTTCAAATATGAACTGTTCTTTTCGAATTATGGTGTTTTTTTTTTTAAATCAAATCTTGAAATTCAATTAATATTTTCTAATTTTCAATTGATTTATGTACCCAAAAACGAGAAACACGTACCGAAAGCGGACCGTGAACGGACCTTTTTCTTGGTATGTTTATTTCTTTCCTAATTTTTTTTCATTTCGCCGCTAGTGCTTAATATCAATATGGGATTAATGCTAAAATTTATCTATATAATGTGCGATTAAATACTTGTATTTATTATTAACTTTCCATTCTAGAACATTCAACACCTTTGGTTCTTGTCAAATAAACACTTCATATTTCGTTTTTGCAAAAAAAAAAATATTAATATTCATTTTGCAAATTAAATTGAATTAAATACCGACAATTAATTTCAACTTTTACGTCATAAGATGAAGAATTTTTTTTCTTGATTCAAAGAAATTAACAAAAAAAATATTTTTCAAAATTGTTTTAATAAACTTCATCTTATTAATGAACTTTTTTTTTAAGTTTTGTTTATATAAATTGAATAAAGAAATTACTTTATATATTTTTATTAACTGCTGAAATCTATGCAATTTGGGATTTTTTTTTTAACTGACAAAATGGGAAAGTGAAGAAATATTTAAAAAAAAAAATAAATGATCATCATCATTATTATTGTGGAAATTGGAAATTAAAAAAAAAAAATCAAAAATAAAATTATTTATAAATATCTATTCATATTTGTTTGAAATCAGTGAATTGCTAAAATTATCCAAATTGTTTGTAAACAATTAAAGAATTTAATTGCTGTAGTTTGCGTAAATGAATTTTGTAATAAACCATATTCATTGACTGGCTGACTGGCTGACTGTATTTATAAATGAAAAGTATTTTCAAAAATATTATCTATAGATTTAATTGCAAATTATTGTTGAAATATTTAAGTCAAAACAAAAAAAAATTTTGCAAAAATCACGTGGTCTATTACAAATAAACTAATTTCAATTAATTATTCATCCACCTAGAAGAAAGAACGGAATTCTGAAGTTTCACAAGGAATGGGTAATACCCTACGTTCCTTTTTACTAGGGCTACGTTTTTCATGCACTAAATCGAAAATATGCGGCTAAAATAAACGCTACACTCAAAAAAAAAACTTTATAAAATTACAAGAAAAGTTTGTAACTATTTTTTTTTTGCTACCTCCTATTTGACAAAAATTCCTTGTTATTTTACAAGCTTTTTACCAATAATTTTGTAATTTTACAAACTTTTTACCAACAAATTGTAAATTTACAATTTTTTTGACGCGATAAAATATACAAGGAGGTTTCGTGATTTTACAAGATTTTTACCAATAAAATTGTAAATTTACAACTTTTTTGAAGAAATAAAAGTTACAAGAAATTCTCGTAAATATATTAGATTTTTTTGGCAAAAAATCTTGGAAATCTGTAAAATTACTACAAAAACTGTAAAATTACAAAAAAATGTAAATTTCGATGGAAAATTATTTGTTAAAAAAGGAAAACTGTCAAATATTGGTAAAATAGGATTATGAGACTTTTCCTAGTAATTTGACAAGATTTTTTTTTTGAGTGTAAGAAATTCAAAATATGCACTTAAAGTTAGAAAAATTAGCAATAAAAATACATACGAGGGCAAATCAATAATTCCGTGACTTTTCGAATGAAACAGAGTTTTTTTTTTCAAAAAAACATTTATTTTTCAACATAATCTCCGTTTAGCTCAATACACTTATTGTTAGTCAAACTTTTCTCCAATTTTTGCATCCTTTATAAAAAATAGGATTTTTCAAGGTCGATCAAATAGGCATTTGTTTGATCAATAATTTCATCATAAATCCTTTTCCACCGAGCCATTTCTTTAGGTTTGGACTAACACTGGGACACTGGGGACTAAAACTGGAGGAAATGGCAGATGAGGTACAAATTCGTAGCCCAATTTATGTAATTTTGCCATTGAGACTGCACACGTGTGCACTAGGGTTATGACTTTTTTTTTGCGACATCCTCCATTCACGGAATCGTGTAGGGCATGGAAAAATACTAAGAAATATGCTTATGATTTTTCCCGATCGTGAAAAAAGTTCACGCACCAAAAGCATTGAAATTTTATGTAAACAATTTTTTTTTTTAAATTAATAAAAGTGATAACTAACTAAATTTTTTGCAGAAAAATGCAATAATAGCGCGAATTGGTCAAACTTTCATCTCCAAAATTGTGGGTAACGGTTTTGTAAGCAGTGAACCACAAAAACTTGGTTATTAAGAGAAAAGTGAAACTTTAATAAAATAAATAAAAAAATCGTATATACAAAACTTCAATGCATTTGGTGCGTGAAGTTTTTTCACGATCGCGAAAAACTAAATTAACAGTTTTTATTTATTTTCCATGCCCTACACGATTTCGAGGATGGAGGTTGCATATTTGCAAAAAATGCAAAAAGTACTAACCCTAGTGTGCACCCGAGCTTTATCTTGATGAAAAATAACTTTTTTCTTGGTCATATGGGGTATTTTTCTTAAATTCTCGTTAAATCGGTCTAATAAGTTGGCATAATATTTATTGTTTTTCCCTTTTGAAGATAATCGATGTGGAAAATTGTCACACGATTACGTTTATGGTCAATTGAGAACAAACGCGGCACCCTTCTTGCAGACAGGTTTCTTAAACCCAGCAGATCATTTAAAATCGAAACCACAATGCCATATGAAATGCCTATGGCATCAACAATCTCACACCATATCTTGGAGTTTTTCGACATTTTCGGGTGTATTGACCTCAATTGGCCGTCCAGAACGTTCAGCGTCATTTGTACTTGTGCGACCACAACGAAAGTCAGTAAACCACTTTTTACCATTGAAATCGATGGTGCAGAGTCCCCATAGTATTTATCAAGCTTTTCCTTGCTTTGATTGGCGGTTTTTTTCTCAGAAAAAAAAAATTTAATTAGCACTCGGTATTCACTTTTCCATTTTTAAAAAAAAATCTACGAGGTTGTAGGTTTTGAACAGATGTTAAACGCAAATTAAATGACGGAACATGCTCAAAACTTGACACTACTGTCATTTCATATAACTTTGATGCATTTCAAAAGTCACGGAATTATTGATCCGACCTCGTATTCCGGACCATTTATCCATTAATTTCTATTTTGTGCCGTTGTTTTGGCTGTTCTAGGCTTGATTCTTCATTCAGTTAGAATTTTTTTGATTGTATTTTGCCAGGTAGTTCTTCTTCTCTCTCTGCTTCTTGTACCAGTCGGTCTTGCCACTAAGTTAGAGGTTTTTGAAAGCGATTCTTAAGGCCAGATCTTTTTTTAAAAAACATTTACTCCAGGGACTTGACCGCGGCTTGTATGGCGGAATAGAATAGATGTTGACTGTGGTTGTAGACAAGACTTTGCAACTAAACCAGTCAGCCACTTCCTTTATTGCCAGAATCTCTGCCTGGTAAACACTGAAATGATATGGAAATCTTCGAGCCAGGATCAATCGAAGCTCTTTCAAATAGACTCCAAATCCCACTTGTTTGTGCAGCCTCGATCCATCTGTGTAAAAATTTATGGTGGCTCCACTACCCGGAATGTCCCCCAACCAAGACTCTCTGGATAGTATCATAGTGGTAGAGTGGCGCTCCAAAAGGCTCATAGATTGAGCACAGTCCACATTTTGTGGTATTTTTATCTTCTTCAAGATCGCGCTATGGCCACAATCGCTGCTCCTCCATTACAGCGTGCTATTAAGTCGAATTACTGACGTAGCCGCATACTGCCTACCCAATATGTCCAATTGTATCAGGTGAAGGAGGATTTCTAATGCAGCCGTAGGTGTAGTGCGAAGAGCACCAGTGATGCACATCGACGCCATTCTCTGTACCTTCGTGATAAAGAAACAGTTCGCTTTTGTTTCTAAATCAGGCCACCAGACAATGATTCCACACAGCAGAATTGGACGCACCACTGGTGTATAGATCCAATGAACGAATTGAGGGCTAAAACCCCATCGTTTTCCAATGGCCCTTTTACAGGAATAAAAAGAAATCGTTGCTTTCCTCACCCGTTCCTCAATATTACGCCTGAAATGCAACTTCCTATCCAGAAATACTCCAAGATACTTGGCTCCATCTGAGAAGGTGATTTCAGTGCCGTCCAGAGAAAAAGGATCAAAAGCAGGAATCTTATTTTTCCTTGTAAACAAAACAAGTTCCGTATTAATTGGATTAACTCCCAGACCACAGCCTCTTGCTCATTTAGACAGATCTTCCAGAGAATCCTGAGACCTCAATGTTGGCAGCTGTTCCCCTTAATTGCTATCGCGACATCGCATATGCGACATGACAACCACGTGCTTCTAGAGATAGCAGCATTGAATTCAGTGCCAGGTTCCAAAGAAGCGGCGAAAGAACACCTCCCTGTGTTATGCCCCTATTGACAAATCGAGATATGACAGACGCTCCCAATTCTAACGTTATACGTCCATTGGCAAGAAGATTTTCCACCATTAAAAATATCACATGCCTCACTCCTAGACCAAACAATGCCACAATTATCGAGTTTGGGATGACATGCTTAAAAACCCATCTCTATATCAAAAAAAGCCAACATACTCCATTACCTAAGGCGATCTCAAGATGGTACCAACGAGCTCATAAAGAGCTGTTTCCGTAGATCTGCCCTTGCTGTATGCATGTTGCCTAGTCAAAAGCAACCTCGGATTAATTACTCTACACAAATATGAGTCTATCATTGGTTCCATTGTTATAAAGTCGATAATAGACTAATAAGTCTGAAATCCGTCGGAACTGTGTGGTAGTTTTTCCCACCTTTCGGTAACAAGATTTAGTGGTGTAGGGAACTAATCATATAACCACAGTCTGCTGAGATTTTTCAATTATAAATAGTTTTGTTATTGTTAATAAGAACATACAAATCAATTTTACTCATTTCACCAGCGATCATCAATATATCAATGAGTATATTAAGAAAAATAGAAATTTAAATAAAAAAAAGAAAATTCAAAACAATAGTAAACACATTTTATTTTTTTTTTAAATTCAGAGTATTTCTTTTGTTTTAGCAAAATTCAAATAAATATCTTCCAAAGAATATCAATCAATGGAGTTTTTCCATATTCCTACACATAAGTATATAATACAAATGCTAATATAAACAACATAAGTAGTATGTAGTAGCAAAAATCCCCTTAACATTAATGACTAAATCATGGTATTTTCACCGCAATTCTGGAAAAGAGTGACGTCAATGTTGTGCAGTCATCAGTTTATTATCTTTTATTATTTTTACCCCATCAATTTTGTAAACATTTTTCTGTTTGTTTTGGTTAAATTTATTTGCCGGTTCGATTAAGTTCAATTGCTTAATAATAACTGCAAATGTATAATGAATTTAAAATAGAATTATGTACTCAGAATTTTGTTTTAGATTTTAGTAAAGTGGAAAATATTTGTTATAATGTTAATCAGTGACGTTATTAAGGTATTTTTATATGGAATTCATGGAATAATGACTCAATAACCGACTTTAAGTCTCATATATTTGTATGGCGATCCTGCAGCTCTTTAACTTTCTTTTTCAAGGTAATTTTTTAAGCAGCTTACATTTCCAAGTATATGCTTCTTTGATCTCAACAAACTAATGGGAATAAGTTTAGCAAATTAAATATTTATATCTACAAAGTTTTAAGGAAATATGTAGGTTTCCTAAGAACAAATTTGTATTTCACAAAATATAATTTTTATAAAGTTCTAAGAAAATATGTTTTAGAAATAAGTATTTCATGCTTTCCGTGAGGCGTATAATGGTTTAATAATAATCATTGTTCTTTAAAAAGGTACGTAATCCCAGCAAAAATTTAAGTAATTTTAAATCGCAGATTTCCAAAATTTCACTGTCACACTCAAAGAAAAAGCTTTTTCATATTGATGAAAAGCTACATTAATATGATGAAATGTTGCATCAGTTTTCGTCCAATGAAACGTGTCATCAATATGACGAAGCGGTGTGTTCAATAACAAGAATTTATTTTTATTTGGAAAGTAAGAAAAAAATTAAGTTTATTTCATTGTATTTTGATTTATTATTTGTATACTAGAGTTGTCAACCGATTAAGAATAATACGATTAAACGATCAAACAAAACCAAACTCTTGATCGATTAATTTAAAAATGACGATTTTCGAATAACGAATAAATCGATTAATTTATGTCAATTAATCGAACAATTATTTTTTTTTTTTACCCTTCACAACTACAGTATTGAATTATCGGTCTAGGACACCATAAAATATATATATTATTGATCAGTGATCGATTCTAAGACATTCAAGCGATGTCCGTCTGTTCGTCCGACTGTGGAGGGCACGATGCAGTCCAAAATAAAAGAGCTATACTCCTGAAGTAGGCTGATTAAGTTTGGAGTCAAAATCAGACGAGGGGGAAAATGTTTCCCCTTAAAGAACTAAAACACTACACTACAAACTTTTTGTAATGTTTTTTTCTATACTTGCACTCAAAAAAAAAAGTTTGTAAAATGACATAAAATCCCCGTGATTTTACGGGGCAGGTTTTGTAAAATATGTACTAGCAAGAATCCCCGTAAAGTTACGGGGATAATTTGTAAATTGATTTAACAAAAGAAAATGTAAATTTACAATTTTTTTTGTAAAATATCATCTTCGAGGTGAACATTTTTTTTGTAAATTTGCAAAAAATTTGGTAAATTTACAAAACAAAATTGTAAACTTACAGAAAAAGGTTGTTATTTTACAAGGAAAAATAGAAAATGAAAAAAATAAATTGTAGATTAACAAATTATTTGGTTAAACTACTGTTTTTTATGCAAAAAACTTGTATATTTACAATAAAAAGTGGTAAATTTACAATTTTTATTGTATATGTACCATTTTTCCTTATTTTTTTGCCGTAAAAACCGTAGTTTAACCATAAAATTTGTAAATTTACAATATTGTTTTTGTATTTTCTATTTCATTTTTGTAAAATTACAACTTTTTTCGTAAGTATACAATTTTGTTTTTTAAATTTTCATATTTGTTTTGCAAATTTACAAAAATTGGTTTATTTACATATTGGTTTTGTAAATTTAAAGGTGTTTTCCATTGGTGCATCTTATTTTTCCTTCTTCGGCAGCTGGAGTACCACTTCAACAACCTGAAAAGATTTTTTTCACTTGAGCACTTTTAACAAACTTTTTAATGTACAACACTGCACTTTTTTATTTTTTTTTCGACATTTCGTTTTTCTTAAGTAGAACATATGAGAATTGCGAAGGAGGCTACACAAGAAATTTCTTATATTTTCAGGAAAAATTAGTCAAAAAATAAAAAAAATTTTTTGAATTTTTAATTATTTTCACAAGTATTTTTAAAAAATCGAAAAAAAAATTTTGGATATTGTAGATTGGATGATTTTTCATAATTGGCAGCTTTCTATTGACATTTTAGGTACCAAATTTTAAAAAAAATTACCAAAAAAATATGGTAAAATCACCAAAAAAAAATGGTAAAAATACAAAAAAAAAAACTAGAACAATTGTATAGTAGAAACACATAAAAATTGTGGTATTTTACTTAACGCAAATTACCAAAAAACGGCGTAAAAATTATTTATAAAAAATTATTTTTAACTAAATTTTTTACTCCAAATCGCACAAAAAATCTGAACTTAGAAAATGTTTGCGTGTCCTATTGTTGAATAATTATTTTTTTTTGTAAAACAATATTAATTCTAGTAATAAAATAAGTTTTATCAAATTTTATTGGAATTTTGTACTTTTCAATACATACATTTCAAACTGAAAACCTTGTAAACGATCTTAAAAAAAAATGTTTGTAATAAAACATTTTTTTGGTAAAAAGACTAAATAACATCAAGTAAAATTATGTTGTACAATTACAGTTTTCTTGTGTAAAAAAACTAAACACCTTGTAATATTTTTTTAATTTGTAAAATAATTCACTTTTTTGTAAATTTACCTAAAAAATTTGTAAAATAAATTTACCAACATATAATAGTAAAATTACAAAGCAAACTGTAGTTTTCGTTTTACTAAATATACAACAATTTTTGTAAAAAGACAAAAATATTAGTAAAATAGAATTACAAGACCTTTTACTTGTAAATTTACAAACTTTTTTTTTTGAGTGTGTTCAACAAATGAAATATTCTTAAGCCATATGAAGTTCATTGACCTACACCCAAAAAAAAAACAATTGTGAAATTATTTAATTTTAGGGTATAATTTACCTAAGATTTTTCGCAGGAATCCAACTTGAAAAGTTTCTTTGCATATTACCCGAATCAACTTAGGTAAACTTACAAAATGCATTTAAGCATTATTTCAAATTTAATTTTGTTTATTTAGCCACTATATTTAAATAAATGGTACAGTTTGATTGGTCAAATAACGTATTTTTTTTAGGTTGATTTAATAGTTTTATATATCCCCTTCCATACAAAATGCTCAATATTATAAATTTTAATTACATTTATTTTTAATATTTTTTTTAATATAAAGGACAATTTTATAATAAAATATAAATAACTAACAAGCTTAAAATACATACTTATAGCATGATCAGTGACAACTAAATTTTTCTATAGAAACTTTCTCAAAGACAATTTTTCTATAGAAAAAAAGACAATTCTTCTTTAGAAAATTTCTGATAGCCAATTTTTCTATAGAAACTTTCTGAAAGACAATTCTTCTATAGAAAATTTCTGAAAGACTATTTTTCTATAAAAAATTTCTAAAAGACAATTTTTCTATAGAAAATTTTTCAAAGAAAATTTTTGAGAAATAATTTTTCTACAGAAAATTTCTGAAAGAAAATACTTCTATAGAAAATTTCTTAAAGTAAAATTTTCTATAGAAATTTTCTCAAAGACAATTCTTCTATAGCAAATTCCTGAAAGACAGTTTTTCTATAGAAACTTTCTGAACGCCAATTTTTCTATAGAAAATTTCTGAAAGAAAATTTTTCGATAGAAAATTTCTGGTTGACAATTTTTCTATAGAAAATTTCTGAAAGATAAATTTTCTATAGAAAGTTTTTGACGACAATTTTTCTATAGATAACTTTTTCAAGCCAATTTTTTTATAGAAAATTTCTATAAAAAAATTCTCAAAGACAATTTTTCTATAAAAAATTTCTCAAAGATAATTCTTTAATAGAAATTTTTTTAAAGATAATTTTTCTATAGAAAATTTCCCAAAGACAATTATTCTACAGAAAATTCCTCAAAGACAATTCTTTAATAGAAAATGTTTTAAAACCAATTTTTCTATAGAAAATTGGTTTTAAACCAATTAAAAAAGATAATTTTTCTATAGAAAATTTCACAAAGATAATTTTTCATAGAAAATTTCTGAAAGGCAATTGTTCTGTAGAAATTTTCTGAAAGACAATTCTTCTATAGAAAATTTTTCGATAGAAAATTTCTGGAAGACAATTTTTCTATAGAAAATTTCTGAAAGACAATCTTTCTAAAAAAATTTTTGAAAGTTAATTTTTCTATAGAAAATTTTTGAACAACAATTTTTCTACAGAAACTTTTTTATAGAAAGTTTCTGAAAGACAATTTTTCTATAGAATATTTCTCAAAGACAATTTTTCTATAGAATATTTCTCAAAGACAATTTTTCTACAGAAACTTTTTCAAAGACAGTTTTTCTATATAAAATTTCTGAAAGACAGGTTTTCTGTAGAAAATTTCTGAAAGACAATCTTTCTATGGAAACTTTCTCAAACACAATTTTTCTATAGAATACTTCTGAAAGGAAATTTTCATAGAAAAATTCTCAAAGACAATTATTCTATAGAAAATTTCTTAGACAATATTTCTATAGAAAATTTCTGAGAGAAATTTTTCTAGAGAATATTTTTGAAAAATAATTTTCCATAGAAAAATTCTCAAAGACAATTCCCAAGGACAATTTTTCTACAGAAAATTTCTCAAAGACAATTCTTCAATAGAAAATTTTTTAAAGATAATTTTTCTATAGAAAATTTCCCAAAGATAATTTTTTTATAGAAAATTTCTCAAAGATAATTTTTTAATAGAAAATTAAAAAAAAAAAAAAAATTCTATAGAAACTTTCTCAAAGACAATTTTTCGATAAAAAATTTCTCAAAGACAATTTTTTATAGAAAATTGCTGAGACAATTTTTCTGCAGAAAATTTCTGAAAAACAATTTTTCTATATTAAATTTCTAAAAGACAGGTTTTCTATAGAAAATTTCTGAAAAAAAAAATTTTCTGAGAGACAATTTTTCTATAGAAAATTTCTGAAAGAAAATTTTTCTATAGAAAATTTTTGAAAGACAGGTTTTCAGAGAAAATTTCTAAAATAAAATTTCTGAAAAAATTTTCATAAAAAATTTTTCAAAGACAATTTGTTTATAGAAAATTTTTTTATAGAAAATTTCTCAAGGACAATTTTTCTATTGAACATTTCTGAAAGTCAATTTTTCTATAGAAAATTTTTTAAAAACAATTTTTCTATAGAAAATTTCTTAAAGACTATTTTTCTATAAAAACTGTCTCAAAGACAAATTTTAAATAGAAAATTTTTCAAATACAATTTTTGTATAGAAAATGTCTTAAAGGCATTTTTTTCTATAGAAAATTTTTGAAAGACAATTTTTCATAGAAACTTTTCAAAGACAATTTTTGTAAAGAAAATTTCTTAAAGATAATTTTTCTATAGAAAAGACAGTTTTTCTATAGAAAATTATTCTGTAAAAAATTTCGTAAAAACAACTTTTCTTTAGATATTTTTTGTTTTTTTAGAAAGTATCTATAGAAAAATTGTCTTTCAGAAATTTTCTGTAGTAAAATTGTCTTTCAGACATTTCTAGAGAAAAATTGTCTTTAAGAAATTTTCTATGGAAAAATTGACTTTGAGAAATTTTTAAAGAAAAATTGTCTTAATACATATTTTCTATAGAAAAATTGTATGAGAAATTTTTTATAAAAAAATTGTATTTAAAAAATTTTTTATAGAAAACTTGTCTTTAAGAAATTTTCTATAGAAGAATTGTATTTCAGAAATTTTCTATAGAAAAATTGTCTTTGAAAAATTTTTATACAAAAATTGTTTTTAGAGATATTTTCTATGGAAATATTGCTCGAAATTTTTTTTTATAAAAAAATTGTCTTTCAAAAAATTTTCTAAAGAAAAATTGTCTTTCAGAAATTTACTATAGAAAACCATCTTTCAGAAATTTTGTATAGAGAAATTGACAATAAGAATTTTTTTTATAGAAAAATTGTCTTTAGTTATTTTCTATAGAAAAATTTGTATATAGAAAAAGTGAAATTTTCTATATACAAATTTTCTTTGAGAAATTTTTTTCTGGGAAATTTTCTATAGAAAAATTGTCTGAGAAATTTTCTATAGAACAAATGTTTTTGAGAAATTTTTAAATGTTTTAAGAAACATTTTTATAAAGAAATGCCCAGACTCCGTCCATTTTTTCGATCGAAAATTTTTAATTTTCTGAGACTTTTTTTCTATAGAAAAAATTTCAAATCCTAAGATATTTTTAGAAATATTGTCAGATTCTTTATTTGTTCTATAGAAAAATTCTGTAATTTTGAGAATTTTTTTCTATAGAAAAATTCTCTATTTCTGAGAAATTTTTTCTATAGAAAAAGTCTTGCATTTTGAGACAATTTTTCTATAAAAAAAGTCGTAAATTCTTAAACAATTTTTCTATAGAAAAAAATCTCAGATTCTGACACAATTTTTCTACAGAACAAATTTTAGATTCAGTGACAATTTTTCTACAGAAAAAGTCTCAGGTTCTGATACAATTTTTCTATAGAAAAAATCTTAGATTCTAAGACAATTTTTCTTTAGAACAATTTTCAGATTCTGAGACAATTGTTCTATAGAAAGTACCATATTGTGAGACTATTTTTCTAAAGAATTTTTTATTTAGATACTGAATTATCACTAACCGGAATCTGCAATCAAAAATATCAAGTCATTTTCTGGATCTGCTTTGGTGTCTACTATTGCACCAACACTGCGAACCAGAGACCAATTGTTTTATGTTTTTTGTGGCGTTCCTTAAAATTTAAACTGCCTACATTGGGTGGAGATTCCAAGTAATGTATTTTTACAAGTTCCGATTAAAAGCGTGGCGGATGCCGCAAATGTTCGGATAAACCACCACCGTCTGCAACTGAAAGTTAATATTTTGGTTAATATACGTTTATCAAATATATAAACACATTATTTTTGCTTACCTTTTTAATTAATTAAATAAATTAGTTCCTCATACATATATATTATAAAAAATTAAAGACAATTTGTTGTCAATGTGTTGTTTACAATGTGGCATTAATATGTCGACTTTATCGAATTAAATTTATTTATATTTATAAAAAAAACTTAGGTAAAAAATTCAAGTTTGTGTATGTTAAATTTAATATTGTAAACAATGCTATTTTACAAAATAAATGTCACATACAATAATAAATATTATTTATTTGATTGTAAATAATATAAATACTGCAGTGGTTCAAAAGTTATTAGCAAAATCTTGAATTTCAGATGGGTTTCACTTTAAATTCACGTGCTTTAAAAAAACAAGCTTAAAAACATTGTTAACCCACAATATTTTTTCACTCAAACATATTTTTACACTAAAAAAAAAAATTTACACCCGAAAAAAATTTTACACTCCAAAAAAATTAGTCATTTTTCTTCTTCTACAAAAATGGCAAAAAAAACTTTTTATACAAAATAAAATATTTCTAATCAAAATTGTAAATTTTTTTACTTTAGAAAATTTACTATCCTTTAAAAAGAGCATTGTTGCGGGTATTCAACCGATTTTAAAGATTTTACCACATATAGTATTAACCGAGTACTAACTATAGGCCAAATAAGAGTGTAATTGGGCAAAGGGGCTTAAAATGACCCCCCCCCCCCCTTTGCATTGAATTGAAAGTTATTTCTGCATGCTCCGCAATCACGCAAAAACGACTGATCTGATTTAAATAAAATTTTCAGCCCTGATATTGCTATCCGAGCTATATTGGAAAAAGGGGCGAAAAACGACATGGCCCTTTGTACTTTACTGAATATTGTCTCCGTGTTTCGCAATCACGCAAAATCACATTTAACTACAGAATGTGATAACCAAGGGCGGAAAGTATGTAGGCCACATAAGATCATAATTGGAAAAAACGGCGTAAATTGCCACGCCCCTTTGTAATAGACTGAACGTTATGTGAGCCTGTTACGAAATCACTCAAAAGCGGCTAAAGCGGTTTCGTTAAGATTTTTACTACTGATAGAACTAACCAATACACAGCAAAAAATGAATTGTTATATTGACCCCGATATTTGTGAATACAATAATTTTTCATTTCACTGAAAGTGCTCCTATAAGGAAATTTGTAATATCAACAAACGTTCATAAATTTTGATTGTTGAAAAAATTTTTTATTAAACAAGCACAATTGATCTAACAAAAGTAAAATATCTAAAAAAATTTTTTCAACAAAGAAATTCAACAAATACAAACACAATTTGTTCAGTTTTTTGAAAACAAAATCGAAATTTTGTACAAAATGTTTGGTTGATATCACGTTTGGTTGATTTACAATTGATGTTTGTTGATTTAAATTTGACGATTTTATTTTCTGTGTCGGAGTGCAATCCAGAAGAGCGGAGAAAAATGCAACAAAAACTGCTTAACCGATCTCAATAAAATTTTTAGCAGATAGTACTAGGCGGTGGTGAAACAAAGAGGATTAAATTGCCACGCCCCATTGTACTATACTGAACGTATGTCTGCCTGTTTTTCAATTACGCAAAAATGGCTAACAAGGGAAGTCTCCCTGGTGTCACCCTCCGATCTTCATGAAATTTGGATATGTTGTTAAGAACAAAAATTAATTCGACATTTATCTTTTTTTAGCGGCCCAAACTCATTTTTAGGGGGGGGGGGGGGGGGTATCAGATTAAAGGTATTAAAAATGCCTATCTCGTGGTGCTAACAACGGGCCAAAGAAGTTAATATTTTTCGACTTATTAACAAAAATGTCCTAAAATTTTGGTATTTTACTCAATATGACGAAAAGTTTGTGTCTGTTTGGAAACGTTATTAGTACACGTAGATAGGTTTTCTAAATACCTTTCAATTCATATGTAACATGACTAGGTTTCTTTACATAATATAGGAGATAAACGAAAAAAACTGAAAAATGGCCTTGTCTTCCCCCCTCCTTTTTACCCCCTAAATATGAATTTGGGCCGCTAAAAAAAATACGTGTCCCTTAATTTTTTCTGCTCTACAAAATAAAACCAATTCCATAAAGATCCGCGGGTGACACTAGGGAGACTTCTCTTGTAAACCGAATTTTTTACTACTGAAAGCTATAGGTTGGTACTAACCGAGCGGGAACTATTGGACATAAGAGCACAATTTGGCAAAGGGGTATAAATTTTTTCTTAGTGCCAACAACGCTGACCTGTTACAACTAGTTAAAAAAATAAAAATGTAATCACACTCAAAATAATAACTCTGTAAAATGACTGTAATCTCAATTCAACAGATATTTGACAGGGTTTTCTGTCAAAATACAGATTTAAAGAAAATACTTTGTATTTTGATGTGACAAAAAAAACAAAGTTTCCTCTGTTATATTACTTTTTACTTTGTAATCTTAATTTTACAGATAATTAACAGAGTTTTCTGCTAAAATACAGATTTAAGCAAAATACTTCGTATTTTTTCCTTACCAAAAAAGTTTTCTGTTTTGATTAGTTTTTGTTTTTGTTACTAAACATAAAAATTTTATCTGTATATAGTTAGAGAAAGTTTATTTTTTTTTTCAGAAATCTCATGAAAATATTATAAAATAACATGCATTTAACTAAACTTTGTAAATTTACAGAGTTTTTTCTGTAATTTTTGTTGTGGATCAAATGCATTTTACAAATATATGTAAATTTACATAGTTTTCTTTGCTAAATGGTGGTTTATTTAACCAATATTTTACTAGAAACTCTGTAAATTAACAGTTTTTTTGTCCGAATCATTTTACAGAGTTTTAAAGTAAAATTACAGAGTTTCTTTGTCAAAAAGCCTTCATATTTAACCAATATTTTACTATAAACTCTGTAAATTTATAGTTTTTTTGGTCAAAATCATTTTACAGAGTATTTTAATAAAATTTCCAAGAAATGTTGTTAGCTGGAAAAGTATGGTGTACTCTGTTAAATTAGCAGAGTTTTTCTGAAATTTAACAGAGTTATTATTTTGAGTGCACTTTCTGCATATTAAGCACAAAGCGTTCAAAAATTGTTAAGGCAATAATTTACTTAAAAAGAGAAAAAAATTCTTTGGAACCTTCGTATGACCGAATTTCCTTAAATTAAGGCTCATTTCCTTAAATGGAGTACCTTTTTATACCCAACACCACTTTGTGGTACAGGGTATTATGACTTTGTGCTGATGTTTGTAACTACACGAAATATTGGTCCTAGACCCACTTTCAAATATACTAATCGACTCAGAATAACTTTTTAAGTTATTTTAGCGATGTCCGTCCGTCCGTCCGTCCGTCCATTTAAACGTTGTAAGCACGATACAGATCGCAATTATTAACCGATTTGGCTGAAATTTGAAAGTTAAGCTTTGTTTGGCCCAAGGACGAAAAATCGGTCCATATTAAGACCTAGCCCCCATACAAAGGTCCGCTTTAATTTTGGCTCAAACGGCTCTAATACCCGTATAATAGGTATCCCTTCGAAATTCGGCAGCTAAACGTGTTTTATACTCAATAATTACCATTCCGAAATTCAAAGGAATCGGACCAGTTATTATTGTAGCCCCCATACAAACCACCTTCCCGATATTCATATAAATCTCCCAAAGTTTATGAAAATGGAAAATATTTTTATTTAAATTTTGTTTGTGTGTGTTTAACATGTACTTTAATAACTTAATGATTATGATCGGACCAATTTTGGACTTACCCCCTTAAGAAAATTTCGCCCGATATTCAGTTAAATGAGTTTAGTGTGTTTTTTACTTTTGTTAAAGATTTGACAAAAGACAGATCCAATCGGTCCATGTTTGAACTTGGGACCCATTTTCCGGGAAACACTGGTATTGTGTATTATATGGTCGGTCTTGACCGACTAAAATTTTCTTACTTGTTTTTTATGCAGTACCGTTTTTCTTCACTCCTAAAAAGTTTTTTTGTACGATGACTTCTCAAAGTCTTCGGTCCACCAAACAAAATAAAAATACTGTACTTTTTAAAATTTTTTTTTAGTAAGCTCATTTATTGCTTGGATATTTTTAATTAAATTAATTTTTATACAAATTATAGCACGTGCCAACTTAAGATCAGCATATTTATTTAAATTCACGTTTTTTTATGGTTTTTTGGAAAAACGTAAAAATATTCATTGAGAAATTTTCTATTCTTAGGTATGTATGAAAATATTGTAGAAAAACTTATTAGTGACGTCTTAGTTTATTTTTTAATTTTAATACATATATTTTTTTATTTGTTGAAAGTGCAATTTTTTTGTTTATTTAACGAAAAAAAAAAATAACGAAATTGTTGATTTTTTTTCTCACTAAAATTTTATTAGGTACTTCAAATGATTTTTTTTTTCGCAATTCTTTTTGGATTATTATTGTTGTTAATACGATATGTTGATTTTATATCCATTATTTTGGATCATGCTGTTATGAGTGATGAAACATATTTTTTTAAGGAAATTATCAAAACAAAATGTGAATTCACAATGTAGGGTATTTGCTAAAATCAGATGGAAATATGTATACAATTTTTATTTGTATTCGATTTATTTTGCACAGATTTCTTGATATATTTTCGCCTTGTAAACAAGATTCTGTCGTCAAAAAATGATATCCCTCTCGAGAGTTAACACATTTTATTTTTTGCAACAAGCAGAAAAGTTAAATTCGACTTGGTCGAATCTATGAATACCTTCCACAATGCCCTTTTTAAGTTATAGTAAATTTTCTATCGTGAAAAATATCAATTTTGAAAAAAATAACAACACCAGAGTGTAAAATTTTTTTCGAGTGTAATTTTTTTTTAGTGTAAAATATTTTTTTTAAACTTGTTTGACAGTTTTTTAACACCTGAATTTAAGGTGAACTACACTCAAAAAAAAAAAAACCTTGTAAAATTACAAGAAAAACTTGCAACTTTTTTTTGTTTGCTACCTCCTATTTTACAAAATTTCCTAGTAATTTTACAAGATTTTTACCAATAATTTTGTAATTTTACAAGGTTTTTACCAATAAAATTGTAAATTTAAAAATGTTTTGACACTATAAAATTTACAATGAGGTTTCGTAATTTTACTACCTCCTATTTTACGAGAATTCCTAGTAATTTTACAAGCTTTTTACCAATAATTTTGTAATTTTGCAAGCTTTTTACCAATAAATTGTAAATTTTTAGTTTTTTGGCGCAATTAAAAATACAAGGAATTCTCGTGAATTTAATAGATTTTGTTTGCAAAATTATCTTGGAAATTTGTAAAATTGCAAAAAAATGTAAATTTCGATTTGTTAAAAACAAGGATCAATTATTGGTAAAATGGGATTACGAGACTTTTAATAGTAATTTGACAAAGAATTGTTTTTCGAAATTCACACACTCCAAAAAAAAACATTGTAAAATTACTAGAAGAACTTGTAACTTTTCTTGTTTGCTACCTCCTATTTAACAAAAATTCCTAGTAATTTTACAAGCTTTTTACCAATAACACTGTGCTACAAAAAACACAAAATCGAATATACTTTTAAAAAGAGGTAGTTAAGGTTGTAGGTCTCGTCGAAAAGATCACAAAGATGCCCATCAAACTTGCCAGACACCCTCAAATATTAAAGTTATTGTCAAAAAAAAGTTTTTTTGGGACTTTTCTCACTAAACCACGTGTAACTTAAACATTTTTCAACCGATTTTAAATTTTTCAACTGTTTTGGATAGAAGAAGGATAGGGCTTTTCATTTGTGTGAATTGGTCAATACATATAAGAAAGATATGTATTGATTTTTTTAACAATATCTAATTTTTTTTGATATTTTTCGTAAATTTTTTGAGTTTATCGATTTTTTTCTGCTATAGTTCGTTCAACAATATTTATAAACGTATTCATAAAGAAAATTTAGTTGTGAATACGAATTGACAGAGTTGTGATAATTTCCCTAAAAAAGAAAATTAAGAATTTGCATGAAACCCTTGAGAGAATTTGAAATTTTAATTTTTCTCAAATCAAAAAAATCTTAAAATCTTTATATTTCCGAAACTACTGGACGGATTTACAAAAATTTAGCATCAATGTGTCAAGCGTGATATTCTACGTAAAATAGATGAAAAATATGGAGTAAACAAATTTAAAAGTTTTTTGACAAAAAAAGCAGTTAGTCCAGTTAGTCCATCCTTTTTTTTTTACCAACAATTTTTTTTTGATTTTTGTAATTTTTTAATTGCTATTTTATTTAGAATTTCACGCTCGACACATTGACGCTAAAATTTTGTAAATCGGTCCAGTAGTTTTGGAGTTATAGCGATTTTACCATATTTTTTCTTACGCACTGACTATGGTTGCCAAGTTTGTCGAAAAATATTTTTTTACGGGGTAAAAATTTGGGTTACATATTCTGAAAGAGCATAAAAAGTTGGAACGTATAGGTCTCCGACCCAAATCGGGCCTATACTTACCGAGCTATTGACGAAAAACCAAATTGGCAACCCTTGAGAGAATTTGAAATTTTAATTTTTCTCAAATCAAAAAAATCTTAAAATCTTTATATTTCCGAAACTACTGGACGGATTTACAAAAATTTAGCATCAATGTTTCAAGCGTGATATTCTTCGTAAAATAGATGAAAAATTTGGAGCAGGCAAAAAAAAAAATAAAAAAATAAACGACCATACTGAGAGGTCGCGTATCATTATTTTAAAGGTTTTTGGCCCCCTGAATTCGAATTTGACCTTGAAATTGCGCTATCTCATTAAGTTGATATATCAATTTATATTGAATATCTCAAAAACCTGACGCGATAGAGCAATTCAAAGGCCAGATTCGGATTCAGCTCGCCAAAAACCTTTAAAAATTTTGTACATGACCTCTATGATAACTTTTTTTTGCCTGGGTTATCTGAACGGCGATTTCCTGCAAAATCGTAATTTTCTTTTTTAGAAAAATTATCACAACTCTGTCAATTCTTATCTGACTTTTTCAGGATAATGCTCATCGTATTCAGAATTAAATTTTCTTAAAAAATATATTCATAAATATAAAGGTAGTTAAACGAACTATAGCAGAAAAAAAATCGATAAACTCAAAAATTTTTAAAAAAATAGCAAAAAAATTAGATATTATAGAAAAAATCAATAGATATCTTTCTTATATGTGTATACAAATTCACACACATGGAAAGACCATCCTTCTTCTATCCAAAACAGTTAAAAAATTTAAAATCGGTTGAAAATTTTCTGAATTACACAAGGTTTAGTGAGCAAAGTCCCAAAAAAACGTTTTTTGACAATAACTCAATAATTTGAGGGTGTCTGGCAAGTTTAATGGGCATTTTTGTGATCTACTCGGCAACACCAACAACCTATACCATGTCACATCAGAAGTATTTTTTCACTGTAGCACAGTGTAATTTTTTGTAATTTAACAAAGTTTTTACCAATAAAATTGTAATTGTAGTTTGCTGAACGTTTTTTTTTGTGTTTCTTATATAGTTTTTTGAATTCTCATTTTGTTTATTGTTTTATGTGTATGTATATAAAAGGTTTATAATCAACTTTATAAAATTGTCGTAGTGACTTTGTCTTCACGGCATAAATATATTTGGTAAAGTTTGAAGAAATATTTTTTTTTTGGAAAAAAGTGTTTTTTTTTAAATTATTTATTTAAAAAAAATGTATTGCTTTTAATTTATTTTTTTAATTTATAGAATTAAAAATTTTAATTGTATTTAAAAATTTTTTTAATTAAATTTTTAATTTATGTTATTAAAACTTTATTTATTTTTTTTTTAGTTTTAATTAAATTTTTTAATTTATAGTATTAAATTTTTAATTAAATAAATATCCATTTATTTTTAATTAATGACATACAAATATTTTTAATTTATATGCGCATTTTAGTAATTGGTACGGATTTAATTAATTTTTTAATTAAATCTACGAATTTTTTAATTAAATCTTTTTTTTTATTTTTTTCTGTGCAGAAAAACTATTTTGACAAAAAAATAACAAAATTATACAATTTTTGGTATTATGATCAACTAGTATAGTGGACATAATCCCTGTAATGGGGATTTTGGCCATTTGTTACGTGGTCATTATTCCCATAAATCTGGGAATTATGTCCATTTTTTATTCGGATTACATCCAAATTCTTTTCGGGCATAGTCCCCTCTACCATTATGGGTATAATGACCGAAATGAATTTGGTCATAGTCCCCATAACGGATATGGGGATTATGTCCGTGGGGATTGTGGGTGTCAAATTGGTTGGATGCCATTTATTTTGCTCTCTCAATAAGTTGGTTCTCTTGGTGTTGCCTTTGGTATTGCATGTAAAAACTCTCTTAAACATTAAGAGAACCAATTTATATAAAGTGACATATTGTTTTGGGGTCTATCAAAATCCCTGATCATCTTTACTCTATGATTAAACAATTCCAGGCTTCAGGAGCAGCAAAAATAAAAAAATTATAAAATAAGGACTACTCTAATATGTACTTATTTTTGGCAATCCGTGTGTAAAGTATCGAAATATATAAAACATTTTCATGTCAGAACATGTTTGTGGTCCTGCACTTGGACCTAAAGATTAGCAAAGGTAATTTTTTGCTAGCCCACTTTTGTGTGTTTGATCCAGCTGTATAAGATACCATTAAATTTTCCAAAACTGATGTGTAAATTTTTTGTAAGTAAATTTATGTTTTAAAACTTTTTAACCTTAATTAAAATATTATATACATTGTTTAAAGAGTTCACAATATTTTTTTACATTTTCTTTCCGCATTTTAAAAATTGAATGCTTAACAAATAAAACATATTTGCCCATCAATAAGCCGATTAAAATTGTAACACAACTACTGTAGGTCAGGAAATAAAACATTTTCTTTTCAAATTGTTTTTAACTCTTCGATATTTACACATACATAGATAATAATGCGACAGTATAGTTCTGATGACCCCAAAATTGCTTTAAGATAGTCAAATTGAAAGTGGAGATAACCGAAAAAAGTTTGAAAAAAGTAAAAGCTCTATATAGGCCAAATAGCTGTCCTTGAATCCTAACAGTTTGTAAAAAAAATATTTTAAAAGTCAAATGGACCGAAAATGAAAATATTTATACCCCTCAGGTATCTGAAGATTCTAAAATCAAAATTTTGTTTATTTACTAGTGTTTCCAATTCTGTTAATCGATTAACCGATTCCTCGATAAATCGCCTCTATTTCGGTTAATGTCGAAACAAATAATTTAAAACGCAAATAACACTGTAAGTAGGTGAAAATGACACACCAAAACGCCGAGACACGTCAACCTAATTTTGGGTCGTGGAATCCAGTGGTGTACCCCGTTTTGAAAAGTTAGCTCAAAATCACGAGATATTTCGATTTTAAATTTGTAGTAGATTTAAGGTGATTTTTCATTTTATTTGAATGAAAAAACTTAAAAAACTTGTTTAAAACTTGTAATTTGTCAAAATTTATATCTAGAAATAACGGGCGTCTATTTTCAAGCGGACATGGAACAAAACTTGCTCTTATTATAATGAATTTTATAATTTTTTCTTGGATTTATTCAATTTTTACTCTACATTTGCAAATTTAAAATCGAAATATCTCGTTATTTTGAGCTAACTTTTTAAAACGGAGTATACCACTGGATTCTACGACCCAAAAATAAGTTGGGGTGTCTCGGCGTTTTTGTGTGTCATTTCAAAAGTTTAAATTTTACTTACAGTGTAATTATTCGACCCGATTAATCGGTTAAAATGGTTCGATTAACCGGTTAATATAATATTATCTCTATATTCTACTATAATTTGTTTGAAACACTTCCTCTTTTTTACAAACACTTCCGAAAAAAGTCAACACTACAGAAAAAAATATTCAGAAACCAGCAATTAACTGTTTAGAAAAGCAAAATTAAAATTTAGAAGACATCATTTAAAACTCAGAAGTCCCAATTAAAGTTTTCAAACGCCATATTGAAAATCCCTATTAAAATTCAGAAAATCCCAATTGAAATTCAGAAAAGCTAATTCAAATTTAGAGATCCCAATTGAAATTCAGAAACGCCCAATTAAAATTTACGAAAGCTCAATCCAAATTCAGAAAAGCTTATTGAAATTTAGAAATCCTAATTGGTATTCAGAAACTCCCAATTTCACAGTATTGAAATTTACAGAAGCCTACTGAAATTAAGAAATCTCAATTGAAATTTAGAAAAGCAAAATTGAAATTTAAAACTTCTAAATGAAATTCAGAAAAGATAATTCCGTTTCTGAAGTGCTAATAAAATTCAGAAATCTCAATTGAAATCACAATTGAAATTTAGAAAAGTGAAATCAAATTATATAAATCAAAATTAATAGTTAGAAGACATCAATTAAAATTCTGAAAAGCAATTAAAAAATCCCAATTGAAATTAAGAAATACCAATTGACATTTAGAAAAGCCAACTGAAATTCACAAATCTGAAGTGATATTCATAGTTTAGAAGATCAAAATTTAAATTTAAAAATTACAATAATAAGTAAATTAAAATTTTGAAATCCCGATTGAAAAACGGAAATGGCCAATTGAAATTTAGAAATCCCGATTGAAATTTAGGAATTTTAATTATTTTTAAATTTCAATTAGTTGCGTTTTGTTTTTCCCCTTTAAAAACTGCACACAAAAAATTTTAAAGAAAAAAAAAACTTTAGTTAAAAATTTTAAAAAATTCGATTTTGTTTTTAATAATTTTTTTAATTGATATGATAAATTTTTTTTAATAGATTTTGAAAATTTCCGTGAATTGAGAATAAATGCACTTTTGCAATATTAAACTTTTACAAATTTTAGTAATTAACACTATTACTTTCGTGACAGGTGCAAAATCAAGTAAAATAGTAATTGAAACTCATTCTAATTTTTTTGTGAGTGTAAAGACTGAAAATGAAATTTTACTTCAAATACTTTTATTTTTTGTTACAATACTTTTAAAAAATCGTTTAAAATTAATTTTTCATTGTTTTTGACGATTAATCGATTAATCGCCACTTTTTCCGATTAATTGACTCGAATAACCGATTAACAAATTTTCGTCAATTTTCGAATAATGCCCTAACCGGTTAACCGGCAGGGTCAAATAATTTTAAACACTATTATTTACTTGTAATAAAATAAAGATATTTCCTTCAATCTCCCTTAACAATCAATTAACATTTAATTAAAAAATTAACTATTAATAGACCGTAATTGTCCAAAGTAAATATCAGACATTAATAACACCAGCAACGACCGTACTTAAAAAAATTCCAAAAGTTTCTTTTTCCATATAAAAGTATTAAAAATTAAACAATTTAATTTGTTGGGTTTCAATCATTTACACTAGAGTTGGCCGAATTCATTTGTTTTTCTGAATTGCCCAGCAAAAACTTCCATTACCAAGTAATTAACTTTAGGGTTTATAACGAAAATTAGTAACTAATTACGTCCCAATTTCCTTGTTAATTACTTTAACAAGGCGATGTCATTGGAGGCAAGGCCTTCTTTGTTCGCTTACGAAAAAGCTAACAAATAATAGCCCATTCCTAGCTCGCTTATGAAAAGTTGAAAAAGTAACTGCATTGTTTGATTAGTTGCTCTTATTAAATGAGAGAAAATATATTAAGAGTAAAATTGTTTTTTATATATTTTTATGAAACTTAACTGGTTTTTAAAATGCTGATTGCAAATCATTTACATCGTAAGTTAAAAGTAAGGCGTTATTTTGGGGTATAAAGTAACGCAGCGAGTAATTAGTACTCATTACTAGGTAATCCAATTGGGAATGGGTACTCATTACCTAGTTTTTGCTGGGTGTCTAAGAACATTCGTATTCTGAGTGAAATTTAGTTTTACTCACATGATCGTGAGTGCGCGTGATAAGAAAAATAGTAAGTTATTCACTGCTTTTCGTAAGTTTTACCACTAACGATTGTCAATTTGCTAAATACTCTTGGCAAAGAATTTTAACAAATTCCAAAACATGTGTCTCGTATCTATTTGAAACAAACAACTTAATAAATAATTTCTTGAAAATTGTTACTTTGAAAATATCATCGTAATGATTAGTAAAAGAAATATCTTTCTCAAAATAGAATTTTAAAAGTCAAATAATAAATAATTTTTATTAATTTAAAAATTAAAATAAAATTTAGTCAAGAGAATTCCTTATAAGTTTTATCGCGTCAAAAAAAGTTGCAAGTTTACAATTTTATTGATATTGATTATTGAAAGCTTGTAAACGTACAAAAAAGCTGCGTAATTTTTGCTAGGAACTCTTGTTAAATAGGAGGTAGCACTTCAATTCCTTGTAAGTTTTATCCCGTCAAAAAAGTTGTAAAATTACAAAAAAAGCTCGTAACTTTTACTAGAAATTATCGTAAAATAGAAGATTGCAACAAATAAAACTTACAAGCTACTTTTTGTCATTTTCCAAGGTTTTTTTTAATGCAGGTAATGGAGGTCGATCTTATATCTTACATTCCCCCTTGAAGGCACCATAGAAGCGGTATGAGAAGATTTAATAAAAAATGTTTATAAAAAATATGTTTTGAGAAAATGTTGATGTTAAACAAATATTGGGGGTCAGTTATACATTTAATTTCTTTAGGGGCATTTTTGAGACAATTAGAGTGATAGGAGAACATTTCCAAATAATGTTACTTTGTATGGCAGCCCCCATAGGGCCTGGATATAGGAAGTATTATTATTATTTAATGCTTTTACGCAAAATTGTTGGCGCATAGTGCCATTACAAAGTTCTTCCATTCTTGTCGGTTGTGTGCCATTGATTTTAGTTGTTGCCATGAGAGCTGTTGGGTATAGGACCGTAATTCATCTAGCAAGCTGCGTCTCCAACTTCCCCTTGGCCAGCCACGCCTTCTATGGCCTTGGGGGTTCCATTCGAGGGCTTCTTGGCCGATATCGTCAGCAGGTTTTCGTAATGTGTGGCCTATCCACCTACGTTCTCGGATTTCATGATCTACTTTGTTTGCATTTGCGGTATAACTCTTCGTTGGAGATCCAGTATATCGTCAATTTTCGACTGCATATCTGTTTTTCTATTCGAAAGTAAAACAATATCATCGGCGTATGTAAGAACGTTAAGATGATCCATTTTTATAGGGTGCCATATAATACCGCTCTGACGATGGTTATCGATCGCGTTTATCAATACATCGTCGATTACAATTAAAAAGAGTAGTGGGGATAGAATGCATCCTTGACGGACACCTGATGTAACTTTAATTGCGTCTGATAGTTTGTTGTTGGAAATTTGTGTACTGTGCCCTGATGAGGTCGCATAGTTTTGATGGGACTCCTCTGTGTTGCATTGCAGCCCAAATGCTGTCACACATTGGGAACTTTGTATGGAAAAGGCGCGCATCGACGGTTTTTTATTAAAACTCTTGAACGGACAGGAATTTCACGACATTCTTTGCCATTATAAAAACTGGAGACCTTAAGGAACTCACTCATGTGGATTGGACATTTTTCGCATTAGTACCCTACTTGTAAATTTAAGGCGCAAAGTTGGTTAATTTATTCATATAAAAAAATAAAATAAAGGTCAATTATTTAAAACAGTTACGGATTTTAAGTGACAATATAACAGCTTACCATTCAATACAACGTGTTTTCTTTCATATTTTGGTAAAGTATACACCCTATACTAAAATAACGTCCAAAATTTCTGTTTTCTATCTATTATCATTTTCGATTTTTTAAACAAAAATAATGCGGAAAATATCAAACAAAGAAGCAACACACGGTAAATAAGCATTATTTGCAATAATTGTTAAGTTTTCTGGTAAAAAAAATATTAAAAAAAACATTACTCTACAATCGGTACTTCCAACTTTTCTGTCTTATTAGGGATATATTTGGATCGGACTCAATCATAAAGATACTAAAAACATCTTGCAGGTTGTTTGTTTTTGAATTTTCTCTGTTAAAAGTCTCTTTTATAATTTATAAAATGCGATCTTTTCAGAGCCGGCTCCGATAATTGTCATAAAAGAAGGCAAATATTTTTTAAATGTTACTTAATTAGTTAAGGATAATTTTAATACCAACGGGCAATCACAATTTTTGTATAAATAATGTCATGAGCTAGAATTGTATGCATAGTGGTACTCATGGGTCACCAACCATACTTTTTAACTAATAATTTGTCAGTTCCATGTATGTGTTTTCTAAATTTAACTGAATTAATTTTTCATTTGCGTTGATACACAGAGGTATTATATCAACCCGTTTTATAATATCTTCTTCTATTCCAGTTATTTTGGCCGTAACTGCGGCCAAAAAAGCCTTTTAGTTACAATCATTATGTGAAACTCATTTTGCCTGAATAAAGTGAGGTAGGGTATCAAAATCAATAATTATTGAAAACCTCGATTATCTGTTAACAATAAACATAATTGAAGTAAAATTGTGTAATAAAACGATTAACAGTAAATTATTTTAAAAAATAATCACTTTAAAAATATTTACTTTTCGTTAATAGACCCCACTTTAAACCTCATTTCAGGGCGCAGCTGCAACTGGCTACAAAAGTTTCTACCCCAGGAGTATTAAGTAATACTTCTAGTTTATTGTACAAAAAGAATCGCCATTCCCTTTCGTTCCCCACAAAAGTTGCAATCCAAAATATAAACTGTTTTTTTCTTATTTTTCAAAAATTGACACTTTTTGATGGCCTGTATTTCCTACTTACAAAGAGTAATATTAAAAACCATAAAATGGGTAACAAAGGTAATAGTTATAGATACAATCTCCACTTAATTTCAGGAAAATCGCATTATTAGAAGTAGTTTTAAAAAATAAAATAAAAAAAGTCTTCAAAGAAAAATATTTTTTTCAAATTTATGCAAAAAGTCCTTACTTTGAATTTATGTCCTGACTAAACTAAGCGATGGATTTTCTTTCTATGAACGGTTTTCTTTCTCCTAGGGTGTCTACTTAGCGAATACGAGCATAAATTGTAAATAACTAAACATTTGTTTGGCTCTCAAATGCGCACCTAGGATCCAATGTGTGTCATGTCTAATGCGATCGAATGCCTCTTCGAAATAAATGAACACTAGATGTAAAGATTAGCTCATCTCGTTTATTTGCTCCATTATAATACGTAATGTTGCAATATGGTCTATGCAGCTTCGTTGGGGTCGAAATCCAGCCTGTTGTTTTCTTAAAGTTTCGTTGATTTTGAGTTCGATTCGGGTAAGTATGATTTTGCAGAAAATTTTAAGGTAACTGCACAACAACATAATACCGCGCCAATTGTTGCAATCGCTCAGGCTTCCTTTTTTCGGAATTTTGACTACAACACCTTGTATCCAATCAGATGGAAACACTTCCGTTTCCCATAGTCTGGGAACAAACATCAGTATGTAAGGTCTATGTTGCGATTAAAATATTATTTTTTTTCTAACACATACATGTGTAGAAAAAAAATGTAAATATTAAATTTATTACTTGTTATACAAGATCAAACCTTTTGTATTCATGTACTACAAATAATATACAAAATGTGAACTACAAGCAAGCATAAAAAAAATACGTAAATCAAAAAAACAATTTCAAGTAATGAAAAATATACTAAACTTGTGGACAAAACTTCATCAAATTAAAGAAAATAAATATGATGAACTAACTGGTAGTAAATTACGTCCTAAAACTGAATTTTTTGAACTAAATTTTGTTTTAAGAAATATGTCTTAAAAAATAAAGATTTTTTTTTCAGTTATTTAGGGAAAATTTCTTTGGCGGTAAGAATTTCTTCCACGTATTAGGGAATTCCATTTAAGGAAAATTATGGCCTATTTAACAGTCCATGAACTAAAATATTTTCCTAAAAGTTGGGAAAATTTCCCAACTTTTAGTTAATTTTTACTAAATTGTGAGAAAATTTATAAACTATTTTGAAGAAAAATTTTTCAAAGTTTAAGTTAATTCTTTTTTTTTTTTGAGTGCATATTTGCTTGAAGAGGGGATGTAGTATTTGGGAAGATTCTGTGGGATTAGAAGTCATTATTTCTATATTTATAACATAAATTCCAGGGGCCTTTCTGTTTTTCATTGCAATTATAGCTTGTTCAATTTCGCTGTGTGATGGGTAGCTGGTGTTAATCCATGTAATTGGGCTATAGCTTGTTGTCGATCTTTTTACTTCACTTATATTTGGAGATCATCTGGTGCTTTGAAGACTTCTGTGAAATGTTCAAACCATCTTTGGAGCTGCTCGCTACTGGTTGTTAAGATCTGCCCTTGCTTATTCTTGATTGGAGTATTCGGAGTTTTGTTTTTCATAACTAGTCTTTTACTGCATTCATATAAAACTTTAAAGTTGACACTTGATGCCGCTGCTTGCGCTTCATTCACTATGTTGCTTATCTTTTCTGCATGACCGGTTAACCTGATTGTTGAGGTCAGCATATTCTCTCCTGGCTGCATCCTTTAAGGAGCGCGAGCGTGCGCTGTTAATGTCAGCCTTTTTTCTATCAGACTCCAGCTTTCGTCTCTTATCCACTCTTTACGGGTTTCTCGTTTAATGCCAAGTACTTGTTGACACGTTGTAGTGTAAGCTTGTTTGATTGAGTTCCAATTATCTTCTACAGAGTTTGTGGATTCAAAGTTCAGCAGTTCTTAATTGTTGATAAAATGTATCTTTCGTTGATGATTGCTTCAGTTTGCTGATGTTATAGCGCTGGTTTATAGGAAGTATACTTAAAAAAATTATGTCATTAACTGTTTGTAGTTTATTTAAAAAGATTTACGTTTTGTTGTTTTTAAAATAAAAATCATTTGTTTAATTTTAAGTTTTTTAAATTACTATTTCTTTTCTTTGTTTCAAAAATAACAATATAAAAAATATTATTATTACAAAAATTTAAGACTTTCATTAGCATTCAATTTTTAAAGTCATTTATTTTTAATGATTTTTGAACATTATTTTTTTTTTAAAAATAAAAAATGTTTGTATCAAGTGACTCTGGCCAGAATGTAGTTGATTGCGGATCGATTCCCCAAATTTTTTTTAACAAATTTTTTAAAATAAAATTCAATAGAAAAATTTTAAAAATAACCTACGAAATCATTAATTTTTAATATTTTCATAAGTATTTTTTTTTTGAATTTGTTGGTAAAAATAACGCAACAATCATTAATTTTTAATTTTTATTTTTTTTGAATTTGTTGGTAAAAAAATTAAAGTGACGTTATTTTTTTTAAAAGTTCAATGTTACCCTGCAAGCATTTGGAAGAAATATCGCCTGGGAGAAATTGCGGCAATATCTTCTTTTTATCGTAATAAAAAATCATCAAAGTAGTATTTTTGAAAATCTTCCTTTTATCATTTTGAGGATATTTAAGCAATATTTAAAAAAAAATATTTATTTTTTGTCATTTATAAAGTAGATAAAATCGCCAAATTATTAAAAATTTATCTTCCAGGTGATTTTTCACCTGCGCGATAAATAGACGATATCTTCCTCTTATCATACGGATGAAAAAAATACGAAATCAAAATATTTTATTTATAGTCAAAAATATATATTCTCATCATTATTTAGTCTTTCGGGGTTTTTATGCAATAAATGTGAAATAAATCAAGCAAAAACTATTATAAAGGGGTTTTTTGAGGTAAGTAGCGAATCTGAAAGCAATAAAAGCATTAAATAAAAAAGAAACTACAAAATAAACCGCATTTTTTCTCCATTAGGTCCAGCAAATTACATAAATTCAAAGAAAAAGGGTCAAGGGCAACTCAATAAGCTATACAAATCTTAGAAGCACTAACGTCTCGGAAGAAGTAAGAAATATAAAAAGTGAGTCAAAAGATGGGTTCTGTAGAATGTATGTAAGCTCCTTGGATGTAAGATTTTTTTGTAAATTATTATCTAATTAATTTTATATAAATACAATAAAAACCACGATTTTATCAACTTCTTTAAATTATATTTCTCGAACGTTTACGTGATTATCTGGCAATATTTTATATGTAAAATTTGAATGATATCTTCAATTTATCTTCCAAATGATTATCTGGCAATATTGCCGATTTATCTTCCAGAAGAATTGCTTTCGTATCTGCTAGGCGTATTGCTTTCGGGACACGATTTCTCCCAACGGGGGTTTCTTCCGCAATAAGAAGAGGATATCCCCCGCAATACAATTTATCTTCCAGGCGATACGCTAGGGTATCTTCTTCGTATCGAAATGCTTGCAGGGTTATATATTTTAGAAAATTTTATTAACAGTAAAAAATAAGTGTTGATATTTGTTAAAACAAATGAATAATTTCTGGGATGGTTTTCAAATGTTTTATTACTTGTTTTAAATATGTTTTTCATTTGTTTTTGCCTACAAAATATTTTGATTGTAGTTTTGAAAGACTATAATAACTTTAATAATTGTTTCTTTTGCAGTTATTTTTTTTTCTTTAAATATTGCTTAATTTGGTGACTATTACCCATACTAAATTAACCCTCTATGCACCCTTTTTTTGGGGGGGTTATGTTGGGGTATTTAACTGAAACACATTCAATATGCTTTCAAAAAATTTCTTTTTTTCAAACTTTTCTTAAATTGATTTGTTATTAAAGCTAACTTTTTAGCCCACTCTAAAAAAATGCAAAAATAACTGGCAGTAATAGTGACAGTATGTAATTTAAAATCTGGTGATTATCACTCATGTTATTTATTTTTTATAAAACAACGAAACAATCACAAGTATGCTTGTAAGTACAGTTGCGATTAAAAATGTATTATTCAGTTTTGTCAAACAAAGTCTACTTAAAACATAAATCAGATTTCTCATTAGTTTGGAGCGAATGTGCCGAATGGTTATAGGCTGGTTAAGTTCGGAAATGAGCAAAATCGGACCAGGGGAAAAATTTTTCCCTTAACGAACTAAACCAACCCCTAAAAACATAAAATTTTAAAGTTTTTTTTGTTTTTTTGTAAGACAAATGAAACATTTTTGTTTCAAAAGTAGTTCAAAGTCGTTCACTTGAGCCCAGGGTATAAAACACATTTATTTATTTTTGATCCGCGCCCTTTTGTAGGCGGGGATTTAAAAAAAAATGTTTTAAAAATGATAAAATTGTATTTCTTATAAATCATAATTAATCATAACGGTTAGCCTCAGCGATGTTTAGGTTCAATTTTAGTGTCGACGAAAAGTGTAAACGCATTTCGATTTCTACTTGATTAAATGTCACAATACTGTTAACAGCGAAATCGTACACTCAAAAAAAAGTTTGTAAAATGACATAAAATCCCCGTGAATTTACGAAGCAGGTTTTGTAAAATATGTACTAGCAAGAATCCCAGTAATGTTACGGGGATAATTTGTAAATTGATTTAACAAAAGAAAATGTAAATTTACAATTTTTTTTTGTAAAATATTAACTTCGAGGTGAACATTTTTTTTGCAAATTTACAAAAAATTTGGTAAATTTACAAAACAAAATTGTAAACTTACAGAAAAAGGTTGTTATTTTACAAAGAAAAAATAGAAAATGAAAAAAATAAATTGTAGATTAACAAATTATTTGGTTAAACTACTGTTTTTACCGCAAAAAAAAATATTAAAAAACACGTATATTTACAATAAAAATTGTAAATTTGCAAAAAAAAAATTAAATTTACAAAACAAGTTGTAAACTTACAAAAAAAAGCTGTAAATCCCTATTAATATTATAAATCTGATTGTTGGTTTGTCTGTCTGTCTGTCTGTCTGTTCCGCAATAAGTACAGAACGGCTTAACCGATTTTCATGAAATTTTCACCACAGATAGTACTAACCGAGACGGGAACTATAGGCCATAAGCGAACGCGATCGGACAAAGGGGCGTAAAATGCCACGCCCCTTTGTACCATGCTAAAGCTATATCTGCCTGTCAGACAATAACGGAAAAACGACTGAACCGATTTTCATGAAATTTTCACCACAGATAGTACTAACCAAGGCGGGAACTATAGGCCATAAGCGACCGCGATCGGAAAAAGGGGCGTAAAATGCCACGCCCCTTTATACCATGCTAATGCTACATATGCCTGTCCGCCAATAACGGAAAAACGGCTGAACCGATTTTCATGGAATTTTCACCACAGATAGTACTAACCGAGGCGGGAACTATAGGCATTAAGCGACCGCGATTGAACAAAGGGGCGTAAAATGCCACGCCCCTTTCTACCATGCTAAAGCTATATCTGCCTAGCAGAGAATAACTGAAAAACGGCTGAACCGATTTTCATGAAATTTTCACCACACATAGTACTAACCGAAGCGGGAGCTATAGGCCATAAGCGACCGCGATCGGAAAAAGGGGCGTAAAATGACACGCCCCTTTGTACCATGCTAAAGCTATATCTGCCTGTCCGGCAATAACGGAAAAACGGCTGAACCGATTTTCATCGAATTTTTACAACAGATAGTACTAACCGAGGCGGGAACTTCAGGCCATAAGCGACCGCGATCGGAAAAAGGGGCGTTAAATGCCAAGCCCCTTTGTACCTAAAGCTTTATCTGCCTGTCCGGCAATAACGGAAAAACGGCTAAACCGATTTTCATGAAATTTTCACCACCAATAGTACAAACCGAGGCGGGAACTATAGGTAAGAAAACTCCACGCCCCTTTGTACTAAACAAGAACTATGTCTGCCTGTTCCGCAATCACTGAAAAGTGATTTAACCGATTTCACAGAAATTTTTACCACAGATACTACTAACCGAGGCGAAAACTATGAGCCACAATAGAGGGCGATCGAAAAAAGGGGCGTAAAATGCCACGCACACTTTTGTTACACTGAAAGCTATTTCTGCCTTTTCCGCAATTACGCTTAAATAGCTAACTTGATTTTTATGAAATTTTCACAACAGATAGTATTAACCGAAGCGAAAAGTATGATTCACAATAAAGGGCGATCAAAGAAAGGGGGCGTAAAACTCCACTTTGTATAACATTGAAAGTTATTTCTTCCTGTTTCGCAATCACGCATAAACGGCGGAACCAATTTTAATGAAGTTTTTACCAAAGATAGTACTAACCGAGCCGGAAACTAGAAATTATAATAGAATATAAAAGAATAATTTCGCGCCCCTTTTTACTATACTGAAAGTTTTTTCTGCATGTTCCGTAATTATGCTTAAACAACCATACCGATTAAAAAAAAAAAAAAAAATAATTGAACGCTATTTCTGCATGTTCCGTAATCTAGCATTAACTGCATGTTATTTTTACCACAGATAGAACACTCAAAATATTTTGTAAGTAAATTCAACTGAAAAAACGTTTAAAACAATCGTTTTTCCTTTAAAAAAAACGGACTACTTATATTTCATTTGAAACAACATAATTTTTCAGTTATTTTTAAACGTTAATAAATGACTAGACATTCCGTAAAAACAAACGATATTTCAGTTATTTTAACGGTTTACATTTTTTTATTTTGTGAAGTAAAAATAAAATTTTTTGAATAACTACAAAAACCGTACTTCTGTAAAATTATACGGAATAATCAGTCACAAATAATTTAACCGATAAAAATGTTTTTCCGTAACTTTTGTAGTTTACAACTGTATAAATTATTCAATATTTCATTTTCCTTAAAAAACAAACGATAAAACGTTTAAAACAACTTTAACTAAAAACTTTTTGAATAACTGTAAATAGTTACTGTAAAACTTTTCTGGGTGTAAGTTCTTACCTAGGCGGGAACTATAGATTAAAATAGAGCGCGTTTGGACAAAGGGGCGTAAATTGACACGCGCCTTTGTACTATACTGAAAGTGTTTCTGCCTGTTCCTTAATAACGCTTAAACGACTAAACCGATTTTAACAACATTTTTCCATAGATAGTACTAACAGAGGCGGGCACTTTAGTATGTGTCAACTGCCACGCCTTTTGCAATGTACTGAAAGTTTATTTTGCCATTCCATAATCACGTTTAAACGGTTATTATAATTTTTACGACAGTTAGTACTTATTGAGGCGGAAACTATAGACACGTCCAGACAGAGGCGTGAATTGCCACGTCCCTTTGCAATACATTGAAATTTATTTCGGCCCGATCCGTACACACGCGTTGACGGTGAAACCAATTTTAATTAGATTTTCACCACAGATGGTATTTACCGTGGCGATCGGGAAACGGGGCTTAAAATGCCGCACCCCTTTGTATTAAATTAAAAAATATTTTTTCCTGTTAAACGATATGCCATATTAGCCCGAGATTAGACAAATGGAAGAAAAATGCCACGTCAATTTGTTATATACAGAGCGCAATTTCTGGCTTATTTGCTAATATGCAAAAACGGCTTAACCAACTCCTATAAACACTACTGTTAGAACTAACTGAATGCGAATTATTTGCTATATCAGAACCTGAAAACAGTTGAGCCGATTTCAATGAAATTTCCAACAAATTGTGATCCCAGCAAAACTTTGGTAATGGGTGGTGATTATATAACACATTACCAGGTAATGTATATATCTTATTTGTAGCATTATTTTATGATGTCTTACCAAACATTTGTTCCACAACGTATTATTTTAAAGTGAAAAATAATTCATTACTAATAATTAGCTACGTAATGCATGATTATTGGAAAAAATGTATTTCATATTTATTATTTCTAAACATTAAATCATGGATGACTTATATTTGGTTACATTATGTATTATTTCAAAGTTTGAAATAATGCATTATTTATAATTGAATACATAATGCATTACAATAACATAAAAAATAAATATTTTATAAAAAAATGCATAAGTTTAAACTAGAGATGGATTCACGACAGAAATTTGTTAATGACACACACTCACCCAGGAGTATATTTTATCTCGCTTACAATCACGTGAGTAAATTTAATACAAAATTACTTTTTCACTACTCGTAACACCTTATATATTACGTTCTGGTATGCTATATTATATACCTTACTCGTAACCTATAAAATATCATATATTTTACACCTTACTCGTATTCTTTGTTATAAATTTATGACTTATTTTATACCTTACTGGTATTCTTTGTGATAATGTATATGCATTACTTTTAGTCTCATCGCCTGTTAAAATCATCAATGCTGCAATGTATAAAATAAGAGATCTTATACCTTATTTTATACCTTATATGGTAAGGTAAGTTTTGCTGGGATATAGCCAATATTAAACATCGATTGATAAAAAGGCATATAATGGCACGCATCTTTGTACTTTAGTGAGAGTTATGTCTGCTGAGAAAATTTAGTTGCAATTTTCTTCACGTGCTAACCAATAGGGGAACTGTAGGTCACATGAGACCAAAATTGAACTAAATGCGTTAAATGCCACACCCACTTCAACTATAGTGAAAGTTTTGCCTTTATTGATGTTTTCACTACATAGAGTTTTAACCGCGGAGGGAACTATAGGTTCCTTTTAAAAGCCATTAATGAAATACATTAATATTAGGTTTGTTCCCATGACGGAGGAACACTTACACACCATGTTCCCGACGCTAAGCAAAATCGAAAAAAAAATCGACTAAACCTCATGAATAGGTTTATATTCACCAGTGAAAAGTCACGAAGAAGTAAATAAATTGACTAAAAAAAATCTCATTCATTACATAATATTTTTTTTACCCGGGCAACGCCGGGTGCAAAACAGCTAGTTTACAAAATAAAGTAGAAAATCAAACTACAAAATTGTAAATTTACAAATTGTTTGGTTAAACTACTGTTTTTTATGGCAAAAAACTTGTATATTTACAATAAAAAGTGGTAAATTTACAATTTTTATTGTAAATATACCATTTTTTCTTAATTTTTGCCGTAAAAACAGTAGTTTAACTAAATAATTTGTAAATTTATAATATTGTTTTCGTATTTTCTACTTAATTTATGTAAAATTACAACTTTTTTCTGTAAGTATACATTTTTTTTTTTTAATTTTCATATTTGTTTTGTAAATTTACAAAAAATTTTGTTTATTTACTTATTTGTTTTGTAAATTTAAAGTTTTTTTTCCATTGGTGCGTCTTATTTTTCCTTCTTCGGCAGCTGGAGTAGCACTTCAACAACCTGAAATGATTTTTTTTTTTCACTTGAACACTTTTAACAAACTTCACTTTTTTTCGACATTTCGTTTTTCTTAAGTAAAACATATGAGAATTGCGAAGGAGGCTACACAAGAAATTTCTCATATTTTCAGGAAAAATTAGTCAAAAAATATAATTTTTTTTTTTTAATTTTTAATTATTTTCACAAGTATTTTTCAAAAATCGAAAAAAATTTAAAAAAATTTTTGGATATTGTAGATTGGATAATTAAGTACCTGTTAAAATAAGAAAAACTTAATTTTTCTTAATTGAAAGCTTTTTATTGACATTTTAAGTGCCAAATTTAACAAAAAAAATTGCCAAAAAAATATTGTAAAATTACAAAAAAAATGTTAAAAATACAAAAAAAAAACTTGAACAATTATATAGTAGAAACACATAAAAATTGTGGTGTTTTACTTAACTTTTAATTTTTTTCTAAAGTTTACAATTAGTTGAAAAATTTTTGTGCCCGGAACCAAAGACTATTAAAGAAGACGTATCACACTGCAAAGTAAATGAACCCACTGGAAACAAGTTCCCGCGGAGAGATATGGATGAATTCTTCTTTAGTTTTTCATTCGTAGTGGAGAAAAATATTTTGAATCCAATTTGAAAATTCAATCAGAATTTGTCAAAATCCACTAACACATTCTCAAATTGAATCAGAATTTACCAATACACACTTCTAAAAATATTTTTTTGCGGACAAGAAGAAAAGAAAATAAACAAATATCTCTCCACGGGAACTCGCTTGCAAATTAGTGAATTCCTTTTTTGGAGGCTGGAAGCTCTTGGACACCCTTTGCCCGGAACTTAAAAAATTTCCAAAAATTTTTTTCATTAAATTTTTTATTTATAAAAAATGATTTTTAACTAAATTTTTTACTCCAAAACGCAAAAAAATTCTGAACTTAGAAAATTTTTGCGTGTCCTATTGTTGAATAATTAAATTTTTTTGTAAAACAACATTAATTCTAGTAATAAAATAAGTGTAAAATTACATTGGAATTTTGTACTTTTTCAAACTGAAACCCTTGTAAACGATCTTAAAAAAAAATCTTGTAATAAAACATTTTTTTGGTAGAAAGACTAAATAACATCAAGTAAAACTTTGTTGTACAATTACAGTTTTCTTGTGTAAAAAAACTAAACACCTTGTAATATTTTTTTAATTTGTAAAATAATTTACTTTTTTGTAAATTGACCTAAAAAATTTGTACCAACATATAATAATAAAATTACAAAGCAAACTGTAGTTTTTGTTTTATTAAATATACAACAATTTTTGTAAAAAGACACAAATATTAGTAAAATAGAATTACAAGACCTTTTACTTGTAATTTTACAAACTTTTTTTTTTGAGTGTAGCTGCTCGCATTCGCGAGATATCTCGAAATTAGTGTTATTGTATTTTCTAAAATTTTGACAATGAAGTTTTTCAAATATCTTCAAAAACTGAGTATGCAGTTTTAATTGTATTTATTTACAGGTCACAAATCACATCGAAATCATATCTTTTCAATTTCGCGAAAAATCGCAAAATTAAAAAAAAAAAAATATTTTTCGCGTAAATTAGCAGTCAAGGTATTGATTTGAGCAGTTTCACCACGTTTAATTACAAAAATTTAAACTGCATACAATATATTTGTCGTTTCTTGATTTTTTTTCCTTTATTTTAGACACTAAAGAAAAAAAAAATTAATTATTATAAAAGCTTGAACAGTAATTTTGCAATTCCTCGGGAAATTGATCATCTATAATTTTTATGCTTGCAGTTTTGTCAACTTTAATAACCTCGAATTCAAACTGCATACCACATTTTTGTCGTTAATTAAAGTAAATGTTTTTACAGACCAAAAATAGCACAAAGTTATAAATAAATAGTAGTTTAGCGAGTTTTTTAGCGATATCTCGAAGAATTGAGCAGCTAGAATTTAATTGTTAACAGCCTTATCACCTTCAATTAATAGCAAATCAAACTGCAATTCGTGTTTTTCAACAATGCTAAAGAAACTCCTTTTATTAATCAAAACAAGAAATACCCCCAAAAAGCTGTTTTTCGCTATTTCTCGCGAAAGTGAGCAGCTTTCGTGTTTTTCAACAATGTTAAAGAAACTCCTTTTATTAATCAAAACAAGAAATACCCCCAAAAAGCTGTTTTTCGCTATTTCTCGCGAAAGTGAGCAGCTATAATTTTTTTGTGAGCAGTTTTAATTTCTTCCAACATGCTCATATCAAACTGCATACCACCTTTTTTTTATTATTTCTAAAGTCCCGGTTTTAAAATATATATAAAGAATAAAAAAATATATATAATTACGCGAGATCTCGCGAAATTTAACACATACAATTTCGATGGCAACTGCGGTGTGACCTTTGATCAAGCACAAGTAAAACTGCATACCATGTTTTTACGAAATTTTGAAGAAACCTATCTAAAGATAAAAAACGAAAACAAAAGCAGCAAAAAATTAATTTCGCGATTTTTCGAAAACTAAAGAAGATAGGATTTTCATGTTTACTGTTTTGTGACCTTTAAATAAGTACAATTAAAACTGTATACTCAGTTTTTGAAAATATTTAAAAAACTTCAATGTTAAAATTTAAAAATATACAAAAACACTAATTTCGCGTTATCTCGCGAATGCGAGCAGCTACGATTTCGCTGTTAACAGTTTTGTGACGTTTAATCTTGTACACTCAAAAGATAAACTCTGTCAAAAAATCTGTAAAACGACTTTCAATTTGAATTAGCAATCTTTTAGCAGATTGTTCTGCTGAGAAGGATATTTTTACTAAAATCTCTGTCATTCAGTTTAAGAAAATAACAGACATTTTACTATGTTTATACTGATTTTGTTTGCTGAATTTCATTATTTTTTCAAGAAATTTTTTTATATAAAAAAAAAAGAACAGATTGTCAGCAGATTGCTCTGCTGAAATCAGCAGATTGCTCTGCTGAAATCAGCAGATTGCTATGCTGAAATCAGCAGATTGTTCTGCTGAAATCAGCAGATTATTCTGCTGAAATCAGCAGATTGTTCTGCTAAAATCAGCAGATTTTTCTGCTAAAATCAGCAGATATTTCTGCTAAAATCAGATTTCTCTGCTTTCGAACAACACACATGTTTAATAACTAAAACGCCAGATAAAAGTATAAGCTTCCGTAGCGTAGTGGTTAAGAAGTGTACTTTCAAATCGGAAGGTGGCGAGTTCGATGCTGGCTGGCGGCGTATGTTTTTTTTTTTTTTTTTCTTGTTATATTTATTCACCTCTTATGACAGATATTTAGCAAACCGTGTCTGCTAAAATCAGCAGATTTCTCATATGGCTCAAAATGGGTGTATTTTCAGCAGATTTTTCTGCTGATTGGACAGAGAATTTATTTTGAGTGTAGAAATCGAACTGCGCTTACACTTTTCGTCGACACTAAAGTTCAACCTAAACATCGCTGAGGCTCACCGTGTCAATTTGCCAACGCCTAAAAAAAAAAAATTTGTAGAAAGCTTGTAGAAGAACAAAATCAGTGGTAAAAAGTTTGTTAAATTACTAGGAGTTCTCGTCAAATTGGAGGTAGCAAAAAATAAAAATAACAAACTTTTCTTGGCATTCTAAACGGTTTTTTTAGTGTAATGCACTGATAGAAATTTGTACATGACAATAATGAAAAATCTACATTAATGTTATGAAAAATTACGTTAAAAAGGAACCTTTGTAGGGTTTCATTGTATTAATGAAATAGGTATCATAAAATGTAGTTTCAAGAACAAGTATCATTAAATTAATGAAAATTGTTCATACAAAATATAAATTGTATTTTATGAAAATTTTTCATTACTTTAATGAAAAAAGTATTTAATTCTTGTGAAATACTTTCATTGAAGAAATCATACTTTTTATTTTTGAAATTAAATACTTTCATTAAATAAATGCTACTTTTTATTTTTAAAATGAAATATATGTATGAAATTGAAAAGATCTTTTCATAGAATTAAAAATAATAAAACACTATCCGTGCCGGTGCAATACACTTCATGGGTTTCAGTTACAAATTAGATTTCTCGAACAAAATTTTACACTAAAGAAAACTTGTAACTTTTTTTGTTTGCTGCCTCCTATTTGACAAAAATTCCTAGTAATTTTACAAGATTTTTACCAATAATTTTGTAATTTTACAAGGTTTTTACCATTAAAATTGTAAATTTACAAATTTTTTGACACGATAAAATTTACAGAGAGGTTTCGAAATTTTACTAGATTTTTTGCTACCTCCTATTTTACGAGAATTCCTAGTAACTTTACAAGCATTTTACCAATAATTTTGTAATTTTAGAAGCTTTTTACCAATAAAATTGTAAATTTTAAGTTTTTTGGCGAAATCAAAATTACAAGGAATTCTCGTGAATTTACTAGATTTTTTTTTTGTAAAAATATCTTGAGAATTTTTAAAATTACAAAAAAAAATATAAATTTCGATTTGTTAAAAAACAAGGAAACTGTCAAATATTGGTAAAATGGGATTACGAGACTTTTTCTAGTTGACAAAGTTTTTTTTTTGTGTACTCCAACCTTTAAATGTAATTATTAGTTAAACCACGAAGTAAAATAAAACAGAGCGAATTAATTAAATATAATATTAATAATTTACATTTTATTTTTAATTTCATAAAAAAATCTGAAAAATCAAAAATAAAAAAAAAAATAACCAAGTTAAAAAACACTTTCACATATTTTTAATTTTATATCTATAGACTTTACTCTGTTTTCTCACACAAAATTTTACTATAACATTAATTTAAATACATAAGAAAACAACGAAATAATATAAAACAACGCGAGTTTTTTAAATACGTATGTTGAATCAATAACATTTCATTTTACATTTCGTATAAAAATTCTAAAAAAATCACAAATTATTTCGCGCCTAAACTAACAGACTAAACCGACGCAACACGACACGACAGGTGTCAAAAAAACAGCAAATTTTATTAACAAAACTTAATGACATTTTTTAATGCAACTACGAAATCTAATAAATCAAAATTAATGAAAATCCTGCACAATATGAATGAAATTTCATTCAGCATATGAAATATTTCATTGTTGTAATGAAAAAACGTTAACGAATTTCATTCATTAGTGATATGAAGCGTTTTTTTTATCAGTGTGGAATAGTGTTTGGGGTCCGGGAATTCCCGGGTCGGATTTCCCGGGAATTCCCGGGAAAACACTGACGGGAATTCCCGGGAATTTTTTTAATTTTTCCCGGGAAATCCGGGAATTTTGTAAAATAAACCTTTTTACATAAAAACGTTTATTTTACTTTAATTTTTACCATTTTTTTTACATACAGGTATAATTAAATTGATATTTTATGTAATTTTTCTATTTGGAAGAAGAGTGCAAATATATATTCATAGGAAAACTGACCAAGTGTAAAAAGTATGTTAATATCATGAAAAAACTTAAAAAGTCAAAAAATATACGTCGGTTAATGATAATTTTGCTAAGACTGTCAAAAAATATAAAAATTTTGAACCTAGAATTAACATTTCCAGAATAAATATTAAAAGTGCTGCCAACTATATTAGTTTTTTCTCGAATAACGCAGTTTTATTTTTTTTGGCGATTTTTAGCTATTTTCTGCGATTTTTTGTGAAGGAAAAAGTTGCAATATTTTTTTTGGTTTGTTTTATTGTATTTCAGGATTTTAACTTTTATGTTTTGATTTTTTATGTTTTAATTAATTGTTTATCTCTAATAAAACTGTTTTCAATAAAAAGATAATCAAATTTTAATGTTTTTTATGATTTACATTAATAATGAAAATTTCCCGGGAAATAAATTATTTTTTTCCCGTTTCCCGGGAAATTGAAAAGTCCGGGAATTCCCAAACACTAGTGTGGAATCACTTTTATTCAATCTAAAAACGGCTTAATTGTTGCGACATGTCGCAGTGTTTTTTAGTTCATTACTAGCTCTTTAGTCACAACTGTAAGTTAGTAATTACAACATAATGACCGAATTGTGTGGTATTAGAATTGTGAAGCATTTTAAAGCTTTTTAAAATTGAGTTTGTCTGTTTGAAGGCATTTTATTAGAAAATACAACAGGTGTATAAAATACTTTAAGTATTTAAATGTTTTAAAGAATCCATACAAATGTGTCTGCATTTATTTTTTTTTTTCTGTAGTAATCAATTTTTTTCTGTTTTTTTGCTGCTCGATAGGTTTTTCTAATGACAAAAAGAAATCAAGTGAAAAAAAGAAATTTAAATAATTTGTTGCAGTTCAAGCAATACTAAAACAAAATGGGGTTATGAATTAGGAAATGAGATTTATAAACCGAGATTTTTAAATGAAAATTTTCTTAAAAATTAATTTGTTGCTAAATGCACTAAAAACAAAATTAAAAAATGGGAAAAATCTTGGAAATGATTTGGCACTAAATATTTTTTTTGCTTTCTTTTAAGTTAAAATTTTTAATAAAAATAACGAAAACAAAATTTGTTTAAAATTTTACCAATTTAACTAGAAACTGGGAAAATTGTATACGAATTTACACAAAAAAAAAACTTGTCAAATTACTAGAAAAAGACTCGTTAACCTAATTTACCAATATTTGACAGTTTTCATTGTTTTTTAACAACAAATTTTCTATCGAAATTTACATTTACAATTGTGATTTTACAAATCTAGTAAATTCACGAGATTTCCTTGTAAGTTTTATTATTCTAAAAAGTTGTAAATTTACAATTTTATTGGTAAAAATCTTGAATCTTGCAAAATTACGAAAAAGCTAGTAATTTTTAATAGGCATTCTCGTAAAATAGGAGTAATGTATAGAGTAGTTAGTACTCATTACCAGATAATCCAATTGTGAGTGAGCACTCATCACCTAGTTTTTGCTGGGATACCCAACGGATTTTAGATTTTAACCTTACGTTCTATTTATTGGAATAATCTTCTTTACACACAAAAAAAAACTTTGTCAAATTACTAGGAAAAGTATCGTAATCCCATTTTACCAATATTTGACAGTTTGCCTTGTTTTTTAACAAACAAATTGGGATCGAAATTTAAATTTTTTTGTAATTTTACATTTTTTTTTTTATAAATTTACAAATTTTCAAGATAATTTTACAAAAAAAGTCTAGTAAATTCACGAGAATTTCAATTTACAATTTTATTGGTAAAAAGCTTGTAAAATAAATAAATAAATAAAAATTACAAAATTATTGGTAACAAGTAAGAGTGTTAAATTCGGCTGTGCCGAATCTTTTATACCCTCTAGCACGATTGAAAAACAAGTAGAAAAGTTAAATTCGACTTGGCCGAATCTATGAATACCCTCCACAGTGCCCATTTTAAGTGATAGTAAATTTTCTAACGTGAAAAAAATAACAGTTTTGATTAGAAATATTTTATTTTGTGTAAAAAAAATTTTTTTTAGTAATTTTTGAATAAAAAAAGTAGTTTACTATTTTTTTTTTGAGTGTAAAATTTTTTTCGAGTGTATTTTTTTTTGTTTTGGTATAAAAATATTTTTGAGTGACAAAAATACATTGTAAAATATTTTTGTGACTTACCAATGTTTTTAAAACAGGGTTAACGGTTTTCAACACGTGAATTTAAGGTGAAGCTAATCTGAAATTCACGGTTTTGCTAATAACTTTTGAACCACTGGACCGATTTGGGTGAAATTCAATACGAACTAGGCTGGAGGAACGAAAAAAATATATGCCAAGCTTCAGCATCCTCAGAATTGTTTTTCGAAAGTTATAGTGCTTTTTATCTCATAAATTCACGAAAAACCCTTGCCAAAATTTTTGCTCATAACTTTTGAACCACTGCACAGTGGTAAATTCCGGCCAAAACCCTATAACTTCTTTAATTTTTTATGTAAACTTATAAAATGTTGTAGGTAGGTTAAGAATATAATAATAAACCAATTTTGAGAAAAAAAAAAATTTACGCGGAATTTTTTTTTTCCGCGAAAAATTTTTTTTGTTCGCGAAAAAAATTTTTTTGAATGTGTTTTAAGATGTTTTGTCTTAATCGTCCGTATTTCATCCATCTTTTTTTTTTTTATGTGTTTTCCACAGCTCAAAAAGCTCTTTATTTTATATAAATGACCCAACTTTAAAAGGCTCTAACTGAAAGACTTGGTTAAACTTGGTACTGATGTTAATTAGTACTTACTTGGGAACCCTTTTACTAATTTGTGGTATAGCGACTTAAGAGCAATTTTGAGCAAAAAGTATTTTTTTGGGCTTTCCAAAGTTTGTATTTTTTATAATTTTTTTATTTTTTTAGATTTATTTTCACCACCACTGTTTAAATTGATCCACGCACTTGAAATTACCGAAATGCATATGGCATGTAAAAATAATGCTAAGTTTTCAAAATATATCAATTTCAGGACAAATTTTTTTTTTTAAGTTTACAGCCTACTTGGATTTCAAAGTTGCAAATCACAACTTTTAAATTTAAAAAATAATAAATACAATTACTCAACTTTGCTTCGTTATAAAACCTAAACTAGTCAAGGGTTTGGCACAAAACTTTGTAATTGCATGTTTTGAAGTGTTAGCTCTCATTTGGCAACAATTTGGAAAAAAAGAAAAAAATTTTTTTTTTTAGTTTTGGCCGGTTTTTACCTCTGTGCACTGGACCAATTTCGCTGGGTTGCAATACCAACCTGACCAGGTAAATGCCCAACATATGTGCCAAACTTCAGGAGCCTCCGTAAAGTCTTTCAAAAGTTAGCGTGTTTTCAACAGACAGACAGACGGACAGACGGACGGACGGACATCGCTAGATCGTCTTAAAATCGATCGAGGATCATGAATATATATACTTTATGGGGTCCTAGACCAATATTTCGAGGTGTTACAAACGGAATGACAAACTTATATATACCCTCTATCACTAAAGTGAAGGGTATAAAAAATCGCAGGGGCGTCTTTTCTTTTTGTGGGGGAGGTGGGGGATCGTCGCAATCGGTGGGGGACACCTTTACCACCGCTATATATGTTTACAAATTATTTGTTTATGATATTTACGCTTAAATAATAAATTTTTATCGTTATTTTTCATTAATTTCTATAACCACGCCCCAAAGGAGGGCGGCCTGAAAAAATCAAATTTCCTAACCCCGTTGGTCAAAGCGCAGGTCTATGAACATAATATGGCATAAAAATGTTACATTTCGCTACCTCAAAATACGAATGTCGTATGTAGCAAAACCTTACTTTTCAGGAGACGGTTTTTAATGTTTAACATCAAATATCTTCAAAATGGTCACATGAATTTCCTCCAGTTTTGGATTGAATATAGTTTGAGTATTAAATTTTTATATTCCTAAGTCAAATTTACTGTAATTACAATTACAAAGACGTTATTAGCGTTTTTGCTTCAGAATACATTTGTCGTATGTTACATTATTTAACAAAACCGTTATTTTCTTTAAACATACGACAAAAAGCCAACTGGAAATATAAAATTTAATAAAGGAAAATGCCAAAATACCCCTTAAGAAAACCATTAAAAACACAAACTAATTAAGTACGAGAAATTATAACAACAAAAACTTTTTATTCAATAAATTAATAACAAAAATTCCAAAATTATCGGCCATATCGGGGATTTAGAGTTTCAAAAGAGGTTTAAAAATGGTGAAAAATCATTATTTGATTATTTAAGCCATTTTTTCTTACGAAACTCTATGATTGTTTTGATATATGAAGAAAGGAGTTTTTAATACCTATGCAACGGCGGTAAACCCTTGTAAAAATTCGGCTTATTAGTTTAATATTTTTTTTTTCACGAAAATGTGTAAATTTAAGGAGTTATTATGTGAAGACTAGACCTACGATATCCATATGAATATGAAATAATCTTAACTAAATTTAAGTCGACACATATTTTTTTCTCTACACCATTTCCAATTATATTTCAGATATTATCAATTGTATTTCAGAAACTATCAATTGTATTTCAGAAGTCATCAATTGTATTTCAGAATTTATCAAATGTATTTCAGAAATTATCATTTGTATTTCAGAAACTATCAATTGCATTTCAAAAATTATCAATTGTATTTCAGAAACTATCAATTGTATTTCAAAATTAATTAAATGTACTTCAAAATTTATCAATTGTATTTTAGATATTATCACTTGCATTTCAGAAATTATCAATTGTATTTGAGAATTTATCAATTGTATTTCAGAAATTATCAATTGTAATTCAGAAAAAAACCTTCGTAAAACAATTGCAAAATTTCTGAAATACAATTGAAAATTTCTGAAATACAATTGATAATTTCTAGACGATATTCCTGTTAGTTCGGGAGTTATCGGAATTTTCCCGAAGGTCTATATTGTTTCATAAGGTTGCAACGAAATTTTTAAACACTGATATGGACGATACACCGAGCTCACCCCAACATTTAAAATCATTTATTTTATATATATTTTAAAGTCAGGCGAATCCATTCATAAATTTTGGAGTACTTCCCTTGTTAGTATAAAAATGTATGACATACAACAATTGTATTTTCAATTGAAAATAATAACTTTGCATACACAAAATGTCGTATGTCCATTATATGTGCACATACGACAAAATTCTTCTTCAATACGATAAAATTTTGTAACATACGACAAAATGCATTCTGAATATTTCAGAAACTACAAGGTTTATGAAGGAACTGATAACACCATAAGAAAGAGCGTGCGAAATTTATTATGAATATATCATAATCTCAAAACCAAAAAAAATTACATACGACATTCGTATTTTGAGGTAGCGATTTGTTGAGCAAAAATTAAAGAAAACTCGTTAAAATATTGGATTTTTCAGGGGTCATTTTAGTTCTTCAAGAGGGAAATTTTCCCCCTGGTTTGATTTTGCCCATCTTCGAACTTAACCTTACCAGTAACATAAGAGATATTCTTGCTGCATCGTTATTTCTACAGACGGACATCGCTAGAATGTCTTAGATTCTATCATGGATCAATATTATATATACTTTGTGGAGTCCCCGACCGATATTTCAATATGTTACACACGGAATGACAAAGTGAGTATACCCCCATACTGTGGTTGGAGGGTATAAGAAGTAGAGATGGGCACATGAGCAGACTAGAGAGTGATTCACGCGTGAGTGTGCCTGAATTCAATTTTACTCACGTGATTGTGAGTGAGTGTGAGTAGAGAAAACAATTGCGTGAGTGAGTGTGCGTGAGTAAGATTTTTGCGTGAGTGAGTGTGCGTTAGTCGATTTTTTTGCGTGATTTATTTTATTTCTTTTCATACCAAAAAAGCAACAAAAAAATTGTAAAATTTTGCATAACTAAAGTTTTCCTCCCGAAAAAAGCAAAAAAAAATAAAATTTTGCTAAATTTTAAATTTTTCTAAAAAATTTTGAAAGATTTTTGAAATTTTAGTTTTTGAAATTTTTTGTATAAATAAGAGTTTTGTGAGTGTGAGTCAACGTGAGTGTGAGTGAAGCTTGCGTAAGTGCACGTGAGTGTGAGTTGTATTAAATTTACTCACGTGATTGTGAATGAGTGTGATTAGAAAAAATATGCCCGTGAGTGGGTGTGCGTGATTTAAAAATTTCTGTCGTGAGCGTGAGTGAGTGTGAGTCAAAAATCACTCACGCGCCCATCTCTAGTAAAAAGCTTGTAAAATTACTAGGAATTCTCTTAAAATTGGAGGTAGCAAAAAATCCAGTAAAATTACGAAACCTTGTAAATTTTATCGTTTCAAAAAATTGGTAAATTTACAATTTTATTGGTAAAAACCTTGTAAAATTACAAAATTATTGGTAAAAAGCTTGTAAAATACTAGGAATTTTTGTCAAATAGGAGGTATCAAACAAAAAAAGTTTTTCTTGTAATATTACAAGGTTTTTTTTTTTGATGTGTACAAATCTGCATTAAACGGAAAATTTCTTGCAAAATTTTGATAATTTCGGAAAATTTCTTGCGAAATTTAGATAGTTAAAAGGATAAAACGAAAAACGGACATTTTTAACTTTCTTTAATGTTCTGTTGTTATCTCTGATACTGATTCTTGCAAAATTTATGTAATTTTATTGGGAGTTCGAATAAAAAACAAGTAAAAAAGTTAAATTCGGCCTTGCCGAATGTAGTGATACCCTCCACAATTTCAAAAAGAGTATTGCAAAAAACTTTATTTAAAAGGAAATTACTTTTGAAAATAAAAAATTTTTTTGAAATTTTTTTCCTCGAAAAAAATTTTGTTAAAAAAAAATCCGCGATTTTTTTATTTTTTTGTCAAAAAATATGTTCGTACTTGTTTAAATACCATTTGGTGTTCAATTATGTTCACATATGTCAACCAGAAGCCGAATTAAAGCATTTTGTATTTTTAGGTTATGTTGAATGTACTGACATTTTTGAGGTGTGCTTACATTTTCATAACTTTTGAACCGCTGAACCGATATCGCTCAAATGCAATACCAAACTTCTCGGGAGAACTTCCAATAAATATGTTAAGTTTCAGTCATCTTTGTGCAATATTTTGTCCGTGACAGCACTTTCCACAGACAGACAGACGGACCGACGGACATCGCTAGAATGTCTTAAAATCGATCGGGCATCATGAATATATGGAGCATTCCAGGCCAAATCACTCACTTTTAGACCCGACCCCTTTCGATTTATTTTATTTTTGGATATGTTTTAGTACTTACTAAATGCAACTTGGACACCAATTTTCAGCCTTTTATTCCAAGATGGTGTTGAGTAATCAATTTTTCAAAATGGTGATTTTTTCAAAAAAATGGAAAAATTAAAATTTTCAATTAATTTTGACCAGTTAAAAATATAGATATCTTAAAAAAAGTTGGACAACGTTTTGTTGGTATTTAAATGTAGTTTTAGAAAAAAATATTAAAAAAATTATTCGAAGTAATTATCACTTATTTTTTAACGTTTAAAAATTAAAATCGACTTTTTGAAAAAGTCCGAAACCTTCGATTTTTTTTTACAAACGTCTAAAAGTTCTACTCTTAATTACGCAACTTTTAAGCCATAATTCGAGATGTGATCGCAATTTGTTCTATTTTTTTTTAAATTTTGAAAATTGAACCTTTTATTTTTTGACTCTGATTTATTTTATATGGAGCTCCAAAAAAATTAAATTGGTAGATACTGACCCTAACTTACCCTATTTATATTCATTTCGAGGCACAAATACGCCTTACAAAAATTAAGAACGATCGGACATGGATAAGGTGTTCCGCATGGGCCTTGAATTTTAGAAAACGGATTACAAGGAAAAATATGATTTTTTTCTGTTTTCTCATTTTTTTTGGTATTTTAAGTTAAGTTTTAATTCAAGTGGTTACAGAATTATAATACGGAGTAAAATGCCTCTCTAATAAGGTACCAAAGACTGAAATCGGTTGAAAATCAGCCAAGTTATTGCAACTTCCCCAGGCATCTAACGTATGGCAGAACACTTGATTAAGCAATATAATACGATTTTGGAAATTCATTGAAATTTTCTACTGTAATAACATTTTTTTATTCTTCAAGTTCAAATGTAATTAGATGACAAGTATTTTTCATATTGTGTTTTGCTAACATTTTTTAAATTAGTGCTAAAAATTCCTGCATTTTCAACACCCTTTTGAAATTTTTATTTAAAAAAAAAAATTCTTTTTTTTGTTTTAAAATTTGGAAAAACCAAAAAAATATTACACTAAAACATGAATAATGAAAAAATGTTATTACAGCAGAAAATTTCAATAAATTTAAAAAAGGGACTCGTATTTTTTAATCAAGTGGTATGGCACACGCTAGATGCCTGGGGAAGTTGTAATAACTTGGCTGATTTTCAACCGATTTAAGATTTTAGTACCTTATTAGAAAGTAATTTTACTCCACATCATAATTCTGTAATCACTTGAATTAAAACTTAACTTGAAATACCAAAAAAATTGCGAAAACAGAAAAAAATTCATATTTTCCTTGTAATCCGTTTTTTTAAACTTCAAGGACCATGCTAAACGCCTTACCCATGTCCGATCGTCCTAAATTTTTGTGAGACGTATATTTACCTCAAAATTAATATATTTAGGGGAAGTTAGGGTCAGTATCTACCAATTTTTTTTTTTTGGGGCTCCATATAAAATAAATCAGAGCCATAACATAAAAGGTGCAATTTTAAAAATTAAAAAAAAAAAAATAGAAAGAATTGTGATCACATCTCGAGTTGTAGCTTAAAAGTTGCGTAATTTAGAGTAGAATTTTTATGGTTTTTTACAAAAAAATCGAAGGTTTCGGACTTTTTCAAAAAGTCGATTTTAATTTTTAAACATCAAAAAATAAGTGATAGTTACTTAGCATATTTTTTCAAATTTTTTTTTTTAAACTACATTTAAATACCAACAAAACGTTGTCCAACTTTTTTTAAAATATCTATATTTTTTGATGGTCAAAATTAATTAAAAATTTCAATTTTTTAATTTTTTGGAGAAAATCGCCATTTTGAAAAATTGATTACTCAACACCATCTTGGAATAAAAGGCTGAAAATTGGTGTCCGAGTTGCATTTAATAAGGACTAAAACATATCCAAAAATAAAATAAATCGAAAGGGGTCGGGTCTAAAAGTGAGTGATTTGGCTTGGAATGCCCCATATACACTTTATGGGGTCCCAGATCGATATTTCGATGAGTTACAAACGGAATGACAAACTTATATATACCCTCTATCACTAAGTGGAGGGTATAAAAAACCCAACATGTCCAATATTTTTGTCTGTTAGTATGTACCCTAAAAGACAACTGTTCCGACCTCGACGCTTAAGTGTTTCTTCACAATACAGCAGCAAGCAGCTGAGCAGCAAAATTTTTACATGTGTTTTGTTGTTGCGGCAACAACAAAATACATGCAAAAATTTTGCTGCTCTGCTGCTTGCTGCTGTATTGTGAAGAAACACTAAAGTAATCGAAAAAAAGAAACAATTTCCATAAAATCTTCTCCACTCAAATATACATAGTGTTAAATCTTAATACAAATCACAAAAAAAAAATAATTTTCAAATTCTGCAGAAAAAAATCACGATTTCTTTGTTGAAGGTCAATGTATTTTTTTTATAATTTTTTGCAAAAAAAAACTAATATTCAAAGACAAAAAGAAAAAAAGTAATTGAAAAACACTCATCTCATTCAAATAAAATGTTTATAATTATTGCAAAAAAAGTGTTTGAAAAGCATTTTTGTGCAAATTTTATTTTTTTTTATGTTTTCTTTGTGCTTGCAAATCATCATAAATAAAATTAACAAAAAAACTTTAATAATTTTAAATTGTTTGTTATGATAATTTACGTAATTCAGTTAATATCAAATAAAGAACAATTATACACTTAACCAATTATATAAGTAAAATCAACTGAATATGAAAGTGGAAACCACTACTAATTGTAAGTAAGTTGTCTTGGGGTCAACTACGTTTTAAGTTAAAAAGATTAACTGATATTTGCTAAATAATTTTTATATTTGCTAAATAATGTTGACAATGGAATCTGACAAATTCCGAAACACGTCCCAATTAATTCTTGTAAAAATGACCAATATAAATAAATTTAAAACAGAAAAATAATTTTCCTGAAAATTATTCTATGAGAATATCATGGTATAAACTATTAAAGGAAATAGTGACCTCGAGCTAGAATAAACCTACTCAGAATATTAACTAACGAATATATAATTGTCGTTTTTAGTGAAAATAGCTTACAAATGCAATAAAATCAACTGACACATGTAGTTCAAAACATTTCAACAAACATTTTTTTTCAAGAAATACCCGACTGAAAATAAATATACAGGTCCATATATAATTTGAAATTGAGCTATATATAATTTGATATGGCCAAACACGTATTTGGATAAAATAAGATGATGAAATTGGTGGATCAAAATAGCTCAAAATTTGGTATAATAGATTAAATATGATCGTTTTTGATCCGAATATTGGGTTTATCTAATTTGATATAATTGTATATAATTTTATATCATAAGATAAAATATGTAGAATTTTCCATAAAATATTTCTTTTTATCTCATAATTTTCAAATTTATCCCAAGTTTTTTCGGGAATTCCAAAAAAAAAAATTCTGTCTGGGACTTAGAAATTTAAAAAAAAATCGAAATTTAAAAAAAAAAATTCTTAAAACTTTGTTAATACATTTTTACTTCAAAACGCAAAAAATTTACCAAAAATATTTTTTATCCAGGACTTAGATAATTCTACAAAACTTTTTCAGGACTTGTAAAATTTTTCAAAATTTAGAAAAAATTTTTTTTTTGTTTAAATCATTTTTAATGAAATTTTAAACTCCAAAACGCAAAAATTGTTTGTGTCTGGAAATTTAAAAAAAAATTTCTCGGGACTTAGAAAACTTTTTTCCCCCGATTCGGCACCATTTATATATATGTATATCTTATCTTGTATGAGGTCAGACATGGAGTTGTATATCATATATTTATTTATCTAATCTTGTATGAGGTCATTCATGGAGTCATATAAAATATTATATGCAATATCTAATTTAATAAAGCTTTATATATTGTATGTGGAGCAACACATGATTTGATATCCTTTTATATGGCACCATATTAAATTTTGTGGGTAAAACTTGATACAAGATACATTCACATATAATTATGTAAAGTACTGTGTATGGCCATATATAAATATATTAAATAATATGTTACTATATCTAAACTTTTTTAGTCGGGTAGTTATTTAATTTTAAATTACTAAATAATAAATTAAAGAAATAAAAATTAAAAACACTTTTGATAGATAACACAGCGTGACAAAATCTTGGATGTTAAAAGTAACCTGAGATTTGACCATCAATTTTATATATTTCGGACATGCTGAATCCAATGGTGCAAACCATTTTTAAATCTAAGGTACAGTTTTTTCGCGAAATGTCTTCAAAGATTTTCACGTCCCCGTGAACTTTTTGAAATAAAAAAGTTTTTGTATGCAAAAAAGTCGCTCTTTTGCAATTGAAATTGAAGGACTATAACTGTAGCTTAATTTTAAGTACCATATCCGCTATTAAATGTTTGAAATTCAAGTGATATTTCGCGTTTTATCACATTTTTCCAATTTTTTAGCATTTTCGCGATTTTAAATGCTTAAGTAAATACCGACCTAAGCAACCGCTTCAAATAAGTTTAGATGCACCAAATGGGATATATTTCTATGAAAATACGTTTCAACTATCAAGCGCATCACTCCAAAAATGAGCGATTAGTCAAAATCTCTCTATGACTGCATCACTTTCCAAGATGACCACAAGGTCCAGCTTGTGACATATTGTGTTAAATCCTCAAAAAAGTATTTGTGTCATATTTCAAACAAAAATGTTTTCAACTTCAAAAGTTATTGTAGAAAAACTTTTATTTCACCTTACTGAATTAAATTATTAAGTTTAAATTACAAAAACAAAAGGAAAACATTTTACTAAATACTACTAATTTAAATAAAACACTTGTTTAATATAATTTAGTAGGGCGAAATAAATGTTTTTTTATTAAAACTATTTAAGATGAGAACATTTTTGTTTGAAATTTGGCACAAATACTTTTTTGAGGTTTTTACACAATATATCAAAATCTGGACCTTCTAGTCCTGTTGGAAAGTGATGCTGTCATAGAGAAATTTTGACAAATCGCGAAATTTTAGTGCTATGCGATTGATAAATGAAAAATATTTTAATGGGAATATATTTCCTTTGGTGCAAATATACTAAGCTGAAACGGTTGTTTAGGTCGGTATTTATTTCGGCATTTAAAATCGCGAAAATGCTAAAAAATGAGAAAAAATGGGATAAAACGCGAAACTCTGTTAAAGTTTTAAACTTTTAGTAGCGGAATTTGTAGTTAAAATGTAGTTACAGATATAATCCTTTAATTTCAACTATAAACGACCGACTTTTTCGCACACAAAATATTTTTTATTCAAAAAACTTCACGGGGACGTGAAAAACTTTGAAGATGTTTTGCGAAAAAACTGTACCTTAGATTTGAAAATGGCTTGGACCATTGGAATCAGCATGCCCGAATTATGTAAAATTGATGGTCAAAACCCAGGTTACTTTTTCACCGTCACACAGTGTAATATATAAATAAACCACTACTTCAAATGACTGTTACTTCATTACTGTACTTTTGTGTTAGTTCTTGTAAAAAACGACTAAAAAAACAATACACTGAAAAAAAAGACATGACTAAAATTAAGGAAAAAATGTCTTTGAAAATTTATCATGAAATTTCCTAAAATTTAGTGAAATTTAACTAAAAAAATTAAAAATTTTCTTAACTTAAAGTTTAGTTTATTTACTTATAATAACCTCATAGTTTTCTTTAAATTGAATTTTTTAATATTAGGAAAAAAATTCTTACTGCCAAAGAAATTTTTTACAAATCTAAGAAACGTATCTTTATTTTTAAGACATATTTCTTAAAAAACAATTTAGTTCAAGTTTAGTTAAAATTTACTAAAAAAAACATCATCGTATTTTTCTTCTTTGTATTGAGGAAGTGTACTTCTTAGAATTTAGTTAATGAGTTCTGAGAATTTAGTAAATAACTTCTTAGAATTTAGTTAAAAATTCAAAATGGCGATATATCGAAAACTAAGCGAGATAGAGCGAAACGGATGAAATTTTCAAAAGAAAGACTACAAAGAAAAATATGGAATAGCCTAGCTCTGCATATCTGTCGGGGTCTCAAGACCCTAATTTTAGATCTAAAATTTGAAATTCCCGAGATTTTATATATGCCCATATCTCGGTAAATACTGTCAACACGAGAAAAAGTCCAACGGCATTTTTGTAGCTCTTGACTCGTAGAACACTTCCGCAAAATAACCGAAAGCCCTCCGATTAATAGTTTTTGAGTTATCCAGTTTTTAAGATTCTCACGACCCTATCAGACCCCTTATTATCGTATCTCAAAAACTAAGCAAGGTAGAGCGAAACGGACACAAGTTTTGGGTCAAAATCTATGGGGACCCATAAAGGACCCAACGGGGTCTCGAGTCAACAGGGGCTGGATCCATGGGGTCCGACCCCATGGGTCCAGGGTCTAGACCCAACATAGTTCTAAACTGTGAATGAACTAAAGTATAATATAATTTTTCCCATTTTCTAGTTAAAATTGGCTTAAAATTAAATAACTTTGTTTTCCTTATTTTTGGGAAAATTATGAACTAAAACCAAAAAAAAAAATCTTTGGAGCCAAATCATTCCCTCTTTTTCTCAAAATTTAGGCCTCTGTTCTGTCTTTCACAACTTTTCAATTCACATGAAAATTTCCGAATCACATGAAATCAAGTTTAGTGTTTTATCGACCACGTTTTCATTTGAAGTTGAAATCGAATAATTAATATTAAAAAAATTATACGAAAAAATAGCATTCGTTTTACTTTCACCAAATTTTATTTATGTGAAACAAAACGAAAAAAAACTTTCGGATGTAAAATCTAGAACACCAAAAAAAATTCGGAAATTTTCATTTTCACATTTTTTATGTGAATTACTTTTTTTGGAACAGCGGCCTTAGTTAATTTTCCCAGATTTTAGTTCACTTTTTTTTTTTTGAGTGTAGTTGTCAAATACTTGCCATAGAAAAACAACTTAACTTGCAGTTGAAAACAACTAATACATATTTATTTATAAGCAACTAACATGTAGTAACTGTTGTACTTTTCTGAGTGTAAGACAATATGAATTTTTAAATTCCGATTATCTTAAAAAATAAATTTTATTTATAAAAAATACGATTTCCATAAAACCGATTAAGTATGCAGGAAATGTTTGAAAATGTTATCAAAATTTTTCTAAAGCTATGGAAAATGAACCACGTAACAATACCGTTTTAACCATTATGGCCCACTGGGCACGTGCCCAGCCCCCGACCTCACGGGGCCCCGAATGGCCAAAAAAAGTATCTTAATTTTGTATGTATGATAATTTTCCCCATTATACTGCAGTTTTTAAGAGCACAAAAGTTTTCTAAAGCAAAAACTGTTTTTTAATTTGTTTTTAAAAGTTTATTTTAAATTTTCGTATAGAATTTCAGATTCTGAAATATTTTGCGTATAGAAAAAGTCTAAATCTGAGAATTTTTCTATAGGAGAAGTTCTCAAACTGATTTTCCTACATAAATGGTCTCAGGTTTTAAGACATTTTTCGTAAATAAAAAAATCTCAGACTCAGACCTTTTTTTATAGAAAAATAATCAAATTCCTAGCCTTGTTTCTGAGATCTTTTTCTTTTAGACAAATTCTCTTAATTTAAGACCTTTTTCCTATAGAAAAAGTCGCAGATCATAAGAAAATGTCTCAGATTCTGAGCCCTTCTTTCTTAGAAAAAATGTAAGATTCTGTAAACTTTTTCTTATAGACAAAGACACAGATTCTAATACCATTTTTCTATAACAAATAACTCAGAATCGTAGACTTTTTTGTTTAGAAAAAGTTTCTTATAGAAAAAGAATTAGATTCTAAGAACCTTTTCTTATAGAGAAATACCCCTTTCCTATAAAAAAAGTCTCAGATTATGAGACCTTTTTTCTTTATATATGGGGCAAAACGCGTCAACGGTCCACACCCAAAAACAAATGTTGTCCGATTCAAGTATAATTTTGGCAAAATATTAGGTTAATGATAGGTAGTATAAATTACAAATATAAAATTTTTTAATGAAATATTGGCAGAGTTACAGGGTTGGGAAGTTTTGATGTTTTTGAAAAGAATATATTTTGGTGAATTTTAATTAACACTTTGATGAAACAAAAATTTTAATTAAAAAAACTAATTTTAAAGTATTTTTGATGGCCTTTAAAATGGCATTTGTGGTTTTTTAAAAAAAAATAAATTTGACCTTAAAATTCAAGGTCAAAATATTAAGTTGTAATTATCTTATAAGGGTCGCACTTTTAAATTTTTTTCACTAAGCCCATTAGAAAGCTTGATATTTTTTTAAATTTCGGTTTTTTAAAAAAAAATGGTATGTATGAAACTTTATGAGAAATCAATTTTTTAGGAGTATATGACACTCAAATTGTACTGAAATCGCTTTAATCTGTATATAATAACAACAACAAAAATCAATGCTTAGATAAAGTGTGCGTTGTAAACACACACAACAAACGTTGCACGCATAAAAAATAAAGAAATCAGTACAGTTTGGGTGTTATGTACTCGTAAAAAAATTGATTTCTCATAAAGTATCATACATACCATTTTTTTAAAAAAAACCGAAATTAAAAAAAATGTCAGCCCTTCCTGTGGGCTTAGTGAAAAAAATCTAAAAGTGCGACCCTTATAAGATAATTACAATTTAATATTTTGACCTTGAATTTTAAGGTCAAATTTATTTTTTTTTACAAAAAACACAAATGCCATTTTAAAGGCCGTCAAAAATACTTTAAAAGTCGTTTTTAAAATTATAATTTTTGTTTCATCAAAATGTTAATTAAAATTCACCAAAATATGTTCTTTTCAAAAACATCAAAACTTTCCAACGCTGTAACTCTGCCAATATTTCATCAAAAAAGTTTATATTTGTAATTTAGAATACCTATCATTAACCTACTATTTTACCAAAATTATACTTAAATTGGACAACATTTGTTTTTTGGTGTGGACCTTTGACGCGTTTTGCCCCATATATAAAGTCTCAGTTCAGTTCCTTTATATATAAAGTCTCAGATTTTGAGACCTCTTATCTTAGCAAAAGTTTTTAATTCTGGAACCTTTTTCTGATAGGAAAAGTTTCAGAAGCTGAGACCTTTTTGCTACAGAAAAAGTCTCAGATTCTGAGACGTTTTTCCTATAAAGAAAGTCTTAGATTCTGAGACGTTTTTCTATAAAGTCCTGACAGATTCTGAGAACTTTTTCGTATAGAAAATTCTGGGCCTTTTTTACTATTGAAAAAGTTTCAGATAATGAGGAAGAGATTAAGATTATGGGACCTTTTTTCCTAAAGAAAATATCTCAGATTCTGGGCCTTTTTTCCAATAGAAAAAGTTTTAGATTGTGAGAAAACGTCTCAGATTTTAAGACATTTTTTCCTATAAAAAAAGTCTGATTTTCTGAGAGCTTTTTCCAGTAAAAAAGTCTCAGATTCTTACAAGGAAGGTATCCCATAGCTTACACTTTTATATATAGAGGAACAAAATCTAAGATTTACCGGGGGTTTTTTTTATCGGCTATCGTGAAGGTTAAAGGGGGGAAATGGGAGGGTGAAAAAACGCGATTTTTTGGTAAAATAATTATTTTTTAAGTTGGTTTTTGTCAAAAATGTGTAAATATTCTACTACTTTTTATGGAGATGTATATACGTACGACCCACAAATTCACGTGTTTTTGCTTTTGCCGCAATTCCTGTTAGTTCGGCTTTTATTCAGATTTTTCCGAAAGGCCATCAATTTTCATAAGGTGGCAACCCTTATTTAAACCTCCGGGATATCCGATAAAAAATAGCAGGTTAATCTTAGTTTTCGGTATTTATTAACATACATAAATTGCAGAGCAATCGGAGTGTAAGCTATGGGATACCTTCCTTGTTAGACCTTTTTCCCATAGAAAAAGTCTCAGATTCTCAGACCTTTTTTTTTGTAAAAAAAGTCTCAGATTCTGAGACATTTTTCTTATAGAAAAGTTTATTATTTTTATTTTTTGCTACCTCTTGTTTGACAAAAATTCCTAGTAATTTTACAAGCTTTTTACCATTAATTTTGTAATTTTACAAACTTTTTTTACCAATAAAATTGTAAATTTACATATAAAACTTACAAGGAGTTCTCGTAACTTACTAGATTTTTTGCTACCTCCTATATTACGAGAATTTACAACTTTTTTGCCGCAATAAAACTTACAAGGAATTCTCCTGAATTTACTAGATTTTTTTGTAAAATTACGTTAGAAATTTGTAAAATTATAAAAAAAATTTAAAATTAAAAAAAAAAATAAAAATAAAAATAAATTTCGATCGAAAATTTTTCTAGTAATTTGACAAGTTGTTTTTATTTAGTGTAAAGATCTCAGATCCTGAGAACTTCTTCAAATAGAAAAGTTCTTAGAAACCTTTTTTTGGTAGAAAAAGTCTCCGATTCTGAGACTTTTCGCACATAGAAAACGTATCTGATTCTGCGACCCTTTTCTTGTAGAAAAGAGGGTCCCACTTCGTAAAACAGAAACAATATTTGTTTCTAATCATGCAACCGTTAACTTTCCAGTGGGCTCCCAAATTCTTGTATGTCCAGGGGGCCCGCCATAACTTAACTTAAGACGGCCCTGCCAGCAATCCATACGCTCGAATGGTCGATATTAAAAATTAATAAACAGCTTCCCTTGAGACAATAACTTGGGGTGATTATACTACTCTACACGGTTTTTGCAAAGACATGTTGAATAGATTTTCTAAAGTATTTTGGCCTTCTAAACACGAATCCGTCCGTCTCTTCGTCTGTATTTAACACGATGCAATCCAAAATATTATAGTTAAACTCCCGAAATTTGCAACGAATATGTCTTATGTTCCTTGGCAGGTTAAGCTCGTAAATAAGCAAAATCGGAAAAGGTGGAAAAACTTCCCCCATGAAGAACTAAACCAACCTCAGAAAAACACCACATTTTTACATGAATTTTTGTGTTTTTTAAGTAATATTTTTATGCTACAAGAAGTTCAAAGTCCTAAATTTGGACCCGGGGGGATTAGAAAATATCGTTTTTTCGGCCCGCCCCCTTTTGTGGGCGTGAATTAAATTTTTTTTTTTAAAATAATGATAAACTTGTATTTCTTTAGTGCAAAAAGCATAAGAATACATTTTTGGGGCATATACTTCGAGGGGAAATTCGTCCCCCCAAATGACCACCGCTGAACCCAAAAAAAAAAAAGAGAACGACCCTGCAATTTTTTTTTGCATTTTGAAGGGTATAATAGGTTCGGCGCAGCCGAATTTAATAATTTTACTTGTTTTTATTCGAATTACCAATAAAATTAACTAACTTTTGAAAGAAATCCAGACTCGATACGATCAAGGATACCAACAGGACACTATAGGGAAGTTTAGAATGTCCTTACTTCTGAAGAAGTTTAAAGGGCTGTTTTACTTGGACCCAGGGAATTTAAAAAATTTAATTGACGGATTACAAAAGTTATAAAGATGAAAAATTGTATAAGTCAGGGAAAAATCTCAAGCTCTATATACAGCAACGTTTATAAAATTCTTTATAATTTTTTGTAAATGGAAATTATAGTTTTCATTCATTCAGTTTTCAAAAAAGTTAAATATTATTAATTACAAACCCCCATTTTGAGCATATACTTTCTGTGATGACTTGGTTAGTAATATTATTACATATTGTTTAAAATGAAATGTAATGTAAAGTATAAAAGTATAATTTTTCATAATTTTACATTAAAGTTTTTAATTTCACATGGAATAGAAATCACTACAACTTTTGACATTTGGTAAACTCGTACTCATTCACTGATGCCCGTACCCTTATAAGACTGCACTTACTGTTTCCTTTTATTTCCAAAACAATTGCTACTTATAGCCGCGGGTGGGCCCTTCATTAACAAAAAGAAAACTGCTAATATTTATAAATGATGTTTTGATTTTTTAGATGGTTTTTAATTACAACTTGCACTTTTGATACTTAGCACAAAATAATTGTATTGTTCATGTTGTTGGCATTAGCACCCTTTTAATTTTAATTAAATAAAAATTGTTTCTTTGAATTTTTCACTAAAGTGCATTGTACAACATGAGAATACTTCTGTAAGTAGCAAATAAGTTGATTGTTTATGAAAATTAATGAATTTGTAGTAAGAAGAGTATTGTATTTCCACTCGGAAATAAACTGTTCCCTCGATAAGCAACTCTAATGGTTGCATTTAATACACTACCCCACTCTGTGTTTCAGCGTAAAATAACTTTGTGCTGATGTTTGTAACTAACCGAAATATTGTTCCTGGACCCTGCTTCAAGTACAGTGAGTTAGCGTTGTCCGTCCGTCTGTCCATGTAAACGTTGTAATCACAATACAGGACGTAACTACATCAGGGCGTTCCGTCAAATTTAAATTTTCGAATTTCATGTCGTAATCAGGGTTGCCAGAATTGTTGGTTACAAAATCGTCAAAAATGTACGATTTTTATAAAAAAAATCGTCAAAATCGTCATTTCATTTGCAGAAATCATCAAAATAAAAAAAGGTATATTTATCATTGATTAAAGATTCATTCAAGCGATGTCTGCCCGTCTGTTTAAGACAAGATGCAGTCCAATCCAAAAGAGCTAAATCCATGCAGTTTGGCTCAAATATATCTTATGACCATTGGAGACCGGGGAGAACAAAGTTCCCCCTGGTAAAACTGAACCTTCCTCCGAAATTTCCTCTTTATATTCTTTGTTTACCTTCTTAAACATATAAAATATTTTTATGAAAGAAAATGTCATGCAGTTGGGTCAAGTTAATTAGAAAATGTATTTTTTTTCCGTCCGCCCTTTTCTGTGGACACTTCCATAAAAAATAATAATGATAAAATTGCGTAAATATCATAATAAATCAAATTGTTAACATTTATCACAAAAAGAAAGGTGTCCTCCATATAATTTTTTTACCTTTTGTCCCTTTTTGTACAAACATATTGGTGGATACTTTTTTTAACTAACAATAAGCAAAAAAATTCATTGAATACTAAAGTTTTATTAAAAAAGTACAGGTTTTTGTTATTTTTAAAAATCGTAATTTTTTTGGACAAAAATCGTCAAATCGTCATTTTGCCATTTTGGGGAGTAAAAATCGTCAAAATGCAGAGAAATCGTCAAATCTGGCAACAGTGGTCGTAATACCTGCCAAACGATGGCCACGTTAGAGCTGATTGTGGAAAAATTTATGAAAAAAATTTGCAAGGTCATCTTCAGTCGGAAACCAGCGGTAAAAATTTAAAAAAATAACGCATTTCTAACAAAATTCATGTCCGAATTTTTTGACCAAATCCGGCTCAAACATTCGGAAATTTGGAGCAAAAGTTCGAAAATGTTAAGTGTGTTATCTGTGGACCAAAATCGCGGTTTTGGATTTTTTAAATATTTTTCCAATAAAGTACGCAAAATCACTAATTCTGTCTTTTTCGGGTAAACGTTGAGTCCCATATCTGATACCCACTTTCACATCATCTTCAATGACCCCTCAAATAAATCATGTATCGTGTCTGGATAAAGCCCACAAGATAATATCACGAAGTCATCCCCATAAGCGATGGTTGAAGTTACCAGTTTTTTCACGATAGGGTATACTAATAACAGCCACAGTAAAGGTGAGGAGGCCTTAGCATGGCCCCATTTAGCGGTAATTCTCGATTTAAAAGCAAAAACCTACATTATTATACAGCGATTAATTGATACTTTGTTCATCGCACTTATTACACCGTCCGACAACCAATATTAAACATGTAGAGGTTTATATGAACATTTCCATTTAACTTTTGATTTTAAGGTTTAAAAAATATTCAAATTTTTTTTGAAGGCACATCAAAATCGTTTAGTACGCGTATAAACATGCATTTAGTAAGTTCAAATCCGTTCGCGTGAAGAACTTTCAGCTGACGGCGCGAAAGTTATGGCGGTTTAAAGATTTTAATTGAAAACAAAAAATCTCAAAATTACAATTATTATTTGAAATTGATAAAATCAACGTTAATTAATGTTTTATACTATCCCTAATAACAACCGAACAAATTACGTCCATTAAGGTGGATATACAATCAGATTTTTACGTTAAAAGTATGTTTTAAAAAGTTGATCTTTTAATACTTGATATGCAATTTACGCGAAATGTAATGACGATGGACCAAATTAAAGGTCATATTCGGATTAAGCACCCTCAAATTAGTTAAAAAACTTGTGCATTATGCAAAATTGGGAATTTTTAAAAGTGATGCAATTTCTGATTAATCAAATTTTGAAAGATGCATAAAATCCACAATCTTCAAAATTCAATAATGCCGCTCAGTTTTGGAATAATGCTTTATAAGTGCCAGCAATTGCCATTTATAGAAATTAATTTCTATTAGCGGTTTGGGTGTGCCCTGGCGGTTTATCTGAGGACAAAATTGGCGCGTTTTCAGCGTACAGCTACACTAAGTCCCAATTTTTGCACACGATCCATAATACGCATTACAAGCAATCGTCTGACGGGTATATTTTAAATCTAAATTCCTTTCGCGCGAAAATACAAGCAAAAGTTTAAAATCGTGAAATGTCAGATTTTTGCAAAATTTTTGCTAATCAAAATTTTAACACGCTATATCGATTTTATTATAAAAAATCAAAAAATATTTGGATCACGCGATGTGCTGGCCACTTTTAAATAATATTGCGAATGTGCCTCGCAAAAAAGTGGATTTTTGATGACTTTCACGTTTTGTCTCTCAACCTTTGTCTAGCTAGTACTCCGCTCCTATTAAGGGCACATTCATGAGACCGGTTTCAAACTGTAGGGAATTACGACAGCTATCATTTTTCGTATTGGCTTTTGAAGCGTATGAAGCGGCGCAAATTTCCTGATCAAAAAACGACGAAAAATTGAAAATGAAGAAATTTTAATTTCAAACCGTTACCACCAAATAACATTTTTATTATTGATGGCACATCAAATTCATAAATACATCTATTTTGAACAAGTATACACTCAAAAAAAAAGTGAACTAAAATCTGGGAAAATTAACTAAATTTTGAGAAAAAGAGGGAATGATTTGGCTCCAAAGATTTTTTTTCTTGGTTTTAGTTCATAATTTTCCCAAAAATAAGGAAAACAAAGTTATTTAATTTTAAGCCAATTTTAACTAGAAAATGGGAAAAATTATACTTCACATTTTAGAAATAGATTTGGTCTAGACCCTGGACCCATGGGTTCCGACCCCATTTAACTCGAGACCCCGTTGGGTTCTTTAAGGGTCCCCATAGATTTTGAACCAAAACTTGTGTCCGTTTCGCTCTAACTTGCTTAGTTTTTGAGATTCGGTAATAAGGGGCCTGATAGGGTCTTGAGAATCTTAAAAACCGGATAACTCAAAAACTATTAATTGGAGTGCTTTCGGGTATTTTGCGGAAGTGTTCTACGAGTCAAGAGCTACAAAAATACCGTTGGACTTTTTCTCTTGTTGGCAGTATTTACCGAGATATGTGCATATATAAAATCTCGGGAATTTCAAATTTTAGATCTAAATTAAGGGTCTTGAGACCCCGACAGATATGCAGAGCTAGGCTATTCCATATTTTTCTTTGTTGTCTTTCTTTTGAAAATTTCGTCCGTTTCGCTCTATCTCGCTTAGTTTTCGAGATATCGCCATTTTGAATTTTTAACTAAATTCTAAGAAGTTATTTACTAAATTCTAAGAAATACACTTCCTCAATTCAAAGAAGAGAAATACGATAATGTTTTTTTAGTAAATTTTAACTAAACTTGAACTAAATTGTTTTTTAAGAAATATGTCTTAAAAATAAAGATACGATTCTTAGATTTGTGGAAAATTTCTTTGGCAGTAAGAACTTTTTTCCTAATATTAAAAAAATCCGTTTAAAGAAAACTATGAACTAATTATAAGTAAATGAACTAAAATTTTTTCCTCATAGTTAAGAAAATTTCTCATTTTTAAGTTAAATTTAACTAAATTTAATGAAAATTCATGATAAATTTTCAAAGACATTTTTTCCTTAATTTTAGTTATGTCTTTTTTTTCAGTGTAGGGACCATATATTTGAAATCTTCGAAGAATACGCTGGACGGCGCAAGTACAATAGGCCAAAAAGTACATTATTTTTATGAAATTTCAATCGACTTTTCCACATTTCGGAAGTTTGATTGTCGCTAACTACCGCAAATTAAGATTTTTGGCCTTTAGTGTTTGTAAGCTAATTGCATTAGAAGTCCTTTATGCATTTCTATCAGTAGATAGCCATTTGAATGAAAATAAAAAAAGTTTTGGCCAAAAAAACAAAATTTCAAAGAAATGAAAAGTTAAATGGAAATGTCCATATACGTTTGAAAATAGAGATCAAATGGAGCAAAACTGCATTTATAGTTTTTTTATTTCGTGATCCTGTTTCCATTTAAAAAGACTTCAAAGTTTTTATGGATACATTTTGTAAAATATTTATGAAATATTTGTATATCCTAGGATGACACTGGTGATGGCAAATGAAAGAGGAGGAACTCCCCTAAGATTTTAATTTTTTATTTTGTCATATCAGGATAAAATAATGTGAATAAAGTCATTTAAAAACTTTATCAAAATATTTTGTTGAACATTTTGAGTGATATTAAATGATATATTTTTGAAAGGACGTAACTTAACTATTTTTTCCTGATATGGAAAAATAATAAAATAATATTTATTTTAATTTTAAAAATATAAAAATTAGGGGAGATCCTCCTCTTTCATTTGCTCTCACTAGTGGCATCCTAGAACAAGTACAAATATTAAAAAAATATTTTATATAATTTAATCCTCTAAAATTTTAAAGTCCTTTTCAAAGGAAACAAAAGAAAAACTGTAAATGCAGTTTTATTACTCTAGTTTCAAACGTTTATTATCCAGTTCGTGTTTAACGTATTTTCTTCATTTTTGTCGGACGGTGTTTTTGAATCCGTATTTACGTTATTAAAAGCTATTTCAATATCCACAAACGCTGACATAACAACTCTATATTCTGTACCAACGAATGGAGTGCCGTTTCTATGGATTTGCCCTGCTGATAAACATGTTGAGAATCCGACAGAAAGTGTGGCGCCAGGTTATCCCTTATATGTAAATCCAATATCCTTTCTAAAGTTTTCAGCAAAAATGACATCAAGCTTATCGGTCGATAATCTTTAGTAGTCTTGTGGTTCATTTTACCACTCTTAAATAAGTATATTCTATTGGCCTTTTGCCATGTGACCGGTATGTAACACAACTTCCAGCAGGCATTGAAAATGATCAATAAATGTGGCGTTATACCATTAGCAACATTTTGCAACATTGCCGGTATAATGCCGTCTGGTCCAGGCGATTTATATGGTACCTACATCCCGGAAAGTATATTCTCGAAAGAACATAGAGTATTTCCTCCGCGCTGTCAGTTCAACTATCACCCTCTCGTAGCCGTATACGTAAGTAGTGGTGTTTATATATTGCTTGTTTGAATTTTAATTTCATGCACGTTTACATGATGTTAATCATGAATTTTTAATATAAATTAATAATTCAATAATTAGTTGATATTACTTCAGGAGAACAACATTTATTAATTATTAAAATATAAATGTGGGTTTGAATTCTTTATAAAATAGCAGTACAAATGATTTGGTATTTCACCTTTTTATTTCATTCAAGGAAAAAGGCATATGGAATTGAGGTTTTTCCTCAATATCTTGCTGGCTTTTATTATGTATAATGGTTTTTAAAATCTCATATTACATATGAACTCGAATCCATAAATACTTGCATATGAACAATTTCCTTCTTCTTTTTTTTTTTGAAAAATTATAAGTCTTTAAATAAAATCCTTTGAAAAGTAAGAACGTGCCATTTTAATGGTATTTCAGATTTAAGCCAACTATGGGTTATTATTATTTATGCCTCACACTTGAACTTACTTAAATCGATGTCTCTGGTAAAGGCTTCAAATAAAATAGTATTTACAAAGTTTAAGGCATATAACACCGTCTGACAAAAATGAAAAAAGTCGTCAAACATGAACTGGATAATATACATTTAAAACTAGAGACTAAATGTAGTAAGACTAAATGTAGTAAAACTAAATTTACAGTTTTTCATTTTGTTATCCTGTTTCTTTTTAAAAGGACTCAACGCTTTAGAGAATTAAATTTTATAAAATATTTGTTAAATATATACACTTGTTCTAGTATGCCTCTAATGATAGCAAATGAAAAGGAGGATCCCCCCTAATTTTCCTATTTTATTAGTTTTATATATAAGGAAAAAGGAGGTAAGTTACAAAATTTGAAAACTTTATCCAAAATTTTCAATAACATATTTTGATAATGTTTTCAAAGGACTTTATTCACATCTTTTATCGTAATATGGCAAAAAAAAAAAATAAAAAACTAGGGAAGATCCTCCTATTTCATTTGCCATCACCAGCGGCATCCTAGGACAAGAACAAATATCAAAATATTTTACACAATCCTATCCTTTAAAACTTTGAAGTCCTTTTAAATAGAAACTGGATCAAGAAATGATAAACTGTAAATGAAGTTTTACTCCATATTATCTCTACTTTCAGACGTATATCATCGTGTTTATGTTTAATATTGGTTGCCGGACGGAGTAATATGGCGACTCATTTGTGGGCTTTTCTCTCTGATCAAATTCTTATACCCGTAAAAAGTGTCGGTCCCCTAAGGTTAACTCACATGCAAAATATCACTCTGATCGGAGTTTATCTTCTGTCACTACTTTGTGCCTCAAAATTAAGGTTTTGCAAAAAAAAAATTAAAAACAAGTAAAAAAGTTAAATTCGGCCTTGCCAAATGTAGTGATACCCTCCACAATTTCAAAAAGATTATTGCAAAAAACTTTTTTTAAAAGGAAATTACTTTTGAAAAAAAAAACTTTTTTTACTACTATAAAAAAAAAATTCCGCGAAAAAAAAAATTGGTAAAAAAAAATCCGCGATTTTTTTCTTGTTTTGTCAAAAAATATGTTCGTATTTGTTTAAATACCATTTGGCGTTCAATTATGTTCACATTTATCAACCAGCAGCCGAATTAAAGCATTTTGTATTTTTAGGTTATGTGGAATGTACAAAAATTTTTGAGGTGTCCTTACCAAAAATGATCCCCGCATATATAATTTCGAAATTGTAGTTGGGGTAAGAAACGTAGAAGCCACTTTATACTTCTTATATCCCAAAATTTAAGCTCTAAACTTAAAATTTTCTGCGGGGGCCATTTTTAAAGACGTCCTAGATGGGTAAGATTTCCTGACAGACTTAAAGTTGTCCAATGGAATGTAACGAAATAAAAAAACCGTTAATTTTTCGAAAAATGTATTTTAAAGGAATTTATAATATTTATAAAATCAATTTTTTTTTAATACCGCTAACTTTCCACTTCGATTCCCGGAAAAGCTTGACGGATGTCCTCCATATTTTACATTTTTATTATCCAAGGTGTTCTTAATTTAATCTTGTAACAAAAAGTGCACTCAAAATAATAACTCTGTAAAATACTCTGTAAAATGACTGTAATCTCAATTCAACAGATATTTGACAGAGTTTTCTGTCAAAATACAGATTTAAAGAATATAATTTGTATTTTGTTATGACAAAAAAACAAGTTTTCATCTGTTATATTACTTTTAACTTTGTAATTTAAGCGAAATACTCTGTATTTTCTTACAACAAAAAAAAGTTTTATCTGTATTTTTACTTATTACTATGTAATCTTAATTTCATGGTTAAAACGGAGTTTTTTGTAAAAACACCAAAATTTTATCTGTATTTTTTTTTTGAAAAAATGTTAAAAAAGTACCAAAAAAATCTTTTCAAAAATCTTATAAAAATTATATTATGATCTTACAAAAATTTTACAAAACAACATGTGTTTTACTAAACTCTGTAAATTTACAGAGTTTTTTTCTGTAAAATTTTGGTTGCATCAAATGCATTTTACAAATATATGTAAATTTACAGAGTTTTTCTTTGCTAAATGGTGTTTTATTTAACCAATATTTTACTAGAAACTCTGAAAATTACTAGTTTTTTTTCAAAATCATTTTACACTGAAAGAATTATTGTTCATAATATCTGTGAACATATTTCATAAAACCAAATTCATAGAATGTATGAAACAATTCATTGTCTGAATGCATATTCATTAGTATTTTGAAATATTTCATAGAATTTTATTCATAGATTTTGTAAGATTCATAGAAAAAATTCATAGAAAAAAAATGTCATTAATAATTTTTTAAAAATTAAAATAATGTTACAATAATTAAATAATTTGAATAAATATATTAAAAAAATATAAAAAAACATAAAAAACGTAAAAAAAAAAATATTGCTGCCCAGGCGGGGTTCGAACCCAAGACCTACCGGCTGGGAAATTTATAATCGACGCCTTAGCTAGCAGCGCCACCAAAGGAGGAAAACCTCGCCGACTAACAATTAGTTTTGTAATGTTCGTTATTTTTTTTTTTGCGGCAGAGCATAATATTTTAAAGCAGGATATTTAACAAAATAGATTTTAAGTGTTATAACTTGTTTATTTACTTTAGCTCAGTGGTTAGAGACTATGCTTCACGACCAACTGGTATTGTGTTCGAATCTCGGTGGGGATCAGTTAAAAATAAATAAATTTTTAAAAATAGAATATTGTAAATAAAAATAATAAAGTAAATAAAAATTAAATAATAAAATTAAAAAAAAATTGAATTGAACAATAAAAATTTTTTTCCATAGCCCATGAACTTTTTCATGGGTATCTGGTTTCTATGAATTTGTTTCATATATTCTATGAAGGGCATCATTGGCTCACTTCTAATGATTTTTTTCATAAAATCCATGTTATTTTTGACTGATTACACTGTGCAACACCCAAAATCGGAATGAAATGAAACCAAAAGCAAATACAAGATGACATATTCCATAACAAATCCCTCAAGGCTTTTTTCCAGTTCAGAGCTAGATTTTTTTTACACGCATTTAAAGTTAGTGCACTTTTATTATAATTATAATAGTAAATGCTTGAAATTGTATTAGTGGCGAATGATTAATATTGTAATTGCCTTTAAATAACAATCATACGCAACGGTGTCCAGTGTTTTATGTTAATAATTGCCTTTAAATAACAATCATACGCAACGGTGTTTTGTGGTTTATTTGAATAATTTGGCTATTCAGTAAATATGTACTGGACCGATTGCAGCAAAATTCATACCAGTCATAGCTAAAGTAATTTTCAGCTTAAGTTTGGAAACTGGACCCTACATGTTCAATAAGGGCACAACCAGGGGCCTTTAAAGTAGGATATGTTTAGTACACACAAACTTCAAATGCTTTAAAATCACCAACTTTAAATGCGTGTAAAATAAAATCTAGCTCTGACCTAAAAAAAAGGCCTTGTGGGTTTTGTTATGGAAAACGTCAGCTTTCATTTGCTTTTGGTTTCATCCCATTCCGATTCCGAAAGTTCGATTTTGTAACACTGTGTTTTATTTTATTTTTATTTTATTTTATTAAGAATTACCATATAATTACAAATTACATACTAATTTTACCTAACCGAGAACTGGTAACAATGACCTTCGTCTCGTTGTAACGAATCAAACCAAGGCCTCTGGTGGGAATCGAACCCACGACCCCCAGACTCATAGGCTAGCACGCTACCAACTAGCCTACTGGGGCGCCTGTAACACTGTGTTATTGTTGTCTATTATATAACTTTGGCTTCTAGTATGATCAAGGTACTTATAAACTCTAGAGCATTTTTCCTTATTTTGCAAACACTCGATATAGTCTTTTCTCGGATGTTGTTCAGAATTCGGTTGTTATAACTGGCTTTTAATTAAGGCAACCAAAAAAATTTGGATGCCACAGCAAAATATAGTACCAACCACCGAATTTTGAGTTGTTATATCTGAGAAATTTCACCTATTAAAGACTTCCCTGGATGGTATAACAGTGGTTGTATTAGATGGAAGATAACTTCTTGAGTAGCCGGACGAAGAGCTTCAACGATCGATGTTACACAGTAAAAATTTTTTGGATAATTTTAATTCCGAGCTGGTGTGTATATATAAGACAAAAAATAATTAAATTTATATTAATAAAGTACGCTTATAAAAATTCATTATGTAAAAACCATTCCCTATGTCGGAATTAATATTAAATTTAATTCCAAAGAAAATTGAATTAAATTCCAAAGTTGGTTTAAAAATAAAAAAGTAAACCAAAACTTTTTGCTGTGTAAGGACACTATTGTTTTTCGTTTCCAAAGCATACAGCCTTTAGTACCACACAGAAAAAATATAGAGGAAACAAATTTGAGTAATCATTTGCTTAAATTAAAAAATTGAGTAATTTTTTAATTGATTTAATTAAAAATTTACTTAAAAATTTTAAAAACAATTTAAGTACATAATTTAATAAAAATTTAATAGTTTTTTTACTTTTTTTTAAATCTTATAGTTTTTTGAATTTTCGTTTAGATTATAGTTTTTTGTATATGTATAAGAAAGTTTGTAATCGTCTTTATAAAATTTTCCTACCCTAGTAAAAATATTATGCTAATTTAACTAAATAGATCTAATTTGATCCGTAAAATGGTTGTATCAAATAACATCTAATTGTATTACTTTAGATCAAAAAATATATAAATTGATACAATTTGATCCTGAATTTGGTCAAATCTAATTAGATCAAATTGATCTTATAATATCTATTTTTATATAATTTGATGAGCAAAACCAAAATACGAATCTAATCATATATGGGGCAATATCTAACCATATAAAGTGGATCGACCTTATCAAAGTGATAGATAAAATTGTATCTAAATTTATACGGAAGCATATTACCTCATATAAGATTGTATCAAATTATATATGATTACATCAAAAAAATTTTACTCGGGTATGCTTTTGAGACATAAATATGTTTGGTTAAGTTTGAAAAACATGTTTTTTGTAAAACAATGTAAAACTATGTATTTTAAACTTTTTAAAAAAATAAATAGATAAATCTTGAGTTAATTTTTAATTGTGTCAATTAAAAATTTACTCAAATTTTTTTTAAACATTTAATAAATTTTTATTAAAAATTTACTCAATACTATTAAATCGTTTACTGGTGCAAAATTGAGTAATTTTTTACTCAATAGCATTAAAAATTTATTCAAATATTTTTTTCTGTGCACATCAACAGTTCTCGAATGAAATCGGTGTGTACTAAAAAATAAAAATGCTAATTAATCTTTTAAAATTAAGTAATTGTTTCTGCTAAAAGTGCGTAAAATTGCATATAATAAAAAGTAAAAGAAAACACCGAAAGTTGTCAAGTTATTGACATGGCCGACCAGTTGTCCAATCTTATTTATATATATATATATGTTCCTTTAACTCCCACTGGAGCATAGGGCGCCTAAATTATTATCTTAATTATTTTTGCTTTACTATTTTTTTTTTTGCATCTTATCGTATTTTTTAGATAAAGGATGTCTTACAAGGGAGGTCTTTCAGAGGGCACTTACTGATTGTCCTGAAACTTGCATAAGGGAAAGAGGGGAGGAAAATAAGAGTAACATGTTTTTTCTTAGCTACTTAATCTCATATTTAGCGGGTCAAAGGGAGAACAACAAACGGGATTTTTTAGTTTTTTTGAGGATTTTTACATCTCTTCAAAAGAAATATTTTTAGGAATATTTTTTACAGATCGAAAGTTATTTTAAAGGCCTATGGTGTCCAAATTCATTTTGTTAAGTACTAATTATTACAAATGTAAAAACTTTGGGGTAGTTTGTGTCGAGAGGAATATATATTGTTATCTCTATTAAAATTAAGCTGATCCGTATATTTTTAATTGGCGAAATTCCTGCTGTATTTTGTTCGGATTTTCCCGAAAAACCATATTTTTCATAAGGTGGCAACCCTTTTTTAAATTTGAGATTCGGCAGCTAAAAAAGCAGGTAATTCTTATTTTTCTCCCCTCATTTCCATATGCAAGTTTTTGGCGCCCTATGCTCCAGTGGGAGTTAGAGGAATATATATATATATGGGCTGTTTCACGTCAACGGGAGACCCCCCCGCCCCCAAAATTCTATTGGTCGTAGAGAGTTGTATTATGGCCTAAAATTTAGCCAATGATCTCTACTTTTGAAAACTGAGTGGCGGAAGTTGAACCCAATGGTAAGTGAGCCAATATGGCGGCCCGAATCGGGATACCCCGATCGGGATATGCTGGAAACTAATGAAGGAGTTATCGGATTTTTCTGAAATTTGTTATCAGGGGGTATATTGGGACGCTAATTTCGAATTTTCATTCAGATTTCAAAAATTCAAAATGGCGGATCCAATATGGCGGATGATTTTGTCGAGGTTTTCGCATTCAAATAATACTCGGTTCCCGGGTGTATTATGGGTCACTAAACAAGATTCTGAATTTAGATTTCCAAAATTCAAAATGGCGGATCCAATATGGTGTTTATTTTTTTTTTTTTATTGTTTAGATTTCCTTGAAACTTGTTATCTGGGGGCTGTTTGAGACGCTGATTTCGAATTTTTATTCAGATTTCAAAAATTCAAAATGGCGGACTCAATATGGCGGATGGTTTTTTTTTTAAGTTGTCGCATTCAAATAAAACTCGGTTCTCGGATGTATTATGGGTCACTAAGCACGGTTCTGAATTTAGATTTCCAAAATTCAAAATGGCGGATCCAATATGACATTATTTTTTTATTTTTTTAATTTCGATTTCCTTGAAACTTGTTATTCCGGGGTTATTTGGGACGCTGATTCCGAATTTTTATTCAGAGTTCAATAATTCAAAATGGCGGATCCAATATGGCAGATGATTTTTTTTTTAAATTGTCGCATTTAAGTTAAACTCGACACCCGGGAGTTTTATGAGTCACTTAGTACGAATCTGACATCAGATTTTCGAAATTCAAAATGGCGGATCCAACATGGCTCTTATATTTTTTTAATAACGATTTTTAAATCCGATGTCAGATTCGTACTAAGTGACTCATAAAACTCCCGGGTATCGAGTTTAACTTAAATGCAACAATTAAAAAAAAAATAATCTGCCATGTTGGATCCGCCATTTTGATTTTTTGAAATCTGAATAAAAATTCGGAATCAGCGTCCCAAATAACCCCGGAATAACAAGTTTCAAGGAAATCGAAATTAAAAAAAAATAAAAATAATGTCATATTGGATCCGCCATTTTGAATTTTGGAAATCTAAATTCAGAATCGTGCTTAGTGACCCATAATACATCCAAGAACCGAGTTTTATTTGAATGCGACAACTTAAAAAAAAACCATCCGCCATATTGAGTCCGCCATTTTGAATTTTTGAAATCTGAATAAAAATTCGAAATCAGCGTCTCAAATAGCCCCCAGATAACACGTTTCAAGGAAATCGAAACATTAAAACAAAAAAATAAACGCCATATTGGATCCGCCATTTTGAATTTTGGAAATCTAAATTCAGAATCGTATTTAGTGACCCATAATACACCCGGGAACCGAGTTTTATTTGAATGCGAAAACCTCGAAAAAATCATCCGCCATATTGGATCCGCCATTTTGAATTTTTGAAATCTGAATGAAAATTCGAAATTAGCGTCCCAATATACCCCCTGATAACAAATTTCAGAAAAATCCGATAACTCCTTCATTAGTTTCCAGCATATCCCGATCGGGGTATCCCGATTCGCGCCGCCATATTGGCTCACTTACCATTAGGTTCAACTTCCGCCACTCAGCTTTCAAAAGTAGAGATCATTGGCTAAATTTTAAGCCATAATACAACTCTCTACGACCAATAGAATTTTGGGGGCGGGGGGGTCTCCCGTTGACGTGAAACAGCCCATATATATATTCCTTAATTTTTCGAAACTTTTCTCGTACTCCCTAACCTAAACTGTGATTTTTTTGGATTCCAAAATCTTAAAGTCAATGGGAACTAAGGTTAAGTAAAATTTACAATAAACTATTTTATCAACATCCTTTTATTATGCATACATTTTTTTGTATGTATTGAAAAAATAGTCCTACAAATATTACACAAATTGCAAATCATCATATAAGGCATTCCACACCAACTGTTCCACTACAGAAAAACCATAGTGGTTTTAATGGGATATCATTTGCAAAGTATTTACTCTTAGGGTGCTATTAAATAACAAAAATAAAATTTAAGTTTTTTCAAAAAGTGGGCCTTGTAGGCGTGGTCAAATATTGAAAATATCAAACTTTTTTGCCTGAGTATCTTTACTTCTATATTTATGCAAATTAAATGAAACACAGTAAAGTCTTTAAGACAAAAGTTTTTTGTAGATTTTTGTATGGGCTATCGATTAAAAAACTAAAAATTGGAAAATTTTCAGAAGAAGTTCTGAATTTTTCAAATTTAAACTTAAACTTTATTTATCAAAAAACATGCCGCAATTTTATTTTTTTTTTTAATTTAAAAAAAAAATTTAAAGTGCTTTTCTGTATGTTCTGAAATTTTCAGATATGTGTTTTGCCTTGTTTTCGAGAAATCAAATGTCAAAGATTGCAATACGCTAATTTTATACAATAATGGTGTATAAAACGTGTGCGTATGAGTAATATCAATACTTAAAAAATATTTTAAGAGGCGATGGGAGCGTGAGTGAGTTTTTATTTACGATCACGCACGCTAATGAAAGAAAAAAATATATTCAAGCACGACATTTTATTTTACTCACGCTCATGGAACATCGTGACCGTGACTTATTTTTTTCTACTCACGTGTGCGTGAGTAGAAAAAAATAAAATAGAGTGCGTGACTAAATTTTTTTTTCATGAGCGTGCGTAATCGTTATTAAAAACTCACTCACGCTACCATCGCCTCTTAAAATATTTTTTAAGTATTAATATTACTCATACGCACACATTTTATACACGATTATTGTATAAAATTAGCGAGTAGCAATCTTTGACATTTGATTTCTCGAAAACAAGGCAAAACATATCTCTGAAAATTTCAGAACAGATAAAAAAGTCCATCAACTTTTTTTTAAATAATTAAAAAAAAATAAAATTGCGGCATGTTTTTTGATAAATAAAGTTTAAGTTTAAATTTAAAAAATTCAGAACTTCTTCTGAAATTTTCCAATTTTAATTTTTTTTAATCGATAGCCCATACAAAAATTTATAAAGAACTTTTGTCCTTAAGACTTTACTGTGTTTCAATTAATTTGCATAAATATTGAAGTAAAGATGCTCAGGCAAAAAAGTTAGATATTTTCACTTTTTGACCACGCCCTACAAGGCCCACTTTTTGAAAAAACTTAAATTTTATTTTTGTTATTTAATAGTACCCTATGAGCGAATACTTTGCAAATGATTTCATATTGACACGACACAACTTTTTTTTGCTGAACATTTGGTGTGAAATGCCTCATTGGTTTCTTAGTTGTTGTTATGAAAATATCGATCAACCTTATGTTACACAATATGTATTCGTCCTTGTATTTTTGTGTTCTAGTTTTGTAATTGTGTTTTTTATCTTAAAAAATTGCATCTACATATGACTATGAATTGAGACGATAAACTCAGAAAGAAAAACTCTGTCGAAAAATCTGTAAAACAACTTTCCATTTCAATTTGCAATTTTTTAACAGATTTTTTTTTTGCTGAAATGAATAATTTAACTAAATTCTCTGTTATTTAGTTTTTGAAAATTACAGAAATTAGAAGATTCTTTTGCTAATTTTGTAGCAATATTTAGTTATCCTGTTTTTAAGAATAGTTTTTTAATTCAAAGATTAAATTTTTTGAAAAAAAAAAAAAATAATAATTGAAAAACATGAATATTAAAAGAAAACCAGAAAATTTTATTTAAAAAAATTACAATTGCTTTTAATAAGTTTTAGAAAAAAAGATGCTCAAAATAGGATAATCGTTTATTTAGATTGCTTATCTGAAATCAGTAGATCTTTTGTGCTAAAATCAGCAGATGTTTCTGCTGACATTAGCCAATTTTTCTGCTGTTTTGACAGATTTTCTCATATGGCTCAAAATGGGTGTATTTTCAGCAGATTTTTCTGCTGATTGAACAAAGTTTTTATTTGAGTGTATTTGTTATTAAATATAAGGATGCTTATTGGATGACAATATTCTTTTGGCTGTATTTCTTGTAATAGTCGTCGTCATCATCGTCTTGTGTTAAGTGTGTCAGTGAGTCAGCAAACAGCAGCTTGTCTTCGTGGTTATTGTAATATATTTTGGCATGTTCCAATACATATATGCAAATATGCCACGTTCTTTGTTTGAATTTCTTTAAGTCTCTGCACATGAGACATTTTGATTGAATGTTGAAAAATAGAAGGCGTAAAAAGGCGTAACAGTTGATGTAGCAGATGATTTTTCATTCTATTTATTTTAATATTATTTAAAATGAGCAGATGATGATTATACAATTCATAAATATAAAATACCAAATTTGATCAAATTACGAATCTGTCTGATATGCATTTGCAAAATTCATACAAATATTCATTGTTGATAAGTCATTAAATATTGATTTGGAAATATGATGTTGTCATAGTTTGGTGACAAGGCCTGGTGGTTATAAAATCTGTGGCAATTGTTCTTAAAATTAAAAATTTGAATTTCAATCGGGACTAAGGATTTGTTTAACTGTTCGTTGGTAATTGCTTAAAGAACGACTAAAGAACGACTCGAACGATTTGGCTAATTTATTTTTTGAAAAATACTCGTAATAGTCCCAGTATGGTTTTTATAGATAACCTTATCCTAAATGGACATAAAATTACCGATAAAAGTAATTATTATAAACTTTGACACTCAAATTCTTGAACGAAGCATGTGGGCAAATATTACCTGGGACCTGGAACCCAATTCCATAACATGCTATACGGACGGGTCCAATCAAAGCAATAAGGATACTGGCACTGGCATCTTCGGGAAATTCCTCATCAATATTTTAGGCAGAATTATATCCCATTCATGTATGTGTAAACATTTCAGACTGCACAAGTGATCATTAGGTAACTGACATGCAAAATATCACTCCGATCGAAGTTTATCTTATGTCTCCACTTTGAGCCTAAAAATTGGGATTTTTGCAAAAAAAAGACTTAAAAAAAATAGTTAAAAGTTGTTTTAATAAAATTAATTAAAATTCAATCAGGGGTACCGCAAGGTTCTGTTCTTTCTCCTACCCTTTTTCTTATTTTTCTTAACGACCTCCTAAGTCAAACTTCAAATCCTATCTACTCTTTTGCAGATCACAGCAACATTTGTCATTCATTTTCCTTCGATCGTAGGCCAAGCCTTATTCAGGTTGAGGAAAAAATGCGGATTATGAATGACACACTTAATCAGGACCTGTCGACAATCTCTGAGTGGGGTCTTGCGAATAGGGTCAAGTTTAATGCACGCAAAACCCAATGTTGTATGTTGACCCACAGGAATGTGGAATCACCAGCGTCATCTCTACAAATGGGTGGTTTAGGTATCGAGGAATCGGACACTCTTGATGTTCTGGGCATGAAAATTCAGTGTGATGTCCGTTGGAATAAACACGTTTTTCAAGTGTTGAAAGAAGCATTCAAGTGTCTCGGTTTTTTAAACCGGTGCACTGTGGTCAATATTTTGAGATAGCGGCCAAAACTCCTTTTGGTTTTTGTTCTCCGATTTTAAAGTTATTAGACTCATATGAAAGTAGACAGTAGTAAACCTCGGGAGCCAAAAAATTAGAACTCTATTTCAACTATTTCACTGAGATCAGGGTGGTCTAAAATGGGCCTTTTCGGAATTTAGTAAATTTATGATATTTTAGTTAATTTTTAAAGTTTAAATGATCATAACTTTTTTGTTTTTCAAGATTTTTGGACGAAATAAATTTTGTGTTGTAACTTGTAACTTATTTCCTGTTACTGGTAAAAAAATTGAAGCTCTACTGTTTTCAGAACAACTTAAATATTTTTTTTAGAAAACGTCAAATTTCTCGGAACTTTCCCACTTCATAGAGCACAACTCCTGTGAGTCAAGCTGAGTCAAAACACAAATTTACTATTTTGTAGTCCTAACTCTCCCCTACATTCCTTTATATACATGTCCATGCATCGGGACTGCACTTTTTGAGCTACAGCAATTTTTCTGACCCAAGGTAAGATATTCGGTACAAATGCACGTCATATTTTTTGAGAAGTTATTTGTATGTGAAAGTGGCTATTATGCATATATTTTGATGAAATTTTGTACAAGAGTTCTTATTGACCCAAAAAATAATTCTGTTGAAATTAGGAGAAGTTGGCCCATATTTGGACCTAGTCCACATAGAAGGGTGTATCAAAATTTTGACAAAAATGACAATAGAACTCTCAAATTATGTGGTATCTGGCAATTCATTTGGAAAAGGTAAAAAATAATTTCATTGCCATCTAATATTACAAAAAGATTGCTTACCTTCACCAACTGCTATTAGTGTAACTTCAAGTTCAGCAGAAATAAAATTGCAGGATCTTCTTGAACACACTGCAGAACGATTATTAAAGACATTTGATGCTGACTATTTAAAGAAGTTTAAAAATTGCAGCATGACTTTAATTTCTAAATGGGGATTTGATGGGTCCTCTGGCCAGAAACAATACAAACAATGTAATGCGGAAAATTCATCAGATGCCAATTTATTCATGATTTCTTTCGTTCCATTACGTTTAACAAAAACTTATATTGGTTCAGAGCCCTCAACTAGTAGAGCTGCAGAAAAATTTTGTAGCTCTAATTTTTATACGATAAAAAACAAGTGATAATTACTTCGAATAATTTTTTCACATTTTTTTTCTAAAACTACATGTAAATACCAACAAAACGTTGTCCAACTTTTTTTGAAATATCTATATTTTTTACTGGTCAAAATTGATTGAAAATTTAAATTTTTTCATTTTTTGGAAAAAATCGCCATTTTGAAAAATTGATTACTCAACACCACCTTGGTATAAAAGGCTGAAAATTTGGCTGCAAGTTGCATTTAATACGTACTAAAACATATCCAAAAATAAAATTAATCGAAGGGGGTCGGGCCTAAAAGTGAGTGATTTGGCATGGAATGCCCCATATATTCTATAACTGGAGTAGATTATGATTTAATACGACGATTCCAAATCATATTAGAAGTTATAGCATGTAGCAAAAAGATAGATGCAAAAAAATTTGGTCAGTATGCTAATGAGACAGCAACCCTTTATAACCAAAAATATTCTTGGAGACATATGCCAACCACAGTTCACAAAATTTTGTTCCATGGGGAACAAATAATTCAGCACAATATGCTTCCAATTGGAGATCTTTCAAAAGAAGCGCAAGAAAAAAAGAACAAAGACTACAGATTCTTTCGCGAGCACAATACAAGAAAAATTTTTAGATATTGTACTAATGAAGATCTTATTATTTGTTGTGCACATCAGACCCATATACTATATGTCCAGTATTCGACAAAAATGGAAATCAACCTCATTAGAGTTAGATGAAGAAGCTAAACAGCTACTGCAAAATGAAAATCAAAGCTATTTGGAAGAATTTTTACTAATATTGTTTAATTAATACTAGTTTAAAGATTATAATTTGTTTCTAACTTTAGTATAAATTTTATTAATACATTTAAATAAAATATATGTGCACTTTAAATCAATAGTAAAAGTTTACTTAAAATTTTATCGATGTTGTGTTCTGTATATAATATATCCAAATGGTATTGATATTGTTGGGAATTTCAGTGTTATTTTTCAGTTTAATCCTCACAAGAATTAGCTTTCTTCCAAAAAAACCAACCTTTGGCCCCTGTGAATATTGAGACTAAATAAATGTCAGGGGCCAAATGTTGGCATTTTCTGACCAAAATTAAGTTTAGGAATAATAAATAAGTATTGGTTGTAAAATACGATTGAAGAAAATAAGAAATTATAAAAAACATACCTATTTAAAATGTCAAAATATACAACTTTTACATGGAAACTCAACAAAAAATTAAAATGCATTTTTAACTCCACATTACTTATGTTCCTATCAGTCGATTTTTACGTTTGAACACGCAAATTGAAGCTTAAAGTCCCTCCTATTGAACAAAACAAATTGCGTAAAAAAATACCAATCCGGTCAAAAGTTATAGAGTTTTTTGACCGCTATCTCGCGAAATTGACCACTGTGCGGTGTAAGATGTACTTCACCTCATCCGATCTCCTAACTATTTATACCACCTACATCCGACCGAAGATGGAATACAACTCCCATATATGGGCAGGGGCTTCAAAGTCTATTTTGGAGCTTTTGGACCGTGTGCAAAGGAGGGCGTTGATGCTTATCAATGACAATAGGGTATCCAACTCTATTGACTTACTGGAGCATCGTCGGAATGTGGGTTGTGTGACTCTGTTCTATCGATATTACCATGGAAAGTGTTCCGCTGAGATAAGTGAACTTATCCCTAGAGCCCGAGTTTTTGTTTGCAGCACTCGGTCGTCTAGTAGATCACATCCATTTGTTGTCGATTGTCCAGTTGATCGCACATAGCATTACAGAGAAGGTTCGTTTATCAGTCGTACTAGCCGTATGTGGAATAATCTTCCAGCGGAGGTCTTCCCAGCTTCTTTCAATGTAGATAAATTCAAGTCAAATATCCACAAACACTACTCCCTCTTTCCTTCTCCTCATAACCTATTTTCCTGATATCAACACAATGCACTGCATTAGTAGGGGCATCCCCTGAGTGTTGGTTCAACGTAAAAAAAAATAAAAAAATGGCATGATTTTGGGGGGAGGGGTGTTCTCAAAACTTCTTTTTACAATTTTGAAAATTTTATTAAAAAAAATTTTAAATATGGGCTATTTCATGTCAACGGGAAACCCCCCGCCCCCAATAGCATATTTTCTATACCGAGCTTTCAAACAACTTCCAACTACTTCCCTGGAGTAGTTCTTATTTACTGAATATCTACTTACATTTGTATAGAGGTGTCGCCATAGGTAATGAGTTAAGAACTGAATATCTATGTATTCTGAAGTAGTAAAAAATGTTTGTGTGTTTTTGTCTTGTGTCTTTTGTTATTTTTGTTGTATTTCATTTAGGGTTGCCAGAATTTTATTTCGAAAATGCGGGACAAACGCCCGAAAATTACAGAAATGGCGGGATTTTAAAAATTTTCGCGGGACAAAAATATTTTTATGAACAAAACTGAAAAATTTAGCAGCATGTTGTCGAGTTTTATTGTTTTAAATAGAGACTACCAACCTCTAGTGCATTTTGAAATATGTTTTTTTGAATAATGTTTTTGAAAAAATTAAAAATTGTTTTTCAAAAACATTTTTTTCGCGCTGCTTTAGAGACATATTTAGAGAATAATCACAATTGGAGCGGGAAGCGGTTTTCCGCCACTCTCCCCATACATTTTGTATGAAATCAAAATTCCGCGGCGTTTTTCCGTCGAAATAGATTCTATTCTATTTTCATGGCGTTTTTTCTCTCTCTCTCATTTTATTTTTTGGCGTTGCCGGATTTTAAGCAAAAAAAGTATTGTTTTAGTACATTGTTGTAAAATATAGTTGTAGTACAAATTTTTTGGCAGATGGAATTAAACAACGAAGCAAAACATGAAAAAAAATATGGAAAATTATTTAAACAATGGAATTTGCTGAAAAATTAATAGAAATTGTTAAAAAAAAAGATGTTTTTATGAATTTTTCAAGTTTTAAAAGATGCAATATGTGAAATTTGTTTTACCTATTGTGTATTTTATTTTTTATTGTTTTGAATAAATTAATTGTGCTGTTCAATTTAATTATTTTCTTGTTATTGAACTGTTTTATAAGATTTTGTATCTCGATCTTAATTGAATGAGTTCTTAAATATTAAAAAAAATTTATTGTTTAAACATAAAAAAAATGTTCTTGCTAAAAGTAAAAATTCAAAAAAAAATTAAAATAATTATCACATCAAATATACATTTCCAAGTATGTAAAAAATAATGTAGGGAAAACCGCAAACCGCTTGATGCTTAATTTAAATTAAACGCTCGATTTTTGGCGCGTTTTTCCGCTTCCCGCTCCAATTGTAATTAATCTCTTAGCTAAAGTAAATTTTAGTACACACATTTTCATTTTAAAGATACAAGGTTCTAAGTCCACATCATTTGGGCGACAAGGTAAAACAAATATTACAAAAGCTTGTTAAAAAAAATTGCAAAAAAGCGGGAATATGGAATCCCGCGCGGGAATCGGTTATGAAAAGCGGGACAATCCCGCCAAATGCGGGACGTCTGGCAACCCTAATTTCCTTACATTTGTTATAGTTTTAAAGCACTCCACTGAGAAGTGGTAATGACTTTTTTTGCAGGGTTGTTATCCGGGGGTTATTTGGGACGCTGAATTCGAATTTTTATTCAGATTTTAAAAATTCAAAATGGCGGACTCAATATGGCGGATGTTTTTTTTTTTTTTAAATGTCGCATTCAAATAAAACTCCGTTCCCGGGTGTATTATGGGTCACTTAACACGATTCTGAATTTAGATGTCCAAAATTCAAAATGGCGGATTCAATACGACGTTTAATTTTTTTTTTAACTTCGATTTCCTTGAAACTTGTTATCCGGGGGTTATTTGGGACGCTGATTTCGAATTTTTATTCAGATTTCAAAAATTCAAAATGGCGGATCCAATATGGCGGATGTTTTTTTTAAGCTGTCGCATTTAAGTTTAACTCGATACCCGGGAGTTTAATGAGCCAGTACTAAGTGGCTCATTAAACTCCCCGGTATCTGACATCAGATTTAAAATTCGAAATGGCGGGTCCAATATGGCTCTTATATTTTTTTAATAACGATTTGCATTTAACTTTTGGTCCGGTATTTTTGGGATCACTGAATACTTATTTGCAATCATACTTTAAAAATTCAAAATGGCGAATAATTTTTTCATAAAATCAATGTTGGATCCGCCATTTTGAATTTTGAAAATCTGATGTTAGATTCGTACTAACAAGGGAAGTATCTCAACCCTTATGAACCGATTTGCCTGAAACTTAAAATATATATTAAAGAGACGATTTTAAGGTTGGGGTGTCTCGGCTTATCGGCCATAACGGTGTTTAAAAATTTCGTTGTCCCCTTATGAAACTTCCGAACTAACAGGAATATCATCTAGGGCAAAAATAAAATACGGGTCGACTTAAATTTAATAAAGATTATTTCTTATCCATATGGATATCGTAGGTATATGTCTTCACATAAGTACCCCCCAAAATTTACACATTTTCCTGAAAAAAATATTTAAAGAAGCCGAAAAGGTTATGCCACCATTGGATAGGCATTAAAAAAACCTTTCTTTTCATATGAAAACATCATATAGTTTTTAAAAAGAAATGGCTAAAAAATCCAAAAAACGATTTTTCGCCATTTTTTTACCTATGTTTTGAACCCCTAAATCCCCGATATGGCCGATAAGCCGAGACACCCCAACCTTAGAATTGTCTCTTTAATATATATTTTAAGTTTCAGGCAAATCGGTTCATAAGGGTCGAGATACTTCCCTTGTAAGTGACTCATAAAACTCCCGGGTATCGAGTTTAACTTAAATAATAAGTTTAAAGGAAATCGAAATTAAAAAAATAAATAAACGTTGTATTGGATCCACCATTTTGAATTTTGGAAATCTAAATTCAGAATCGTGTTTAGTGACCCATAATACAGCCGGAAATCGAGTTTTATTTGAATGCGAAAACCTCGAAAAAATCATCCGCCATATTGGATCCGCCATTCTATAAATTACATTTTTATTCAAAGGTTTTGTAGAGTCGTGGCATTCCTTTAGATACCTGTAAGTCTGTCATGAAATCTTACCGATCTATGACGTCTTTAACCCAGATTGGCTGGGAGTCAAAATGACCCCCGCAGAATATTTTAAGTTTGGAGCTTAAATTTTGTGTTATAAACAAGTATAAAATGGCATCTGTGTTTTTCCCCAAAATATAATTTCGTAGTGATATATTATCTTTAAAAAAATCCTTAACCCTTCTTGGTAAGGGGTCTAAAATGACCCATTCAGTAAAAATAAATATATTTTACGGAAAATTAATTTGAGGCAATCCATTAGATAACTTTTAATCAGACCTAAAATCTTACCTATTTATGATATCTTTAATCCATTTTGACCCAGGGTCAAAAATGGTTATACTTGTCCTAGGATGCCACTAGTGATAGCAAATGAAGGAGGAGGATCTCCCCTAATTTTCCTTTTTTATTATTTTTACATATCAGGAAAAAGGAGGTAAGTTACAACCTTTCAAAACTTTATCCTTCAATATCATTCTAAATTTTCAACAAAATATTTTGATAAAATTTTCATAGGACTTTATTCACATCTTTTATCCTAATATGGCAAAATAAAAAATGGAGAAATTAGGGGAGATGCTCCTCTTTCATTTGTCATCACCAGTTGCATCCTAGGACAAGTACAAATATTTCAAAAATATTTCACTAAATGTATCCTTTAAAACTTTAAAGTCCTTTTAAAAGGAAACAGGATAACGAAATAAAAAACTGTAAATGCAGTTTACTCCACTTGATGTCTACTTTTGGACGTATATCATCCGGTTCATGTTTAATATTAGCCGTCGGACGGTATAACAAGACAACTCATCAAAGATTAGTAAGACTAACCGCTGGGTCTGAACCCCAAATTTTTTTGTTAAATGTGGTGTCACTTGATTGGGGTTTCCTTGTTAAATAATCTGACGACAAAAATATTATAAAATTCATGTTAAACATGACCTTTATTAATTTATGAGCAGCACCTTGACATTGAATTTACTTAATGGATTCAAAGGCCACATAACTTTAAAATTCCATTTTTTGAATTTATATAGAGTTTTTACCAAAGTAAAAAGAAAAATATATTAAAATCCTACAAATGAATGCGCCTAAATGAAGAATGGAATTTGTATGCATCCTGCATGTCATATGGGGGGAAACACGCATTATTTGTTAGAAGTATATCTTTTTTTTTAAATGTCATTGCATTTATTAAATCCTTAAATGTTTGGAATTTTTGGGTGTCTACAAAGGGAAAGCACGTGTCAAAACATAAATTTTCCGGATATTGGTATGTTTTTGTGGGTACGTGAATAGGCATACATTTTCGGTAATTTATAATCAACTCAAACAGTTTTAGTTTTAATGATTTTTTTTTGATGAATTTTCTAAATTAATAGTAGAATGACATATAAAGAATTTTTATTAAAGTACATTTGAATGCAATATGTACTCATACTAAAAATAATCGATTATAATTTTCCTGATTAGTTTTTTTTTTGTTTTTAATTTCCATGAACTACTGTGTTTTTCAAATACGCCGCGGTGTGTTTTTTTGAGATTTCCTTTGCCACCCAAATTACTTGCATTTATTTAAAAAAAAAATCCATTGCTTTTTAATTCCATTAATCGAATTGAATGGTTAAAATTATTGGGGTACTAATACGTATGAATATGCTAACAGATCTTTGAAAGAATTCATCATTTTAGCCAATTCGATCTAGAGTTTTCCAAGTAACAACAAACTCCGTATTCCAAAATTAAAAAACCAATGTGATTCGGAATTCGAATTTGAAAAAAAAAAAAAAAAATTGCTCCAAATAAACAATTAACATTCTATAAACTTAATGTTTAATAGACGTTGATGTATCTTTCCATCTAATATAAATGTTATCAAATACAATTTTATCAATCATTTTTATTATTTCCTTAACCACGCCTCACAGTGGGGAAAAATTGGCTTTTTTGTCCAATTTTGCCTACAGGTCGCAATTTTTAACCGATTTTAGTTTTTCTTCTTTTGAATTTTAGTGGATTTCGTCTCATTTTGACTTCGGACCAAGATTTTTCAATCAAGTTTCTTGTTGCACAGTTCGTCTCCAGGTGTAAGATGGATTACTAACTCTTCTATTGCTTTGAGGATTCCAATCGATTGCCATTCTAGCTATATCTTCATTAGATCTTCTTAAAACATGGCCAACCCAGTTCCATTTTGCAATTTCCACCCGAATTGGGGTGGAAACCAGTTCTATGCCAAAGGTCAACGTTGGAAATAACATTTGGCCAGAAAATCCGCAATATTTTTCGCAAGGAACGGTTAATGAATACTTGGATAGAATGGAGTTTCGCAAGATTCGCATCCATATAATAAGACGGATTTTACATTAGTCGGTTCAATAGGGTGGGAATACTTCCCTTGTCAGAATGTTATTAAAAAAACAATAAATTGTACTTTTCTCTTCTAATAGTCAAAAAGTGGGATAAAGAGGGATGAAGCGGGACTTTTATTTAAAAACCTGAATGGAAATTCAAGGCGGGATGAGACATCAAAAAACGGGATGGTTGGTCAGGTTAGTTATATTACGTAAAAAGTGAATTTTAAAATCAACTGTATTTTCAGAAAATATTAATCAAAATATTAAAAGAAACAAGTAAGAAAGTTATAGTCGGTTAAGACCGACCATATGATACCCAACACCAGCGTTTTAGAGAAAATGGGTCCCAAGTCCAAACATGGGCCGATTGCATCTGTCTTTTGTTAGATCTTTATTTAGTGTAGAAAACACACACAGATCAAATTTTAGTGGAATTGGTTTATATTTTTGTCAATAGACCGATTTAACTGAATATCGGTCGAAATTTTTATATGGGGGACTAAGTCCAAAAACGGTCCAATTATATTCCGATTTGATAAGGTTACTAAAGTACACGTTTAACACCTAAAAATAAAATTGTTATCAAATATTTTCATTATTATGAATTTTGAGGGAATTATGTGAATATCGGGAGGGTGGTTTGTATGGGGGCTACCAGAAGGACTGACCCGATCCCTTTAAAATTTAGAATAGGTATTCGTGCATACAAAATTTGATTACCTGATAAATTTCAAAGCGATATCTATTAAAATACGGTTACTTAAATCATTTAAGCCGAATCCAAAGGGGGCGTTTGTATGGGGGCTAGGTCTTAACATGGACCGATCTCCAATTTCAATAGTCTTCGTCCTTGGGCCAAAAGATGTTTAAGTTTCAAATTTCAAGTTAATTGATTGAAAATTGCGACCTATATCGTGCTTAAACCGATAGATGGACAGACGGACGGACATCGCTAAATTGACTCAAAAAGTAATTCTGAGTCGATCGGTATACTTGAAGGTAGGTCTAGGACCAATATTTCGGGTAGTTACAAACATCAGCACAAACTCATTATACCTATACAGAGTGGTGTAGGGTATACAAATTAACTACACCTTTTCCAATTGAAATTCTGAAAAAATCAATTGTAATTCAGAAATCCCAGTTGAAATTCAGAAAAGCACAATTGAAATTCAGAAATCATAATTGAAATTCAGAAAAGCCCAATTGAAATTCAGAAATCACAATTGAAATTCAGAAAAGCCCAATTGAAATTCAGAAATCACAATTGAAATTCAGAAAAGCCCAATTGAAATTCAGAAAAGACCAATTGAAATTCAGAAAAAGCACAATTGAAATTCAGAAAAGCCCAATTGAAATTCAGAAAAGCACAATTGAAATTCAGAAATCGTAATTGAAATTTAGAAAAGCCCAATTGAAATTCAGAAAAACACAATTGAAATTCAGAAAAGTACAATTGAAATTCAAAAAGCACAATTGAAATTCAGAAAAGCCCAATTGAAATTCAGAAAAGCATAATTGAAATTTAGAAATCGTAATTGAAGTTCAGAAAAGCCCAATTGAAATTCAGAAATCGTAATTGAAATTCAGAAAAGCCCAATTGAAATTCAGAAAATCACAATTGAAATTCAGAAAATCTCAATTGAAATTCAGAAAAGCCCAATTGAAATTCAGAAAAGCACAATTGAAATTCAGAAAAGCACAATTGAAATTCAGAAAAGCACAATTGAAATTCAGAATATCACAATTGAAATTTAGAAAAGCCCAATTGAAATTCAGAAATCGTAATTGAAATTCAGAAATGCCCAATTGAAATTCAGAAAATCACAATTGAAATTAAGAAAATCACAATTGAAATTCAGAAAAGCCCAATTGAAATTCAGAAATCGTAATTGAAATTCAGAAATCGTAATTGAAATTCAGAAAAGCCCAATTGAAATTCAGAAAAGATCAATTGAAATTCAGAAATCGTAATTGAAATTCAGAAAATCACAATTGAAATTCAGATAAGCACAATTGAAATTCAGAAAAGCACAATTGAAATTCAGAAAACACAATTGAAATTCAGAAAAGCCCAATTGAAATTCAGAAATCGTAATTGAAATTCAGAAATCGTAATTGAAATTCAGAAAATCCTAATTGAAATTCAGAAAATCGCAATTGAAATTCAGAAAATCACAATTGAAATTCAGAAAAACGCAATTGAAATTCAGAAAAGCCCAATTGAAATTCAGAAAAGCACAATTGAAATTCAGAAAAGCACAATTGAAATTCAGAAAAGCCCAATTGAAATTCAGAAATCGTAATTGAAATTCAGAAAAGCCCAATTGAAATTCAGAAAATCACAATTGAAATTCAGATTTCTGAATTTCAATTGTGATTTCTGAATTACAATTGGTCTTTTCTGAATTTCAATTGGAAAAGGTGTAGATTGTAAACCCAGTCAGAAATTGCCAACCGTACCAAAAATTTTGGGTTGGTACAATATCGGACTAACGAAAAATACAACAATCTATACACTCTAATCAAAATTTAAAGTAGGAAACTGGACTCCTACTATAAATTGGGTAATTTTACTCTGAATGTGTAAATTGAATAAATTGACCACTAGTGGTCAATTTAAAAGCTTACACTTTTGTCTGGCGTTTTAGTTATTTAACATGTGTGTATTAGAGCTGCAAAACTATCGATAGTCGTCCCATTCGATATTTTCGATAGTTTGTTTTTAAACTATCGATAGTATCGGATATTTTAAAAAAATTTAAGATTTTGCGTAAAATTACGTTTTTTTCATTACAACTTGGAACTTCTGAACAAAAGACAGTTTTTGGCTTTCACTGCCATTTTAGTCTATTTTAACTCACTACGACTATTTCGTGCTTGTTCTGTTCGGACCTTAAATTTCGCAATAACATTAACACGAGATTACTATTATTGCTTTCATACTTTAAAAAGTAGACTTATTCCAAAATGATAAAAAGATTTTGAAAGCTGTTCAATTTCTGATTGAGTTTTCAGCAAGTGACAATCTTTTTGAAGCTAATGGTTTTTCGGCGATAGTATCGCTATCGGGTAAAAACTATCGATAGTCCTTTGAAAATAAAACTATCGATACTATCGATAGTACCATCGATAGTTTTGCAGCTCTAGTGTGTATGTATGTTGGTTGACAATTTTATTTACACATTTGTGTGTAAAATATTTGAAGTAACGGATAATATTTATAATTTGTTGTGTTTAGTTGGTTTAAAAGTATTTTACGCATTTTGTGCTTATATTAACACAAAATGAGTGCTATTTAACAAATATTTACCCAATTTATAATAGGGTCAGTCTTAGTGAAATCAATCAAAAATAGCTAAAAATTTTCGTGACCCCCTTCGATTTTGATGAAATTTGGTTTAGTTGTAACACTAAGTGATAGGTTAGGTTAGGTTGTAAGTGGCTGCTGACGTTTTACGTCAACACACGTAGACTCTGAGGTCCATTGTGATACCACGGGACCGTAATAGGTTTCCCTACTAGTCCCTGTCGTTAAACCATTTTGAGCTTCTTATAAAACTCCTTAGATGTTGAAGTTTGACATCCAACAAATCAGAAAGATCGTACAGCTCCCTAGATCCCAGTGAAGCAAGTCTCTGACCAGAAAGTGCCGGGCAATGGCAAATAAAGTGTTCGATAGTTTCCAACTCCTCTTCATCCATGCAACTTCGGCAAAAGTCATTCGACGGCACATTTAACCGCTCTGCGTGCTTCCCTATAAGACAGTGTCCGGTAATTATAGAAACCACCGTCGAAATCTCTCCTCTTGGAAGCGATATCAGCTCACTTGTGCGCCCCTGATTAAGAGAAGGCCAAATCAGTCGTGTTGTCTCACACGTCCATCCATTTGCCCATCTTTGATTAGTCTCCGTCGCAGAACAAAGCCGTAGGTTTTGCTTGCAAGTGTCTAGAGGCATACCAACACATTCCAATTCTGTTGGAACCTGTAAGGTAGTTCCTAGTCTTGCAAGCTCATCGGCTTTGCAATTCCCTGGAATGTCTCTGTGCCCTGGGACCCATATGAGTCGTATGTTAAACTGCTTGGCCATCTCATTTAAAGACGTGCGGCAGTTAAGGGCAGATCTTGTTTTCAGAAACATTGAATCCAGGGACTTGACCGCGGCTTGACTGTCAGTATAGATGTTGACTGCGGTTGTAGACAAGACATTGCAGCTCAACCAGTCAGCCACTTCTTTTATTGCCAGCATCTCTGCCTGGTAAACACTGCAATGATCTGGCAATCTACGAGCCAGGCTCAACCCAAGCTCTTCCGAATAGACTCCAAAGCCCACTTGTTCGTGCAGCCTCGATCCATCTGTGTAAAAATTTATGGTAGCTCCACTACCCGGAGTATCCCCCATCCAAGACTCCCTGGATGGTATCATAGTGGTAAAGTGGCGCTCAAAGAGGCTCAAAGAGGGAGCACAGTCCACATTTTGTGGTATTGTTATCTTCTTCAAGATCGCGCTATGGCCACAATCACTGCTCCTCCATTGCAGCGTGCTATTAAGTCGAATTGCCGACGCAGCCGCATACTGCCTACCCAATATGTCCAAGGGTATCAGGTGAAGGAGGATTTCTAATGCAGCCGTAGGTGTAGTACGAAGAGCACCAGTGATGCACATTGACGCCATTCTCTGTACCTTCGTGATAAAGACAAAGTTCGCTTTTGTTTCCAAAGCAGGCCACCAGACAATGATTCCATACAGCAAAATTGGACGCACCACTGCTGTATAGATCCAATGAACGACTTGAGGGCTAAAACCCCATCGTTTTCCAATGGCCCTTTTACAGGAATACAAAGCAATCGTTGCTTTTCTCACCCGTTCCTCAATATTACGCCTGAAATTCAGCTTCCTATCTAGAAATACTCCAAGATACTTGGCTCCATCTGAGAAGGTGATTTCAGTACCGTCCAGAGAAATAGGATCAAAAGCAGGAATCTTATTTTTCCTTGTAAACAAAACAAGCTCTGTTTTACTAGGATTAACTCCTAGACCACAGTCTCTTGCCCATTTAGACAGATCTTTCAGAGAACCCTGAAGAATGTCCCGCAATGTTGGCAGATGCTTCCCCTTTACCGCTATCGCGACATCGTCAGCATATGCGATAACATGACAACCACGTGCTTCTAGAGATAGTAGCATTGAATTCAGTGCCAGGTTCCAAAGAAGCGGCGAAAGAACACCTCCTTGTGGTGTGCCCCTATTGACAAATCGAGATATGACGGACGCTCCCAATTCAGACGTTATACGTCTATTGGCAAGTAGGCATTCCACCATTAAAACGATTTCACGCTTTACTCCCAGACCAGACAATGCCAATATTATCGATTCTGGAATGACATTATTAAAAGCCCCCTCAATATCAAGAAAGGCCACCATAGTGTACTCCTTTACCGAAAGCGATCTCTCGATGGTACCAACGAGCTCATGAAGAGCTGTTTCCGTTGATCGTCCCTTGCTGTATGCATGTTGCTTTGTCGAAAGCAACCTCGGGTCAATCACTCTACGCAAATATGAGTCTATCATTCGTTCCATTGTCTTTAACAAAAAAGAAGACAGACTAATTGGTCTGAAATCCTTCGGAGCTGTGTGGGAACTTTTCCCAGCCTTCGGGATAAATACGACTCTGGTATCCCTCCATTTTAAAGGAATATACGACCAGTTGATGCATGCTGTGTATAGATTATACAGCAACGGGGCTATATAGTCCAACACTTGCTGCAACTCAGCCGGGATTATACCATCAGGTCCCGGGGATTTATAGGGCCTGAAGCTTTTTATCGCCCAGATTAATGTTGGCATATTTATTATTTCCGAAGCAATTTCAGATGCTTGGGCGTCAGAACGTTCCAAAGCTTGAAACGGCGTCATGGAATTGCCCGGAAAATGCGTGTTTAAAAGGAGATCCAGCGACTCTCCACTGGATGAAGACCACACCCCATTAGGATCTTTCAGGTATCCTAGGGTGCAAGGAGAAGAAGCCAGAACCTTGCGCAGCCTGGATGCCTCAGAAACGTCTTCTATGTTTCCACAGAAGTTTTTCCAAGAATCACATTTTGCATTTCTGATCATCTTTTTATAACTCTTAAGTTGCAGCCTGTATGCAGACCAGTCCTCGTCCGCTCTTGAAAATTTAGCCTTATTAAAGAGCTTTCTGCAGGAATCTCTGCTCGTCTGCAACTCATTTGACCACCAAGGTGGCTTTTTTTTCCCTCTAGGCTTTGCAGAAGGGCAAGACGCATCCAGGCACCTATTACAAACATTTGTTATATGGTCAACCAGACAGTCAATTTCCGCTAAACTATGCGGTTCAGATAGGGGTACTTCATCCAAAAGCAAAGAAAAAGTCTCCCTATATTTCACCCAGTTTGTTCTTCTCAGATTTCTAGAGACTGTCTCAACCGGGGCACGCTCCCTGAGTAAAAACTCAATGTAGCGATGATCTGAGAAAGAATGCTCTTCCAAAACTCTCCAGTCATCAATTCTATCAGACAATGTATCTGACACAAGTGTTACGTCAAGAACCTCTTGCCGCGTACTTGTAACGAAAGTTGGTTCACTACCCTTGTTACAAATATACAGGTTAGTGCTTAACAAAAACTCCAAAAGTGATTCGCCTCTATCATTTGTGTCTGTACTACCCCATATCGAATGATGTGCATTAGCATCACAGCACACTAGTAACTGGTGTCCCCTAGATTCAGACTCCCGAATCAGACCGCCAACCTTCTCCGGGGGTATTGGCCCCGGATTAGGAAAATACGCAGAGGCGAGCCAAACAGATTTCCCATGAAGCTCTAAGCTAGCCGCTGTAACATCCATATCACTAAAAGTTGATAAAAAGAATATATTTAAGCCATTTTTCGCCAAGATGCAGGCTCTTGGTGAGCCCTCACCTTTGGCAACCATCAACTTAAACCCAGGGGTCTTCAATCCGCAAACCCTGCCACCCCGCACCCAGGGCTCTTGGATAAAAACCAAGTCAACTGCTCCTGTCGTCAGGCGCAGCAATAGTGCAGCTGAGGCTGCCTTACAGTGATGGAGGTTTATTTGTAGGAACCGCAACATCTTGCTTTTTTTCCACCATCCTTTCCACCACCGTGTTATTGGCTTCATCCTCCGTGTTATCATAGAGGTCGCATTCGTCCCCAGATTCGGTTTCGAATAAGCCAGATATGTGTCCCATCTGTTCTGAATCGGAGGCAACAGAACTCTCCGAATTCCTCACTGCATGGGCCTCGTCCTGAATGTCACCCATAGTGGCATCAGCTTTATCCTCCGTGCCATCACAGAGGTCGCATTCGTTACCAGATTCGGTTTCGAAAATGCCAGATGCATCTCCCATCAGCCTAGAATCGGTCAGCTGAATATCAACCTTTTCCAGATTCTCCTCCCCAGCCGACTCTGCCACTGGCTTGTCTGCTTCCAAAATAGGCTTCTGGTCGCCCTTGTAGACATTGACTCTTATATGAAAAAAGCCAAATCTAATAATGCCGTCAGTCCTGGCTAAAAGCGGAAGCGATTCCTCATTAACCAAGACCACTGCTTGACGACGAGCGCCCTCCATCTCACCCAATCTGGCAATTTGCCAATTCTGAGTTGGAAGGTCAGGATTGCAGACTTTTATCATCTTTAGAATCACCGCAGTGTCACTTGTAGCCATTGGGATCCATGCATGAGCTCTGGGTTGCGAGGGGATATCATGTTTTTCCACAACGTCCAGTCTGGCTCCAGGCCATAACTCTCCCACTTGGCTAATGGCAACCTTAAACACGGCTGCGGATCTTTCGTTTCCAAAAGCAACGAGTTTAACTCGCCCCTGATACCAACCTGCGTTGACAGTAGTAGGGAGAAAATCAGGCATACTCTCAAGAAGCCTATAGTAGATTTCATTTAGTTTAGTTTCAACTAAACTCCACTTGTCCCTTGGAATACTACAATCCCCATTTTGCCTGTTTATCACAGCCCTAACGAAGTTACCTTTCACCACTTCACTAAAAGACTGAGTCCAGACGTTGCCGGTCACCTTAGATCTTTTAGGTAAAGGTTTCTCGTCGGGCGAGCGCAACCTTTTACCAGACTTCGATGACGAGGCCGAAACAGCGCTCTGTTTGTCAGATGCGCGCATTGCCGAAAGTTTGTCCTGTTCTTCAATGACTCCTTTCGCCCATGATAGCGACGCCCTCTCACGTTCGGAGAGCTTCGTTCCATCGAGTTGGCTTAGTCTGTTAATTATTTCAAACTAAGTGATAAACTAATGCACACTTATTTTCAGCGCTCTAAGTAAACGGTGGGCAAAAACACGGAGGGTCAAAATTTCCCCCAAAATCTCCCAGTCGCAACACTTTGCACCGTAAAAACTTAATATCGTTGGTTCTATTATAGCTAGAAAGCACATTTTTAGTTTGTTTTGAAGCTCATAATATGCTCTACAAGACCTACCATAACCAAAAAATTTTCGAAAAAAAATAAGGGTTACCTCCCTTATTTTAAGGTCGAGATATACGGAGGAGAAAATGGGGAGGATGGTATCCCCCGATTTTTTTTTTACTTGATAATCTTATAGAGAAAGTCCTAAAGATCGCTCAAAATCAAAATTTTTCACAATTTTCCCCAAAATCTACAAATCGCAACACTCTTTAACCTTAAAAATTTAATATCATAAGTGCTTTTGTAACTACAGAGCCAATTTTTTTTTTTGTTTTAGAGCTTATAATACGCTCTACAAGACATACCATAACCAAAAAATTTTCCAAAAAAAGGAATTGGTGCCCCCCTTATTTGAAGGTCGTGGCAAAGGGTAGAGGATATGGGGGGAAAGTATCCCCCGATTTTTTTTTTACTTGGGATTCTCAAAGTGCAAGTCCTAATGAACATAGTCTACAATTTTTATGTTGGGACAACAATGGGATCGACCAAAATCAAAATTTTTCAAAATTTTTCCCCAAAATCATCAAATCGCGACATTCTTGCGCCTCCCATTGGAGTCCCAAGATAAAAATGTCAGGATATGCTCTCTAGAACTTACTCTTAAAAAAAAAAACAAGGTAAAAAAAATTGGGAGGATACTAGCCCCCGATTTCCCCCACCCCTTGCCACGATCTTATAATAAAAGAGGCACCCCTAATTTTTTTTATTTTTATTTTTGTAATAGTAATATTGTAGGGCATATTAAGAGCTTTAAAACAAACCAAAAATGGACTCTGTAGCTGCAATACAGTCCAAGATATTAAATTTGTAATGGGCAAGAGTGTCGCGATTTAGAGATTTTGGGGGAAATTGTGAAAAATTTCTGATTGTTGTCCCAACATAAAAATTTTAGGATATGTTCATTAGGACTTGCACTTTGAGAATACCAATTAAAAAAAAAATCGGGGGATACTTTCTCCGCATTTCCTTCACCCTTTGCCACGACCTTTAAATAAGGGGAGCACCCTTCCTTTTTTTCAAAAATTTTTTGGTTAATGTAGGTATTGTAGAGCGTACTATAAGCTTTAAAACTAACAAAAATGGACTCTGTAGCTACAATAGCACATATGATATTAAATTTTTAAGGTTCAAGAGTGTTGCGATTTGGAGATTTTAGGGGAAATTGTGAAAAATTTTGATTTTGAGTGATCCCATTATTGTCCCAACTTAAAAATTTTAGAATATATTCTTTAGGACTTTCTCTATAAAATTATCAAGTAAAAAAAAAATCGGGGGATACCATCCTCCCCATTTTCTCCTCCCTTTATCACGACCTTAATATAAGGGAGGTAACCCTTATTTTTTTTCGAAAATTTTTTGGTTATGGAAGGTCTTATAGAGCATATTATGAGCTTCAAAACAAACCAAAAATGGGCTTTCTAGCTATAATAGAACCAACGATATTAAGTTTTTACGGTGTAAAGTGTAGCGACTGGGAGATTTTGGGGGGAATTTTGACCCTCCGTATTTTCGGCCCCTGTTGACTTAGAGGGCTGAAAATTTGCATTTGTTAGTTTTTTACGTAGTGTAAGAACTTAACCAAATTTCATCAATATCGGAGGGGGTCAAGAATATTCATGATTGATTTCACTAATAATGACCCAATAGTAAGTTTACTCTTTAATCAAAGTGGAAACTTTAGTAATTTTATCGAAACTATATCGAGATTTTCAATACATCCCTAAGCAGGAGAACTTAGAAACGGGTATGATTTGCCAATGTTGGTACCGTCGCCACCAACTGGGAAGCTTTGTCCTTAAGTTTTTTGTTTTCTTTAGAAAACTACGCCTATTATTTTTATAAAGTTAATAGAATTAATTTTGAAAGATTCCATTCTTTAAATTTGTATTTTTTACACATACATACATACGAGTATTGACGAGTGATATTTCATTAAATTTTAGCTAATCATTATAAACTTTAATACAATTTACAACAATTGTAATCACGCACAATACTCACTGCCCTTTGCTTTTACAATTGTTTTGTAATATGAATGTCGAGTTGTTGTGAAATTTTCTAGTTTTATTCATACGTAATAAGAGAGGGCTGAAAATAATATTTTATTTTTTATGGCCCAAATTATATATGATAGGGTATACAATATTCTCACTTGGTTAGGTTCAGGTTCCGAGCAAGAATATGTCTATTATATTAAAACATTCTACGTAAGGGTTATTCTGATTCAGAGAGGATGCTTTCAGTAACTGCCTTTTAAGCAAAACTGCTCTGCTGATCTGATAAGAAACAAGTGAGAGTATTAAATTCGGCTGTGCCAAAACTTCGAAACCCTCCACCATGCTAAAAAAAAAAATAAAAAATTCCGTACGATTTTTTAGGGGATAGTGGGGGGTCAATGGGGAATACCTTCCCCCTCGCGATAAATATTTACTAAATTAATTATTATTATGATTTTTTTATATGATTTTTTTATATGATTTTTTTATATCCACATCCACAAAAGGGGGCGGGACAAAAAAAAAATTTCTAGTCCCCTGGATCCAAGGGCAAGACTTTTAACTTCTTTTTGCATAAAAACGTTTCATTTGTTAAAAAAAAAATTGTTTAAAAAATATACAAAAAAATATATGAAAAAAGTGGCATTCTTCTGAGGTAGTTTTAGTTCTTCAAGGTGGAACTTTTCCCAGTGTTCCGATTTTGACATAACCAAACTTAACCAGCCCAAGACCAGCAGACATATTCGTGTCAAACTTCAGGATCGCAGACTAAAAAAAAACCTTGTAAAATTACAAGAAAAGTTTGTATTTTTTTTTGCAACCTCCTATTTGACAAGAATTCCTTGTTTACCAAAAATTTTGTAATTTTGCAAGCTTCTTATTAAAATTTGTAAAATTACAAAAAAAAATGTAAAATTACAAAAAAAAAATCTAAATTTCGATCGAAAATTTTTTGTTAAAAAACAAGGAAAACTGTCAAATATTGGTAAAATGGGATTACGGGACTTTTTCTTGTTATTTAACTAGGTTTTTTTTGTGTGTAATATTACTAAAAATTTTGCAACTTCCAAAACTACAGCTTTTTTTTTGCTAATTTTAACCATTTTTATACCCTCCAACTACAGTATGGGGGTATACTCACTTTATCATACCGTGTGTGACGCATCAAAATACCAGTTTAGGACCCCATAAAGTATATATATTAATGATCAGTGATCGGTTCTAAGACATTCTAGCGATGTCTGTCCGTCTTAGTTAACACGATGCTGTCCAAAATAAAAGAGCTAGACTCCCTAAATTTGGCACGAATATGTCTTAAGTTCCTAGGCAGGTTAAGTTCGTAAATGAGCAAAAGCGGACAAAAGCAAAAGCAAAAGGGGGAAAAGTTCCAACCTCTGAAAATTTTTTTGTTTAACAAATGCAACTTTTTTATGCTACAAGAAGTTCAAAGTCCTGCTAGTGTTTTTACATTTTGGAATGTATAAAAGATTCGGCACCGAAGAATTTAACACTCTCACTTGTTATACCCTACACCACACTGTGGTACAGGGTATAATGAGTTTGTGCTGATGTTTGTAAGTACCCGAAATATTGGTCCTAGACCCACTTTTAAGTATACCGATCGGCTTAGAATCACTTTTTGAGTCGATTTAGCGATGTCCGTCCGTCCGTCCGTCTGTCCGTCCGTCTGTCCATGTAAACGGTGTAAACACGATACAGGTCGCAATTCTTAATCAATTGACTTGAAATTTGAAACTTAAGCCTCTTTTGGCCCAAGGACGAAGCCTATTGAAATTGGAAAAAATCGGTCCATATTTAGACCTAGCCCCCATACAAAGGTCCTCTTTAGTTTTGGCTCAAATGACTCTAAATGACTCTATTCGAAATTTGGCAGGTAGTCATGTTTTATCAACACAAATCACCATTCCAAATTTTAAAGAAATCGAACAAGTTCTTGTTGTAGCCCCCATACAAACCACCTTCCCGATTTTCACATAAATCTCTCAAATTTCATGAAAATAGAAAATATTTAATTAAAATTCTGTTTGTGTATGTTAAACGCGTACTTTAATAACCTTATCAAATCTGATTATCATCGGACCATTTTTGGACTTAGGTCCCATGTGGAAATTTCGCCCGATATTCAGTTGAAGTGATTTATTGTCAACAAAAATAAGCCTATTCCACTCAAATTTGATTAGTGAGTGCTTTTTACACTTATTAAAGATTTGACAAAATATAGATCTAATCAGTCCATGTTTGAACTTGGGACCCATTTTCCGGGAAACTCTGGTGTAGGGTATTTTATGGTCGGTCTTGACCGACTATAATTTTCTTACTTGTTTTATGTACATTTGATAAACAAATGGAACATTTTTATATGAAAAGTTTAGACTAGTTGAAAAAGTAGTTTTGGTAAAAAAGGGGGAAAAAATGATATTTTTGATGAAAAACAATGTTTGATGAAAAAAATTTTATAAAAAAAATTTTGATGAAAACAAAATAAAAAGTTTGAGAAAAAAAATGTTGATGAAAAAAAAAAAATTAATGAAAAAAAAAAATTTTTGAGATAAAAAAAAAAAAATTTAATGAAAAAGGAAAATTTATGAAAATAAACAAGAAAGAGTGTTAAATTCGGCTGTGCCGAATCCTTTATACCCTCCAACATGCACAAAAATAAAAAAATTGCTGGTTTGTTTTAATTTTTTTTTTTTTTTTTGGGAAGGGGGTCGGTAGTGGTATTTGTGGGGGGAAATTTCCTCTCGTAATATATGTTTAAAAATTCAAGTTGGTGCTAAAGAAATACAATTTTATCAATATTTAAACAATTTTTTTTTATCCACGCCCACAAAAAGGGGGTCGGACAGAAAAAACGACATTTTCTAATACTCTGGGTCCAAATGCAGGACTTTGAACTTCTTGGAGCATAAAAATGTTGCATTTTTTAAACAAAAACACAAAATATCATGTAAAAAAGTGGTATTTTTCAGAGGTTGGTTTAGTTCTTCAAGGGGGAACTTTTTCCCCCCTGGCCCGATTTTGCTCGTTTACGAACTTGACCTGCCTAGGAGCATAAGACATATTGGTGCCAAATTTCGGGAGTCTAGCTCTTTTATTTCGGACTGCATCGTGTTAACTACAGACGGACAGACGGACGGACGCTAAAATGTCTTAGAATCGATCACTGATCATAAATATATATACTTTATGGGGTCCAAGACCAATATTTTGATGCGTTACACACGGAATGACAAAGTGAGTATACCCCCATACACTGAAAAAAATAGCTTCGTGAAATTAATGAAAATTGACTTAACCTTAATGAAAAATGACTCACGTTTTCAACCGAAGACAGGTTTCATTTGATTAATGAAACTGGTGTCATTAAAGTTCCATTCAATGAAAACTTGCATATAAATAATGAAAATATTCGTAGAACTTGTTTGAAATGTTTTATGAAGTTTTTCATAAAATGTATGAAAATATCCATTGATTAAATGTGGAATAGTAGTTGGTAATGAGTGTATGATAATTGCTTTTTACAAGTAACTAGTTGCTAACTTTATTAAGGTTTTGATATGGGAATTACGATAAATTCATGTTGGTTATAGTTATCAAAATTTCCATAGAAAGCCCCTAATAAAGTTAGGAACAAGTTACCTAAAAACAGCACGTATCATACACTCAAAAGAAAAACTCTGTCAAAAAATCTGTAAAACGACTTTCAATTTGAATTAGCAATCTTTTAGCAGATTGTTCTGCTGAGAAGGATATTTTTAGTAAAATCTCTGTCATTTAGTTTAAGAAAATAACAGACATTTTACTATGTTTATACTGATTTTGTTTGCTGAATTTCATTATTTTTTCAAGAAATTTTTTTATATAAAAAAAAAGCAGAACAGATTGTCAGCAGATTGCTCTGCTGAAATCAGCAGATTGTTCTGCTGAAATCAGCAGATTGTTCTGCTGAAATCAGCAGATTATTCTGCTGAAATCAGCAGATTTTTTCTGCTAAAATCAGCAGATTTTTCTGCTAAAATCAGCAGATATTTCTGCTGATTTCAGCAGATCAATCTGCTGATTTCAGCAGAGCAATCTGCTGACAATCTGTTCTGCTTTTTTTTTTTATATAAAAAAATTTCTTAACAAAATAATGAAATTCAGCAAACAAAATCAGTATAAACATAGTAAAATGTCACACATGTTTAATAACTAAAACGCCAGATAAAAGTATAAGCTTCCGTAGCGTAGTGGTTAAGAAGTGTGCTTTCAAATCGGAAGGTGGCGAGTTCGATGCTGGCTGGCGCCGAATGTTGTTTTTTTTTTTTTTTATTGTTATATTTATTCACCTATTATGACAGATATTTAGCAAACCGTGTCTGCTAAAATCAGCAGATTTCTCATATGGCTCAAAATGGGTGTATTTTCAGCAGATTTTTCTGCTGATTGGACAGAGAATTTATTTTGAGTGTACACCCATAAGTGAAAATTTGCATTAATAACAATTTTGGTAAGTCACATGTAACCATCACTGTAACCGTCACTGAAATTTTATTTAGGTGCATGTCACAGACTCAATTCCGATCGGATTTGAAAAAAAGTCGTTACTCGTAAAACGCAAAAATCAAAGTGGAATTGAATTGCTAAAAGTGGTTTCATTCCGAATAAAAGTATTTGCTTTGCGTTTTACGAGTGAACCACCTATTCCACTTCCGATCGGAATTGAGTCTGTGACATGACCCTTAATTGCACACTTTTTATGGTTTTCACCTAGTTTTTACACACAACAAAATTTTACTCCAAACTTAAATTAGTCTGAATTGCCATATAAGGTAAACTATAAAAGACAAAAACGCGATGACTTTAAAAACACGTGCTGTCAAAACGTAGCAACAACGTAGCAATGGAACAAAACAAATTACCCTACATTTCATCACAAAATTTTAATGACTTAAAAAACAATTTTTTTCTGTTGCAAATTATATTATATTTTATAAGAAACAGTCAAAAGAAACACTTATACGGAACTTTTAACTTGTAATTTCAATTAGATATAACCAGCATAACACACACACAAGTTTCAATAACAAAGCAAAAAAATATAAAATTATTTTATTTTATTAGAAAAAAGTTAACACACATGTAAAAATTACAATTATACTAAACACGCGTGGTGTAATAAAACGTCGTATGTTTTTGTTTTGTTTTCTTTCTCTTATTCGCAACGCAGAGTTATATTTAGTTCTAAAAAATCTTATGATATTTTTTAATGAAATTATGAAATCTAATGAAACAAGTTTCATAAAATTTGTTCATAACATGCATGAAATTTCAATCAGCTTATGAATTCCTTCATTTAAGTAATGAAAACAAAATAATGAATCCGTTTCATTAATATCAGGTAGGTTATTTTTTTCAGTGTACTGTAGTTGGAGGGTAAAAAAAAATTGGTAAAAAAAAAATTTGATGGAAAAAAAATTTGATGAAAAAAAGAATTGATGAAAAAATTAGATAAAAAAAAATGTTTGTTTTGTTCAAAAATAATAATGTTACTTTTTATTCACCAAAAAAAATTTGATGTAATAAAAAATTTGATAAAAAAAATGTTGATGAATAAACTACAAAAAATGGATAAAAAAATTTATGAAAAAAAAAATTATAAAAAAAATATGATGAAAAAAAAATTAATAAAAAAAAAAATTATAAAAATAAAAAAAATTGATGAAAAAAAATTGATGTAAAAAAAATTTGAAAAACTTAGATGAACATTTTTTTTTTGTTTAAAAATAATTATGTTTTATTCACCAGCTAGTGAAAAACGGGTTTATTCACCACGAGGTGAATAAACTAAGGTGGCGTCCTGCAACTTTTTTAAAACTAGACACCATCCTAAAAACATTACCATGTTAAAAAATTGAATCGAAACTTTCATTTTTTTTTGTAATTTTACAATTTTTTTTTTGTAATTTTACAAATGTCAAGATAATATTCAAAAAAAAAATCTAGTAAAGTCACGAGAATTCCTTGAAAGTTTTATTGTGCCGAAAAAGTTGTAAATTTATAATTTTATTGGTAAAAAGCTTGTAAAATTACAAAAAAAACTCATAATTTTTACTAGGAATTCTCGTAAAATAGCAAAAAATCTAGTACAGTAGCAAAAAATCTAGTCCAGTTACGAGAATGCCTTGTAAATTTTATCGCATCAAAAAAATTGTAAATTTACAATTTTATTGGTAAAAATCTTGTAAAATTACAAAATTATTGGTAAAAAGCTTGTAAAAATACTAGGAATTCTCGTCAAATTGGAGGTAGCAAAAAAAAAAAGTAACAAACTTTTCTTGTAATTTTACAAAGTTTTTTTTTAGTGTACTTTAAAAAAAAACTGAAATATCTCATACTTTGACTAGCATTTGCATTATTAAAAAATCTGGTTACATTTGTCCATACAATTAGTAAAGTTCAATAAAAACTTTTGCATTTTAACTTTTTCAGCCCACCCTAATGCACATTGGGAAACATTAAAGGTTTCCCCTTATTACTAAAATGGTTCCATGCAGCAAAAACAAATTAAATGGTTATCATTCCTTTGGGCCTGCCAGTGTGTGTGTTTATGTCTGAGTATGTAATTTGGTTTAGTGGTTTTTAGAAATTCCACTCCAATTACTCACACACCCATAATATTTATCCAATTGCCATGTTCAGCATCACGTTTACTATTCATTCGTACGAGTATTTGTTTGATTTCCTAAAGTTTTTTTTGCGACTTTTTGTTTTCGTACACACATATTATTGTTTGTGTTCCGAGAGTCACAGTCGCTCTATTTACCATTTTTTTTTGTTGGTTTCTTTCTTCTAGGCATACTGTGCTATTTGCTTATTGTCCTTTGACTTTGACATAATGATTTGAGAGGATTATAGCGCTATTAAATCCTCTTAAATAAATGTTCGTACATCTGTTCGTATGCGAGTGAGTATAATATACATATGTATGTAGTAGAGATAGGCGCGTGAGTAAATTTTGACTCATATTCACTCACAACGGGATTTTTCCAATTATGCACACCCACAATCAGTTGCGAGCATACATTTTCTATTCACACTCACAATCACGTTAGTAAATTTAAGACAACTTACACTGACGTGCAATCACACAAGCTTCACTCACACTCACGTTGACTCACACTCACGAAACTGGAAATTTAAAATTTCAAAAATTTTACAAAATTATTAGCTAAATTTAAAGTTAGCCAAATTTAAAATGTTTTATTGATTTTTTTAGGACGAAATTTTTAAAAATTTCCAAATTTTAAAAAATTTGTTGTCATTTTTCGTGACAAAAGGAAATATAAAGCAAACATAAATCAAGCAAACTCACGCAAAAAACGACTCACGAGTACTCACTTACGCAAAAATTTTACTCACGCACACTCACTCATCCAATTTTTTTCCACCAAACCCAATCACAGTCAAGTGAGTAAAATAAAATTCACATGACTCATGTGAATTACACACTTATCTACTCACGTGCCCATCTCTAGTATATAGTAGTATAATAATACTTATTGTATGTTTGTATATTCTCAATCCAGCATACTAAGGATTGTATTAAATGTAATCCGTTTGATTGCGGTTGAATTAAAAAAAAAAAAAACATTTCAGAAATTACTTTTAATGTCTGACCCTAAAATGTGACTAAACAACGCTGACTCCCCATAGTTTATAGACAAATACAAACATAAATTACATATGTATAGAAATTAAACTCAATAACAATACGATAATGTTTTTGCCTCATCGAAATGACATAAAAGGAATGTAATTTGAAGATGAAGTTATAAAGAATTTTTCTTGATTATACGGTAAGTGATTTTTTATTTTTTAATGTTTTTCAGCACTGCCCAGTCGGCAAAAATCAATCATCGCTGACATACTGCTGACCCTCCCGCTTTTAAATTGCTGACATCTTAATGCAATTTTTTCAAATGTCCCCAATCTCAATACCGCCAAATCGCAATACCGCCCAATCGCAATACCGCCCAATCGCAATTTGTTCTGTACTTTCGAAGGTGATGGAGAGTATGTGTCGTTCTACCTGTTAGTCTTCCTACCAGAAAGTTCAAATCGGTCTATACAAAACCTCTTTTTAACTTAAACCAATACTTAGGGGATGCCCCTACTGATGCTGTGCATTGTATGGATCAGGAAAATACGGTATAGGAAGGAGAAGAGGGAGTAGTGTTTGTGGATATTTGATTTAAATTGTTGTAAGTTATAAGTTAGAGAAAAGACCTCTTAAGGAAGTTTATTCCACATACGTATTGTTCGGCTGAAAGACAAATTTTCTCTGTATTGCGTTGTGCGAAACATAGGACAATCAACAACAAACGGGTGTGCTCTACGAGATAAGCGAGTATCCGAACAAACACTCGGGCCTGGGGAATAATTTCACTTATCTCAGATGACACCTCCCATGATAATATCGATAGAAGAGCGTCACACAACCCACATTCCGACGATGCTTCAATGAATCAATATAGTTGGATACTCTACTGTCATTGATAAGTTTCACCGCCTTCCCCTGAACACGGTCCAGAAGCTTCAGAATAGACTCTGAAGCCTCTGCCCATATCTGAGAATTGTATTTGGCAGGATATAGCTGGTATAAATAGTATGGAGATCGGATGGAGTGAAGAAAGTCTTCACCGTTTCAGAAAACCAAGACACTTGAATGTCTCTTTCGACACTCGAAATGCGTGTTTATTTCAACGGACATCACACTGTATTCTCATGCCCAGAACATCAAGAGTATCCGATTCCTCATTACCTACACCATCCATGGCTACAGATGACAATGCTAACTCCACGACCCGTCTGTGGGTTAACATACAACACTGTCATCTGCAAAAGAGTAGATATGATTGAAGGTCTGACCAAGAAGGACATTAATAAAAATAAGCAATAGAGTAGGAGAAAGAACACAACTTTACGGTCCCTGAATTTAGCTGAAACTAGTCTGATGAGAACCCATCTAAAACAACACGTATAGTGCGGTCTCTGAGAAAACTCGTTATAAAACAAGAGAAGTTATTACCGACACCAAAAGCAACTAGCGTAGTCACGAGTGCCCCGTGCCACACACGATCGAATGCCTTAAAAATATATACAGCAACCACTTTACTCTCACCAAAATGGTAGAGGGGCCGACTTACAACTGCCACATATGTTCAGAAGCTTTAGAGTCTATTCTGAATCTTCTGAGCCGTGTGCAAAGGATCGTATCTAACTCTATCGTTGGAGTGCGGGATGTGTGACGTTGTTCTCTCGATATTACTATGGGAAGTGTTCTGTGGAGATAAGTGAACTCATACCCTAAGCCAATTTTTTTATTCGTAACAATCGCTTATTAAGTAGAGCCATCAGTTTGCAATCAACTGTGCAGTCAATCACATAATGCATTACAGAGAAAATTCGTTTCTCAGCCCAGCTATCCATATGTGGAATTATCTCCCCGCAGAGGTCTTTGCTGGTTCAAGTCAAATATTCATAAACACTACTTCCTCTTTCATCCGTCTCATACCTATTTTTCTCTGATATGTACTGCATTTTTTTAGTCATCCACTGACAATGAGTGTCGGTTCAATTTTTAAAGAAAAGAGGATAAGTCAGCAGTTGGTCAGCAGATCGAATTTTCTGCTCGAGAATTTTGGTCAAACTGGTAGTACGGCTCCAAATAACCAATGGAAGTCAATGCGGGATTAACAGTGAGTTTTCGCAGCATAGTTATTTTTTTTATCCTCGGAACCTAGCCACTTCCAGACCGAAATAGTTGGCAAGTTAGCATTACTGAATTATAGTTTTACTTACAGGAAAATCAACTCATATTTTAACAGCCAGGCTTCTTTAAAGGCTCTTAGAAACTTTTTCTATTTAATCGAAATTAGTTTTCGAATTCATTCAGACCAAAGGATACAGATCTGCACGGAATCGGGGGATCGTGTTGATGGCATAAAATCTACTTGCTGAAAGACGTTACAACATCTAAATTGGAAATATCTCCAATATCTCAATTTGTCAATAGAAAACAAAACAGAGAGGTGTTATTCGCCGCTTCTTGGGAACCAAAAAGAATAGGTAGATTAAATGCCCATATAAGAGAGAAAACTCGAAATTATAATCAATCTTGAACAACGAAAGTATGTTCCTAACTATCGTATTCCAATTTCCTAAAATGAGTTCTTCTCTCTGGATTATGAAAATGTGTTTTTGGCATCTTTGTGTATCCTTTTAATCCTTACCCATTCTAGATAAGCAGAGATATAGCTAACCTAGAGAATTTTTTATTATTCGTAAAGGTGTTCGGGAACTTCACGTGTATCCTTGTTTGTATCATTAACTGCTACACCGTCCTACAGTCAATGTTAAACATGAACCGGATGATATGCGTCTGAAAGTAGAGATCAAATGGAATAAAACTGCATTTACAGTTTTTCATTTCGTGATCATGTTTCCTTTTAAAAGGACTTCAAAATTTTAAGGGATACATTTTGTAATTTGTGATGGCAAATGAAAGAGGAAGATCTCCCCTAATTTCTACAGTTTTTACTTCAAAATATCAGTATAAAAGTATGTGAAGAAAGTCATTTGAAAACTTTATCAAAATATTTTGTTGCAAATTTTGAATGATATTTAATGATAAAGTTTTGAAAGACGTAACTTACATCCTTTTTCCTGATATGTAAAAATAATAAAATACCAAAATTTGGAGAGATTCTCCTCTTTCATTTGCTATTACTAGTGGCATCCTAGGACAAGTAAAAATATTTCAGAAATATTTTACAAAATGTATCCTCTAAAACTTTGAAGTCCTTTTAAAAGGAAACAGGATTACGAACTGTAAATGAAGTTTTACTACATTTAATCTCTAGTTTTAAACGAATATTATCCAGTTCGTGTTCAACGACTTTTTTTCATTATTGTTGGACGGTGTTATTTGTTGTTTTCTCATTTATTACACTCAGCACTACAAACGTATACCAAACTTGTCAATGACAGTTTTGTAATGCAATAATTTTCTAAATTTTAGCAACTAATAAATTCGTTTGTTTATCAATGAATTGAAAACAAATTTACAGTTCAGAAGTCTGCTTTTAACAGTTCCACACAGTTCATAAACCTAATATTTTGTTATTGTTGTGATATAAGATCCGACCAATTTTACCTTCTTTTATTTAATATTTTTTTTTTGTAAATGCTAGCGATTCAACCAAAAAAAAAAATACCGCACAAATTCTATGGTACGAGTTTTATAATCTTTATAAAGAAGCAGAAAAAAATGTGCAATACGACACCGGAACAAGTGGTACATCTGGAGTATGTACTATGGGTACTCCACTGCAGTACTACTTATTTTAATATAAACTGTGTGTGCTAACTCCTGCATATTAGAGAAGGAACTGCCGTAGCGGCAGCATCAGCACTTCATTATGTAATTTATGAAAGGTAAATGCCACTTACACATTATTGTTATTGCTTAAGAGTGTTCATATATTAAGGATTTAAATATGGTACATGAACGACTTCTTATAAAATCAAATAGTAAACATGATAAAGTTTATAAAATTTTACATTTTGTAATTCTTTACCAATATTTTATTAACATTTAAACTTTTGGTTTTCAAATCGTTACTGATGAAGGTTTTAAACCTTGCCGAAGTTACTTTGTATATGATATTAAATCTCACCGTTTAACAATATGAGAATAGATAAGGACATACACAGAGAAACTCGATTCGTTGTAGCAACAAAATCATTTTTTTTGGATGAGGCTAATCACACTAATAATTACATAATAAATCCAAGTATCACAGCCGTAAATATTGCAACCTCATTTTTGCGGTCATACTGTTTAAACGGTAGTAACAACCTATATTTAGTTATGGCAATCGCAATATGGTTGTGACAACTATAATAAGGTTGTGACAACTGAAATTCAGTTGTCAGATTCGAATGAACGGTTATGCCAACCTCAAGAATGAGGTTAGAATATTTATGGTTGTGAAAATTTGGTGTATTTATAATATTTCTATTTATTGTCGGCAATCTTAACAACAAAATTTTGGTTGCTGCAGTCCCAACGTTCAGTTGGCTCAAAAATTCCCTGTGAAAGACGTTTAAAATTTCATGGACAACCTTTAGTTCGTTATGTTTTATATGTTACTGTTACAAACAAGTTCCGCATATGCACACATGCCAGTTGCATGGTTTGCTGAACATCCTCCATATATTGGCTGAGGATTTTAATATGATTATGATGTTTTTTATTGTTTTCTTGTGTTGGATTTTCTAATATAAAGTTGGGGGGTTAAAGCGCTACTAAGAGTTATGTTTAAGAAGAAATAAAACAACAAGCATTGTTATAAATAAGTAGCAAGGATCAGGGCAAACTGGTAAACGTAGAAGTAATTAACACATACGTGCTTTAATCACAATTATAACATGACCAACTGTGTCAGGTTAGGTTTACCTGGATTCTGTTATCAGAATCACTCCTTTCTGAAACTGTAGACTGCGTGGTGTAGGCAAATAATATGATCCATCAATTCCCATAAAATCGGATCAGGGGATAAAAGTTCAGCCTTGGAGAACTAAACCAATATCGGAAAAACCCATTTTTTGTTAAACAAATAAAACATTTTTATTCAGGGAATTAAAAAATTTTTTTAGTCCGCTACTTTTGTGGGCGTGGATATTAGAAAATAGTCTAAAAATCTATTAAATTGTATTACTTTAGTTCAAAAAGTATAATATATGAATTCAAAAACATTTTCACGAAAGAGAAATAGTCGTTTCTTGTTCTAATACTCTATAACAGGCTTCTTGGAAGTGATACTAAACACTCATCCCGTGAGTATCTACATCAAGAGCAATTGGCAAAGCCGCGCAGATGATTATGACAAAGGACCTAAGTCCTTGCGCCATCAACATTTTTGTGGACAGTCTTGCAGCTCTGAAGGCCTTAGGGTCAAATCGAGAATTGTTAGTAATTGTATACAATCCCTTTATCGAATCAGTCAGCACACAGTCAAGCTAATCTGGGTTCCTGGACATATGGGGGTCGATGGTAACGAATTAGCTGATGAATGTGCAAGAAATGGCACCGAGTCGGTGGGGGAACGTGTCGAACCTGATATCTCGGTTCCTATAGTGGAGTTGATGAACGAAATTGATAGGATATCAGAAAATGGGATGAGGGATAGGTGGATATCGCTGACCACGTGCAGGATATCGCGAGCCATGTAGCCACTACCAAATCCTAAGAGGACAGAAAGTCTTCTTACCTTTGGCAAACGGACGGTTAGCCTATTAGTAGGAGTACTGACAGGACACTGTATAATCGGCCAACTGGCCGTTCGTATGGGAATTTCTGACAGGGACTTTTGTAGAAGTTGTGGAGAGGTGGAGGAGTCAGTGAAGCACTTGTTGTGTGAATGTCCGGGTCTGATGAAACGTCGTCTTAAGTATTTGGGGCAACGATTTCTTGATGACCTAGATTGCCTGAACAGTGTCCCATTGACATCTCTAGCGGAATACCTTAGGGAATCGGGGTGGTTTGAGAGGTAGAATTTTGTATATTAGAGGGGAGTAGGGGGACAACTTTAGGGGAATCACAATGGGCTTTATGGGCTTCGAGTGAATTCGCAAATTGGCGGACGCCCATACAACCTAACCTATCCTACATCAAGAGCACAGCTCCAAAATCGACTCTTAGGTTGAGAGAGGTTCAAATTCTTAAGCACCGCTCTTGAGAGCACTCCACCATATTAAGTGCGGTGGGTGGAATGGAACTGGAACAGAAAACCGATTATATCTCACGCAGACGAACTTTTACAGAACCTATGAAGTCCAAATACTGTCTAGAAGATACTGAGGAAAAAATCTTTTTTAACAGAGAATGTGATCTCAAGAAAGAGGAAGTAGTGTTTGTGGACATTTAGTTTGAATTTTTCTAAATTGTAACCGACTGGGAAGACTTCTGCCGGGAGTTTATTCCACATATGGCTTGTTCGACCGAGAAACGAATTTTCTTCGTAATGCGTTCTGCGACAACGAACGGATGTGATCTGCTGGAAAGGCGAGTACTACGGGCATGCACCCGCGTCTCAGGGATGAACACTTACCGGTGTAATATCGATAGAACAATGATGCACAACCCACATGCCGACTATGCTCCAATGAGTCAATAGAGCTGGATACCCTGTCATTGATGAGGTTCAACGCACTTCTTTTCACCCGATCCAGAAGCTTTAAGATAGATTCAAGAATTCTTGAATCACCTGCCTAGATATGGGAGTTGTATTCCATTTTCGGTCGAATATAGGCGGAATAAATAGTAAAGAGATCAGTAAATAGTTAAGTGAAGTAGTTCTTGCAAAGTTTTAAGTTTTAAGATTTTCACGCCTAAAACGTCAAGAGTTTCTGTTTCCTCAATAGATATGGCACCCATTGATACAGGTGATGCTGGTTCCACAAGCCGTCTGTTGGTCAATATACAATATTTGGTCTTACGATCATTAAAATTCATCCTATTCGCAAGACCCCACTCGGATATCGTTGAAAAGATATGAGCATTTTAAAATTTTCGGGATTGCTAACTTTTTTGGATCCAAAGTTAGGACCCATTAGCGTACACACATGTGAAGAGTACTGGCGATACTATGGATGGCCCGAGATCCAAAAATGGCCTCTATTTTTCTCCATCTGGCTTAGTTTTCGAGATAGCGCCATTTTAAGTTTTCTTAAAAAAAAAACAACTCAATTTCAAATTTAGCAAAAAAAATAGTTCAAATTTTGTTTTAAATTGCTAATGTGCTAAATGAATTGCCAACATGCTAATCTCAACTAAAATTTGCAAAAGGTTACCTTAATAGCAGTTGCAAAAAAAAAATAAGAAAATCACAAATGTATTATTTTGAGTGTAGCTTCAACCTCAGTAAGGCTTGGTATATATTAAAGGAAAATGTTGCTGTCATCTGCGTAAGAATAGATAGGATTGGAAGTTTGACTAAGAAGGTCCTTAATAAAAATGGGTAGGAGAAAGTACAGAACCTTGCGGTACCCCTGAATTTAGCCAAAACTTGTCTGATGATACCCCATCTATAACAACAAGTATAGTAGGGTCTCTGAGAAAGTTCGATATAAATCGAGAGAAATCACTACCGGCACCAAACACTAAAAGCTTCGAAACGAGTGCACCGTGCTACACAGAAAATAATATCGTATATTTTATTTTAATTAAAATTTTTTTAATTGAATATTAATTAAAATTTTAATTAATATAATTAATTGCTTAATTAAATTTTTAACTTTATTTTAATTAAGATTTTAATGGTTTCTAAGTTTGAAATTAATTAAATATTTAATTAATATAATTAATTGTTTAGTTAAATTTTTAGCTTCACTTAGTTTTGTTTTTTTTTTCTGTGCAAACAAAAAAACAAAAAGAGCTAGCAACCTAAAGTTAGGCACGAAAATGTCTTATGGTCTTATGACGATCAAGTTAGTAAATGCACAGAAAAAAAAATATTTAAGAAAATTTTAATAAACACGTTTATTAAAAATAAAAATATTTTTAATAAAATTTTTTATTGTATCAATAAAAAAATTTATTGAAATTAAAAAAAAACTATGTTCAACTCATTCCGTCATAGTAATTTCAAATAAAGTAATAACTTAAAAAAAAACAAAAAATATTAAAAAAAAAAAAAAAAAGTTGGGTCTGATGGGGATTCGAACCAACGACCCCCAAAAAAAGTAATAAGTTTTTCCACCGCTTAGCGCATAACGCCAAAACAGTGTTATAGTTTTGTCGGCTAAATTCTGTCATCTACTTACAAGCAAGAACAAAATAGAAATAAAAACACAATTTGTTTGTGAATGCGTGTGTGTTTGTATAGTTGTGTGTTAAATATTTTTACTGTTATAAGTTAGAGAATGAAAGTGATGCACTCAACTAAATTAGTCAGTATTTTTTTCTTTTGTTAATTTCAATTGAAAATTTTTTCTGTTACCATTACTGACAAAATTATGTGAGTGTTTCAGAATTCTTGTTTACTTTTAATTAAAACCAAATTGATTTTATGCGTTAAAACTTGTTGTCATGCTGTAGCTCAGTTAGTTAAACGGCCAGCATTCTAACCAGGAGGTATGCTGTTCAAAGCTCAATGGAAACAATAAATTGAGAAAAAGTAAGAAATAAAGAAAACAATTAAATAATAAAATAAAAATAAATAAAAAAAAAAAACAAATAAAAAAAAAAAATTTTTTTTCTTTAGTTCTAAAAAAAATATTAAAAAAAATATAAATCAATAAACTTTTTTATTGAATCTTGAAATTCGTTTATTGAAATTATTTTCAGCAAACGACTTACAAATGCGTTTATTGAATTCGTGAAAATCTTCACCGCGGCTTTTTTTAGTTAATTTATTTATTGAATTCGTGAATTTTTTTATTGAAATTGAAATTTTTTTTTTTGTGTGTGGGCAAAATCGAAGAATGTGGAAAAAGCTCGCCCTTAAAGAACTTAGAACTTACTTACCTACAAAAACCTTGTAAAGTTAATAGAAAAGCTTGTAACTCTTTTTTTTGCTACCTCGTATTTGACAAAAATTCCTAATTTTATAAGCTTTTTACCAATAATTTTGTAATTTTGCAAGGTTTTTACCAAAAAAATTGTTAATTTATAAATTTTTTGACACGATAAAATTTTCAAGGAGGTTTCGTAACTTTACTAGATTTTTTGCTACCTCCTATTTTACGAGAATTCCTAGTAATTTTACAAGCTTTTTACCAATAATTTTGTAATTTTAAAAGATTTTTACCAATAAAATTGTAAATATACCGTTTTTTTTGGCGCAATTAAAATTACAAGGAATTCTCGTGAAGTTTCTGTAAAATTATCTTGGAAATTTGTGAAATTACCAAAAAATTGTAATATTACAAAAAAAAAAATTTAAATTTCGATCCAAATTTGTTTGTTAATAAACAAGGAAAACTGTCAAATATTGGTAAAATTGGATTACGAGACTTGCTAGTAATTTGATAAAGTTTTTTTTTTTTTGTGTGTATACAAAATCCCATCTTTTACAGGTTTTTTTTTGTAAATTTGCCTAAAAATTAACAAAACTTAGGCCACAAGAAGTTTAAAGTCGTGCAATTGGACCGAAGGAACTAGGAAATTATTTTTTTGCTCTCCCTTTTGTGGGCGTGAATGTAAACAAAAAATTAAAAATTTTATTACAAAATTACATTTAAAACGCGAATTATCAGGTCCGATTATGCCAATTTTTTATACAGATCCTTAACACATACCGCCAAATAAACGTGCCAAATTTCGAGTCAATATATCAGCTTTTAGGGTTTTGCCCAGAAAATTCCACAAAATTCCCTATAGTGCATTGCCAGGGCTGGCTCTGAATACCTCTATCTATATATGAGGAGTTCCATAACAAAACGCAACAATTCCACTTTAACAGTTTTTGAGATAAACCCACAAATGTAAACAAAGTCAGTAGTGAGTTTGAGTGTAATTACTAAGCTTTGGGATGTTTCATTATTAAAGTCAGCAGTGAATTGCAGTGTAAATATTGAGCTTTGGGATGATTTTTAGTAATGGTTGCATGGATTTTAATGTGTAGAATAGGATTTAGTCAAAAAAACAAAAAAATCAAAAAGTGGAATTGTTGCGTTTTGTTATGGAACTCCTCATATATTAAAGAGCAACATGACTGACTGACTGAAATACTTATTCATCATCGCCCAGCCCAAACGTCTGAAGCTAGAGACTTGAAATTTGGACTGTAGGTTGACCTCCCGGAATATAGACCCACTTAGGCTGGATTTTTGCCAATGTTGATTCTAAGGGGTTAAAAAGGGTAAAAAGCTGTACTTTTGGTACTTTTTATATCTCCTGATATAATGGTCATAGAGACTTGAAATTTGGACTGTATGTTCACCGGCCGGAATATAGTTCAACTAAGGATGGGTTTTTGTCAATGTTGATTCTAAGGGGGTAAACAGGCTAAAAAACTGTACTTTTGGTACTTTTTATATCTCCTGATATAATGGTCCAAGAAACTTAAAATTTGCAATGTAGGTTCACCTTCCGGAAAAAAGATTCACCAAGGCTGGGCTTTTGGCAATGTTGATTCTATGGGGGTAAAAAGGGTAAAAAACTGTACTTTTGGTACTTTTTTATCTCCTGATATAATGGTCCTAGAAACTTAAAATTTGCAATGTAGGTTCACCTTCCGGAAAAAAGATTCACCAAGGCTGGTTTTTTGGCAATGTTGATTCTTCGGGGGTAAAATGGATTAAAAAGTGTACTTTTGGTACTTTTTTTTATTTACTGAAATAATGGTACCTTTTATAAAAAGTACCTTTTATAAAAAGTACCTTTTATAAAAAGTACCTTTTATTAAAAGTACCTTTTATTAAAAGTACTTTTATAAAAAGTACCTTTTATAAAAAGTACCTTTTATAAAAAGTACCTTTTATAAAAAGTACCTTTTATAAAAAGTACCTTTTATAAAAAGTACCTTTTATAAAAAGTACCTTTTATAAAATGTACCTTTTATTAAAAGTACCTTTTATAAAAAGTACATTTTATAAAAATTACCTTTTATAAAAAAGTACCGTTTGTTAAAAGTACTGAAAGTACACTTTTTGATACTTTTTTATGTCCTGAAATAATGATTATAGAAACTTAAAATTGGAAAAAGTTCGCCTATAAAAGGTACTTTTTATAAAAGGTACTTTTTATAAAAGGTATTTTTATAAAATGTACTTTTTATAAAAAGTACCTTTTATAAAAAGTACATTTTATAAAAAGTACCTTTTATAAAAAATACCTTTTATAAAAAGTACATTTTATAAAAAGTACCTTCTATAAAAAGTACATTTTATAAAAAGTACCTTTTATAAAAAGTACCTTTTATAAAAAGTAACTTTTATAAAAATTACCTTTTAGAAAAAGTACCTTTTATAAAAAGTACATTTTATAAAAAGTACCTTCTGTAAAAAGTACCGTTTGTTAAAAGTACTGAAAGTAGACTTTTTGATACTTTTTTATTTCCTGAAATAATGATCATAGAAACTTAAAATTGGAAAAGGTTCGCCTCTAGGAAAATAAAGGGGTTAAATGGGGTAAAAATGTGTACTTATTTAATTCCTGATATAACGGTCACAGGAACTTGAAATTTTGAATTAAAAATCCTTCGGTGAAAAAAAAGATTCGGCAAAGTACTTTTTTTAAATTCCGTTTCTTAACGGGGATAGAAGTATACTTTTTGTACTTTTAATATTTGCTCAAACAATGATCCTAGATATTTGAAATATCGATTATTGGATCCTTCGGTGAAGAAAAGATATTCTGGAAAAGGTACTTTTTCGAAATTTCGTTTCTAATGTGGGTTATAAAGTGTAATTTTGGTACTTTTTTTGTTCCTATAATAATGACCTTAGAAGAAGGAAATGGAATGGAGTAGAAAGGGGAGCAAAATGAAATAGAGCAGGGAACATTATATAGTTTTTACTAAACGGCTCGAAAATAGTCAATATCTTTTTTCCACGGAACGAACATGATAACGTACCAGCCAAGGTAGATTTATATAAGGTAATATTTTAGTGACGTAAATGAAAACAATTTTCTTTCAAAATCATTTTAGTCGGCAAAAACGACTTAAATGTTCAGTGCACACATAAACCAATTTAAACGCTTTTTATGACTTTAAAATTAAAAAAAAAACAACTAAATTATAAAAAAATATTAAAATTCAAATGAAATTCTTTTATATTCCACGACAAAAACGTCAAATATTTTTAAGCATAAAAAGTGTAGTGTAAACTCAAGTCATTAATGCCGAACAAAATATTTTTATTTCGTTTTAAAAATTCGTAATTATTATTGTTTTTAAATTTGTCAAAAAACTTACTATGGAGGAAAAGTGAGGTTATTGGTTCTTACCTTGTATAAATCTACCTTGGTACCAGCGAAGTAATTGTTTAAATTATTCATTGAAATTATTCATTGAAATATTTTTTATGGAAGACTTAAACGTCCACAAGTAAATAAAACAAAGAATACGTAGGGGAATTTTTTTGAAATCGATAGAGTAATCCTGATCTTTCTATTATCCGGTATTCAATACAACCGGTAACGAAGTACATGTATGGTAAGCTAGTAGTTTTATAAAACGATATGCTGCAAAAACAGGCCAAAGTTGTCAAAAATTTGTAGCATCATTTCTTTAAAGAATGGTAGCAAAATAACATATTTTATAACAGTTAGATGTATTGAGAATCGATTTCAAAAAATATTCTTGAGAATATATGAACGAAGTGCATTTTTCGCTTATCCTTTTATTTATAGCAGCATTGCAGTCGATGAAAAGGATCTACATCTTGAGCAGTTGGTCCTACTACACATGCAACCCTATGAATTTCACAAAATGTACATGTCAACAATATAAGCTTTTGTAATGTGGCAGTTTTGTTTAAAATACAACTACACAGTGTGTACTTGCACAATCCCTTTGAATATCCTGCACTTTGTTCTTGCTCCTGCTGTTCTTATTTGTATACTGTGGTAGGTATAATGGTTTCATTAAATGCAACTTCATAATTAATTATTCATTCATTCATCCATTCATTCGTTAATTTCTCCCTTTTTCAAAATATTTGTTTAGCTTAAGATTAGAAATTTAAAGGAAAACAATTCTAAGAACTATTTTAATTATAATTACTCGTGGCCTCTTAACAAAAAAAAATGTTTAAAGTAATTTAAAACTCTTAGTATATTGACCCAGAAGAACCCCTGTTTAAAAAACCAAAAAAAAATTGATAAACACTTATGAATTGAACCAGGACATAAAACACATTTATTTAAACAATTGGAATTCCTGTTGTACACAAATATGACAAGGTGCAATATTTTCAAGTAAATACGCGTGCCACATGCGGCACAAAAATACTTAAACTACAATAGTTAAGGCAACTACAGATACAAACAACAACACACACACAATAATAAAACAAATAAGAAATCAGAATTGTAAGGAAAACAAAAAAAAGCATCCGGAAATGGGATAAAAATATCCTTCGTATGAATGTGTATTACGATTGAACAAGATGAAGATTGAAAAAGAAAAAAATCTAGAGTAAAAATATACAACTGCTGGAATCTGATATGTAAAAAGATGTCATTTAAGATTTCTACTCACATCAGACATTATTTGGAATGGTGTATTTTTATATGTTAGTTGGTGGTGAATGAACGAACGAACGAAAGAATGCTCGAAAATAATGGAACATACATATCCGGCATGTGCAAAAATTTCACTTCCACTACAACTTATGCTAAGTAAGAGGATAATGACGACGATGATGATGAGGACTATGGAGATGATAAAGATGACGATGATAGCACATGCTACATATCCTTAAAACACATACGTGAATAAAGAATAAGATTTAATTTTTCTTTTTTTCAATATTGGTTTGATAAGTTGTTGTTATCTGCATACATAAGTAAACTCAAGTTTTATCACGAGCTAAGTCTTTAGTACATTAAAAATACAAGCAGTAATTTTGCTGAACTGGAAGCAGATTTTGGAAGTCAGACACGAGTCAAGGCTAGGATAGTATGGATGACGCCAATACCAAAAACAATAAGTTTTGGGAATGACTTCCATAGAGTCCAATGTTTGGCCCATTATGAATTCTGCTTTTTTTGTCCTTCCTCCTTTTCCTCATTCAATTATGTGTGATCCTGAAAACATAAGAACCGAAACATTTAAATCTCCCAAATGATAATGCAGGGCATTCACATAAATAATGGAATCTGTCCACGACAGGATCATTGCATCATCTGCAAGTGTCGTTTAACATTACCCCACTCTTAACATGTGTTTTCGAGTTTATTATGACCCGTAATAAGGTTTATTACCGAACTTAGCTGTCTTCTGTTGTATCCAGAAGAATTTTTTTGTTACCTTGCCATTTTTCGTCTCAAAACTTTTCGTCTGTATGCTATTATTTGAACTTGTAGTTCTCCCTGGTAAAAGGGCCATTGGAAAACGATGGGGCTAACCTGTATATTTGTAACATGGGTAGTGAACTTTCGTTTCAGGTACGCGGCAAGATGTTCTTGAACACTTGTATTGGATACTTTGTCTGATAGAATTGATGAATGGTGAGTTTTGGAAGAACATCGATTCTTAGATCATCGCTACATTGTGGTTTTATTCAGGGAGCGTGACCCGGTTGAGACAGTCGTTAGAAAGGTGAACAAACTGGGTGAAATATAGGGAGACTTTTTCTTTGGCCGAAATTAACTGTCTGGTTGACCATGCGTCTTTCCCTTCTGCAAAGCCATTGAGGTCAAATAAGTTGCAGACGAGCAGAGATTCCTGCAGAAAGCTTTTTAGTAAGGCTAAATCTTCAAGAGCAGATGAGGATTGGTCTGCATACAGGCTGCAACTTAACAGAAAATTATCAGAACTTAACAAATTAAGAGAAGATGATCAGAATTGTCAAATGTGATGCTTGGAAAAACTTCTGTGGAAACATAGAAGTCGTTTCTGAGGCATCCAGGCTGCGCAAAGTACTGGTTTCTTTTCCTCGCACCCTGGACTAGCAGAAAGATCCTAATGAGTAGTGGTCTTCCTCCAGTGAAGACTCGCTGAATCCCCTTCTAAGCGCGCATTTTCCAATTTCAAGACGCCGTTTTAAGCTTTAGAACGTTCTGACGAACAAGCATCTGAAATTACTTAGGAATTTATAAATATGCCAACATTAATTTGGGCGATTAAAAGCTTCAAAACCTATAAACCCCCTGGACCTGATGGTATAATCCCGGCTGAGATGCAGCAAGTGTCGGACTATATAACCCCTTGGCTGTATAATCTATACACAGCATGCATTACCTGACCGTATATTCCTTTAAAATGGAGGGATACCAGAGTCGTCCTTATCCCTAAGGCTGGGAAAAATTCCCACACAGCTCCGAAGTATTTCAGACCAATTAGTCTGTCTTCTTTTTTGTTAAAGACAATGGATCGAATGATAGACTCATATTTGCTTAGAGTGATTGACCCTAGGTTGCTTTCGACAAGGCAACTTGCCTACAGCAAGGGTGGATAAACGGAAACAGCTTATTATGAGCTCGTTGGTATCATCGAGAGATTACTTTCGGTAAAGGAGTACGCTATAGTGGTCTTTCTAGATAAGAGGGGCTTTTAATAATGTCATTCCAGACTCCAAAACTGTGTTTGCATTGTCTCGTCTGGGAGTGAAGCGTGGGATCGTTTTAATGGTGGAAAATCTAGTTACCAATAAACGTATAACGCCTGAATTGAATGGCACACCACAGGGAGGTATTTTTCTGCCGCTTCTTTGGAACCTGGCACTGAATTCAATGCTGCTATCTCTAGAAGCACATTGTTGTCATGTTGTCGTATATGCTGACGATATCGCGAATACATTAAAGGGAAAGCGTCTGCTCACATTGCGGGATATTCTTCAGGTTTCTCTGAAAGATCTGTCTAAATGGGCAAGAGACTGTGGTGTAGGAGTTAATTCAAGTAAAACAGAGCTTGTTTTGTTTACATGGAAAAATGAGATTCCAGCTTTTAATCTTATTTCTCTGGATGGTACTGAAATCGCCTTCTCAGATGGAGCCAAGTATCTTGGAGTGTTTCTAGATAGGAAGTTAAATTTCAGGCGTAATATTGAGGAACGGGTGAGAAGAGCAACGATTGATTTTTATTCCTGCAATAGGGGTTTTAGCCCTAAAATCGTTCATTGCATTTATACAGCAGTGGTGCGTCCAATTTTGCTGTATGGCATCATTGTATGGTGGCCTGCTTTAGAGATAAAAGGAAACTGTGTCTTTAACACGAAAGTACAGAGAATGGTGTCGATGTGCATCACTGGTGCTCTTCGTACTACACCTATGGCTGAATTAGAAATTCTCCTTCACCTGATGCCATTGGACATATTTCAACTTAATAGCACACTGCAATGGAGGAGCAGCTTTATGGACATATCGTGATCTTGAAGAAGATAACAGTACCACAAAATGTGGACTGTGCTCCCTCTATGAGCCTTTTTGACTCCACTTCACCACTATGATACCATACAAGGAGTCTTGAGGGACATTCCGGGTAGTGGAGATTCCATAGATTTTTAGACGGATGGATCGAGGCTGCACAAACAAGTGGGCTTTGGAGTCTATTCGGAAGAGCTTGGATTGAGTCTGGCTCTAAGATTGCCAGATCAATGCAGTGTTTACCAGGCAGAGATGCTGCCAATGAAGTGGCTGACTAGATGAGTTCCAATGTCTTGTCTACAACCACGGTCAACATCTATTCTGACAGTCAAGCCACATTCAAGTCCCTGGAGTCAATGTTTCTGAAAATAAGATCTGACCTTAACTGTAGCACGTCTTTAAATGAAGTGGCCAAGCAGTTTGGCATACGAATCATTTGGGCCCCAGGGCACAGATACATTCCAGGAAATTGCAAAGCCAATGAGCTTGCAAGACTGGGAACTACCTTAAAGGTTCCAACAGAATTGGAATGTATTGGTATGCCTCTAGAAACTTCCAAACAAAACCTACGGCTTTGTTCCGCGACGGACATGTGGATTTGGTCTTCTCTTAATCAGAATCGCACAAGTAAGATGATATCGCTTTCAAGAGATTTCGACGGTGGTTGCTATAATTACCACTGTATATAGGAAAACACACAAAGCGGTTGAATGTGCCGTAGAATGACTTTTGCCTGAGTTGCATGGAGGAAGAGGAGTTGGTAGCTATTGAACACTTCATATGCCATTGCCCGGAACTTTCTAGTCAGAGACTTGCTTCACTGGGATCTAGGGAGCTGCACGATCTTTCTGATATGTCGGATGTCAAAATTCAATATGTTAGGAATTTCATAAGAAGCTCAAATTGTTTTTCCGGCAGGGACCAGTGGGGAAACCTATTGCAGTCCTGTGGTATCACAATGGACCTCAGAGTCTATGTGTGCAGACGTAAAACGTATGCAGCCTCTTGCAACCTAACCTAAGGGATGTAGTGAATATTCGTCATTATTCGGTATGTTGTTTGAATACTCGGCAGAATAAATGTACATACGTCTACAGTTTGCCGAATATTCGGCAAAATTTAAATTAGTTAAAAAAGCATTTTTGTTAACGTTCTATATTTTTTGCAAAGGAGAAAAATGTCCCCCAACGTTTCGCGAATTTTAAATAAAGTTTTCGAACTACAAGTCGAACATATGAAATTCAATTGGAATTTTGAATTAAAAGTAGAATCTTTGAATTTTTATTGATTGTTTACGAATTAGGGTAGAGAGGGACACAATCGCCATCCACACTTATCTCTTGAACTAAAGGGAGGAATCAAATTGTGACAAATGATTCAAATGTGTATTTATCAATGATATTTCATACTGAACTTTGACCGTTCCACTTTACACGTGAAAGTGGACCGATGTGTTTTTGTATTTTTTAGGTTGTTGAAAATTCTAGTCAGTATAGTATGCAATAACTTTTTGATATTGTGAGTAACAAATATATTGCTCGTTGTGGTAAACCGTTACTATCCATTAAAAAAAACTGCAATGAGTGTGTTTTATTAAGTAGTAATTAAGTGTAAACATTTTTAATTTTTTGTGAGCGTACGCTACCGGGGCACAATTGCCAGATTGAGGATGGGGTAGTTTTGCGACGACGAATGTGTTCCATCGGGTACATTCGCCACGTCGAATAAAGGTAGTTTTACCGGTAAAGTGCCCCATAGGGTTGATTCACCGATGGCGGATGTACCCCATGGGGTTGATACGCCACTTAGAATGTACAGTTTGCTGGCGATAATAATAATAAATTATGTTTTTAATAACAATTCTTCCGAAAAATGGTATTGTTAACAAATTTCTAGAAATTTTATTTCTTGGCGATTGTGCCCCACCAGCTTTGCGCACGTGCCCCAGGGATGGGGCAGTTTCGCCGATTTGGGTTGCTTTAAAAATAATAGACGCCATACCAATAAATTCCATTTGGAGTATACATTTTTAAGCTAAAATATGTAGCTTCTAAACTCAAACAGAATTAAGAAAAACGTCTAGTGTTTTAGGTCTTAATGCAGTTAAAAAAAGTGACGAATGTGCCCCTCTCTACCCTACATCTGTAAATAGTGAAGTTATAAGTTTCGGATCGAAAACAACAAAATAGTTCGGAAAATAACTAAAATATGGTTTTTACTACATGTGCATAAAAATATCCTCATTGCTCATACTTTCAACACTACAACTGTGCCAGGCAATCTTGTTAGGTTTATCCTTTTGAGCATCCTTTTTATTAAGAAAGGTAAATTTATAACCAAATAGGGAGGAAACAAATCTTTATTATTCATTCGATTTGTAGTTGAATGCTGCTGCTGTTGCTACTCTTACATACAAAGTGCACGCGTGCGGTTTTGTTAAACATCTGCGCCGGTGTCTGATGTTTCTTACAAGATACAAAATCTACTCTTTGAATATTCAGGCGGCTTGGTAAACATAGATACTTTTAATATCATATCTCTGGTGTTGGCATGTGTATTCGTGCTATATCTTCTTTAATGCATACACTATCATCATCATTATTATCATTTAATGATGATGATCATTATTATGTTGTATTCATATAGAAAAAATTGGGGAAACAACATGTGCAGCATAATTATAATTGAAATAAAATGTTGAATGCTGCTGGAAATGTTTGCTATTTTTCTTTAAGGTTTCAAAAAGGATATGCAGGATTTTTTTTCAACAATGCAAAAATTTTAGAATTTTGATATACAAAGCAATATTCTTTTTATTTGTTTCCATATGTTGTATTTTTTTTATATTTTTGGGGTTAAAAATATTGAAAATTTCTATACAAAATGTTCAAATTTTAATGAATATGATGATTTTAAGGTAACAAATAATTTGGTTGTTGTTATAAATTCTAAATGACAGTAAAAGGATTTCAAAAATAGTTTGATGAGAAGGGTCAAACGTGTGTCAGGTATTTACATTAAATGATATTTAATCTTTTGAAAAAGATATTGATATAAATTAAATTCGATTTCAATATTCAAAGATTTCTATAGATTTAATATGCTTCTGTGGCACACACAATTTTTATGGTTCTTAATGACAAATGTCCATAAATGTGAAACTGATTATAATTTTGAATAAAAACAGCTGTTTTGAACTAGAACGGTGCATTTTAATAATAATGTGTAAAGCGTGACATTTTTGTTAGTTTTAGCATTAAATTATGCCTGATACGGATGCTTCTTTCTCTACCGAGGAAGGTCTCTCCATCTATTTTATCTCACGGTAACAGATTTGACAAAAATATAGTAAAAAATCCCATAAAAATTAGAATCTAAACAAGTAAGAGTGTTAAATTCGGTTTTGCGGAATCTTGTATACTCTCTAACAAGCATAAAAAGAAAATTTACAGGGGCGTTTCCAGGCCACTTTTTTGCGGGAGTTGGGATTATCGAGGACACTTTCCTCCCCGCTGGAATTGCTTAAAAATTAATTTATTAATATATAGTTTTGAATTGAGAAAAGTGTGAAAGAAAAATTTTAATTTTTCTAAAAGTTTAAGACATCCTGGTTTGTTTCTTACTAGTTTCATATTATCCAGTTATAATAATCTTCAGAAAAACTTTTAATGTCAAATTTAGAGGAAGAACAATAATGATTACTAAAAATTGAGTTTGTTTACACAAATTACAATAACAACTCTTCTGTTAGAAAAAACAACAGCAACAACCAAACTCGAATTGAAAAAATCAGATTTAGTTGATACTTGCTTAACAGCCTACTTGGCGTATCGGTCTAGAGTGATTGTACGTTACAAGCAGTTAAAAGCAAAGTACTTATTACAGATGATGGGTTCAATCCTTGTCGGCTGCGATCTGTTAAAAATTTTCACATATAGAGTTCTATTGACTATTAACTAAATAAATTTGACATTAAAAGTTTTTCTGAAGATTATTATAACTGGATAATATGAAACTAGTAAGAAACAAACCAGGATGTCTTAAGTTTTTAGAAAAATTAAAATTTTTCTTTCACACTTTTCTCAATTCAAAACCATATATAACAAATCAAAAATTATAATACATAATTATAATTAGAGCCTGAGCTCGACTGTCTTTACGGAAACAATAATTTATTATTTAATTATCAAAAATATCAATTCCTAATCTCATTGGTGCAAGTGCAATTCGATGAACTTTACATAGCATAAAAATGTTTCATTTATTAAACAAATATACAAAAGAAATATGCGGAAATTTGTTTTTCTGGAAGTTTTTTAGTTCTTCAATGGGGAACTTTTCCCCGCTAGTCCAATTTGGCCCAATTACGAACTTAATCGAACCAGTAACATATGTCATATTTCCACAGATGAACGTTCGGACATTTCTAAAATGTCTGTGGAGTTCGCACTTACGACCTATAACAAGTTGTTTAACAAAACACCAGTAAAAGAAAAAAGAAACGTAATGGACACAGACCAAAGACTTTTTAAAACATGTCGCCCTTGAACACTCAAACAGCAATTGTGAACCCCGCATAAGAATCAATCATGGATCACCAGTTTTTGGAAATTTTTTAAGCTCGTGTTCCAGAGTCTCCGAAATTAAGAATGGTCTTTCAGCAGAATTAATTTCTGAGACCTTTTCTAAATCTGAGACTTTTTCTGTGGAAAAAAGTCTCAGAATTTGAGGAAGAATTTTACAGAATCTGAGACTTTTTCGATAGGAAAAAGGTCTAAGAATTTGAGACTTTTTCTTTAGTAAAAGGGTTCAGAATCTCTGAATTTAAGAAAAAGTCTCAGATTCTGAGACATTTTGCCAATAGAAAATACAATTCTTTACGAAAAATGTCTTAGGTTAGGTTGTAAGTGGCTGCTGACGTTTTACGTCAAAACACGTAGACTCTGAGATCCATTGTGATACCACGTGACCGTAATAGGTTTCCCTACTAGTCCCTGCCGTTAAAACAGTTTGAGCATCTTATGAAACTCCTTAGATATTGAATTTTGACATCCGACAAATCAAAAAGACCGTACAGCTCCCTAGATCCCAGTGAAGCAAGTCTCTGACCAGAAAGTGCCAGGCAATGGAAAATAAAGTGTTCGATAGTTTCCAACTCCTTTTCATCCAAGCAACTTCGGCAAAAGTCATTCGACGGCACATTCGACTGCTTCCCTATAAGACAGTGTCCGGTAATTATAGAAACCACCGTCGAAATCTCTCCTCTTGGAAGCGATATCAGCTCTCTTGTGCGCGATTGATTAAGAGAAGGCCACATCAGTCGTGTTGTCTCACACGTCCATCCATTTGCCCACCTTTGATTGGTCTCCGTCGTAGAACAAAGCCGTAGGTTTTGCTTGCAACACTGAAAAATTTTTTTACCATTTTTAAAGCATGTTGAACTTAATTTAAAAAAAGAAGGGTATGCGAGGGCTCCAAAGATATTAATTCTTCTTCCAAGTATATTTTTTCCTAAAACATAGTAATGCATTTACTTAAATATATCTTAAAAGTAAGTAAAATTGTACTTATTATAAGTTTAATTGTTTTTATCCAGAGGAAAAATATTTTTTTTAAATAAGTAAAAATTTCCTTAAACTTACGGATTCTGTGGACCCTTTGGAGTCCCAAAGTGAGGACCCTACGGGCCCCCAATATATGGGGTCCGCCCATGAGTATGTGCGTACACTATTATAGGGTCACTATTGATTTTGATCCAAAATTTTGGTCAGAATCGCTCTATCTGGCTTAGTTTTCGAGATCTGGGAATGGGGTCTTGAGAAATTTGATCATGAAATAACTCGAAAACTATAACTCGGAGAGCTTTCGGGTCTTCGGCGGTCATATTCTACAAGTTAAGGACTACAAAAATGCCTTTAGAGTTTTTTTCGTAGCTGCAGTATTTGCAGAGTTATAGGCATTTGAAAATTCCGCGAAAATCGAAATTTGGATTTAAAGTTAGGGTCTCATGGGGTCTTTAGATGGGGCCCCCAGATGGGGTCCCCAAAATACCTCAAGTATTTTTTTCTTAAGTTAAGTCAATTCTTTCTTAAACTGATGAAGATATGGATTCAAATAAAGTCAATGAAATCAATAAAATAAAGGTTACTTTTTTCTTAACTTAAAACAAAAATTGATTAAATTAAAGAAAATGCGTTCTGGAATTTAAGATTAGTACTTATTTGATTCAATGTCTTGAAAATGTCTATACTATTTTTAAGTAAGTTACGTACTTATTTATTTTTTTTGCACACAATTTAAATTTTTTTCTTTTAAGTAAAACAACATTTTTTAATAAACCCGTTTTTTCTTAAATGCAATCAATTCGCCAATAATGTAAAGAATATTTAACTTAATTTAAAAAAACAAATTAAGGAAAACTTTTGTGCTTTTTTAAGTATTTGCATATACTATCTTCAAGTTTATTTTCTTTGTTTTAAGTAAAACCACCTTATATTAAGTTAAGTTGACGTAAATTATAAAAAAAATTGTGTACTTAAATTAATAACAGTGTTTATTTAATTTCAGTATAGTTATTTTTTTCAGTGAAGTTTCCAGCGGCATACCAACACATCCCAATTCTATTGGAACCTGTAAGGTAGTTCCTAGTCTTGCAAGCTCATCGGCTTTGCAATTCCCTGGAATGTCTCTGTGCCCTTGGACCCATATGAGTCGTATGTTAAACTGCTTGGCCATCTCATTTAAATATGTGCGGCAGTTAAGGGCAGATCTTGTTTTCAGAAACATTGAATCCAGGGACTTGACCGCGGCTTGACTGTCAGTATAGATGTTGACTGCGGTTCAACCAGTCAGCCACTTCCTTTATTGCCAGCATCTCTGCCTGGTAAACACTGCAATGATATGGCAATCTTCAAGCCAGGCTTAATCCAAGCTCTTCCGAATACACTCCAACGCCCACTTGTTCGTGCAGCCTCGATCCATCTGTGTAAAAATTTATGGTGGCTCCACTATCCGGAATGTCCCCCATCCCAGACTCCCTGGATGGTATCATATGTCAAAAAAATGTCTAAGAATCTGATATTTTCTATATAGAAAGAATTTCTTCTATTGAAAGAATCTCAGATTTAGACTTTTCTGTACAACATAACAGGGCTGCCAGATTTTTTTTTTGGCTTTGTAGCCAAATCAAATGTAAAAATAGCCAAAATTAAATTTTGTTAAATTTCTTAAAAAAAAAAATACTTTCGTTTTAAAAAAATAGATTTTGTTAGATAATAAAAGACAAATAAAAACGTTATGGAAAAAATCGCCAAAAATACGAAAAATTTTTTAAAAGGGGAAAATAGCGGTAAACATATACTTTTTTTATCTATTAAGCAAAATACTCCAGAAACTTTGTTATATTCATAACTGGGCTGTGGAATTACTTTAACAAGATTTTTTTTTTGAACAATATTATTAATTCCACTCCATAGCTTTAAATCAGCTGCTAATCGACTACTTAATAAAAAAATTTAGGGAAATAAAAATCCATTGAAGTGACTGGCTCAAAGTAATTTCTGGAAAAGTTTCCAGTCCAACTTAAACGTGGAATGAACTCTGAGCTTCTGTTAACTTCAAAAGTACCGGCGTGCTTAAAATCGCCGGTTCCCTTTTTAAGAAACCTTATTTTAAAAAAGGGTTTACTACTGTAGTCAAAATATCCGGAATCATGATTTCCAGATAAGCTTTTAATGTGCACAGCTGAACTAAAACGTAAATAGAATGAAAGCTAAGCTTCTTCTTAACAAATTGACTTGAAATTTGAAACTTAAGCCTCTTTTGGACCAAGGACGAAGGTTATTGAAATCGGTCCATATTTAGACCTAGCCCCCATACAAAGGTCCTCTTTAATTTTGGATCAAATGAATCTAATAACCATACTATAATAGGTATCGTTTCGAAAATTGGCAGGTAAACGTGTTTTGTCCTCACAAATCACCATTCCGAATTTTGAAGGAATCGGATCAGTTCTTCTTGTAGCCCCCATACAAATCACCTTCCCGATTTTCACATAAATCTCTCAAATTACATGAAAATAGAAAATATTTTATTAAAATTTTGTTTGTGTATGTTAAACGCGTACTTTAACAACCTTATCAAATCTGATTACCATCGGACACTTTTTGGACTTAGGCCCCATGTGAAAATTTCGCCCGATATTCACACAAAGCTGTATATTGGCAACAAATCGTAACCTATTTCACTCAAATTTAATTTGTACGTGTTTTTTACACTTATTAAATATTTGCCAAAATATAGATCTAATCGGCCCATTTTTGAACTTGGAAACCATTTTTCGGGAAAGTCTAGTGTAGGGTATTATATGGTCGGTCTTGACCGACTATAATTTTCTTACTTGTTTTTTTTTTTTTTCAAAAATGTCTAAACAAAATGTTTTTTGGCTCAAAAAGAAATTATTTTCGACAACATTGTTATAACTTTGCGGATTCCGCAAAGTCGAATATTACTTTATTTTTTTGATTTTACTTACTACAAAAAATATTAAGCAATGCAGATTTTATCAATATAAAAGTAATAATTTAAAAAGTCTGGAAAAAAACATATTAGAAAAAAGCACTTTCACATTTTTTTTATTTCACACACAATAAGTGTTTCACACACAATAAGTGTGCTTACACAAAATTTTACTATAGAGCTACAACACCTCAATTCAACCGACTAGTTGACGACACCCTCTTCAAATTTAATGAAATTAAGTACTGGGGTTTACTTTAACAAAAAAGAGATTTTGCTAATTTTTCAGGTTTCTGATAATTCCAGTATTCGAGATATGCGGTCTTGAAAATTAACAAAATCGTATATATTTGACAAAAGTTTTTTGACATAAATAAAGATATCTCGAAAAGTAATAATAATACAGGTCTCATTAGGGTTTCAAATAATCTTGGGAAAATGGCTTTTCCCAAGATTTTTTTTGAAAAGGTCAAAGGTCATTGGTTTTAACCTTAATTTTTGAAGAGCTATATCTCAAAAAACGATATTTTTAAAATTTTGGAAAAAATATATGTTGTTAAAAATCACTTATACTACTTAAATTTAAATTTTCAGGATGGAGACTTCATTGGAACTTTTAATATTAATAGAAACATTGTGACAGGATAGAAAAAGCGGTGTAATTTCCCTTAGAAAAAAAAATATTTTTTTTTGTCTTTGAAATTCTGGTACCAAAATTAATTTTTCTGAATATTTTTGACGTGCTGAGTCCAAATATGACCTTTGAACTGGCCTATCGCTATTACTTTTCAAGATATATGCACCTAAATGTTCAAAAAAACACAGCAATAGCATTTAGCAATTTTCACACATTTATGTGCAGATATCTCGAAAACTAATATCGATAGGCCAGTTCAAAGGTCATAAATGGACTGAGCACGTCAAAAACATTCAGAAAAGTAAGCTTTGGTACACCCAAAAAAAAACGTGGGTATTTAATACTAAAAATTTAACTAATTTTAGTCCAAAAGGACCTAGTGCAGAAATTGGTAACCAATACTAAAATTTTTTACTAATATTAGTCAAAACCAGTAAAAATTACTAATGTTAGTACTTTGAAGATACTAAAATTAGTAACTAATTAGTAGATTTTGTTACAATATCACTTACTAAACCTTTTACTGTAGAATTATTTTAAGTGTACCAGAATCTCAAAGGCAAAAAAAAGGTTTTTTTTCTAAGGGAAAATACATCACTTTTTATTTCCTGTCACTATGTTTCTAGTAATATTAAAAGTTCCAATGATGTCTCCATCCTTAAAATTTAAACTTAAGTACTATAGGTGACCTTAAATAACATATATTTTTTCCAAAATTTTCAAAATATTGTTTGTTGAGATATAGCTCTCCAAAAATTAAGGTTAAAACCAATGACCTTTGACCTTTTTCAAAAAAAAAAAAATCTTGGGGAATGCCATTTTAAATGCTGTCACATTACCTATTAATTGCAACCTGACTGACACCTGTATTTTTATTACTTTTCGAGTTATCTTTATTTATCTCAGATCACTTTTGTCTAATATATGAAGCATTCCACACCAAATGTCCCGCTACAGAAAAACATGTGTCCCGTAAATTCCTGAATAGGTTGTTTGGATAGCCCTATATGGAACTAAAAAAATTGTGTTTTTGGTTTTTCTAATTTTCAAAAACTGGGCTTAGAAGGCGTGGTCAAATATTGGAAAAATGGTCAAATTTGTGGCGAGTTGCCTTGATTAAATATTTATCACATTAAAACGGAATGCACCACAATCTCAAAAATTTACATTCTTATATAGTTTTGTATGGGCTATCCATTAATTTTTTTTTTTTTTTAAATTTTCAGAACCCGTTCTGAATTTTTCGATTTTTTAAAAAAGTCAATTTATTAAAAAACATGCCACTTTTTTTTTCTTTTTAAATTTTTTTTTTTAAGTTTAGATGTTTGTCCATCCACACAAAAAAAATTAGAAACATGTTCGTCGTTTTTTTCGAGAAAATCGCATTTGAACTTTAAATTTCATAAAAATTTTGTAATTTGCTTGTATTTTCTTGATTTAACGTTGCGAATGAGTAATATTAATTGCATAAATATTATTAATGAGTAATATTAATTGCATAAATATTACTCATTCGCAACGTTAAATCAGAGAAAAACAAGCAAATTACAAAATTGTTATGAAATTTAAAGTTCAAATGCGATTTTCTCGAAAAAAAAACGAAGAACGCGTTTCTGAATTTTTTTGTGTGGATGGACAAACATCTAAACTTAAAAAAAAATTAAAAAAAAAAGTGGCATGTTTTTTAATAAATTGACATTTTTAAAAAATGGAAAATTTCAGAACGGGTTCTGTAAATTTAAAAAAAAAAAAAATGTTAATCGATAGCCCATACAAAACTATATAAGAATGTAAATTTTTGAGATTGTGGTGCATTCCGTTTTAATGTGATAAATATTTAATTAAGGCAACTCGCCACAAATGTGACCATTTTTCCACGCCTCCTAAGCCCAGTTTTTGAAAAATTGAAAAACCAAAAACGCAATTTTCTAAGTTCCATGTAGGGCTATCCATACAACCTATTCAGAAGTTTACGGTACACGTGTTTTTTTTCGCTGGACATTTGGTGTGGAATGCCTCATATACGATTTTGCCAATTTTCAAGACCCCATATCTCGGGGAGAAAAACTACCAGAAGTTCAAAATTTTGGCACTATGATTTTTTTGTAAGGACCCAACTATATTCCAAGTTTCATAAAATTTTGAAAGTGGTAAGGTCAAAAATGCTACTTTTTTCGGTTGAATTGAGGTGTTTTAACTCTATATCCCTAAAATTTAATACAAAAGTAAAACCACGAAATAATATAAATTGACACGAATATTAGTAAATATAAAATTAATCAGGCGTCCCAATAGGCTAGTCGGTAGCATGCTACACTCAAAAAAAAAAAAAAAAACTGCAAAGTTAGCAAAACAAGCTTGTAAACCTACAAGAAAATTTGCTGATTTTGAACCCACAATTTTTTTGGTAAAGTTAGCAAAAACGTTTTGCTAAAAATTAGTTAACTGATTTTATTTTTATTTCAACTTAGTTCATACACATTTGAGGACCCCATTGTGTTCGGACCCGATAGATCCAGACCCCGATGGGCCTAGACCTAGTTGGGTTCCTTAAAAATCGTCATAGTTTTTGATCCAAAATTTGTGTCCGTTTCGCTCTACCTTGCTTAGTTTTTGAGATACGTGATTTTAGGGGACCACCGGGGTTTTGAGAATTACAAAACTCGATAACTTTAAAAATATTACTCGGAGAGCTTTTGATTATTTTGCGGTCTAGTTCTACGTGTTAAGAGCTACAAAAATGCTTTTGGACTTTTTGTTGTGTCGGCAATATTTACCGATCCAAAAATAGGACCCATTAGGGTCCTCACATGTGAAGAGGACCGGCGATACTATGGAAAGCTCGAGAACCAAAACTGGCATCCGTTTTGCTCTATCTGGCTTAGTTTCCGAGATAGCGCCACTTTAAGTTTTCTGAAAATAAAAAAAAAATTACCATTTATTTTTGCTAATATTAGCAAAAAAGCTTGTAAAAATTTGGTCAACTCAATTTTAAATTTTGCAAAAAAAAATTAGTTAAAATTTTGTTTAAAATTGCTAATGCGCTAAATGAAGTTTACAAGATATTTTTGCTGACATGCTAATCTCAACTAAAAATTTGCTAAAAGTTAGCTAACCAGCATTAGCAAAAAAAAAAATAGTAAATCTACTAATGTATTATTTTGAGTGTAGCCTAAGAGTCTGGGGTCGTGGGTTCGATTCCCGCCGGAGGCCTTGGTCTGTTTGCCTACACTCAAAAAAAAACGTCGGTATTCATAACTAAAAATTTAACTAAAGTACTAATTTTTTAGTCCAAAATGATCTAGTGCTGGCGTTGGTAATCAATACTAAAATTTTTTACTAATATTATTCAAAACTAGTAAAAATTACTAATTTTAGTACTTTGAAGATTCTAAAAAACTACTGTACTACTGGTAATTAGTAAATTATTAGTAGATTTAAGTACAAAATCACTTACTAAATTTTTTACTGTAGAATTATTTTGAGTGTACAACAAGACGAAAGTCATTGTTACCATTTCTCGGTTAGGTAAAATTAGTATATGATTTGTAATTATATGGTAATTCTCAGAGTACACAGTTAACAGTTGAACAAACAACACCTACCAAATTGTGCGCGCTTTAATTATTCTATCGTAAGAAAGAACACTAAACAAAAACCGGTTTAATTTCTTACTCTCGCAAAATAAAACATAAAAAACACCGCATAGTGAAAAATATTGCATAAACCTTTTCGACATGAGCTCTCCGCCTCCAGGGGGAGGAGGAGGTGGTCTCTACAAAGACTCCCCTCCAAGAAAAAAATCTAAACACAAAGCTTACATTGAAACGGAAATCAATTTTCCATACCTTTCATCAAAAACAAACCAACAAGACAATCCAAAATTTGTTTCTATGAAATCTACAGACGCTGAAAAACCTTTAAACAAACTTAATATATTCCTTCTAAGTAAGGCTCTTAATGGTGTTATAAGTGAAAGCAACCGAATTTTTACAAAATTCACACGTGACGGCAACATACTTATTCTTACAAAAACCAAAAGACAAGCAGATTTGCTCATTAAAACCAAAAAGCTAGCTAACGTTTGTGATATCACATGTTCGTATCATGATAATCTGAATACTGTGAAAGGTGTCATTTTTTGCCCCGAGTTAAAAGACCTAACTGAAGACGAAATAAAATTCGGCCTCTCTGATCAAAACGTCACAGAAGTTCAAAAAATTAAAAAAATGGTAGATGGTAAAGCAATTAACACTCCACTACATATACTTCTTTTCGATCTGTACAAACTCCCTTCAGAAATAAAAATTGGTTTTCAATTGTACAAAGTCGATCACTATGTACCAAAACCTATGCAATGCAAAAATTGTAACAAAATTGGGCACACCCAGAAACGCTGTCAAAATTCCGCAACCTGTTCAATTTGTTCACTAACATTACATAACGAGGAAGAACTTTGTACCCAAGTAAAATGTATTAATTGCAGTATGCAACACAGGTCCACAAACAAAAACTGTCCTAAAATAAAAAAAAGGCAAGAAATAATAAAACACTCAACCATAAATAGAACATCAATTGCAGAAGCAACTGAATACATCAATTTAAACTTCACAGCCGATCACTTTACAAAAAATACTCCAATAGAAACTTTAGAAGAAATAATGGAAAACAAAAAAAACGAAATTAATAAAAAAAACGAAACTGATAAAAAAAACGAAACAAGTAAAGAAGAAGAAACAATAACAACAAACAATTCCGAAAAAACAACTTTAACAAAATCTATCAACTCAAATAATACAAAACAAACCAACAATGAAAAAATACAAACAACAAAATCTACAAAACAGTTACCCAATGCAGAACCTTCAGGTTCTTCCATATTATAAAAAAATATAGCAAAAGCAAAACCAAACACAACAATAAAACTAACAAACACTCTCTTAGCATCTAAAACCCAAATATTAAACGACAAAGTACTAAGTATTCTCAATAAAAATGAAATACAAAATAAAACTAATAAAACAACAAAATCTCTTTCAACGTCACTACAACAAACATCAGATGAGATGATTCAAATATCATCTGATGTTAGTGATGATGAATCAATGATAACAGAATAATTTATCAATCGATAAATTGTTCCTTCTTTATTTTAACCACTACACCTTACCCTTTATTATCAGTATTAATGATAATAATACAATGGAATATAAATGGATATATAAATAACTACGACAACCTTGAAATCCTAATCAAAAAATATAAACCTGATATAGTGGTTCTCCAAGAAACGCATGTTCCAATGAACATCAAACGAAAGCATCCAAAACAATATCACATTTACTTTCATAATACCCAAAATCAAAGCAAACAAGGGCTAGCATTTATGATCAAAAAAAACATACATCACTCTTTGTTCGATCAAAACCTTCCAGTTAACTACCAAATTCAATCATTTAAAGTACAAATGGCACAAGAACTACTTATACAAAACATATACTTGCCCCCTAATACGAAGATAACAAAACAGGACCTAGAAAACTCCTTAAATGTTTCTGCTCAAAACAACTTTATATTAGGTGATGTAAACGGTTGGTCCCCCCTATGGGGTTCAGTCAAAAGCAATGATCGTGGCAAAACTTTTGAAAACTTTATAAATTTGAATAATTTATTCGTTCTTAACAATGGTAAGAGTACCCATTATTCAACACACAACTCCTTTACGTCAATTGATGTGTCTGCATGCAGCACTAATCTTTCAACCAAAATTATATGGGATATCGAAGAAGACCTCCATGGTAGTGACCACAATCCTATAATCTTACATTTCGAGAGAAACAATACTACAATACCGTTTAATCCTACATTCAAACCCCAATATGCTAATTGGGCTCTATTTTGCAATACATTAGAACATGAGCTGAGTAGAAGAAAACAATCTGACAACAACAACAAAGAAAACGCCTTACTCACCAAGTCCACACTATCAGCAGCAAATGTAAGTATTCCTCAAAATAAACCTAGAAAATCAAGCCACAACACATATTGGTGGAACAAAGAACTAAACACTCTTAGAGATAACAAAATGAAATTATTGCACCAACTAAACAAAACCCCAACTCTTACCTTGAGTATCGAGTACAAAAAAGCGAACGCTATTTTTAGGAAAAATGTTAAAACGGCCAAACAAAAAGCATATAAAGACTTCACGTCTAAAATTAACCCTAAAATGAAAATTACCGAAATGTGGAGAACAATTAAATGTTTCTCAGACAAAACTCCAACAATTCAAAATATAAAAGCATTAAAAAGGCCTGATGGCAATATTACAACAACACCCGAAGATATTACCGAAATACTTGCTTCTCAATTCTCTAATATTTCATCAAATTTAAATTATTCAATTGAATTTTTAAGAGAAAAAAACATATATTTATCTGGAAACTACTCGCCTTTGAACATCAGTAAAAATGCTAAAATAATTGAAGAACAAATCACAAAATATGAACTACACCTAGCTCTGAAGACCACTAAAGATAACAGTCCCGGCCCTGATAGAGTAACGTACTCTATGATTAAAAATGCTCCTGAAGCGTTTATACAAAGACTCCTAGATTTATTTAATAACATTCTCAAAACTGGTACCATTCCACATGTATGGAAAAGATCAAATATAATTTGTATACCTAAGCCCACAAAAAACAAACTAGAACCAGAGTCTTATCGGCCAATTTCGTTAATTTCTTGTACCAGCAAACTATTAGAAAAAATAATAGCTAAACGAATTGCATGGTTTCTAACTCAAAACAATTTAATCCACGTTAAACAAACTGGTTTTAAACAGAACAGCTCAACAACAGATGCTCTAATTCACATTGAATACTTTCTTGCAAAAACAATATCTTCACGTAATCACTGCTCAATCTTTAGTATTGATTTCGAAAAAGCCTTCGACAAAATCGGCATTCACAACATTCTTGGCCAACTAAAGGAATGGAATGTGGGAAAAAATATCTATAACTACGTAAAAGCATTTCTTAGCAACCGAACTTTTTCTGTAAGGGCAAACGGGCACTTTTCAAAATTAACCAAACTTGATAATGGTATCCCACAGGGATCTCCACTATCGGTCATCTTATTCTTAATAGCGTTTGAAAAAATCAATCAAATAATGAAAAACCACAAACAGATTCATCACTGCTTATATGCTGATGATTTTTATTTGTTTGCTAAAACAAAAAACCCACAAGAGGTTCAAATTTCATTAAACAACATTTTTACCGACCTCAACAAATGGTGTAAGATATCTGGCGCTTCAATATCACAAGAAAAAAGTAAACATTTACATATATGTCGTAAACACAGATGTTCTATAGATCAATTCCAAATAAACAGCGCAGCTTTTACTAATGTCAAAGAACTCAAAGTTCTTGGCCTTATATTCAATAAAACATGTAATTGGAATAATCACATTGCGTTTCTAGCAGGTGATCTCTCTAAAAGAATAAATATCCTTAAAAGTATTTGCGGTCTTTCTAGTGAAAGCCACATTAACAGTTTAACTAATGTTCTTAAATCAATTATACTAAGCAAAATTGACTATGCCCTCATAATATATGGAAAAGCATCCAAAACACAGTTGTCAATTATTAAGAAATACTATCATCACGCAATACGAATCATTTCCCAAGCTTTTAGAACAACACCAATAATGAACATGCTTTTAGAACTGGGGCTACCAACTATAGAAGACAGATATTGTAAACTCATCAGTAACCAAATAATAAAAATTTCACAAATCAAAAACAACGTTATATTTAATGACGCTATCAACTTCTCAAAATTGAAAAGAAAACCTAAAATTGAAACTACTATTGCATCAATCACAAAATCAGCCAATAATCTATCAATTTCACTAAACAAACCATCAAGTTTCAGAGTACACTTTCCGCCCTGGACTAATACAGAAACGCATTTTATAAAAACCACAAATATCGCCAAAAAGAACTATAATTCAGACCAGATTATTCAACAACACCTTGAACAAATAAACACTTATAAAAACCAAAACTACATAATCTGGTACTGTGATGGCTCCAAAACCGCCAGTGGCAATGCATTTGCTGTAGTAGATGAAAACAATACCATAGTCAAAACTGGAATGCTTCCTGACTTTACTTCAATATTTACATCAGAAATAACAGCCATAGAAGAAGCAATCAAACTTAAACCATCTGGAGTGAACCTCCTAATATGCACTGATAGCCTATCATCCGTTAACGCCTTGAAATCCTATAAGCACTCTGATCCCCTAATCTCCCGCATCAAAGAAAATCTTGTTCGTAGCAAACACACAAAAATACTCTATACACCGGCTCACATGAATATTAAAGGAAATGAATTTGCAGACACGATTGCTAAAATCACTAACAAATCGCCAACCATATTAATTAATAACTACACAAAAAAAGACATTCAAAATCTAGTAAAAATAAAACAACATCAAAACAACAACACTTTACCAAATGCATACTACAAAAAAATAAACCCTCTTTTACAAAAACCAACATATCCTACCAACTTTACTAAACAACAACAAAAAATGTTTACAAGGCTGAGACTAGGTCACTCAAAATTAACCCATGAATACATCCTTAAGAACAGCACCTCAAAACCGGCATGCCCTAACTGCGGCAACATCTTAACTATGGATCACCTCTTATCCTGCTTCAACAGAAACAACCAAACAACATCTTTAACGGAATCCATACAGAACTTTGATTATAACCACCTAAAAAAACATCTACCTCAGGACGTAGTTAACAAATTATAAACCATTTTATACTTTTTATTATATATCCTCTTGTAATCAATTATCTATGTAAATACTTAAAATCTTAATTTATAAAAGGCGAAGGCCTTGGCAGCCAGTCCTTTTCTCTTAATACATTTTCTGTAAATTAAATTTGCATTAAATAAATATTAATAATAATAATAATAATATGGTAATTCTTAATAAAATAAAAAAAAAAATAAAATTAATCAATTATATTTCGAAAAAACAAATTCGTGCCGCTCTGATCAGCTGTTTTTTATTTGTCTAAATTTTGCGCTTTCACTACAGACTCTACAAACGCGACTCAACAGGTGTTAAAAACAACAAGTTTTATAAACAAAATGTAATGACATTTTTTTAATGAAACTATGAAATCTAATGAAACGAATTTTATGAAACTTGTTCACAATATGCATTATGTTTTAATAAGCTTGCGAATTCCTTCAGTGGTTAAATGAAAACAAACTAATGAATCCGTTTCATTTATATTTTTTGTTTTTAGTGTGGTTGTATTTTTAAGAACCAAGCTGTAAAAACTGGTATTCATTGATTTCACAGAAAAGATCAATGTCCTACAGTTCCTTAATTACTGTTTGTATATAAACAAAACATTGTGTAACTATTTAGTCCTTACAATCCTGTTGGTTTTTTGTTTAACTTTTGTTTTTTTTAACACAAAGGAGTAAACTTGTTAAATTTTTTTTTTCAAAACTTATTCACAATTTTCTTGCATAAATCAGATTTAAATTATACTTCATCCACCCAGGATTTCCGAACAACACCCTTTTTTTTAAGTTACAGGTTAAAAGTAAAACTTTTTCTTTTTACCAAGTAATTACAAAGACATAATACCATCCATACATTGTGTCTGTTCTACCAATTTTAGTTTTTTTTTTTTTAACATGCTAACTTTTTTTTAAGGGTTTTACCATTTTTTTCTGCAGTAAGTTACCTTAAAACCACAAGATTATATGTGTATAAAAAAAAGACAGACATAAAAAACCTTAGTAAGTATTATTTTTTAGGGATGAAAAATAATCATGTTAAATTATTCGAATATTATTTTAGTTTTTACAGGAAGCCTCATTCTTTCGAGTCTTGAGAAAATGTCTGAGAACGCTTCTAAATAAAGGATGTACACCAAATATCTTTTCTGGCCAAACTAATCATTCGGAAATAAATATTTAAATTGGGTAAGTCACAAATTTAGTTTATTTTCAACAAAATGTTAATTCGGGTTTTCATTTACAATATAATTACTCTAAAAGTAACTAGAAATTTACCCAGCAAAAATTGGCATTACTAGTAATGGGTTTTGTAATCCGAAACAGATGTTAATAAGTAATTACTTATTGAATGAAACACTAATTATTTTAACAAGGGCGTGAGACAAAAATAACTAGTGAAGAGTATGGAGATAAATAAGTAGTTACTACCGCGGATTACAAATAGGGAGTAAAAACCCATTACCAATAAGAAGTAAAATAATTAGTTAATTAAAACTTTTAAAATTTAACTTTTTTTACTAAAACTTAAAAATTGCGTAATTTTTATTGAGTTTTTAAGTACTTTTTAAGTTAATTGAATTATAAAGGTTAAAAACTGCAAGTGCAAGAAGATATTATTACTTAGATGTGCTATTATGACATATTACTGAGAAGTAGTTACTTTTGGGCTTAAAATAATGTTAATGGTAATGGGTACTCATTATAAATAATGTACTTGGTAATGATTACTTTTCACTACTCATTACCACGTTTTTGCTGGGTAAATACACTTCCTCATTTTTATACACATTTTCTGTGGTTTTCATTGTTTTAAAAGGCAGACGAGAAAATGCATTTTACGGAAAACAACTCACTTTAAAACTTTAATGCAAAAACCATGTAACACATCACAATCTGCCGCACCACCCACACACGCCCCTTACACTTGTGGGGGGTGGGAAGTGATAGTTTACATGCAATAACATTCTATGCATGCAATTCAATGACTTTCGAGCTGCCAAGACGATTGATGGCTTAATGTCATGTTGTGAAGACTCATGGAATGAAAGTTACTTAAAGAAATGACAAACATTAAATGAAAAATAAAAATTGAAATGAAATGTTTGAATGAAAGGAATGAGTTCATACATATATGTGTGTTTGAGCAGAATGTAAAATTATGGCAATTTATTAAAAAATCAATAATATATTCTTGCAAAGGCGATTACGGTCACTGAAGATTCAGTGAAATCTAAACATTGTTTAATTGAAAACTGTTGGAGGCCAAATAGTGAAATTTAATCGGACTTTGGTCTACGTAGACTTAAATAATATGTTGAATACAAATGCAAATTATGTTGAAGAACTACCTGAATTAGAGTAGGATAGGTTAGGTAACGTTGTAAGTGGCTGCTGACGTTTTACCTCAGCTCTCAGAGGCTCTGAGGTCCGTTGTAATACCACGGGACTGTAATAGGTTTTCCTACTAGTCTCTGCCATTAAACCAATTCGAGCTTCGGTCAGCTCCCTAGATACCAGTGAAGCAAGTCTCTGAACAGAAAGTGACGGCCAATGGCAGATAAAGTATTCGATTGTTTACAATTCCTCCTCATGCATGCAACTCCGGCTAAAGTCATTTGACGGCACATAAACCGATCTGCGTACTTTGCTATAACACAGTTTTCGGCAATTACAGCATCCACCTTCGAAATCTCTCCTCTTGGTAGTGATATCAGCTCGTGCTCTTACGATTAAAAAAAAATGCCAAAGCTGTCGTATAGTCTCACACGTCGATCCACCGGCTCATCTCTGATTAGTCTCCGTCGCGGAACAAAGCCGTAGATTAAACTTCCTAGTCTTGCAAACTCATCGGTTTTGTAATTCCCTGTAATGTGTCTGTGCCCTGGGACCCATATGAATTGTATGTCAAACTGCTTGGCCATCTCATTTAAGGACGTGCGGAAGTTAAGGGCAAATCTTGTTGTTAGAAACATTGACTCCATGACCGCTGCTTGACTGTCGGAATAGATGTTGACCGCGATTGTAGACAAGACATTGCAACACAACCAACCAGCCAATTAAATTATTGCCAGCATATCTGCCTTGAAAATACTGCAACGAAATGACAATCCTCCAGCCAGGCTCAACCCAAGACTCCAAAGCCGAATAGACCCCAAAGCCCACTTGTTCGGTAGCTTCAATTCATATGCGTAAAAATTTATAAAGCTCCCTACCCAGAATGTCCATTTAAGACTCCCTGGATGGTATCATACTGATAAGGTGCAGCTCAAAGAGGCTCATTATGGGAGCACAGTGCATATTTTGTGGTACTGTTATCTTCTTCAAGATCTCTCTATGGCCACAATCGCTGCTCTTCCATTGCAGTGTGCTATTCAGTCGAATTGCCGACGTAGCAGCATACTGCCCACCTAATATGTGCATTAGGGCAGAGCGAGAAATGCTTTTTAACGAATTTCGCTTGGGCGGTATGCGGGATTAATAAAAATAAATGCCAAAACGATGTGGTTAAAATTTCAGGAAGTTCGCACATCATCTTTGGGGGGGACCCAAAGATGATGCTGAAGTTTCAACTTTTCTAAGCCAAAGAGCATTTCTTAAAAAAAATGTCAAAATTTCAAATTTGAGCAGATCTTCTTAATTTTGCATTTAATGAGGTCTAGCTTTAGAGCAATGGTTCCCAACCTTTTTTACGCCACGCCCCACTTTTAAGTTAAAAAAATTGTCTTGTCGCCCCTACACTAAGGAAAAATTTGTTAGTTTTTCTAATTTTTGCATATAATGAAAAATTACTACTTGTTTAGCAAAGTTTTTGTAAAATAAGAATTAAAATTAAGTTTTTAATAAAAATGTTAAGATATTAACAAGATTTTTGTAGTTAATTTTGCAAAAAAAATTGTTTTTGTAGTTAATTTGAGTAAAAAAAATATTGAGAATTTGCTCGTTGCCCCCCTGAAACCTTCAAATTGCCCCCCAGTGGGGCGAGAATCAAAGGTTGGGAACCATTGCTTTAGAGGATGCAGCTTACCTTCAAAACCCAGTGGTGGAAAAATATGCATACATTTTAGAGAAACCGGAAAATCAACTTTTTGCTATAATATAAAAAAAAGTACATTAAAATTGCAAAATATAATTTTTTTCTTCCTGACTTGGAAAAATAGGGAAAACTAGGATTCCAAAACCATTACTGCAAAAAACATGAAATTCTTAAAAAAAATATTTTTTTTGGAAATTAATTTGTTAAAATTATCGTGAATTCAGATCGGTCCAAACGCCGTTTAAGAAATTCGTATTTTTTGGCTTTAACGGTTTCGGAATCCTGAAAGGGGACCCCAAGATGAAGTGCGATCTTTCAGAAATTTTAACCACATCTATTTTTACCAATCTCACATAGCGCCCAAGTGAAATTCGCGAAAAAGCATTTCTCGTTCCGCCCTAATGTGCATTGGTATCAGGTGAAGGAGTATTTCTAATGCAGTACGAAGAGCACCAGTGATGCACATCGACGCCATTCTCTGTACGTTCGTGATAAAGACGTAGTTGGCATTTGTCTCTAAATCAGGCCACCAGACTATGATTAAATATAGCAGAATTGGTATGTACACTCAAAAAAAACCATTAACTTAAACTTTGGAAAAATTTTCTTCAAAATAGTTTATAAATTTTCCTACAATTTAGTTAAATTTAACTAAAATTTTGGAAATTTTCCCAACTTTTAGGAAAAAATTTTAGTTTATGGACTGTTAAATAGGCCATAATTTTCCTTAAATGGAATTCCCTAATACATTGAAAAAGTTCTTACCGCCAAAGAAATTTTCCCTAAATAAATGAAAAAAAAATCTTTATTTTTAAGACATATTTCTTAAAACAAAATTTAGTTCAAAAAATTCAGTTTTAGGACGTAATTTACTTCTAATTAGTTCATCATATTTATCTTCTTTAATTTGAGGAAGTTTTTTCCACAAGTTTAGTAAATTTTTCATAACATGAAATTGTTTAGTTGATTTATTTTTTTTTTTCATGCTTCCTTGTAGTTCACATTTTGTTTATTATTTGTAGTATATGAAAATGAGAGTTTGGTGTTGTATAACAAGTAATAAATTTAATGTTTACATTTTTTTCTACACATGAATGTGTGAGGGAAAAAATAATATTTTAATCACAACAAAGACTTTGGCGTGTTTTCCCATAGTCTGGGAACAAGCGTTAAAGACAAAGTCTTTGTTGTAATTTAACTTTACAAACTAATGAAATTTATTACTTGACCATAAGAAACAAACGTTTTTTTATATTTTAAATAAAAAATGTACATAATGAGAATTCTGTGTGTATTCACATGCGATTCTATAAATAAACCAATAAAAATATGAAATTAACTAATTTTTAGGAAAAATGTCCTCATCAAAAATGTTTTTTTAACTAAAAAATGGGAAATTTTTTCCCACTTTCTAGTTCAAATTGGTCCTAATTTTTAAGAAAAATATGGACTAAAAAGTAGGAACACATGGCAATGGAGCTAAATCATTATCAATTTTCCTTGGATTTAGTTAATTTTCCCATTTTTTAGTTAGTTTTTTTTCTGAGTGTAATTGTACAAATCCAATATACAGCTTTAGGCCTAAAACCCTATCGTTATTCAATGGCCCTTTTGCTGGAATATAAAGCAATCGTTGCTTTTCTCACCCGTTCCTCACCCGTTCCTGAAATTCAACTTCCTATCTAGAAATCCTACAAGAAACTTGGCTCTATTTGAGAGAGCAATTTCAGTGTCGTCCAGAGAAATAGGATTAAAAGCAGGAATATTTTTTCCACTTGTAAACAAGACAAGCTCTGTTTTACTTGTATTACGTCCCAGACCACAGCCTCTTGCCCATTTAGACAGATCCTTCAGAGAACTCTAAAGAATATTCCTCAATGTTGGCAGAAGATTTCCCTTACCGCTGTCGCGACATCGTCAGCATATGCGACAGCATGTCAACCACGTACTTCTAGAGAGAGCAGCATTGAATTCAGTGCCAGGTTCCAGAGAGAAACACCTCCCTGTAGTGCGCCTTTATTGACAAATCGCGATATGACAGACGCTCCCAATTCAGACGTTATACGTCTATTGTTAAATAGATTGTCCACCATTAAAACGATATTACGCTTCACACTAGGGATGCCAAACGGGATTGACATTTACAAATCCCGGGATTCGGGATTTTAAAATCCTAATCCCGGGATCACGGGATTTTTCGGGATTTCGGGATTTTTCGGGATCCCGGGATTTTTCGGGATTTCGGGATTTTTCGGGATTTTTCGGGATTTCGGGATTTATTAAAATTACGATTTTTTACGTTATATTTTAAATTTTTTTTTCATAAATAAATATTTAATTAATTCATAACCATTGAATAATAAACGTAAAGTCTTACATATTAAGCACAGAAAACCCGAAAATTTAGGAACAACTATGCCCTCAAATCGAACAAATATGACCTCAAATTCGACGATGTCCGTCTGTGAAAGACGCAATGCAGTCGATTTCAAAAGATTAGAAAATACATTTTTTTCTGTCGGCCTATTAATAAATTTGTTAAAATTTCTCGCGAGAGAATGGTGTCCCCCAAAAATTTTTTTTAATTGGTAGGCGAATCGCATTTTAACAGTTTCCTTCCCTTTGCGATAAATGTTTATAAATGCATTTAAATAGCTTAAGTAACAGAATTTTATCGTTATTTATATTATTTTTTATATCCACGCCCACAAAAGGGGCGGGACGAGAAAAATTACATTTTCTGGCTAGGTGCAACTTAAAAATGTGTCATTTACTAACAAAAGTACAAATTGGTAAAAATGTTGGGTTTTCAGAGGCTGTTTTGGTTCTTAAAGGGGAAAATTTTCCCCTCATCCGCTTTTACTCATTTACGAACTAAAACTGTTAAAAAGAAACTTTACAGATGGATTAATTAATGCTCCCTTATAAATTAAACTCTCAGCAAAATTTAACTGCTTAAAAATGTTGGCATATGCATAAATCGGCAGCTAACTGTATATTAGGGTGAAGCAAAATCATCGTGGTCGATATAGTTGTCTTTTAGGGTCAATATTTATAGAAAAAAATATTGGACCTGTAGGATTCCTTTTTAGACATGAAAATCTGAAAGTTTCAAACAGAGTAAAAAAATGTTTCACTTTGTTCGGAATTTTCCGATTTTCAAGTCAAAAAAGGAACCCAAAGACATTGCCCTGCAGGTCCAATATTGACCCAAAAATTAATCAATTCTGACTCCGACGATTTTTAAATTCAAAAAAGGAAAATTTGCTAAAACGCCCTAAAATTTAAATTACACTCCAAAAGAGTAAGAGAATTTAAGCCAAACATGCCTCATTTGAAAGATATTTCAAACACCTTTCAAACGATATCCATTTTGTTACCATGGGACAACAAACACTGAAGAAATAGTCAATTTTTATTATAAAATTTGACAAAAAAAATCCCGAAATCCCGGGATTTGTCAATCCCGGAAATCCCGAAAAATCCCGGGATTGAAAAAAATAAATCCCGGGATTCGGGATTTGTCAATCCCGAAAAATCCCGGGATTTCGGGATTCGGGATTTCCCGTTTGGCATCCCTACTTCACACCCAACCAGACACTGCCGTAGTTTTCAAGTCTGGAATGACATTATTTAAAGCCCTCCTCTATATCAACAAAGGCCTCCATAGTGTACTCCTTTACCGAAAGTGATCTCTCGATGTTACCAACGAGCTCATGAAGAGCTGTATCTGTTTATCTACCCTTGCTGTATGCATGTTGCCTTGTCGAAAGTAACCTCGGGTCAATCATTCTACGCAAATAGGAGTCTATCATTCGTTCCATTGTCTTCAACAAAAAATAATACAGACTAATTCGTATAAAATCCTTCGGAGCTGTGGGGTAATTTTTCCCAAACTTCGGCATAAAGACGACTCTCGTATTCCTCTATTTTGCAGGAAATAGATGGGTGCGTCGCTTTACTGCTTCCGTACCAAATAGCCACACGAAACTTAACATTTTACGTGATAAAAGGGATAGAAAAGAAAATAGGGAAAATTAGAGATAAACTAAAAATGTTTGAGGCACATACTAAAAAAACAACTGACAAAGATATTATACATGCACTGCCAAGAGATGGAAAATGAAATGATCAGTTATCACAACCATGATCACAAGACTAAAATTAGAAGTTGAGCAATGTCTCGAGAAAGAGCAATGTGGCTTAAGGTCCAATCGAGCCTCTCAGAATCTTCACAATGAGTCGGCTATTGGAAAAAATCCATTAAATGCAACCGGCAGATACGTACAAAATTCATAGACCACGAGATGGACGGAAGGTATAATGGTCCGAAATAAAAAAAAAACACTTCTGAAGAGAAACGTTAACCCTGCACTTATACGAAGAATTCGCAGCTACTACAATTCATGTAGAAACTACTTTAGAACGGGAATTGCAGCTTTCGAAGAATTTTACGCATTTCAAGGTGTAAGACCAGGAAATATCCTAAGATCCTACTTATTAATTATATTGATTTATGGTGTATAAAACAAGAAAATCAAAATATGAGGCAATGTGTCATGGGTAACTGGAAGTATGTGACACTGGGTCGAAATGGACCAATCAGGGTGAGATTTGGATATGATATTCTACAAACAGTTGGTTAATATCCATTACATCTATTGGGGATGTTGCATCGAAGTAAAATATTGTCGCCACAGTTCTGTGAGTTACTTTAAATATTGTAAGTTATTTCATTAATTGAAATAAACATACTTTTAAGAAATCTAAAGGTATTTTTCAAACCATAACAATTCATCCCTTAATAAATTTCACATTGGGGATCACCCACAATTTTAATGTGAAATAATGATTATTTAAAAGGTAAACCAATTTAAATATAAATTCTGTATTATTTTTTTTTTTGTGAAATACACTTCATTATTGTTGTTAATTCATGGTAATTATAACGCTTTAAAATGATTTATGAACTCATCTGTTGGATAATAATTCCATTTTAAAGCATTGGACGGACGGACGGACTACAACGACGACAACAAGCTAAAATAGAAAAACCATCCCTGTAATTAAGAGTGCAAGATGAAGAAAAGAAAGTGCATGACTTAATATTTATAAAAAAAAATGATTTATATTCTTTTTTAGTTTCTAACAAGAATTTATAGTTTTTATATTTTTTTTTTTGTTTTAACACATTTTCTTTAAGATGTCAACACTTAAATGGGTTTCCATAACATGAAAATATATAAAAACCAAAAGAAATAGTTTATTTTGGTTTTTGCTTTCTATCGAGTAGAGTTTTCTTAATAGAGATGATAAGTGGAATTTTCTTATTATAAAACGGTGGCCCAAGTAGTTTCGGATAAAGTACTTCTTTGAGCCAAAAGGTACTAAATTAAACAATTTAGGGCGGATTACTCAATGAAAATTTAGCTGCTAACTGCCGATTTAACGGAGCCTTATATCAAAATTTCTATGAAAAAGTTAAATTTAATGGAGAGTTATTTTATAACGGAGCATTGAGTAATCCAGCCTTAGAAAACTCAAGTAAATCTACGAATATTTTAGTGTTTTTTGTAAATTTTTGTATCCCTTACACCAATTTGTGCTACAGGGTAAAAAATGTTTGTTGTGATGTTTGTAACTACCCGAAATTTTGGTTCTAGTCCCACCTTTAAGTTTACCGATCGACTCACTGTTTACGAAGTTCTTTAAAGCAAAGTCTGTTAAACTTCTGTATTTTTCTTCTAGAGACCATTACTAAATTTTACGGAAAAGGTACATTTCTGATTTAAATTATTCATAAAACTTTTCATTCGTAACATCCTCACCATCTCTTTTACAAGGAAGGTATCCCATGACTGATACTCCGATTGTTTTGCAATTTGTTTATGTTAACCAGTACCGAAATCTACGTGCAACATTTTTTTAGGTGCTACCTCAACGGTTTGAAAAAAGGGTTGCCACCTGAAAAAAAATGTGATCTTTCGGGTAATTTCTAATTAAATCCGAACTAGCGAATAGTTCGTCTCTGAAATGTCTTACGAAAAATGACATTGAACGCTCTAATAACCTTAATGTCAAAGATATGCATTAAAAAGAAACGAAGTCTTAATCTTAACACTTTTCACAGAAACTTTTAAATAAAACCATATTAAAAACAAGAAAATCCTGTGACGACCTTACGGTCGGGCCAGCAACTAAGGGTAATCAACAACAGATGACCGGTAAAACGTGGAATATAATTGCAAAACAATGTAAACTTAAAGAAGAGTTGGCATCAGTGAATGGCCAAGAACTTAAAGTTGATCTATGTGAGGAAATATTTAGGAAAGCCATAAATATTTTCTCGGACAACCAGGCGGTCATTATGGCTTTTACAAATCGAAACTTGTAACTGAGTGTAAAAAGAGCACTTAACGACCTGGGCACGGTTGCTGATGCCAACCTAGTGTATTCAAAAAACCGTCCATTTTCAAAAACCGGTTTTCGGTTTATTCGAAAAGCTAATTTTTGAAAAACCGGTTTCAGGTTTCGGTTTTAGCAAAAAAACCGGTTAAACCGGTTTGTCGGTTTTTATTCTTCAGGTTAAAAATAAAGTAAACTAAATAATATTTTTACAAAAAAGTCATAGCCCAATAAACCCAAAATCGATAAGTGATAGCGAAAATAGTACACTCAAAAAAATAACTTAGTCAAAATCAGGCGCGGATCCAGGAATTTCATTTGGGGGGGGAAATTATTTTTTTTTTTGCAAAAAAAAGTTTATGAGATCGGAAAGCCATGAAGTTCGGTTTGATGTAGAAGGGGGGGGGGGGGGGGGGGTGTTGTTAAAAACAAAAGAAAACAAATTAAGTAAAAGCTTTAGTATTTAAATCAGGCGCGACTTTTGGCGGAACTTTTTTAAATCAAAAAATACTTTTCACGAGGGAATCCTGACAGACCGATTTACTTCATAAATAACACCGTTTATAGTCAAATAATAAATGTGACTGTCATAGCCAGTCACAACTATGAATAGACACATATTCATATTTTTCTAAACAAAAATTTATACTAAAACTCCAATATTTCGAAGACAAAAAAAATAGTTTTTTATCAATCTTCCCTTCACAAAATTTCTCAGATGTTGATACATTTTTACTACAGAAAAGTCATAGATTCTGAGATATTTTCCTTTATAAAAATGTTCAGATTCTAAACTTTGATAAAAAAAATTTCTTTAATTCTTAAATCATATTTTCTGTTGAAAAACTCTCACATTCAACATTTTCTTAAAGAAAATGTCTCAGATTTCTAAATTTGTTTCTATAGAAATAATCTGAGATTCTGAGATATTCTTTCTACAAAAAAAAAATTGAATTCTGATTCTCATATTTTAAAGTAATTTCCCGATTTCAAGAACTATTTCGTATACAAACATTTTCAGATCCTGAAATACATTTTGTAAAAGAAATTATCAGATACCAAGAAATTATCAGTTTCAAAAACATTTTATGAAGAAATTTTGATACACTTTTTTAAAAATTAAATCTTAAATTTTATAGCATTTTTTAATAGAAAAATTTTACGGTTTTAAAGCCAGCTAATGTTTTTTAAGACAATTTCTAAGATTCTTTAACATTTGTTTATAAAATAATTATTATTATTAGAAAAATTTACATATTTAGAGACACATTTCCTGTAGAAAAATTTCTAGGATTTTCCAACAGAAAAACTTTCATCAAAAAAATTTCCAACAGAAAAATTTCAATCTAAAAATTTTTTATACAAAAAAAATCTCTCAAAATAGGTTTTGATAAACTTTTCATATAGAAAAATTAGCAGATCTAAAAGATATCTTAAAGAGAAAGAAAATATATTTCCTTTTAGATCAACTCAGATTCTGAGCATTTTGCCTGTAGGAATCTTTCCGATTCTGAGATTTTTATTTTTTTTAAGTTCTTGGCCGATTCTGAAACATTTTTTCTAAAGAAAAATTCTAAATTGCTGAGGAATTTTTCGTTAAGAAAAGTTATAAGATATTTTTCTAAAAATTTTAGATAATTATTCAATAAAAAAATTCTTACAATCAGAGTCAAATAAGTATCAAAACATTTTCTAAAAATAAAGTCTGGAATTCTGAGACAGTTTTCTATAAAAATATAATACTTTTTCTTTAAGAAAGTTATTCGGTTAGAAAATGTCCACGACTTTTTTTTAAGTTTTTCAAATGAATTTCTTTAATTCCGAAACATTTTATCCCAAGGATGTAAAAAAATTCCTTAGGATAGAGACTGTGTGTGCTGACGAAAATCATCAGCACACATACATATACCTTTCCAAAGGATTTGTATACATTCTGGTCATTTTCTTTCGATCCTTGTTCCTTTCCCTTCCCTTCCCTTTTTCTTTTCTTTTCTTTTTTCTTTTCCTTTTTTTCTTTTTCTTTTCCTTTCTCTTTTTTTTTCTTTGAAATCGTTTTGGGGGGGGGAGAAATCCCATTCTCCCCCCCCCCCCCCTGGATCCGCGCCTGGTCAAAATATTAGTAAAAGGTGTTGTAATTTACTTCAACCAAACTTTAGCAAAAAAAATTATAAAAATTTAACTTTTACAGTTTTTTTTGGCAATTTACTATTGGTAAAATACAGCAATTTTTTGGTACTTTTACTATATTTTCTTGCTAGTTTTTTTTTTATTTTACTATAATTTTAGCAAAAATATTATTAGTATTTTCCTTAAAGAAATAGTAATACTTTTTATTTTTTTTTCTTAGTTTTAAGAAAAAAAAATTATTTAAAGTGTGTTAAAAGTCCAGCTGCCAAGAAGAAGGTAAAAGATGATGCTGCCAACACCATAGCAAAGTAGCCATCCATCAACTGCATGGGCGCTCAAAAATAGGCAACACAATTTTTTCTATTTTGACCATGTTTTTTGCTAATTTTACCATATTTTTTGCTAATTTTATAAGAAAATTTTTTAAAATTTGCCACCTAAATTGTTAATAAAAAGTTGATAAATTTGAAAAATTATGTTTTTAAAATTTTAACACATACTTAGATATCTAATCTTCAATATCCAAAAGTTTTTTTTTTTATTTTTTTCTTAAATACATGTGAAAAAAATTAAAAATTCGAAAAAAAATTGTTTATTTTTTACAAATTTTACGTGAAAATGTAAGAAATTTCTTGTGTATACTACTACGCAATTCTCATTTGTTCTACTTAAGCTAAAAAAAATGACGCAAAAAAAAAAAAAAAGTGAAGTGTTGTTCTTTTAATTTTTTGTTTAAAGTGTTTAATTGAAAAAAAAAAATCATTTTGGATTTTGATGTTGTTGGAAGTCCAGTTACTGCAACTACAGCTGCTGAGAAGAAGGCAAAAGAAGATGCCATCAAGCCGAAGAGACCTTCCAACAACTGCAGTAATAGTTTATGCTGCTATTACTACATTTAAAGAACGTGGTGCTCAAAAACAGGCAAACAAATTTTTAGTATATTCACCAAATTTTAAATCAACTACTAATCAGAGAAAAAAAAATTACTAAATACCCGGCTAAAAATAAATATATATGTTCATATATGCTTATATATAAATCTTTATATGATCATATATGAAATATATGGAAACATATATGTGACCATATATGCAAGAAACGATCCCATATATGTGGCCGTATATAAAATATGTGCCATATATGATATCATATATGGAAACATATATGTTATCATAAAATGTTAAATTTTAGTGCATGTGTATGAAAATATCAACCGGAATTACAAAATAAAAGTTTTGTACGATTGAAATTATATTTTATTACCATATTTATATCTTAATGCCGATTCGTATCAATAATTTAAAAAATATTGTTTCCTAGTTGCAAAATATTCTGATTAAAAAAGTTACTTTTACATAAAGAAAATGGAAAAGGTAAGTTTTTATTAGAATTTTAAATGAATTTAGAATTTTAAAATCATATGTATTATTTTTTCCAGTTCATCGTCATAACAAGTATAAGCGTGGACATTTTATTCCAAAACAAGATCATATTCAAAATGAGTAAATGAACATATGTCGCAAATACAATAATATAGAGTGCTTTGATGTTGAAGAAAATTAAACTACGCAGCTTCGTTAATCTCGTGCAACTTCGTGGAGAGGGCATATGCACCACCATTATGTTTTCACTGCGATTGCAATACTGCAAACTATTTTGAAATCCCTTAATGTCGCCATAACAAATTGGAAATGATAGATCGTATAAGCAGTTTTGAGGCCGAGTAACGTTAAGCTCACTCAACTTGGAGAAGAGGACATATGCACCACCAGAAATGTTATCACTACGATTCCAACACTATAAAATTTTTTGAAATCCCTAACTGTACCAAATTGGAAATGGAAAGAACGTATGTATAAGAAGTTTGAAGGCCGAGTTACTAGAAAATATAACCATGCGGAGGTACGTTAAGCTCGCTTAACTTGGAGCAGAGGGCATATGCACGACCATAACGTTATCACTACGGTTCCAACACTACAAACTATTTTGAAATCGCTTACTATCGCCATAGCAAATCGAAATGAAAAGAACGATCAGTTTTAAGGTTCAGTAACGATTTAGGAAGGACAACGTTTTTATACAATTACAAGAAAGCTGTCTATAAGCGAAAGTGACAATCTGGCACATTGTCACCATGATGTAAGTAGAAATAGTTTTTATCCCAGTCCTTCAAATATCCTTACAAACATGATGTAATGCCTTTATGATACTTGCTTTTTTCAAGTTACTTGTTGCTGCATTTATTAGGGTTTTTCTATGGGAATTTCGATAAATTCAAAATTTTTGGTTGAAGTTATCGAAATTTTTATAGAAAAACCCTAATAAATGCAGCAACAAGTAACTTGAAACAAGCAAGTATCATACGCACTTAAGTAGAAATAGTTTTTATCCCTATCCTTCAAATATTCTTACAAACATAACCCAGCAAGATAAAATACATACTACTAAATATATTGCTTTTAATCGAAGTCTTAAGTAATTATTTGCTTGCTATGAATTTTGATGCATGCATTTAGTAGTAGCAAGTTCTTTTTTGCTGGAATAAAAAAGAAATGTGTAATAATTTTTAATATTTTTTCAGATGGATTTCTGAAAGACAATATATCTTTCCTTAAAAAGCATTCCATAGTCTTTAGCATCCAATGGGCTTAAGCATCCCATGGTCTTAACAAAATACACTCCAACATGTATGTATGTAACTAGCAGTATCTAGCCAATCTTTAAAGGTAGATGGTTGCTTCGAAAATGACATCCGTGTTATCATTAACCTATTAGCACCAAATGCTATCGTTGGTATTACTTTAATACAATAAGAATTCTAGAAATATCTCAAATATTAATATTATTTTATATCCTTTTTTAGATTTTGACTATAAATATTGTAAAAAAAGAGGCTTATACCATAACAAAAACGCTAAGTCTGAAGATAATCGGAATTAACACTAAAACAAGAAAACACAAAGGAAATCAAAGTTCCTTTAATAAGCCCTTTGTTCGCATCTTTCGATATCAATTGAAAAACTTGATATATAAGATCTTTTATGTTCAATTTATTTTGTTGACTATCAAAATGTATTCTCATATCTATAAGTTAAATTAATTAAACTAAAAAATGAAAATCATAAAATTAAAGGGTTATGAAAACACCAAAATTAATAAAAAAAATATTTTTAATTTTAAATTATACTTATGTACACCGTTTGCAATTCTGGTGAATATTTACATAATAATCTATTACATAAAGTTTAAAATGAAAAAAAAAAAAAAAAAATATGAATGTAAAACAAATTGAAAACAACATCATATATGATCCCATATATGATTCAATATATTATCCAATATATGATTCAATATATGATCTAATATATGATCACATATATTGGATCATATATGACCGTGTCTTATATAAGCGCCAATTTTGGAATATGTTCATATATGAGACCATATTTGATACTATATATGATACAGTATATGGTCTCATATATGATATCATATATGATTATATACAACATTTTTAGCCGGGTAAAACAATTTTTTTTACCAAATTACAAATTTTTTTATCTATTTCAATTTTACCATTTTTTTGGTAGTTTTACCATATTTTTTGATAATTTTACAAGGTTGATTTTTTACAAAAATAAAATGGTATTCTTGTAATTTTACCATTTTTTTCCTAACAGTTTTTTTTTTGCTAATTTTAACCACTTTTTTTGCTAGTTTTACAATAATTTTTTTTTTGAGTGTATCATCTGTATGCCACTTTTTACCATATCCCATTTAGTAAAATTTTGATACCATTCCAAAGTTTTAGTGATTTTACTACCGCCCAATTTCGCTGGAAACTTCGACAGCGAAAATGATTTCGTAATTTCCTACCGAAACGATATGGTTATCGCTAGGAATAACGATGGCTTTTCCATAAAATCTGAAATAAGCCGATATTACTATCGTTATGACAGGATTTTCGATAGCGAAAACGATATCATGTTTTCATGGTACCCCTAGTAAAAATGTTTAGATATATTTTTATATATCACGTCTTATCCGATATTTGAAAGATCTTACTCGGATCAGTAATGATGGATGGATAATGGATCGCTAAGACCAGATCAGTTTTAATCGGACGGATACAATGTCATCCGAAAAATGGGTTTATATAATTAGATAAACCCATTTTTCGGATGAAATTGTATCCGTCCGATTAAAACTGATCTAATCTTAGCAATCCATTTTTCGGATCAGTACTGATCCTTCACTTTGTTACTTGGGACACTTTATAATGAAAAAATTACTGTTTTGTAATAATAATAATAATTTTGATCCTTTGATCAAGTATTTTTATTTAATTTTTTTTTTTTACATTTAATAACAATACATTTTTAATAACTTCAACCTAAACGAGAACTGGTAACAATGACCGTCGTCTCGTTGTAGCGAAAAAACCAAGGGCTCTGGTGGGAATCGAACCCACGACCCCCAGTTTCAAAGGCTAGCACGCTACCAACTAGCCTACAGGGGCCCCTTATAAAGTGGTAATTGATTGATATGAGAGAGTAAAATCTTGAATGGTTATAAAATGAAGGTGTTTAATTTACAAAAAAAATAAATAAACAAAATACTGTTTTGTATAATGTGACTTTTAGGTAATATTGCTTCGATATTTCAACGATATTGTTTGGTTTATTGGACAAGCAAAGTAACAAATAAATTTAAATCCTTTGCAATTGAGAGATGAAATCCGTAGAGATTTTATTTCAAAATTTGTTTTTATTGAATTGTTTAAAGAACACAATTACTAATAAATTCAGTCATCTGTCCTAACATATTCATTTGGGCTGATTTAGCCAATTCCAATTTCAACAATTTCAAAAAGTTACTTAAAAAAAACGCTTTGCCATAGCACTCCAAGGTGCCAAATTAAAAAAAAACAAGTACACTCAGAAAAAAAACTAACTAAAAAATGGGAAAATTAACTAAATCCAAGGAAAATTGATAATGATTTAGCTCCATTGCCATGTATTCCTACTTTTTAGTCCATATTTTTCTTTAAAATTAAGACCAATTTGAACTAGAAAGTGGGAAAAAATTTCCCATTTTTTAGTTAAAAAAAATTTAGGACATTTTTCCTAAAAATTTGTTAATTTCATATTTTTATTGGTTTATTTATAGAATCGCATGCGAATACACACAGAATTCTCATTATGTACATTTTTTATTTAAAATATAAAAAAACGTTTGTTTCTTATGTTCAAGTAATAAATTTCATTAGTTTTTAAAGTTAAATTACAACAAAGACTTTGTCTTTAACGTTTGTTCCCAAACTATGGGAAAACACGCCAAAGCCAAGGCATTTGTTGTGATTAAAATATTATTTTTTCCCTCACACATACATGTGTACACTCAAAATAATAACTCTGTTAAAAACTCTGTAAAATGACTGTAATCTCAATTCGACAGTTATTTGACAAAGTTATCTGTCGAAATACAGATTTTAATAATATACTTTGTATTTTCTTGTAACCGAAAAACAAAATTTTATCTGTAATTTTACTTTTTACTTTGTAATCTCTATTTTAGAGATAATAAACAGAGTTTTTTGTTAAAATACAGATTTTATAAAATACTTATGTTTTTTCTCGTAACCAAAATACAAAATTTCAACTGTATTTTTATTTATTGCTCTGTAATTATAAACCCTGGAAAATTTTACGAGGATGTCGTGTAAAATTGGAGGTACTCGTAAAAAACTTTCACAAAAATAAAAAAAAGTAAATTTACAATTTTTAAGCATTAAAGCGGGCAAATTTACTCGATGGCATTTTTCAATTGTCAACACCAGATTGGCTATTTGACCAGAAATCAAATAGTAAATAAAATAGTCAAGTTCTGGTCGCTTTTATCAATATTTTACAGATAATTCTGTAAATTTACAGTTTTTTTTATCGAAATCATTTTACAGAGTTTTCTTTGTAAAATAACAAAAAATCTTGCTGGTTGGAAATCTATGGTATTTTCTGCTGGCTCAGCAGAGTATCTCTGTAATTTAACAGAGTGATTATTTTGAGTGTAGAAAAAAATGTAAACATTAAATTTATTACTTGTTATACAAGACCAAACTCTCCTTTTCATATACTACAAATAATAAACAAAATGTGAACTACAAGCAAGCATGAAAAAAATAAATAAATCAACTAAACAATTTCATGTTATGAAAAATTTACTAAACTTGTGGAAAAAACTTCCTCAAATTAAAGAAGATAAATATGATAAACTAATTGGTAGGAAATTACGTCCTAAAACTGAATTTTTTGAAATAAATTTTGTTTTAAGAAATATGTCTTAAAAATAAAGATTTTTTTCATTTATTTAGGGAAAATTTCTTTGGCGGAAAGAATTTTTTCCATGTATTAGGGAATTCCATTTAAGGAAAATTATGGCCTATTTAACAGTCCATGAACTAAAATTTTTTCCTAAAAGTTGGGAAAATTTCCAAAATTTCAGTTAAATTTAACTAAAATGTGGGAAAATTTATAAACTATTTTGAAGAAATTTTTTCCAACGTTTAAGTTAATGGTTTTTTTTTGAGTGTAAAAAAGTTAAATTCGGCCTTGCCGAATGTAGTGATACCCTCCACAATTTCAAAAAGATTATTGCAAAAATTTTTATTTAAATGGAAATTACTTTTGAAAAAAAAAAATTTTTTGAAAAAAAAATTTCCGCTAAAAAAAATTTTGGTAAAAAAAATCCGCGATTTTTTTATTTTTTTGTCAAAAAATATGTTCGTACTTGTTTAAATACCATTTGGTGTTCAATTATGTTCACACACAGAAAAAAAAGTTTCCAATCGAATTTATCAGTTGTATCAATACAAAATTCGGTTGCTGCTACTATATTTGGCTTTGAAAACCAAATTTTTTAGTTGCCCCAATTAAAAGACAGTTATGACCGCCGAAAATTAGTTGTGAATACCGATATTCATTTGTGATGACCTATATACAAAAGTTGCAACCGATTTTTTGTTGCAATAACTGACTATCAGTTGGAAATCGTTAAATTTATTTTCTGTGTGCACATTAGGGCGTTTCATCAAAAACTTTTTTTTGGATTTTTGCAACTCTTGAAGCGGAATATGAATTCTTATGGCCTAAAAGATTTTTGAGATTTTTTTCAGATTTTTGGAATGTCGGGATCAACTCGCTCAAATCGATTTTATCCAAAAAATGAGGTTATGAAACATAATTTTTTTTATTTTTTGTTCTCTGGTGCCTTTTTTTAACAAAACCGGATATAATACTTCTAAATGTTGCTTGCCTCCTAAAAACAAATATTCGCGGTCAAAATAATAAGTTCAAGGGTCACTAAGATGACCTTTAAAGTAAAAATTCAGAATTTCTCGTGTTCCAACCTTAACAATTTGAGAAATATGCAATATATGAACGTAATGATGAATCCGTTCGGTAGGTCTCTCTAATACCTTTAATTTAAAACCAAAATGACATTTGTCACTTTAGTAGAAATATTAAAAAACTAAGATAAACTCATTTTTTCACCCATTTTACAGAAAATCGAAGGGAATCCATTAGTAGTTTTTTTGTAAAGTTGAAATAATAAACTTAAAATAAGTTTTTTTGATTGCAATTAGTGTTTCCAAACCGGAAAACCGGGTTTTGTCAAACCGGTTTTTTTGACAAAAAACCGGTTTTTTGGTTAACCGGTTTGGAAACACTAACTACAATCTATAAAAAGTCTTTAAAAGTTATTATTTTAACTTTACAAAAAAAAACTACCTAATGCACCAGTTCAATTTTCGATAAAATGGGGGAGAAAATGATTTTTTCCCAGTTTTTTTTATTTTTTTAACATTTCTACAAAAGTGACAATAGTCAGATTGGTTTTAAATGAAAGGTGTTTTAAAGACCTATCTAACGGATTCAACATGACGTTCATACATAGCTTATTTCTCGAATTATTGAGGTTAAAACACGGGAAATTCTGAATTTTGACTTTTAAGGTCATCTTAGTGACCCTTGAACTTATAATTTTGACCACCAATATTTTTTTTAGGAGGCTAGCAACATTTAGAAGTAATGTATCCAGTTTTGTAAAAAAAAACACCAGGGGGAAAAAATAAAATAAAATGATGATTCATAACCTCATTTTTTGGATAAAATCGATTTGAGCGAGTTGATCCCGACCTTCCAAAAATCTGAAAAAAATCTCAAAAATCTTTTAGGCCATAAGAATTCATATTCCGCTTCAAGAGTAGCAAAAATCCAAAAAAAAGTTTTTGATGAAACGCCCTAGTGCACATATGTCAACCAGAAGCCGAATTAAAGCATTTTGTATTTTTAGGTTATGTTGAATGTACTGAAATTTTTGAGGTGTGCTTACATTTACGTTCATAACACAGGGGGCGCGTGTCCCCCTTTTCGATTTGAAAATTTTTAAAATATAATACACTAATACGCATTATACAAAAAGCAAACCTAAGATTTTTAAATTTTGTATATATTCTAGTTTCACTGTTGAACAAATGCAGAGAAATTTGAACTCCTGATTCAAAGTCCACATTTCAAAATTTTCTATCACGTTTCGTATTTAAGATATTCCAGTTTGAACATTGGAAAAACCGCTAGATTTCAAATATTTTTATGAATTTGATGTAAGTTTAAATGGATACATTTTCAATTACGAGTTTCTCAAAAACAGAAACACCAAAAACATTTTAAATAAAGTATTTGTAAAAAGTGATAAATAAGCATCTAATAATTTTCAAACGCAAATATCTCAATAACGAAATGTTATAAAACTAATTTAGGTGGCTGGAATCAAAAAGTTAATTTTATTCAAAATCAAGTCGTTGCAAAAAAGCTGTTGATCGAAGATTTTGTTATTAATTTCTCAGACATTTTTGTATGAAAAATTCATAGATTTTTGATATACATAGAAAATTCTCAGAATCTTTTCTATAGCAAGATTCTATGATTCTAATACCTTTTTTTTAAGAAAAATTCTGAGATTTAGAAATATTTTTCATAAGAAAATTCTAGATTCTAAAACCTTTTTCTAGTAGAAATATTTTGAGATTTCTAAACATTTTTTTTTGTTTAAAAACTAACAACAAGAACTTCACAGAGAACTTAAATTTTTTTTGTTACGCCACTTTTGTAGGCGTGGCAAAAAAACTTATGCATTTTTTATTTTAGAAGAAGTTCAGACTTGGGAAAAAAATGGACAAAACTAATTAAAAAAAAAATCTTGATAAAAAACATAGATTTGGTGACAAAAAAAAAAAAAATTATTAAAAAAGTTTTTAATGAAAAAAACAAATTTGAAAAAAAAAAATTATAAAAAAAACCTCGATGAAAAAAAATTTGTTCACGAAAATATTTTTTTTTTTTTTGCTGAAAATAAAAGTTTTTTTAACTGAAGTTTTTTTATTTATTTCGGTTTGAGTCCATATTTAATTATTTCTGAGAAATAATTATTCTTGTTGTACAATGAGAAAATCTGAAAAAAATAATTGGCAACACAGGCTAAGTGGAGACAGCTTTCGGAAAAAGCCGTCCTTCCTTCGTCAGCACTCTTCGATTGTCACTGTAGGTGTGTAAGATGTTTCAAACATTTTTGGTTTTAAGAAAATGAATACAGTAATTCTTATTTTCCTTTTTTTAGTCGTTAGCATTATAATGTTAAACAAGTAAAAAAGTTAAATTCGGCCTTGCCGAATGTAGTGATACCCTCAACAATTTCAAAAAGATTATTGCAAATTATTTAAAAGGAAATTACTTTTGAAAAAAAAAAATTTTAAAAAAAAAATTTCCGCGAAAAACAATTTTGGTAAAAAAAATCCGCGATTTTTTTCTTTTTTTGTCAAAAATATGTTCGTACTTGTTTAAATACCATTTGGTGTTCAATTATGTTCACATATGTCAACCAGAAGCCGAATTAATGCATTGTGTATTTTTAGGTTATGTTGAATGTACTGAAATTTTTGAGGTGTGCTTACGTTTTCGTTCATAACTTTTGAACCGCTGAACCGATATCGCTCAAGTGCAATACCAAACTTCTCGGGAGAACTTCCAATAAATATGTTAAGTTTCAGTCATCTCTGTGCAATATTTTGTCCGCGACAGCATTTTCCACAGACAGACAGACAGACGGACATCGCTAGAATGTCTTAAAATCGATCGGGCATCATGAATATATATACTTTATGGGATCCCAGATCGATATTTCGATGAGTTACAAACGGAATGACAAACTTATATATACCCTCTATCACTAAGTGGAGGGTATAAAAAACAGGAAGATATTTTAATCCCCTTTAACATATTTAGAACAATCGGAGTTTCATCATTGGGACACCTTCCTTTGCAGTCTTGTAAATACATACTTAGTAATAGTATTCTAAAAAAGTATTATCTCTAAACATTTTGTTAAATGAATATAAAACATTTTACTTTTAGTTTTTCTAATACTATCTAATGAATTTGTTTTGACTTCCTTTTTTTGTAGATGTGTTTTATTTTGTTTACAACATGTTGTAAGTATGTAAATATATTTTTTATGGCTTTCGTGTAAGTACCCCTCAGTAATAATTATGTATTGTTTTATTTTTAAATATTTATTGTAATGGATTCTTTAAATCGTTGTTGAAAAACTCATTTTTTATTATTATTAGTTTTTTAAATATTTCAGTGATCTTTGAACTTATTTGGAAACCTTTCAAGTGTGGCGTTACAGAAATTAACTTCAATTGTTTTTATCGTTATTATTATTGTTTATATTTCCCGACAAAGGCATAAAAGTGGTACGTATAACATGATTTGTGATGTTCCCAATCTACACTTTATTTAAATTGGTAACACGTGCAGCATTTTGTGGCAGGTTCTACAATTTAAATTGACGAAAAGGCTTAAAATGTTTGCTAAAGTGGAAATTGTTGAAATGAAAAATCAAATTCTAAAAAACCAATTCAAGTTTGAATCAAATTAAGATTAGTAGATAACTTAGTAACTTTGTATGGAAAAAAGCAAAGACATTCATTTGATACAAAAATCTCCCATTTCTTCCTCTTTCTAATGGATTTCGACAGCTTCATTAGTTCCAAGAACAAACTTAAAATTAAAAACGCCTGCTTATTTTGAGCTCTTGCCCAAAGCATTAAATTATGATAAGGTTTGCTAAAGATATGGGTGTATTTAGGATAGGTTGTAAGTGGCTGCTGACGTTTTACCTCAACACACGTAGACTTTGAGGTCCATTGTGATACCACGGGCTCCCAGTCTTGCAAGCTCATTGGTATTGCAATTCCCTGGAATGTCTCTGTGCCCTGGGACCCATACGAGTCATTTGTTAAACTGCTTGGCCATCTCATTTAAAGACGTGCGGCAGTTAAGGGCAGATCTTGTTTTCAGAAACATTGAATCCAGGGACTTGACCAAGGCTTAACTGTCGGAATTGACGTTGACCCCAGTTGTAGACAATACATTGCAGCTCAACCAGTCAGTCACTTCCTTTACTGCCAGCATCTCTGCCTGGTAAACACTGCAATGACTCGGCCAGCTTCGAGCCAGGCTCAACCCATGCTCCTCAGAATAGACTCCAAAGCCCACTTGCTCGTGCAGCCTCGATCCATTAGTGTAAAAATTTATGGAGGCTCTACTAAGTGCAATTTCCCCATCCAAGACTCCCTGAATGGTATCATAGTGGTAAAATGACGCTCAAAAATGCTCATAGAGGGAGCACAGTCCACATTTTGTGGTATTGTTATCTTCTTCAAGATCGCGCTCTGAGCACAATCGCTGCTCCTCCCTTGCAACGTGCTATTAAGTCAAATTTCCGACGTAGCCGCATACCGCCTACCCAATATGTCCAATGGCATTAGGTGAAGGAGGATTTATAATGCAGCCGTAGGTGTAGTACGAAGAGCACCAGTGATGCACATCGACGCCATTCTCTGTACCTTCGTGATGAAGACACAGTTCTCTATTGTCTCTAAAGCAGGCCACCAGACAATGATTCCATACAGCAGAATTGGATGCACCACTGCTGTATAAATTTAATTAACGACTTTAGGACAAAAGCCCCATCGTTTTCCAATGGCCCTTTTACAGGAATATAAAGAAATCGGTGCTTTTCTCACCCGTTCCTCAATATTACGCCTGAAATTCAACGACGCTCTTAATTCCGACGTTATACGTCTATTGGCAAGTAGGTTTTCCACCATTAAAATGATCCAACGCTTTACTCCCAGACCACACAATGTCACAATTATCGAGTCTGCGATGACATTATTAAAAGCCCCCTCTGCCACCATAGTGTACTCTTTTACCGAAAGCGATCTCTCTCTATGGTAGCAACGAGCTGATGAAGAGTTGTTTCCGTTGATCTAGCCTTGCTGTATGCATGTTGCCTTGCCAAAAGCAACCTCGGGTCAATTACTCTACGCAAATATGAGTCTATCATTCGTTCCATTGTGCTTAATAAAAAAGAAGGCAGACTAATTGGTCTGAAATCCTTCGGATCTGTGTGGGAATTTTTCCCAGCCTTCGGGATAAAGACGACTCCCTCCAATTTAAAGGGATATACGACAAGTTGATGCATGCTGTGTATAGATTATACAACCAAGGGGCTATATAGTCCGACCTTGCTGCATCTCAGCCGTGATTATAACATCAGGTCCAGGGGATTTATAGGGCCTTAAGCATTTAATTGTCCATATTAATGTTGGCATATTTATTACTTCCGAAGCTATTTCAGATGCTTGGGCGTCAGAACGTTCCAAAGCTTGAAACTGCCATGGTTTTTCCCGGAAAATGCGTGTTTAGAAGGAGATCCAGCGACTCTCCACTGGAGGCAGACCATACCTTATTAGGATCATTCAGATAACCCAGAGTGATTTTCAGTTGTTATTTAATAAGAGAAAATAAGTTAACATGGTTCTTTGTCCCGGGTACCGTCGTGTTACTAAAACTCAAAAACTGCTGAACCGATTGACACCATCCTTGGACAATATGTCTGGATAGGTGGCGCTGTTGTCACAATATTTAAATTTTTGTTATTTATGGTACGATTTGGCTGAAATTCACAAAATATATTTATTAGACAAATATAGGTTTCCCGATAAAAATTTGGATCCGATAGGCGGCGATGTTGTCGTCATAATTCCATTTTTTGTATTTGTGGTACAATTTAGATAAAATTCACAAGATATGTTTATTAAACAAAAATAAGTTACCTGATTAAATTTGGACCCGGTAGATGGTGCTGGGGTGATGTTATTAACAAAATTCTTCATTTCAGTGAAATTTTACGGCACTTCCGGATTTATGTATGTTTCGTCATGAGAAAATTAGTATGTTTGACCAGATTCTATAGATGGCGCCGGAGAGCGGGCAACGCCGTTCGCTTCAGCCAGTATTTCTATAAAACTTAACTGTTTTTAAAATTCAAATTTCAAATTTAGTTATAGTACGTTCAGATTGGCCTCGAAACCCCGTTTAACGAGGTTTCGAGCCAAACCTCATTTGAAAATACGTATTTTCCCTCACAAATTTAAACCTTTTTGTAGTGAGGTTTCAACGAAAGTACGATTGAAACCATATAAATTTCATTTTTTTACCACTGTGCGACAATGAGAAATAGAGAAAATGGGAAAATGACAAAAATAAAAAAATAAATAAATCAATTTATTTACAAAATTTCTTCAAAATATTTATTTATTTACAATAAAAATAAAATTAAAAGGTGAAAAAAATAATTTCCGCGTAATTAAATCAGTTTAAAAAAATATTTTTGTATATGATAGTTTCCGAAACCTACATAAGTGTCAAAATTGTTGAGTGTGAACAGGTGAGTTTTTAAATTGGAAATACGAGGTTTCAACGGGGTTTCGAAGCCAATCTGAACATAGTATAACACAGAGAGTTAAAATTAAGGACTTTTTTTGTGATATAAAGTAATGCAGAGAGTAATTAGTACTCATTACCAGATAATCTAATTGGGAATGAGTACTTATTACCTAGATTTTTTTTGCGGGGCAATTCAAAAAATATCTGAGAGTTTTTAGTAATGGCGTTTGGTGCGGAAGGTTTTTTTTACCAAAATGACCCGCAAATACGATGTTTAATATTAACTTTGTATTGGCTATCACATGGTGATAGGTTAAAATCTTTTTAAAAATGAGTCATTTCCCTAATGTATATCATACTTATATATAAATTCTGTATTGTACACCCAAAAAAGTTTTACAGTAACTATTTACGGATAAGTATTCAAAAAGTTTTTAGTTAAAGTAATTTTAAACATTTTATCGTTTGTTTTTTAATGAAACAAAAATATTGAATGATTTATACAGTTGTTAAAAAATTAAATTTCAAAATTTACGGAAAAATATTTTTATCAGTTAAATTATTTGTGACTTATTATACCGTATAATTTTACAGAACTCCACAAAAAAAAATGTAAACAGTTTAAATAACTGAAATATCATTTGTTTTTACGAAATATCTAGTCACTTATTAACGTTTAAAAATAACTAAAAAAGTATATTGTTTCAAATGAAATATAAGTAGTCCGTTTTTTAAAAGGAAAAAACAATTGTTATAAACGTTTTTTCAGTTGAATTTACTTACAAAATATTTTAAGTGTATGTACAATTTATAATTTGAATTTATCCTTAAATATTCACACGTACTTAATAAAGTGACAATTAAAAGGACTTTGTAAAACATTAAATACGTGTACTTTCTTTTAAATATGAAAACTTTGATAAACTACCTTATTTGAATTGAAATGTCTATTTTAGCTCAACATACTTATGCATACAAAAATCATCTTGGTAAAATGTGTAATGACTATTATGAATTCCTACCAAAAAAACCACAAAAAGTTGTGAAAAGAAATTAAAAACATTTATTATTTTTTATTCTTGACAACTTGGTTTTGTACATTTTACGTTTTTAAAATAAAGATATATATACCTTGGGGAGATATTAATACGAATACATTAGGATGAAGTTTATATAAAAACAGCTTTTCTCTATGTGTTTCTTATTAAATCAATTGGAGGTTTTACAGGGTGGTCCAATAACAAGTATCTTTTTAAAACACGCAATGAAATGAGCCATACTCAATAGTTTTGGAACCTTATGGCTTTATTTGAAAGAGCAAATATTCCCATTATTTATGGCAAACGACTTCATTCATGCGGCTGCCTGGGTTAGCTCCGCAGTAGCTCATCCTCGGCACCCATTTTTCTAATGTTTCTGGTTCTATCTCACGAATGGCTTGAACGATATTCGTCGAATGGGCCTAGAACATTTCTGGATTTCCCATGCTGCATGAATCTTTAACGAGACCCCTCAAAAAAATTTTTAAAGTTTTTAATCGGCAGCTCTGAAGTGATCAATTGTCACCGCGAATATGGCTAAAAACACGATTTCCGAACTAAGTGCGGAAAATATCGATTGTTTGATGGACTGTGGGACATATTGCGACATCCTTCTGAAAATAAATGTCATCCAAGTTGATATATTCTATTACGGCCAACAAAAAGTCGGTAATCATGGCTCTGTAGCGCTCATCTTTGACGAAAATGGGGTTTTCCGCTGTATTTTTGAATATATTGTGTAATGATGCTGATACTCAAATCTGTTGCTTTCTACACCCAGAAAAGTTTTACAGTAACTATTTACGGTTATTCAAAAAGTTTTTAGTTAAAGTTGTTTTAAACGTTTTATCGTTTGTTGTTCAAGGAAAATAAAATATTGAATGATTTATACAGTTGTCAAAACAATAAACTACAAAAGCTACGGAAATATATTTTTATCAGTTAAATTATTTGTGACTGATTATTTCGTATAATTTTACAGAAGTACGGTCTTTGTAGTTTGTTATTCAAAAACTTTTATTTTTACTTCACAAAATAAAAAAATGTAAACAGTTAAAATAACTGAAATATCGTTTGTTTTTACGGAATGTCTAGTCATTTATTAACGTTTAAAAATAACTCAAAAATTATGTTGTTTCAAATGAAATATAAGTAGTCCGTTTTTTAAAATGAAAAACGATTTCAGTTGAATTTACTTACAAAATATTTTTAGTGTATAAATGAATTGCATTTTTTACAATACCGTGCGAGTTTAAGATCCCAAGATGTAGCAATGTATTTGTTAACATAACCTCATTTGAGTGCCTTATTTCGGTTAAAATTTTTTTTCGAAAAACGTGCAATTTGGCAGCGCAGTACTGCGCTACAACGCTATACAGCGGAGCAAGCCGAGGACGCATCAATGAAGTCGTTTGCCATAAAAAACGGGAATGTTTGCTCTTTCAAATAAAGCCATAACATTCCAACAAAAGTTGAGTATTGATAATTTTATTGCATTTTTAAAAAGATACTTGTTATTGGACCACCCCTTAGATATATGACGACAGTGGCAGACAGCAGATTGAATCTTAACCAATCCGCAACTTATATTTCTGGCAGGACCCCTGCACAGTGGTCCAAATGTGCGAGCAAACACCGCTGACATTTAAAGATATTCCATATGTTTTGTGTAGAATAATTTTAAAGAAAATTTTTTTTCTGTTTTAAATTTATTTCTGTCAGTCATTTTTTGCAAGACTTAATCGACACTTGTTTCGGAATTTGTCAAATTTCATTGTCAAGATTATTTATCATAAATAAAAACCCAATACTACGAGCAGCAAAGGGATTTTAATGACAAATCGATCGTTAATGATCAAACAGTCAAAAAAAAAGAATTAACTTAAATAATTTATAAATTTTCCCAAAATTTAGTTAAATTTAACTAAAAGTTGTCAAATTTTCTTATCTGTCACAATTAACAAAAAAAAAGACTTAACTTAAACTGTGGAAATTTTCCCTAAATATATGGAAAAAATCTTTATTTTTAAGACATATCCCACTTCATTAATTTTAGGACACAATTTTCTACCATTAGTTCATCTTCATAGATTTGAGGAAGTTTTTCCACTATTTAAGTAAAATTGTTATAACTTGGAAATTTTTTTTTCTAAAAGATTTAAAATGGTGCTATCTCGAAAACTAAGCCAGATAGAACAAAATGGAGGACATTTTTGGTTGTTTGAATCTCCATAGTGTCGCCGGTGATCTTCACGCATGTAAACCCCAATGGGTCCTTACTTTGGATTTAAAAAAATTAGCATTTCCGAAATTTTTAGAATGCTCATATCTCGGTAAATATTGCCAACACAACAAAAAGTTCTAAAGTATTTTTGTAGCTCTTAATTTTAGATTTAAAGTTATAAAGTTTTTAATATTCTCAAGACCACCGTGTTCTCCTAAATTCACGTATCTCAAAAACTATGGTAGAGCGAAATGGACAAAAATGTTGGGTCAAAAACTATGAGGATTCTTAAGGAACCCAACTGGGTCTTAGCCCATCGAGGTCTGAACGCATCGGGCTGAACCTAATGGGGTCCTCACCCAATCGGGTCCTTAAATATGACCTTAATTGAAATAAATGTTTTCCCATTTTTTAGTTAAAATTGGCAAAATATTAAAAAATTTGTTCTTTCCTTATTTTTAAGAAAAATATGAAATTGAAAGAAGGAAAACATGGCAATGGAGCTAAATCATTATTAATTTTCCTTGAATTTAGTTAATTTCCCCATTTTTTATTTAATTTTTTTCAGTGTAAGAAAAAATTTTAGTTCATGTACTATTAATTAGTCCATAATTTTCCTTAAATGGAATTCCCTAATACATGGAAGAAATTCCTTCCGCCAAGAAATTTTCCGTAATATATGAAAAAAAAGTCTAGTTAATTTTCCCATTTTTTAGTTATATACGTCAATACCTCTGCAAAAACTTATTTGTATTTAACCCCGTCGCCTTCTGAAGATTACTAAAAAGGAAGTCGTTACATCGGTAATATGAATGAAGATTCCGCTACAATGTGGAGGCTAAGTCGTTGTGGATGGATCCAAAGTTATGGGGAATTCTACAACCAAATTTTACATCCAAATTTTACCATCATATATCTGATGGGAGTGATAAGGGGTCATTGTTGGAGTTATGACAATCGACCAAGGAAGCTAAATAATGCCAACTCCGTGATATGTGATATGTGTATAAAAAAGCGGAAGAGAGTATTCTTTGTCAGTGTTCAGTGTTTATAAGAGATGACGTTGCGAATTCTAGAAAGAAAACAATAAGCTAAAACTTCTAGTTATCATCACGTCGGAATAAGGATGCCAAACGGGTTATCGTTACAATCTGGTGTTAAAAGATATAAAATGGACTATGCGGAGCCCTTGGCTTAACTTTCCCTACCCAATTAGAAATGTCGTTAAGGCATCTCAAAGACTTCCTTATGACAATGTCAGTGTACCTGTTGACTGAAAAATCTCTGACCATACAAAAACCCTTATGACACCTCCTGACTTTTCCAAGTATTTTGTCAAAATTCCTCGCCGACAAGTATGCAGGTAGTCAATAGTGCTGACTACATTATGACATGTACATTAGGGTGGTTTTTTATTTTATTTTTTTTTGGAATTTCGAGGAGCGCGCAGCGAATTTTTGTGACATTTGATGTTAAAATAATTGTGTAAAAATTTGAGCTAAATCGGATAAAATTAACCCGAGGCGCAAGAAGGTCAAAGTTTCGAGAAAAAGCCAAAATGGCCAAATTTTGAAAAAACTTAAAAAAATGTAAATTTTGTTGAAATAAAAAAAACAAAATATTTTTTATTTAACTTTCTTGCAATAATACTCAGAAAAAATTATCTTTACTTTTTATGACGGCAGTAACACTTTCAAACATGAAATACAAAAATTACCATGCATTTTGGGGGGTACCTGAAATGAGTGTTTTCGATTTTTTGAAAATTTTATTAAACAAAAAAATTAAATCTTACTATTTTATAGCAATGGATTATTAAATACATCCTAAGGCTTAAATATTTAAAAAATTGGGGATATCCATTGACTCAATTTTTTTTTGGAGTCATTTGAGTTTTGCGGATTTCAAGGAGTCAAATGACTCCACACTCAAAAAAAAAGTGAACTAAAATCTGGGAAAATTAACTAAATTTTGAGAAAAAGAGGGAATGATTTGGCTCCAAAGATTTTTTTTCTTGGTTTAAGTTCATAATTTTCCCAAAAATAAGGAAAACAAAGTTACTTAATTTTAAGCCAATTTTAACTAGAAAATGAGAAAAATTATACTTCACATTTTAGAAATAGATTGGATCTAGACCCTGGACCCACGGGTTCGGACCCCATTTACCTCGAGACCCCGTTGGGTCCTTTAAGGGTCCCTATAGATTTTGAACCAAAACTTGTGTCCGTTTCGCTCTAACTTGCTTAGTTTTTGAGATACGGTAATAAGGGGTCTGAAAGGGTCTTGAGAATCTTAAAAACTGGATATCTCAAAAACTATTAATCGGAGGGCTTTCGGGTATTTTGCGGAAGTGTTCTACGAGTCAAGAGCTACAAAAACGCCGTTGGGCCTTTTCTCGTGTTGGCAGTATTTACCGAGATATGTGCATATATAAAATCTCGGGAATTTCAAATTTTAGATCTAAATTTAGGGTCTCGAGACCCCGACAGATATGCAGAGCTAGGCTATTCCATATTTTTCTTTGCTGTCTTTCTTTTGAAAATTTCGTCCGTTTCGCTCTATCTCGCTTAGTTTTCAAGATATAGCCATCTTGAATTTTTAACTAAATTTTAAGAAGTTATTTACTAAATTTTCAGAAGTTATTAACTAAATTCTAAGAAATACACTTCCTTAATTCAAAGAAGAGAAATACGATGATGTTTTTTTTAGTAAATTTTAACTAAACTTGAACTAAATTGTTTTTTAAGAAATATGTCTTAAAATAAAGATACGTTTCTTAGATTTGTGGAAAATTTCTTTGGCAGTAAGAATTTTTTTCCTAATATTTAAAAATTCCATTTAAAGAAAAGTTTGAACTACTTATAAGTAAATGAACTAAATTTTTTTCCTCATAGTTAGGAAAATTTCTCATTTTTTTGTTAAATTTTACTAAATTTAAGGAAAATTCATGATAAATTTTCAAAGACATTTTTTCCTTAATTTTAGTTATGTCTTTTTTTTCAGTGCAAAAAAAATTGAGTCGATGGTTCAATCCCCGGTCGCGGATTTGTTTTTTATTTTTTTTTTTATTGTTTTAAGACCAATTCAATTTTATTTTTTTAATTACAAAGAAAATTAAAAGAGTTTTAAAGGATTAAACAAAATTACATCGATTTTACATCGGAAAAAAAAGTTTTTAGTGATTGGTCGGATTTACTATATAATTGTCAGCATTAGACATGATTTTTCTAAATTGATAAGACAACTTATATGACAAGTCAGTACATTTATAGAACTTGGGGAGCTCCGACAAAAATTATGACATGTCCTTAAGTTGTCTTTAGTAAAATGTATTCACTTGCTGACTTCTACCTGATGAATCATTACTGACATTGTCTTAAAGACAAAATTTCTAATTGGGTATTTATGCCTCTATATCTAAAAGCATTCTTTGACAGCACTAAAAAAATCGGAGAACCTTAGTCCTTGGTAACGATCAGTTTAAAACCTAGCGAATAAATCCCAATTTCTATAGCCAAAACATCCTAGATGACCGAATAACTTACAATTTTTTTTAGTTCTCAAGTTCGACAATATGTGCCACCTCAGTATAAATTTACCAAACATTTTGGCATACGTATAAATGACATAATGATGTAATCATGAACTTTTAGCTTTTTTTATTTTTTTAAAATCAACTGTAGTTGTGGGTTTGTTTAAAAAAAGTTTAAACTATTTTTAGGGTTGTGTAAAGAGTATAAAAGACATAAGTAAGAACCTGAACGTTTAATCTGACCTGAATAATTCATGGCATATTAAAAGAATTAGCATACAACCTTATCCTTTTAATGTTTTCTACGATAGTACATTTGTAAAAACAAAAAGGTTTAAACTCTAAAAAAAGCAACTTTAAAAACTTAAATGTACTGAAACCAAAAGTTATACTAGGTATATTTTTGTAATGTAGACTTTTAACTTTTAACTATAAAAGTAAACTTAACCCTCTAATGCATGAGGCCTCTTTTAGGCGGCATTGTGGAGTTGGTTGTAATTTTTAAACGGCATCACTTACAAACAAGGGAGCGCACAGTGGGTTCGATGGTACCCAAAATGGCGATTAATTCAGATAAGCAGTAGTTTTAGAATATTATATTTTTTTATTGATGACCTGATTTAAACACGTAAAAATACACATTTTGGAAAAAAAAAATGGAAAAAAAATTTTTTTTAACCTGTTAGGCGTTTTTTTGTTTTCCGGAAAAAAGGGTTATAGTTCACAATTTTTGCTGTAACTTTGGAATGAAAAGCGATAAATTAATAAAAAAAATGGAAATTAAAGTGTACATAATGTGCTATCAAAGTAATTAAAGAAAGAACGCATAATATGTATTTATATTATTATATTTTTTTTTTTAAATCCAATTTTTGTTTTTCACAAAATCTCATAAATTTACAAATTTATCTGAAAAAAGTGATTTATGGGAATATTATAGTTTTTTATTAACGAATTATCATAAATACATAAAAACACAGCAATTTTGAAAAAAAAAATTAACAAAATTTTTTTTTTTTTAATCTTTTAGTCGTTTTTTTTGTTTTTGGAAAAAAAACACGAAACCCTTGAACATGTAATAAAGCTACAAAAAACAACTGGAGGGGACGTTTTATTGGCTTAGGGGGAAGGGTTTACCGGGAGACTATGGGGGACACCTTCCCCTCGCGATAAACGTTGCCAAAAAAATAGATATCAGTTTTTGCACCTAATTAATAAAAATTTATCATTATTTAAATTATTTTTTCTATACACGCCCCCGGAAAGGGGCGGACCGAAAAAATTGGCATTCCTGATCCCCTTTGGTTCAAATTTAGGTCGATGAACTTCATATGGCATTAAAATGTTTCATTTATTGAACAAATATACAAATAAAACTTGTAAAAAAAATATTTTTCGGGGGTAGTTTTAGTTCTTCAAGGGGGAACGTTTTCCCCCCTGGTCCGATTTTGCTCGTTCAAGAACTTAACCAGCCTATTATCATTATACATATTTGTGACAAACTTCAGGATTCTAGCTCTTGTTTTTATGTACTTTATGGTGTGCTCAACAACAGACGGACGGACGGACACACGGTTAGTCACAGAATATCTTAGAATCGATCAGTGATCAATAATATACACTTTAAGGGGTTCTAGACCCATATTTCGATGCGTTACATACGGAATGACAAAGTGAGTGTAAGCCCATACTGTAGTTGAAGGGTATAAACTCACATATAATGATCTTGTTTTTTTTAAAATAAAAGCTAATATCCTATACTTTTTTAAAATCCACAAAACTAAATCCAACTATTGCTAACTTAATATGTGTGGCCCATTAAATATGGAAAATATCCAATTTCGGACCCTTTTTAAAAAAATTATTAAAAACGTTAAGACACTATTTTTATAAACAAAAAAAAATTTACAATTTAGTTTAATACCTGGTGTTTAAAGTTCCATTATAAAAGATTTAATTTACTACTTAATACTACTACTTAATAATCGCTTGAATTGTAAATAATTTCAATTTTTTTTTCTTTTTTCAAAGACTGCAATAATTTGCTAACTTTGACAGCTCACCGAAAAAAAAAGTAAACAACTTAGTTGATTGATTTTGATAAATAGTGTTGCAGAATTTTATCTACTTTTACCCCATACCAAATTTTATAACAAAAACTTCATTTATAAATTTCAATTAATCGCCACTTTGGTACCATTTGAACCCAATGTGGAGCGGCCGATTTTGAAAGATAACATGGCACATATATATACTGTGCTCTTTTTGATTAGGTAATGAAGAAGAGAACAATATAAAAAAATCTGTGCAATGTTAGCTTTCAAAATCGATCACCATGTTCTTTGTAAGTCATGCCGTTTAAAAGCTATAACCGAATCCACAAGGCCGCCAAAAATCGGCCTTTTACATTAGAGGGTTAACTAGGTAATTATGGGTAATATTCCTACTACTCTCTATTTTAAATAGTCAGTCACTCACTTAACACACAATGTTGCCACACAATATACTAATTTCAAAACTTTGATTCATATTGATGATCTCAAAGTATATATTGATGATCACAAAGTATATCCCATTAATCTCAAATGACTTTCTTTTGGAAATTACGCCTCAGGAAGGTTTTTGATTTCTTAATTTTAAGGAAGAAAATATCGGCCGTTTCGTAAAAAAACAGAATTTTAGAAACCACTGCAGTCAAAAATTTTTCATTCCCTTTCTAACTGAATAAAAACTGGTAAACTGGTCCACCTTCTCGAACATGATTAGGGGTTTGGAAAGAACCGACTTCTTAAACTTGTGGGAAAATTCAGGAGGTCTACGACAATCCAAAGCACTAATCGCTCCATTATCATATGGAAGTATACTTAATCACACCAAAAGTTAGGGCTAGATCACCCCTTGAATAATAATAATAACTGAATAATATCTTAAAATACATATTACCTCTCATTAGTTGAAACTTAGTTCTTTAAACATGCTTCCTTTTTTTAACGTACAGCGATTCTCTTGTTTTATACCGCGAATCCCTATTTGGGTATGGATTGGAAAGTGTTCGGGCTTTTGTTGGGACATTTTTTTGAAACATTCTCACAAATTTGACTGCCCCGCCAAATCGCTTTGGCATTGCTTTCAAGTAGGGGGCTATTCACAACTGAGGTGGAATCTCATTCGAAAGACATTTCGATGATACTGTATCATTTTATGCACTACCGTATGATAGAAATCTCGTTGGAACAAAATTACACCTCAGGTGTGAATAGGTTCTAAGTTAAAGTTGTTTCTTGGCTAAAAGTTTTTTCTCTGGCATCACTTCATACAACATTTCTTATGTACTTCCATTTTTTTAAAAAACTTAAGTTTTTAATGTGCCAGTAACATGCTACATTAGTGTTTGCAAAACTTTAAAATTGTTTGATTTTACTCTTTTGAATTTTAGAATACAAGAAGAATATTAGAGGAAATTAACATGAACTATACTAAATATGAAGACATCCTAAGTATATTGTTTGTTCTTTTTTAAACTCTGCGATGTTAATAACAGATCTTTAAGAGTATAAATTCATATTGAAAGTTCAATCACAGAATTTAAGCACCCCATTAGTTTTTGTGATAATGGAATTTAGGGGCCCACTGATCGGTTTCAATTAAAATTGATGTTTTTAAAATTACCATTGATCTTTTTTAATTTACAATTAATTTTTTTCGAATTACAATTGTTCGTTTACGAATTACAATTGGAATTATCGAATTACAAGTAAAATCTTCGAATTACAAATGGAATTAAAATCTTCGAATAATAAGTTAAATCTTCGAACTAGAATTGATCTTTTCGAATTACAGCTGTAAATGGTGCAGATAAAAAATTTCCCAGAATCTAAGAAAATTTATATGGGGAAATAATGTCAGAATTTTACAATTTTTTTTAGAAACCATTTCTCAAATTCAGGGATTTTTGTCCAAGGAAAGAATGTCTTAGAATCAAGAATTTTTTCTTAGAATAAAACGTTTCAAAACTCGAGACTTTTTCTATAAGAACGATTTCTCAGCATCATTTTATTAAAAAAAATATTTAACCATTGTCAGCACTTCAGTAAATTTAAAGAATTAAATATTTTAAGCCTCTGAATAGTAAACACATCTATAAAAACAAGAACATACAAACTAAAGATGGTCGCGTGAGTGAATTTTGTCTCACACTCACTTACACCTACGACAGGAATTTTCCAATCATACACACTCTCTCACGTGAGAGAATTTAACACAATCCACACTCATGTTCACTTACATCACCTTTACTTACACTCACGTTGACTCACACCCATGAAACTCTTATTTCAAAAAATTATCCCTTCTAACACATTCGCTGAATGTCCTTCTGTCTGTAGATAACACGATGCAGTCCAAAATAAAAAAGCTATCCTCCGGAAGTTTAACACGAGTCTTATGGTCTTAGGCAGACTAAATTCGTAAATGGGGAAAATCGGACCAGGAGGAACAAAATTTCCCCCTGAAGAACTAATCCAAACTTTAAAAAAAAATATTTTTTTACATGTTTTTATACCCTCCACAGTATTTGTCATTCCGTGTGTAACGCATCGAAATATCGGTCTATGACCCCATAAGAATATATATTATTGATCAATGATCGATTCTAAGATATTTTAGCGATGTCCGTCCGTCTGTAGTTAACACGATGTAGTCCAAAATATAAGAGCTAGACTTCCGAAATTTGAAACTAAAGCAAAAAATATAAAAAAATTAATAATGATAAAATTGAATTTTTTTAGAGCAAACAGCATAAAAATTAATTTGTAAACATCTATTGCGAGGGGAAATTTGAGCGCTGACGACCACCTCCCAAAAAAAAAAACACCTCTGCAACATTTATTTTTATACCCTCCAACCACAGTATGGGGGAATACTCACTTTGTCATTCCGTTTGTAACGCATCAAAATATCGGTCGGGGACCCCATAAAGTATATATATTATTGATCCATGATCGATTCTAAGACATTCTGTGAATGTCCGTCCGTCTGTAGATGGCACGATACAGTCCAATAGAGCTAGCCTCCTGCAATTTGGCATGAATATGTCTTATGGTCCTAGGCAGGTTAAGTTCGTAAATGGGCAAAATCGGCTCAGGGGGAAAAAAGTTCCCCCTTGAAGAACTGAACTAACCTCTGAAAAAATACACTTTTTTTAAATGTTTTTTTTTTGTTAAATAAATGAAACATTTTTTATATTTATCGGGATGGGAAGGTGCTCTCAACGTCTCCGAATGACCCCATCACCCCCCCCCCCCCCCCAAATACAAACGCTCCTGACAATTTTTTTTTTTTTTATTTTTTTTTACATTTTGGAGGGTATAAAAGATTCGGCACAGTAACACCTAAACCCGTTCAAACAGGCCTTGATAGATATATTACCATTTTGAAGAGGAAGCGAAGCCCAAGGTCATCGAGGACCCCACGACCAGCTAAACAAGTAAGAGAGCATGAGGCCGATCCAAGTACAGGTAATCGATTCTCTATATTAGATAGCGAGTCTAATGATCCGGAACCACAAGGTAAGACCTCTAAACCACCCCCAATTTTTCTTAGAGAGGAATGCTCGAATACTCTCGTTTCAAGCATTGTTTCGGTTATTGGTGAACAATCATTTCACGTTGTTCCAATAAAAAAGGGTAATATCCGTGAAACTAAAATTCAAATTTATAGTGAGGAAAACTTCCGTAAGTTGAATTCTTATTTCGAGGGGCAAAAGAAAAGTTTTTTCACTTATCAGTTGAAAAGTACAAAGGGTATGCAAGTAGTTATTAAAGGCGTTGACTCTAGTGTTGAACCGTCTGAAATTCAGAGAGCACTAATAGACAAAGGTTTTAAGGCCAAGTCCGTTGCTAACATCAGAAATAAGGAAAAATTCCCCCAACCATTATTTCGTGTTGAGTTGGAGCCAAATGACCTTAAGTTGAAAAAAGGCGAAATCCACCCTATTTATAACTTACGGTACTTGCTTTATCGTAGAGTAATTGTAGAAGAGCCACATAAGAGGAAAGGTCCCGTTCAGTGTATTAATTGCCAAGAGTTTGGGCTTACTGTAAGCACCCTGCCGTTTGCGTTATCTGTGGCGATTTGCATAGCTCGAAAGAATGCACAAAGTCTAAAACGGATTCAAGTTTAAAGAAGTGTAGTAATTGTGGTGATAATCACACTGCTAATTACAGAGGTTGTCCCGCATATTCTTTTAAGAAACGATATTTCACAAATAGGAATCAGGCTCCCCGGAGAGAAACTCAAAATGCTCAGGAAAACTCTGCTCTACCACACGTATCCATTAACGCCCCAAATTTCAACCAAAATGCTTACTCTTTTGCATCCGTCTTAAGGGGACGGCCTGTTGTTCAAAATACCCCGAGAAACACAAAAAACACAAGAGTGATCCCGGAAAACCGATCGAATTCAAATGAAGGAAGCACGCATGATCATACCCAGGATCAGAGTTTTAATTTTAGTAGGCTCGAGGCCACAATTAACACGTTAGTACAGTCAATGACTAATTTCAGCAATATGATGGGTAATATGATGCAGGAAATACTAAGAATGCAGTCTTTGATATTAGAGGCTGCATTAAGTAAGCCATGAACAGTTTGAAAATATGTTACTGGAACGCAAACGCCATACGCCAGCATAAAGAAGAACTCGATTATTTTCTCAGAAACAAGCAAATTGATATAATGCTTGTTTCTGAGAACCATTTAACTCCTCGCAGTCTATTCGCTTTAGATGGTTACACATTGTATGATACAAAAGACCCCAGAGGCAGGTCATGTGGAGGCTCAGGCATCTTAATTAAAACTCGACTAAAACATAATCTTATGTGTGATCTTTGTGAAGATTATCTTCAAGCCACTACTTTATGCGTAAACGAGTTTGATATGAACCTTGTGATTTCGTCTATTTATGCTCCCCCCAGATTTAAAATTACTGATAATCAGTATAGAACTTTCTTCGAATCTCTAGGTTCACGCTTTCTGGCTGCTGGCGACTACAATGCTAAGCATACATTCTGGGGGTCACGCCTCATTACCCCCTGAGGTCGTGTGTTGTTTGATACAATTTCTAAAATGGGTCTGGATGTGGTCTCAAGTGGAGAACCGACATACTGGCCTTCAGATCGTAATAAGATTCCTGATCTTATCGACTTTGGAGTGACTAGGAATATAAGGAAAAATTTTGTAAGTGTAGAATCTTCATTGGAACTCTCTTCAGACCACACACCCACTATTGTTACTCTATTTAACCCCCGAGAAATTGTATCGCCCACTGGTGACTTAGCACTGACAGGCAAAGGAACAAATTGGCTAAAATATAAAAAGTTTCTCAGTACTCATTGCTCGGAAAACATATTGCAAAGAACACCAGAGGAAATTGACCTCTCGCTCAAGAATTTCGAATCTAATCTCAAACTAGCTGCTCAACTTGCTACTAAACCCCCCCCGACAATCCAGACAGAATGTATTTTCTTCTGCTGATGTCGAACGACTCTTAATTGAAAAACGGAGAGTTCGTAGAGAGTGGCAACTGCACAGATCTCCACGTTTAAAAGCACAACTTAAGGAATGCACGAACAACTTACGAAGATTGTTAGAATCTCAGAGAACGGCTGCACTAAATAGATTTCTTGAAAATCTGGAGCCTACATCAAAAACCGACTACTCGTTATGGCGTGCTACAAAAAATTTAAAAAAACCTGTCTTACGTAAGCCTCCTTTGCGCAAAGCAAATGGAGGTTGGGCTAGAAATGATACTGAAAAAGGAAATCTGTTTGTTGAGCACTTGAAAAATGTATTCACACCAAATTAATCAAGTGTTATAGTAGAGTTGCCACTAATTTTACCCCAGCGCATAGCAGTACCCGTTAGGTTTGAGATGCGAGAGGTCGAAAAGGCAGTTTGTGAATTAAACCCCAAAAAGGCATTTGGTATTGATAAGATCAGTAATAAAATGCTTTTGGAGTTACCCCGAATAGCATTAAGAATAATTCTTTTTATTTTTAATGCTATATTACGCCTACAACATTATCCCCCAGAATGGAAAATTTCTCTCGTTAAAATGATACCCAAGCCAGGCAAAGATCACACAAAAGTGGAATCATATAGGCCTATCAGTCTGTTATCCAATTTATCAAAGCTTTTTGAAAAACTGTTACTGAACAGATTAACAACTCATGTCGCTCAGAACAACTCTATCCCCGATCACCAGTTTGGATTCAGAAAGAAACATGGCACAATTGACCAAGTTCATAGACTGGTAGGTGAAATTAGAAGAGCCTATGAAGAAAAAAAATATTGTTCCGCACTTTTTATTGATGTCTCACAGGCGTTCGATAAGGTTTGGCATGAGGGTTTGCTCTATAAGTTAAAAAATATGTTACCACCAAATACACATAAGTTACTCGAAAATTACATAACAGATCGTAAGTTTACAGTGAAGGAAAACGATTTTGTCAGTACCCCGCAAATCATACAAGCTGGAGTTCCACAATGTAGTATTTTGGGACCGCTTTTGTATATTTTGTACACCTCTGATATGCCAACTAATCGAAATACGCATACCTTCACATTTGCAGATGATACAGCTATTTTAAGCTCCCATAACAATCCACTTGAAGCAACTGGAATTTTGCAAAGTCACATTCTTGAATTAGAATACTGGTTAAATAAGTGGAAGATTAAAGTGAATGAGCAGAAATGCATCCACATAACGTTCACGTTAAGACGAGAAACTTGTCCCCAAATTCGGATTAATACCCAGCCAGAAATTGCCAACCGTTCCAAAGAAAAAGTACTGGCAAAGTAATTTATTTTTTGTATAGCAAGCTCTTTTTAGTAAAGTACTTGGTTTTACCGAATTTAGTACTTTGCCAGTACTTTTTTACCAAACTAAAGACGGTTTCTTTATTTGAAATATTTTTTTTAATAATTTAATTAAATTTTAACTTAATTATGTTGTAAAGTTATTGCAAAAGTGCCATTATCAAATCCTGTTTCCTTTTGAAAGTACTTCGAAGTTTTAAAGGATAACCTTTTTTAAAAATATTTTAAAATATTTGTACTTGTCTTATTAGTGTCACTATTGATGGCAAATGAAATAGGAGAATCTTAGCTAATTTTTCCATTTTTTTATTTTTCCATATCAGCAAAAAGGATGTAAAAAAATATTTTGTTAAAAATTTTAAATGATATTTTAGGAAAAAATATGAAGGGGCATTACCGCAATTTTTCCTGGTATCTAAATAAATAAAAATTGGAAAATTACCGGAGATCCTACTCATTTATTTGCTATCACTAGTGGCATCCCAGGAAATGTAAAATGTACATATATTTAAAAAATATTTTGTAAAAATGTAATCCTCTTCAACTTGGAAGTCCTTTTAAAAGGAAACAGGATCACGAAATGAAAAACTGTAAATGCAGTTTTACTACGTTTAGTCGTAGTTTTTGTAGTTTTTGTTAAGATAACTTTTGCAAATAAAAACTTTTTTGGACAAATTTTTGGTCAGTTAATTGCTTAAGGTTCCCCCATTATATACTTAAAAATGGACCCTTAAATCATTATTAAAATGATTCTGTTATATTAAAAAAAAATTTCGATTTTTAACATGATGGTCCATATCATATAGATATTTTTTGTTCACTATTCGTCGTGTTAGGGATGCCTTTATGATTCACTAAAAGCAAGTTTTTTATCATAGACCAATTTAGAGGTTAATTTCGCGAGAACCTTGAAAAATGAAGAAATTTGCGAATTTAAGGCCTTAAGATGGAAGGCTTTAAACCAAATTTTACATTTTTTTTTGTTAAAAAAAAAAGACTGGAAATAAGATAATCTTTAATGACATATTCCAAGAAAACTGTACCATACATCAAAAAACGTAGTACGCCATTGGACTCAGCATGTCTCAAATAAATGGAAATGTTGGTCATACCTCTTATTTTCTATAATAGTGGTCACTTTTGTCATGCTGTGTTAATATATAATTTATTTAAAATTAAAAAATTAAAAAATTAAAAAAAGACTTCTAATGTACAAATTATTAAATAAAAAAATAATTTTATTCATACATTTTTAATTTTGTAATGGATTATTTTAGTTAAAAAGCTATTTACAAAAAATCTCGGATAATACTTTTCAAAGTACAGGGAAAGCGCTTTTAAAAGTACTTTGCCACTACTAAATGGTGTTATCATTTAGCATCTTAGCAAGTACTAAAAACTCAAAAAAAAGGTACTTTGCCAGTATTAATACCACCTTATTAGGTACTTTGCCAGATCTGGCCCGTATGTATTTTTCTGCCTGGGTAATCACATTGTACCTCAACATACAACGGTTAAGTACCTCGGAATTCATCTGGATCGTCGTCTTACGTGGAAAGACCATATAGATGCAAAATTAACCCAAATGAAATCGAAAACTATTGCAGTTAATTGGCTAATTGGGAGAAACTCGAAACTTAAGTTAGACTGTAAACTATTGATCTACAGCTCGATTATAAAACCTATATGGTGCTATGGTATTCAGTTATGGGGCACTGCCTCTGTGGGCGTACGGACATAGCGCCCAAGTGCATATCGCCCAATTTAAAAAAGTCATTCCACCCAAAAAAAATGTGTGTTAGTTGTTGTTGCAAAATTTTTTGGACGATATGGCCATTATTTTTGGGTATTTTAACAATTTTCTTTAAATTTATATAAATTATCAAAAATGTCATATTTCCCAAATATCAAAATGTTATATTTATAAAATGTCATAGCACCCAAAAAAATAATTATAAAACTCACCAAATTTTTTTTTTTTTAACACAATATTTTAAAGTTTTAATGCGTAGCCGGCCTTCGGCCGGGCTTAGGGATTACAAAATCCATGCATTAAACCCACCCTCTCCGCAAAGTAAAGTTTTCTAGGGTAGCAGTCCTTTACGCTACCAAATTTGTTATGCCTCAAAAAGGCTTGATAACCAAAATAGCTTTGGTTTGCAGAGAGGGTGGGTTTAATGCATGGAGTATGTAATCCCTAAGCCCGGCCGAAGGCCGGCTACGCAGAAAACCTTTATTACAATAAAACAAATCATAGAAGTCGTAATTTCGACATTTCGCCCAAAAAAAATATTTTGGATTTTTTGACGATTTTGTTTTGGGAGAAATAACATTTTAAGACCTATCATTTTGGGCTACACAGAAAAAAATATCGTAAAATCAAAAGTAACCAAACAAATTGTTAGCAACTAAATACTAGTTCAACAATGTTTTTAATTGTATCAACAATGTATATTGTTAATGTGACAAAAATTTATTTTTATTTTTTTAATAACACAGACACTTTATAAACTCATTTAATCAAGCAAAGATTTATGTGAGGATAGCACGGTGGTAGTGTGCCAGACTCTAATCATGAAGGTTGCGGGTTCGCTGCCAGTTGGCGGAACACTTGTTTTTTTTTTTAATTTGTGATTATTTTTTTGTTATTCTATTTAAAATTTTTTAAACATGTGTGAGGCCACATTATTATTTATTTTTAAATATAATGCCACATTTTTTATTATTGTAAAAACAGAAAAGAGTACACATTGATTCTACAGATACTTTATGTACACATTTAGGCAACTATAAATATATATGAGGAATAGCACGGTGGTAGTGTGCTAGACTTGTAGCACGAAAGTTACGGGTTCGATGCCAGGTGCCGGCGGATTATTTTTTTTTTAGATATATTTTTTTTTTCTTATTTTAGATTTTTTTATCATTCTTTTTTTAGTTTTTTTTTAATATGCTGTTTAGTCAAGTACAAATATATATGAGGATAGCGCGGTGGTAGTGTACCTGACGAGTGGCATTAACGTTGCGGGTTCGATGCCAGTTGTCGGTGGATGATTTTTTTTTTATATTTATTTTTTTTTGTTTATTTATTTCTATTTTTAGATTATTCTATTTTTAGATTTATTTTTTTAAAAAGTTTACAAAAGTCATTGTTGTATTGACAATATCCAATGTAGGCTCACTTTCAATTAAATGTTTAATTGTATTAACAATAAAATTAATTGAATTGACAACTTTTTTTTTTCTGTGTATATGTCGCAGCGTGGGCGATATGTCATTTACGGTTTTGGGCGATAAGACCTTGGGCGCTATGTCCGTACGCCGCCTCTGTGTCTAATGTGGAAAAAATACAAAGAAAACAGAACAACATTTTGCGAATGATTACTGATGCCCTCTGGTATGTTAGAAACTTGAACATACACAGAGATCTAAATGTTTCCCTTGTTAAAGATGAAATTGTGAAACATACCCAAAACTACTTACGAAACTGGAATCACATCCAAACAATTTAGCACGCAATCTACTGAATAATCGTGGTCACCAACGACTTAGAAGGAGGGCCACTGCTGACTTGGCACACTAAAGTGAAGGATGATGCTTTTGAAAACATTGGATAATTTATGAGCAAATGAAATTTTGTCTGGCACTGGCTGGACTTAATCTTAGGTTATATTAGTTTTAAGATTTGAATACTTATTGTTAGTTCACATAATTTTAGTGAAGATTCAATAAAGTAAATGAATGAGAAAAAAAAAATATGACCCATTTTTTTGCTATAAGAAGTTCGAGGTCCTTCACTAAAACCCGGAGAAAATTTAATGCAAAGAGCAAATAAATTATGCTTTTTGCATTAAATCCACAACCACATCCCCCCTTGCAAAAATGCCCCTATTTTTTTTTATGTTGGAGGGTCCAAAAGATTCGATAAAGCCAATTTTAACACTCTCAATTGTTTTAGCTTTTTTCGTGACAAAATTTAAAGTGTGGCCAAATTTATTGGTCCTTCCCCACCTTCAAGTATACCAATCGACTCAGAATCACTTTCTCAGACGATTTAGCGATGTCCGTCTGTCCATGTAAGCGTTGTGAGCACGATACAGGTCGCATTTATACCGTCCAACAGGCAATACTAAACATGATCCGGATGATATACGTCTAAAAGTAGAGATCAAATGGAGTAAAACTTCATTTTTCAAAGTTTTTATGAATACATTTTGTAAAATATTTTTAAAATATTTATACTTGACCTAAGATGATACTGGTGACCGCAAATGAAACAGGAGGATCTTCCCTAATGTTTCCATTTTTCTATTTTGCCTTAGCAGGATAAAAGGATGTGAATAAAGTCATTTGAAAACTTTACCTAAATATTTTGTTGAAAATTTTGAATGATATTGAAGGATACATGTTTGAAAGGACGTAGCTTACCTACTTTTTTCTGATATGTAAAAATAAGGAAAAAAAAAAATTAGAGGAGATCCTCCCCCTTTTTCATTTGCTACCGCTAGCGGCATCCTAGAACAATTACAAATATTAAACAAATAATTCTGATTTATTTTTATTAAAAAATAAAAATTGTTTTATTCGACCTTTTAAATATTATATTTTGAGGATGTTTATTCTGGCTCGAGGTCATTATTTTCTTTACTAATTAAAACCATGATATTCTCATACCATAATCACAGACTAAATACAAACTCGACAGTAGAGTTTTATAAGAAAAAATGGGGAAAAACTAATCGATTTTAGAAGAAAACACAGCGGGTTTTAGTCCGTTTTACGCTAACATGGCAACACTTTCTACGACTTAGGAGTGAGTGAAACAACAAAAACCGATCTGGCATCCATTTTCTTATGACGCGTTATATTAGTTTTCTCTTTCTAACCTAATTCGTAGAATAATTTGAAAATATTAACCATATGGTTAAAGAATACTTTTTTGACACCTGTCACTTATGTCGAGTCTGTATTAGTCTGTGCCATAATTTTCAAGAAAATTATATATTTGTTTTAAATTTATTTATGTTGGTCACTTTTGCAAGACTTAATCGACACGTGTTTCGGAATTTGTCAGATTCCATTGTCAAGATTATTTAGCAAAAATAGAAAAACGGACTACTTATATTTCATTTGAAACAACATACTTTTTCAGTTATTTTTAAATGTTAATAAATGACTAGACATTCCGTAAAAACAAATTGTATTTCAGTTATTTTATCTGTTTACAATTTTTTATTTTGTGGAGTAAAAATTTTTTTTTTGAATAACAAACTACAAAAACCGTAATTCTGTAAAATTATACGGTATAATCGTCACAAATAATTTAACTGGTAAAAATATTTTTCCGTAAATTTGTTAGTTTATTTTTTTAACAACTGTATAAATCATTCGATATTTAAGTTTCCTTGAAAAATAAACGACAAAATGTTTAAAACAACTTTAACTAAAAACCTTTTGAATAACCGTAAATTGTTACTGTAAAACTTTTCTGGGTGTATGAAAAACTGTAAATGCAGTTTTACTACAATTATTCAACGTCTTTTTGCATTTTTGTCAAACGGTGTTGTCAAAAGATTTTTAAAAAAATTAAAATTTAAGCTTCATTTCGCCCTAGGACGATGCCTATTAAAAATGGAAAAAAGTGGTCCATATTTATACCTAGCCCCCGTTTGTATGGGGGCTTTATAATGTGGCTCAAATGACTCTAACAACCGTATTATCGAAACTCCTTTTGCATTCAGAAATCATCATTCCAATTTTTAAAGTAATCGGTTCAGTTCTTCTTGTAGTCCCCATTCAAACCACCCTCCCAATATTCACATAAATCTCTCAAAATTCATGAAAATTGGAAATATTTGATCAACATTTTTTTAGTAGGTGTTAAACCTGTACTTTGGTGGCCTGATATAATTAGACCATTTTTAGATTTAGATGCATATAAAAATTTCTCCCGATATTCAGCGAAATCGGCATATTCGCAACAAAATTAACTCCCAAATGAAATAAGTCCCAATGAAATAATTCCCAATAAAATAAGTTCCAAGAAAAATGAATTAACTCCACACTTTAAAAAATGAAATAACTCCCAAAGAAAAAATGAAATATGTCCCAATATTTGGGAGTTATTTAAAATTTCAAATAATAACTCCAAAAAAAAATGAAATAATTCCCAATGAAATAAGTGTTTGGCACATGAAATAAGTTCCTATTACAGAAATTATGTCTACATGTTCATAGTAGTCCAAAAATTTTGAAAACAATATCGTCACCTAAAATGCAACGCGCTAACTAACAAAAAATTAAAAATCGGTATATTGATTGATTCTTGTGTATTTTATTACACATTAGGGTCACATTATAAAAATTAGCGATTTTATAGCCCAAAATTAAAAACATGTGAATTGCGAAATCTCCAATGAACGTAACTACATAGAAATATTGTTCTCGATTCTCGAATACGATTTTACCATTCACCTTTTTCTTTTAAATTTCCCGAGTAAAAATTTGTATATGATGCAATATATAATGATATGTAACACAATATATATTTATACGCAATTTGATCCGAATAATGGTGGATGTTTTTGCATTAAAAAAGATCAACTTGTATAAAATATGATCTGATTTCATCCGAGTTTTGACCAGACATTGCCATATATTGGTGGATCTAATTAGATTTAATTGCATAAAAACATATAAAATCCTGGTGTTTTTTGGTGTGGGTTGAGATACACCACAGGTCAACGATACATTCACCAAACATTTAATTTTCTAAAACAAAATAATGTTTGGGTACGCTTCGAACCAGATAGGTGATATACATAACCCTTAGAAACATTTTAAAAAGTTTCTTATACTTTGCCTAAAAAACTTAGACAATTTTTGGTTAATTGTAAACATATATAGGTTTATATGGAACAGAATGAGAAATATATAATTTTATATTAAATTATACAGAAAAACAAATTTTGTATTGACCCTCATATAATTAAATATAATTATATCAACCGTACGCATTTTAATCCGAATCATTATTAAATTATATATAACTACATATGACTGCATTTAAAAAATTTAGAAAATAGCTCACGGAATATATGATCATATATGATCCGTTAGGTTTGTATCAAGTTATATATTGTTATATATGTTTATTTTTACTCGGGTTGATATTCTTTCGAATTTAAAGACCTTAAATTTTTTTCTTGTAACAATTCAAGATCTAGTTAATATCTTTAATATTTACAAGAACAAATTTTAAACTCTTAAAATTCGAAAGAATATTAAATTTTAAAAAATAAGGTGAATGGTGAAATCGTATTCGAGAATCGAGCACATTGTTTTTTTTTTAACACAAAATTTTAAAGTTTTTATGAGTTGCCGGCCTTTGGCCGAGCTTAGGAATTACAAAAACCATGCATTAAACCCACCCTCTCCGCAAAGTAAAGTTTTTTAGGGTAGCAGGCCTTTACGCTATCAAATTTGTTACGCCTTTAAAAGGCCCGATATCCAAAATAGCATTGGTTTGCAGAGAGGGTGGGTTTAATGCATGGAGTATGTAATCCCTAAGCCCGGCCGAAGGACGGCTACGCAGAAAACCTTTATTACAAAAAAAATCATAGAAGTCGTAATTTCGACATTTCGTCCAAAAAAATGTTTTGGATTTTTTGACAATTTTGTTTTAAGAGAAATAAAATTTTTGGCTATATGTCGCAGCTTGGGCGATATAACATTTACGGTTTTGGGCGATATGACGTTGGGCGCTATGTCCGTCCTCCATATATTGTTTTCAATTAAAATGAAATAAGTCCCACCATTGATGAAATAATTCCCAATGCTTAAAAAGAAATGAAATAACTCCCAAAACAATTTTTTGTTGGGGTTTTTTTTTTCATTTGCACTCAAAATAATTACTCTGTTAAATACTCTGTAAAGTGACTGTAATCTCAATTCAACAGATATTTGACAAAGTTAACTGCTAAAATACAGATTTTTTTTCTGAGCGAAAAACAAAATTTTATCTGTAGTTTATCTTTTTACTTTGTAATCTTTATTTTGCAGAAAATAAACAGAGTTTTTTGTTAAAATATCGATTTTAGAAAAATATTTGTTTTTTCTGGTAACCAAAATACTAAATTTCATCTGTAATTTTACTTATTGCTTTGTAATTCAGTTATCAAATAAAAACTTCCAATTATTGCAATTCCTCTTTAAAAGGCGTCTTAAATTACAATAAAAGCTGGTAAATTTTACGAAGATGTCGTGTAAAATTGGAGGTACTTGTAAAAAACTCGTAATCTTCACAAAAATAAAAAAAGAAAATTAACAATTTGGAAGCATTAAGGTGGGAAAATTTACACAATGGCATTTGCCAATTGTCAACACTACTGAGAATGAGAAGTTGATTAGAAATCAAAAAGTGACCGGTGTGTAAAAGCCATATCAACCGCGTTAAAAAATATATAGGAAACTCAAGACATTCTTAAACGATTTCCTTTTAATTTTGTAAAAGTGTTTATTAGAATGTCCCCGCACAAATGTGGCACTGAAAATGAGAAGTATAAGAAAAAAACGTGAGAATATCTAGCGAGTTTATAAATAATTTCTACAAAATTAAACATTCGCGTGCGAAACATTTAAGCGGGCTCATTCAAATGATGGCAATTTCCTTTATTTTGTGTCAAGTTATTACTTATCCATGGTTCTTGCACATTACTGTCGAAGAATATGAATTCTTATAGTTGCCACTTACAATTATAAAGTGAATTTAAACAAGAAATTAAAATATAACGTTTTGCGTGCGCACCATTAAAGTGGGAAACGCATTTAATCAGGATCATTTAAATTTTTGTTTTTTCTTTAAGTTTATGAAAGTTGTAAAAGAAAACGCAATTTTGACATTTAAATAGCCCCTGCTCAAATCGTCATTATTAATTTATAAAAACATCTACCGCTTAAATGCATCACTAAATATGTGAGTTTTAATAATTTAAAATATACGTAATCGCAAGGTATAATTTTGATGGCTTGTCAGACTGTTAATGTTTTTGAAGCAGAGAAGTTCTGGAGTTCATGCACTCAAAGTTAAACAAAATTAAAAATGCCGTTGGAATGACAACTTTAAGAAGTTTTTTTATTATAAATATGTATGTTGTTATTTTTGTTCCCAATTATTTCATGTTTTAAGTTTGAGATCAAATAAATTTAACAAAAAGTTAGTAAATTTTTTTTTTGAAAAACTTCTGGTTTCATATCAACATTTTTCAGATTATTCTGTGAATTTACAGTTTTATTTTTTTATTGAAATAGTTTTACAGAGTTTTTACAAATATATGTAAATTTACAGAGTATTTCTCTGTAAAATTGTGATCCCGTTTAACTAATATTTTACTAGAAACTCTGCAATTTTACAGTTTTTTTAACTGTCCAAACCATTTTACAGAGTTTTCTTCGTAAAATAACAAAAAATCTTGCTGGTTGGAAATCTATGGTATTTTCTGCTGGATCAGCAGAGTATCTCTGTAATTTAACAGAGTGATTATTTTGAGTGTGGAAGTTATTTTCATAATGAAATAAATCCCAACAAAATTTGTGCAATAAGTCCCACTACACTGGGACTAATTTTATAAAGAAATAAGTCCGAAATCGTATGTAAAATTTTTGGGAGTTGTTTCATTTTTTTTGGGAGTTATTTCATTTGGGAGTTATTGCGCAGTGCCACAAAATTAAGCGAATTTCACTCAAATTTTGTTTGTGTGTGTTTTTTACACTAATTAAAGATCTAACGAACGATAGATCTAATCGGTTCATGCTTGGATTTGGGACCCATTTTCCGGAAAATACTAGTGTAGAGTATTATAAGGTCGTGCTTGACCGAATATAATTTTCTCACGTGAAATAATGCAAAAATCTTACTAAAGCACACTCACTTACGGATTTTTTTTTCCACTCACACTCACTCACATTCACGTGAGTAAAATTGGGTTTTAGTCAAACTCACCCGTGAATTATGTGAATCTGCTCATGTAATCAGTTCTAATACAAACTATTAATGTAAGTAATGCATACATTGTAAAAGTTTTGTCTTTCAGCCTTATAAATGTAGCCTATATTAGGGCGCTATTTGCTTATGTATGTACTAGCTTACCATCCCGGTACTTCGTTACCGGTTGTATTGAATACCGAATAATAGAAGGATCAGGATTACTCTATGATTTCAAAAAATTCCCCTAGGTAGTCTTTGTTTTATTTACTTGTGGACGTTTACGTTTTTCATAAAATAATATTTCAATGAATAATTTAAACAATACAATTTGAATAACTTCGCTGGTACGTTATCATGTGCGTTCCGGTGAAAAAAAGATATTAACAATTTTCGAGCCATTATATCAGGTTTTTGGATTTAAAGTGAACAAATATTTCAGTGAAAAAAGAAATGGAAATAAAAATAAGTTTGAGTGAAAAAACATATAGGGAGAAAAAATATGGAATAAAAAAAGTTAAATACGATAAATTTGAGTAAAAAGTATCATTCCATATTGTTCCCTGCTCTATTTCATTTCGATCCCGTTCTACTCCATTTCATTTCCAATTCCATCTCCTTTTGTTCCATGCAAGTTTCACTCCTCTCAGTATAATATGCGTTAAAGAAATAAAAATTTATATTGTCGTTATTTGATAGATATGAAAAGTACCATTTTACACCACTTTTACCAGGTACCACTTTTTATCCTAAAATTTTAAATTTTAAAATATGGCTGCTATTTCTGGGGCTTTTAGTTTAATAGTTAGATAGGTAAAAATAACCATTTGTCACCTCTTCCCTTAAAATTAAATTTTCCAAAAAAACCTTTTTTTTTGTGCTAGTTGATCCTATATTTAAAATATCAAGTTTCTGAACCATTATTTCAAGAAATATAAGAATAACCAAATTTACACTTCTTTATCCCCTTTACAATCAGTCGCGACCCTTAGAAACAGAATTTCCTAAAATAAAGCATTCAAAATTTCAGTGCCTAGGATCATTACTTCATGCAATATAAAAAGTATCAAAAAACCCTTTTTTATACCTCTAGAAACGGATTTTTTTTATAAAATACTTTAGCAGAATGTTTTTTCACCGAAGTACCCTACATTCCAAAATTCAAGCTTCTAAGGTCATTATTATAGGAAAAAAAAGTACCAAAAGTTCCGTTAGAAACGGAATTTCCAAAAAGTATTTCTTCCAGAATGTTTTTTTCTTCATCGAAAAATCCTACATTCCTACATACTTTTTATAAAAGGTACTTTTTATAAAAGGTACTTTTAATAAAAGGTACTTTTTATAAAAGGTACTTTTTATAAAAGGTACTTTTTATAAAAGGTACTTTTTATAAAAGGTACTTTTTATAAAAGGTACTTTTTATAAAAGGTACTTTTTATAAAAGGTACTTTTTATAAAAGGTACTTTTTATAAAAGGTACTTTTAATAAAAGGTACTTTTAATAAAAGGTACTTTTTATAAAAGGTACTTTTTATAAAAGGTACTTTTTATAAAAGGTACTTTTTATAAAAGGTACTTTTTATAAAAGGTACTTTTTATAAAAGGTACTTTTTATAAAAGGTACTTTTTAAAAAGACTTTTTATAAAAGGTACTTTTTATAAAAGGTACTTTTTATAAAAGGTACTTTTTATAAAAGGTACTTTTTATAAAAGGTACTTTTTATAAAAGGTACTTTTTATAAAAGGTACTTTTTATAAAAGGTACTTTTTATAAAAGGTACTTTTTATAAAAGGTACTTTTTATAAAAGGTACTTTTTATAAAAGGTACTTTTTATAAAAGGTACTTTTTATAAAAGGTACTTTTTATAAAAGGTACTTTTTATAAAAGGTACTTTTTATAAAAGGTACTTTTTATAAAAGGCACTTTTTAAAAAAAAATATTTTTTATAAACGGTACAGAATTTTCAGAAAGTACTTGTTCCAGAATTTTTTATTTCACTAAAGGATCCTACATTCTAAATTTCAAGTTTGAATGACCATTATTTTAGTAAATAAAAAAAAGTACCAAAAGTACACTTTTTTACCCATTTTACTCCCGTAGAATCTACATTGGCAAAAATTTTTTTCCCGGAAGTGAACCGAAATTGCAAATTTCAAGTTTCTAGTACCATTATGTCAGGAGATATAAAAAGTACCAAAAGTACAGTTTTTTACCCTTTTTACCCCCTTAGAATCAACACTGGCAAAAATCCAGCCTTAGTGGATCTATATTTCGGGAGGTGAACATTCAGTCCAAATTTCAAGTCTCTATGACCATTATTTCAGGAGATATAAAAAGACACAAAAGTACAGATTTTTACCCTTTTTACCCCCCTAGAACCAACATTGGCAAAAACCCAGCCTTACTGGATCTAAATTCCATAATGTAAACATACAGTCCAAATTTCAAGTCTCTATGAACATTATTTCAGGAGATATAAAAAGTACCAAAAGTACAGTTTTTTACCCTTTTTACCCCCTTAGAATCAACACTGGCAAAAATCCAGCCTTAGTGGATCTATATTTCGGGAGGTGAACATACAGTCCAAATTTCAAGTCTCTATGACCATTATTTCAGGAGATATAAAAAGTACCAAAAGTACAGTTTTTTACCCTTTTTACCCCCTTAGAATCAACGCTGGCAAAAATCCAGCCTTGGCGGTTCTATATTCCGGGAGGTGAACATGCAGTCCAAATTTCAAGTCTGTACGACCATTATTTCAGGAGATATAAAAAGTACCAAAAGTACAGTTTTTACCCTTTTTACCCCCTTAGAATCAACATTGGCAAAAATCCAGCCTTAGTGGATCTATATTCCGGGAGGTGAACCTACAGTCCAAATTTCAAGTCTCTAGCTTCAGCGGTTTGGGCTGGGCGATGATGAATCAGTCAATAAGTCAGTCAGTCAGTCAGTCAGTCAGTCAGTCAGTCACGTTACTCTTTTATATATATAGATGTTTGTGTTGTTATATTTGAGTGTACCCAGCAAACATTTAAATAAATTATTTTTTTTTATAGTTTTAAGAACACATTCAATTTTATATAATTTTGGATCATTCTAAGGGGAATTTTTGCACTTTAAAGCGAATTTTTTATGGACGATGAAGAATATTTTTAAAATAACTTAGCGTTATAAAAGGGAAAGCAATACTTTTAACAAAAAAATCAATGCTTTGCCAGTAGTATATTTTTTGTTTCGTCAGCAATTTCTGTCGGTCATTTAAAACATTTAGTTGGGTATAAATATATAAACAACTGAGTTTTACCAAAAACATACAACCCTCGATTAACACTGTAGTTGGTTTTCTAGAAAAACTAATTGTAGATTTAATGATTTTCACCATTTATCAATTGAGTTTTTCTGTTTTTAATAAATATAAAATTGAAAACACTTATAAAAGTTGCAGCGTAAATTAAGTGTTAGGTGTATACTTTAGTTACTTGTTAAAACATAACACTTAAAATTATTGACTTGAATAATTTTATACTACTACTTTTTTTGTGAGTGTGTGTGTTTGTCTATGTTCCTTTCAACTGGCAACAACTAGACGACCAAGTATTTTTCTACAACAATTAGACGTCAACTCAAAGTCAAATATAACTTTAAATATTTACTTATTTAGTTCATAGAAAAGTGCCTCAAGGGGTAAAAGTTTACTAAGTCTATAATGTATGAACACATAGACATTTTGTGTATTCTGTGTATTTTAGTATAAAGATATGAATGTATCAAAGTGTGTAAGTTGTAAATTGCCAAAGAGTATTTTTGACTTTGAAGGCTATACTTACATTTTTTCATTTTTGCATTTAAGTAGGAATGCAAATTGATTTTTAGTCTTTTTCATTATACATAAATAAACGAAATTTTATGGCTTGTAATGGATTTTGAAAATGAAAACTAAAATTTTACAAAATCTAGATTTTAGTTTCTAATTTGTGTGCTTTACACAGGGCCGCTTAAAGGTATGGTGGGACCCTGGGCACACAAGTATTTGGAGCTCCGCTGGAATGAAAAAGGCCCATGACACAAAAAAAAAAATTTTTTGGTACAAATTAAACTCATGTTATTACTTGTTTTAAGACACAGAAACTAAAAAAAGATATTTTGAGTAGGGATATTCTAGCTCGAGGTAATTTTTTTTCTTATTAAAACCATGCTATTTATGCAGAACAATTTGGTTTTAATGAGCCCTTTTCTATCTCAGAATCTGAGACTTTTCCTATACGAATAATGTCTCAGAAACTGAATCTTTTTCTATACGAAAAATGTCTTAGAATAGAGTGTATATGGGGCATTCCATGTGAAATCGGACAATTTGAAAAACTTTTTTTTTAGATTTTCCCAATTTGTTTACAGTTTTTAGTACCCTTCGAAAACTCCTTCGTGGTAAATTTTCAGATTTTTTTGATGACCCGTTCAAAAGATATCGAATTTTTAAAAATTGGTAGTTTGTTCCTTTACTCAAACTTCTTTTAATCATAACTTCTTCAATAATGGTCCAAATTTCAAATTTTTTTTTTCAAAATTTTTGTTTTTTTACGTACTTTAAAAAAAAAAATCCCAAAAAATTCTTAAAAGCGCTCTAGTATGCGATTTTTAAGTTTTAAAATTTAAATCTCAGTTTTGAAAATGTTTGTACTCTTCGATTTTTTTTAAATTTTTTTGTGTAAAACTTCTATCAATACTACAAATTTTTTGCCCAGGAAGATCGTGGGATAACGATTATTACTATTTTTTTAAATTTTTTTAAAAAATTTTATTGTAATTTTCCAATTTTAAAATCATTTCTACTGCTCCAATGGTCCGTCATAGAGGGGTCCTTTATAAGACCGACCCCCATTAATTTTTACGTCTTAACATTTCTTTGGAACAAACTAATACCTTATCTCCAATTTTTAAGGGGGCTTCCACACAAAACGACATTTTTTAAAATTTGTTCCAACCGCTTTAACTGTCCTAATACTGCCCTTCGAGCAACAAAATGTATGACCGACCCACAATATTTTTTTAGTCCAAACATTTTCTCTGAACACACCTACCCTCTATGTTTAACTGTTAAGGCGGTCCCCATACAATCTTTTTTATTTTTTGTTAATTTGTTTTATTTAATCAGGTTCTACCGGTCCAATGGTGCGTCCGAGAGGGGTCATTAGTGAGACGGACCCCCATTTATTTTTACCCTACAACATTTTTTCAAAACATACTTACGCCCTATCTCCACTCCCTAAGTAGGCTCCCATACAAAATTACATTTTTATAAAATTTGCCCCAACTGTTATTTGTATGGGAGTCTACTTAGGGAGGGGAGATAGGGCGTAGGTATGTTCTGAAAAATTGTTGCAGGGTAAAAAAAAATGGGGTTCGGTCTCACTAATGACCCCTCTCGGACGCACCATTGGACCGGTAGAACCTGATTAAATAAAACAAATTTACAAAAAATAAAAAAAATTGTATGGGGACCGCCTTAACAGTTAAAGATAGAGGGTAGGTGTGTTCAGAGAAAATGTTTGGACTAAAAAAATATTGTGAGTTGGTCATACATTTTGTTGCTCTAAGGGCACTATTAGGGCAGTTAGAGCGGTTGGAACAAATTTTAAAAAATGTTGTTTTGTGTGGGAGCCCCCTTAGAAATTGGAGATAGGGTATTAGTTTGTTCCAAAGAAATGTTAAGACATAAAAATTAATGGGGGTCGGTCTTATAAAGGACCCATCTATGACGCACCATTGGAGCAGTAGAAATGATTTTAAGATTGGAAAATTACAATAAAATTTTTTCAAAAAATTTTAAAAAATAGTAATAATCGTTATCCCACGATCCTCCTGGGCAAAAAATTTGTAGAATTGATAGAAGTTTTACACAAAAAAATTTAAAAAAAATCGAAGAGTACAAACATTTTCAAAACTGAGATTTAAATTTTAAAACTTAAAAATCGCATACTAGAGCGCTTTTAAGAATTTTTTGGGATTTTATTTTTTAAAGTACGTAAAAAAACAAAAATTTTGAAAAAAAAAATTTGAAATTGGGACCATTATTGAAGAAGTTATGATTAAAAGAAGTTTGAGTGAAGTAACAAACTACCAATTTTTAAAAATTCGATATCTTTTGAACGGGTCATCAAAAAAATCTGAAAATTTACCACGAATGAGTTTTCGAAGGGTACTAAAAACTGTAAACAAATTGGGAAAATCTAAAAAAAAAGTTTTTCAAAGTGTCCGATTTCACATGGAATGCCCCATATATAAGTTTGTCATTCCGTTGTAACTCATCGAAATATCGGTCTGGGAACCAGGGACGTATACAGACGTATCGATTTGAAAAATTTTTAAATTTAATAAAAATTTAAAAACAATAAAAAAAAAGTAATTTCTATCGAAATATCAGTAAAATATATTTAAAGACACTTAGGCTGGATTACTCAGTGCTCTGTTATAAAATAACTCTCCGTTAAATTTAACTTTTTCATTCAAATTTTTACATAAGGCTCCGTTAAATCCGCAGTTAGCAGCTAACTTTTCATTAAGTAATCCGCCCTTAATATTGATTTTATCTAATAATAATTATGTGTCAGGTCATGATAATAAATTTCTATAAAAAATTTTCAAACTATAATATTCTAAGACACTTTTTCTATATTAGAATCTTAGATATTATTTCTATAGGAAATTCTCAGATTCTGAAAAGTTTTTTCTATAGAAACATTTTTAGATTCTAATACATTTTTTGAAGCAATAAAAATATATATTTTTTTTTTAAATCTTTAAACTTGAATGTTTCGAAAATGGAACACGCTAACTTACGAATACGTAGCAGTAGGTCCACAAAAGGAGCGGTCATAATATCGAACGCGAATATAGGAAAAAAATCAATACGCTTAAAAAGTTTGGTAAGATGATTTGGAATAAGGTTATACTCTATTTAGTTTGTATATTTTGGAAAACCATTTTCTCATTTTTTGCAATTCAATGGATTTTCGAAAAAAGTGCTTAATTTTGATATTTATCGCAAATACCAATTCCAACGTAAAATTTCTGATGGTGACACTTTTAGGTTACATATTGTTTCCAAGAAACGTTTCTTAAAAAAAACTCTGAACCTGAGAATTTGACAGACATTATTTTAATCAAAAATTTAGTTTGTCAAATGAAAATTCGTAGATTCAAACATTTTTCCTGTATAAAAATTTTGAAATTCTAGAATTTGTTTATAAAAAATTTAAAGTCCTTTTTGTTTTATAATGAGAACGACAAAATCGTTAGGGGGGGGGTGCTAGTTAAAAATAAAAAGGCGATGAAAAAAAGTCTGGGAGTTGTGCCCTCCCCCCCGTTTTCAGAATCCTGGATATGTCGCTGGGAACCCATAAAGTATATTTATTCATAGCCCCCAATCGATTTTAATACATTCTAGCGATGTCCGTCTGTCCGTCAGTCTGTGGAAATGTTAAACGGAGATGACTGAAACTTCACATATTTATTGGAAATTCTCCTGAGAAGTTTGGTATTGCATTTGAGCGATATCAGTTCAAAAGTTATGAACGAAAATGTAAGGACACCTCAAAAATTTTAGTACATTCAACATAACCTAAATATACTAAATGCTTTAATTCGGCTGCTGGTTGACATATGTGAACATAATTGAACACCAAATGGTATTTAAACAAGTACTGACATATTTTTTGACAAAAAGTAAAGTAAAGTAATTTTCTTTTAAAAAAATTTTTTGCAAAAATCTTTTTGAAATTGTGGAAGGTATCACTACCTTCGCCAAGGCCGAATTTAACTTTCTTAATTGTTTCCTATTAGTCTTAGAACAGCATGAAGCAAATATCTTTGCAAATCATACACAATCTGTTAAATTACAGAAAAACTCTGCTAATTTAACAGAGTACAGCATACTTTTCTAGCTAACATCATTTCTTGGTAATTTTACTAAAATACTCTGTAAAATGATTTTGACAAAAAAACTGTTAATTTACAGAGTTTATAGTAAAATATTGGTTATACATTAAGGGTGGGATAGTGTTGTGTGAGATTTTAAGCAGCAATATTTGGAAGCGCTAGAACCGCTCATTTTGTGAGGTTGGTAAAAAAAGTGTATGAGCCAAAAAATGGGGGAGGTCGGATAGGATCTAGGGGTCGCTCATCGGGGTCAAAGTTGGGCGTAGAGGGGAAAAAATCCACAAAATGCCCCAAAACTCCCCTGGTTTTGCTCCTAGAGGGGTCAAATGTGAGACCGGCCCCCATTATTTTTTCCCCCTGAACACTTTTGCCAAACATACCTAAGCCCTATCTCCAATCCCTAAGGGGGGTCCCATACAAAGGTTCAATTTTTAAAAAATCTTGCTCCTACCGCTCTAGCTGTCCTAGAAGTCACCCTAGAGGAATCAAATGTATGACCGACCCCCCCATTTTTTTCAACCCCAATATTTTTTCAACCCCAACATTTTCTTAGAACATACCTACCCCGTATCTTCAATCCTTAGGGTGGTCCCCATACATTTTTTTTTATTTTTTCTTAAATTGTCATATTAAATCAGCTCCTACCGGTCCAATTGTGCGTCCTAGAGGGGTCATTATTAAGACCAACCCCCATTAATTTTTAGCCCCCAACACTTCTTCTGAACATACCAATTCCATATCTCCAATTCCTAAGGGGTCTCCCACACAAAACGACATTTTTGTAAATCTTGCTCCCACCGCTCTAACTATCGCAGGGGTGACCCTAGAGAAGTTAAATGTGTGACCGACCCCCAATATTTTTTCAGCCCCAACATTTTCCCCAAACAAACCTACCCTCTATTTTTAAGCCTTAAGGGTGTCCCCACACATTTTTTTTTTTTTAATTTTTTTTTTATAAAATTTGCGCCTACCGCTCCCACTGTGCCTTTTAGGGACGGGAAATACAGACTGACACCCATTAATTTTTGCCCCCTACATTTTTTCTGAACATACCTATGCCGTATTTCCACTTTGTAGGGGTGCTCCCCTGGGGAAAACTAAGTGTTTGAAACCAAATTCGGCAAAACGTCTGGACCAGGAGTGCTAATGTTTGCGCGTTTTAAAGAGCAGTGGGAAAATATAAAAGACAAACCGTACAGTCTTGGTGGAAGGAAGTGGCAGGCAACATAACAGCTCAAGTCCAAACTGACATCAAGTTGTTTTGTTGGGCTCAAATAAAAGAAAAGCAACCCAGAGACGACTACAAGGAGTTTCTTGAAATTGTTTTATTATACCTTGGCGAAAATATTCCTAATAAGCATTTTAGCCCACCAGGACCCATCAGTCATGCTTGATGGATGGCAAAAGGCATATATTGCCTAAAAAATGTTTTTGTTCCGAAAATATATCGGTTTGGCCAAAAAAGAATTAAATGCACTTCTTCATGTGACCGTTTTCATCATAACAATTTACGTAAAAGCTTGGTTTAGCGCTACCAAAGCAATAGAAGCTCCAAATAATGATTTGAATTTTTTGAAAGCGATTGCCAATTATGCTTCAATTGATAAGATTCTGTCGCAACGATTGGTCAAGAGATTCTGTAGACATCTCTGGTATATAAGTGGCGAAGATGTTGCTCTCGCACTACACGCAGAGAAAAAACATGTTTGGAACATGATCACGGAAACTATTCTATGGCTTCTACAACGATACATTGTTATAGCAATCATACTATATTCTTTTTAATGTTTGTCTAACACTATAATGCTTGCAGGGATCATGATAACATGATTACCACTCTAAAATTAAAAACATGTTTGGATGGAACAACGGTATGGTTACGAAAAATCTGACTACAAACATAGTGGCCTGACATTATGATCATAGTAATCAATATATGATCAGAAATAATAAAAATTAAAGTATACAATCATAGTATTGTCAGTTATACATATCATTTATTGTTTGTGGTTTATGATTTGTCAGTCGTCTGTGATATGTCAACAAGGTTGGTTGTTCAAATTGTTTGTACTAACAGAAGTGATATAAAAAAAAAACAAAAAAAGAAAACAAAAAAAAATTAGTGTAAACAAAACTAAATTTTTAATCCATAACAAAAGTGTTATAGAAATTTGTGAACTCCTATTTATATATGTGTAGAATATGTTTGTAAAATATGTATTAAATAAACTGTTTTTAAACATACTATGTTTATACTAATGACGCCTGTTGCAGAGATCATGTTTTGATTGTTGATGACCGAACCAACCATTGAATGTTTAAAATTGAACATACTTCGATCGCTACAATTCATACTATGATTGAGCATTTTTTTTTGTTCTTCTTTTATTCTTGGATTTTTTTTTTGCAAAACAGTTTTTTTTTATTTTAAGTAAGTGTAAGTATCTACATATTTATAAATTTTATAATTAAAAAAAAAAATAAAAAACATGACAATTTATAAAAATACGTTTTGTGTTTATTTGGCAAATACGTAAGTACCCGAGTAAAAAAGCTTTTATATAATTATATATAATTTTATAAAATTATATAAATTTTTATCAAATTATATATAATTATATATAAGTTTATTTTTAATGAAATATCATTATATCTAATTATATATAATTATATCTGCTTTATATAATTATATATAATTTTAAATACATCTATTTTGATGCGAAAAAAAAAATATTAAGATATGCATACGTTATATATTTTATACTTTACACCCACAGTATGGGGGTATACTTACTATGTCATTCCGCGTGTAACGCAACGAAATATCGATCTAGGACCCCATAAAGTATATTTATGTATATAATGGATCCATGTTCGATTTTTAGACATTCTATGAATCTCCGTCTGTCTTTATAAGACACGGTTTTGTCCAAAATAAAATAGCTAGACTCCTGAAGTTATACAAATATATCTTATGGTCAAAGGCATGTTAAGTTCGTAACTTTGAAAACGTGGTACGTTGCGCATAGGGTAAAATATATATGCGTGGTTTACGTGAAAAATTTTTTTTTATATTTTTAAGCCTATTCTCGTCTAAGCTGTAATCTCGTTTAAACTTTTATATGGCTCTGTACCTTTCTATTCAATACTATTTGCGCAAAATCTAATTTGAGCGAGATTTTAGCTAGATTGTGTTGGGAAAATAAAAAATTGTGATGGGCAGATTGTGGTATTATTTTGCAGCATCTGAAAATTTATAATGTGAGTATTTTAAGGCCGAAAAAAAACAATTCACTAATTCATATCGGTAAAATTTATCTTATGTTTTCTTCAATTTCTTTTGTTTTTAATGCGTTGCTAAATTACTAAATTTAATCAAGTATTTTTGTTCTACTTTTTCATATTTCTCTTTATTTTTCGTAATTGTTTTCAAATTTTTTAAAACATCAAAAAAAAAATTGTTTATTTTTAAACTTCAAAAAATTTTCATAAATTTTAAAAATTTTTAAACAAATGATAAAGATTGCCGTTTTTAATTAAAAAAACGCGAATTTAAAGGTAAATGTAACATATCTGAATAGAGAAATGTTAAAAATATTGTAACTGACGTAAATCTATATTTGTTACAGGTTCGCCATAAGATAAAAGAAGATGTAGTGCGTACAAATTCCAAATATTTTCTGACGAAGAGTGGCAACAATTTTTCAAAAGGGATTATAGAAGTTCATCAATACCACAATAAATTATAACACTACATACGCTACATTATTAAAAATCGTTATTTATGAAAACACGTAGGTTTTTTTAACGTTTTTATTAAATTCCCTAACACAGGTTCTAGATTAACAACTACCACTACTTCACGGAGGGTGTTGAATTTCACATTTGTGATGGTAAGCATCATTTTAACATTGGATTGCTAGCAATCTATAGTGAAGCTGTTGCTCTACCATCAATTGTATACCATCATTTTGACGTATGATAGTAGTGGTAGTTGTTAATCTAGAGACTGTGTAAGGAATAGCATTTGTTTTTTTCGGTGTAACATTAGCGAATATATTATTATTTGTATAAACTACAAAATACAGGGAGTTGTAACTTTTCAACAAATTACAAATTATAGTGTGTATAATATACAGTGTTAATACTATATTTTCTAACAATAAATATTTTTAGTTTAATAAATTCTTATTTTTATTGCATTTAATTACCAAAATAATGGAAATCTATGAAAAATTAATAATATGGGATACAATTATTTGTGGGTTGCCTCATATCTTTTTATATAAAATTTTATATTTTTTTATAAAATTATATAAAATTAGATAAAAAACTTTTTCGGATATAATTTTATAAAATTTTATCAAATTATATATAATTTGATATAATTTTATATAATTTTATAAAATTTTATCCACCAATTCCTGGATATAATTATATGTAATTTGATCAAATTATATATAATTTGATAAAATGGTTTATATCAAATTATATATAATTATATATAAACTTTTTTACTCGGGTATATAATTTTTTATTTATTAAGGTATAATCTGTTATGATTAATACATGACGTTATTATTGGCTGCAATCATAATATGATAAAATGGGTTTCAGATTATGTTTAGCTACAACCATACAGTGTGATTGGCTACAAACATAATATGTTTAAAAACGGTGTTTGGACTATGTTTGTTATAATCATACAGTATGATTGCTACAATCCCAAACATACTATTTTGCCCCTCCATTATGGTCACCACAAACATGTTTTTTTTTTTGCGTGTATTTGATCCGAACATCTCTTGTGAAATAAAACGAAAAATGTCGAATGCAATTCGTATATTTGAAGAAGAGAAAGAGGAATTGGAGGAAGAGTTATCTGACGATGAGATGGACGAATCGTCTAACGAAGACAGCGAGGAAGAAGAAGACGATGATATCGGGGAAGAAGATGCCTCAGAGGATAGCGGCGACAGTGGCAACAAGGATTGTAATCCTCCAGTACATGTTGTTGGATTCGAAGGTGTGAAAAGAATTAACATGGCATCGAAACAAGTGAATCAAGAACTCATGAAAACTGATTTAAGCCACTACGTCACACCTGAGACTCCAAAATTTTTGGCATGCTTCGGAATAACAACCATTTCATTGCTTCCGGTCCAAATACTTGGGAAAATCGTCAGGACTACCAGCGAGCGCTGCAAATATTACGTAAATTACATGTTGTCAACGACGCTGCCGAAAGAGGCGTAAAATTAATAGAAGACTATAAGAACGTGTTATGCCGTAACGAGGAGGAAAAAATAGTGTTGCTTCAGGTCGTGGTCGAAAATCGGAAACAATATCCATCACACGATAAAAATAAATTAATTTGATTTATAGTTATATTATTTATAATTTTTTATTATTTTCAAGTTAAAAAAAATATTTTTTTACGCTTAACAAAAGTTGCTATTAAATTACAAATTAAAGACCTCGGGTTTCTCGATAAAATAAATAAAAAAATTGTTGGGTAACACCTTGAAGATAGAGGGTAGGTATGTTTGAAGAAAATGTTTTGGCTAAAAAAATATATGGGCAGGTCATACATTTAAATTCTCTACATACATTACTAATTTAGTTTTCCCCAGGGGAGCACCCCTACAAAGTGGAAATACGGCGTAGGTATGTTCAGAAAAAATGTAGGGGGCAAAAATTAATGGGGGTCAGTCTGCATTTACCGTTCCTAAAAGGCAGAATGGGAGCGGTAGGCGCAGATTTTATAAAAAAAAAATTAAAAAATAAAAAAAATGTGTGGGGACACCCTTAAGACTTTAAAATAGAGGGTAGGTTTGTTTGGGGAAAATGTTGGGGCTGAAAAAATATTGGGGGTCGGTCACACATTTAACTTCTCTAGGGTCACCCCTGCGATAGTTAGAGCGGTGAGAGCAAGTTTTACAAAAATGTCATTTTGTTTGGGAGACCCCTTAGGAATTGGAGATATGGAATTGGTATGTTCAGAAGAAGTGTTGGGGGCTAAAAATTAATGGGGGTTGGTCTTGATAATGACCCCTCTAGGAGGCACCATTGGACCGGTAGGAGCTGATTTAATATGACAATTTAAGAAAAAATAAAAAAAATTGTGTGGGGACCACCCTAAGGATTGAAGATAGGGGGTAGGTATGTTCTAAGAAAATGTTGGAGTTGAAAAAATATTGGGGGTCGGTCATACATTTGATTCCCCTAGGGTGACTTCTAGGACAGCTAGAGCGGTAGGAGCAAGATTTTTTTAAAATTGAACCTTTGTATGGGACCCCCCTTAGGGATTGGAGATAGGGCTTAGGTATGTTTGACAAAAGTGTTCAGGGGGAAAAAATAATGGGGGCCGGTCTCACATTTGACCCCTCTAGGAGCAAAACCAGGGGAGTTTTGGGCCATTTTGTGGATTTTTTCCCCTCTACGCCCAACTTTGACCCCGATGAGCGACCCCTAGATCCTATCCGATCTGCCCCATTTTTTGGCCCATGCATTTTTTTTACGAACCTCACAAAATAAGCGGTTCTAGCGTGTCGAAATCGGAAACTCGTGCACTATCCCACCCCTATTATACATATGTGAAAGCTTTTTGACAGATAGAGCTCTGTAATTTTACTTTAAACTCTGTAAAATGATTTGGACAAAAAAAACTGTTAATTTACAGAGTTTCTAGTAAAATATTGGTTAAATAAACCAGCATTTAGCAAAGAAAACTATTTAAATAACGTATATTTGTAAAATGCATTTGATGCAAAAAAAATTTAGAGAAAAACCTCTGTGAATTTACAGAGTTTAGTTAAATGCATGTTATTTTGTAAAATTTTTATAAGATTTCGGAAAAAAAAAAATATAACTTTTTTTGCTACTTTTTTAGCTTTTTCTAACAAAAAAATATATACTGATAAAATTTTAATGTTTGGTAACAAAAACAAAAACTACTCAAAACAGAAAACTTTTTTGGTCATAACAAAATACGAAGTATTATGCTTAGATCTGTATGTAAGCAGAAAATTCTGTTAATTATCTGTAAAATTAAGATTACAAAGTAAAAAGTAATATAACAGAGGAAACTTTCTTTTTTTGTCACAACAATATACAAAGTATTTTCTTTAAATCTGTATTTTGACAGAAAACCCTGTCAAATATCTGTTGAATTGAGATTACAGTCATTTTACAGAGTATCTTACAGAGTTGTTATTTTGAGTGAATGGACAAAATACCTCAGAACCTCTGAATTTTTCTATTGGGAAAATGTCACAGAATCTAAACATTTTTCCTTAAGCAAATATCTCAGAAAACTTTCTAGAGGAAACTTATCTCAAATCTACACTCAAAAAAAAGTAAACTAAAATCTGGGAAAATTAACTCAATTTTGAGAAAAAGGGGGAATGATTTGGCTCCAAAGATTTTTTTTCCTTGGTTTTAGTTCATTATTTTCACAAAAATAAGGAAAACAAAGTTAATTAATTTTAAGCCAATTTTAACTAAAAAATGGGAAAAATTATATTACACTTTATTTCATTTTTTCTGTAAGTACAGATCGAGCACGGGCTCTAATTATATTTGTGTAGAAACTATAAATATTCACATATATAAAAAACAGTTTTCATTAACAAGACAAACCGACATTTAAAATCCTACTGATGATGACACTAACTGGGGTGTTTGAAACCGGTATGGGAAATACCAGAAATGTCTATAATTTTTAGAAATTCAATTTTTCTTCTGCATTTTTTCAACTTGAACCCTTATAACAAATATAATTAGAGCCCGTGCTCGATCTGTACTTATAGAAAAAATCAAATAAAATTACTGACAAAATATGTCGCCATTAGGCACGTCTCCGAAACTGAAAATGCAAATTCCTTCATTTGTGTCTGCAATTCCAGATCATGTTGGTAACCCTTGCGAAATAATGTAAGAGACAAAAAAGTTGAAAGAAAGTATGAAGTGAGGTTGAAATTGCTAGAAATAGAATTGTAGTGTTGGAAACTGTCAAAATTTATTCTGTAGAAACTATAAATATTCACATATATAAAAAACAGTTTTCATTAACAAGACAAACCGACATTTAAAATCCTACTGATGATGACACTAACTGGGGTGTTTGAAACCGGTATGGGAAATACCAGAAATGTCTATAATTTTTAGAAATTCAATTTTTCTTCTGCATTTTTTCAACTTGAACCCTTATATTACACTTTAGTTCATTCACATTTTAGAAATAGATTGGGTCTAGACCCTGGACCCATGGGTTCGGACCCCATATGTCCAGCCCCTGCTAACTCGAGACCCCGTTGGGTCCTTTAAGGGTCTCCATAGATTTTGACCCAAAACTTGTGTCCGTTTCGCTCTACCTTACTTAGTTTTTGAAATACGGTAATAAGGGGCCTGATAGGGTCTTGAGAATCTTAAAACTGGATAACTCAAAAACTATTAATCGGAGGGCTTTCGGGTATTTTTCGGAAGTGTTCTAAGAGTCAAGAGCTACAAAAATGCCGTTAGATCTTTTCTCGTGTTGGCAGTATTTACCGAGATATGGGCATTCCACGTGAAATCGGACACTTTGAAAAACTTTTTTTTTAGATTTTCCCAATTTGTTTACAGTTTTTAGTACCCTTCGAAAACTCCTTCCTGGTAAATTTTCAGATTTTTTTGATGACCCGTTCAAAAGATATCGAATTTTAAAAAATTGGTAGTTTGTTCCTTTACTCAAACTTCTTTTAATCATAACTTCTTCAATAATGGTCCAAATTTTAATTTTTTTTTTTTTTCAAAATTTTTGCTTTTTTACGTACTTTCTAAAAAAAAATCCCAAAAAATTCTTAAAAGCGCTCTAGTATGCGATTTTTAAGTTTTAAAATTTAAATCTCATTTTTGAAAATGTTTGTACTCTTCGATTTTTTGAAATTTTTTTGTGTAAAACTTCTATCAATTCTACAAATTTTTTGCTCAGGAAGATCGTGGGATAACAATTATTACTATTTTTTTAAATTTTTTGAAAAAATTTTATTGTAATTTTCCAATCTTAAAATCATTTCTACTGCTCCAATGGTGCGTCATAGAGGGGTCCTTTATAAGACCGACCCCCATTAATTTTTACGTCTTAACATTTCTTTGGAGCAAACTAATACCCTATCTCCAATTTCTAAGGAGGCTCCCACACAAAACGACATATTTTTAAATTTGTTCCAACCGCTCTAACTGCCCTAATAGTGCCCTTAGAGCAACAAAATGTATGACCGACCCACAATATTTTTTAAGTCCAAACATTTTCTCTGAACATACCTACCCTCTATCTTTAACTGTTAAGGCGGTCCCCATACAATTTTTTTTATTTTTTGTAAATTTGTTTTATTTAATCAGCTTCTACCGGTCCAATGGTGCGTCCGAGAGGGGTCACTAGTGAGACCCACCCCCATTTATATTTACCCTACAACATTTTTTCAAAACATACCTACGCCCTATCTCCACTCCCTAAGTAGGCTCCCATACAAATAACAGTTGGAGCAAATTTAATAAAAATGTAATTTTGTATGGGGGCCTACTTAGGGAGTGGAGATAGGGCGTAGGTATGTTTTGAAAAAATGTTGTGGGGTAAAAATAAATGGGGGTCGGTCTCACTAATGACCCCTCTCGGACGCACCATTGGACCGGTAGAAGCTGATTAAATAAAACAAATTTACAAAAAATAAAAAAATTGTATGGGGACCGCCTTAACAGTTAAAGATAGAGGGTAGGTGTTTTCAGAGGAAATATTTGGACTAAAAAAATATTGTGGGTCGGTCATACACTTTGTTGCTCTAAGGGTACTATTAGGGCAGTTAGAGCCGTTGGAACAAATTTTAGAAAATATCGTTTTGTGTGGGAGCCCCCTTAGAAATTGAAGATAGGGTATTAGTTTGTTCCAAAGAAATGTTAAGACGTAAAAATTAATGGGGGTCGGTCTTATAAAGGATCCCTCTATTGGAGCACTAGAAATGATTTTAAGATTGGAAAATTACAATAAAATTTTTTCAAAAAATTTTAAAAATTAGTAATAATCGTTATCCCACGATCTTCCTGGGCAAAAAATTTGTAGAATTGATAGAAGTTTTACACAAAAAAATTACAAAAAAATCGAAGAGTACAAACATTTTCAAAAATGAGATTTAAATTTTAAAACTTAAAAATCGCATACTAGAGCGCTTTTAAGAATTTTTTGGGATTTTTTTTTAGAAAGTATCTAAAAAAACAAAAATTTTGAAAAAAAAAATTGAAATTTGGACCATTATTGAAGAAGTTATGATTAAAAGAAGTTTGAGTAAAGGAACAAACTACCAATTTTTAAAAATTCGATATCTTTTGAACGGGTCATCAAAAAAATCTGAAAATTTACCACGAAGGAGTTTTCGAAGGGTACTAAAAACTGTAAACAAATTGGGAAAATCTAAATAAAAAGTTTTTCAAAGTGTCCGATTTCACATGGAATGCCCCATATATAAAATCTCGGGAATTTCAAATTTTAGATCTAAAATTAGGGTCTTGAGACCCCGACAGATATGCAGAGCTAGGCTATTCCATATTTTTCTTTGTAGTCTTTCTTTTGAAAATTTCATCCGTTTCGCTCTATCTCGCTTAGTTTTCGAGATATCGCCATTTTGAATTTTTAACTAAATTCTAAGAAGTTATTTACTAAATTCTCAGAAGTCATTAACTAAATTCTAAGAAGTACAATTCCTCAATTCAAAGAAGAGAAATACGATGATGTTTTTTTTAGTAAATTTTAACTAAACTTGAATTAAATTGTTTTTTAAGAAATATGTCTTAAAAATAAAGATACGTTTCTTAGATTTGTGGAAAATTTCTTTGGCAGTAAGAATTTTTTTCCTAACATTAAAAAATTCCATTTAAAGAAAACTATGAACTACTTATAATGTAAATGAACTAAAATTTTTTCCTCATAGTTAAGAAAATTTCTCATTTTTAAGTTAAATTTAACTAAATTTTAGGAAAATTAATGATAAATTTTCAAAGACATTTTTTCCTTAATTTTAATTATGTCTTTTTTTTCAGTGTGTGCCACAAAATTTTTTTAAGTAAAAACTACTTTTTTCCCCAAATCCAAGAGCTGGATCCGCACCTGCCTGTGCCGCAAAATGTAAATAAAGTACACACAAAAAATTATTGTCTAAAAAATTTCAATTAAATCTATTGATCAACAAAAATTAAATGAGTCAATTATTGTTTTGATCAACATTTTTGTTATTTTCTTTAACTATTAAATTACAAATTTTCAACATACAAGATTTTTTTTTGCTTCAATTTATTTGAATACATTAATTCAAAAATATACTTTTTACTACGGTTTTACTTTTTTTTATTGTCGGCAACATATTGGAAATCAAAAAATATGAATTTCTTCATAATTTTTCCAAAAGCGTGAAATTCATTTGTTAAATCAATAATTATTTTAATTGACTTTAAATAAAAAAATCAATCAAATTTTTTATCAAAATCGAAAAAATGATTAATTGAAATAAAAATCAATTAATCACCTACAATTTGATGATTGATATAACAATTTTCTTTATCGGAGGAGTTTCAATTAAAAAATTAATTGAATCCGCGTTTTTGTTGATTGACTTTCGTTTTCAATTCTTTCTGTGTAGGATTTAAAAAGATCTCAGAAACTAAAGCCATTTTTTAAAGGAAAGTTGTTACAAGTCAATGAATTTTTCTTAGGAAAACTGTGAAATTGCCACCGGAAAAGGTCTTTAAAATTAGTTAAATTAAAAAAATCTCTATTGTAATTGTAGTGTTCAAAAATTGTGGGAGTGGCTTAAACCAAAGTATTCAATCTTCTACTATTCATTTTCAGTAAATCACAGCAACAAAATTTCAAGTGATGGTTGTGCATAAAGGTCATTTTTTACAGCCAGTCGTCCAACCAGTTTTTATCCAATCAGGCAGCAACTCAAAGACAAGAACCTCTAAGCACTCTTCAATTTAGAGTCTAAACAGGTAGTCAAATGAACGGTTAGTGTGGTGATGATGATGATGGTCAAAAGTGGGAATGTGCTATAAAAAAGAAACAAAATGAAGACATTGCATACAAACTAAATCACAATTCATAAAAGATAAGAATATGTTTTTGTTCTGTTAGAGAATTTTATAAAAAAAAAAATTAATTAGAAATAATAAATTATAGGAAACGAAGGGAAACAAGCAAACCTACATGATAATAAAAAAAACCCCTTTCTGCTTGAATTAACAACAACACAACAAAAAGCAGCAGCGATCTGGTAAAAGGATAACAACTTTTGACAAATTTCCTCTTTATGATAAACATGTTAATGAGGCATACCACAATCATTCACACAGCGAACTCAAACAATATGATGCAGTCACTGACTGCCAGTAAGTCAAGTCAGTAGAATACCCTAAATGTTGTAATATGAAAAGTATTTTAATCGTATGTTATGGGAAATTATACACGAATTAAAGGAATTACACATACAATATTTGTTTTTCGGTTTGTTTTCTTAATTTGTTATTATTCTATGATTCTATGTATGTTGGAAAATTCAATAAAAAGGGTTTCGAAAAATTACCTCACATCAATTATACGTATGCATGTGCGTTAAGGGGTGATTTTTTCCTGTGTCGATCAGTGGGCATAACGAATTTTAAAATTATGCTGTTAAATGTAGATTTTTTGTTTGTTAATAAGAACAGGTTTAAACATGATTTAATATTTAAATATACACTCAAAAACAAAAGTCAAAATAAGCGCTAGAAAATCTGCTGAAAATACAACGAGTTAAAACCAAGGTTGGCAATCGAAAAGAATAACGGTATCGATATCGGTATTGGTATCGTTTTTTTTTATTTATTTCGGTATTGGTATCGGTTACGGTATTTGAGTTGAATCGGTTACGGTATTACCGATACCGAAACGTCGATACCGGTACGTACTGGTATTATCGAAAAAAATGCTAAAAATATAAAAAACGCAAAAAAACTTAAAAAAAATATTTTTTTTTTCCAATTTTAATACTAAAACACGTATTTGCGTATTTATTTTTAGCATTTTTGCTAAAATGCCCTTAAAAATGTGAAAAAAAAAATTAAAATAGCGTTTCCTTAGGGGGTCGGCGGGGTCGTTGCCGGACCACACTTACAGAAGGGGCGAGAAAACCGTAATTTTCTTATCCCCTTGATCAAAGTGCAGTACTTTGAAGTTATTCTGACATAAAAATGTTTCATTTGTTAAAGAAAAGTAAAAAAAAAATATGTAAAAAAAGTAGAAGAGTAAAATTCGACTTATTGTTAGCCGAATCCATGAATATCCACGGTGCCCTTTCAAAGTGATAGTTAGTTTTCTAACTTAAAAAAAAATGAAAAATTTTGATTAGAAATATTTTATTTTGAGTAAAAAACTTTTTTTAGTCATTTTTGAAAAAAAAATTCTACTTTTTTTTGAGTTTAAAATTTTTTTAAAGTTTTTTTTGCTTAATTGTAAAAATATTTGTAAGTGACAAAAATACTTTGTAAAATAATTTTCTGACGTTTTTCAACACGTGAACTAAAGGTGAAACCAATTTGAAATTCACGGTTTTGCTAACAATTTTTGAACCACGAAGTCCTATAAATATCAAAAAAAAAATCCTTGGGCACCCACATCGCGGATTAAATAAAAATCTCCAAAAAACTAAACTATACTAAGGGGTTCAGAAAGTTTCTTTTGAGAGTCTAAATGATTTAAAAAAAATTTCGTGAAAATCAATAATTTTCTTCTGCTCCCGCATAGCGGTTGAAGTAGGATTTTTTTTTTGGAAATTTTTACTTAATCCTCGATGTGGGTGCTTAAAGATTTTTTTGATTTTCATGAGACTTCGGGGAGGCATTTGGAGTACGATTTTTCATTTACAAAAACCAAAAAAATTACAAATTTTCTAATAATTTTTTTTTTTTTTGTAAAAAAAACATGTTTTTTAGGAAAAAACCGTTTCAATACCGGTACGTACCGGTACCGAAGGAAAAGGTTTTTGGGTACCGGTATCCGATACCAAAACTGAGTTTCGGTATTGGTACCGGTATTCAATTTAAAGGGTTTTGAAACGGATAATGGTATTGAAAAGGTATCGATTGCCAACATTGGTTAAAACCATATCAGAGATCTACTGGGACATTCTGCAACAAATTTGGCGTCATCGAGTGTATCTTGAATGGGATCAAAAAAAAAATGAAAGTACAATGAAAAAAGTAACTAAACTGAAATTAAGTAAACACTGTTATTAATTTAAGTAAACATTTTTTTTAATTTATTTCAATATAACTTAAAATACGGTGGTTTTACTTAAAACAAAGAAAATACACTTGAAGAAAGTACACTAAAAAGTTTGTAAAATTACAAGTAAAAGGTCTTGTAATTCTATTTTACTAATATTTTTGTCTTTTTACAAAAATTGTTGTATATTTAATAAAACGAAAACTACAGTTTGCTTTGTAATTTTACTATTATATGGTGGTAAATTTATTTTACAAATTTTTTAGGTAAATTTACAAAAAAGTGAATTATTTTACAAATTAAAAAAATATTACAAGGTGTTTAGTTTTTTTACACAAGAAAACTGTAATTGTACAACAAAATTTTACTTGATGTTATTTAGTCTTTCTACCAAAAAAATGTTTTATTACAAACATTTGTTTTTTTAATATCGTTTTCAGTTTTTTAACACAAAAAAATGTAATTAAACACAAAATGTTCTAAGTTCAGATTTTTTAGCGTTTTGGAGTAAAAAATTTAGTTAAAAATAATTTTTTATAAATAAAAAATTTCATGAAAAAAAATTTTGGAAATTTTTTAAGTTCCGAACACAAATATTTTTTAACTAATTGTAAGCTTTAGCAAGAAAATTGAATTTTTACACCATTTTTTGGTAATTTGCGTTAAGTAAAATACCACAATTTTTATGTGTTTCTACTATATAATTGTTCTAGTTTTTTTTTTGTACTTTTACAATTTTTTGGTAATTTTACCATATTTTTTTTGGGTAATTTTTTTTTTTAATTTGGCACATAAAATGTCAAAAGGCTGCCAATTATGAAAAATTAAGTTTTTCTTATTTTAACAGGAACTTAAACATCCAATCTACAATATCCAAAAAAAAATTTCCGATTTTTTAAAAATGCTTGCGAAAATAATTAAAAATTCCAAAAAAAAATGTTATTTTTTGACTAGTTTTTCTTGAAAATATAAGAAATTTCTTGTGTAGCCTCCTCCACAATTCTCATATGTTCTACTTAAGAAAATCGATATGCCGAAAAAAAAATAAAAAAGTGCAGTGTTATACTCTAAAAAGTTTGTTAAAAGTGTTTAAGTGAAAAAAAAAATCATTTCAGGTTGTTAAAGTGCTACTCCAGCTGCCGAAGAAGGAAAAATAAGATGCACCAATGGAAAAAACCTTTAAATTTACAAAACCAATATGTAAATATACTAAATTTTTTGTAAATTTACAAAACAAATATGAAAGTTTAGAAAACAAAATTGTATACTTACAGAAAAAGTTGTAATTTTACAAAAATGAAGTAGAAAATGCAAAAACAATATTGTAAATTTACAAATTATTTGGTTTTTACGGCAAAAAAAATAAGATAAAAATGGTATATTTACAATAAAAACTGTAAATTTACCACTTTTTGTTTTAAATATACATGTTTTTGCCATAAAAAACAGTAGTTTAACCAAACAATTTGTATACCCTCCACTCTGGTGATAGAGGGTATGGGTGAAATCAAAAAATGTCAGTGTTTTTGAGCCAAAATTGTACAAACAAAAAATTTTAATTTTTGGTAAATTTTTTTATTAAAATCGATATGTTACATCACTACTAATATAACTATAAAAGATCTCTTCTACAAACTGTTTCAAACAAATTTTATCGACATTTTTATGATTTTTTTGGTGACGGAGTTTACATTCACCTTAGAAAAATACATTAAATTTTTTGAATTTTCTTTGAAAACATTTTATTGTAATTTAAAACACTTATTTATGTAATTGCTAACAATTTTTGTAATTAGGATTTTTTTCTGGTTTTTGTTATTAAAGATTTTACAATTTTAAAAGTAATAAATTTTCAAGCTCGAGGTCTTAGTTGTTTAAATGTTTTTTTATTTATTTAAAATCTTCCGATATTTCGCAATTCTTTGAATTGCATCTTCAGGGACGGTCTAATGTATGACAGAAATACAAAAAATAATAATAAGAAAAACAATATAAGCAAGAGAACAATATAAATCAAAACATCAATACCACACAATAATTACAAAAAACTCAAAACATTAATAACAATAACAACAACTTACTTAAATTTGTAAATAAAATCACATAAAAATTCGACTATGTAATGTAGTGTTCACTACCATCGTCCTTATTGCACTAAGAGCTTAAATTAAAAAAAATACTTTTAACATTTATTAAAAGAAGGTCGAATAAAAACAAAATTTATTGATTTTACAATTATTTTTTATTTTAATAGGATTTTTCTAAGGAAATGTAAAATAAATTTATTATTATTTCTGTTAAAATAAGTTTTTTTACTTTTTTGAATGACTAGTGTTAATATTTGCGTCGGTTTTAACAACTTCATAACGTTTTTTATGCAATCTGCAAAAAAAAAAAAAAGTTGACGGAGTTTACAGAGACGGAGTTTACATTTCGTCACTTTTTGCCCTTTTTTTCGAAAACTATTTGTCGGGAATTGGTTTCCGAAAAAAAATCATTAGATGTCAACTAGATACGTCAAAATATGACGATATTTCAGATGCACGCTAAGTAGTTTTGTTGTAAACGTGGAGACGGAGTTTACAGCATCTTTCGATTTTTCATTTATGATTTAGCTTTTCATACAGAGAAATTAATATGCAGGGAGCAAACTTGAAACCAATGATGCAAAATGATACTTTATAGCCTCGCGTTTAATAAATGGGGCAATAACCTGTTACTTTTCTAAACACAATACGTCAAAAACAACAAAATTGTCAGGTTCCATAATGTCTAAAAAAGTGTCGAAAAATCGTTACACAATTGAAGCCGTGTTTGTATGGGTAAAAGAGATAGTTATGACTATACAAAAATATTTTTTAAGAACGTCAACATGCCCTCTTTAAAAATGTAGTCAATTATTAAGAGTTTGGGTTATTGGTTTTTAAGATATAACCGGTTAAAGTTTAAAAATTGAAAATGTTACTGGAGACGGAGTTTACATTTGGCCTACAAAAATGAAAATAACTTGTTTAAAATAGCTTACTAGTATCCGGATTGTTGTTAGTTATGTAGAACGCCAATCTATGCGACGTTGTACATTAAAAAATATGCGAATACTTTAACCCATGTATGAGATATTACACGATTACATGGTTTGGTTGACATTTTTTGATTTCACCCGTATATATAAGTTTGTCATTCCGTAAGTAACACATTGAAATATTGGTTTAGGACCCCACAAAGTATATATATTCATGATTCGATTTTAAGTCGATCTAGCGATGTCCGTCTGTCTGTCTGTTCGTCTGTCTGTTGAAATCACGTTTTTGGCAATAATCCGGAACCGATTTAAACGCTTGGGGTACCAAAAGTTGCGTAATTCTCCTAGATAGAAACTGATGTTTTTTTTAAATCGGTAAAGTATTTTAAAAGTTATGAGTGAAAATGTAAAGGTACCTCTAAAATTATGGTGAATTTTACACAAAAAATGCTATAACTTGACACCTGTTGAATGAATGTGAACGAAACTTGGAATTTGATGTAATTTTATCATTCCTAACACTCACAAAAAATTTGTGCGGAACCGCACAATGGGGCGAGGCACCAGAAATTTAACCCAAAATTTTAAAATGATTTATCTTGGCTCATGGTTGACATATTCAAATAAAATTTTAAAAAGGTTCATATTTTTTTGTTCTCAACGTTTTTCTGGTTATTTTGGTACCAATTATGGCAAAATCGGTGCAGGGGTTAAGAAGCTATGAATAATTGAAATGAGTTTCAATATAAACTTCCACAGTATGGCGTGGTAGAGCGCCATTTTGTAGTTGTTGGCGTTATATTTGGCTTGTTAGTTGTTATTTGTATCAATAGAAGTAAAAAATACGTAGTATGTGTACATACACGTGGTTGCTTTTATATAATTTTCTTAATTTTTATATAATTTTCATACATATTTATAAAATATATTTTTTTTTTTAATATTTACATTGCACTATGGTTCCGATCATCACTTTTCTTGGCCAAAATTACAAAAATAGAAAAATTTTTGGTTTGAAATATGTTTTGTGTTAAAAATTGTTATATTTTTTTTGTTTTCCATATAAAATATTAAAAGAATTTTTTTGTATTTAAACTCAAAAAATAATTGAAAAAATTTAAAAAAATATGTTTTTTTATGTTTAGCTAAATTTGTTTTTGAACGGTAAATCTATGTATATAAAAATGGATGTGTGTATGTATGTGGGTATGTATGTATGTTCCGTATGGACTCGAAAACTGCTGGACCAATATTGATGAAATTTTCAGGGAATATTCAGATTAGCCTGGCGAGTAACACTGTCAAGTCAGATTTTTGATTTTCAGTCTGTGGGCGGAGGGGCGTGGCAAAATCAAATTTTTACATTCTACCACTAATGACATCTTTATATAAAAAATGGATGGACCGATTGTGATGAAATTTTCACCACAGATAGTACTAACCGAGTACTAACTTCATATATGCCAAATTAGAGCGTGATCGGACAAATGGGCGTCAAATGCCATGCTTTTTTGCCTGTGGGCGGAGGGGTGGTCAAAATCGAATTTTTACATTGCACCACTAATGACATCTATATATGAAAAACGGATTGACCGATTTTGATGAAATGTAAACCAACGATAGTACTAACATAGTACTAACTATGTGTCAAATTGCGTGATCGGACAAATGGGCGTAAAATGCCATGACCCTTTGTATTGAATTGAATTTTATTTCTGCATGCTCCGCAATAACGAAAACTGTTGATTCGATTTTAATTAAATTTTCAGCACTGATAGTGTTAACCGAGTGCGGAACTATAGGCCATGTTATACTACGATTGGAAAAAGGGGCGTAAAATGCCACGTCCCTTTGTACTATAATGGATGTTGTCTGCCTGTTTCACAATCACCCAAAAACAGCTGAACCGATTCTCTTGACATTTTCACAACATACAGTGCTAACCAAGTGCACATGAGTCATTCCATGTCAAACCGTACGATTTTTGCTAAAAATTGACTTTGATGTCTCCGATGTCTTTCAAAATTTGAGAACGAAGTCTTCATTAAAAAATATTTTACACGTGTTTCGGGAAAAAATTAAAATTTTTTTTTTAAAAAGTTATTTGCATTTGAAAATCGTCAAAATCGTAAAAAATCTTTCGACATGACAACATTTAAACTAATGTTTTTATAAAACTAGTGAATGGATTTTGAAGTTCAATACCTTATTTTAAAGGTATTTGAACCTTCTTTTTTAAAAAAATATTATTTTTAATAAATAAATTTTTTTTTATTATTAAAATTTGGTTTTTTTACTTAATTTCTGTTTTCCACAATCTTCGAACAAGTCGAAAAATCTGAAAAAAAATATTTTCTTAAAGGTTAATATATTCTTAACATTCCCTCAAAATTTCAGAGTGGAGGTCGAATGGATTCTATTTTTTTACGATTTTTTTCCATTGCAGCACCACAAAAAAATTACATTTTGTATATAAACATTTTATTTTCAAGCATGTTAACGAAAATGTCAACGCATGTATGTATGTGTGTATGTATTCAAAAACACACGCTAACATATTCATGTTGTTCTTGAGCATTATTTGTTGTTTTGCTTTTTATATGTGTCGTTAGATTTTTTTTAAAATTGCATTTTGCGTAACGAAAATATCAATGCATGTATGTATGCAAAACATAGAAAAGATTAGAAGGTACGCAGTGTTGTATTTGATGTATTTTCCAATATGGTGGCAAAATGCTTGTTCTTCCTCATCTCACACGTATTTAATATCAAATTAGATTCTTTGTTTATAAAAAATGGAATTTGTCTTTCATTTAATTAAATTTATTATTTATTTTGCTTTATTCAACGTTTTTTTAAAGATAATACGCACTATTGATAGTTTAAAAACTTTTTTTCTCTTTTGTTGTTTGCTTTGTTGTTGTTCTCCTTTATGTTGCATTGTTTTTATTAAACGTCAAAAGTTACATAATGTGCTGTCACTAATACTTATTCAAGCGAAATACGACTCTGTTACACTTCTATTTTTTTCTATGATGCAAAAACACAAGCTAACAAATTCATATTGTTCTGGAGATTTGTTTGTTTTGCTTTTTCTATTTTGCCGTTAGAATTTTTTTGTATGTTCTATTTTAAAAAAAGAGGATTTCGCTATAAAAGCAGAGTGGCACTTCTTTGCAACTTCGCACGGAAAGGGCCCTTGCGATGGGCTTGGAGGCACAATTAAAAGATTAGCAGCCCGAGCCAGTTTGACCAATATTGCACAGTGTGTCCTTTGTATGGAAAAGGCGCGCATCGAAGTTTTTTCATTATAACATTTGAACGGATTGCGCTATTTCTAAAATTTTTACAGTTTTGGAAACTAGAAACTTAGAGCTATTTTTGGATGTCGTTTCAAAGATGTACTGTCAATACCCTACCTTAAACGGGAAGGTAAACTTGGTTAACTAACCAACAAAAAAAAAAGTTAAAAAAAATTCGATTTCCTCGAAAATTATACTTTATACCACCGAATTTTTGTGATGTGCATTACAACTATATGGTTAAACCATAAAATCGGAATTCACGACCAGCTTTTTGAAGAATATATTACAAATAGTCAAGAAAAAAATCAAACTACTTACGATTTATAAATAACTATTTTATTATTCAATGTAGATCTCTTTAAAATATTTTTAAGAGGGATTATTTATCTGCACACAAATAATACACCCTACATTTAAAGAACCGGCAATTAAAACTTGTTTGCCTTCAGGAAACTCATTTAATACAAACAAAAATAAAACAAATTAACCAATAAAAATTGAATTATGAAAAAAAGAAGAAAGTTCAATATAGATAACAAAATTAAATTATTTACTCCATCTCTAGCTAGAGTTGTCAAAACCGATTTCCGAAGTATTCGAAAAATCGATTTTTTTCTATTTTTCCGGTTTTTTAAAACCGGTTTTTTAAAAAAGGTCGGTTTTCGAAGTATTCGAGAAACCGATTTTTTGGTCTCGAATAATCGACTTCGTTATTTTGCATTCAATGCAATTTTTTAGTAAACATCTCTAAGTTGAGAAATCGGATGTCCCCAGATCATTTGAAATGTTCACTCACACTCACGAAACTTTTTATACAAAAAAAAAAAAAAACTTTTAAAAATTAAGATTTCAAAAATGTAGGAAAATAAACTGCTAATGTGCCAATCTCCATTCTGAAGTACAGCTGCGGTCAAAAAAATAGCACCAGGATAAAACAGAATTTTCTTCGTTGGTTTCTTTTTAACAATTTCAACTTATGTCACTGATAACGTGTCATAAGATACTTACAAGAGTGTGAAACAATATTACATAAGAAAAGGCTAATTTGGTTTTTTATTTTATTAAAAATTTTCAGAGTTTTTAAAAAAACTTAAAAAAGACTCAGTCAAAAAAATAGCACCACAGTACTTTTTGTATTAAAATTAAATTCTTAAATTTGAAAAACGAATGGATTATGAATTCATCACTGTTGTAATATCTTTAAATATTAAAAAAAAAATTGTCGAGTACTCATTGTTGACAATTACCTCTGTACAACGTTTTTGTACCGAATTCGCGAGATTTTTGGATCTTTAGTTCGAAATTCAGTTCCAGAGTTGCTGAACAGCCACCCAAAGAGCTTTATTACAAGTTGGTTGTATTCGAGAGACTCCCTTCTCTATATCTGTCCATCAACTATCGATTTGGTCTAGATCTGGGGACTGACCAGGCCATTCCATCACGTTTGCTTTATTGTCCAGACCCAATTTTTTGCCAATTTCCCGTCATGTTTTGGGTAATTGACGTGCTAAAAGACCTAAATTAGTGGCATTTGCTTAGAAACTTATTGCAACATTACTTTCTGGAGGATATAAACGTTAAGTGTATATCCACGGTTGTCCTAGTCCAATATGTGAGCCATGGTCCAATATATGAACACCACTCCACAGTAAGAAAATAACCCCCAACCCATAAGCACCATTTAAAGTTATTTTTATTTTGAATTTTGGATTGAAATCGGCGTTTTAGGGTCTTCTGACATAGGTAAGCGATCCCATGTCTCAAAATAAAACAACATTGGATTCATTTGCCCATAGATCATTGATCACTTTTAAGCTGGTCATTCTGAGTTACTGGTAGCAAACTTCAAAGGACTTGCAGCATGCTTAAGTGAGAGTAGGCGCACTTTTCTGAATCTACAAGCGTTAATGTTGTTGTTTTGTAATCTTTGACGAACATTTTCGCCATTTGCTGTCTTTTTTTAGCTGTGGAGCTGCCGCAAATGGGTCTTTCTTCCATTGTCTTTACAAACACCTAACCACTATTGGTGACAAACGTCGCATGTGACTAAGTTTTTCAAGCACTTAAGTTAATTTTGTTGAATTTCCAATCATTTAATAAGCGCATCCAACCAATTTTCCTTTTTCGGAATATGGTTTATGTTCAGAAATCATATTTTTTACAAAAGAACGTTTTTGAGGAGTGTAATTCTTTCCACGTCATATTTTTACGAAAATAAATATGAAATTTTGTAATGAATTAAATTTTTTTATAAATAAAAACTATCTTCCTTTAGTATTTAACACTTTTATTTTAATAATTAAAATATTATTAATTTTTTTAAAGAAATTTTGTAAATTGGTGCTATTTTATTGACTGCACTGATTCTGAGTTTTTTTAAAATATCGATCATTAAAAAAGAACCGTTCACAATTTTTGGAAAAAGTAAAAACATTTAAGGGGTTTAGACTTAGTATAAGAGTATTGCATATTTACTCTAAACGAATACGCACATAATATTTTGTTTTAATTGAATGAATAGAGATTTTGTCATTGGTGCTATTTTTTTGACCGGCACTGTATGTACAAATAGCTTGTTTTGCTTTCCTTTTTTATTGTTTTGTTTTACTTTTTTATCAAATTAATAATTAAAAACAAAAACCGAAAAACCGATTATTCGAAACCTGTTTTTAGTTACAAAACCGAAAAACCGATTTTTTTAAAAGGCGGTTTTTCTAAGTATTCGAAAATTGGTTTTTGAAATTGACGAATATTTGACAACTCTAATCTCTAGCAATTCCAACACTTCCGGTGGATAATTCGTTTTTGTTTTTGGATTTAGTTCGTTATTTCGTTTTATTGACATTTTTGGGTCACTTTGAATCATAAACATATGAAAAATATCCTCCAGATTGTGAAAAATGGATTCTGTGTACATTAGAGATTGAACCTGACATACATCTTTTTAAGTAACGCCGGAGAAATAAAAAGCATGTTATGTAAAACAATCAAATTGTACAACTTTTAAACTAATTTAACAAATAATTTGAATATTTTTGTTTTTAACCTTAACTTTAACCTCGATTTGACAGAGCTCTGGCACTTTCTGGCAAAAGTTATAACATACGAAATGTTATGGAATACCTCTAGTATAACCCGCACTAGCGTTTTGCATTATCCATCATTATCTGCAGAAGTTGCAGTCTATTATGTAAATCAATGGTTCCCAATCTTTGATTCTCGCCCTACTGGGGGGCAATTTGAAGGTTCCAGGGGGGCAACGATCAAGATTTTTTTAGTCAAATTAACTACAAAAAATATTTTTTTTACCAAAAAAAAATACAAAAATTTGTTAATTGCTTAAAATTTTTACTAAAAACTTAGTTTAAATTCTTATTTTACAAAAACTTTGCGAAACTAGTTGTAATTTTTCATTAAAAATAAAAATTAGAAAACTAAACAAATTCTTTTTGAGTGTAGGGGGGACAAGGCAATTTTTTTAACTTAAAAGGGGGGCGTGTCGTAAAAAAGGTTGGGAACCATTGATGTAAATGGATTTTTAAAGATATTTAAAAAAAACATTGAGTTTTACTCAATATAACTTTTTGTTGGGTTATTTTTTTGTTATAAAAAAAAAATAATAATAAAATAACGGATCTTGGAAACATGTTGCAAAAAATTTGGATGGATTACTCCACAAGATGAATTTTTAAATTTTTTTCAAAAAATGTCCTTTACAAAAAAAATAAATTAAGAAAAATGTGAAAAACTCAATACTTTGGGGTTGTGCCCCAGCCAAACTAAGAGTCGCATTGATGTAAAGGAAACTGATTTTTAGTCTCCAGAGTGTCAAAATTAAGTATGCACTAAAAAAAAAATAATCGGCAATTTTTTTTTCAATTGGTTAAACAAAATGTTAAAAACATAAATTGCGATTTTTTTAGTACGGAACAATATAATGAGCAGGAGAAAAAACTTAAAGAACGGTTTACTAAAGCAAAACTGATACCAGGTACTTTAGGCTACCATGCGTTTATTCCGTACCAAGAGAGACAAATTAAAGTTCATACTATATCATTTGCAGCTGATGTTTCTATAAAAAATGTATATATAAATTAAAATTGCTTATTATTTAACTTTTAGTTATGTATTAAAAAAAATACCCTTTTTTACTTTCAAACCGCTTGCTGAATTTCAATATTTTTATAAAAAATTCAGGCTTGCTTAACCCAAAAACCTTAAAGATACTTTTTTTATGGCATAATTTTTGTGATTTTTTTCTCATTGTATTTTAATTATTTAAGCTAATATTTAAACTTAAACACCCGAGTAAAAAAGTTCATATATAGTTGTATATAATTTTATAAACATCATATATGATTAAATAGAATTATATAGAATTTGATGCGAAAAATGAGTCGATAAAACTATATAAAATTTGATCAATGTTTCATATATTTTGATAAATTTTTTATGTAATTTTATGCGATATTTAGACCCCTATTTTTATATAATAATAGCAAAATTATATAATTAGATATAATTATATAAAAATATATAAAATTGTATAAAACTGTATAAAACTATATAAAGTTACATAAAATTATATCAAGTTTTATATAAATCATAAAATTTTGTTTTAATTATATATAATGATATATAATTTTATGTAACTTTATATAGTTTTATACAGTTTTATACAATTTTATATTTTTATACCCTCCACTCTAGTGATAGAGGGTATATATAAGTTTGTCATTCCGTATGTAACACATTGAAATATTGGTTTAGGACCCCATAAAGTATATATATTAATGATCCTTGATCGATTCTAAGTCGATCTAGCGATGTCCGTCTGTCTGTCTGTCTGTCTGTCTGTCTGTCTGTCTGTCTGTCTGTCTGTCTGTCTGTCTGTCTGTCTGTCTGTCTGTCTGTCTGTCTGTCTGTCTGTCTGTCTGTCTGTCTGTCTGTCTGTCTGTCTGTCTGTCTGTCTGTCTGTCTGTCTGTCTGTCTGTCTGTCTGTCTGTCTGTCTGTCTGTCTGTCTGTCTGTCTGTCTGTCTGTCTGTCTGTCTGTCTGTCTGTCTGTCTGTCTGTCTGTCTGTCTGTCTGTCTGTCTGTCTGTCTGTCTGTCTGTCTGTCTGTCTGTCTGTCTGTCTGTCTGTCTGTCTGTCTGTCTGTCTGTCTGTCTGTCTGTCTGTCTGTCTGTCTGTCTGTCTGTCTGTCTGTCTGTCTGTCTGTCTGTCTGTCTGTCTGTCTGTCTGTCTGTCTGTCTGTCTGTCTGTCTGTCTGTCTGTCTGTCTGTCTGTCTGTCTGTCTGTCTGTCTGTCTGTCTGTCTGTCTGTCTGTCTGTCTGTCTGTCTGTCTGTCTGTCTGTCTGTCTGTCTGTCTGTCTGTCTGTCTGTCTGTCTGTCTGTCTGTCTGTCTGTCTGTCTGTCTGTCTGTCTGTCTGTCTGTCTGTCTGTCTGTCTGTCTGTCTGTCTGTCTGTCTGTCTGTCTGTCTGTCTGTCTGTCTGTCTGTCTGTCTGTCTGTCTGTCTGTCTGTCTGTCTGTCTGTCTGTCTGTCTGTCTGTCTGTCTGTCTGTCTGTCTGTCTGTCTGTCTGTCTGTCTGTCTGTCTGTCTGTCTGTCCGTCCGTCTGTCTGTCTGTTGAAATCACGTTTTTGGCTATAATCCAGAACCGATTTAAACGCCTGGGGTACCAAAAGTTGCGTAATTCTCCTAGGCAGAATCTGATGGGTTTTTTTTAAATCGGTTAAGTATTTTAAAAGTTATGAGTGAAAATGTAAATTTTGATGAGTGAAAATGTGAATTTTACACAAAATAAATGCTATAACTTGACACCTGTTGAATGAATGTAAACGAAACTTTGAATTTAATGTAATTTTATCATTCCAAACACTCACAACAAATTTGGGCCGAATCGCACAATGGGGCGAGGCACCAGCCATTTAACCCAAAATTTTAAAATGATTTATCTTGGCTCATGGTTGACATATTCAAATAAAATTTTAAATAGGTTCTTATTTTATTGTTCTCAACGTTCTTCTGGTTATTTTGGTACCAATTATGGCAAAATCGGTTCAGGGGTTAAGAAGCTATGAGCAATTGAGATGAGTTTCAATATAAACCTCTATGATATGGCGTGGCAGCGCGTTTTTGTAGTTGTTGATGGTTGTTTGGCTTGTTGTTATTTGTATCAAAAGAAGTTAAAAATACGTAGTATGTGTCATACACGTGCCACGTGGTTGCTTTTATATAATTTTTATATAATTTTCATACATACACATTTATAAAATATTTTTTTTGTTTTTTAAATATTTGCATTGCACTATAGTTCCGATTATCATTTTTCTTGGCCAAAATTACAAAAATGGAAAAAAATTTGGTTTTAAATAGGTTTTGTGGTAAAAATTGTTATAATTTTTTTGTTTTCCATGTATAATATTATAAAAAAATTTTTGTATTTAAACTCAAAAAATTAATTGAAAAAATTTAAAAAAATACTTTTTTTTTATTTTTAGCTAAATTTGTTTTTGAACAATAAATGAGTTTGTACAAAAATAAAATATTTTTTCTGTTGTTTGTAAGTGTTTACAACTTTCTATAAAATCAATTTTGAGAAAATTGAGTTTTGGCCAACAAAGGTCGTCCGCGAAACCATAGTGCATTGGTTAACATTGTGGAGGGTATTTAAAGATTCGGCACAGCCGAATATAGCTTTCTTACTTGTTTTTTATATAATTATATCTAATTATATAATTTTGCTGTTGTTATATAAAAATAGGGGTCCAAATTTCGCATAAAATTATATAAAAAATTTATCAAAATATATGAAACATTGATCAAATTTTATATAGTTTTATCGACTCATTTTTCGCATCAAATTCTATATAATTCTATTTAATCATATATGATGTTTATAAAATTATATACAACTATATAGGAACTTTTTTACTCGGGCACCCCTATTAATTCTTATATATTAAATATAATAAAAACTTTTATTTAAAGGCTGTTAAAAGTGTACAAATAATCTTCTCCCGACTGAAAAAAAATAATACGGCGCCATAAATCATTTGATCCCAAAAATGGAGGATCCAAAAATATTTTATTTTTTAATATATTATATCTTATTAGATCAAATATAATATAATTAGATATAATTAGATCCCAAAAATGGAACGGTAAATTTTATGTAATTTGATGTTATCAAAAAAATCAGATATAATAATACGTAATTTTATCTTATTAGATCTAATATGATCTTCAATATCAAATTATATGAAATTTACCGTTCCATTTTTGGGATTTAATTATGTCTAATAATATCAAATTTGATCTAATAAAATATAATCATATATTTTTGGATCCTCCATTTTCGGGATCAAACGAAAGATCAATTTATATATAATTATATTACAAAATATATGATAGTATCAAAACTTTTTTACTCGGGCTGTTTTAAATCATAGATCAATTACCAAGGACTGTTATTTGCGACTGTTATTTGCGACTGTTATTTGTTAGCTTGTGTTTTTGCATACATACATGCATTGAAATTTTCGTTACGCAAAATGCAATTTTAAAAAAATCTAACGACACATATAAAAAGCAAAACAACATATAATGCTCAAGAACAACATGAATATGTTAGCGTGTGTTTTTGAATACATACACACATACATACATGCGTTGACATTTTCGTTAATATGCTTGAAAATAAAATGTTTATATACAAAATGTAATTTTTGTGTGGTGCTGCAATGGAAAAAATTCGTAAAAAAATAGAATCAATTCGACCTCCACTCTGAAATTTTGAGGGAATGTTAAGAATATATTAACCTTTAAGAAAATATTTTTTTCAGATTTTTCGACTTGTTCGAAGATTGTGGAAAACAGAAATTAAGTAAAAAAACCAAATTTTAATAATAAAAAAATATTAATTTATAAAAAATAATATTTTTTTAAAAAAGAAGGTTCAAATACCTTTAAAATAAGGTATTGAACTTCAAAATCCATTCACTAGTTTTATAAAAACATTAGTTTAAATGTTGTCATGTCTGAAGATTTTTCACGATTTTGACGATTTTCAAATGCACATAACTCTTTGAAAAAAAATTTAAGTTTTTGTCCCGAAACACGTGAAAAATATTTTTTTATGTTTAATACGTCTGGCAAATTTAAAGAAAATCGGAAGAGGTGGTGTAAAAAAGGTGTTCGGTCTGACATGGAATGACTCATATGTAGGACATATAAGATCGTAATTGGAAAAAAGAGATCAAAATTGCAACGCCCATTGTACTATACTGATCACGATTGAACAAAGAGGCGTAAATTGCCACGCCCCTTTGTTTTATAATGAACGTTATATCTGTTGTTTTGAAATCACGCAATAACGGATAAGCCGAATCTGTCACTACTAATAGAACTAAAAGAGCGGGAACTGTTGGTCATATGTAGAGCGCGATTCGGCAAAAGTGTATAAAATGTCACTCCCGTTTTTCATAAATAAAAAGTTATTTCCTCCTCTTTCGCAATCACACAAAAACGGCAAAACTGATGTCAATGAAATTTGCAGTACAGATAGTAATAATCGAGGATGCAGCATGGAACTTTAGACTATCACGATTCGATAAAAATGTTTTAAATGACACGCCCCTTTGTACTATACTTAACGCTATGTCTGTCTGTTTCGAAATCACGCAAAAACGGCTTAACCAATTTTGTTGAGATTTCTCTATAGAAGTGCTAACCGAGGGTGGAACCAAAGGTTACACGCTGGACCCGGACCCGTGCTTTAATTTTGTCCAACACTATATCTATATAAATAAAAATCAATTGTCGTTCGTTGGTAACAGCATCAGTTGAGAACGGCTGGACCGATTTGGACAATTCTTTTTTTGAAATGTTCGTCATAGCCCAACTTAGGTTTTTACGTAAAGAAAAATTGACCACGCCCACTTTTACGCACACTTTTTTCGATTTATCTAAAATCGGAAAACGGCTGCACCTATTTGAGTAATTTCGAATTTAAATGTTCATAGTAATCCAATTTAAGTTTTTACTGAAAGAAAAATCGACCACGCCCACTTTTTTAATTTATCTAAAATCTGAGAATGGCTGTACCAAATTGACTATTTTCTTAAATGAATTTTCATCACATTCCAACTTTGGTTTTTACGAAAAAAGAAATTGACCATGCCCACTTTGGCTAATTTTTGTTGAAAATGTTCGTCATAATTTAACAAAGGTTTTTACTGATAGTAAAATTTCCCACGCCCACTTTTTTCTATGTATCGAAAGAACTATAAGGTATAGACCGATTTGGTTATGGTCCGCAAAAGATTTATAAGGAAAGAAAAATTGTCCACGGCTAATTTTACGCTCACTTTTCCCGATAAGTATATTTTAAATCATGAAATGGCTGGATCAATTTGTCTAATTTTGTTTTTAATGTTCGTCATAGTAAAGAACAATTTTCCATTTTTACTCCCACTTTTGAATGGATGACCGAGTTGGTTAAATTCAAATAAGATTTTTACGATAAGAAAATTTTTCCACCCACTCTTTTTTTCGATACATATAAAATTTTATCCATAGAAAATTAAAATATAGAACAATAAAATATACACACAAAAAACAAATTTTCTATTTTCCAACTAAAATTCAGTTGTTGCAACAAAAAGTCGGTTGATGCATTTGTATTATTGATGTCAAAACTAAATATCGGTAGTAACAACTAAATATTGTTAATACAAATGTCTTTTAATAAAAACAACTAAAAAAGTCGTCTGCCACAGCGAAATTTAGTAGCAGCAACCGAATTTTGAGTTGATACAACTGAGAAATTCAGTTGGAAATTTTTTTTTTGTCTGTGTAAGTGTAGTTCGTTGGTAATCGCATCACTTGAGAACTGACCGATTTGGGTAAATTTTTTTTTATATGTTCGTCTTATTTTTTTTTTTTTTTTAAATGTTCGTCTTAGGTTTTTTCTGAAAACAAATTAATAACGCCCCCTTTACGCCTCCTTTTTTCGATATATCTAAAATCGGAGAACGGCTGGATCGATTTGACTATTTTTTTTTTTTAATATTCGTCAAAGCTCAACTTAGGTTTAAACGGAAATAAAAATTTTTCACCCCCACTTTTATTTCGGAATCGAAGAACGGTTGGCCCGATTTGGCTATTAGTAGTATAGTTGACGTTCGTGATAGTACAACTATGTTTTTACGGACAGAAAAATTGTCCACTCCCACTTTTTTCAATACATCTAAAATCGGAGAACGACTGGCCTGATTTGGTAAATTTTTTCTTTAATGATCATCATAGTACAAGTAAGGCTTTTGCGGAAATAATTATTGTCCTTCCCCACTTCAAAGCCCACATTTTTCAATATCCTTTAAATTTGCAACACTTGAGAGCGCCTGGACAGATTTATATATATCATCCTTGAAATTCCTATAAGGAACATAGAGCCTCAGATTTGGCATTTTTTTTATTATTTAAATGTTTGCAATAGTGCATATAATTGTTCGGAAAGAAAAATTGTCCTCTCTCACTTTTTTCAAAATATATATATCTCAAATTAATTTTTACTCTAATTCGATCTATTAAAAAAAATATTTCTTAATAGATTCCGGTTAAACTTTGTAGAAATAATTTTAAATCCTTGGATTTTTTATGTTAAATATAGTTCTAATTAAGTTTTTAAGGAAATGTAAATGAGGAAGTGTCCTAGAAAAATTTAAAATTCGGGAAAACTATGAAGGTTTGTTTGAGATCAAGACAATAGCTTACGATAAGAACGAAGGATATGCGTAATTTATTTTTGTATTGTTCGTAACGATACTAAAGAGGTATTTGTACAATTCGCAAAGTCGAAGACATGGTATTTTTTTTAGTTTCTAAAATATAATTTGAAGATGGTTATCTACCTAATCGGGTCTTTAAAACCACGCCCAAAATTTTTTCTAAGCCAAGAAATTAATTAAATATTTTTTGCAGGGCTATATATTTGAAGCGAGACGAAATATAACTCTGATCTTATATTTGGGCCAGCAACGCGGACCGGGCCAGCTAGTTTTAATTAAGATGCAATATAAAACAGTTTTTTTTCTTAGGGCCAGCAACGCGGACCGGGTATAGCTAGTGAGTGTATAAAAAAACAAAATATGTTTTCTGTTTTTTGTAAGTGTTAACGATTTTCTATAAAATCAATTTTGAGAAAATTGAATTTTGGCCAAGAAAGGTCGTCTGCGAAACTATAATGCATTGGTTAACATTGTGGAGGGTATTTAAAGATTCGGCACAGCCGAATATAGCTTTCTTACTTGTTAAATTTACAATTTTGGCTTTTGATTTTCTACTTTATTTTGTAAATTTACAACTTTTTTTGTGAGTTTACAATTTGTTTTGTAAATTTTATTTTTGCAAATTAACAATTTTTATTGTAAAAATACGTGTTTTCAATATTTTTTTGCGTTAAAAACAGTAGTTTAACCAAATAATTTGTTAATCTACAATTAATTTTTTTCATTTTCTATTTTTTATTTGTAAAATAACAACCTTTTTGTGTAAGTTTACAATTTTGTTTTGTAAATTTACCAAATTTTTTGTAAGTTTACAAAAAAAATGTTCACCTCGAAGTTAATATTTTACAAAAAAAAAAATTGTATATTTAAATTTTCTCCCCGTAATTTTTTTGTTAAATCAATTTACAAATTATCCCCGTTACATTACGGGGATTCTTGCTAGTACATATTTTACAAAACCTGTCCCGTAAAATCACGGAGATTTTATGTCATTTTACAAACTTTTTTTTTTGAGTGTACACGTGACCAAAAATCAGTACATGTGCTGTTTAAAGCAGTACGAATGGCACCTTTAATGCACATATTTTTGAAAACTATTTAATTTTAATGTTGAAAAACAATTTGCTAAGTTTACAGAACTATGAATTGAATTTGTCAATGAGTAATATATGCTTCCGCGATGACTGGGCTAATAAAAATTTAAATAAACAAGAACTTGAAACAGAAAGTGATTTCAAAACGATTATTGTTAATAATAGGTGTCGTCAGCAAATAACACCTCGATAATAAATGAATATTTATTTAAAGAATTTCTTTCAATGGTCTTGCGATCAATATGCTGATGATTTGCATATTTGGCATTTAATTTCCTACTTTGAAAATATTTAATGTAAACAATATTGTTGTAATGTAGTTGTTGCTGTTTTTAAATAATAAAACATTTAAAAAGAGACTAAAGAAAACAACAAAAAAAAAATTAATTAGCATACAAAATATAATAAACCGAACGACCTAAACAAGTCAATGTCGTAAGCAACGTGCTGGTAGGTGGTTGAGTTGGATGGTTTGATGTCCGACCTCAACCTTCAACAGAAATTGGGACAAACATTGCAGCAAACACTTATATTATACTACAACATTAAACATGTTTCTTAACGAACACTTATACAAACATGTTGTGGGTTATACAGCAACATGTTGTATTCCCACTTGCAACATGTTGTAGTTATTAAATGTTGCGTATGACTTCAAGCAAAATGTTGAACCGAACATTTTAAAAAAGCACTTGCTGTTTTTTCTTTGTTTTATGCATATTTCATACTTTGTGCTGTGTTTATTTTTTTCGTGTTGCGATCGATGTTGTTGATGATGATAATAATGACGACGACTGACGACGACGTTGAAGGTGATTATGGTGTTGTTGTCTGTTGTGGTAGAGGATTTTGTCAGGCACGTATCTAGATACTAAACAACTAACTACCACTTCTTCCACTCATGCCTACATTGAATTTAAAAAAAAAAAAAAAAATATCGTATATTTTTTTTTTGTTGCTTTTTTTTGTATCTTGTCTGTTGGTGGTTGGTTTAATATCAATGTTTGGTTGATTATTTCGTTTGGTGGCAGCAGTATGTGTGACTCATATGTTGTTTAAAGGCGAAAAAAAGTAAAAATACAAAAACAATTTTGTTTTTCGAGACAACCACAAAAACAACAACAAAAACAAGAGAAATAGCGTGAAACTAAAGACACTTTAATAATTGTGCTGTGCAAAAATTAAGGATTTTTTTTACTGCTGCTACTACCAACGCGTTGTTATAACTTGTTTTGCAATAAATTTTCTTAACTCTGCAACACGTTCTATAACACATTGTAGCACCTATGACTTTTATTGGAAAATTTCATAAAATCAACCGATTTTTTTTTAGTTTCAGAATTTTAGAAAATCTGATTTGATCCAAATTTTAAAGCTGAGAAATAAATGTTTTAAAGTCCCAGTTTTCAAGTAGAAAGTCTTTTCCAAAAAATTGGTAAATAAAAACAACCTTCGATTCCAAAAAAAAAAATCTTCCAAACTTCAGAATTTCCATTTTATGTACATATTTCTGATTTTTCCAATTTTTTTCTGAATTTTCCTACACTCAAAAAAAAAGATTGTAAAATGACATAAAACCCCGTGATTTTACGGGGATTTTATGTCATTTTACAAATTATCCCCGTAATGTTACGGAGATAATTTGTAAATTGATTTAACAAAAGAAAATGTAAATTTACAATGTTTTTGTAAAATATTAACTTCAAGATGAACATTTTTTTTGGAAATTTACAAAAAATTTGGTAAATTTACAAAACAAAATTGTATACTTACAGAAAAAGGTTGTTATTTTACAAAGAAAAAATAGAAAATGAAAAAAATAAATTGTAGATTAACAAATTATTTGGTTAAATAACAGAAAAATATTGAAAAACACGTATATTTACAATAAAAATTGTAAATTTGCCAAAAAAAAAAAAAAATTACAAAAAAAATTGTAAACTTACCAAAAAAAGTTGTAAATTAACAAAATAAAAGTAGAAAATCAAAAAACAAAATTGTAAATTGTTTTTTATGGCAAAAAACTTGTATATGAGGCATTCCACACCAAATGTCGAGCGAAAAAAACACGTGTACCGTAAACTTCTGAATAGGTTGTATGGATAGCCCTATATGGAACTTAGAAAATTGCGTTTTTGGTTTTTCAATTTTTCAAAAACTGGGCTTAGGAGGCGTGGTCAAATATTGGAAAAATGGTCAAATTTGTGGCGAGTTGCCTTGATTAAATATTTATCACATTAAAACGGAATGCACCACAATCTCAAAAATTTACATTCTTATATAGTTTTGTATGGTCTATCGATTTAATTTTTTTTTTTTTTTTTTAATTTTCAGAACCCGTTCTGAAATTTTCCATTTTTTAAAAAAGTCAATTTCTCAAAAATCCGGCCACTTTTTTTTCTTTTTTTAAATTTTTTTTTAAAAAGTTTAGATGTTTGTCCATCCACACAAAAGAAATCAGAAAAACATTTTTCGTTTTTTTCGAGAAAATCGCATTTGAATTTTAAATTTCATAACAATTTTGTAATTTGCTTGTATTTTCTTCTTATAACGTTGCGAATGAGTAATATTCATGCAAATAATATTACTCATTCGCAACGTTAATACAAGAAAATACAAGCAAATTACAAAATTTTTATGAAATTTAAAATTCAAATGCGATTTTCTCGAAAAAAACGAAAAATGTTTTTCTGTTTTTTTTTGTGTGGATGGACAAACATCTAAACTTAAAAAAAAAGAAAAAAAAGTGGCCGGATTTTTGATAAATTGACTTTTTTAAAAAATGGAAAATTTCAGAACGGGTTCTGAAAAAAATTTTATTCGATAGCCCATACAAAACTATATAAGAATGTAAATTTTTAAGATTGTGGTGCATTCCATTTTAATATGATAAATATTTAATCAAGGCAACTCGCCACAAATTTGACCATTTTTCCAATATTTGACCACGCCTTCTAAGCCCAGTTTTTGAAAATTAGAAAAACTAAAAACGCAATTTTCTTAGTTGCATATAGGGCTATCCAAACAACCTATTCAGAAATTTATGGGACACATGTTTTTCTGTAGCGGGACATTTGGTGTGGAATACCTCATATTTACAATAAAAAAGGTAAATTTACAATTTTTATTGTAAATATACCCTTTTTTCTTATTTTTTTGCCGAAAAAACAGTAGTTTAACCAAATAATTTCTAAATTTACAATATTGTGTTGTATTTTCTACTTAATTTTTGTAAAATTACAACTTTTTTCTGGAAGTATACAATTTTGTTTTTTAAATTTTCATATTTGTTTTGTAAATTTACAAAAAAATTTGGTTTATTTACATATTTATTTTGTAAATTTAAAGGCTTTTTTCCATTGTTGCATCTTATTTTTCCTTCTTCGGCAGCTGGAGTAGCACTTCAACAACCTGAAATGATTTTTTTTTTTTTCACTTGAACACTTTTAACAAACTTTTTAAAGTATAACACTGCACTTTTTTTCGGCATTTCGTTTTTCTTAAGTAGAACATATGAGAATTGCGAAGGAGGCTACACAAGAGATTTCTTATATTATCAGGAAAAATTAGTCAAAAAATAAAATTTTTTTTTGAATTTTTAATTATTTTCACAAGTATTTTTAAAAAATCGGAAAAAAAAATTTTGGGTATTGTAGGTTGGATGTTTAAGTACCTGTTAAAATAAGAAAAACTTAAGTTTTCATAATTGGCAGCTTTTTATTGATATTTTAGGTGCAAAATTTAAAAAAAAAAAATTACCAAAAAAATATGGTAAAATTACCAAAAAATGGTAAAAATACAAAAAAACTAGAACAATTATATACTTAGTAAAAACTAGAGTTGTCAGTCGATTAAGAATAATTCGATTAATCGATCAAACAAAACCCAACTCTTGTTCGAATAATTCAAAAATGACGATTTTCGAATAACGAATAAATCGATTAATTAATGTCGATTAATCGAACAATTTTTTTTATTAAAAAAATAAATAATTGCTTAGAATTTGATTTATTCTCATAAATTTTGAAAGATTTTATACAAACGTAGGAAAGTTAAAATATATTGTAGCCATAGCCCTGGATAGCATATCCATTATAGAATTAGGGGGAGTTATCAAGTTTTTAATAAATAATTTAGAAAAAAAATAATAATTCTTTTGCATCAGACTTACTAAAACGTATTAAAATAAGAATTAATGAGAGACGTATAAAAGAGTTAAATACGTTAATAATTTTTCTAAATTCTGGAAATTTTCCGAGCAATGAAAGTTTCTTAAAATATTCTCCAAAAAGCGAAACAAAAGAATATGCAAATTAATTATACTCCAGATTATTTTATGTTGAAAGATATCACAATAATTCAGATAAAAGTATTGAAATAGAGGAAGTTATTAGTAATGAAAATAATAATCTTTTATGCGAGTTAAATAATTCAATTCAAAGTATTAAAAATTCAGAAAATAAAAAGGACTTTAGCGATATATCAGACATATTTGGAAAAATATTTATGCTCTTCTTACTATATCACCTACTTCAACAATTAGCGAAAGAGTGTTTTCAAAATCTAATTTAATAAAAACAAAAACCAAAATCGTTTGTAAGCAAAAAAATTAAGTCAACTTTTATTTTTAAAAGATTATTTCTTAAGAACAACTTAAATTGTCTTATTTGACAAAAATTAAAATCATTTATGATATATTTTGTATGAATATTTCAAATAATAATTTGTATTTGAATTATTTCTCAACAAGTATTAAAATCGACATCCATTAATTAAAAGTGATCTCAGTTATTCAATTTTTAAGTTTTTTTAACTTTTAACTATTTTATTTTTAAGTTTTGTATGCATTTTTTCGTTAATAAAAATTTTAACTTTCTTATTTTAAGATTTTTTATATGAATTGTTTATTTTTTTGTTAATAAAAATATTTTTTAAAATATTTTTTTTATTCGTTATTCTCTTCGATTAATCGAATAAATTTTGATCTTTAATCGTTTGATCGAACGAGGAAAAACAATTATTTGAATTATTCGAACAAAGTTGAAAGTCGAATAATTGACAACTCTAGTAAAAACACATAAAAATTGTGGTATTTTACTTAACGTAAATTACAAAAAAATTGCGTAAAAATTTATTTTTTTTGCTAAAGCTTACAATTAGTTGAAAAATGTTTGTGTCCTGAACTTTAAAAATTTCCAATTTTTTTTTCATGAAATTTTATATTTATAAAAAATTATTTTTAACTAAATTTTTTACTCCAAATCGCAAAAAAATCTGAACTTTTTTGTTTAATTACATTTTTTTGTGTTAAAAAACTGAAAACCTTTTAAACGATATTAAAAAAAAAAATTGTAAAAAAACATTTTTTTGGTAAAAATACTAAATAACATCAAGTAAAATTTTGTTGTACAATTACAGTTTTCTTGTGTAAAAAAACTAAACACCTTGTAATATTTTTTTTATTTGTAAAATAATTCACTTTTTTGTAAATTTACCTGAAAAATTTGTAAAATAAATTTACCAACATATAATAGTAAAATTACAAAGCAAACTGCAGTTTTCGTTTTATTAAATATACAACAATTTTTGTAAAAAGACAAAAATATTAGTAAAATAGAATTACAAGACCTTTTACTTGTAATTTTACAAAATTTTTTTTTTCAGTGTAGTTTTCTGCAAATGCTTGAATTTTTTTCTGAACTTTCTTGCATATTCTGTCTTAGAAACTTTGAAATTTTTCTAATTACACTACTCTACACGGTTTTTGGACAGACATGTTGAATACATTTGTATTTTGGCACCCTAAACACGAATCTGTCATCAGAAAAGTTGTTTCTAGAGTATCCAAAAAACCGTCGATTTTCAAAAACCGGTTTTCGGTTTCGGTTTTTATATAAAAAACCGGTCAACCGGGTTTTTTCGGTTTTTAGATAATTTTAATTTTTTATTTAAAAAACGATTTTTTTTTTATTTTAATAGAATAAAATTAAATGCAAAATAATTTTATTAACTTCACTTAACTTAAAATATAAAAAACGATTGGTTTTGTATTCTAAAATAATGCCCTCGATTCGGTAGTACTCTTTCACCATTCACCTAATTTTTAAAAATTTTATATTCTTTTGGATTTTAAGATTTAATTTTTTTTGTTACGATTTAATTTATCTAGATATTAATCTTCAATAACTACAAGAACAAAATTTAAAAATCTTAAAATTCGAAAAGATATCAAGTTTTTAAAAATTAGGTGAATAGTGAAAGAGTACGCCCTAATCGTGCACGATGTTTTAGAAATAAATACGAATTTTTGAGTTCTAGTTGTGTAAACGTTTTTGATTATTTTCAATAAAATTTGATTTTTGTTGAAAATTCACGTTCGATTTTTGTTTTTCAAAATATCGTGGACCAAAGTCGCTGTCAATTTTTTTTCTATAAATTACAAAGTGACACCAATATTGTTGGTTATTTATATAAAACAACAAACCGGTTAAACCGACCTAAAAACACCGGTTTTTCAAATAACCGAATTTGAATAAAAACTGAAACCGGCCGGGTTTTTGAAAATGAAAAAACCGGTCCACCGGTTTTCGGTTTCGGTTTTGGATACTCTAGTTGTTTCGAATCGCCTTCTCGAGATGTAGGCATTTTAATTTTTTGGTCACAAGTCCTCAAAACCGACAAATTTTTTAATATTATAAAAGTTTATGTTAAAATTATTCATATACCATCAGGACATTATAATATTTCCTGTTCAAAACAGATATGTAAAGTAGACACTTTAATAAAGAGAATCTGGGGTTAAACAAAAATTGAATTTAGAATAACAAAGTTACAAAAATCCCAAAAATTTATGTTTTTTCGTAAGAAAATTAAAAAATGCAGAAATTTAAAAAAGAAAAGATCAGGAAAGTTCACAAAAATGTATCAAAACTCATTAAAATTTTAAAAACTTGGAAGAATCTTGAAAAAAATCCTAAAAATTTAAGTTTTTACGGCAAAATGTTAGAAAACTCGAAAAAAATAAAAATTCTGAGTTATTCAATAACGTTTTGAAATTGTAAGAAAATTTCAGATAAATGTTGAAAATCGGAAATGTTTTGAATTTTTCCAAATCTAAATCTGTACAGACTAGAAGTCTGTACATTTTCTAAAGTATTTTGGCATCCTTAACACGAATCTTTTGTCAGAAAAGTTGTATCAAATCGCTTTCTCGAAATATAGGCATTTTAATTTTTTGTGGACCAATCCCTAAAATTTTATAACATTGGAAAAGTTTATGTTAAAATTATGTATGTTAAAATATGAATATATTTTTTTTATTCGAATTCCCAATAAAATTACATATCTTTTTCAAGAAATTTAGACTCGAAAGGATCAAGCATACAATCAGGACATTGTAAGGAATTTCAAAATGTTTTGTTTTTGGTTATATCCTTATAAGTATCCGAAACTTCCTGTTCAAAGCAAATATGTAAAGTTGACACTCAAATAAAGAGAACCTGTGGTCAAAAACTAAAATCCATTAAGTATATCCAGAAATATTTGCAATAGAAGTCAAAGTTTTGAACCAAATTTGCATATTTTTTTTCTCCTAAACACGAATCTGATATCGGAAAAATTGTATCAAATTGCCTTCTCGAGATATAGCTATTTTCAATTCTTGTGGACCAAGCCCTTAAAGCCGGATTTTTCTTTTCTTTTGCAAATATTTCTAGATATACTCATTGGATTTAGGATTTTGACCCCAGGTTATCTTTTTTGGATGTCTTCTTTACATATCTGCTTTGCACAGGAAATTTCTTGAAAAATTCGGACACTTAATGATAAAACCGAAAAACGGTCATTTTGAGATTTATTTCAATGTCCTGCAGTATCCCTGATCGTATCGAGTCTGGATTTCTTGAAAAAGTCTGGTAGTTTTATTGGAAGTTGAAAAAAAAAAATTGTAATAAATTTAACCAGGAAGGAATAACGGTATTGGTATTACAAATTTTTTATATTGGTAACGGTAAGGGTAACGGTATTTTCGACTATTTCGGTATACCGTTACCGAAACATCAATAGCGGTACGTACCGGTATTTTGGAAATTTTGGGATTTAAAGGGGAGGGAGGGGGGTGTGGATGGGGAAAATCGGAAAGTGACAGTGCGTAGGGTTGGCTTGGTATTATATAAAATTGGCTGGGATAAACAGCCGCATTTTCTAATCCCCTTGGTCGACGAACCTCACATATCATAAAAATGCTTTATTTTCTAAACCAATAAACAAAAAACATGATATAAAATATGTTTTTCTGGGGTTATATAAGTTCTTTAAGGGGAAACTTTTTTCCCTGGTGCGATCTTGCTCCTTAAGGGCTTAACCAGCCTATGACCATAAAACGTATTCGCACCAACTTTCAGAAGTGTAGCTCTTTTATTTTGGAATGTATCAGACCGACCGACTGATTGACGGACATAGCTAGAATGTCTAAGAATCGACAAATTTGTCCTAGACCAATATTTCGATATTACCCCCATACTTAGATTTGTGGGTAAACAAAATTTTAAATTTAAAAGGAAGAAAAAGCGGAGCAAAACAAATTATTAACACAATTATTTTACAGAAAAAAATGTTAAAAGTTTTATTTGCTTTTTTTTTAGTTATGCTGTTTTTGAATAAAGTTTTTTTTTTTAATTAAAAAAAAAAATATCTTAAAAACAGGACAACTAAGTATTTCTGTAAAATTCTGTTATTTTCTTAAACTGAATAACAGATAATTCAGATAAAATATCCATTTCTGCTGAAAAATCTGTTAAAAGTTTTCTAATTCAAACTTAAAGCTGCCTTATACGGTATTTACACCAACGAAAACTACTTGTTTTTGAATATTTTTTTGGTTTTTGGCAAAAACTACATAAATTTCCCATACAATTTAAAAACTGCGTTGCCAACTAAAACTGAACAAAAACTGAATTTAGGTTGTGGTCTTTGCTACTATTAATTCAGTGTGAATGTTTTTTTCAATTTTCTTTTGGTAAAAACGAATGTCAAAATAAAAATATTTGTTTTTTTGCTAAATTAATATTCAAATCTTTTAAAAAAGTTAATAAATGTGTAATTTAATTTTTTTAATAACGTGTTGCTATTGTAATTTTGTGTTTTTTAGTGAATTTAGAAAATAATTAATTTGATTTGACAAACAAAAACTCTTTTTATTGGTTTTCCAAAATGTTTGGTTTTCCAAAATGCTTTTTTGCCAAAAACAAGTTAGTTTTTGTTTGGTCTAAACATAGTATTACAGATTTCTCGACATAGTTTTTCTTCCGAGTGTACGAGTTGGCAACACTTTTCCGAATTGTCACAATTCAGGTTTATATCTTCTTTAATCGTCCCACTAAAGAATGTTTACATTACGTGGCAATCACTTTTTTCTTTGAACTTTTTAAGTAAATTACGACTCTGACGGATTTCCACATTTTCTTTGTCCAAATTTAGTTAATTGCGAATTTAATCATTGTTTATTTTATTTTACATATTTAGATTAAAAATATTTTATCCTCCTATTTATGAGAGTTCCTAGTAAAAATTACAATTTTATAAGTAAAATGCTTGTAAAATTACAAGCTTTTTACCAACAAAATTGTAAATTTACAACTTTTTTGACGCGATAAAAATTACAAGGACTTTTCTTTACTTTACTAGATTTTTTGCTTCCTCCTATTTAACGAGAATTTTTAGTAAAAATTTAAATTTACGACTTTTTTTTAATGATAATACTAATAAGGAGATCTCGTGACTTAACTAGATATTTTTTGTAAAATAACCTTGGAAATTTGAACATTTACGTCAAAAACAAGGAAAACTGTTAAATACACTCAGAAAAAAAATTAACTAAAAAATGGGGAAACTAACTAAACTCAAGGAATATTGATAATTATTTAGCTCCATTTCCATGTTTTCCTTCTTTTAAGTTCATATTTTTCTTAAAAATAAGGAAAGAAAAAAATTTTTAATATTATGCCAATTTGAACTAAAAAATGGGAAACATTTTCTTTCAATTTAGTTCATACACATTTGAGGACCCGATAAGGTGAATGCCCCATTGGGTTCGGACCGATAGGTTCAGACCCCGATGGGCACAGACCCAGTTGGGTTCCTAAAGAATCTTAATATTTTTTGATCCAAAATTTGTGTCCGTTTCGCTCTACCTTGCTTAGTTTTTGAGATACGTGAATTTAGGGGACCACTGGGGTCTTGAGAATTTTAAAAACTCGATAACTTTAAAACTATTACTCGGTGAGCTTTTTGGTATTTGGCGGGCTTATTCACCGTGTTAAGGGCTACAAAAATGCTTTTGAACTTTTTGTTGTGTTCGCAATTTTTACCGAGATATGAGTATTTTAAAATTTTCTGGAATGCAAACTTTTTCAAAGCCAAAGTTAGGACCCATTGGGGTTCACACATGTGAAGAGGGACGGCGATATTGTGGAGATTCACAAAAATGGCCTCCATTTTGCTCTATCTGGCTTAGTTTTCGAGATATCGCCATTTTAAGTTTTTGAAAAAAAAAAAATTGTCCGAGTTATTAAAATTTTACTAAAATAGTGGAAAAAAACTTCCTCAAATCTAAGAAAATTAACTAATTGGTAGAAAATTACGTCCTAAAACTAAAGAAGAGGAATATGTCTTAAAAATAAAGATTTTTGTCATATATTTAGGGAAATTTTCATTTTCGGTAAGAATTTCTTCCATGTATTTGGGAATTTCATTTAAGGAAAATAATGGACTATTTAACAGTACATGAACTTAAATTTTTTCCTAACACTTAAGAAAATTTCCCAACTTTTAGTTCAATTTAACTAAATTGTGGGAAAATTTATGAACTATTTTGAAGAAAATTTTTCCAAAGTTTAAGTTAAGTCTTTTTTTTTTGAGTATACACTGTAAGTACGTGAAATTGACACACCAAAACGCCGAGACACGTAAACTTTATTTTGGGTCGTAGAACACAGTGGCGTTCTCCGTTTCGACAGATCAGGTCAATATAAAGAGATATTTAATTTTTAAGTTTGTGATTTTCAAGCAATTTTTTATTGTTTTTTAAGAAAATTAAAAAATTTAAGAAAACCATTTTATTTTACTCACCCATCAATGTTAGAGTAAAGTTTCGGCTAAGAAATACTAAATAAAGTAATTTTAAAAGAGTTTTTGAAGGATGGTCCTAGGAAAATTTAATAAAAATTTCTTGAAAATCGCAAAACTTTAAAAAAACAGAGAATGCCTCTGGATTCTCCGACTCAAAATTAAGTTTACGTGTCGCGGCGTTTTCGTGTGTCATTTCAACAGTTAAAATTATACTTGCAGTGATATTGGTAAAATGGGATTACGAGACTTTTTAAAGTAATTTCACAAGGTTTTTTTTGTGTAAATATTCTTGTTATACAAAATGATATACATAATATATCAAATGGTCGGTCTTGACCCACTATAATTTTTCTTATTGTTAAATATTTTATTTGTTTAAAAATAGATATTGGGAATGTTTGTAAATAATATCAAAATAACACTTTTTTATTATTATTTAATACATACTTACAACTTCATTATTATGCGTCAGACATCGTCATCAAATTCTTTTAATGTGGTTCCAATTGTTTCTTATGGATTTTTTTTTCGGTAGTAATAATACAAGTTTTATATTTTGGTTTTTATTTTTATGTACCCTACACTTATCTGTTTCTTGAGATAAAGTGATTATAGTTTTAGCAGAGGAATCACTTTTTTTTTTTTTTAACGTTTCTTAATTTATAATATTGTACAAACTTGAACTATAATAAACACTACCCAGGCAGAAAAATACGAACGGGAGAGCGCTGGCAAAGTACTTTTTATGGTCGCTTGAGTGCTGGGAAAGCATCACAGTTTAGTACTCTCCCAGCGTCCAAAATGATAACCACGGTAAACGGTATGCCGTTGCTATTTAAAAGCGCTTTGAAAGCGCTTTAAAAACAAAAAATATGGTACTATTATAGCACTTTTAGAACAAAAAAATGGGACGTATCTAAATTGTGTAAGTCCATAAGACACAACTTTTTTTGGTGTTTATTTGAATAAAGAAATTTATTAAATTAGGATAAAAAATTGATTGACTAATTTATTAGGATAAAAAAAAAATTCGACAAACTTTGAAATATTTTCCTGGAAAATTTTGTTATCCGTTTTCTTTGCGTTTTGGAATAAAAAAGTTATTAAAAATGCTTTTAGGAAAATTTTTGGAAAAGTCCCGAAAAAAGTGGTGTATTGAACCGAAACGGGTTGTGTTCCAAAGGGATAGGCCCAGTGACATTTCATATCCGAAGTTTAAGACACTTCCTCACGAAAGAAACAGGTGTTTTTATATAAAAAGTGTCAAGTTTGTAATATGTTGGTCATTGTGTATAAGTGACTAGAGTTGTCAAATATTCGTCTATTTCAAAAACCGATTTTCGAATACTTCGAAAAACCGCCTTTTAAAAAAATCGGTTTTTCGGTTTTGTAACTAAAAACCGATTTCGAATAATCGGTTTTTCGGTTTTTTTAAATTATTTATTTGATAAAAAAGTAAAACTAAACAAACAATTTTTACATACTTTAGAATAGAGATGGGCACATGATCAGACTCAACTGCCCATAAGTTAATCACTTGATTGTGTTAAGTTACTCACGTGATTGTGAGTGAGTGTGAGTGGAAAAAAATTTGCGTGAGTGTGCGTGATTTATTTTCTCTACATATTTTCTTTCGTCCAAAAAAAAAAAAAACAAAAAAATTTACTAATCCCGAAAAATTTTGTAAAATTTGGCTAAACTTTAAATTTTGCTAAAAATTTTGTTAGATTTTTGAAATTTAAATTTTTAAAAGTTTTTTTTTTGTATAAACAAGAGTTTCGTGAGTGTAATGAATGTGAGTGTGAGTGAAGCTTGTGAGTGTGGGTTGTATTAAATTTACACACGTGATTCTGAGTAAGTGTGAGTAGAAAAAAATATGATCGTGAGTGAGCGTGATTGGAAAATTCTTATCGTGAGTAACTACATCAAATGTAAAAAAGATGTAAGTAGGATAAATTTTAATAAAAATAAAAAGCTATTAGTTTTTTTTATTAAACAGTATTTTAAAAAAGGAAACAGTTTAATGATTTGGGGACATCCGATTTCTCAACTTAAGAGATGGTTACTAAAAAATTAAATTTAATTAAATGCAAAATAACGAAAAAATTGAATAAAAGAAAAAATCGATTATTCGAGACCAAAAAATCGGTTTCTCGAATAATTCGAAAACCGGCCTTTTTAAAAAACCGGAAAAATAGAAAAAAATCGATTTTTCGAATACTTCGGAAATCGGTTTTGACAACTCTAATAAGTGACATATCATGAGAACTATCAAGGACCGGCCACTAATCCTGCAAGGAAATAAAAAGTATTCCAATTGTTATGAAAATTAATAAATTTTAATAAAAAAATTATATTTTGAACGGATTTAAATAGAAAAACATTGGCAAAGTGCTTGGAAAGCACTTTTTCGATTTCATACTACCTTCTACACAAAAAATTAAGTGCTTTGCCGAGCCTTTTTCTTTGGAACGGTTGGCAGTTTCTGCCTGGGTAGTTAACAATATTACTTTTTACAGAGGAATCACTTTTGCCAAACTATTGATCAAAAATTCATAGAAACTGCTAGCGATCCACGAATAAAAAAAAAACCAAATCAGAAATTTGCGACAGTTTGAATTATAAATCGTTTTGAAAGCACTGTAACAAAACAAAAATCACTCTATTTTCGAACGTTTTGGACGCTTGCGTACTCGAAAATATAATATTATAACACGATTGTAGCAACCATAAACATTTTGCAGCAATCATTTTTTAAATTATGGTTGCCACAACCATGTCTCTTCTCATTGTTCGACAATATTGCAAATATATATTTTCTAGTCAAAATCGAACTTTCCGAATCGGAATGGGATGAAACCAAAAGCTAATTTATATAACAAAACCCTCAAGGCTTTTTTTTTTTTTAGTTCAGCGCTAGATTATTTTTTACACGCATTTTAAGTTGGTGATTTTTAAGCATTTAAAGCTTTTGTGTACTAAATATGTCTTACATTAGGGGCCCCTGGTAGTGCCCCTATTAGGTATGTGGGGTCAAGCGTCCAAACTTAAGCTCGAAATTACGTTAGCTATAACCGGTATGAATTGCAATCGGTCCCGTACCTACTTACTGAATAGCCAAATTATTAAAAATAATCCACAGTTCACTGTTGCGTATAATTGTTATTTAAAGGCAATTAAAAAATTAATCATACGCCATCTACAGTTTTTAAGCAATTATAATTACCCAGCAGAAATTTTGCTGAACTGGCAGCAGCTTTTGGAAAGGAAACTCGAGTAAAGGAGCGCATCCAAACCTGCTGAATTCATGCATGATTCTCTAAGGCGATGTCACACTTTAGAGCGCAAGTTGGATACACATAAAAAGCGCTCTTAATATGCCCTGAAATCAGGTTACTTTAGAGCGCAGATTAAAGCACTGTAAAGATGCAGTAAATTCATGTATCTTTTCAGAGCAGATTTAAGTAGAATAAAGATGAAATACATTTGACTATTTCTGTAATACAATTGGAAAATCTGAAATACAATAGGCTTTTTTGAAATACAAATGGAAAATCTTAAATACAATTGACTAGTTCAGAAAATCCGATAAATATTTCTGAAATACAATTCAAAATGATGTAAATCAACCTCTGAACTTTATTTTGTAGTATTGTTAAAAAAATCAACATTTTTATGTCAAAAAATGTTCAAAGTTCTGACCACTTTTATTTAAGAAAATAAAAATTGTATTTCAGAAAATTCCATTTATATTTCATAATTTTCTATTTTTATATCAGAAATATCCATTTATATTTCAGAAACATCTATTTATGTTTTAGAAATTTCCAACGGTATTTAAGAAATTTCCATTTTTATTTCAAAATTTTATAAATGATGGAAATATAAATGAATTTTCTGGAAAGAATTTAGAAAATTTTTAAATAAAAATGGATATTTTTGAAATACAATTGAAAATTTCTAAAATATACATGGATTTATTTTTAAATTAAAATAAAATTTTCTTAATAGCAATTATAAAATTTTTAAATCTAAATGGAAATTTAGAAAAGCATTTAGAAAATTTTGGAAATAAAAATTTTAATTTCTTGGATACAATTAGAAATTTCTGAAACATATGTAAATAGAAATTTCTGTAATATAAATGGCAATTTCATTTATATAAATAGAAATTTTCTAAAACATAATTGGAAATTTATTTATTCTTTGAAATAACAAATAAGCGTTTGCTGTTTTTTTGGTTGGCCTGTTTATCATTATTCAAAATGTGTTAAAGATGTTATGATTGAAGCGCTCTTCGTAGCGCTGATTAATGCGCAATAATAATGCAGTCAAATCATGTGTCTTTGTCCAAAATTCATGCTTTTTCATTCAAAAAGTGTTAAAAATATTAAAAAGGAAAGCAAGTGTGAAATTTTATCAAAAAATAATTTTATATTAAAAGTTTTATATAAAAAATCTTAACAAAAAAATTAAAAATTTTACCCCTTACTTTTACTGCATCCTTAAGAGCGCTCTTTGGATGCGCTTTTGGTTGTTGCACTGTGTTATTGTCAAATTATTTTTGGGAAATTATAATCATTTATTTGATATTTTTTTAGGGTATAATATTGACCATGTCGTCCAATTGCAGTTTTTTTGTTTACTTCCCTACCACAAAAACCCAGAGCTCTCCAGTTTTCTTGTTCTCTTCTTCCACTGTTTCTCGTCTTTTTCTTTGTCGAATTTGTGCCTTCCTCTGGTGCATGTGTCTGCATGCATTGTATTCGAGTATTGAATTGTATTGCATGGTAGTGTTTCCTCTTCTTTCCGTTTTCCGTGTGTGTGGTTTTTATACGTTTGTTTGGCATGTCTGTGCCTGTTCATTTTTAAACTATTCTATAATACTACAACCATACATAGTATACATTCATTCAATAATACTACACCATATAGCAGAGATTCTTAAATATGTTTAAATCAGCTTACAGAGAATTTTTAAGATGTTAATAACACAGTGCAACAAGAAAAATGAGCCTCAATGGCTTCAACGCCATTTGAAAGTAGACTATCAAATGGACAAAATCACCAAAGGGTTTTGTAAAGTCAGTTCGGATTTCTTTTTTATAGCCCACTGAAGTTTTCATTTTTTTTTATCAAAGGCGTTTGGAAAACGTTAAAAATACTATACTAAAAACACTTCTGAGCTTCAAAATGTGATTTGATGTCTTCAGTGAAATTTTATGGTGGTTCTTTTCTTAGGACATTTTAACCCTATAACTGCCATTTTAAGGGGTCATTTTAGTCCTTTTTCAAAAGCTAAACACAGAAGTCTAATAAAACGTCCATTTAGAGGGTTAAAATGTTCTACAAATATTTTCCTCATAAAATTTCACTAGGGGTTGTCAAATGTTCAAAGTTCGTGCCACATGCGCACAATGCTTAAAAAGGGCTAAGTATAAATAATCAATGTTTGTTATTTTTTTTACCAAAGTAGTGTTAAAATATATCGACAAAAAACAGTGCAAATATACTTCTGAGCTAAAGATTATATTCTGATGTGTTTTATAAAATTTTATGATGATTATTTTCTTTGACCAAATTAACCCTCTAGCTCCCGTTTTACGGGGTCATTTTTGTCTTTTTTTAAAAGAAATACAAAAAAGTCTATAAAAAAGACTGTTAGAGGGTTAAAATGTTTTACAAATATTTTCTGCATCAAATTTTACTAGGGATCGTCAAAGCCAAAAAATACATATGGACTATATAAAATGCTAAAAAAAAGTAAAGTTGTAAAATTAGCACATACAATTTTTGCACATACTTTTTTTTAGCATTTTACATAGTTCAAATGTCTTTTTTGGCTTTGACGACCCCTAGTAAAATTTGATGCAGAAAATATTTGTAGAACATTTTAACCCTCTAACTGACATTTTTATAGACTTTTTGTATTTCTTTTAAAAAAGGACAAAAATGACCCCTTAAAACGGGAGTTAGAGGGTTAATTTAGTCAAAGAAAAGAATCACCATAAAATTTTATAAAACACGCGAGAACATTATTTTTAGCTCTGAAGTATATTTGCACTGTTTTTTGTATATGTTTTTTAGCACTGCTTTAGTAAAAAAAGTAACAAACATTGATTGTGTATACTTGATCCTTTTTAAGCATTTTGCGCATGTGGCACAAACTTTGAACACTTGACAACCCCTAGTGAAATTTTATGAGGAAAATATTTGTAGAACATTTTAACCCTCTAAATGGACGTTTTATTAGACTTCTGTGTTTAGCTTTTGAAAAATGACTAAAATTACCCCTTAAAATGGCAGTTATAGGGTTAAAATGTTCTAAGAAAAGAAACGCCATACAATTTCACTGAAGACATCAAATCTCATTTTGAAGCTCAGAAGTGTTTTTAGTATAGTATTTTTAACGTTTTCCAAACGCCTTTATAAAGAAATGAAAACTTCAGTGGGCTATAAAAAAGAAATCCGAACTAACTTAGCAAAACCCTTTGGTGAATTTCTCCATTTGATAGTCTACTTTCGTATGGCGTTGAAGGCATTGAGGCTCAAAGCGATGACCCAAAATTTGTTGCACAGTGTAATTGAAGGGGTCTTGGACTAAGATTTTTTTTGCTTGCTATCTTAAAAAATTTGTTCTTCTTCTTCTTTCTTTAAATGAGATGGGTAAGCAGACATGTGGATGGACGTGTTATACTACATGACAGATTTGGCCTTCTTATAACACTGTGCAACACGATTTTGTGTTTCGGATGGGACCAAAAAAAAAATTAAAGTTTACTAATAGTAGACCAAAACCCCCGAAGGGTTTTGAAAACTTATCTCGAGTTCTTTTTTTCTGGGCCACTGAAGTTTTCAAATTTTTTTTCAAAGGCGTTTTGAAAAAGTAAAACGAAACGTACACTCAAAATAATAACTCTGTTAAATTACAGAAAAACTCTGCTAATTTAACAGAGTACACCATACTTTTCCAGCTAGCAACATTTCTTGGTAATTTTACTATAAAACTCTGTAAAATGATTTTGACAAAAAAAAACTGTTAATTTACAGAGTTTATAGTATGAAAGCATTTTGGCAGAGAAAACTCTGTAATTTTACTTTAAAACTCTGTAAAATGATTTGGACAAAAAAAACTGTTAATTTACAGAGTTTCTAGTAAAATATGGGTTAAATAAACCACCATTTAGCAAGAAAAACTATGTAAAATAACATATACATTAGAGTGTCCCTTATTTTGGAAATGTTGGAAATGTTGAGACGGTACCCCCTCATTTTTTTCCTTTTGACTAAAAAATAACTCAGGAAAAATTTTACGCCCCTACGACCACGCCTTCCCTACGCGACGGGGCCGTAAAGAGCGGGGCCTTAAAAATCATTTTTCCATACAAAGCAAAAAAATTTTTTTTTGATTTTTAATTTTTTTGTTATTAATTATAATATTACTTGATCAGCTTATTCACGATTTTGATGGGATGAGGCTTTCAGTTCTAAAAAATTTTTCGAAAAAAAAAATTTAGAGCTTTTGGGGTCCTACAGTAAAATTTTTTTAAAAAATATTTTTTTTTTAGTTTTGACAAGCAATCGTTTTAGTTGAATTGTTGCTTTTAATGATATATTTTCATAAAAAAATATTATTCCTATCTGTGACATCTTTATCGTGATCTAAAAAAGGGTAAAAAATGCATTTTTGATGTTTTTCGATACACGATCAAGATGTCACAGATATGAATAATATTTTTTTATGAATATATACCATTAAAAGCAACATTACAACTAAAACCGTTGCTTGTCAAAACTAAAAAAAAAATTTTAAAAAAATTTTTACTGTAGGACCCCAAAAGCTCTAAATTTTTTTTTTCGAAAAATTTTTTAGAACTGAAAGCCTCATCCCACCAAAATCAAATTTTTTGTCGTGAATAAGCTAACCAAGTAATATTATAATTAATAACAAAAAAATTAAAAATCAAAAAAAAAAAATTTTGGTTTGTATGGAAAAATGATTTTTAAGGCCCCGTTCTTTAAGGCCCCGTCGCGTAGGGAAGGCGTGGTCGTAGGGGCGTAAAATTTTTCCTGAGTTATTTTTAGTCAAAAGGAAAAAAATGAGGGGGTACCGTCTCAACATTTCCAAAATAAGGGACACTCTAATATACATGTATTTGTAAAATGCATTTGATGCAAAATAAAATTATTAAATATGTTATTTTGGAAAATTTTTATAAGATTTCTGAAAAGATTTTTTTTTACAACTTTTGTTTTGTGTTTTTTCAACTTTTTCTCAAAAAAAAAAATACAGAGTATTTTGCTTAAATCTATATTTTAGCAGAAAATTCTGTTAATTATCTGCAAAATTAAGATTTCAAAGTTAAAACAGATGAAACTTTGTTTTTATGTCGCAACAAAATACAAAGTATTTTCTTTCAATTTGTATTTTGATAGAAAACTCTGTCAAATATCTGTTGAGTATTTTACCGAGTTATTATTTTGGGTGTAGAATACTGCAATTAAAAAAGTTCTTGGTTAAAATAACCTTAAAACCAAAGATTGAGAACATCTGTTTTTAAATTCGTTTATGCTAACCAAACTGATTGCACTGTTTTATATTCCTTTTGTACTTGTGCAGTTAAAATGAAATTTAAAAAAAAAATAATGTAAGTATGAGCTCTTTAGCGATATTTTGCTGTTTGTTTGCAGCTGCTTCTTTTGTCAACAACAAGAATATAGAAAACGGCTCGTTCCTTAATATTTTTCTTTCGTTTTAGTTTCTTGTTATTATTTTTATTGTTTTGGTATAAATTTTTAAAATTTATTTTATGCTTCTTCTATTTCGTTAACCTCTTCTTCTTTCAATTTCAGGTTGCAGTTTCTTTCTTTTATTGCTTCCGCTTTTATTTTTAATATTTTTTTTTTTTCATTTTTGACAACAATACCCTTAAACAAAAGTTGTTATTAATTATAAAATAAAATCCCCCAAAAAAAGTCCTTTTTACGAAGGAACAGTTTCAGGAACTGGAATTATAATGTTAAAAAAAATCTGCAACTGTAAGACAACACCTTAAGAAATTTGAGCCCTACACGTTGTATTTTTATATTAGAAGATCCTTAATCCTTAATTTTCAGTTTTGTAGTTTTTTTTTTTTGTAACATAAATTAGCAAGTTGTTATTGTTGTCGTTTCTGCTGTTGCTGCTGATATCATTATTGCACTGCCAGCAGAGCACGCGTTGCAACGGAACTTTATTATTACCTTGAACTGATCTAGTGGTCAAAACATAATATTTACCACATGTTATTTATGTTTATTTTTTATGCTTTTTGCAGTCTTGTTTGTTTGTTATCCTTTCTGGCTGTTGTCTGTCTGTTGGTCTTGAATGTTTCCAGTTTATTTTGGTTGACATAAAATATTGCAAGTCGATGTATGAGGTGTAGAATGAACCGAATAAACGATTTTGTGCCATTTTAAAAGGTTACAAGGTCAAAAAGTTGTAGAGGTAAGGGGACACGATATGGCTGGTCTAAGCCTACTGTTACCTAAAAGTGCTAACACCATATTTTTTTTAATATGGAGTTCACACTAGCGACTTTAAACAAGCTGTTTAACAAAACACCAGTAACAGAATAAAAACGTAATGGATACAGAACAAAGACTTTTTTAAACATCTCACTTTTAAACACTTCAAAACAGCAAGTGTGAACGCCGTATAACATGATAATGTTTTTAGGCTGCTGTCTAATTTTAAAAAAAGTTGCAGGACCACCTCAGATTGACTATATAAGTCCAAATTTAGACAAGCCAATTGTAATTGCCGCAATTCTTAGTTTATAGGAGAGAGAGGTAAGAGAAATGGAAAGGGGAAAAAACTTGCTCGACTGGCAATTCGTTTTGTTTTTTCATTCGCAACTCTCACTCTATAGAGTATTTTCACATTTCTTTTTGGAATTGCCGAACAGAATTGCCAGTGTGTGAAAATATACTGCAAGTTCAAAAGAGAAACATAAAAATTGCCGCAATTAAAATTGCCTGTTGTGAATTGGGACTGAGCTAACAATTAACGAAAAAGAAAACAAGAATTGCTCTTTGGGTTTTTAACTTGGATAATAATTCACCTCGTGGTGAATAAAACCGTTTTTCACCACCTGGTGAATAAAAAGTAACAATTATTTTTCAACAAAAAAATTTTTTTTTTTCATCAATTTTTTTTTTCATAAATTTTTTTTTTTCATCAATTTTTTTCCCCATCAATTTTTTTAATCAATTTTTTTTTCATCAAACATTTTTTTTCATCAAATTTTTTTCCTCATCAAATTTTATTTTCATACATTTTTTTTTATCAAACTTTTTTTTTTTTTCATCATTTTTTTTTTTTTATCAAATTTTTTTTTTTCATAAATTTTTTTTCATCAATTTTTTTTTTCATCATAATTTTTTTGTTTCATTAATTTTTTTCATCATTTTTTTTTTTAATAACTTGGGTTTGTAACTTGGATAATAATTTACCTCGTGGTGAATAAACCCGTTTTCCACCAGATGGTGAATAAAAGCACTGTTGCCAACTATTTTTAACCAAAAACCTCTAAATTTCACTAAAAAAGCGCTAGAAACCGCCAAAAATAAATTTAGCAGGGAAAATTTAAAATTCTCCCGCAAAATTACAAAAAAAAGCGCTAAAAACTGAAAAACTTGGCATTTTTAATTGACAAAAAAATTAAAAATTTAAAAAAACCTCCAAAAATTTTTTTCTACGAAAATTGTCTTTTCACTAAAAACGCGCAAGAAACTGCCGAAAAAAATTTAGCGGGAAAATATAAAATTCTCCCGCTAAGTTACAAAAAAAGCTCTAAAATTCGACAAACTTGGCATTTTTGATTAAAAAAAAAAGAAAAATTGGAAAAAAATCTGTAAATTTTTCCCACTAAATCCCAACAAAAAGCGCTAAATTTTCCCGCTAAAGCACCGTTCCCGCTAAAACCAATTTTTTCCCGCTAAATCCAAAAAAAGCGCTAGATTTAGCGGGAAAACCTCCAACTTGGCAACAGTGAATAAAAGGTAAGTAATTATTTTTCAACAAAAAATTTTTTTTTTTCATCAATTTTTTTTTTGTTTTCATCAAATTTTATTTTTGTCATCAAATTTTGTTTTTTCATCAATTTTTTTTTTCCATAAATTTTTTTTTATCATAAACTTTTTTTTCATAAAATTTTTTTTTATCATTTTTTTTTTATCAAATTTTTTTTTTTATCAATTTTTTTTCATCAAGTTTTTTTCATCAATTTTTGTTTCATTAATTTTTTTTTCATAATTTTTTTTTTTTATCAAATTTTTTTTTCATACATTTTTTTTATTATATTTTTTCTTCAAATTTTTTTATCAAATTTTTAATTATCAATTTTTTTCTCATCAAAAATATCTTTTTTTTCACATTTTTTTTCAACAATTTTTTTTACATCAAAAAATTTTTCTTTTCATCAAAAAAATTCAGCAAAAACTTTTTTTCATCAAAATTTTTTTTCACGAAAAATTTTGGGTTCATTAATTTTTTTTTAACATAATTTTGTGTTTCGTGAAAAAAAAATTATTTTTTTTTACCAAAACTACTTTTTCACCAAGTCTAGGCTTTTCGCATAAAATTTTTCCATTTGTTTTGAGGATGTTTATTCTGGCTCGAGGTCATTATTTTCTTTACTAATTAAAACCATGATATTCTCATAGCATAATTTTCAAGAAAATTATTTTTTGTTTTAAATTTATTTATGTTGGTCATTTTTGCAAGACTTAATCGACACGTGTTTCGGAATTTGTCAAGATTCCATTGTCAAGATTATTTAGCAAAAATAGAAACGATTTACTACAAAGTAGCAAACGAGTCTAATGACAAATCGTTTGTGCACAAACTAAAGTATTAATACATATTCGACTCTATCCACAATGTGAATTAGAAAGACGAAGAAATTGTACTATACTAGTAAGGCAACGATTGTCAATAACCAACAAAAATATTTAAAACATTTTTTCATTTGTTTATCAAATGTACATAAAGGCAACGATTGTCAATAACCAACAAAAATATTTAAAACATTTTTTTCATTTGTTTATCAAATGTACATAAAACAAGTGAGAGTGTTATATTCTTTGGTGCCGAATCTTTTATACTCTCCAAAATGTAAAAACACTTTTTTGCACTTATTTTTGCACTCACCTACGAAATGTACAGCTCTTTTGGTTTTTTAATGGGGTCCCCGACTGATATTTCAATTCGTTTTGCATGGAATAGCAAAGTAATATAACATTATTTTTTCTAAAAAAACTTTGCTTTGCCATATATGTTGGGCATTTACCTGGTCAGGTTGGTGTTGCAATCCAGCTAAATCGGTTCAGTGGTTCAAAAGTTATGAGCAAAAGACTGAATTTCGGCAAGGGTTTTTCGTGAATTTATTAGATAAAAAACATGCCAACTTTCGAAACACCATTCTGAGGATGCTGAAGCATGGCATATATATTTGTCGTTCCCTGGCCTGTTTCGTGTGGAATTTCAGCCAAATCGGTCCAGTGGTTCAAAAGTTATTAGCAAAACCATGAATTTAGGATTAGTTCACCTTAAATTCACGTGTTGAAAACCCGTTCAGCATGTTTTAAAAACATTGGTAAGTCACAAAAATATCTTACAACGTATTTTTGTCACTCAAAAATATTTTTACTTAAAAAAAAACACTCGAAAAAAATTTTACACTCAGAAAAAAAAAATTAGTAAATTATTTTTTTTTTTTTTTTCAAAAATTACTAAAAAAAAGTTGTTTTACACAAAATAAAATATTACTAATCAAACATGTTATTTTTTTTACGTTAGAAAATTAACTATCACTTAAAAAGGGCATTGTGGAGGGTATTCATAGATTCGGCCAAGTCGAATTTAACTTCTTTACTTGTTTTATTTTATTTTTTAATTTAGAAAAAAAACTTCATAAACTTTTACTTTCTTTCTTATTCTTTTTGTCTTGAATATTAAGTTTGATAAATTTTTGATTTTTTTTTTTGTTTTACTTTTAAACATGTGTTTTAATAAAATAATGAACCCAATAAGTCCATTTGATCCACATGCGATGACTATGTTGTATAGTACCATAGTGACAACAACAGCAAACCATGTCAACATATTCTTCATCATGTGTCTGTTGTTTCGTTAGACTGTCCGTCTGTATGTCTACCAATTTTATGTGTGTCTTCTACATCATCTGACAAAAAGACAGACATAAATGCAGACATTTTTTAACCACTTAACTGTGTGTACTTAAAAAAATGCGAACATATTACTTAATTGTTTCCATACAATAAAATAACACTGTGACACAATTGAAGGGTCATTTCTTAGGGCCTCAACCAAACCAAGACAGTTTGAAAGCACTTGTGTGTAGTAGTAAAATCCCCAATGGGTTTTGGTCTGTAACGTCGCAAATTTTTTTATAGCCCACTGAATTTTTCATTTTTTTTAAAGGCGTTTCAAAAAAGTCGAAAAAAAATAATGTAACTGTTCTTTTGAGCTTAAAATAGTGTTAGGATATCTTCAATAGAATTTGATGGGGAATTTTTTTCTTGAATATATTAACCCTCTTTCTGCCGTATTTATTGGTCATTTAAGTACTTTTCTTAAGAAATGGCTCAAAAGTCTACTAAGACTTACGTTTAAAGGGTTAAACTGTTCTACGCATATGCTCTGCATCAATTTTCACTAGGGTTTACTGGAGGCAGAAAGTTCGACTGGTATAAAGAAAATGCAGAAAAAAGATAAATTGTAAAGTGTCATTCATTTTTTTATATTTTTGCCAGAAATTGTATACAATTGTAACTAACAAATTTAGGAAAAAATATAAAGTTAATGATACTTTAAAATTAATCTTTTTTATGCATTTTTCGTATACCGGTCGAACTTTCTGCCTTCAGTAACCCCCAGTGAAATTTGATGCTGAATATAATCTTAGAACAATTTAACCCTTTAAACGCACGTCTTAGTAGGTTTCTGAGCCATTTCTTAAAAAAATGGCGTAAATGACACATTAAAACGGGATATAAAATTCTATTGAAGACATCCAAACACCATTTTAAGTTCAAAAGAACATTAACATTAGCTTTTTCGACTTTTTTCCAACGAGTTGAAAAAAAACTGAAAAATTCAATGGGCTATAAAAAAAAATTTGAGACGTTACAGAGCTAAACCCTTTGGGATTTTTACTACTATACATAAGTACTTTCAAACTGTCTTGGTTTGGTTGAGGCCCTAAATGTGCTGTTGCACTGTATAATTCAAAACTGGAAAAACAAATGCGATTTTCCAATTATTTAAAATTTAATTTCGATTTTATAGCAAAATAAAGTTGTCATGAAAATAAAACAAAATATAAAACCACTTTTTGTGAATTTACATGCGCAGTTAACTGGTTAAGTATGTTGTTGATGTGGTGTGTTTGTGCATTGTTATTGTTTTTATTGTCTCGTCGATTGTTGTTTGCTAAAAATATATACAATATAAATTTTTAATATGTATACCAGCCATCACAAATATTTTGCAAAAAGTATGAAATAAATAAAAATTTTATACAGACATTAATGGTAAGAAAAGTTAAATACTATGATCAAAAAGTGCTTGAAACTACATACTAGTTGTCTTACAAGGAAGGTCTTTCACAGGGCACCCACTGATTGTTCTAAAACTTTAATATGGGAATGAGCGGAAAAAAATAAGAGTTACCTGTTTTTTTTAGCTGCCAAATCTCAAATTTAAAAAAGGGTTGCCACCTTATGAATAAATGAGGGCTTTCGGGAAAATCCGTATAAAAGCCAACTAGCAGGAATTTCGCCAAACGAAAAAATACGGGTCAGCTTAATTTTGATAGACATAATTATTAGACTGCCCAGAAAAAAACAAAGTTGTTATTTTTTTGGGGGATACCTGCGAATTTTGTTCCTTTTTGTGCAAAAAAATTTCGGTTTTTTTTGGGATTTTTAAAATAATATCTAGAGGTCGCGAACTCGCGTTTTATAACGATTAATTTTTTTTGAGTTTTTTATTTTTTTAAATTGTTAAATATGATTAATATGATAAAATATTAATAATTTCAGACAAAAAAAAAATAAATTAAAAATTAAATATCGCTCATTCCATGAGATGTCTCCCAGCATCTAATAAAATGTTCTTTAATTTATTTGAAATTTCGCACACAGGTACACTATGGAGCAATTAAAATAAATTCGTTTTTAGTTTCGCGAAAATCCACGAATTCGCGAACGCGAATATATTCGAGAATTCACGGATTTTCTCGGAACTAACAACTGATTTATTTTAATAGCTTCATAGTGTTCATGTGTGCAAAATTTCAAATAAATTAAGGAACATTTGATTAGATGCTGGGAGACATCTCATGGAATGAGCGATATTTAATTTTTAATTTAATTTTTTTTTGTCTGAAATTATTAATATTTTATCATATTAATCATATTTAACAATTTAAAATAATAAAAAACTCAAAAAAATAAATCGTTATAAAACGCGAGTTCGCGACCTCTAGATATTATTTTAAAAATCCCAAAAAAAAAACGAAATTTTTTTGCACAAAAAGGAACAAAATTTGCAGGTATCCCCCAAGAAAAGAAAAACTTCGCTTTTTTTCTGGGCAATCGTACGTACATACATCTCCATATAAACTACCCCAACGATTATTCATTTTTGAAAATAACGAACTTAACGAAGCCGAATTCGGACACGGCCGATACACCATTGGATAGGCCTTCAAAAAACCTTTCGTCCTGTATAAAATGTTCAAATAGTTTCTTTTGAAGAAATAGGAAAATCCTCAAAAACGAAAAAAATACAGTTTTTCCAATCCCCTTTGACCCGCTTAATGTGAGATTGGGCAGATATAAAAAAAACAGGTAGCTCTTATTTTGCTCCCATCTTTCCTATATGTAAGTTTCAGGACAAGCGGTGGGTGCCCTGTGAAAGACCTTCCCTGTTAGTGACTTTGTCTTTACGGCATAAGTATATTTGGTTAAGTTTGAAAAAACATTTTTTATACTATTTTATTTAAAAAAAATGTTTTTTAAGTTATTTATTTTTAAAAAAATGTATTGTTTTTAATTTTTTTTAATTAAATTTTTAATATATATAATTACAACTTTGTTTATTTTTTTTTTTAATTTTAATTAAAGTTTTTGTTTTATAGTATTAAGTTTTTACTTAAATAAATATCTATTTATTTTTAATTAATGACGTACAAATATTTTTAATTTATATGCGCATTTAGTAGAGTTGTCAATTATTCGACTTTCAACTTTGTTCGAATAATTAAAATAATTGTTTTTCCTCGTTCGATCAAACGATTGAAGATCAAAATTTATTCGATTAATCGAAGAGAATAACGAATAAAAAAATTATTTTAAAAAATATTTTTATTAACAAAAAAAAAAAAATAAACAATTCATATAAAAAACTTAAAAGAAAGTTAAAATTTTTATTAACGAAAAAATGCATAAAACACTTAAAAACAAAATAGTTAAAAGTTAAAAAAAACTTGAAAATTGAATAACTGAGATCACTTTTAATTAATGGATGTCGATTTTAATACTTGTTGAGAAATAATTCAAATACAAATTATTATTTGAAGTATTCAGACAAAATATATCACAAATGATTTTAATTTTTGTCAAATAAGACAATTTAAGTTGTTCTTAAGAAATAATCTTTTAAAAATAAAAGTTGACTCAATTTTTTTGCTTTCAAACGATTTTTGGTTTTTGTTTTTATTAAATTAGATTTTGAAAACACTCTTTCGCTAATGGTTGAAGTAGGTGATATAGTAAGAAGAGCATACAAAAGTTTATCTAATTTTTCTGTTCTTTTTTCAGATTTTCCCAAATATACCATATCGACTTATATATCGCTGAAGTCCTTTTTATTTTCTGAATTTTTAATACTTTGAATTGAATTATTTAACTCGCATAAAAGATTATTTTTTTCATTACTAATAACTTCCCCTATTTCAATACTTTTATCTGAATTATTGTGATTACTTTCAACATAAAATAATCTGGAGTATAATTGATTTGCATATTCTTTTGTTTCGCTTTTTGGAGAATATTTTAAGAAACTTTCATTGCTCGGAAAATTTCCAGAATTTAGAAATCTCTCATTAATTCTTATTTTAATACGTTTTAGTAAGTCTGATGCAAAAGATATATTAATTTTTTCTAAATTATTTATTAAAAACTTGATAACTCCCTTTAATTCTATACTTAATGGATGTGCTATCCAGGGTTATGGCTACAATATATTTTAACTTTTCTACATTTTGTATAAAATCTTTCAAAATTTATGAGAATAAATCAAATTCTAAGCATTTATTTAATTTTTTAATTAAAAAAAATTGTTCGATTAATCGACATTAATTAGTCGATTTATTTGTTATTCGAAAATGGTAATTTTTGAATTATTCGAACAAGAGTTGGGTTTTGTTTGATCGATTAATCGAATTATTCTTAATCGACTGACAACTCTAGCATTTAGTGATTGGTCCGGATTTAATTATTTTTTTAATTAAATCTACGAATTTTTTAACTACATTTTTTTTTCTGTATATAAATATTTATTGCATCCCTGTTATTTCTTTATCCTTATATTAAAATTTAGTTTTTATCTTTTCATGTGTTGATTAAATTTTTATTTTATTTGTTTATATTTTTCGCCTTTTGTGGATTTTGATTGGCAATACGCACACAGACGTACATATGCGTATAAACAGTTTTATTGATTGTAATATTAAAGTAATATCATGTGTTTGTTTCTGTTTTTTTTATATCTTTATATTTGTATTTATGAGCATGAAAACAATAAAAATCGATTTGGAAGTGAACTAGTTTTGTTACTTTTTCAATGTAATTTGAAAGTAGTATACATAGATGGATAGTTCTGTTTTAGTTTGCAAGGATAATAGGATTTATATTTAATGCAGTATGCTTTTTGATACCCTACTATGGGTATACTTTAACTATGAATGCGAATTTTTTGTCCTGAAGAAGTAATTATTATCAAATAGTTATTTTAACTCAAGAATATTAATAATATAATCGAAAACTTTATTTATTCAAACAACAATACCCGTTTGGTATTAATCGGGCAAAAAATCGCTCAATGTATAAAACAATTTTCAAATGAACTGTACTTGTAAACCATTAGGCCTGAACAGTGACTAATGCCCTAATTTTGTAAAACGCAAAGCGCCGCGTTGTCAAAATTTTAATACAAATTATTGTTGTAACAAAAACAAATTACACAAAAATTTTGACAACGCGGCGTTTTTAGGGGGTAAATGCGATTAAACGTTACAGACATATATGATTTAAAGAACTGTCATTATGAATGACAACATTTAACGCAGTTCGAAAATACCACCATATTCAAAGGATATTTGTCCATTAGAGGTGTCCTTAAAAACGAAAATCACAATTTTATACCTGGTAGGGTCCAATATTGTTCTTTAGTATCTAAAAATGAGTGAGCCAAAATTTGGGGACAATCGGCTAAAAATAACTCGTGCCGAAAATGGATTGAAGTTTTGGGACATTCTTATATGAATGAAAAATGCTTTTTTTCTAGTTTTTGGAACAATACTGGTATTTGATATTTTTTGATAAATTTTTTGTGAAATAATATGAAAATGGTATTAAATTACCTTTCCAAAACGACTAAAAAAATTTAAATCGGATGAAAAATAAGCATTTTACGCATACATGCCCTAGACCATTGTATGGTTTTTAGAGCCAGAATTTCAAAATTTTCAAAATTTTTAGGCAAAAAAATAATAAAAATTTAATTTTACTTTATGATCAAATTGAAAACATGTTTAAGATTAAAAATAGCAGATATGGTAGTCAAGCTTTTTTTTATTTGGCGCGGGTAGTGATAAAATTTCCGCGGATTCCAAATAAAATGCGTTTTTCTACAATAATTAAGCAAGTTTTTGAAAATTTTTGCTCTATTGTGCGGATCGAAGTGTAAAACGTAAATTCTGTAACTTTTGGGAAATCGGATATATGCAGATATTTTGTATTATAGAAATGTATAACGTCTCAAATTTGTCATTTCACCTCGACGAAAACGGGTTAAAGATGCCCGAATTCTCAAAAAATTTACAGAATTTATGTATTTCACTTCGTATAATACAATACAGAAAATTGTTTCCCATATTTGCTAAATTATTTTAGAAAAACACATTTTCTTTGGAATCCGCGGAAATTATATCACTACCCACGCCAAATGAAAAAAAAGTTAGACTACCATATCTGTTAGTTTTTATCTATAACATGTATTTAATATAATTATAAAGTTAAATTTAATTTTTTTTATTTTTTTGCCTAAAAATTTTGAAAATTTTCACATTTTGGCTTTAAAAACCATGCAATGGTCTGGGGCATGTATGCGTAGAATGCTTATTTTTCATCCGATTTAAATTCCTTTAAGCTTTTTGGAAAGATAATTTATTACCATTTTCATATTATTTAACAAAAAAATTAACAAAAAATTACATATACCAATATTTTTCAAAAAACTAGAAAAAATGTGTTTTTTCATCAGATAAGAGTGTCCCAAAACTTCAATCCATTTTCGGCACGAGTTATTTTTATCCGATTGTCTCCAAATTTTGGCTCACTCATTTTTCGATCCTGAACTACAATTTAGGACCCTACCACGTATTAAAAAGTGATTTTGAAAAATTACCTTAGTCGTTAGGACACCTTTATTGTCCATCCGACCCATTAGTTAGAAATGATTGTATTTTTTCCTAAAATATTTAAATTCCAAACACTGTAAGTCAGAATGATGTTGAATGAATTTGTATGTAGTGTATTTTGCAATCGTTCTTGTTCGCTTACAATTTCCTTATTTAAACTTAAATAAATTCAGTAATTAAATAAAATAATACTGTAAATATAAGGTTCTTTGTTCTTACTATGCTTACGTTATAATGCAGTATTTGTAAATTGTGGTAATTCAAGAAATTATTTCATTTTCATAGTTAAGTTACTTATTCAGTACATTATAGATTTATTTTGTGGTAAAATAATCTGCAAAACAAAACATATTACATATATATTTTCTTTCAGATAATGATATGTAAATATTGTTCAATGATTTTTATTTAGTTTATTATTTAAATGGATCATTTATTTATTACACCCTAAAAAATGAGTCCAGCTTCCTACTATAAATTGGGCAAATTTCAACAAATTAAAAAAATGTACTACTATAAATTGAGTAAATTTCCAATATTTTTAAGTAGAATTACGCATTTTTTTTGTAAATTTACCCAATTTATAGTAGGAAACTGAAATCATTTTAATTAGAGTGTATGACAAACTCCTTATAGGAAGGACGGGAACTTATAAATATGACACACTTTTGTACACATGGACCAAACCGATAAATTCTGAAAGTAGGGCCTAAAAACAAATATACGTATCTCCTAGTTGTTCTAGATAATAAAGGGGGCCCCTGTAGGCTAGTTGGTAGTGTGCTAGCCTTTGAACGTGGGGGTCGTGGGTTTGATTCCTACCAGAACCATTGGTTTTTTTTTTGCTACAACGAGACGACGGTCATTGTTACCAGTTCTCGATTAGGTTGAATTTATTAAAAATGAGTTGTAAATAAATAGAAAAGAATAAATAAAAATAATTGATCATGTGATCAAAACTATTATATTATTATTATTATTCTAGATAAAATCCTGTTTTGCGAAAAACGCCAACAAAAAAGTTGTCTTTGTCCAAAGCACTGTAAAATAAGTTAAAAAAATGTGTTAAATCTACTTATGAGATATATCGTTGGCTTAGTCGGCAAACCTGTCAAGTCCATTTTTAATTTTTAATGTTTATTCAAAAAAAGTTTTCTGATTTTAAAATTTTTTTGAGTCATTTGCTTAAAGAGAAAGTTTATGATTCTGAGGCATTATACCAACAGAAAAACTCTGAGGTTCTGACAAGCTGACAGAAAAGCTTTTAAAATTTTTAAATTCTGATACACTTGCAAATAGAAAATTCTCAGATACTGCAATTCTTCCACCAAAAATTCATATATTTAGAAAAAACAAAGAAAAAAATCATACAGAAAAATTCTCAGATTTAGTGACTTTTTCCCTATAGAAAATTTCTTAGGTTCTGAAATATTTTTTTTAATTCTTTTTTTCTACAGCAAATGTCTAGGATATCGAAAAGAACACAAAATTTTTTAGGGTTTGAAAAACTCTTCACCTGAGATTAGAAAAATTTAAGAATTAAATGCTTTTTACAGTTTTTGAGGCAAATTCCTAGATTCTGATACGTTTTTCTATAGAAAAAGTATAGTTTTCTAAGACACTTTTGCTTAGAAAAAGTCTAAGATTCTTAAGCGTTTTCCGAGACATAATTTCATAAGAGAATCTAAGAAATTTTTCTTAAAAAATATCTTAGATTCTTTTTTCTAATAGAAAAGGTCTCAGCTTCTTAGGCATTTTTTCTAAGGATAGTCTAAGAGTATAATACGGAGTTCACACTAGAGAATTTGTACTCGTTTAAGCCACTTGTTTAAAAAAGTAAACAAAATCGTTCACACTACATTTTGCGCGTTTAACTTTGAGTGTTTAACGTTTGTAAACAAACGTACATAACCTAATTCTGAAAAAATTTGCAAAAATATTTCTAAAAACCTTTTAAACTTTGGCGGAAGACAAGATATTTAATTTTTTTATAACATTTACATAACACCACTACAAGGAACACCTTTTTATTGACTCATTCCAAGTAAATAGGAAGATTTTTCTGTTTTTTGTTCCGGACCTGTCCGAAGCTGTTTGCATATTTATACTTCGATGGAAGGCAAAATTCACTATAAGTGCAGCTTTTCCAATATAATTATAAATAAAACACACACTTTTTTCTGAATTTTCAGTAGTTTTTATTAGTTTTTTAAATATTTATAATTTCTCAATTTTCCAATGTTTTGCTAAGAAAATGGCAGACAGATACAGAAGCTGGTTGCTATGAAACCTTTTTTTTTGGCATAGAATAAAGAAAAATTAAAAGGAAATATACCGAACCCTGTCTTTGAAATGTTTAGCGAAATGTTCAGCAGGGAAACAAGTCGAATTTGATTGTTTAGCTGAACAACCAAATGTATGGGGGAACAAGTCAAATTTTGATTGTTTAGCGCTTAAACACTCATGAGATGTTTAAAGGCGGTAGTGTGAACTCCATATAAGTCTCAGAATTTTTTCCTACAGAAAAAGTCTTTGATTCTGACACACTTTCTAAGTAAAAAATCTCCGAATCTAAGACCTTTCTCAGATTCTGGAATATTTTTCCCAAAATTCTCAGAAGCTAAGGCATGTTTTTCATAGAAATAGTCTTAGACCGTATTTACATTAGGCAATTTTAATTGCGGCAATTCTGATTTTATGGTGTGTCAGAGAGAGATCTAAAATTCTTCCCTCTCTCTCTGATACACTAGAAAATCAAAATTGCTGCAATTAAAATTGCCTTATGTAAATTCGGTCATAAATTCTGAATTATTTTTCCTAAAGAAAAAGGTTTAGATTCTAGAAAAAAAAAAAAAATCTATAGAAAAGGTCTTAAACAGTCTTAGATTCTGAGACTTCTTTCAGAAGAAAAAGTCTCAATGCTCCGTTATAAAATAACTCTCCGTTAAATATAACTTTTTCATACAAATTTTGACATAAGGCTCCGTTAAATCGGCAGTTAGCAGCTAACTTTTTATTGAGTACACTCAAAAAAAAAAAGTTTGTAAAATTACAAGTAAAAGGTCTTGTAATTCTATTTTACTAATATTTTTGTCTTTTTACAAAAATTGTTGTATATTTAATAAAACGAAAACTACAGTTTGCTTTGTAATTTTACTATTATATGTTGGTAAATTTATTTACCAAATTTTTTAGGTAAATTTACAAAAAAGTGAATTATTTTACAAATTAAAAAAGTATTACAAGGTGTTTAGTTTTTTTACACAAGAAAACTGTTATTGTACAACAAAATTTTACTTGATGCTATTTAGTCTTTCTACCAAAAAAATGTGTTATTACAAACATTTGTTTTTTTTTTTTAAGATCGTTTACAAGGTTTTCAGTTTGAAATGTATGTATTGAAAAATACAAAATTCCAATGTAATTTTACAAAACTTATTTTATTACTAGAATTAATGTTGTTTTACAAAAAATAATTATTATTCAACAATAGGACACGCAGAAATTTTCTAAGTTCAGATTTTTTTTGCGTTTTAAAGTAAAAATTTTAGTTAAAAATAATTTTTTATAAATAAAAAATTTCATGAAAATTTTTTTTTTTAATTTTTTAAGTTCCGGACACAAAAATTTTTCAACTAATTGTAAGCTTTGGCAAAAAAAAAAATGAATTTTTACACCATTTTTTGGTAATTTGCGTTAAGTTAAATGCCACAATTTCTATGTGTTTCTACTTTATAATTGTTCTAGTTTATTTTTTTGTATTTTTACCATTTTTTGGTAATTTTACCATATTTTTTTGGAATTTTTTTTTAATTTGGCACCTAAAATCAATAAAAAGCTGTCAATTATGAAATATTAAGTTTTTCTTATTTTAACAGGTACTTATACATCCAATCTACAATATCCAACAAAAAATTTTCCGATTATTTTAAAATACTTGTGAAAATAATTAAAAATTAAAAAAAAAAATTTTGTTATTTTTTGACTTATTTTTCTGAAAATATAAGAAATTTCTTGTGTAGCCTCCTTCGCAATTCTCATTTGTTCTACTTAAAAAAAACCAAATGTCGAAAAAAATAAAAAAGTGCAGTATTATACATTAAAAAGTTTGTTAAATGTGTTCAAGTGAAAAAAAAAATCATTTCAGGATGTTGAAGTGCTACTCCAGCTGCCGAAGAAGGAAAAATAAGATGCACCAATGGAAAAAACCTTTAAATTTACAAAACAAATATGAAAATTTAAAAAACAAATTTGTATACTTACGAAAAAAGTTGTAATTTTAAAAAAATGAAGTAGAAAATACAAAAACAAAATTGTGAATTTACAAATTTTCTGGTTAAACTACTGTTTTTACGGCAAAAAAATAAGAAAAAATGGTATATATACAATAAAAATTGTAAATTTACCACTTTATATTGTAAATATACAAGTTTTTTGTCATAAAAAACAGTAGTTTAACCAAACAATTTGTATATTTACAATTTTGGTTTTTGATTTTCTACTTTATTTTGTAAATTTACAACTATTTTTTGTAAGTTTACAATTTTTTTTGTAAATTTAAATTTTTTTTTGCAAATTTACAATTTTTATTGTAAATATACGTGTTTTTCAATACTTTTTCCGAAAAAACAGTAGTTACACCAAAATAATTTGTTAATCTACAATTTATTTTTTTCATTTTATATTTTTTCTTTGTAAAATAACAACCTTTTTCTGTAAGTATACAATTTTGTTTTGTAAATTTACCAAATTTTTTGTAAATTTACAAAAAAAATGTTCACTTCGAAGTTAATATTTTACAAAAAAAATTGTAAATTTACATTTTATTTTGTTAAATCAATTTACAAATTATCCCCGTAACATTACGGGGATTCTTGCTAGTACATATTTTACAAAACCTGCTCCGTAAAATCACGGGGATTTTATGTCATTTTACAAACTTTTTTTTTTGAGTGTAATAGACTATGAAACATTTTGAAATTTAAAAAAATTACAAACTCCAAGACATTTTTCCTTTTAAAAAATTACATATTTTTTTGTAATTTCAGATTCTATATTTTTTTTTTTTATAAAAAATTCTCAAATTTTCTAAAAAATTGACAGATTTTTCCCACAGAAAAAGTCTCAGATTCTATTACAGTTTTTCTATAAAAAACTCAATTTTTTTTCTTATTTTTCCTATAGAAAAATTTTCTTTTAATTTTAACTTTTTTTTACTTCTAAAATTTTTAGATTTAAAAACATTTTTTCTAAGAATAATTTTGAGATTCTTGAAAATTTAAGAAAATGTTTTTTATTTTTTTTTTATTTTATTAAAAATTACCATATAATTACAAATCATATACTAATTTTACCTAACCGAGAACTGGTAACAGTGACCTTCGTCTCGTTGTAGTGAAACAGACCAAGGCCTCTGGTGGGAATCGAACCCACGACCCCCAGACTCATAGGCTAGCACGCTACCAACTAGCTTACTGCGGCGCCTATTTAAGAAAATATTCTCACATGATTTATTATCATTCCTTTTTACTCAAAAAATTTGTCAGATTTTGAATATAAAAATTCTTAGATTTTTCCTATAGAAAAATTGATTTTTCATATAAAAATTGTCAATATGTATTATAAGATTTTTCCTATAAAAAAAATTTTCTGCTAGAAAAATTTCCAAATATTTTGTCTAATAAAATACTGGTATTTTTGAAAAGAAAATCTGTAGAAACATTTTAACATTCAGAAACATTTTTTCAAAGAAAAATTTCTACACTCAAAAAAAAAAACTGTAATGTTAGCAAAAAAAGCTTGTAAACCTACAAGAAAATTTGCTGATTTTGAACCCACAATTTTTTTGCTAAAGTTAGCAAAAATGTTTTGCCAATAATTAGTTAACTAAATATTTTTTTTTTAACTTAGTTTATACACATCTGAGGATCCCATTGGGTTCGGACCCGATAGGTCCAGACCCGGATGGGCCTAGACCTAGTTGGGTTCCTTAAAAATTGTCATAGTTTTTGATCCAAAATTTGTGTCCGTTTCGCTCTACCTTGCTTAGTTTTTGAGATACGTGATTATAGGGGACCACTGGGGTCTTGAGAATTAAAAAACTCGATAACTTCAAATATATTACTCGGAGAGCTTTTGACTATTTTTTTTTTGCAATATTTACCGAGATATGAGCATTTTAAAATTTTCGGGAATGCTAACTTTTTTAGATCCAAAGTTAGGGCCCATTAGGGTCCACACATGTGAAGAGGACCGGCGATACTATGGAGATTCTAAGAACCAAAAATGGCCTCCATTTTGCTCTATCTGGCTTAGTTTCCGAGATAGCGCCATTTTAAGTTTTCTGAAAATAAAAAAAAATTTATCATTTATTTTGCTAATATTAGCAAAAAATCTTGTAAAAATGAAGTCAACTCAATTTCAAATTTAGCAAAAGAAATTAGTTCAAAGTTTGTTTAAAATTGCTAATGTGCTAAATGAAGTTTACAAGAATTTTTTGCTAACATGCTAATCTCAACTAAAAATTTGCTAAAAGTTTGCTAACTAGCGTTAGCAAAAAAAAATTAGTAAATTTACTAACGTATTTTTTTGAGTGTATAAAAAAATTTCTGATATAGAAAAATTCTCAGAAAAATACCCCCCCCCCCCCCGTGGATCCGCGCCTGAGTAGACATATACCAGAAAGTTGCTTATCTAAAACGCTTGCATGATAGATCTACACTTAAAATAATAACTCTGTTAAATTACAGAAAAATCCTGCAAATTTAACCAAGTATACCATACTTTTCCAGCTTGCAACATTTCTTGGTAATTATACTATTAAACTGTGTAAAATGATTTAACAAAAAAAAAACTGTTACTTCACAGAGTTTCTAGTAAAATATTGGTTAAATAAGGCACCATTTAACAAAAAAAACTAAATTTGCATATTTTTGTAAAATGCATTTAATTCAACCTACATTTTACAGAACAAAACTCTGTAAACTTACTGAGTTTAGTGAAATGCATGTTATTTTGCAAAATTTTTATAAGATTTCTGAAAGACTTATTTTTTTATAAAATTTTTTGGAACTTTTTAATTTTTTTTTCTCAAAAAAAAAAAAAAAAACCGGTAAAATTTTTGTGTTTGGTAACAAGAAAAAAAGTTACTCTAAAAAATCAGTTTTTGCAATGAAATATAGATAACACAGAAATAAGCAAAATTACAGATAAAACTTACACCCAAAAGGACCTAGTGCAGGAATTGGTAACCAATGCTAAAATTTTTTACTAAAATTATTCTATACCAGTAAAAATTACTAATTTTAGTACTTTGAAGATACTAAAATTAGTAACTTATTAGTAGATTTTGGTAAAAAATCACTTACTAAACCTTTTACTGTAGAATACTTTTGAGTGCAGTTTTTTAGTTTAAAAAAATACGGAGTATTTTGCTAAATCTTTATTTTAGCAGAAAACTCTGTTAATTTTCTGTAAAATAAAGATTACAAAGTTAAAAGTTAAATATAACAGATAAAACTTAGTTTTTTTGTCACAACAAAGTATTTTCTTCAAATCGGTATTTTGACAGAGTTTTCTGTTGAATTGAGATTACAGTAATTTTACAGAGTTATTATTTTGAGTGTAAATATTTCAGACTGTGGAATTAGAAGACGGTTCTTTGACAAGGAATAACTTTATGTTGATGACATGAGGCTGGCTTCTCCATCCTCTGTAGATTTATAAATTTTGGCACAAAAGACTCAAAAGGGTCGCAGTGTCGGCCGGAAGAGCCAGATCTTCCCTTGAATAGTAAAATTTAGACTATTTGCTTCTTCTCGTAAATTCTTAATAATTAACCTGTAATAAAAATTTCACTTCCCCGAATAGGGATAGAATGAAACTATAAGCAAATAAAATTTGACATTTTCCATAAAAAATCCCACATGGTTTTTTACATGCTTTAGAATTGTGTGATTTAAAAGAATTTAACGTATTTGTATACAAAATTTATCCTACTTCAGGGGCTCCCGTGGGTGCCCTTATTGGACAGTGGGTCCAAGTCGAAATTACGTAAGCTGTAACCGGTATAAATTCACTTCAATAGATCCTGTACTTACTGAATGGTCGAATTATTAAAACTGAACCACAGTGCACCGTTGCGTATGATTGTTATTTAAAGGCAATTACAAAATTAAGTATACGCCTCTATACAGTTTTCATGAAATCATAACAATAGTTCACCAATATTTTCAAATGCGTGTAAAAAAGGGTTTTGTTATGGAAAAAAAAAACTTTCGTTTACTTTTCATCCCATTCCGATTTTGGTTGTTGCACTGTGTTATTGCTTTCTGTACCCAGGAAGGCTACTTTGTAATACTCCTTATATCAGAAAGATTTATTTTTCCTGTTTAAATCCCAAACAAGGGCAATCCAAACTTCGTAGAAGATCAACAGCAACTTCTAACGCCTAACAGTTTTCTTGAGTAAGTTGCCATTTATGCAACGCATAATGGATACTTGAGTAAATCACAAAAATTTACATATTATTTTATACTCATGTTATTAACTGATTTTTAAAATTAAATATTTATTATATATCATGTAGAATTACGGTTGTTCAATGAGGAAAATGAAACTGCAAAAAAAAAAAATACCAGTAAATTGTTGTAGAAAATTGAATTGAACAGATGTGATTAAACTTTCTTGAACTACTTAAAAATAAGTAAATTCCAATAAATTATAATCGATTGTTGCGGATAAATAAGAAAAAAATAAAATAATAAAAAAACGGGCAACAACAGCTAACGGAGTATCACAGAAATTCCACCATAAAATATGTACAAGTGATTACATCACTTGTTCAACAATACTTGCTTGTTCGTATAGAGGAAAACAGCAAAGTAGTGAAAAGAACAAAACTTAAAACGTGTTATTGAAACAGCTGCTGCATGCTACTACTTCTTATTGCAACTACTACTTGCCACTTTATCCAATAACAATGAGCGTGTTCAGCAGAGAAACCTGCTACTCAAAAGTTGAGATGTAGCATGTTTTGATTAGTTGACTCTGCTGAACGCATTTTTTTATGAATGTTTTAAAATATTGGAATAAATTATTCTTTTTTTATATTTTCATTTATTTTTTCTGTGGAAAATACTTTTTTATTATTTTTTTGTTTATTTTCTTGAATAATGTCAAAAAAAATAAATAATTTCAATAAAACAGCCTATTTATCAGTTGTGATCAAATGTATCATAATTTTTAACGCTACCAGTGATGAGAAGCGCTCACTCAACATGTTGACTGAAATGTCAAAAATTAAACCGTTCAGCAGAATGTTGAGGAGCAGCTGAGTAGCAGCTTTCTCTGCTGAACGTACCCAATGCAATACAATGCATATTATACCGTTTGCCACTATGTATAATGTAAAGCAAAAGTTGTTGCTGTTGCTGCTAGTGTCGTTGTTGTTGCTACCAATCAATATATGTTGCTACAATTGCTATTTGTATTTTATTGTTGAGATGGTCGAGTGAGTGGACTTTGATTAAAGCACACAGTAGAACATTTTTTATCTCTTCTTGGAAAAATTGGATTTAGTTTTGCAAACTATCAAACTAACTATATGATTTTTCAGATTTTTATAAGATTCGACTTGGATGTCCAGATAGGCTTGATTTAGCTTGGTTGTCAAGCTGTTTTAGTTAGTGTGTCAAGAACCAACAAAAATTTTCTTTGTCAAGTCAAAATCAAATTTTAACAAATTTTCCACTAAATTGCAAAGAAAAATCAACAAAAATTTATTTAAAAAATTAAAATCTTTGTTTTAGATATAAAGGAATAAAAATTAAAGATTATTTCCAAAAATGGGTAACGGAGGACGTTAGAGGATACCTTCCCCTTGCGATAAATGTTAACAAACTCATTACACTCAAAAACAAAGTGAACTAAAATCTGGGAAAATTAACCCCAAAGATTTTTTTTCTTGATTTTAGTTCATAATTTTCCCAAAAATAAGGAGAACATAATTCTTTAATTTTAAGCCAATTTTAACTAGAAAATGGGAAAAATTATATTACACTTTACACTCAAAATAATACATTAGTAGACTTACTAATTTTTTTTTGCTAATGCTGGTTAGCTAACTTTCAGCAAATTTTTAGTTGAGATTAGCATGTTAGCAAAAATATCTTGTAAACTTCATTTAGCGCATTAGCAATTTTAAATAAAATTTGAACTGTTTTTTTTTTTTTTGCTAATTTTAAAATTGAGTTGACCAACTCTTTACAATTTTTTTTGCTAATATTAGCAAAAATAAATGGTATTTTTTTTTTTATTTTCAGAAAACTTGAAATGGCGCTATCTCGGAAACTAAGCCAGATAGAGCAAAATGGAGGCCATTTTTGGTTCTCGGGTTTTCCATAATATCACCGGTCCTCTTCACATGTGTGGACCCTAATGGGTCCTAACTTTGGATCCAAAAAAGTTAGCATTCTCGAAAATTTTAAAATGCTCATATCTCGGTAAATATTGCCGACACAACAAAAAGTCCAAAAGCATTTTTGTAGCTCTCAACACGTAGAACAAGACCGCAAAATAATCAAAAGCTCTCCGAGTAATATTTTTGAAGTTATCGAGTTTTGTAATTCTCAAAACCCCGGTGGTCCCCTAAAATCACGTATGTTAAAAACTAAGCAAGGTAGAGCGAAACGGACACAAATTTTGGATCAAAAACTATGACGATTTTTAAGGAACCCAACTAGGACTAGGCCCATCGGGGTCTGGACCTATCGGGTCCGAACCCAATTGGGTCCTCAAATGTGTATGAACTAAGTTGAAACAAAAAAAAATTCAGTTAACTAATTTTTAGCAAAACGATTTTGCTAACTTTACCAAAAAAATTGTGGGTTCAAAATCAGCAAATTTTCTTGTAGGCTTTCAAGCTTTTTTTGCTAACTTTACAGTTTTTTTTTTGAGTGTTGTTCATTCACATTTTAGAACTAGATTAGGTCTAGACCATGGACCCATGGGTCCAGCCCCTGTTAACTCGAGACCCCGTTGAGTCCTTTAAGGTTCCCCATAGATAATGACAAAACTTGTGTGCGTTTCGTTCTACCTTGCTTCATTTTTGAGATACGGTAATAAGGGGTCTGATAGGGTCTTGAGAATCTAAAAACCGGGTAACTCAAAAACTATTAATCGGAGGGCTTTCGAGTATTTTGCGGAAGTGTTCTACGAGGAAAGACCTACAAAAAAGTCATTGGAACTTTTCTCGTGTAGGCAGTATTTACCGAGATATTAGCATACATAAAATCTCGGGAATTTCAAATTTTAGATCTAAAATTAGGGTCTTGAGACCCCGACAGATATCCAGAGCTAGGCTATTCCATATTATTCTTTTTCTGTCTTTCTTTTGAAAATTTCATCCGTTTAGCTCTATCTCGCTTAGTTTTCGAGATATCGCCATTTTGAATTTTTAGCTAAATTCTAAGAAGTTATTTACTAAAGTTTCAGAAGTTATTAACTAAATTCTAAGAAGTAAAATTCCTCAATTTAAAGAAGAGAAATACGTTGATGTCTTTTTTAATAAATTTTAACTAAATTTTAACTAAAATTGAACTAAATTGTTTTTTAAGAAATATGTCTTAAAAATAAAGATACGTTTCTTAGATTTGTGGAAAATTTCTTTGGCAGTAAGAATTTTTTCCTAATATTAAAAAATTCCATTTAAAGAAAACTATGAACTAATTATAAGTAAATGAACTAAACTTTTTTCCTCATAGGTCCGAAATCTGTTTTCCAACAAAAATAACTCCTTTAAATTAAAAATACTCTATTATGACAATATCATAAATAGAAATATTTTTGGGCCTCGAACTAAAATAAAACGCTAAACAAACATATATACTTACATATATAAAGGCCGAATAAATACATTTTGTTTTTATGTACCTTTTGGTACTAAAAATAATTAAATTTTTAATTTATATAATTAAAACTTTATTTATTTTTTCTTTAATTTTAATTAAATTTTTTAATTTATAGTATTAAGTTTTTAATTAAATAAATATTCATATATTTTTAATTAATGAAAACTAGCCCCGTAGGCTACTTGGTAGTGTGCTAGCCTTTGAACATGGGGGTCGTGGGTTCGATTCATACCAGAAGTTTTGTTTTTTTTTTCGCTACAACGAGACGACGCATCGTCACGGTCATTGTTACCAGTTCTGGGTTTTAATTTATTAAAAATGAATTGTAAATAAATTGAAAGAATAAATAAAAAATAATTGATCATGTGATCAAAACTATTATTATTATTATATAATTACAAATATTTTTAATTTATATGCGCATTTTAGTGATTGGTCCGAATTAAATTAATTTTTTAATCAAATCTAGGAATTTTTTAATTAAATTTATTTTTAATTTTTTTCTGTGTTAAGGCGGACTCAATAAATTTTTTTTTATTTTTTTATAAATTTTTTTTATGAAATCAGTCCCTACCGCTTCCATGGGGCCTCCAACAGTGGTAAAAAACGAGACCGCCCCTATTAATTTTGACCCCCAAGATTTTATCCGTATCTATACCCTATCTCTACTCCCTATGGGGGCTCCCATACAAAATGACATTTCCATAAAATTTTTCTCCCACCGCTTTAACTGTTCCAAGAGTGATTCTAAATGTGTTAAATGTATGAACTACCCACCAATAAGTTTGTCATTCCGTTTGTAACACCTCGAAACTTTGGTATATGACCCCACAAAGTGTATATATTCATGATCCTCGGTCGATTTCAAGTTTGGCATAAATCTTCGTCGGGTTGGTATTGCTACTCAGCGAAATCGGTCCAGTGGTTCAAAATTTATAAGTAAAAGAGTGAATTTTGCCAAGAGTTTTTCGCGAATTTACGAGATAAAAACACGATAATTTTCGAATGATAACTCTGAAACTTGGCATATATATTTGTCGTCCCCCTATTCTGGTTCGTATTTTATTTCAGTCAAATTGGTCAAGTGGTTTAAAAGTTATTCACTTTAAATTCACGTGTTGACAAAAACCAACCATGAAATTCACGTGTTGAAATAAATCAAGCATGAATTTACTTTACAAAGTATTTTTGTCACTCAAAAATATTTTTACCTTTAAAAAAAATTTTCAGTTTTCTAAACCAACCCGGTCCTGCTGAAATCAGCAGTTGTCTCGTCTCATACGGCTCAAATTAAGTGATTTTTTGTGCTTAATGAAAAGAAATTTTATTTTGAGTTTAGTTAAGATTATTTATAACTAAGTCTGACTCACTATTTAGATGGTTTATTTGTTTATCTGTCACACTTACTCGCGACTAAATCGTTATTCTCGTGAGTCACGCAAACCATATGACTAGCGCCCAACTCTAGTTTACAGTTTTTTAGTTAGGCTGGATGTATAGAATGTAAGTAATGTTATAGGTTTAAGTTTATGATTCCATTTTTGCATCTGAACAAATTTGTTTCACTTTTGTATATTTTACGTGGCCTTCTAAATATAAGGCGTCATTGTTTTAAGTTTTTTATTTTTTCCTCTTTACAAACTTTTTGAAAAATTCTTTACAAAACTGAAATCGTAAGTTTTAATACCCTCCAATTATAAAATGAGGGTATATTAAGTACACTCATAAAAAAAAAAAAGTGGGTATTCAATACTAAAAATTTAACTAATTAACTAATTTTTTAGTCCAAAATGATCTGGTGCAGGCGTTGATAACACAGGTTGACAAAAGTTGAACTTTTTCAATTTGCCTGACCTTTGACAACTGATTTATATGGATTTTAGTGTGCTGATTCCGAATCTGTTATCCAATTTTTTCCATCAGCTCGCGTTCGCGAGCAAATCGATGAAAAAGTGCGTTTTTTACTAACTTTGCTTGGCTATAATTTCCAAAACTAATTTTAGAGCCTCAGTTTTAAACACGAACTTAACTATATTGGATGCGAGGATTCCAAAACTGGTATTAGCTTTTTTCTGACAGCTTCAGTTTTCGAGTTATTAAAAAGGGCATAAATATTCTAATGATCAACAAAATTTAAATGAGTCAATTATTGTTTTGATCAACATTTTTGTTGTTTTCTTTAACTGTTAAATTACAAATTTTCAACATACTAGATTTTTTCGCTTCAATTGATTTGAATACATAAATTCAAAAATTTACTTTATGCTAGGGTTTTACTTTTTTTATTGTCGACAACATATTGGAAAGCAAAAAATTTGAATTTCTTTATAATTTTTCCATAAGCTTAAAATTCATTTGGTTAATCAATCATTATTTTAATTGACTTTAAAAAAAAATTGATCAAATTTTTTATCAAAATCGAAAAAGTGATTAATTAAAAAAAAATCTATGAAAAACCTACAATTTGATGATTGATATAACAATTTTCTTCATCGGAGGATTTTTAATTAATAAATTAATTGAATCCGCATTTTTGTTGATTGACTTTAATTTTCAATTCTTTCTGTGTACCATGAAGCATACTGATCGAACCAATATTAAAATTTTTAAAATCTGAGGCTCTTTTTATATACAAATTCCTGAAAAGTTTTTACTCTTGCCCAAAACATTGAATCATGATAATGTTTTGCTGTATTAATAGGTTTTCGCTATATTAATTGTTCATTCCATGCAAAACGCATTGAAATATCGATGAAGGACCCTATCATGTTTATATCACTGTGCAACAAATTTTGGGTCATCGCATTGAGCCTCAATGCCTTCAACGCCATATGAAAGTAGACCATCAAGTGGACAAAATCACCAAAGGGTTTTGCAAAGTCAGTTCGGATTTCTTTTTTATAGCCCACTGAAGTTTTAATTTTTTTTGTCAAAGGCGTTTGGAAAACTCCAAAAATACTATAATAAAAACACATCTGAGCTTTAAAATATGATTTGATGTCTTCAGTGAAATTTTATGGCGGTTATTTTCTTAGAACATTTTAATCCCCTAACTGCCATTTTAAGGGGTCATTTTAGTCCTTTTTCAAAACCTAAACACAGAAGTCTAATAAAACGTCCAGGGTTAAAATGTTCTACAAATATTTTCCTCATAAAATTTCACTAGGGGTTGTCAGATGTTCAAAGTTTGTGCGACATGCGCAAAGTGCTTAAAAAGGGTCAATTATAAATAATCAATGTTTGTTATTTTTTTTTACCAAAGCAGTGTTAAAAAATTTCGACAAAAAACAGTGCAAATATACTTTTGAGCGAAAAATGATGTTTTGATGTGTTTTATAAAATTTTATGATGACTATCTTCTTTGATCAAATTAACCCTCTAGGTCCCGTTTCAAAGGGTAATTTTTGTCCTTTTTTAAATGAAATACAAAAAAGTCTATAAAAAAGGCAGTTATAAGGTTAAAATGTTTTACAAATATTTTCTGCACCAAATTTTGCTAGGGTACGTCTAAGACAGAAAGTTCATCCAGCATATAGAAAATGCTTAAAAATTTTAAAGTATTAAAATTTTTTTTTCGGGCCGAAATATAAAAAAAAAACAAGTAAAAAGTTAAATTCGACTTTGTCGAATGTATTGATACCTTTCACAATGTAAAAAAGTTTATTTGCAACAAAAAAAAAAAAAAAAAAAATCCGCGAAAAAATTTTTTGGTAAAAAAAAATTCAACGAAAATTTTTTTTTTTAATATGTTTGTACTTGTTTAAATACCATTCGGTGATCAATTCTGTTCACATGTGTCAACAAGCAACTGAATTAAAGCATTTTGTGTTTTTAGGTTATGTCGGGCCCTTTTTTTGACTCAAAAAAAAGCTTAGGTCTTTTCCCCACCTAATTCTTCTTCGTCCTCAAATATATTTTTGCTCCACCAACAAATTTCCGCTAGACCGGCATCACGCGACTTTTTCCCAAGATATCTGAGATGGTGATCACGGCCAAAGTATTAAACAGATGAAACAGATATATAAGACTTAGCATATTTACTTGTTGTTGCCCTAAGTAGTTTGGTATTGCATTTGAGCGAAATCGGTTCAGCGGTTCAAAAGTTATGAACGAAAATATAAGAACACCTCAAAAATTGTGGTACATTCAACATAGCCTGAAAACACAAAATGCTTTAATTCGGCAGCTGGTTGACATATGTGAACAGAATTGATCTTCTTCTTCTTCTTTTATTACAAATCCATTACTGGATATAAGTGATCACATGATTTTACAATATATATAAAGTTAAATACATTTTAGGGTATCAATACATTCGACAAAGTCGAATTTAACTTTTTTACTTGTTTTTTTTTTATATTTCGGCCCAAAAAAATATAAAAAAAAATTTGAATACCTTAAAATTTTTAAGCATTTTCTATCTGCTGGACGAACTTTCTGTCTTAGACGTGCCCAAGTAAAAAAAAGATGCAGAAAAAATTTGTATAACATTTTAACCTTCTAACTGTTTTTATATACTTTTTTGTATTTCTTTTAAATAAGGACAAAAATGACCCTTTAAAACGGGAGCTAGAGGGTTAATTTGGTCAAAGAAAAGAATCATCATAAAATTTTATAAAACACATCAGAACATCATTTTTAGCTCAAAAGTATATTTGCACTGTTTTTTGTCGATAACACCGCTCAACACTCATTTTCCGGTTTGAATTCTGGTGATCAATTTTAGTAGACTTTGATCTCCTGATTCCAAATCTGTTCTCCAAATTTTTCCATCACGTCCAGATTTTTAGTTATTCATGGTTGAAAATGCGAAAAATTACGATTTTTGCATTATTTGAAAGCCTGCACAGCAGCCATTGAGTGGAATACAAATCTGGTATAAAGCGCAAAAGTATAATTTGCCTTTGGTCTCCAACATAGAAAACAATTTTTTCTAATTATTGCGTTTGGTTGGGTTACAAATGCGTTTTAAAATGACTCTGTTAAAATGTTCATTTTTGTAAAAAAGATAAGATACCTTAGTTTTTTTTGATATTTTTCAAAGAAAAACTAAAAATATAAATATTTTACAAATTTAAGTTTTCTGTGTTATTTTTCGTACAAACCGGAATATATATTTAATAGGTTTAAAAGTCTATAAGAAAGAATGAACTTTTGCCTAAATTTTGAGCTCATCACAGTAAAGATTGATCATCTGGTTATTGTTTTAGAGCCTTTTAAAAATAGTGCTCTTTCTAATTTTTTTCACAGTGTTTTTTTAAAATACATGTTTGGCCAATAATAGCGCAACAACTTCAAATTTTTTTGATCATATATTTGAGATCATAGTTCAATTCTACTCTAACGCTTTATACCAGATTTTTATTCCACCCAGTGGCTGCTGTGCAGGCTTTCAAAAAATGCAAAAATCGCGTTTTTTTGCATTTTCAACCGCGAATAAATAAAATTCTAGATGTGATGGCAAAATTTGGAGCACAGATTTGGAATCAGCGAGTCAAAATCTTTAAAAATTTTGTATCAAATTTCAAACCGGAGTCAAAAACCTTCGATTTGTTGAGCGGTGTAATTTTTAACACTGCTTTGGTAAAAAAAAAAATTAACATTGATTATTTATACTTGACCCTTTTTAAGCATTTTGCTAATGTCGCGCAAACTTTGAACATTTGACAACCCCTAGTGAAATTTTATGAGGAAAATATTTGTAGAACATTTTAACCCTCTAACTGGGAGTTTTATTAGACTTCTGTGTTTAGTTTTTGAAAAAGGACTAAAAAGACCCATTAAAATGGCAGTTAGAGGGTTAAAATGTTCTAAGAAAAGAACCGCTATTAAATTTCACTGAAGACATCAAATCATATATTGAAGCTCAGATGTGTTCTTATTATAGTATTTTTGACGTTTTCCAATCGCCTTTGATAAAAATATAAAAAATTCAGTGGGCTATAAAAAAGAAATCCGAACTGACTTTGCAAAACCCTCTGGTGATTTTGTTCACTTGATGGTCTACTTTCATATGGCGTTAAAGCCATTGAGGCTCATTTTTCTTGTTGCACAGTGTATATTATCTATCCGTAAAGGTTTCTAAGACATTCCAGTGATATCCATTCATCTGTTTGTCTGTGTTTGTCGATTAAAAAGTTTTTGATGAAAAAAATTGTTGAAAAGAAAATTTTTTGATGAAATAAAAAAAAAATTGATGGAACAAAATATGTATGAAAAAAATATTGATGAAAAAAATATTGATAAAAACTATTTTTTTTTGTAGTTCTACAAATTTCTTTTGTAGTTCTAACAAATCCATTTTTAATTCGAAGATTCCAATTGTAATTCGACAAAGATCAATTGTTATTTGAAAAAGATCAATTGTAGTTAGAAATAGATCACTTGTAACTCGTAAAAGATCAATTGTAATTCGAAAAAGATCAATTTTAATTGGAAAAACATCATTTGTTGTTCGAAGATTCCCTTGTTAGTCGAAATATATCAATTGAATTTCCATTGATCTTCTTCAAATTACAATTGGAATCTCCGAATTACAACTGACTTTTTCGAATAACACTTGATCTTTTTCGAATTACAATTAATTTTTTTCAAATTTCAATTGATCTATTTCAGATTTCAATTGAATTTTTTCGAATTACAATTAATCTTTATACCCTACACCACTCTGTGTAACAGGGTATACTGACTTTGTGCGGATGTTCGTAACTACACTCACAAAAAAAGAAAATAATTTTTAAAAAAGAAATTTAAAAAAAAGTTGATTAAATTTACGAAGTCCTAAATTTTTTTTATTTTTTGAAAATTTTCCAAGTCCCAGAAATTTTTTTTTTTTGTTGAAAAAGTTAAAAAAAAAATTTTAACAAAATTTTGAAAAATTTTCCAAGTCCTAAATTTTTTTTTGACAAAAAAAAAAAAACATCATGAAAAATGCTTTTTGGGGTTTGCCATATTTTTCAGTATTTTTTTGTGGATTAAAAGCTATCACTACCAAAAAAATAGTAAATTTAAAACAACTTTTTTTGTTAATTTTTAATATTTTATTTAAATTTTTAGATATTTGTTTTTTGAAAATTTTAAATTTTTGTTTGTAAATTTACCTTTTTTTAAATATATTTACCACTTTTCTCTTAAATGTACCAATTTTTTTATAATTTGTGTGGCTTACAAATTATCACTACCACAAATTGATAAATTTTAAAGAATATTTTGGTAAATTACTATTTTTTTTTTAATTTACATTTTTTTTGGTAAATTTAGGATTATGGTTTGTAAATTTACCATTTTTTTAATTATGTTTACCATTTTTTCTTGTAAATTTACCATCTTTTTAAATTTTTGCGGATTGAAAACAATATTTTCCTATAAAATTATTTATTTTACCAATTTTTGGCGCATTTAAAATTAAGAGGAAATCCTCGTAATTTTACGATAATTTTAAGGGAGATTTTTTTGTAATTTTACAAGGTTTGTTTTTTTTTTTAGTGTACCCGAAATATTGGTCCTAGACTAACCTGACCAACTGTTTTTGTCTGAAAAGCGGAATGGAAAGGTTGAAAAAGCGGGATTTTGGTCTAAAAAGCGGGACTTATTTATATCCTCGACTTACAATTAGTGATAGTAAATTTGTAACAGTTCAAAAAAGTATAAATATTCATAATTTTCAATCAATTTAAATTTGACGAAGTGATGTCTGTCCGTCTTTCTGGCTGTTTGTTCAAAACACACTTACTTTTGAAAGAAAGCAGTTTGTAATTTTTCTGGTCAGGTTGATATTGAATTTCAGCGAAATCGGTCCAGTTGTTCAGAAATTATAAGTAAAATCGAAAAATATCGCTTAAAATTACTTCAGTACAATCATACTCAAAATAATATTTAAAAAACCAAAAATATTATTTAAAAGTCAAAAAGCGGGATAAAGCGGGATGAAGCGGGACTTTTATTTAAAAAGCGAGATAGAAATTCAAGGCGGGATTAGACTTCAAAAAGCGGGATAATCCCGCCAAAAGCGGGATGGTTGGTCAGGTTATACTAGACCCACCTTCAAGTATACCGATCTAGTTAGAATCACTTTCTGAGTCGATTTATCGAAGCCTATTGAAAATGGAAAAATCGGTAAGTTATTAGACCTAGCCCCAATACAAACGTCCCCTCTCAATTTTGTAAAAATGACTCTAATAATCGTGTTTTAATAGGTATCCTCTTAAAATCTGACTAAACTTATTTTATATTCATACATCGTGAACCTATATTCAAAATATGCCAACTCAAATTTGACGGAAATGAGTTTCCGATGGCAAATAGCTCCCCTATGTAATACCTATCTGCCATAAAAATTTCAGAGCAAAAAAATCATTTGTTGTCGTTTTACATCCATTTTTGTTATTCTGCTAACTCAAAGTACATATTTTTTTGGTGGAAATAAATGCCAACTCCCATTGTAAATTTCCAAAAATTTTTCAAAAAATTTAAAAAAAAAATTAGACCACATATCTTATTGCATTTGCCATGCTAAACACGAATCTTGTAAAGATTTTGATATCTAATGACTGGATCTCGAGATATTTCCATTTTGAAAATATCGGTAAATAGTGTTTGCAAAAAAAAAATTGCTTATACTTATTTATGTAACTTTCAAACTATTTATCAGATTGAAACATTATGAATGGGGCAAATAAAGTCAATGATATAAGCTTTCAAAATAGCTAGTTTGGAGTGACCCTATTGCAATACAGCGTGAGTTACAGAGTGCCAAAGTTGACCACCCTGAGATTAAAAGGCTTTCGGAGCTAGTAACTTTTAAAAATATGCAAAGATTTTTAATTTTTTGTTCAGTTTTTGCAATTACCATACTAAGGATAACAAAAACCAAAAAAAAAATTTTTTTTTAAATTTTTCCAAAAAAAATGTATTTTTATTTTCCGACAAAATATGCCAACTCTAAAAAAATATTTGTTTTTTGATATAGTAATAAATGCCATCTCAAAAAAATACGCAAACCAGTGCAAAATATGAAATTTTTTGCATCGGTATAAATTATTTAGAATATTTAAACCATTTTATGGAAGGTACATTGTTTATTTTTGCAATAATATGCGAAATAACTAGTTTTTTAGCTCTCCTGAACAGTAAGCTTTTTCGAGTTGGCATTTATTGAATATAGTTCGACGACATGATTTTTTTTTTTAAATTTTAAAGAAATCGTACCAGTTCTTCTTGTAGTCCCCATACAAACCACACTCTCGATTTTCACATAAATCTTTCAAAATTCATAAAAATTGTATATTTTGTATAAATTTCGTTTATAGGTGTTTAACGTGGACTTTCTGGACTTAGTCCCCATATAAAAATTTCACCAGATATTCTGTTAAATCGGTCTATAGGCAACAAAAACCAGCATATTCCACTCAAATTTTGTTTATGTGCCTTTTTTACACTAATCAAAGATCGTACAAAAGAATGATTCAATCGGATCGATGTTTGGAATGAAATTTTCGAAATTATCGACTCAAGCAAAAAGAGAGCTCCAGTTTGTCGGCGTACAAATTTATCTGTGATAAAAATGCGTGAGAATGAAAAAACAAATTGCCATGCCTCAATTTTAGAACTTTTATAAGGAAAGGAATTTTCAGAATCTGGGAATATTTTTATAAAAAAGGTTTCACAACTAAGGAACTCCTTTAATCAAAAAAAGTAGGTATACTACAACTAAGGAAATTTCTCATGATTTGTTGAAAAGAGTTTTTCTTTGAAGAAACCTTTCTTATAAGCAAATAATTTCCAAATTTAAATAACTTAAAGTGTTACTAAACACAGGCGCGGATCCAGGAACTTCATTTAGGGGGGGAGATTTTGTTTTACCAAAAAAATCGGAAAACAATAAAGTTTGGTTTGAAGAAGGGGGGGGGGGGGTATTGTGTTAATTTTTGATAATATTTTTATTATTGCGTAACAAATTAATAACCAAGAAAAATATTTTTTTTTTCAAGCATTTGGATTTAGGGGAACTTTTCTACTCAATTTTTTTTTTTCACAAGGGGACCCTGTCAGTCGTATTTACTTCCAAAATAGGACCATTTTTATAGTCTTACAAACGTGCTTATTCACAGTTATGACTGACTATGACTGTCATAAGCCAGTGTTTATGATTGAACAGTCATAACATTAAATATTTTTCTATACAAAAAAATTAAAAAATTTTAAATTTCATTTGCTAATTTTAAAATTGATATTATGACGTTTCATTCATAAAAATTGACTTATGACAGTCAAAGCTAGTCACAACTGTGAATAGACACGTAAAATTTTATATAAAAATTTTTAATTTTCGAAAACATTAATAACATTAAGCATTAATATTCCGAAAAAAATTAATAAAGTATTAGATTTTTATGCATGCACCCTTCAAAAAATATCTAAGATGTTGAAACAATTTTACTACAGAACAACTCTTAGATTCTTAAATATTTTTCATATAAAAAAATAACCCTTCCAGAAAATTGTTCAGATTCTGAAACCCTTTCTTATAGAAAATGTCTCAGATTTTTAAAATTTTCTATAGAAATAATCTGAGATTTTGAGACATTCTTTCTATAAAAAAAATCCAAATTCTGATATATTTTTCTTTTAAAAAACCTCTAAATTAATTCTCATATTTCAAAGTTATTCTCAGATTCAGGATACAAAAATTCTCAGATCCTGAAACATAATTCGTAAAAGAAAATTATCAGATACTTAAAAATGATCAGTTTTTAAAACATTTTATGAAGAAATTTTGAATCAATTTTCTTAAAATACGAAAAATGTTACAGTTTTAATGCCATCTAGATTCTAAAACATTTTCACATAGAAAAAATTTTATTATTAGACACATTTCAAAAGAATAATATACATATTCAGACTCTAAGACGTTTTCCTTTAGAAATGATATTCAATTCTGAGAAATTTTTTGGCTGAAAAAATCTTGGTATATTCTGAAACATTCTTTCAAAGGAAAAATTCTCAGTTGCTGTAGGATGTTTTCTATAGAAAAGTTTTAAGACATTTTTCCTAAAATTTAAGATAGTTTTACAGTAAAAAAATTTTTACATTTAGTGCAATGGTTCCCAACCTTTGATTCTCGCCCCACTGGGTGGTAATTTGAATGCTTCAGGGGGCAACGAGCAAATTTTTAAGAATTTGTTTTGTTAAATAAACTAAAAAAATATTATTTTAGGTGAATAATTTAGTTGACTGTTGAAAACTTTTTCTAAAAACTTTGTTTAAACGATGATTTTAACATCAAGTTTACTTAACTACAATTAAGTTTTAAAGCAAATTTTAAAAAATTACAAATTTTCTTGAGCGTAGGGGGGACATTGTAGTTTTTTTAACTTAAAAGTGGGGCATGGCGCAAAAAAAGGTTGGGAACCATTGATTTAAGGGCAAATTACACGTTAACTACCCTTGACCACCCTTATCTCCTACTTCCTAGTATTAGTGATACGATTTGCCGGGTTTAAATAATTTTGTATGAAAAATTATTTGAATTTGACAATGGTTATCCCCCAATACTGGGAAATAGTAGATAAGGGTGGTCAAGGGTAGTTAACGTGTGAATCAATCTTTATAGTCAAATAAGTATCAAAACAGTTTCTAAAAATAAAGTCTGGAATTTCGAAACATTTTTCTATAAAAATATTCTTAAAATAAGGTCTGGAATTTCGAAACATTTTTTTATAAAAATATTCAGATAATATTTTTTTCGTAGAGAATGATAACTCTATTGTCATTAAACTCTATTGTCATTTAAGTTTTTCAAATGCAATTTCTCTCATTCTGAAACATTTTAAGGATTTAAAAAAAATTTACTTTGTTCCTCTCCCTTTTTCCTTTTTCTTTTCTTTTCTTTTTTTTCCTTTCTTTTTTTTTTTGGAAATCATTTTGGGGGGGGGGGGGAGAAATCCCATTCTCACCCCCCTGGATCCGCGCCTGCTAAACATTGTTAATTAATACATCACATTAGGAAAACACGTCTGGGAAAACTAATTTAATAAATAGTATTTTACAAAAATTAAGGAAAATGCTTTCATTTTCATTATTGTGTAATAAATTTTAAATTTTATTCGAAAAAAAAAAAACAAAACAAATATAAAATTTGGTGGTTGGAAGTATTTATAAACAATTCAATGTGCAAGTGCACTTGATTCAGGTGATTGTGATAGCGATAGGTGGAAAGGGTTGTAGTGGTGGGGTGGGTTAATGAAAGCGGTGATTGATTGTAGTGTTCGATGCAGTTAGTGGTGTGCTTCAAACATGTTCGCCTTGTTGCAATGGCAACAGAACTATTTTTTTTTATTACCTTTTTGGGGCGAAGCAAACAAAACAAATGGGAGTCTAAAACAAAACAAAAACAAACAAACAAAAAACATAGAATAAACATGAAAACACTAACAACAGCAACAATAAACAAATGGCAATGGCAACAAAAAAACAACAACAAGACACCATTCACCGTGTATAGACAACAAAAAAAGGAAAAGAAATTCATTACAAACAACAAAAAACAAAATTTTAAGCAAGCAAAATGCACAAGTGCCAGTTGGAAACTTGGCAAATCTATAAAAGTATCTGTTCGCCTAAAAAACGAGCTCAGTTGCGAACGGTACTTTGACAAAAAGCGTGTTTATGGTAATATTAGCGTGTTGTAGTTTTCTTTTTCAAACAACTTAACAATAATATGCATTTTGCAAAAAAGGGCTAAAAACAAACAAACAAAAAAACCCCTTAAAAACACCAGACATATGGTGGCTGAAAATGCTTTAAAAAAAACGTGCTTTAATTTGAAAAATAAAAAAAGTATCGAACAGAATTTAACACAAAAAAATTAAAAATTACCAAACTAATAACAAACAAATGATATTTAATATGATTATGATGAACTAATGAAATTAATTATGCTTGTTTTTTCAGTTCTTTAAGTTCTTAAAACAAAAAAAAACTATTTTGAAACTGTTCGCTACTTAAGATTATTTTATAGCGGACGGATGTAAACAATTGTGTGAGTGTGTGTGAATAAACAGTGGTGAAAATGTAAATAGCACTTCTTGAGTTTGGTTGACCAACCCCCCACCACTTACTTTATTAATGATCATTAACCTAATGCATTCAGTTCTTAATTATATTTCATTCCAATTTGGATAAAACTCCTTCAATTATTTTAACATCAATTTATAAGGCCTTCCAAAACAAATGCCCAGCTACACAAACACATGTGTCCCAGGAATGTCTGAATACACCCAAAAAATTTTGTAGTTGATTAAAACTTAAATATCAACTATTTTGTGGGTGAATTACCACTAACTTAAATAAGTCTGTAAGTTTTAGCAGATTTTATTAAAGTAATTCAGCATCAAATAAATTTTGTATAGTCCTAGAGCCTGACAATTTTTCTATTGAAAACATGTCTCAAATTCTGGGAATTTTTGAACGAATCTGGAAACTTTTCTATTCAAAAAATGCTTAAGAATCTGCCAATATTTCTATAGAATCCGAAATTTTTTTTTATGGAATACTGTCTCAGAATCAGAATTTTTCTGAAATTTTTTTCTATATAAAAATTCTTAAATTCTGAGACATTATTTCTATAAAAAATTTCCTAGATTCTGTGACATTTTTTCTATAGAAAAATTATCAGTTTCTTATACATTTTTTCTATAGAAAAATTCTCCAATTCTGAGACATTTATTCTATAGAAAAATTCTCAGATTCTGAGAATTCTTTCTATAAAAAAAATATCTCAGAATCTGAATTTTTTTTTTTTTTAGAAAAAAAATGTATCGGAATCTGAGATTTTTCTATAAAAAAAATGTCTCAGAATCTGAGAATTTTTCTATAGAAAAAAATGTCTCAGAATTTTTCTATAGAAAAAATGTCTCAGAATCTGAGAACTTTTTTATAGAAAAAATGTCTCAGAATCTGAGAATTTTTCTATAGAAAAAATATCTTAGAATCTGAGAATATTTTCTATAGAAAAATATGTATCAGAATCTGATATATTTTTTTTTTAAAAAATTTCTATGATTTTTCTATAGAAAAAATGTCTCGGAATCTGAGAATTTTTCTTTAAAAAAAATGTCGCAGAATCAATGATTTTTTCTGTAGAAAAAATGTCTCAGAATCTGAGAATTTTTCTATAGAAAAAATGTCTCAGAATCTGAGAATTTTTCTATAGAAAAAATGTCTCAGAATCTGAGAATTTTTCTATAGAAAAAATGTCTCAGAATCTGAGAATTTTTCTATAGAAAAAATGTCTCAGAATCTGAGAATTTTTCTATAGAAAAAATGTCTCAGAATCTGAGAATTTTTCTATAGAAAAAATGTCTCAGAATATGAGAATTTTTCTATAGAAAAAATGTCTCAGAATCTGAGAATTTTTCTATAGAAAAAATGTCTCAGAATCTGAGAACTTTTATATAGAAAAAATGTCTCAGAATCTGAGAATTTTTCTATAGAAAAAATGTCTCAGAATCTGAGAATTTTTCTATAGAAAAAATGTCTCAGAATCTGAGAATTTTTCTATAGAAAAAATGTCTCAGAATCTGAGAATTTTTCTATAGAAAAAATGTCTCAGAATCTGAGAATTTTTCTATAGAAAAAATGTCTCAGAATCTGAGAATTTTTCTATAGAAAAAATGTCTCAGAATCTGAGAATTTTTCTATAGAAAAAATGTCTCAGAATCTGAGAATTTTTCTATAGAAAAATTTTCTCAGAATCTGAGAATTTTTCTATAGAAAAAATGTTTCAGAATCTGAGAATTTTTCTTTAGAATCTGAGAATTTTTCTATAGAAAAATGTCTCAGAATCTGAGAATTTTTCTATAGATATGCTCTAAAAACAATAAAAATATGCTCTTAAAAAAATTATGTCCCCTTTTTTGCGGTGTTTTTTTACAATTTGTTAGAGAATAGACCCTCCAAATACTGTTTTGTGCGGTAGTTAGAGGGTTAAATATGTTCTACAAAAATATTTGCCTTAATATTTTCTACCAAGTTGCTAAATCTAAAGAAAACATACCCGTGTAAAAAAATAATTGGATCAAAACTTATCTCTTTTGATAAAAACATATATGGATCATATCTAAATGGATATAATCAGATCTACTCCATATATACTCATATCTGCTTCAGATATGTTTTGATCCGTAAATTGAGTCTATCTGGCATATATGACAGATATGATCAGACATTTTCAGATATGTTAATATATGTAAAATTGTCAGATAGACTCAATTTACGGATCAAAACATATCTGAAGCAGATATGAATATATATGAAGTAGATCTGATTGTATCCATTTAGATATGATCCATATATGTTTTTATCAAAAGAGATATGTTTTGATCCAATTATTTTTTTACACGGGTAGTTTCATATACCGATATGAAGCAAGAACAGGCCAAATGGGAAACAATCGCCACAATTCCGTAATTGTTGAAAAAAATATCCTTGTTGGATAAAAAATTTAAAAATAAATGTCATAAAAAAAATTGGAAAAAAATGCTCTAAAAATTGAAAAAAAATATTTTTGGTTTCCCTGCTGATCAATATTATATATGGGGCATTCCATGCCAAATCACTCACTTTTAGGCCCGACCCCCTTCGATTAATTTTATTTTTGGATATGTTTTAGTACGTATTAAATGCAACTTCCAGCCAAATTTTCAGCCTTTTATACCAAGGTGGTGTTGAGTAATCAATTTTTTAAAATGGCGATTTTTTCCAAAAAATTAAAAAATTTAAATTTTCAATCAATTTTGACCAGTAAAAAATATAGATATATTAAAAAAAGATGGACAACATTTTGTTGGTAGTTAAATGTAGTTTTAGAAAAAAAAATATGAAAAATTATTCGAAGTAACTATCACTTGTTTTTTATCGTATAAAAATTAAAATCGACTTTTTGAAAAAGTCCGAAACCTTCGATTTTTTTTTAAAAATGTCAAAAAATTCTACTCTAAATTACGCAACTTTTAAGTCATAATTCGAGATGTGATCGTAATTCGTTCTATTTTTATTCAAATTTTGAAAATTGCACTTTTTTTTTTTTGACTCTAGTTTATTTTATATGGTGCTCCAAAAAAAAATAATTTGGTAAATATTGACCGTAACTTCCCCTAGATATATTAACTTGGGTGTAAAAATACGTTTCAGAAAATTTTAGGATGATCGGACATGGGTAAGGCGTGCCGCATCGGCTTTGAAGTTTGAAAATCGGATTACAAGGGAAAATATGAATTTTTTTCTGTTTTCTTAATTTTTTTGGTATTTTAAGTTAATTTTGAATTCAAATGGTTACAGAATTGAAATGTAGAGTAAAATGTCTCTCTATTAAGGTCATAAAAACCGAAATCGGTTTAAAATCAGCCAAGTTATTACAACTTCCCCAGGCATCTAACGTGTGGCAGACAACTTGATTAATCAATACAATCCGATTTTTGAAATTCATTGAAATTTTCTACTGTAATAACATTTTTTTATTCTTCAAGTTCAAATGTTATTAGATGACAAGTATTTTTCATATTGTGTTTTGCTAACATTTTTTAAATTAGTGCTAAAAATGCCTGCATTTTCCACACCCTTTTGAAATCTCTATTTAAAAAAAAAAAATATTTTTTTTGTTTTAAAATTTGGAAAAGTCAAAAAAATATTACACTGAAACATGAATAATGAAAAAATGTTATTACAGTAGAAAATTTCAATAAATTTAAAAAAAGGGCCTCGTATTTTTTAATCAAGTTGTATGGCACACGCTAGATGCCTGGGGAAGTTGTAATAACTTGGCTGATTTTCAACCGATTTTAGTTTTTAGTACCTTATTAGAAAGGCATTTTACTCCACATCATAATTCTGTAATCACTTGAATTAAAACTTAACTTAAAATACCAAAGAAATTGCGAAAACAGAAAAAAAATCATATTTTTCCTTGTAATCCGTTTTTTAAACTTCAAGGACCATGCTAAGCGCCTTACACATGTCCGATCGTCCCAGATTTTTGTGAGACGTATATTTACCTCCAAGTGAATATATTTAGGGTAAGTAAGGGTCAGTATCTACCATTTTTTTTTTTTTGGAGCTCCATATAAAATAAATCAGAGCCAAAACATAAAAGGTGCAATTTTAAAAATTAAAAAAAAAATAGAAAGAATTGTGATCACATCTCGAGTTATGGCTTAAAAGTTGCATAATTTAGAGTAGAATTCTTTTAGTTTTTTACAAAAAAATCGAAGGTTTCGGACTTTTTCAAAAAGTCGATTTTAATTTTTAAACGTCAAAAAATAAGTGATAATTACATCGAATAATTTTTTCACATTTTTTTTCTAAAACTACATTTAAATACCAACAAAACGTTGTCCAACTTTTTTTAAAATATCTATATTTTTTACTGGTCAAAATTGATTGAAAATTTAAATTTTTTCATTTTTTGGAAAAAATCGCCATTTTGAAAAATTGATTACTCAACACCACCTTGGTATAAAAGGCTGAAAATTTGGCTGCAAGTTGCATTTAATACGTACTAAAACATATCCAAAAATAAAATTAATCGAAGGGGGTCGGGCCTAAAAGTGAGTGATTTGGCATGGAATGCCCCATATACTTTATGGGGTCTCAGACCTATATTTCGATTAGTTACAAACGGAATGATAAACTTATATATACCCCCTATCAGTAACAATAAGTGGTGGGTGTAAAAATCAGGGTAACCAAAATTGATTATTTTTAACAACATTCATAGTTGGTATCGATTATAAATAGTTATTTGAAATTATTTTGATTTCAACTATTAAAATCCTTAACTACTCAACTACAAAATTTTTTGGGTGTAGGATTATTGATATTAGGCGGCCAAATATTAAAAAAAAATTAAAATTTGTGTCGAGTTGCCTTAATTAAATATTTATCAAATTAATACGGAATGCACCACAATCCCAAAAAAATAAATTTTTTGTATATGGGGCATTCCAAGCCAAATCACTCACTTTTAGACCCGACCCCTTTCGATTTATTTTATTTTTGGATATGTTTTGGTCCTTATTAAATGCAACTTGGACACCAATTTTCAGCCTTTTATTCCAAGATGGTATTGAGTAATCAATTTTTCAAAATGGCAATTTTCTCCAAAAAATTAAAAAATTGAAGTTTTTAATTAATTTTGACCATTATATATATAGATATTTTATAGATATTTTAAAAAAAGTTGGACAACGGTTTGTTGGTATTTAAATGTAGTTTTAGAAAAAAAATATGAAAAAATTATTGGAAGTAATTATCACTTATTTTTTGACGTTTAAAAATTAAAATCGACTTTTTGAAAAAGTCCGAAACCTTCGATTTTTTGTAAAAAACTATAAAAATTCTACTCTAAATTACGCAACTTTTAAGCCATAACTCGAGATGTGATCACAATTCTTTCTATTTTTTTTTTTAATTTTTAAAATTGCACCTTTTATGTTTTGGCTCTGATTTATTTTATATGGAGCTCCAAAAAAAAAAAAATTGGTAGATACTGACCCTAACTTACCCTAAATATATTCATTTGGAGGTAAATATTCGTCTCACAAAAATTTAGGACGATCGGACATGTGTAAGGCGTTTAGCATGGTCCTTGAAGTTTAAAAAACGGATTACAAGGAAAAATATGAATTTTTTTCTGTTTTCGCAATTTTTTTGGTATTTTAAGTTAAGTTTTAATTCAAGTGATTACAGAATTATGATGTGGAGTAAAATGCCTTTCTAATAAGGTACTAAAAACTAAAATCGGTTGAAAATCAGCCAAGTTATTACAACTTCCCCAGGCATCTAGCGTGTGCCATACAACTTGATTAAAAAATACGAGTCCCTTTTTTTAAATTTATTGAAATTTTCTACTGTAATAAAATTTTTTCATTATTCATAGGTTAGGTTGTAAGTGGCTGCTGACGTTTTACGTCAACACACGTAGACTCTGAGGTCCATTGTGATACCACTTAAACATTATTCATGTTTCAGTGTAATATTTTTTTGGCTTCTCCAAATTTTAAAACAAAAAAAAGATTTTTTTTTAAAAATAGAGATTTCAAAAGAGTGTTGAAAATGCAGGCATTTTTAGCACTAATTTAAAAAATGTTAGCAAAACACAATATGAAAAATACTTGTCATCTAATTACATTTGAACTTGAAGAATAAAAAACTGTTATTACAGTAGAAAATTTCAATGAATTTCCAAAATCGTATTATATTGCTTAATCAAGTGTTCTGCCACACGTTAGATGCCTGGGGAAGTTGTAATAACTTGGCTGATTTTCAACCGATTTCAGTCTTTGGTACCTTATTGGAGAGGCATTTTACTCCGTATTATAATTCTGTAACCTCTTGAATTAAAACTTAACTTAAAATACCAAAAAAATTGAGAAAACAGAAAAAAATTCATATTTTTCCTTGTAATCCGTTTTCTAAACTTCAAGGCCCATGCGGAACACCTTATCAATGTCCGATCATTCTTAATTTTTGTGAGGCGTATTTTTGCCTCAAAATTAATATATCTAGGGTAAGTTAGGGTCAGTATCTACCAATTTAGTTTTTTTGGAGCACCATATAAAATAAATCAGAGTCAAAAAATAAAAGGTGCAATTTTCAAAATTTGAAAAAAATAGAACAAATTGCGATCACATCTCGAATTATGGCTTAAAAGTTGCGTAATTAAGAGTAGAACTTTTAGACGTTTGTAAAAAAAAATCGAAGGTTTCGGACTTTTTCAAAAAGTCGATTTTAATTTTTAAACATTAAAAAATAAATGATAATTACTTCGAATAATTTTTTTAATATTTTTTTCTAAAACTACATTTAAATACCAACAAAACGTTGTCCAACTTTTTTTAAGATATCTATATTTTTAACTGGTCAAAATTAATTGAAAACTTCAATTTTTCCATTTTTTTTTAAAAAATCGCCATTTTGAAAAATTGATTACTCAACACCATATTGGAATAAAAGGCTGAAAATTGGTGTCCAAGTTACATTTAATAAGAACTAAAACATATCCAAAAATAAAATAAATCGAAAGGGGTCGGGTCTAAAAGTGAGTGATTTGGCCTGGAATGCCCCATATATATTTTTTATTGGCTATTGATTATTTTTTTTTTTTTTTGAAAAATTTTCAAAACCCCTTCTGAAATTTTTTGTTTTATAAAACAGTAAATTTCTCAAAAATTCATCCACTTTTTTTTCTTTTTTTTCGATTTTTTAAGCTTGGATGTTTATTTTCCAATAAATGACCACGCCTCCTAAGCCCAGTTTTTCAAAAATTTAAAAACCAAAAATGTAATTTTCTTAGTTTCATATAGGGCTACTCATACAACCTTTTCAGAATTTCACGGGACACAGGTTTTTCTGTTGGTGGACATTTGGTGTGGAATGCCTCATATGTCTTTTTATTATTTTTCCCAATTTTTTTCCATATTTTTAGTTAAGTTTGAATTTGTACCGGCCGTTGGTGCTTGATCACCCCTAATATAATAAGTTTGAATTCAACTCTTTATGAAAATCGTAGTGTGCCAATTATCGTTTTTGTCTTGAGTCTTTGTTTAACCATCCTCAAAAAGTGCTATGCAAATTATCTCTACTGTATAATTTTTTCTTCATCTTATTTATTTTTTTTTCTTAAAGACATCTGATGATTTATTTTTAACAAATTATTTTAGCATGTAAAAAGTGTGTCTGCCAGAATTAAAAAAAAAACGAAGCAAAATAAAAAATATTTGAAAACATCTGTCATCAAAAATTTTTAAAATAAACTTGCAAAAAAAAACCAAATAAAACAGAAGAACAAAAACGCATAATAGTTGAACGATAGTTGTTGGATATAAAAATGTGTATTTTATAAATAAATTTTGGCAAAGTGTTCATAATATTTTGTGGGTCATTTCTTTTTTTAAACAAAAACACATGCATTAAATGCATGCATATATTTCACGTCTTCAAATCTTTTAAATACATACAAGACTTAACGGCGCTTTTCATCAACAGCAAATTTTGTAATACACAATACAAGAAAAAACTGTATTTTTTCGACTGCAGTTCTTGAGAAAATTAATAGATACGATAGAAGAAATCTTGTTTTTATTGTAATATTTGTTATATTGTCAATGTCAACAAATGCCGGCGACAACATCATATAAAACTCAACACTTTAAACGGGGTAAGTAAAGAAATAACAATAAAATAGATTAACCTGCTTTTTATATCTTAAGGGGGTAGGACACAGCCTGAAATAATTTGAAAAACTAAATTGTATGGTTAATAAAAGTTCAATATTCCTATTTTTATAAACAAATTTTTGATGGTGTGATTTGATGATCATATCGAGGGCGAATATTCAAAACTTGCTATCTGCAGTGTAATAAAATAGTAAATAGTAAGTTTTGGATATTCGCCCTCGATATGAGTTTAAATAAATATTATTCTATCCTAAATTAAAATTAATTGATTTGATAATTTATTACAGATCGTAGTTCCTAAGCAAAGTATTTTTTTCCTAAAAACCTCTGTAGAACTCATCCAGAATCTATTCTATTCTACTCTATTCTACTTTTTTTTAATTTTCTTAAGTTTCGAATCTGCTTAAAAGGCAATTCTTAATACTTCCCAGTTATTCTTACTTCTACTTCACGTTTCAGCAAAACTAAGTGAACCTACGGAATTTAAGTTTATGTACGAAAGTAAAATAATACGAATTTGAAAAACGTATGAGTAATATTTATTTTCTTAGAATAGTTAAATATTACTTATACGCATTTATATTATTGTCTCAGATTTAGAGACAATTCTTCAGATTCTGAAACAATTTTTCTATAGAAAAAGTCTCAGATTCTGAAACAATTTTTCTATAGAAAAAAGTCTCAGATTCTGAGACAATTTTTCTATAGAAAAAGTCTCAGATTCTGAGACAATTTTTCTATAGAAAAAAGTCTCAGATTCTGAGACAATTTTTCTATAGAAAAAAAGTCTCAGATTCTGAGACAATTTTTCTATAGAAAAAAAGTCTCAGATTCTGAGACAATTTTTCTATAGAAAAAAAGTCTCAGATTCTGAGACAATTTTTCTATAGAAAAAAAGTCTCAGATTCTGAGACAATTTTTCTATAGAAAAAAAGTCTCAGATTCTGAGACAATTTTTCTATAGAAAAAAAGTCTCAGATTCTGAGACAATTTTTCTATAGAAAAAAAGTCTCAGATTCTGAGACAATTTTTCTATAGAAAAAAAGGCTCACATTCTGAGACAATTTTTCTATAGAAAAAAAGTCTCAGATTCTGAGACAATTTTTCTATAGAAAAAAAGTCTCAGATTCTGAGACAATTTTTCTATAGAAAAAAAGTCTCAGATTCTGAGACAATTTTTCTATAGAAAAAAAGTCTCAGATTCTGAGACAATTTTTCTATAGAAAAAAAGTCTCAGATTCTGAGACAATTTTTCTATAGAAAAAAAGTCTCAGATTCTGAGACAATTTTTCTATAGAAAAAAAGTCTCAGATTCTGAGACAATTTTTCTATAGAAAAAAAGTCTCAGATTCTGAGACAATTTTTCTATAGAAAAAAAGTCTCAGATTCTGAGACAATTTTTCTATAGAAAAAAAGTCTCAGATTCTGAGACAATTTTTCTATAGAAAAAAAGTCTCAGATTCTGAGACAATTTTTCTATAGAAAAAAAGTCTCAGATTCTGAGACAATTTTTCTATAGAAAAAAAGTCTCAGATTCTGAGACAATTTTTCTATAGAAAAAAAGTCTCAGATTCTGAGACAATTTTTCTATAGAAAAAAAGTCTCAGATTCTGAGACAATTTTTCTATAGAAAAAAAGTCTCAGATTCTGAGACAATTTTTCTATAGAAAAAAAGTCTCAGATTCTGAGACAATTTTTCTATAGAAAAAAAGTCTCAGATTCTGAGACAATTTTTCTTTAGAAAAAAAGTCTCAGATTCTGAGACAATTTTTCTATAGAAAAAAAGTCTCAGATTCTGAGACAATTTTTCTATAGAAAAAAAGTCTCAGATTCTGAGACAATTTTTCTATAGAAAAAAAGTCTCAGATTCTGAGACAATTTTTCTATAGAAAAAAAGTCTCAGATTCTGAGACAATTTTTCTACAGAAAAAAAGTCTCAGATTCTGAGACAATTTTTCTATTGAAAAACTGTCTCAGTGTCTGTAAAACAATACGTATGAGTAATATTTATTTTCTTAGAATAGTTAAATATATATTACTTACATATACGCATTTATATTATTGTTTCAGATTCTGAGACAACTTTTCAATAGAAAAAGTGTCAGATTCTGAGACAATTTTTCTTTAGAAAAAGTCTCATATTTTGAAACAGTTTTTGTACAGAAAAAGTCCCAGATTCTGTGGCATTTTTTCTATTGCTTTAAATTCACGTGTTGAAATAACTGAGCTTTAAAAAACCTTGGTAAGCCACAAAATTACTGTACAAAGTATTTTTGTCACTCAGAAATATTTTTACACTACAAAAAAAATTACACTCGAAAAAAAAATTAGTAAATTTTTTTTTCCCAAAAATGACAAAAAAAAATGTATTTTACTCAAAATAAAATATTTCTAATCAAAATTGTTGATTTTTTTCATTAAAAAATTTACTATCCTGTAAAACGGGCATTGTGAAGGGTATTTATTGATTCGGGCAAATCGAATTTAACTTTTCTACTTGTTTTTATATAATTTTGTTTCAATACTTTGTATCAAAGGTTTAAGAAACGTTTAAATATTTTTTTGTTCTTTTAAAAATGCCATAATAACTGTCTGTTAAATGTACTGTAACAAACAACAACAACAACAACTATACACTCAAAACAAATAAACAACACTGCCACCCACCCACAAACAGGTTCAGACATTTATTTACACTTTATACTTCACAAAAAATAAATTTGTAAAAAAACACTTACACACTCATAAGGTGCTATTATGCCTGGTTTAGATATAATAGCAACTGGCATAAAATTCATAGTCTTACAAAAATCATACATGTACTTGGGCTGTATGTTGTTCATGCATGGTGTTAATGAGGATGGCGATGAGGTTGCTGTTGCTGTTGTTGTTATTGATGCTGTTTTGCACTACAATCTTTCTCCACTCTATTACAATTCTGTGTAAGATCTCCACTATTTGTTTACCATTCATAAAATACTTTTTTTGTAGTGCTTTGTTTTTAAGTTTCGTATTACTTTTTTTTAATTAACCCTTGTATGACTGGTCTAAACAAGCTGTAACCTAAAAGTGTGACAATTATAAATTTTTTTTATTAACATTATGGTGGGGCGATTTGAACATCTTAATGGGCGCTTCGCATTTCTGATTCTTGGGATTGTACTGAGCAAAAAAGTCCACTAGACCAGCGGTTACCAACCTTTTTGGCTCGAGTAGCCCTAATTTTCAATTTTATCAGCTGCGTACCCCCTAACGAGTTTTTTGTTTTCGTTAAGAAACTTCACACAAAAATATTAGAGTTAATTATGAAATTTTTGATCTTTTTGGAAAGATTTAGAGGAGATCAAAAAATGGTGGTATTTTTTGAAAAAATGTTTGCTTCTTCGGGTGGTTGGTTCAATGTATCTGAAAACGCGGATTTTGAGCGGATTTTTCTGCTGAGCAAAAACGGCTGAAAATATTGCAAATCTGATTTCAGCAGTCAATTCCACACCAAAAATTAAAACATCGGACGTTTTTGGAACTCTAAAAAAATTCCAAAAATCCATAACAGGGGCGGAAATATAATTTTTTATTTTTTTAAATGTTTTTTTTTTTTAATACGAGGACAGATCAATAATTCCGTGACTTTTCGAATGAAACACCCTCGTATATGAGGCATTCCACACCAAATGTCCAGCAAAAAAAACATGTGTACCGTAAACTTCTGAATAGGTGATATGGATAGCCCTATATGGAACTTAGAAAATTGCGTTTTTGGTCTTTCAATTTTTCAAAAACTGGGCTTAGGAGGCGTAGTCAAATATTGGAAAAATGGTCAAAATTGTGGCGAGTTGCCTTGATTAAATATTTATCACATTAAAACGGAATGCACCACAATCTCAAAAATTTACAGTCTTATATAGTTTTGTATGGGCTATCGATTAAATTTTTTTTTTTTGGAAAATTTTCAGAACCCGTTCTCAAATTTTCCATTTTTTAAAAAAGTCAATTTAGCAAAAATCCGGTCACTTTTTTTTTTTTTTTTTCTTTATTTTTTTAAAAGTTTAGATGTTTGTCCATCCACACAAAAAAAATCAGAAACACGTTCATCGTTTTTTTCGAGAAAATCGCATTTGAATTTTAAATTTCATAACAATTTAGTAATTTGCTTGTATTTTCTTGTGTGACGAATATTTATGCAATTAATATTACTCATTCGCAACTTTAAAACAAAGAAATACAAGCAAATAACAAAATTGTTATGAAATTTAATGTTCAAATGCGATTTTCTCGAAAAAAAAGATGAACTTGTTTTTGATTTTTTTTGTGTGGATGGACAAACATCTAAACTTTTAAAAAAATAAATAAAAAAGAAAAAAAAAGTGGCCGGATTTTTGATAAATTGACTTTTTTAAAAAATGGAAAATTTCAGAAAGGGTTCTGAAAATTTTCCAAAAAAAAAAAATTTTAATCGATAGCCCATACAAAACTATATAAGAACGTAAATTTTTGACATTGTGGTGCATTCCGTTTTAATGTGATAAATATTTAATCAAGGCAACTCGCCACAAATTTTACCATTTTTCCAATATTTGACCACGCCTCCTAAGCCCAGTTTTCGAAAATTTGAAAAACCAAAAACGCAATTTTCTTAGCAACATATAGGGCTATCCAAACAACCTATTCAGAAATTTACGGGACACATGTTTTTCTGTAGCGGGACATTTGGTGTGGAATGCCTCATACACAATAAAAGGGTATTATGAGCTTAACAAAATGGTACCAAAATTTCCACTCTACAACCCAACCCGTCGCAAAAATGCCCAAAAAACGTTTTTTAAGAACTTTGACATAAATTTGCTCAAAAACCTGACATCATAGAAAAATTTGGGAACCATATTCGGAATCAGCATCGAAAGGTTAACCGAAAACAAGTGGTCAGATCTCAAAATATCATCCAAAAATATCGCAAAAAAATGCTCTCTAAATTGCACCAAAATTTTGTGAACTTTGACTTCAACTTTCTTAAAAACCTGACGTTATAAAAAACTTTGGCAGCCAGATGCGGAATCAGCATTGAAGGGTTAATCTAAAACGAATCTCCAAATTACTTAAATTTTGCGAACCCCCGCGGACAGTTTCGCGTACCCCATAGTGGTACGCGTACCATAGGTTGGTAGCCGCTGCACTAGACCATACGTCTACGGTGAAAATCGAGCTTCCAATTTGTGACTTGCAGTTTTTTCTTAGACTTTATTTTTTTGGAAAATTTGCTAATTTTCTTGGGCTCATATTTCGTATTTCAAAAGTAAAGTTGTAGCTATTGTCTTGGGCTACAATTTTTCTGAACATATGACTTAGAAAATTCTCATTCTTCATGGTCAAAAAGTCGAAAATGTAGAAAATTCACGTATTTTTTTTTTTTTTGATATTTTGGCCTATAACAGCCAAACCATTGAGATTTTCGATCCAATATTAAGACAAAAATTGTAGCCAAGACTATAGTTAAGAACTCTCTCGTACATCGTAAAAAGCATTGGAACGCTCCTTTAGGCAGTTTTGGCCTTGTCAAAGTGCAAATTTTTGCACTTTTGAGCTTTCACAAGGCCAAAACTGCCTGAAGGAGCATTCCAATGCTTTTGCGATGTACTAGAGAGTTCTTAAGTATTGTCTTGGCTACAATTTTTGTCTCAGTTTGGATCGAAAATCTCAATGGTTTGGCTGTTATAGGCCAAAATATCAAAATATCTTGGCTCCCTGTGGTCAGCTCCTTGATCCAGGTATCCTCCTGAGGTAGGTTGTCACTTCGAAATAACACTCGGGTCCCTCGTGCCACTCGGTACCCTTCGGATTTTGTCGGGTCACCTTGCACGTTCTTCAATTTTTCATACGGGGTTGTCCACTGGTCGTGTTAGGAACCACTCTAAGTCTCCAACCCAGTTGCCTTCACAAATCGTCTGTCCAATGGTTCACTCGTGTTCGGTAACCACTCGTGGACCCTCGTACACCCGACTCGTAAAACCGTGAATTTCATACTAGTTTCACCTTAAATTTACGTGTTGAAAAGCCGTTAAACATGTTTTAAAAGCATTGGTAAGTCCCAAAAATATTTTACAACGTATTTTTGTCACTCAAAAATATTTTTACACTAAAAAAAAAACAATACACTCGAAAAAAATTGTACATTCAAAAAAAATTTTTACACTCAAAAAAAAATTTTGTTTATTTTTTTCTTTTCAAAAATTACTAAAAAAAGTTTTTTTACACAAAATAAAATATTTCTAATTAAAAATTTTGATTTACTAACACTTAAAAAGGCCATTGTGGAGGGTATTCACAGATTCGGCCAAGTCGAATTTAACTTTTCTAGTTGTTTTTTTTTATTTTCAGTACTTGTTTTGAAATTTTTATTTTTGTAAAAAGTCAATTTATCAAAAATTAGGCAACTTTTTTTTTAATTTTTTTCTTTTAAGTTTAAATATTTCTCTCTCCACAAAAAAAAGTGTCCGGATTTTTTTTGAGTTTACTTTTTTAAAAAATGGTAAATTTCAGAACGGGTTCTGAAAATTTTTCAAAATAAAAATTTTTAATCGATAGTCCATACAAAAATATACAATACAACAAATGTTCGAGGTTATGGTGCATTCCGTTTTAATTTGATAAATATTTAATCAAGGCAACTCGACACAATTTTGCCATTTTTTTTTCAATATTTAGCCGCGCCTCCTAAGCCCAGGTTTTGAACAATTTAAAACCAAAAACGTAATTTTCGTTAATTTAAAACCTATTCAGAAATTTTTTCTGTAGCGGGACATTTGGTGTGGAATTTTAAAATTCCATATTAGAAATAAAAAAAAATAATTGTGTCACTAGAGGGTTAATATCTACATCTTCTTACATTTTCTTCTTTTGGTATTGCTTGTGTGTTTTTTTTATGAATGAATTGAAAGATTCATTGTTTATTGTATTAAGACATTTCAGTTTTTATATTTATTTTTTTTTTTACTTCTTTGGATGATGCGGTTATTTTTATTATTTTGTTTTTCGGATTTTATTTGCTCAACTTAATAAAAAGAAGACATGTTTGATCATGTTACAGTTTGCATATGCTTGTGCAAAAACAAAACACTCATTGAAATTGAAATTCAATTTAAGTTTTATTTTTGTACTTTTTTTTTATATTTTGAATGTGAGATTAAATTTACAATGAATGAATGTACAATTTAATTTGAATTTAAACTCTATATTAAAAACAGAAAAGTGTACGAACACTAGGGAGGAGCCAATTAAGATTTTTTTTTGAATTTCGATATTAACACATAAAAATATTCCTTGTTTTACTTGAAAATTAAAAAGTTCCGAACAGAGTGCAAAAAAAAATATTTATAATAATATAATAAGAGTAATTTGATCCAATGATCAGTTTTTATTAATTTTTCCAATTTAATTACACATAATTTTTAATCATTTAAACCTAATCGAGAACTGGTAACAATGACCGTCGTCTCGTTGTAGCGAAATCGACCAAGGGTTTTTGTGGGAATCGAACCCACGACCCCCTGTTTCATAGGCTAGCACGCTACCAACAAACCTACAGGGCCCCCCCTGTAGTTAATATTACTGAAAAAGTATTTTTATGGTATTTTTTTTTTTTTTTTGGTCTGTAAAATTTTTTTTATTTATATTTTGTTTCTTGTTTTGCAAAAAAAATTTTTTTTTTTTGTTAAATACTTTATTAAAGTATTTAACAAAAATTTTTTTTAGTTTTTTGCGGAATATATATTTTTTTTAGTTTTTTGCGGAATATATAACGTATTATTAGTTTAGTGTTGAACAGAAGTATATTTTTAATTATCATTTTACTTAATTTGACCTTTAATGCAATTTAAAATTTATTTAAAAAAAATAAGTTTTGGAGAAAATTTTTGTTAGGTTAGGTTGGATGGGCGCTCGCCATTTGGCGAGTTCACTCGGAGGCCATAAGGCCCATTGTGATTCCCCTAATCATATTTCCCCTCTCCCTCTCTGACACAAAGTTCTACTTTTTAAACCACCCCGTTTCCCTGAGGTATTCCGCTAGAGACGTCAATGAGACACCGCTTAGGCAGTCCAGGTCATCGAAAAATCTTTGCCCCAAATGCTTAAGGCGGCTTCTCATTAGACCCGGACATTCGCATAGCAAGTGCTTCACTGACTCCTCTTCCTCCACTTCCCCACAGCTTCTACAATAGTCCCTATCAGAAATTCCCATACGCACGGCCATTTGGCCAATCATACAGTGTCCTGTAAGTACTCCAACTAATAGGCTAACCGTCCGTTTGCCAAAAGTAAGAAGACTTTTTGTCCTCTTAGGATTCGGCAGTGGCCACAGGGTTCTAGATATCCTACACGTAGCCAGTGATATCCACCTATCCTTCATCCTATTTTCAGATATCCTATCAATTTCATTCATCAATTCCACTATAAGAACAGAGACGTCAGGCTCTACACTTTCCCCACCGATTAGGCCGTCATAGCTGCGAGACTATCCACGAAAATGATAATGACGCAAGGACGAAGGTCCCTTGTCATAATCATCTGCGCGGCTTTATCAATTGCAAGTACCTCAGCCTGGAAATCACTACAGTTATCCGGAAGTCTCAATGAGACCCCGATTTTGAGGTATTTGGAGTAAACTCCGGAGCCCGTACCCATCTCCATCTTTGACCCGTCCGTAAAGATTTAGATCGCATTTTCTGTCATAACAGAGTTTTCGAAGGTTCTATAAAAGTTCGTCTGTGGTAAGATATAGCCGGTTCTCTGTTCCAGTTCTGTCCCGCCCACCGTACCTAATATAGTCAAGTGTCCCCAAGAGCGTTGCTCAAGCATTTGCGACTCTCTTAACCTGAGAGCCGATTTTGCTTCTGTGCTCTTGACTTAAATATCCACGGGCTGAAGGTTTAGTATCACTTCCAGACCGATTTGATTTCTTATCCCCTGCTCTCCACCACACAAGGGCACCATAGGTAAGTATCGTTCTAATTATCGCACCATACATCCAGTGTATAATATACGGTTTTAGACCCCACCTTCTTCCGAAAGTTCTTCTGCAGGTGTAAAAAGCACATAACGACTTTTTCATCCTTTCCTCGGTGTTTCTTTTCCAAGAAAGCTTTGAGTCCAGGATCACACCCAGGTATTTTGCCTCATTGCATAGCTCCAGGGTGATTCCATCTAATTTGGGAAGAACAAACCTGTATATCTAAGTTCTTTTTGTGAACAAGACGAGTTCGGTTTTGGCGGGATTAACTCCCAGACCGTTTCTCTTTGCCTACGTTGAGGGTATCTTATGCGCTGATTCCATGAGTTCGCTAATCGTTGGTAAAAACTTACCTTTTATTAGGATCACAATGTCATCAGCGTAAGCAACCGCCTTGATACCCATTTCATTGAGTGACTCGAGGAAGTGGACCGCCCACGTTATCCACTGTTTTGATGAATTCATTTACCGGAATTGTAGTTGTTGAAAGTGTACCTGAGGGAATATTTATTTTCACCTCGTCACTGCAACCCGTAAAATGGGTGTCCATCAGAAGTTCAATGGTCTCTGCAAAGGATCCGTCTGGCTTATAAAGAAATCCCGGTACACTGGGAGCTTTGGAAAGAACTTTACGGAGTCTCGCCGCTTCCGTAGTTCCCTCCAATTCGCCACAGAAAATGGATCAGGATTCTCTTTTCGCCTTCCAGGTTTTCCTTTTGAAAGTATTAAAACTGAGACGATAGTTTTCCCAGTCTTCCGTCGTGTCATCTTTCTTTGCCTTGTTGAAGAGTCTCCTACTTTCTGTTCTTAAAAGCTTGAGTTCCGGTGTCCACCATGTTTGATGGATCTTCTTCGGAGGCAAGCGCCTCCTACCGATAGTTACAGAATCTGAAACATATTTCTATTGGTTATGAGACATTTTTCTTGCAGAAAAGTTTTCAAATCAGAGACATTTATCGTTCAGAAAATTTCTTAGAAACTCAGAATTTTTTTTCCTTCGGCGTTAAACTCTTTTAAAACCCTCAAATAAAATGTAAATCTTTTTTAATCAATACCTTGAAAATAAAGTTTTCGGTATATATATTTTTACAAAATAATGTTTTTTTGATAATATATATTGTTGTTTTCGTGTTTTTTTTAGGGTAAATATTTTTTTGTTTATATTCTCTGTTATGTTGCGACAAACAGGATTTTTTATTGCCTAGCAAAAGTACTTGTGTTGTGTTTTGTTGTACCTACTGCTGGTACTTGTTGTGCCACAAACCAATTTGAGTAAAATAAAAAAATACAAATAAATAAATAAAAACAAACAAAAAAACTTGTAATTTATTAATTTATTTACTATTTATTGTTTTAATGTGTTGGTGGTTAGTGGTTTCAGTTTAATAAAGTTTTCTGTTCAGAGGTTTTTTTTTTGTTCTGTTTTTTTTTTTGTGATTACGTTATAGGGTTGCCATTCGTACTGTTTTAAACAGTACATGTACTGTTTTTTATAAAAAGTACTGTTTTATGCACAGCACCTAAAACAGTACTCAAAAGTACTGTTTTTTTAAAGCGTGTACTGTTTTTGTACTGTTTTTTATACTTATCACCACATTTTTCGAAAAATGTTTCATATTTGACAAAATTTTAATTCAATTTTTAAAAAGGAGCTAAATGCAATTTAATTTTATACCACACTCAAAAAGAAAAATTATGTAAAAAGTGGAAAACTTAACTAAATTCAATAATGATTTAGCTCCATTGCCATGTTTTCCTTCTTTTTATCTAAATTTTACTGAAAAATAAGAAAAAGAAAAAACTAAAAAATGGGAAAAAATTTATTTTATTGAGTACATCTCATTTAAAGTTCCGATTGCGGGCAGACCCCATTAGGTTCGGAACCCATGGGTCCAGACCACCTTAGGCCCAGTCCCATTGGGTCTATTAAGGATCGTCATAGATTTTGATTCAACATCTTTGCCCTTTTCGCTCTACCTTGCTTAGTTTTTAGGATACGGGAATTTAAGGGCCCAAAAGGGTCTTTAGAATCTTAACGGGATAACTAAAAAACTATTACACGGAGGGATTAAGACGGTCGTGTAAAGAACTACAAAAATTTATTTGGCATTTTTTTTGTTTCGGAAATATTTTCTGAGAACTGAGGAACGCCCAAATTTTTAGATTCAAATTGAAGAGTCCATACATTGAAAGAGGACCGGAGACTATTTAGAGATTTTTAGAATCGAAAATGAACACTTTTTTGCTTTTTCTGGCTTAGTTTTGGAAATTTTTGAAACATTTTTTGAAAAAAAAAATGTCCTTAAATTGCATAAAATTTACTAAACCTGAAGAAAAAACTTTATCAATTCTAAGAAGATAAATATGATGAACTAATTGGTTCCAAATTATTTCAAAGAAATTTAAAAATTTTTATTAAATTTTACTAAATTGTGAAAAAAACATTTCCCCAAAATTTAGTTAGGCCTTTGTTTGAGTGTAATAATACCGTTTTCGCGTTTGCTTTTTAAAGTCGTGTTTTAATTAAATCACTGTTTTATGGAATTTTTCATATGTTTTTGATAGGATGATCGGTGTTTTAGTTAAGCGAAAACATAGACTACAAAAGCTTTTCAAGTAAGATATCGCGGCAACTAAAATGCTCCAAAAAGTCAATCGCAATTTTTTTCAACACTGATAAAAAAAATAGAATAAATTTGAGACGGTTTACCTAAAATGTTCCACCGTTCTGTTAACAACCTTTTATGCTCTTTTTGGCTGAGATCTGTTTGAAATCAAGGTAAATGAACTAAGTTTTTGTAGTTTGAAATAAAATAAGACTTTTAAAAAAGTACTGTTTTTATGTGCAATGTACTGTTTTTTGAGACCAAATGTACTGTTATTCCATATTTCAAATCTGGTAACCCTATTACGTTAGTAATGTTTTAATATCGATTTTATAATTATGTATTTACAGTGAAGTGCATAATAATAGAAGTTTTTTATAGGGTTTAATGCACTGCACCACTTTGTGGTATAATGAATTTGGGCCGATACTTATAACTACCCGAAATATTGTACAAACACAAATTTTACACACATTTATATTCAAAAAGTTCTATCTACAATGTTATCAAATATTAAAAAAACCGGATTATTGCACTGTGCTAGTCACAAAAATTAACAAGCTGGGCATCCTGCTGCTAAAGCTAATTCGGGTAATTTGAATTCAATGGTGCTAGCCGTTTTTCGAAGTTAGCCCTCGTATTCGCGATATTCGCGATTTAAAATTGTAAAGCTAAAGTACTACAAAAATTAAATTTGTATGCTTTTGGGATAGTTTTAAACAATGTACCTTTTCAATACCGTTATCCGTTTCAAAACCTTTTAAATTGAATATTGGTACCAATACCGAAACCCAGTTTTGGTATCGGATACCGGTATCCAAAAACCTTTTCCTTCGGTACCGGTACGCACCGGTATCGAAACTGTTTTTCCTAAAAAACCTTGTTTTTTTAAAAAAAAACAAGTGAGAGTGTTAAATTCGGCTGTGCCGAATCTTTTATACCCTCCAAAATGTAAAAAAAAAATTAAAACAAAAATTTGTCAGGGGCGTATCTTTTTTTTTTTTTGGGCGGGGGGGGGGGGGGGTTGATAAGGTCAGTGGGGGACGTTGAGAGCACCTTCCCATCGCGATAAATATACCAAATGTTTCATTTACTTAACAAAATACAAAAAAACATGTAAAAAAGTGTATTTTTTTAGAGGTTGGTTTAGTTCTTCAAGGGGGAACTTTTTTCCCCCTGGTCCGATTTGGCCAATTTCCGAACTTAACCTGCCTAGGAACACAAGACATATTTGTGCCAAACTTGAGGGATCTAGCTCTTTTATTTTGGACTGCATCGTGTTAACTACAGACGGACGGACGGACGGACGGACGGACAGACAGACGGACGGACGGACGGACGGACGGACATCGCTAGAATGTCTTAGAATCGATCACTGATCAATAATATATATACTTTATGGGGTCCCCGACCGATATTTCGATGCGTTACACACGGAATGACAAAGTGAGTATACCCCCATACTGTAGTTGGAGGGTATAAAAAAAAAGTTTTTTTTGGGGATTTTTATTTAATTCACGATGTGGGTGCCCAAGTATTTTCTTTGATATTTATAGGACTTCGGGAGAGGCATTTGGAATACTAGCAACAGGTTTTCCACCATAGTATAATTTTTTGAAGTGGCTTAGCTCGTAGAAATCGCTAATGAGGCTACGATTTTGTGATTTTTTATTATTTAAAAGTCCCATAATTTGCCAAAAAAAAATTTTTTGCAATATTTTTTAATGTGATGTTGTCTAGACAGGGAAGACCTATTTTTTCAAATAGATAACACTAACAAAAACAAGTGAGAGTGTTATATTCGGCTGCGCCGAATCTTTAATACCCTCCAACATATAAACAAAAAATTTAAAAAATTGCAGTGACCTTTTTTTGGAGGGGGGGGTCAGTAGGGGTCATTGGGGGACACATAGACCTATGCGGTAAATGTTTAAAAATTCATTTATTATGCTTTCGGAGTTTAAATAATACAATTTAATCATTATTAAAAACAATTTTTATATCCACGCCCACAAAAAGGGGAGTCAGGCAAAAAAAGCATCTTTTTTTATTTCCTGGGTCCAAGTTAGGGATGCCAAACGGGATTGACATTTACAAATCTCGGGATTCGGGATTTTAAAATCCTAATCCCGGGATCCCGGGATTTTTCGGGATTTCGGGATCCCGGGATTTTTCGGGATTTCGGGATTTTTTGGGATTTATTAAAATTAAGATTTTTTACGTTATATTTTTAATAATTTCTTTTCATAAATAAATATTTAATTAATTAATAACCATTGAATAATTATCGTAAAGTTTTACATATTTAGCACAGAAAAACCGAAAATTTAGGAACAACTATGACCTCAAATTCGAGCGATGTCCGTCTGTGAAAGACGCGATGCAGTTGAACTCAAAAGATTAGAAAATACATTTTTTTCTGTCGGCCTCTTTTGTAGACGTGGATATAAAATATTTATTTAAATAATGATAAAATTGTATTAATAAATTGTATAAATAAATTTACAATTTCTCGCGAGGGAATGGTGTCCCCAAATGTCCTCTGCCGATACAAAATTTGTATTAATTGGTAGGCGAATCGCATTTTAACAGTTTCCTTCCCTTTGCGACAAATGTTTACAAATGCATTTAAATAGGTTAAGTAATAGAATTTTATCGTTATTTATATTATTTTTTATATCCACGCCCACAAAAAGGGGCGAGAAAAGGGCATTTTCTGGCTAGGTGCAACTTAAAAATGTGTCATTTATAAACAAAAGTACAAATTGGTAAAACATTTTGGGTTTCCATAGGCTGTTTTGGTTCTTCAAGGGGGAAATTTTCCCCTCATCCGCTTTTACCCATTTACGAACTAAAACTGTTCAAAAGAAACTTTACAGATGGATTTCTTAATGCTCGCGTATAAATTAAACTCTCGGCAAAATTTAACTGCTTTTTAAAAATGTTGGCATATGCATAAATTGGCAGCTAACTGTATATTAGGGTGAAACAAATTTTCCTTTGTTCGAATTTCAAAATCATCGTGGTGGCAATAGTTGCCTTTTAGAGTCAATATTTATACAAAAAAATATTGGGATTCCTTTTTAGACATGAAAATCTGAAAGTTTCAAACAGAGTAAAAAAATGTTTCACTTTATTCGGAATTTTCTGATTTTCAAGTCAAAAAAGGAACCCAAAGACATTGCCCTGCAGGTACAATATTGACCCTTAAAGTAATAAATTCTGACTCCGACGATTTTTAAATTCAAAAAAGGAAAACTTTGCTCCACCCTTCTATATATTAAGTAATACGCCCTAAAAATTAATTTGTACTCTAAAAGAGTAAGAGAATTTAAGCACAACATACCTCATTTGAAAGATATTTCAAACACCTTTCAAACGATATCCATTTTCTTACTATCGGACAATAAACACTGAAGAAATTGTCAATTTTTATTACAAAATTTGACAAAAAAATCCCGAAATCCCGGGATTTTTCGGGATTTGTCAATCCCGGAAAATCCCGGGATTGAAAAAAATAAATCCCGGGATTCGGGATTTGTCAATCCCGAAAAATCCCGGGATTTCGGGATTCGGGATTTCCCGTTTGGCATCCCTAGTCCAAGTGAAGGACCTTGAACTTTTTCTGACATCAAATTATTTCATTTGCTTAACAGAAATACAAAAAAACCTGTGAAAATATGGCGTTTTTCAGAGGTTAGTTAAGTTATTCAAGGGGAACTTTTTTCCCCCCGGTCCGATTTTGCCCATTTACGAACTTAAACTGCCTAGGACCAAAACACATATTCCTGCTAAACGTGACGAGTCTATGTCTTTTATTTTGGACTGTATCGTGTCTTATACAGACGGACGGACGGACATACGGACATTCTAGAAAAGTCTTAGAATCGTTCATAGAACAATAATATATATACTTTAGATGGTCCCCGACCGATATTTCGATGCGTTACAAACGGAATGACAAAGTGAGTATACCCCCATGTTGTTGGAGGGTATAAAAATTGGCTGATTAGAAATAACACAGAAAATAAAATCGTCGAATTTATATCAACAAACAGCAATTGTAACTCAACCAAATATGATATCAACCAAACATTTAATAAAAACGGCCGCCTGTTAGTCTATAATACAAAACTTAAATTTTGTTTTTAACAAACTCAGGGCGGATTACTCAATGAAAAGTTAGCTGCTAACTGCCGATTTAACGGAGCCTTATGTCAAAATTTATATGAAAAAGTTAAATTTAACGGAGAGTTATTTTATAACGGAGCATTGAGTAATCCAGCCTCAGTCAAGTAATTTTATTTCAAAATTATTTTATCATGTCAACAAATAGTTTTTGTGTTTGTTGAATTTCTTTGTTGAAAAAAAAATAAGATTTTTTACGTTTGTCAGATCAACTAATTTTGTTTGGGTTTGTTGAATTTCTTTGTTGAAAAAAAATTTAAGATTTTGTGCGTTTGTCAATACACTCAAAATAAATTCTTTGTCCAATCAGCAGAAAAATCTGCTAAAAATACACCCATTTTGAGCAATATGAGAAATCTGCTGGTTTTAGCAGACACGGTTTGCTAAATATCTGTCATAAAAGGTGAATAAATAAAACAAGAAAAAAAAAAACATACGCCGCCAGCCAGCATCGAACTCGCCACCTTCCGATTTGAAAGTACACTTCAAATTGAAAGTCGTTTTACAGATTTTTTTACAGAGTTTTTCTTTTGAGTGTACAAATAATAATTTTAGAGAACTATTACAAACTCGTTTATCAATTGTTTTTACATTTTTTTTCAACAATCAATATTTACAAACGTTAGTTGATATCACAAATTTCCGCATAGGAGCACTTTCAGTGAAAAAGTTACTTGTATTCACAAATATGGGGGCAATACAACAATTGGTTTTTTTCTGTGAAGATGAAATGTGTAATTTGTTGGAGATTTTACTTTAACCGCGATGCGGTAGGCTAAGGAACTTTTGACTTTCACGAAAATTTTATGGAGTCATTTCCTTAACATTTCGAATGATTTTTTTTTTTTGAGTATAAAAAAAATTGAGAATTTTTCTTTAAGAAAATTGAGAATTTTTCTTTAAGAAAATTGAGAATTTTTCTTTAAGAAAATTAAAACAAAAATCAATAGGAATAATTTGAGAATTTTTCTGTAGAAAAAACCATAGAATTTTTCTGTAGGAAACATTTTTTTACACTCAAAAAAAAAAAAAACCTTGTAAAATAACAAGAAAAACTTGTAACTTTTTTTGCTACCTCCTATTTGACAAAAATTCCTAGTAATTTTTCAAGCTCTTTACCAATAATTTTGTAATTTTTCAAGGTTTTTACCAATAAAATTATAAGTTTACAAATTTTTTGACACGATAAAATTGGCGCCTTGAAATAGCTCCCAATGAAATAAGTCCCAATGAAATAACTCACAATGAAATAAGTCCCAAATAAAATGAAATATCTCCCAAAACTAAAAAATGAAATAAGTCCCAAGAAAAATGAAATAAATCCCCTTAATTAGAAACAGGTTTACACTGTGCTACAGTGAAAAAATACTTCTGATGTGACATAGTATAGGTTGTTGGTATTGTCGAGTAGATCACAAAAATGCCTATTAAAGTTGCCAGACACCCTCAAATTTTAGAGTTATTGTCAAAAAACGTTTTTTTGGGACTTTTCTCACTAAACCTTTTGTAATTCAGAAAATTTTTAACCGATTTTAAATTTTTAACTGTTTTGGATAGAAGAAGGATGGGGCTTTCCATGTGTGTGAATTGGTCTATACATATAAGAAAGATATTTATTGATTTTTTCTATAAAATCTAATTTTTTGGTCATTTTTTGAAAATTTTTCGAGTTTATCGATTTTTTTCTGCTATAGTTCGTTTAACAACCTTTATATTTATAAAAGTATTTTTAAAGAAAATTTGATTCTGAATACGACAAGCTTTATCCTGGAGAAATCGGATATCAATTGACAGAGTTGTGATAATTTTTCTAAAAAAGAAAATTTAGATTTTGCAGGAAATCGCCGTTCATATATCCCAGGCAAAAAAAATAATTTTATCATGAGAGGTCATGTACAATATTTTTAAAGGTTTAAATTGCTCTATCTCGTCAGATTTTTGAGATATTTAACATAAACTGATATATCAAAAACTTAATAAGATAGCGCAATTTGAAGGTCAAATTCGAATTCAGGAGGGCAAAAATCTTTAAAATAATGATACGCGACCGCTTAGCATGTTCGTTTATTTTTTTATTTTTTTTGCCTGGGATATCCGAACGGCAATTTCAAGCAAAATCTTAATTTTCTTTTTTAGAAAAATTATCACAACTCTGTCAATTGTTATCCGATTTTTTCGAAATAAAGCTCATCGTATTCACAATTAAATTTTCTTTAAGAATACGTTTATAAATATAAATGTTGTTGAACGAACTATAACAGAAAAAAATCGATAAACTCAAAAATTTTTCAAAAAATAACAAAAAATTAGATATTGTTGAAAAAAACAATACATATCTTTCTTATATATATGGACCAATTCACACACATGAAAGGCCCTATCATTCTTCTATCCAAAACAGTTGAAAAATTGAAAATCGGTTAAAAAATGTTTAAGTTACACGTGGTTTAGTGAGAAAAGTCCCAAAAAATCGTTTTTTGACAATAACTTTAAAATTTGAGGGTGTCTGGCAAGTTTGTTGGGCATTTTTGTGATCTTTTCGACGAGACCTACAACCTTAACTACCTCATTTTAAAAGTATATTTGATTTTGTGTTTTTTGTAGCACAGTGTTATTAATCGAATTTCCATGCAAAATTTGTTTTAAAACCCTTTTATTAGCCTCTTTTAACTTTTATGAATTTGAAGGTAAAGTTTAAACTGTTTAAATCACAAAATCACTTTATTTGTATTTTTTTAAAATAACAAATCTCTGAAGTGCTTACAATCCCTTCTCAACTTTTTTGGAATGCAGCTTGAAAATTTGAAAAATTAGCAATATCTCAAAAACTCTTCTACCTTCTACTTTTTGACTTCATTTTCGGATTCAGTGCAAGGTTTTTTATAGAAAATAAATGCACAATTGCAAACAAGAAATGGAGAGAGCTAAGCACGAGCAGTATCACTAAAACAATCTGGCCGCATTACGACCTCGGGAAAACTCGCTGCCTACTCTCTCGTAACAGAGGGGATTGTCGTTTACTCACGGGAGTTGTCACAGGACGCTGCCTATGGGACTTATCTCTGGGAGCTAATTGTAGAAGATGTGATGAACCTAATACAGATGAAACAGTTGAACATATTCTGTACAAATGCTCCGCATTGGCCAGACACCGCGAGCGAACACTAGGTAAAGCAGAAATTGAGAATCTGGATGATATCGCGGCTAAGGACCTTACGCAACTAAAACTGTTCGCAACATGGACTAACGCATTGTATCCTCGTTGCTGAAGGAAAATGTGGTATCGCTAAGGACCTGCCGTTGCGAGGAGTCTGAACTTTAGGCTCCACCACCCCTAACCTAACCTAACCTAAATGCACAATATCGTAGATAGCTAAATTTTTCAAAATTTGTAAAATAGTGTTATCAACCAAATATCATTAATATATATTTAATGGCCACAAATCTTATCACACATAAAGTTTTGAACTGTATAATATTGTACGACACTATATTTTGCATATTTTAATTATTTTTTTATTCTGTCTGGTCTATTCAGTTACATTTATGTTAATACTTGTATGCATTTGATGTGGAAATTTGCTTTTAATAATAATAAATAATTGTTCTATAGGGATTCAAAATCATTTTCTAATTAAAATATCCACGGTATTTAATTTTCGCTCTTTGTGTAATTTCATTCTAATGCCATTCGAATCTGGAACTGACAGTATAATTGCCATCGCAATAACCATCCTCAAATTAAGTTGAGCTGTAATTTTTTTTTTTTTAATTTTTATTTTCCCTATTTTGTTGGATTTTCTGAGTTTGGAAAATTTTAAGTTGTTACACTAAGAAAATTATGTCATTAACTCTTTGTAGGCTATTTTAAAAAGTAATCAGTAAAGTCATGTTAAAAGAAAAATCACTTATTTTATAAAGGATTTAATTTTTTTACTGTTTCTGTAGTTTAAAAAAAATAATTTACTGTATTAAAAACGAATTTTCTGTTACATTTAATTTCGGCAGTAAAAAATTTCTTCTATAGTTTTACTGTTTTTCAATACCAAATAACTGAATATTCACTAGTTTTTTAATGTTTTGGTTAGTCATTAAATTAACATTTAAAATTGACTGTAATGTGTTTTTATTTTAAATGAAAAAACTGTGGAATGGTTTTTAAATAAAATTTCATTTGTTTTAAGTGAATATTCACTGGAATTTACCTACATAATTCTTTGAGTGTAGTATATCGCACATTTTATGGGATTTTGTCTACAGTCAACACTATTGGTTTTTATGCTTTTATTGTTAAAATTTCATACATTTTGCGTCATATTTTAAAATTGTCATTTAAATAATTTGCAAAAACCCGCTATAAATACACATAGCATTCATTCATACATTTTTTAAGTTCACCTTAATGAACATTAACCCCCAGTTTCTGTAACACGAACGGCATTCGTTCGTGACGAATGTGTGTGTATTTTGTTATTGTAACAAAAACAAAATACATGCAAATTGGTCGCAGACGAATGACGTTCGTGTTACAGAGACTGGGGGTACTTCTTTCATTAGTATGACTAAAGTGGGCAATTCGGCTATTCACAGTTTCTCATACATGCGTATTAGGGTTTACCAAATTTAGCTTTATTCTCGAAAATTGGATCCACCCTAATGCATATATGAGGTATTCCACACCAAATGTTCAGCGAAAAAAAAACATGTGTCCCATGAATTTTTGAATAGGTTTTATTGATAGCCCTATATGACACTAAGAAAAGATGTTTTTTTAGTTTTCCAATTTTTGAAAACCTTGGCTTAGGAGGCGTGGCTAACTAACGCATTTGAATATTTACAATTTTTGTCAGCACTAGGGCTGCCAATACCAAATCCCGAAATCCCAAGATTTTTGTTATAAAATTTTGGACCCACTAAAAATGTATGAGACATTTTTTTTAAATTTACATTTAATAATTATTGTTACATTTACACCACCCTGTCAAAACTAAAAGTTTTTGAAATTTTTAACGTACACTCAGAAAAAAAACTAACTAAAAAATGGGAAAATTAACTAAATCCGTGGAAAATTGATAATGATTTAGCTCCATTGCCATGTACTCCTACTTTTTAGACCATAGTTTTCTTTAAAAGAAGGACGAATTTGAACTAGAAAATGGGAACAAAATTCCCATTTTTTAGTTAAAAAACATTTCTGATAAGGAAATTTTTCCTAAAAATTATTTAATTTTAAATATTTAATGGTTTATTAATAGAATAGGATGTGAATACACACATAACTCTCATTGGGTACATATTTTATTTTAAATATAAAGAAACGTTTGTTTCTTATAGTTAGAGTTTCTGAATAACCGTAATTCAGTAACCGCGGTTTCGGTTTTAAAAAATTGAACAACCGAACGGTTTCGGTTATTTTAAAAAAGTTATTTATAGAATCGAATTCAGTTTAAATTCCCATTTTGGTTTTGATTCCGCTTATGTCATTAAAAAAGCAGAATTTAGTTCACCTTCCAAAGATTCAGTGGTCCCTCATCTTTAGAACTTTATAATTATTCGTCAAATGGATATAAGAATTTAAAATTAAAAAGATTTTAATTCTGTTATTTAGGGTTTTTACAGTGATGATTAAATTTGCCCTTTTAGTGTGGAATTTGGCAAAAATGCCAAACGCAACAAAAAATTTACTAAACGTCAAAAATGTTTGCTAATTTTAGTCTGGCGTATTTTTCTTGAAATGCCTAACTCAAACCTTGAGTAAAAAGAAAATACCAGAGTGCAAATAAAAAAATAATAACATCTGTGATTGTTTATGCTGAAATTTCAAAAGCGGGAACAAAAACATTAAACAAAAAGAAAAATACAGATTATTTGTGTTTTATTTTTAAATTGTGAATGCAAAAAGTTTATTAAAGACATTTAGTGCAAATTATTTACAAAAAGTGCGCTCACGATATGTAAAAATAAAATGGTGGCAAATACTTGACGTTTAGTAAAATGGAAAATTTACCATTTACCACATTAAAATCCCCGACTCTGTGAAGACACCTGTTATAAACTGTATTTTAATTTTTTTTATCTAAAAAAAAAAAAAACTGAAAACCCTTGACAATCGATTTATGTCACTTGTTTCTTTATTATTAAAATAAAACGAGTGCCTTTCTTTCCATTTTGAAAAATTGGAAGTAAGAATGTCCAAAAAAATATAAGAAATCCATTATATTAATAAAAATCGGATAACCGAACATATATGGGCCGGTTTCGGGTTCGGTTTTCGGCTTCAATAACCGCGGTTTCGGTTACGGTTTTAACCGAAACAGAAACTCTACTTATAGTCAAGTAATAAATTTCATTAGTTTTTTTAGTTAACTTACACTGAAAAAAATAACTATACTGAAATTAAATAAACACTGTTATTAATTTAAGTAAACAAATTTTTTTGAATTTACTTCAACTTATCTTAATTTAAGGTGGTGTTACTTAAAACAAAGCAAATAAACTTGAATATAGTCTATGCACATAATTAAAAAAGCACAAGAGTTTTCCTTAATTTGTTTTTTTAAATTAAGTAAAATATTCTTTACATTTATGGCGAATTGATTGCATTTAAGAAAAAAAGTGTTTATTAAAAAATTTTGTTTTACTTAAAAGAAAAAAATTTAAATTGTGTGCAAAAAAAATAATTAAGTACGTTACTTACTTAAAAATAGTATAGACATTTTCAAGACATTAAATCAAATAAGCACTATTCTTTAATTCCAAAACGCATTTTTTTTAATTTAATCAATTTTTGTCTTAATTTAAGAAAAAAGTAATCTTTATTTTATTGATTTCTTTGACTTTATTTAAATCCATATCTTCAACAGTTTAAGAAAGAATTTACTTAACTTAAGGAAAAAATATTTTAGGTATTTTGGGGACCCCAAAGGAAAAAAATGAGGGGGTACCGTCTCAACATTTCCAAAATAAGGGACACTCTAACATACATATGTAGAAAAAAAATTTAAATATTAAATTTATTACTTGTTATACAAGATCAAACTTTTTGTATTCATGTACTACAAATAATAAACGAAATGTGAACTACAAGCAAGAATGAAAAAAAAATAAATCAACTAAACAATTTCATGTTATGAAAAATTTACTAAACTTGTGGAAAAAATTTCCTCAAATTAAAGAAGATAAATATGATGAACTAATTGGTAGGAAATTACGTCCTAAAACTGAATTTTTTAAACTAAATTTTGTTTTTAGAAATATGTCTTAAAAATAAAGACTTTTTTTCAATTATTTAGGGAAAATTTCTTTGGCGGTAAGAATTTCTTCCATGTATTAGGGAATTCCATTTAAGGAAAATTATGGCCCATTTAACAGTCCATTAACTAAAATTTTTTGCTAAAAGTTGGGAAAATTTCCAAAATTTTAGTTAAATTTAACTTAATTGTGGGAAAATTTATAAACTATTTTGAAGAAAATTTTTCCAAAGTTTAAGTTTCTTCTTTTTTTTGAGTGTAGCTGGCCACAAATTTGCTGCTTTTGTGTTTTTGAAAGAAAATAATATACTGTTTTTTTAATAAAGTTTAGCGATTTTGGTAAAAATTTCCTAAGAAACCAATACCTATATCGATGTGTGCCACGGGTAAATTTAATCCGATTGGCCTCGAATATTTACCACATACCTTTTAGACCTACAAAAAAAAAAAAAAATCCCGGACGTTCAAAATCAGAAGAACAAATTTTTCCAAACAAAAAATGCCAGTCTAATGTTTTATATTATAGCTTTACTCCTTTTACTTACGAGAAGGGAATGCCGAACTCTGACTGGGATAATAACTGCTCATTGTCTTATCGGCATCCATGCCAAGAATATTGGACTTACTTCAGACGCTAGTTGTAAAAGATGCGCTTCACCAGGAGTAGATGAAACGATGGAACACATACTTTGTCACTGCCCAGCTGTGGCAAGGAGTCGCCGATCCATTACCGGTCAGATAAGTTTCGGTACTTTGGAGGATATAACGCAAGTGGATCGTAGGATATTGAAAAGATTCGCAATGACTTTGAACGTGTTTAACTTGCACCGCTACTTGCACCGCTAGCTAGGTATTACTATGGACCAAGAGGTCTATGCGAGGTGTCAATCGGACACCCTAACCTAACCTCACCTTTACTCCTTTTAATGTTTTTCATATGCATTTTGTCTTTAAATTAAATTAAAATTTACATTTATGATATTTTTACATTTATGATATTCAAAGATATTTAATACCGGAATCCCAAAAAAATCCCGCGATCCCGTGATCCAAAAAACTCTCGGGATCCCAGAATTTAGATTTTCAAATCCCGAATCCCGGCATTTTAAAAACCGATCCCGTTTGACAGCCCAATGGTGGTCGCACTTTTAGGTAACATCTTGTTCAGACTACACTCAAAAAAAAATGAACTAAAATCTGGGAAAATTAACTTAATTTTAAGAAAAAGAGGGAATGATTTGGCTCCAAAGATTTTTTTCTTGGTTTTAGTTCATAATTTTCCCAAAAATAAGGAAAACAAAGTTAATTAATTTTAAGCCAATTTTAACTAGAAAATGGGAAAAATTATATTACACTTTAGTTCATTCACATTTTAAAACTGGATTGGGGTCCGAACCCATGGGCCCTTGTTAACTCTAGATCCCGGTCCTTTAAGGGTCCCCATAGATTTTGACCCAAAATTTGTGTCCGTTTCGCTCTAACTTGCTTAGTTTTTGAGATACGGTAATAAGGGGTCTGATAGGGTATTGAAAATCTTAAAAACTGGATATCTCAAAAACTATGAATCGGAAGGCTTTCGGGTATTTTGCGGAAGTGTTCTATGAGTCAAGAGCTACAAAAATGCCTTTGGACCTTTTCTCGTGTTGGCAGTATTTACCGAGATATGTGCATATATAAAATCTCGGGAATTTCAAATTTTAGATCTAAATTTAGAGTCTTGAGACCCCGACAGATATGAAGAGCTAGGCTATTCCATATTGAATTTGAATTTTTAACTAAATTCTACGAAGTTATTTACAAAATTCTCAGAAGTTATTAACTAAATTCTAAGAAATACACTTCCTCAATTCAAAGAAGAGAAATACGATGATGTTTTTTTTTTTAGTAAATTTTAACTAAACTTGAACTAAATTGTTTTTTAAGAAATATGTCTTAAAAATAAAGATACGTTTCTTAGATTTGTGGAAAATTTCTTTGGCAGTAAGAATTTTTTTCCTAATATTTAAAAATTACATTTAAAGAAAACTACAGTCAAAATAATAACTCTGTAAAATACTCCGTAAAATGACTGTAATCTCAATTCAACAGAATTTGACAGAGTTTTCTGTCAAAATAAAGATTTAAAGAAAATACTTTGTATTTTGTTGTGACAAAAAAACAAAGTTTCCTCTGTTATATTACTTTTTACTTTGTAATCTTAATTTGACAGATAATTAACAGAGTCTTCTGCTAAAATACAGATTTAAGCAAAAAACTTCGTATTTTTTTATAACCAAAAAAGTTTTCAGTTTTTTTCTTGAAAAAAAGTTGAAAAAGTAGAAAAAAAAGTTATCAAAAATTTTTTTTTCAGAAATCTTATAAAAATTTTACAAAATAACATGCATTTAACTAAACTCTGTAAATTTACAGAGTTTTTTTCATTTTACAGAGTTTTATAGTAAAATTACACAGTTTTCTATGTAAAAAAGCTTTTATATTTAACCAATATTTTACTATAAACTCTGTAAATTAACAGTTTTTTCTGTAAAAATCATTTTACAGAGTTTTTTAGTAAAATTACCAGGAAATGTTGTTAGCTGGAAAAGTATGGTGTACTCTGTTAAATTAGCAGAGTTTTTCTGTAATTTAAAAGAGTTATTATTTTGAGTGTATGAACTACTTATAAGTAAATGAACTAAACTTTTTTACTCATAGCTAAGAAAATTTCTCATTTTTTAGTTAAATTTTACTAAATTTTAGGACAATTCATGATAAATTTTCAAAGACATTTTTTACTTAATTTTAGTTGTCTTTTTTTTCAGTGCAGCTGTGAGTTTTGTGAGGGGCAATCTTTTGGCAGTTAGTGTAAGTTTTAAGAAATGTCATTTTGTGTGGGAGCCCTTTAGGTTTTCGAGATAGAGAATAAGTATGCTCGGAAAAATGTTAAGTGTTAAAAATTAATTTAAACAAGTAGAAAAGTTAAATTCGACTTGGCCGAATCTATGAATACCCTCCACAATGCCCTTTTTAAGTGATAGTCAATTTTCTAACGTGAAAAAAATAAAATGTTTGGTTAGAAATATTTTATTTTGTGTAAAAAAAACTTTTTTTTTATTAATATTTGAAAAAAAAAAATTTACTATTTTTTTTTTTTGAGTGTAAAATTTTTTTTGAGTGTAAAATTTTTTTTGAGTGTAAAATTTTTTTGAGTGAATTTTTTTTTTGTTTTAGTGTAAAAATATTTTTGTGTGACAAAAATACCTTGTAAAATATTTTTTTGACTTACAAATGTTTTTAAAACATGTTTAACGGGTTTTCAACACGTGAATTTAAAGTGAAACTAATCTGAAATTTACGGTTTTGCTAATAACTTTTGAACCGCTGGACCGATTTGGCTGAAATTTAAAACGAACCGGACCAGAGGAACGACAAATATATGTGCTACACTTCAGCACCATCAGAATTGCCGTTCGAAAGTTACCGTGTGTTTTATCTCGTAAATTCCAGAAAAACCCTTGCCGAAATTCACTCATTTGCTTATAACTTTTGAACCACTGGACCGATTTCGCTGGATTGCAATACCAACCTGACCAGGTGAATGCCCAACATATATGCCAAACTTCAGGAGCCTCCGTAAAGTCTTTCAAAAGTTAGCGTGTTTTCAACAGACAGACAGACATACAGACAGACAGACGGACAGACGGACGGACGGACGGACGGAAGGACGGACAGCGCTAGATCGTCTTAAAATCGATCGAGGATCATGAATATATATACTTTATGGGGTCCTAGACCAATATTTCGAGGTGTTACAAACGGAATGACAAACTTATATATACCCTCTATCACTAGAGTGGAGGGTATAATAATTTTTAATTAAGCCCAAACTGCTACAAAAATCAGGTGCATGTAATGACTGAACTGCAAATTGCGGAATTTGTTAAAAATTAAAAAATCGCACAATGATTGTAAACTAGTCGTACCTTAAATACACAAAAATCTAAAAATATATCATAAAAATTACTCTATTAGTCATTATTTAAATCAATACGTAACGTAAATACCCAGCGGTGACTAGGTCAAAATTTTTTAAAATTTTAACTATGCTCAAGAAAAAAAAAAAAACAAGAATTTTCTATACATAAATAAGTATGCAAATATCTATGTCATATTTAAACTTTTTTTCAAAAAGTTCACAAAATACCGCGCACATTGAACTTGTTAGACAGTTATATATAGATAGTTAGTATTAGGTGACTACATACATTGTTACTTCATATCTGGTTAAAACATATTGGCACCTGATTATCACGTTAGTCTTGTCTAATGATTCTTGGTTTTAAAGATGAATGTATCTGCTATAGGGTTGCCAGATTTTAAACAAAAATATGAAAAATATTAAAAATATTAAATTATTGTGTAAAAATTGACTGCATACAATCCATTCATAACAGCTCGTCAGATCTCAAATTTGCCCCTACATTTGAGATCTGATCAGATATGCACTGATCAACTAAATATGAGAATGTCAGAGCAGATGCATTCCATTCCTAGGTGGGTTGTCCTACGATATGTTAAACTCAAAGGTCACAGACACGTAGTTAGCGGTTGGGTTCCCAGAGGCATGGGGAACCCTATAATAAAATACTCCTTTATTTCCAGAAATTCCACTACTGCAATTATTAGACATTGCAATTCTTTGAATTTTGAAAACTTTCTTCGAAAGGAATTGTGGAAAACTTTTTCGTTGAAAACATTTCTAAAACATTAATGCTTTCTTTAAAGTATATCATCTTTCACATTTTGAAAACCTTAAGTAGTTTGAAAATCGAAGTCATTTCAGGTCGCTTGGCAACCCTTCTCTAGATACATTAAAATTAACAACAAGAAAATATTAACAACCTGTTTTCGATGTCTCGTGTATTGTTATGTCAGATACGTATAATAACTAATATGTAATTTCTGTACTTTGGCACATAACACCAACGACGGTAGTCGGCGTTGCCTTTATAAGGATACCAAAAAGTTGGATTTGAAATCCAAATTAGCAAATCCAAATCCACGTGGTGGCGCAAATCCAACGTTTACAACACAAAATGTTGGGCAGAAAGGTACAAAACAACGCTACAACTAAAAAAAGGTCGGAAAAAATTCAAGAAAATTGGGAACAAATCAAAAAATAAAAATAATAATTTTTAACTAAATTTTTGTTAATTATATTTTCGTTCAGTTTTCACATTTTTCTCATAAAAGCAGCTAATTTAAAAAAAATAAAATTAAAATAATTAACAATAAACAAGAAAATATCGATTTTATTGTTTTATTTTTATTTTGTGTCCCCTAATAATGCCATTTTTTGTATTAAAAACAAAAAATGTACTAAATATAAAATAAATGTACTAAATGCTCAAAATGTAGAGGCCAACATTTTGTGTTGTAAACGTTGGATTTGCGCCACCACGTGGATTTGGATTTGCTAATTTGGATTTCAAATCCAACTTTTTGGTATCCTTATAAAGGCAACGCCGACTACCGTCGTTGATAACACTCATATTAGACCACCCAAATTTGCAAAAGTATATTTTTGTTCGCTCCACCGGCAGTTTCTGATAGATTGGCCATAAAAAATAATATCTGTGTAAGAACTGGATCTCTCGGTTGCATACAGACCAGTCGATTTGAACTTTTGACCCCAAAAGTGACCTAAAAGCACTACAAAACTTTTAAGAGCCATAACTCTTAAAATATGCGTTTTTCCAAAAAATACTATATAAGTTTTATTTTGCAGAATAAGAAAGCAAACATTTCCTTCATACAAATTTTTAGCCTAATTCTAATACATCGTGGTGTTTTTGGCGGTTAAAATAAAAATTTATGTGAAGACTTCATTTAAAACGACCCTCGTTAAAATTTGGACGGAGACTCAAATAGTCGGTACCCATTATTTTGTAGAGTAAGATATGTATTTTTCATAAACCAATTACATTTGGAACTTATATGGGTAATTTCATTACAGAAGAGCCCAAAGCTGACTTTGAAGTTTCGATTATCCAAATTCTGTATACAAATTTTTAAAATTACCTTATTTTAAACGACCCTCGTTAAAATTTTAATAGATTACAATCGGTTTCCATGATTTTGAAGAGTTAAAAATGCAGATTTCAAACAAGTGTTGAAAAGTACCGGCATTTTTAGCATTAATTGAAAACATGTTAGCAAAATAATATATGAAAAATACTTGGCATCTTATTACATTTGAACTTGAAGAATAAAAAAATGTTATTGGAGTAGAAAATTTCAATGAATTTCATGATTCGGATTGTATTCAACTGGTCTGCCACACGTTAGATGCCTGGAAAGTTTTAATAACTTGGCTGATTTTCAACCGATTTTAGTTTTTAGTACCTTATTAGAGACGCATTTTACTCCAAATCAAAATTCTTTAACCACTTGAATTAAAATTTAACTTAAAGTAAAAAAAAAAATTAGAAAACAGAAACAGTCATATTTTTCCTTGTAATCCGTTTTTTTAAAATTCAAGGCCGATGCGGGACGCCTTACCCATGTCCAATAAACCTAAATTTTTATGAGACATATTTTTACCAACAAATGAATGTATCTAGGGTAAGTTATGGTTAATGTCTTCCAATTTAATTATTTTGGAGCACCATATAATATATACCAGAGGCTAAAAAAAACTGCAATTTTCAAAATTTAAAAAAAATATAACTATTTGTGCTCACATCTCGAATTATGGATTAAAAATTGTGTAATTTAGAGTAGAATTTTTTGACTTTTTGACTAAAAAAAATCGAAGGTTTCGGACTTTTTCAAAAATTCGATTTTAATTTTATACGTTAAAAAATAAGTGATAATTAATTCGAATAATTTTTAAATATTTTTTTTCTAAAACTACATTTAAATACCAACAAAACGGTCAAAATTAATGGAAAATTTCAATTTTTTATTTTTTTTGAAAAAAAAAACGCCATTTTAAAAAATTGATTACTCAACACCAACTTGGTATAAAAGTCTGAAAAGTTGAGTGAAAGTTGCATTTAATACGTACTAAAATATATCCAAAAAAAATTAATCGAAGGGGGTCGGGTCTAAAAGTGAGTGATTTGGCCTGGAATCCCCCAAATATTTTCCGAAAAGTACACATCTAACTCTTCAAAATCATGGAAACCGATTGTATCCACTAAAATTTTAACGAGGGTCGTTTAAAATAAAGTAATTTCACTAATTTGTATACAGCATTTGTAAAATCTAAACTTCACAGTCAGCTTTGGCCTCTTCTGCAATGAAATTACCCATATAAATTCCAAATGTAATTGGTTTATGAAAACTACATATCTTACTCTACAAAATAATGACCACCGACTATTTCAATTTCTGTCCAAATTTTAACGAGGGTCGTTTTAAATGAAGTCTTCACATAAATTTTTATTTTAACCGCCAAAAACACCACGATGTATTAGAATTAGGCTAAAAATTTGTATGAAGGAAATGTTTGCTTTCTTATTCTGCAAAATAAAACTTATAGAGTATTTTTTGGAAAAACGCATATTTTAAGAGTTATGGCTCTTAAAAGCTTTGTAGTGCTTTTAGGTCACTTTTGGTTTCAAAAGTTCAAATCGACTGGGCTGTATGCAACCGAGAGATCCAGTTCTTGCACAGATATTATTTTTTATGGCCAATCTATCAGAAACTGCCGGTGGAGCGAACAAAAAAATACTTTTGCAAATCCCATACATTTTTTGGGTGGTCTAACTCATATATCCACCTTCTGCTAGTTATTGCGATACCAGCTCTAAGGATGATTACACCAACAAATAGTTAATAACAATATCTTTACAAAACACTTAGAAAAATAATTTGCCTGTAATCTAATCTAATAACCGATTAAACGACTCTTTTTTCAAATTCGCATGTGACAAATAAATACGGCGGTTGTTTTAAATAAATTTCAGTTAATGCAACCGAATTATGTTGTGTCAATAAATAACTCTGTGGCAGGTAAAAGACCTAACTCGCATGGCACCTAGCGGGTTACGCTAATTAAAAAAATTATTTACCCCAAAAAAAAAAATCTTGTTTTCGAACATAGTGTAATGAAGGTAAAACTAATAAGTGTTAAAATCCACCATCAAGTTTCTCTGCGTGTAAAGAAAATTGTTCTTGAGAGAATATAAATATTTTGTTACTTCTTCTAGAAAAATTATCTTAGCAAAATATAATGTATTGTAAACTTACTTACAGAGCTTTAAAAAATGAATTCTGTCAAAATAAATTAATTGGTGTTTGGTGCAAGTAAGTGATAAGTAAGTAGTTACTTTCTCGGCTTACGAGTAGGGATTTGATATTATCAATCAGTAATTTAATAACATGTTATAAGTCACTAGTTGTTTTTGAGCTTCAAATAATGAGATTGGTAATGGTAAATAATGCATGCAGTAATGATTACTTTTCCCAACTCATTACCAAGATTTTGCTGGGTAAATTTCTAACTTCTTAAATATTGTGAAATGTTTCATATATACTAAAAAATGTTTCATAAATACTATGAAACATTTCATAGGTCTAATTTATTTGTTCATAAATATTTGATCATATTTATGATATGAATACTTCAACGGTGAAATACTTAGAAAAATTATTATTATTTCTATGAAATTTTTCATAGTATCTATGAAACATTTTATAATAAATTCCGAATAATTATTAGTAAAAAAAAACTGTTTTATTCGACCTTCAAAATATTAAATTTTGAGTATAGTAAATTCCGAATAATTTTTATTAAATAAAAGACTGTTTTATTCGACCTTCAAAATATTAAATTTTGAGTAGGTTTAGTCTAGCTCGAGGTCATTATTTCCTTTACTAATTAAAACTATGATATTCTCATAGAATAATTTTTTAAGAAAATTATTTTTCTGTTGTAATATTATTTATGTTGGTATTTTTTTGCAAAACTTAATCGACACGTGTTTCGGAATTTGTCAGATGCCATTGTCAAGATTATTTATCAAAAATAAAAACCCTATACTACAAGAAGGAATTAAAAAAAAAAGTTTTTTCCCCCGTCATCTAGCATCATCTTCAGGATCTGAAATGGTTTTGCCCCTATTTGTTAATCATATTATAAAAGAAACATATGACATGTTTATGGATTTTTTTATAAAAACATGAAATTTTATGAAGTGCATTTTATAGATTTTTTTCATAAAACTTCATTACATTTATGACAGTTTCATAAATATAATAAATTTTATGGCAAAAATATTTATGAAACCATGTCATAAATATTATGAAGCATTTTTCTCTGAGTGTATACTACGACTGTTTTTGTAGCTTTTGGAAAATATTAGCTAAAATTTTATCGATTCTAGAAGAGAAATTAAAATCGATTCTGTTTAAGCATAAGTTGTTTCACATCTGGTTTTTTGCAACTGAAAATTAAGCTGTAATGAAACTTTAACAACATTCAAAATTTCATGAAACAATTCTGTTAAAATACTGCTTAGACTTAACTATTGTTAACTTCTCTAGCAGACACTGAAGATTAAACCATGTTGTTGTTTTTGTTATATTGTTATAATCAAGTATTAAATATTGTTGTTGCCGTTTTGTGTGTAATTTGGCTTGTGTCTAACACTTGAACTATTTTTAGTTATTTTACGTTTTTTTCCTTCTAATATGATTCCGACGATAGTTAATGCTACTACTACTGCTGCTGGCATTTGCTGCTGTTTGGCCATGTGGCAATTATTCACGCTCAGCTGATTGTAAGCTGTGTCTTTGACTGTGTGTTGTAAAACGCGTTGCCAGACCTTGGAAACAAAAAAAATTTTTTTTTAAGTCCTGAAAAATGGAATATTCTTTAAAAAAAAGCTAAGATTATTTTTGGCTAAGAACGTATACTAGAAAAAATAAATCGAGATTTTGGCAGCAAAATTTCTTTTTATAGCATACCGTAGCGCATTTAAACAGCGCTCTCTAGGATGCAGTAAAATTATGGGAAAAAACTTATTTTTTTTTTTTTACTTTACATATAAAATTCTTGGTTGGTAATAAAAATGATACGAAAGAATGCTCCAATTAGTGCTGTAAAGACACACGATTTCACAGCATTTTTAGAGGGCTTTTTTAGTGCTACCAACTAACGCTCTAAACCAGAGCATCTCACTAACTTTTGCTTTGCGACCCCTTTTCAATATTTCAAATTTTTCGCGACCCCCCCAATATTAAAAATGATTAACGTGAACTTTGACCTCAGTTTTTTTCAAAAACCTGTAGTAATGGAAAAATTTGGAAACCAAATTCAGAAGCAGCATTAAGAGATTAATCAAAACCGTGTGGTCAGATCCCAGACGCATACCAAAAATTGCAAATAAAAAATTTCTAAATAATAAAACAAAAACACAATTTTTGTTAACTGTGACCTCAATTTTCTCCAAAATTTGGAAACCAGGTCCCGAACTACGGCATTTTATATCGAAACATACTATCTTTATCGATTTTTTATTTCCGAAAATAAAAGAAAAACACCAGTTAAACCTGATCAGAAATGAAGAAATGTTTACCAAGAAAGCATTTAAAGTCCAATTTGGAGTAATGATTGTTCTTTTTTCAAAATTATGCACCAATGTTTGGTATTGATCGATATTTTATGAGTATTCGATACTACTCAATCAGCTTTACCACAAGAAAATACATTTAAAATGAGCTTTTAATTTTATTTCCATACAAATTGTTTTGTTTTTAAAATCGACTTTCAAAATATGTATTGAAAATTTGAAATTTAAAATAAAACTTTTGTTAAAATAGTTTTTTTGTTTTCTTGTGGTAAGGGCCAATACTTTTTTTGAAATTCAAAAATTTATAATAAAGCCTTCTAAAATATTATTTAATCCATTTTTCTTCTAAATTCTATTTATATTTCCATGACGAGGCATTCACTATGAAATTTAGATTATTTTTAGTTAATTAAAAAAATATTTTTCTAGAAATTTTTTTTTAATATTTTTCAAACACACAGTTTCATTTTATAGTTGTATTTTATTGGTAAAAATTATGCATTTTAAGTGAAAAATACAACCCTGAAAGTATTGAGTAATTACTTTTAAGTATTGAGTACTCGGAAAAAAGGGCAGTATTGAGTACTCGGTACTTAAATACTCAATACTTTTACAACACTATCATGAATTCAGGTGGTATGAATGCGCTTCTTGACTTGGGATATCTTTCGAAAGGCGGCTGCCAGTTCAGCAAAATTTCCCGTTCTTAAAAGCGTAGCTTATGTTTGTAGCGAATTTAGATCATAAAGACTTAAAATAAAAACAATATTTTAACAAAAAAATCCGTTAAAAGTTAACTGCAAAATGTTCAAGCAAATAATTTTATAAACCCGAAGTTAGTTAGCAAAAGCTAAACTGGCAACGCTGGTTGTGAAGAAGCGAAACTATCGCATCTTTACGTTGTTGTAGTTGTTGTACCATAAGCTTCAGTGAATCTTTGTAACAAGTCAAGTTTAATAAATAAATCTATCTAACAATGCATGTTTAGGGTGACCACTTTTCTTTAACTGAAATCAGTGCACCAAAATGCGGAAAACTTTTCAATCAGTTAAAGAAAAATAATTCATAATAAATTATAGACGGCTCTAAAGATGTTCAATGAAGTTGGTGTTAATATGATGGATTTCATGTGTGTCTGTCAAGACTGAGGACTGAAACTTGTATGATGATACGCATATAATGTTCATAAAAGGGCCAAATCAGTTCAGGGGGAAAGTTCCCCTTTTTAATATAGGTCATCAGTAGAACGACTTCTACGAAAGCCATATTGCACTGATAGAAATTTGTACATGACAATAATGAAAATCTACATTAATGTAATAAAGAACGACGTTAAAAAGGAACCTATGTAGGGTTTAATTGAATTAATGAAATAGGTATCATAAAATGTAAGTGCAAGAAAAAGTTTCATTAAACTAATGAAAATTGTTCATACAAAATTAAGATTGCATTTTATGAAAATTTTCATTACTTTAATGAAAAAAGTATTTAATTCTTATGAAATTGTAATGCATTATTAAGTAATATAAAACATCGCGAATTTAGTAAATATAAAATTAATAATTTACTTTTTATTTAAAATTTCATAAAAAAGTCTGAAAAAGTCACCAAATAACCAAGTTAAAAAAAACACTTTCACATATTTTTTTATTTTATCTATAGATTGCATTTAGTTTTCTCAACAAAATTTTACTATAACATCTTCTTTAATACATAACCACGAAATAATAAAAAACAACGCGAGTTTAATAAATACTTATAATTAGGGATGAGATTTTCATGCAAATGCATGTTTTTTGTCGATAGTCTAAAAACGATGTCGACCAATTATCTTTCCGAATCAAGAAATTTTCGTTAAAATGGCATCGATTTGTTTTTGCATATTTTTGCATATTTGGGTGAAAATGCATATTTTTGCATATTTTGGTTTTAAATGCATATTTTGTGCATATTTCAAACTTTTAAGTGCATATTTTTGCATATTTTGGCATAAATTAGCAAAAACACAAATTGAAATTTATTTGTTTCAAAAACTTTTTTAAATTTTAAAAATTTATTTTGAAAATAATAAAAATTTTTTTTTTCTTTTTAATTTTTTTTTATAGATATTCTTAATTTTTCAAAAACTCTTGCTTATATAAAGTTTCAAATATGACTATTTAACACGGCGTTATTTTTTGCTTTTTAAGAAGTTTTTCCTTTGAAAACAAGATTTTTTTTGCACACATTTTATTTTTTAGTGCATATTTTTAGGTTTTTTAGTGCATATTTTGGATTTTTTAGCGCATATTTTAAGCGCATATTTTCGATTTTTTAGTGCATGAAAATCTCATCCCTACTTATAATTAATCAATAAGATTTCATTTTAAATTTAGTATAAAAATTCTAAAAAAACACAAATTATTTCTTGCCGCTCTGATCAGCTGTTTTTTGCGCGCGTAAACTACCAGACTAAACACAGGCAACACGACAGGTGTCAAAAAACATCAAATTTTATAAACGAAAAAACAGAAAATATTATATACCAAACTTAATGAAATTTTTTAATGAATCTACGAAATCTAATGAATCAAAATTAATGAAAATTTTGCAAAATATGTATGAAATTTCATTCCCAGTGTAAAAAAATAATTATATCAAAACATATCTCCTTTGATAAAAACATATATGGATCATATCAAAATGGATGTAATTAGATCTAGTCCATATATACTCATATCTGCTTCAGATATGTTTTGATCCGTAAATTGAGTCTATCTGGCATATATGGCATATATGATCAGCCATTTTGAGATATGTTCATATATGTAAAATTGTCAGATAGACTCAATTTACGGATCAAAACATATCTGAAGCAGATATGAGTATATATGGACTAGATCTAATTTCATCCATTTTGATATGATCCATATATGTTTTTATCAAAGGAGATATGTTTTGATATAATTATTTTTTACACGGGTCAGCATATGAAATATTTTATTGTTGTAATGAAACAATGTTAATAAATTCCATTTATTAGTGACTAGCTAACTCGCCCGGTACTTCGTTACCGGTTAGCTGTAAAAAAAAAAACAACTTTATTACATCAAATTCTTATTAATTTTTAATTAAACATAAAAATTGTTAGTTTCGACCTTTAAAATATTATATTTTGAGTAGATTTAAAGTAGCAAAAAAATTTTTTTGGCGAAACGATCTCATAGTTCAAACTTTAAGTTTCAAGGAACATTAGTGCATAAGGAACAATATGTAGAAAATTGAAGCGAAAACTCAAAAATTTATTTTCCCAGAATGTAATTTCCGCGAGTGGATCGTGAAGTACCAATTTAAAGTATCTCTACTATCTCCCTTTTCCCCCATTAGATGCAGAATTTTCATAAAAGTACTTATTTTAGAATGTTATTTCCGCGAAAGGATCGTACAGTCCAAATTTCAAGTATCTAGGACCATTAATTCAGCAGATACAAAATTGCCGTACTTTCCCCATTTTCCCCCTAAGAAGCAGAATTTTCTAAAAAAGTGCTTCTTCCAGAATGTTATTTTAGCGAGAGGAAAACTTGAAGTATCTAGAACCATTAGTACAGCAGATACAAAACAGTTCAAAATTCAAGTATCTAGGACCATTAGTTCAGCAGATACAAAATTGCCTTACTTTCCCCCTTTTCCACCTATAAAACAAAATTTTCAAAAAAGTACTTCTTTCAGCAACACATATATTTTTCCGCGAGAGGATCGTACACTCCAAATTTCAAGTATCTAGGATCGTTAGTTCAGCATATACAAAATTGCCCTAATTTTCCCCGAAATTTTCAAAAAAGTACTTCCATTAGAATGTTGTTTCCGCAAGAGGATTCAAATTTCAAATTTGCCCTACTTTCCCTCTTTTTCCCCCATAGAAGCAGATTTTTCCAAAAAAATACTTCTTTCAGAATGTTATTTCCGCGAGAGGATCGTACAGTCCAAACTTCAATATCTAGTACCATTAGTTCAGCAGATACAAAATTGCCCTTCTTTCCCCCTTTAAAAAGTAATTTTCAAAAAAGTACTTCTTTTAATATGATATTTCCGCGAGATTATCCTATATTGCAAATGTCATGTTTTTAAGACCATTAGTTTAAAATTTACCAAATTTCCCTATTTTCCGCTCTTGGCCCTCCTTAAAACCAAAATTTTCAAAAAGTGTATTTTCAAAAAATTATTTCCGCGAGAGGATCAAAACTTAAAGTTGTTGTTCAGAAGATACAAAATTGCCCTATTTTCCCCCTTCTACTTTTTTCAAGATGTTTTTTTGCGAGATGATCCTAGAGTTCAAATTTCAAGTTTCTGGAACCATTTATTTAAAAGATAAACAATGTACCGATTTACCCTATCCCCCCCCCCTTTCCCACCGTGGAGGAGGAATTTTTCAAACAATATTTTTTTCGGAATGTTTTTTCCGCGTGAGGATCCTAAAGACCAAACTTGACGTTTCTGGGACCATTTGTTCAGAAGATAAAAAATTTACCGATTTTCCCTATTTTCCCCTTTTCCCACCCTTGGAGGCGGAATTTTCAAAAAATTATGTTTCCCGCATGTTAATTGCGCGAGAGGATCCTAGAGTCCAAATTTCAAGTTTCTGGGACCATTTGTCCAGAAGATAAAAAATGTACCAATTTGCTCTATTTTCCCCTCCTTGGAGGCGGAATTCTAAAACTATTAGTTCAAAAGATACAAAATCCCCCAAATTTTTTAAAAAACATGTTATTTTCGCGAAAGGATCGTTCAGTTCAAATTTCAAGAATCTAGGACCATTAGTTCAGCAGATTCAAAATTGCCCTTCTTTCCCCCAGAATTTTGAAAAGTACTTTCTTAAGAATGTTATTTCCACGAGAGGATCGTTCAGCCAAATTTCAAGTATCTAGAACCATTAGTTCAGCAGATACAAAATTGCCCTACTTCCGCCTTTTCTCCTTTGAAGCGGAACTTTCCCCAAAAAGTATTTATTTTAGAATGTTATTTCCGCAAGAGGATCGTACAGTTCAAATTTCAAATATCTAGGATCATTAGTTCAGCAGATTCAGAATTGCCCTACTTTCCACCTTTTGCCCCTTTAGAAGGAGAACTTTCAAAAAAGTACTTCATCTAGAATGTTCTTTTCGCGAGAGGATCGTATAGTCCAAACTTCAAGTATGTAGGAGCTTGGCAGATTCAAAATTGTCCTACTTTCTCACTGTTCCACCCGTAGAAGCAGAATTTAAAAAAAAGGTACTTCTTTTAGAATGTTATATCCGCGAGAGGATCGTATAGTTAAATTATAAGTATCGAGGACCAGATACAAAATTGGCCTATCTTCCCCTTTTTCCCCCCTTAAAAGTAGAGTTTTCAAAAAAGTACTTCCTTGAGAATGTTATTTTCGCGAGAGGATCGTACAGTCCAAATTTAAAGTATATAGGACCATTATTTCAGCAGATACAAAATTGTCCTACTTTTCCCCTTTTTCCCACTTAAAATAGGAATAATTAAAAAAGTACTTCTTTGAGAATGTTATTTTCGCGAAAAGATCGTACAGTCAAAATATCAAGTCTCCCGTACCATTAGTTCAGCAGATACAAAATTGCCTACTTTCACCCTTTTCCCTCTTAGAGGCGGAATTTTTCAAAAAGTCCTCCATTCGAATTTTATTTCCGCGAGAGGATCGTGCAGACCAATTTTCAAGTATTTAGGACTATTTGTTCAGCAGATACAAAATTGGTCTACTTTCCCCTTTTTCCCCCTTAAAAGAAGAATTTTTAAAAAAGTATTTCTTTCCGAATGTTATTTCCGCGGGAGGATCGTACAGTCCAATTTTCAAGTATCTAGGATCATTAGTTCAGCAGATTCAAAATTGCTCTATTTTCTCCTCTTTTCCCCCTTAAAATAGGAATTTTTAAAAAAGTATTCCTTTCCGAATGTTGTTTCCGCGGGAGGATCGTACAGTCCAATTTTCAAGTATCTAGGGCCATTACTTTAGCATATACAAAATTGCATTACTTCCCCCTTTCTCCCCCTTAAAAGCGAAATTTTCAAAAAAATACTTCTTTTAGAATGTTATTGCCGCGATATGATCCCATATTCCAAATGTCATGTTTCTAAGACCATTAGTTTAAAGTTTAGCAAATTGCCCTATTTTCCCCCTTTTGGGCCTCCCTCAAACCAAAATTCTCAAAAAAGTATACTTTTCAAAAAATAAGTTCCGCGAGAGCATCCAGATTCAAAATTTCAAGTTTGTTCAGAAGATACAAAATTGCCCTATTAAACCCCTTCTACCCCCCACCCCCTCCCTTATAAAAGGGTTTTTCAAAATATTACTTTTTACAAAATCATAGAGTTAAAATTTCAAGTTTCTGGGACCATTAGTTCAGCAGATGCAAAATTACCATACTTTCCCAATTTTTTGCCGTAGAAGCGGAATTTTTAAAAAAGTTTTTCTTTAACAATGTTAGTTCAGCAGATACAAAATTACCCTACTTTCCCCCTTTTTCCACGTAGAAGCGTAATTTTTTCTTTAACAATGTTATTTCCGCGAGAGGATCGTACAGTTGAAATTTCAAGTATCTATGACCATGAGTTCAGCAGAATCAAAATTACCCCACTCACCCCCTTTCCCCCCCGGAATTTTCAAAAAGTACTTCCTTTAGAATATTATTTCCGCGAGAGGATTGTACAATTCAAATTTCAAGTATCTATGACCATTAGTTCAGCAGATACAAAATTGCCCTACTTTCTCCATTTTTCCCCGTAGAAGCGGAATTTTTGAAAAGTTCTTCTTTAAAAATGTTATTTTCGCGAAAGGATCGTACAGTTCAAATTTCAAGTATTAAGGACCATTAGTTCAGCAGATTCAAAATTGCCCTACTTTCCCCATTTTCCCCCAGAATTTTGAAAAAGTACTTCCTTTAGAATGTTATTTCCGCGAGAGGATCGTTCACTCCAAATTTCAAGTATCTAGGACCATATTTTCAGCAGATACAAAATTGCCCTACCTTCCCCTTTTTCCCCCTTTAAAGCGGAATTTTCAAAAAAATACTTTTTTCACTTTCCCTCTGTTTCCCCCTTAGAAGCAAAATTTTAAAAATAGAACTTTCTTCACAATGTTATTTCCGCGAAGGATCCCATAGTCAAAATTTTTAAGTTTCTGGGAAAATTAGTTCAGAACATACAAAGTGTACCAAATTGTTCTATTATCCCCCTTTTTACCACCCTAGAAGCGGAATTGAAAAAAACTTTGTTTCGGAATGTTTTTGCCGCGAGAGGATCTTATAGTCCAAACTTTAAGTTTCTAGGACCATTAGGTCAGAAAAAAGAATATGTACCAAATTGCTCAATTTTCCTCCTTTTCCCCTTCTTAGAAGTGCCTTTTTAAAAAAGTACTTTCTTCAGAATATTATTTCCGCGAGAGGATCCTATAGTCCAAATTTCAGGTTTCTGGGACCATTAGTTCACAATATAGAAAATGTTCAAAATCGTCCTATTTCCCCCAAATTTGAATGAAAAATTTTCAAAAAATACTTTCTTCAGAACATAATTTCCGCGAGAGGATCATATAGTCCAAATTTTTAAGTTTCTAGGACCATTAGTTCAGTTTTCCCATTAGTTTTCCCATTTCAACCCCCTAGAATCAGAATTAAAAAAAAACTTTGTTTCAGAATGTTTTTTCCGTTAGAGGATCTTATAGTCCAAACTTTAAGTTTCTATGACCATTAGGTCAAAAGATAGAACATGTACCAAATTGCCCTTTTTCCCCCCATTTCCCCTTCTTATTTTTTTTTTAAATACTTTCTTTGGAGTATTATTTCCGCGAGAGGATCCTATAGTCCAAATTTTAGGTTACTGGGGACATTAGTTCAGAAGATCGAGATGTTCAAAATTGTCCTATTTCCCCTAAATTAAATGAGAAAAAAAAAAATTGAGTAAAAAATTTGAGTCAAAAAATTAATCGAAAAAAATTTTGAGTAAAAAAAAATTTGGGTAAAAACACCTTCTAAGTAAAAAAACTGAAGAATAAAATACAATTGAGTGAAAAAAACTTTTAGTAAAAAAAAATTGAGTGAAAAAAAATTTTGAGTAAAAAAAAATTTGAGTAAAAAAAAAATTTTTGAGTGAAAAAAAATTTTGACTGAAAAAAAATTTTGAGTGAAAAAAATTTGTAAAAAAAAATTTGAGTGAAAAAAAATTTTGAGTAAAAAAAAATTTTGAGTGAAAAAAAAAAATTGAGTAAAAAAAAATTTGTAAAAAAAAAAAAAAATTGTCAAAAAAAAATTTTTGAGTGAAAAAAATTTTGAGTGAAAAAATTTTAGTAAAAAAATGTTTTTTCCCCGAGAGGATACTATAGTCCAAATATCTATTTTCTAGGACCATTAGTTCAAAATTCACCAAATTGCCCTATTTTCCCCCTTTTGGTCCCCCTTAAAACCGGAATTTTTAAAAAAGTACTTTTTTCAAAATGTTATTTCCGCGAGAGTATCCTATATTCAAAATTTGAAGATTGTAGGACAATTAGTTCAGAAGATGCAAAATGTACCAACTTGCCCTATTTTCCCCCTCCCCCCGCCTTAGAAACGGAATTTTCAAAATATTACTTTTTCCAAAATGTTATTTCCGCGAGAGGGTCCTAGACTTCAAATTTCAAGTTTCTGGGACCATTTGTTTAAAATATAAAAAATGTACCAATTTGCCCTATTTTCCCCTTTTTCCCCCCTTGGAGGCTGAATTTTCCAAAAATATTTTTTTCGAAATTTTATTTCCGCGAGAGGATCCTAGAGTTCAAATTTGAAGTTTCTAGGACTATTAGTTCAAAAGATACAAAATCCCCCAAAGAGCCTTATTTTCCCCCTTTTGCCCCCCTTAGAATCGGAATTTCCAAAAACCCCTTCTTAGTGGGTGGTTTTGTCGGGAGCCGAACCCACATTCCAAATTTCAAGTCTCTAGCTTCAGCGGTTTGGGCTGGGCGATGATTATTGCCAATCAGTCAGTCAGTCAGTCAGTAAGTCAGTCAGTCACCACACTCTTTTATATATGAGGCATTCCACACCAAATGTCCCGCTACAGAAAAACATGTGTCCCGTAAATTTCTGAATAAGTTGTTTGGATAGCCCTATATGTAACTAAGAAAATTGCGTTTTTGGTTTTTCAAATTTTCGAAAACTGGGCTTAGGAGGCGTGGTCAAATATTGGAAAAATGGTAAAATTTGTGGCGAGTTGCCTTGATTAAATATTTATCACATTAAAACGGAATGCACCACAATGTCAAAAATTTAAGTTCTTATATAGTTTTGTATGGGCTATCGATTAAATTTTTTTTTTTGGAAAATTTTCTGAACCCGTTCTGAAATTTTCCATTTTTTAAAAAAGTCAATTTATCAAAAATCCGGCCACTTTTATTTTTCTTTTTTATTAATTTTTTTAAAAGTTTAGATGTTTGTCCATCCACACAAAAGAAATCAGAAACACGTTCATCTTTTTTTACGAGAAAATCGCATTTGAACTTTAAATTTCATAACAATTTTGTTATTTGCTTGTATTTCTTTGTTTTAAAGTTGCGAATGAGTAATATTAATTGCATAAATATTCGTCATACGCTTAGTTGACACAAGAAAATACAAGCAAATTACTAAATTGTTATGAAATTTAAAGTTCAAATGCGATTTTCTTGAAAAAAAAGATGAACGTGTTTCTGATTTTTTTTGTGTGGATGGACAAACATCTAAACTTTTAAAAAAATAAATAAAAAAAAAAAAAAAAGTGGCCGGATTTTTGATAAATTGACTTTTTTAAAAAAATGGAAAATTTCAGAACGGGATCTGAAAATTTTCCAAAAAAAAAAAAATTTAATCGATAGCCCATACAAAACTATATAAGAACGTAAATTTTTGACATTGTGGTGCATTCCGTTTTAATGTGATAAATATTTAATCAAGGCTACTCGCAACAAATTTGACCATTTTTCCAATATTTGACCACGCCTCCTAAGCCCAGTTTTTGAAAAATTGAAAAACCAAAAACGCAATTTTCTAAGTTCCATATAGGGCTATCCAAATCACCTATTCAGAAGTTTACGGTACACATGTTTTTTTTCGCTGGACATTTGGTGTGGAATGCCTCATATATAGAAGATAGATAGATATGAAGCGGTTTTCTATCAGTTCGAGATGAATAAAAATTTATTGTTTTCACGGGAAAAACTGATGTAAGTGCTCAAAAATATGTAAAAAAGGATTTTCAAGTATTACAATGCTCTGAACAATTATGAATTATGTTGTAAGGAATATTTTTCCAAATACAGTTGAACCTCGATTATCCGGCCCTCTATTAACCGGTGCCTCTATTAACCGGCATGCTGTGTGTTTGTTTTTCACCTCTATTATCCGTGATTTACCTCTACTATCCGTGCAATTCATACATGTACGTACATATTGTATTTTTTGTTATTGTTTTTACCTCTATTAACCGTGCTTTACCTCTATTATCCGTGCAATATATTCACGAACATATACAAATGTAGAAAAATATATAACCTCTTTCAACCGTGTTTTTCGATAATCCGTGCTTAGTCCGGTCCCATGCAACCCGGATAATCGAGGTTCAACTGTATTACTTTATTGAATTTCCCACAAACTCTAAAAGATGATAGAAAACAAAATGAAAATTTTCAGCATTTAAGCAATATAAGGTCTAGATGCAATTTTTTTGTGTCTGTTTTTTTTACATTCTCCTAGTCTATAGCTAAAACTATGCCGGAGACAGAAAAACCAAACACCAATTGGTTTCCGAGATATAGCCGTGAGAAAAATTGCATGTCGTTCGATAAATCAAGTTTTAGACAAAAAAATAGACGAGACCATAAAATCTGAACAGCAGTTAAACTAGCAAAACCCAAATATGGTTTGTCATTTTCTAAAAGTACCTTGAGAAATTCCACACGAGGAGTTTGTTTTTTATGCGTTGCGCTGAATTATTATTTTTACAGTTTACGGTGCGTATAATTAATGTACATATCCATATGATAAAATTAATAATACGCACCTAAGGTAATTATTTAAAATAAATGCATGTCTTTTGATAAAAGTTTTATTCGATCGATGTCGATATTAAATATTTTATATACATATTATTAGGTAATTCACACGGGTCTCGTATTTGTTGTATATGTTGTATGTCGTATCTAAAAACAGGGTTAGTAAAAATTATTTATCGCTCATTTGATATTTTTCTCTTAGATTCTCTTCTTGTTAGCATACTTGAAAATAGCACACAAAACATAGGTATAAATGTTGTATCGTCATATCGTGTAAGTGTCGTATTATTAATTTAAAGTTTAACCAACCCTGTTTTTAGATAGGACATACAACATACAACACCAAATACGATACCCATGTGAATTCCCTATATGTATAAAAAAATTCAGCTCACTCATTTCGGGGTTAATCGCAGAATCCGCCGATTTTCGATTTTTTTTCAAATAGCAATCTGATTTGTGAGGTGAAATTACAAGGGCAACGATATTACTTTCCTTTAAAAAGGAAGTATGTTTTATGTTTACATAATAATTGTAATCATGCTTTTGATAAACGATTCCGAAATCAATAAAAACTCTCATTTTCATGAAACGAACAGATTTTGAAAAATTAGCACAGATTTTAATTAATCAATATTAATGACTAAAAACTTACTGAAAACAATCGGTTCGAATGGTCAGTCTTTTCATATTCTTACCCTTCTATATTAAAATGTCTATATATTTGTACATTTAAAAATCAAATCTTTATTGTACAATGAATATAGTTTCAGTCATCCATAGTTTGAGGCAGAATGTGTGTTTCTATGTGATAATGTGGCGTTTTAGTGTTGTTAAGTTATTTGTCGGTTGCCTATATATGTTTTGTATCTATTAGATACTAAACTAAGTTTGTGTTTTGAAAGTATTTCTCTGTTGTTCTTAATATAGTTTTATTCACTCAAAATATGTTTTCTGTCAGCAGAAAAATCTGCTGAAAATACACCCATTTTGAGCCATTAGAGAAATCTGCTGATTTAGCAGACGCGGTTTTCTTATGTCTGTATTGATTACACAGCTCAACAAGAAAATGCGTATTGGATTCTGGTTAGTGATTTGGATAGTGTCTGTTGCGCTGATTCCGAATCCGGAGCCCAAATTTGTCTATCACGTCAGGATTTTGAGTAATTCGCGGTTAAAGTGCCGAAAAAGGGCATTTTTGACCCTTTTTAAAAGCTTATAAAATAAGATCCAGACATGCAAATGACTTGGTATGAAGCTCATTCGAAAGCCTGTAATTTTCTCTTAAAGATTAAATACAATGTTCTAAAAATTTAATTTTCGAAAATGGTAAAAAAATCATTAGCAAAAAACCTTCCATTTTTTCAATATTTAGTTTATTTACACAGTGATTTTTAACAAATTTCCATACAAATTCATACGTAAATTTTAGATTTAAAGCACTTGTGGCTAATGATTTTTTTACCACTTTAGAAAATTAAATTCCAAGAAGATTTGATCTTGTCTAAAAGAGAAAATTACACACTTTCGAATGAGCTTGATACCAAGTCATTTGCATGTCAGGATCTTATTTTATAGGCGTTCAAAAATGGTCAAAATGGGCATTTTTTGACACTTTAACCGCGATTTTCTCAAAATTGTGACGTGATAGAAAAATTTGAGTGACCGTTTTGGAATCGGGGCACCAAACCCTATCAACTTTTTTTGGTTTCATCCAAAACGCAGCGACAAACCTCAGATTTGTAGAGCGGTTTTATCTAGGTGAAATCAGCAGAGAAATCTGTCGAGGCAGCCGAAAAATCTACTGATCAGAGAAGAAAAATCTAAGCAATCGGCGGAATTTAAAAGAAAAATTTGCTGAAATTACATCGAGTTTGAGTCATATAATAAATATAAATATAAGCTGACCCCGTGAAATGAAAATTTCCTAAGTTTTTTTAAAGTGTTATTTTTTTAGGTTATACTGTTTTCCAAGAATAGAATTTCAAAGTTTTTTTAAGTTCAAATTTTGAAAAAAAAACTTGTACAACTTTTTTTAAAACGGAATCCTTATATGAGGCATTCCACACCAAATGTCCCGCTACAGAAAAACATGTGTCCCGTAAATTTCTGAATAGGTTGTTTCGATAGCCCTATATGTAACTAAGAAAATTGCGTTTTTGGTTTTTAAAATTTTCAAAAACTGGGCTTAGGAGGCGTGGTCAAATATTGGAAAAATGGTAAAATTTGTGGCGAGTTGCCTTGATTAAATATTTATCACATTAAAACGGAATGCACCACAATGTCAAAAATTTACGTTCTTATATAGTTTTGTATGGGCTATCGATTAAAAATTTTTTTTTTGGAAAATTTTCAGAACCCGTTCTGAAATTTTCCATTTTTTAAAAAAGTCAATTTATCAAAAATCCGGCCACTTTTTTTTTTCTTTTTTATTTATTTTTTTAAAAGTTTAGATGTTTGTCCATCCACACAAAAAAGATCAGAAACACTTTCATCTTTTTTTTCGAGAAAATCGCATTTGAACTTTAAATTTCATAACAATTTTGTTATTTGCTTGTATTTTTTTGTTTTAAATTTGCGAATGAGTAATATTAATTGCATAAATATTCGTCATACGCTCTGTTGACACAAAGAAATACAAGCAAATAACAAAATTGTTTTGAAATTTAAAGTTCAAATGCGATTTTCTCGAAAAAAAAGATGAACGTGTTTCTGATTTTTTTTTGTGTGGATGGACAAACATCTAAACTTTTAAAAAAATAAATAAAAAAGAAAAAAAAAGTGGCCGGATTTTTGATAAACTGACTTTTTTAAAAAATGGAAAATTTCAGAACGGGTTCCGAAAACTATATAAGAACGTAAATTTTTGACATTGTGGTGCATTCCGTTTTAATGTGATAAATATTTAATCAAGGCAACTCGCCACAAATTTTACCATTTTTTCAATATTTGACCACGCCTCCTAAGCCCAGTTTTCGAAAATTTGGAAAACCAAAAACGCAGTTTTCTTAGTTACATATAGGGCTATCCAAACAACCTATTCAGAAATTTACGGGACACATGTTTTTTTTTCGCTGGACATTTGGTGTGGAATGCCTCATATATAAAAATGACATGTTAGTTTGTTTGTTTGTTTGTTTGTTTGTATGTTTGTTTGTTTGTGTCGCTTTCAGAAAAAGACTACTGAACCGATTCAAATGAAATTTGGCATGTAAATAGTACGTTTCCTGGAATGAAAAATGGCACCAATGGCATCTCGATTGGTTGCCCCGCCTCCTTTTACGCCCACTTTTTGTGAATTTCAGATTTTTCAATATATTTGGTTGTTGTTCTATATTTGGATGTTTGTTGCCGATAAACATGCAATTTGGCATACTAATAGGGCGATTTTTGCAAGGAAATATATGCCATACCGCATCTTGATTGGAAGCCACGCCTCTTTTTACGCCCACTTTTTGTAAATATAAGATCCTTACAAAGGGGCGTGGCATCATTTGGTTTTTCTGTGTGTTTGTCCACAATCAAGGATAAACGGCTGAACCGATTTACATGAAATCTTCACCACAGATAGTACTAACCAAGACGGGAACTATAGGCCATAAGAGAGACCGATCGGCCAAGTGGGCGTAAAATGCCACGCCCCTTTGTATTAAATTGAACATAATTTCTGCCTTTTCAGCAATTACACTTAAGCGGCTGAACCGATTTGAAAGAAATTCTCACCACATACAGTACTAATCCAAGCGGGAAATATAGTTCATAATAGGGTGGCGATCACACAAAGGGGCGGAAATGCCACGCCCCTTTGTACTTCATTGAAAGTTATTTCTACCTGTCCCGTAATCACGCTTAAACGTCTGAACCGATTTTAATGAAAATTTCACCACACATAGTACTAACCCAGGCAGGCACTATAGGTTGTAATAGGAGGGCGCTCTGACGGATGGGGGTAAAAGTCCACGCCCCTTTGTATTACATTGAAAGTTATTTCTGCCAGTTCCGTAATCACTCTTAAGCGTCTGAACAGATCTTATTGCAATTTTCAATACAGATAGTACTAACCGAAGCGGGAACAATATGCCATATCAGCACGTTATTGGGAAAAGGAGTTTTAAAATGCCGCTCTTTGTACTAATTTCAAATTGTTTTTGACTGCCATAATAAAGCGCGTTTGGACAATGAGGCATTAGTTGCATCGCTCTTTTGTACTATACTAAAAGTTGTTTCTGTCAGTTCCGCAATTACGCATCAACGGCTGAATCAATTAACATGAAATTTTCGCAACTGATAGTACTATACGAGGCGGGAACTATAGAACATAAAATGAGCGATCGGACAAAGGGGCTTAACTGATTTTGAAGAAATTTCCACCGCAGATAGTACTAACCGAGGCTGGAACTATAGGCCACAAAAGAGTGTGGTTTGACAAAGGGGAGTAAAATCCCACGCTCTTTTGTATTACATTGAAAGTTATTTCTGCCTGTTCCATAATCATGCTTAAACGGCCACATACATATAGTACTTCCGAAACGGGAATAATAAACCATAATAGAGCGTGTTTAGACCACGGGGCGTAAGTTGTCACGCCCCTTTGCACCACACTGAAAGTTATTTTCTGTCTGTTCCGTATTTACGCTTAAGCGCCTTAACTGATTTTAACAAAATTTCCACACATATAGTACTTACTAACCGAGGCGGGAACAATATGCCATATTAGCGCGTGATTGGGCAAAGGCGTGAATTTTTGCCAGTTCCGCAATCACGCAAAAACGGCTGAGCCAATTTTTAATAACTGACTAACCGATACGGGCCCATATCAGTGTGCGATCGAACAAAGGGACGTAAGTTGCACACCCATTTGTAATATATTGAAAGATATTTCTGCCTATTCGGTTATCACGCTTAAACGTCGAGTACTAAACAAGGCGGGAATAATGTAGTGATAACCGAGGATTCAACCATAGGGCATTACAAACTGTTATTCATTACATAATATTTATTTCAACCCGGGCAACGCCGGGTGCGAAACAGCTAGTAACTAAATACTTCTGTAAAATATTTAATCGGTTTTAGTCTAAAGGTTTTAAATTTCACAAAAATCGAAAAAAATTACATCTTAAAAATTTTTGGAAAAAAATATGCAAACAGACTAGTTCTGTAAAATAACAAAATAATCTGTAAAAAATCTACACAAAAATAATAATACACAAAATAATACACAAAAATAAATAAAATTGCAGAAGAATTTCTATTATTTTCTAAAACTGAATGACAGAGAATTTACTTAAAATATCCCTTTCAGCAAAAAAAAAATCTGCTAAAAGTTTGCTAATTCAAATTAAAAGCAATTTTACAGAGTTTTTATTTTGAGTGTTGAAAATGTTGCTGTTATTGCCGCTGCTTTTGCTGTTATTGCTTCAATAATTTGTTCGCATATTTTACATTTTCTTCAAGTTAATTGAGTTAACTGTAAAGTTCTAATAAAGGTTTTATAATAGAATTTTCCAGCATGAGTGTTTAAATAACACATAGAGTAGATATTTGTAGAAATCTTTTGGATATTCAATAGTGCAATGAAATACATGTTTTCTGTTAAATTAAAATCTAAATTTCTTAAATACATCTTTTTAAAAATTTTATTTATAAAATTAAACAAATTAATGTATTTTACATATTTAAAAATTTAAAAAAAATATATTATTAAAACATAAAATTTATAAATAAAACAACAGCAACACATTATAACTGTCGTCTGACCATAAATATCACCCACCATTAAAACCATTAAGACATTTGAACAACATATAAAATTTATTTGTAGATTTTTCTATTGCTAACTAAACGGGCTAAAAGACTGAAAGAATGACTAACTGTCTGTCTGTCTGATTGAATTAATAGCCTAATTTTTCTCCAACTAAGTAAGCATGCCATAAATTGTCACTCTTGACTTGGCCCACACACCGAAATAAAAATTGATCATAACAACAAATATGTTTATGTAGCAGAAAAGATGAAATTTTTCACAAAAAAAAACTTGTTACCAATTTATAAAATTTTTAAATTATTATTTTTTTTGTTAACAAACAAATAAAATAGCAAAAGAATATAATTAGCAAATGTAGTAGAATATCAACGCCCACTGTTAAAATGACTGTTTGGCTTTTTTTTGTTGACACCCTACATGTAGTGTAGGTTTTTTTGAACATAGATGTTTAATATGGAAGAAATAAAAAATTTCTCCATTTTGCAAAATTTGTTATTTTAATTCCTTTTATTTTCAGAGTTTTTTTTAATTCATGAAACTTCGATTAGAGTATTTTTCTAGTTCGAGGCACAAAGATTATAAATGTGATATTCTCATAGATTATACTACCGAACATTAAACAAAACAAGAAGGAAAGTTAAATTCGACTTGGCCAAATCTATGAATACCCTCCGCAATGCCTTTTTAATAGATAGTAAATTTTCTCACTAAAAAAAAATAACAATTTTGCTTAGAAATTTTTTTCTAAAAATTTTTTCGAGTGGAATTTTTTAGTGTAAAAATATTTTTGAATGGCAAAAATACGTTGTAAAATATTTTTGTGACTTAACAATGTTTTTAAATTTAAAAATTTAAAACACGAAATTTACGGTTTTGCTATAACTTTTGAACCACTTTACCAATTTTGCTGAAATTTAATACCAAGTAGACCAGGGGAACCACAAATATATATGCCAAGCCTCTGCATCCTCAGAATTGTCTTCCAATTAGCGTGTTTTTTATCTCCTAAATTCGCGAAAAGCCAATGCCGAAATTCACTCATTTGCTTATACTGGACCGACTACGTTGAATGGCATAATGAATAACATATATGCCAAACTTCAGCAGCCCAAATAAAGTCTTTTTGTTTTCTACATACAGACAAACGGATGGACATCGTTAGATAGTCTTAAAATCGATTGAGGTTCATGAAAATATACGTATATACCTTATGGGGTCCTAGAGGTGTAACAAACGGAATAAATGGGGCATTCCATGTCAAATCGGACACTTTGAATAACTTTTTTTTTTAGATTTTTCCAATTTGTTGACAGTTTTTAGTACCCTTCGAAAACTCCTTCGTGGTAAATTTTCAGAATTTGTTGATGACCCGTTCAAAAGATATCGAATTTTAAAAAAATAGTAGTTTGTTCCTTTACTTAAACTTCTTTTACTCATAACTTCTTCAACCATGGTCCAAATTGCATTTTTTTTTTCAAAATTTTTATTTTTTTACGTACTTTAAAAAAAATAAAAAAAATTCTTAAAAGCGCTCTAGTATGCGATTTTTAAGTTTTAAAATTTAAATCTCATTTTTGAAAATGTTCGTACTATTCGATTTTTTTTTTAATTTTTGGGTGTAAAACTTCTATCGATTCTAAAAATTTTTTGCCCAGGAGGATCGTGGGATAACGATTATTACTGTTTTTTAAAATTTTTAAAAAAAATTTTATTGTAATTTTCCAATCTAAAAAGCATTTCTACTGCTTCAATGGTGCGTCATAGAGGGGTCATTTCCAAGACCGAGCCCCATTAATTTTTACGTCTAAGCATTTCTTTGGAGCAAACTAATACGCTATCTCCAATTTCTAAGGGGGCTCCCACACAAAATGACATTTTTAAAATTTGCTCCAACCGCTCTAACTGCCCCAAGAGTGCCCTTAGAGCAATAAAATGTATGACCGACCCACAATATTTTCTTAGTCCAAACATTTTCCCTGAACACTTCTACCCCCTATCCTTAACTACACCCAAAAAAAAAACGTGGGTATTCAATACTAAAAATTTAACTAATTTTAGTCCAAAAGGACCTAGTGCAGAAATTGGTAACCAATACTAAAATTTTTAACTAATATTAGTCAAAACCAGTAAAAATTACTAATGTTAGTACTTTGAAGATACTAAAATTAGTAACCAATTAGTAGATTTTGGTACAATATCACTTACTAAACCTTTTACTGTAGAATTATTTTGAGTGTATTAAGGCGGTCCCCATAATTTTTTTTTTTTTTTTTTGTAAATTTGCTTTATTTAATAAGCTTCTACCGGTCCAATGGTGCTTCCGAGAGGGGTCATTAGTGAGACCGACCCCATTTATTTTTACCCTCCAACATTTTTTAAAATATACTTACGCCCCGAGTAAAAATTTTTGTATGGAGCAATATATGTTCTTATATTATTCCAGATCTGTTGATAGATCCGAGATTTGAAAGATCAGCACTGATCCGAAAAATGGATCGCTAAGATTAGATCAGTTTTAACCGGACGGATACAATTTGATCCGAAAAGTGGGTTTATCTAATTAGATCAGTTTTAATCGGTGGGATACAATTTCATCCGAAAAATGGTTGGATCTTATTGGACCACGACAAAAAAAAAAGATTTTTTTAGCTGGATAAAAAAAGATAAAATTTCATACGAAAGAAAAAAAAAATATTACAAAAAACTTTAGATAAAATTTTATCCGAAAAAAAAATCTATTTTTAGAACTATATATAATTTAATCCGAACAATAAAATCTATTTTTAGAACTGATAAAGTTTTATCCAAACAATTTTTTTCAATATTAAGATATAAATATATATAATTAAAATTTATTTAAAAAAAAAAAAAAACTTCGAGCGGCGGGGGAATCGAACAGCTACCAACTGTTTTGTAATCGCAATCTCTACCCTCTGACCCAGCGGACGTTGTTAATAAATGACAACTTTAAAAGACTATGTTTTAAAAAAACTTAGAAAATTTTTGAAAATAGTTTATCATATATAATTATATCAAGTTTAACTTATATATAATTAAATCCAGTTTATCTTATCGGGTATATGATTGCATCAAATTATATTCGACTTGAATTTGAACAAAATTTTAAAAAAGACTTAGAAGATTTTTGCTAAAATTTGTGATTTTTTTTTTTTAGTTTATTTGCTGAGCTAATAGGGGGTTTAATACTGAGTTCAACAACGTGATTTTCATCTTCCAATGCTCTTAACTTTCCAAGTTATAAAGCTTTAAAATAAAAACGGTTTTTGGCTTATAAGCTTCACATTTTTCATCGGATCCAAATTTTCTTTCTGCCATTGTATATTTAATAAAAATACCTTTAAAATGTTATAAAACATGTATAAACTTTTTTACTCACCAACGCCCAAATAATGAGTTTTAAGTTTTTTCGGAAGTATGTTCAGACAAAAATAATTTTATCTGAAAATATTGCTAACATAAGTTCGAACCAAATACACTTTTAATTATTGGCAACAAATTAAGCTTTGATCTGAGCTTGATTTGAGGACTTTAGCTCTCTTAAAACCAGAGATATTGATGGTTAAACATTAAAGTTTTAAAATATTTTTCTCTTCGGATTAAATCTATATATATAAAAGAGTAACGTGACTGACTGACTGACTGACTTATTGACTGATTCATCATCGCCCAGCCCAAACCGCTGAAGCTAGAGACTTGAAATTTGGACTGTAGGTTCACCTCCCGGAATATAGATCCACCAAGGCTGGATTTTTGCCAATGTTGATTCTAAGGGGGTAAAAAGGGTAAAAAACTGTACTTTTGGTACTTTTTATATCTCCTGAAATAATGGTCGTAGAGACTTGAAATTTGGACTGCATGTTCACCTCCCTTAATGTAGAACCACCAAGGCTGGATTTTTGTCAGTGTTGATTCTAAGGGGGTAAAAAGGGTAAAAAACTGTACTTTTGGTACTTTTTATATCTCCTGAAATAATGGTCATAGAGACTTGAAATTTGGACTGTGTGTTCACCTCCCGAAATATAGATCCACTAAGGCTGGATTTTTGCCAGTGTTGATTCTAAGGGGGTAAAAAGGGTAAAAAACTGTACTTTTGGTACTTTTTATATCTCCTGAAATAATGGTCATAGAGACTTGAAATTTGGAGTGTATGTTTACATTATGGAATTTAGATCCAGTAAGGCTGGGTTTTTGCCAATGTTGGTTCTAAGGGGGTAAAAAGGGTAAATATCTGTACTTTAGGTACTTTTTATATCTCCTGAAATAATGGTCATAGAGACTTGAAATTTGGACTGTATGTTCACCTCCCGAAATATAGATCCACTAAGGCTGGATTTTTGCCAGTGTTGATTCTGAGGGGGTAAAAAACTGTACCTTTGGTACTTTTTATATCTCCTGACATAATGGTACTAGAAACTTGAAATTTGCAATTTCGGTTCACTTCCGGGAAAAAAGATTCACTACCGCTGGGTTTTTGCCAATGTAGATTCTACGGGAGTAAAATGGGTGAAAAAGTGTACTTTTGGTACTTTTTTTTATTTACTAAAATAATGGTCATTCAAACTTGAAATTTAGAATATAGGATCCTTTAGTGAAATAAAAAATTCTGGAACAAGTACTTTCTGAAAATTCTGTACCGTTTATAAAAATTATTTTTTTTTTTTAAAAGTACCTTTTATAAAAAGTACATTTATAAAAAGTACCTTTTATAAAAAGTACCTTTTATAAAAAGTACCTTTTATAAAAAGTACCTTTTATAAAAAGTACCTTTTATAAAAAGTACCTTTTATAAAAAGTACCTTTTATAAAAAGTACTTTTTATAAAAAGTACCTTTTATAAAAAGTACCTTTTATAAAAAGTACCTTTTATAAAAAGTACCTTTTATAAAAAGTACCTTTTATAAAAAGTACCTTTTATAAAAAGTACCTTTTATAAAAAGTACCTTTTATAAAAAGTACCTTTTATAAAAAGTACCTTTTATAAAAAGTACCTTTTATAAAAAGTACCTTTTATAAAAAGTACCTTTTATAAAAAGTACCTTTTATAAAAAGTACCTTTTATAAAAAGTACCTTTTATAAAAAGTACCTTTTATAAAAAGTGCCTTTTATAAAAAGTACTTTTTATAAAAAGTACCTTTTATAAAAAGTACCTTTTATAAAAAGTACCTTTTATAAAAAGTACCTTTTATAAAAAGTACCTTTTATAAAAAGTACCTTTTATAAAAAGTACCTTTTATAAAAAGTACCTTCTATAAAAAGTACCTTTTATAAAAAGTACCTTTTATAAAAAGTACCTTTTATAAAAAGTACCTTTTATAAAAAGTACCTTTTATAAAAAGTACCTTTTATAAAAAGTACCTTTTATAAAAAGTACCTTTTATAAAAAGTACCTTTTATAAAAAGTACCTTTTATAAAAAGTACCTTTTATAAAAAGTACCTTTTATAAAAAGTACCTTTTATAAAAAGTACCTTTTATAAAAAGTACCTTTTATAAAAAGTACCTTTTATTAAAAGTACCTTTTATAAAAAGTACCTTTTATAAAAAGTACCTTTTATAAAAAGTACCTTTTATAAAAAGTACCTTTTATAAAAAGTACCTTTTATAAAAAGTACCTTTTATAAAAAGTACCTTTTATAAAAAGTACCTTTTATAAAAAGTACCTTTTATATAAACTACCTTATATAAAAAGTACCTTTTATAAAAAGTACCTTTTATAAAAAGTACCTTTTATAAAAAGTACCTTTTATAAAAAGTACCTTTTATAAAAAGTACCTTTTATAAAAAGTACCTTTTATAAAAAGTGCCTTTTATAAAAAGTACCTTTTATAAAAAGTACCTTTTAAAAAAAGTACCTTTTATAAAAAGTACCATTTATAAAAAGTACCTTTTATAAAAAGTACCCTTTATAATAAGTACCCTTTACAAAAATTACCTTTAATATAAAGTACCTTTTATTAAAAGTACCAAAAGTGCTGAAACAATGATCCTAGAAAATTCAAATATGGAATGTAGGATTTTTCGATGAAGAAAAAAACATTCAGGAAGAAATACTTTTTGGAAATTCCGTTTCTAACGGGGGTAAGAAAGTGTACTTTTGATACTTTTTTTGTTCCTATAATAATGACCTTAGAAGCTTGAATTTTGTAATGTAGGGTACTTCGGTGAAAAAACATTCTGCTAAAGTATTTTTTAAAAAAATCCGTTTCTAGAGGTATAAAAATGGGTTTTTTGATACTTTTTATATTTCATGAAGTAATGATCCTAGGCACTGAAATTTTGAATGCTTTATTTTAGGAAATTCTGTTTCTAAGGGTCGTTACTGATTGTAAAGGGGATATAGAAGTGTAAATTTGGTTATTCTTATATTTCTTGAAATAATGGTTCAGAAACTTGATATTTTAAATATAGGATCAACTAGCACAAAAAAAAGGTTTTTTGGAAAATTTAACTTTAAGGGAAGAGGTGGCAAATGGTTATTTTTACCTATCTAACTATTAAACTAAAAGCCCCAGAAATAACAGCCATATTTTAAAATTTAAAATTTTAGGATAAAAAGGGGCACCTGGTAAAAGTGGTGTAAAATGGTACTTTTCATATCTATAAAATAACGACAATATAAATTTTTATTTCTTTAAAGCATATTATACGGAGAGGAATGAAACTTGCATGGAACAAAAGGAGATGGAATTGGAAATGAAATGGAGTAGAATGGGGATCGAAATTAAATAGAGCAGGGAACAATATGGAATGATACTTTTTACTCAAATTTATCGTATTTAACTTTTTTTATTCCATATTTTTTCTCCCTATATGTTTTTTCACTCAAACTTATTTTTATTCCCATTTCTTTTTTCACTGAAATATTTATTCACTTTAAATCCAAAAACCTGATATAAGGGCTCGAAAATTGTCAATATCTTTTTTTTCACCGGAACGCACATGATAACGTACCAGCGAAGTTATTCAAATTGTATTGTTTAAATTATTCATTGAAATATTATTTTATGAAAGACGTAAACGTCCACAAGTAAATAAAACAAAGACTACCTAGGGGAATTTTTTGAAATCATAGAGTAATCCTAATCCTTCTATTATTCGGTATTCAATACAACCGGTAACGAAGTACCGGGATGGTAAGCTAGTAATATATAATTATATCAAAATATAATTATTTTTGAAATATTTTTGTTAAAATTCAGGGATTTTATTTTTTTTAAATTTGAAAAACGAAAACGCATTAAAAAATCATTTAGATTAAAAAAAATAAAAAATAAATAATTTTTTTCTTGACTTCGTCGGGAATCGAACTCAGGGTCCTCAAGAATTATATATTATCATATATGATGCAATCTAGAAAGTTATATTACTATATATAAATAATATTTATTTCTAAATATTATCATAAAAAATTAATTAATCAATTTTTTTAAGTTTAGTTAAAAATTAAAGCTTCTAAAACATATTTTCTTTAAAAAAAAAATTAAAAAAATTTTTTTTTTTTTTAGCTCAGCCGGGGATCGAACCCAGGGTCCCTAGGAACCATATATTAACTTATATGATGTAATATATAAAATTATATAACTATAAATAAATAATATTTATTTTTAGATCTTATCATAAAAATTTAATTATTCAATATTTTTAAGTTTAGAAAAAACAAGAAGCTTTAAAATCATATTTTCTTTTTTAAAAAATTATAAAAAATATATTTTTTTCTGGGTTGAGCCGGGAATCGAACTCGGGGTCCCCAAGCATCATATATTATCTTATATGATCTTATATAAAGTTACACACAACTATTTAAGTAATATGCATTTTTTAAAAATTTAACTTTTAAAATCCAATATGCATTTTTTTAAGTTTTAAAATACAGTGGATTAAACAGATTTTTTTTCTATTTAAAAATTTATAGAATTTATATATATTTTTTTTTACTGATTTTAGGTGCTTTGAGAATCATATATAATTATACAAGCTCTCTTGTATACTTAAATAAAAATATATATGATGCAACATTAAAAAAAAAATTTAAATACTGTCATATAAAAGTATGCATAATTATATATAAAATATTGTGAAAGAAAAAAATATTTTTTACCTTATACAATTGTATAACATTTTATATGGCGTTACATGTGCCACCATTTAAAATTATATATAGAGTTAAAAAAAAAAATGTATTTATATGGTACCTTACAAAACTATATACGGTATCTCATAAGCCATTTATAATTATATCTTTGATAATATTAAAAAAATAAATGTTTGATGCCATGTATAGTTTTATATAACTGTATATAGAGTTATATGTGCGACCATATATAATTATATTTGAAAATTTTTTTTTTCGTTTTTTAAGATGGAACCATATATAGTTTTAAATGGTTTCTTGTAAGTCATATATAATTTTAAATGCCCGAGTAAAAAAAAGTTATATGACGCAATATTTAATTTTATATGAACAGATATGCTTTTATGTAAATCCATATTAATTTTGATCCGAAAATTGGCGGATCGAATATTATACGATTATATCAAATTCTATTATTTTTGATAAAATAATATCAAATTTGATTAAGTTTGATCCCAAAAATGGGTCTATCTAATTGTATTAAATCATATCTTATCTGTTAAAATTAGATAAATTTTTATATATTTAGATGAAATCTGGTAAAATTTTTTGGAATTTTAAACGTGAAATTAGAAATTATTTGATCAGATTAGATACATTATCAATTAGAAGAGCTTTTATTGCATTCTTCGGAATTTTTGGGGACTTAGCAAATTATTAAAAATTTTTAAATTTTTTTTTTCTAAAATCATTTATAAGTGATTTAAAATTCCAATAGATGTTTGTGGCTTAGAAAATTTAAAAACATTCGAAGCTTAAAAATTTTTCAAAAAAAAATAAATTTCTCCTAAAAACATTTTCAATGATTTTTTTACTCCAAAAAAATTGCCAAAAAAATTTTGTGTCCGGGACTTTGGAAAATTTTCATAAAATTTTTTAGAACTTGAAATTTTTTAATTTTTTTTAATTGTCCGGGACATAGAAAATTTTGAAAAATTTTTCGGGATATAATTATAAATAAAATCATATATCTTTTTATCTGTCATATCTAAAAATTCCCGACCTTATATGTCATATCTAATTTCATATAGATCGGTATATAAATAGATAGGAATATGTATGTTATCATATTAAAAAATAAGGAAAAATGCAATGCTATATATAAACTTATATGTCCATATCAAAGTTCATGCATAACCATATATAAATATAAATAATTATATAATAGCATATATGATTATATCAGATCTTTTTTACTCGGGTGGTTTCTTGTAACTCATATATAATTATATATATAATGATATTGGATTTTTTTAAAATATGCTCGTATACGTTATTTGATATTAAGTCACATATAAATATGTATGCAATCAGATTAAGTTATATGTGTCACATATGATTATGTCTCCCACATGTATTTATATATTAATATGGTTATCATTAGATGTAATTTTATATAACTCCATTTAAAAAATTTGGAAAAACTCAATGCGAGATATAATTATGTACTTTGTTTGATATGAAAACATATTATTTCATATGGCTATATATACATACATCAAATAATGTAAAATTATATGTATTCATTTTTACTCGGGGCCCTATCTCCACTCCCTAAGTATGCTCCCATACAAATTACAGTTGGGAAAATTTTTATAAAAATTAAATTTTAAATGCAAGTCCACTTGGGAACAGCCTTAACAGTTAAAGATAAGGGGTAGGTGTGTTCCGAGAAAAAGTTTGGACTAAAAAAAAACTTTGTGGGTCGGTCATATATTTTATTGCTCTAAAGGTACCTACAGACGACGCAATATTATGCACAATATTTTTGACGTTTTCCCACAAATGGCATACATAAAATCACTGTATAAAATATTGAACTGAAAAAAAAATACATGCAGATTGTACATAATATTGAATCGTCTGTAGAAGCCTTAAGGGCACTCTTAGGGCAGTTAGAGCGGTTGGAGCAAATTTAAAAAAAAATGTCATTTTGTATGGGCACTAGGGTTGCAGATACTAGAAGTCAAATAACTGGACAATAGAAAAAATTCAGCTGGATTTTGAAAAAATAACTGGATTTTTTTTTTAATAACTTAAAACAAATCGACTGATTTTCAAAAGTAAGATATTTTATACTACTTTTCGAATAATATCAATCAAATGGCTGCATTTATTGGCCACGGCAAAATTTGCCCCTTTTTAAGCACTTCCACGAAATATTCGATCATCTCGAAATGTTGATGTTGAGCTCGTCAATGGTCTTATAATTGTTAGTGTAAATTTTCCTTTTCAAATAACCCCACAAAAATAAGTCCTAAGTGGTCATATCGGGAAATCTAGGTGGCCAGTTAAAATTCCCTGGACGTGTGATGTCAAAAAAGGCGACTATAACTGGCTCTCATCTGCAGATTTGACCGCTCCAGAATTATTTTTTTGGGTTTATTTGAAAAGCAAAATTTTTACCAAACAATCCTCAGATCATCGAAGATCTCAAGGAAAACATTCATGCTGAATTCAAGACTAGACTGCGAGATGCTCGAAAAGTAATAAAAAAAGTAGTAAAAATGTAACAAAAAGAGCACATTTAAAAGTAGTGAACGATTTATGTTTTATTCAAAAAGTAATAAAAAAATATGTAAAATATGTTTTTTATTAAAAAAAAAATATTGTTGAAATAAGAGAAATTATTTTTTAACTGGATAAATTATATTTTAACTGGAAACTGGACCAGACCCAAAATAACTGGAAAATCCAGGCCATTCCCGGCCATCTGGTAACCCTAATGGGGTTAGAAATTGGGGATATCGTATTAGTTTGTTCCGAAGAAATGTTTAGACGTAAAAATAAATGGGGATCGGTCTTGGAAATGACTCCTTCATGACGCACCATTGGAGCAGTACACTCAAAAAAAAAGCTGTAAAGTTAGCAAAAAAAAGCTTGTAAACCAACAAGAAAATTTGTTAATTTTTAACCCACCATTTTTTTGGTAAAGTTAGCAAAAACGTTTTGCTAAAAATTAGTTAACTGAATTTTTTTATTTCAACTTAGTTCATACACAATTGAGGACCCCATTGGGTTCGGACCCGATAGGTCCAGACCCCGATGGGCCTAGACCTACTTGGGTTCCCTAAAAATCGTCATAGATGTTGATCTAAAATTAGTGTCAGTTTCGCTCTTAGTTTTTGAGATACGTGATTTTAGGGGTCCACCGGGATTTTGAGAATTACAAAACTCAATAACTTCAAAAATATTACTCGGAGAGCTACAAAAATGCCTTTGGACTTTTTGTTGTGTAGGCAATATTTACCGAGATATGAGCATTTTAAAATTTTCGGGAATGCTAACTTTTTTGGATCCAAAGTTGGGACCCATTAGGGTCCACACATGTGAAGAGGACCGGCGATACTATGGAGAGCCCGAGAACCAAAAATGGCCTCAGTTTTCTCTATCTGGCTTAGTTTCCGAGATAGCGCCATTTTAAGTTTTCTGAAAATAAAAAATAAATTACCATTTATTTTTGCTAATATTAGCAAAAAAGCTTGTAAAAATTTTTACAACTCAAATTTAAATTTAGCAAAAAAAATAGTTCAAATTTTTTTTAAAATTGCTAATGCGCTAAATGAAGTTTACAAGATATTTTTGCTAACATGCTAATCTCAACTAAAAATTTGCTAAAAGTTAGCTAACCAGCATTAGCAAAAAAAAAAATTAGTAAATCTACTAATGTATTATTTTGAGTGTAGAAATGATTTTAAGATTGGAAAATCACAATAAAATTCTTTCAAAAAAATTTAAAAAATAGAACTAATCGTTATCCCACGATCCTACTGGGCAAAAAATTTTTAGAATCGATAGAAATTTTCAACAAAAAATTTAAAAAAAATCAAAGAGTACATACATTTTCAAAAATGAGATTAAATTTGAAAACTTAAAAATCGCATACTAGAGCACTTTTAAGAACTTTTTTAAAATTTTTTCCTAAAAGTTGGGAAAATTTCCAAAATTTTAGTTAAATTTAACTAAATTGTGGGAAAATTTATAAACTATTTTGAAGAAAATTTTTCCAACGTTTAAGTTAATGTTTTTTTTGAGTGTATTTTAACAAAAACAAAATACATGTAAATTTTTGACGTTCGTCATACGTTCGTAGAACAGAAACTGGGGGTAAATCTAAACCCAAAATTGTAAAATTTGTCGTTGGATTCATGGATACTGACATAAGTGTATCGCCTACCTCTAGTGCTTGTCCATTCATAGTTAAGCTCAAATTTTCCCATTTTGAATCTTAAAAAAATGAAGAGGGCCTTTAAGCTGTAATGGCTATATTCATAACAAAAAAACGGGCATTTAACTTTTTTACACTCAATTTGATTAAAAGGGAAAACTTGACACTGGATTTGAGTCACTTAAGTATTTCTTTATTATAAAAATAAAACAAGTGCCTTACTTTCCCTTATGAAAAATTGGGAGTAAAAATTTTAGCTGCTCAATTACAGCCACTCAATTTTTTGAATAGCTATTTAAAATATGAATATAATATGAATCATTCAGTCACTGTAACATTAAGGGCCTAATTTTGTAAATCACTAATATTATTTGTTATACAGGTTTAAGTTGAAAAATGTAGGAGAAAATTTAATTTATAAAAATTGTAAACATTTCTGGTATTCCCATACCGGTTTCAAACACTTTAGTTATGTGTTATCATCTAAAGGATTTTAAATGTTGGTTTGTTTTGTTATTAGGTAATTGTTTTTCATATTCGACTTTTTATTAACACTAGTCTGGAATAAAATCACGTATATTTTTATCATATTTATACCATAAACATACTAAATTTTAGACGATCTAGCAATGCCCGTTTCTCTGTCTTTTAAAAATTCGCTAACGTTCAAAACTCAACTTGAAGGCTGATTGCTGAACCTTGGCATATATATTTTTGGAATTCTTCTGGTCAGGTTTCAGCGAAAACGGTCCCAAGGGTAAAAAGTTTCACCTCGAATTCACGTGCTGAAAAAATTTGAAGCAAAAATAACTAAAAAGGATTTTTACTTACAAAGGAAGTATCTCAACCCTTATGAACCGAATTTTATTATCTAGGGCAAAAATACGGGTCGAATTATATTTAATAAAGATTATTTCTTATCCATATGGATATCGTAGGTCTATGTCTTCACATAAGTACCCCACAATATTACATATTTTCCTGAAAAAAATATTTAAAGAAGTCGAATTTTTACAAGGTTATGCCACCATTGGATAGGCATTAAAAAAACCTTTCTCCTCATATGAAAACATCATATAGTTTCTTAAAAAGAAATGGCTGAAAAATCCAAAAAACGATTTTTTCGCCATTTTTTGACCCATGTTTTGAACCCCTAAATCCCCGATATGGCCGATAAGCCGAGACACCCCAACCTTAGAATTGTCTCTTTGATATATATTTTAAGTTTCAGGCAAATCGGTTCATAAGGGTTGAGATACTTCCCTTGTTAGACGGTATTTATACACAGCCTTTTTTTGCTTGCAATAAAGTCTTGCAACTTTTTTTTGTAGGCAAACGGGGTGAAAATTAAACGGGGTAGAAAAAAAATCACGAAATCTGTTTTCCTACTTCTATGCTTCTCACCCCCGTTTGCCAACAAAAAAAAGTTGCAAGACTTTATTGCAAGCAAAAAAAGGCTGTGTATAAATACCGTCTTAAATAAATTTTTTGTAGTCAAAATTTTTATATATATTTTTATAAAAAAATTTAATATAAAATATTTAAATCATTAAAAAAGTGTTTTGAACTCTCTACATTTTATCTCAAATATATCAAAACAGTAACAAAAGATTTCCTTATTTTAATATATGTATCAAAAACGGTACAAAATATTAATTTACATTAGTTTTTCTTAAAAAGTAAAATATTTATTTTAGCCTTTTTTTAGCCATTTTTAGCCGTTTTTTAGCCATTTTTTAAAAAGAATTTAGCCGTTTTTGGTTACCAAGTTCTGGCAACACTGAACGCATCACCAACGTTAACGTGAACGCGAGGCTCAAAAAGTGCAATTTTGTAAATCACTACGTTATTGCGTTCAATTTTTACGTCATCACTTGAAATGTCAATTATATTTGAATCAGTGTTGCCAGACATTCTAAAATTAATAAAATTGGCCACCCATTTTGTAGGGGATTAGGCAACACCTACAAAGAGAATATTTGAGAAAAAAGAGAACAAAAAAAAAGTAACATAAATTAGTTGAAAAAAGCAATAAAAATCACAACGCGACGCTTTGCTATTTTCGATGTTTTTCTTCTGCCGGAGAAGTTTTTTTTACACATTTATTACTTTTTTGTTGTATATTTACATATTCCAACATTATATATTAATTTTTTGCTATTTAAAAGCATATTTGTTACATCAACGCCCCAAAATTTCAAGTGATCATTTTGACACTTCAAGTGATGAAAAAACACTCTCTTGCGTTTTACAAAATTCCATTTTCCATACAATTTGTTCTACAAACACGTAAGTCAACGCGAAAAAAACAGCTGTTCAGTGCTCGCGTTTTACAAAATAGAAAATTGTCCAACGCGAGATAAAAAGGCGCGTTGCGTTTTACAAAATTAGGCCCTAAAATGTTAAACGAAATTTTACTGATACGCAGAGTAAAATTTCGCTTATGTAATCACAAAAGTTAATAATTATTTTTTTTTTTTTTGTAACGAAAAAAATACAATATATATGTAAAAATTTGTTAATTTAAATTACTTTTTTTAAATGCAAAAAAAAATATAAAAAATCTATTCTGTTAATAAAAAGCGGGTAACCGAAAATATATGGGTCGGTTTCGGGTTCTTTTACGGTCTTTTTACGCGGTTTCGGTTACGGTTTTAACCGAAACAGAAACTCTACTTAAAACTAAGTCGATGGTAAAGCTTAAAAATTGATCATGGCACCAGTAATTCCCAAAGCAGCCGTTCTTTGTGGTCCATTCAGCTTGGATCAAATAGTCTTTACCATCGTTCTCGGCCAACAGGCTACACTTTCATTTTCCAAATACTACGATAGATTAATACACCATTTCGTAGGGTTATATTTTAATGCTTTTAATTTGTTTTCGCTTAGTTTTATGAGGTGATTCAAAACTAAATGTCATTTGCAAATAAATTTATAGTTGCTATTTTCTCATCCATCCATCTATACAATAACCAACTAAACTAAAAACTAACAAATTATATCGTATGTTTTCCCAAAAGTTTTGGCTACAGTTCAAATTTTTATCAGACGATCAATGACGTACACAAAATTTAATTTAAGAACATTTGTACCAATTTTTTTTTTGTATTTTATTCGAAAAATAAAAAATAAATCGAAATAAAAATAAATTACAGCAAAAAAATAAAAAAATGTTTCAAATATCACAACTGTCTGACAGTGCTAATATGGCTATGATCTGATTTTGAGTAAGTATATTGGAGGTATGAAAGTGGCTATTGGTGGCGCTGTTATGATGGTGTGGCGGCTAAGTGTTTTTTTTTTTTTTGTTAGGTAGGTGTTGTGGCATTTGTAGGTCTTAACATTGCAAATTTTTGGCCTTATGTCTGCAATATGTATGCTAAATGGCCAAATGCTTGGTTAATTGTATTTAGTGGCAAATAAAATTAATATTGTTCAGGTGCGCTTAAGATTAAAAAAAAAAAAACAATTTTTAACGGATTTAAATGATTTTATTTTTTATATTTCTGTAATTTTTTTCTTTGTTGTATTTTCATATGAGTTGGCTAAATAAACATGTTACTGTGGGTTGTGGGACTATGTATGACTAGCCGGCTGTTAAATGTGTACATTGCCGGTTTTGTGTGAATTTTTTTATATTTTCTTATAGTATCTGTCCCTCCTATATTGAGTTTGTTGTATGTAAATTAAGGTAACAGTTATTTGGTTAGGTTGTCACTAGGTGTATCAACTTTTAACGATCTGCAGTAAACATAATCGAGATTGGCCTATGAAAAAAACATCCAAATATTAACCAAAATTATGCAAAATGAAGTGACTTTCCTTCTGGTATACAAATGAGAACAAAATTCGATAAAGAGTTTTATTATGACAGTTTTAAGCTCTGTTGATATTTCCCATCCGCCCTTCCAATTGTACAAATGCATGCACTCAAAAGAAAAACTTTGTCAAAAAATCTGTATTTACGTTTTAAAACGACTTCCAATTTAATTTAGCAAACTTTCAGCAGAGTTTTCTGATAAAATTTATATTTTTACCAAAATCTTTGTTATTCATTTTACAATTTTTACAGATTCTGTTTGCTGAATTTCAAAAAATTTTTTAACATATTGTTTTTTAATTAAAACAAGTAAGAGTGTTAAGTTCGGCTGTGCCGAATCTTTCACAGAAAAAAATATTCAATGGAAAAAAACAATTAAATATTTGCTCAGCTTAAAATTTGACATTTAATTAAATTTTACTTGAATCAATTAACCATTTGCTCAAATCTGAAAAATTCACAAAAAAATTCATAAAAACAAAAAAACTCATCATAGCACTGTGGTTCCAAATTCAAATCTAGGTGGACAAAAGTCAAAAAAGTTTGAACCTCTAAATTAAAAAACGGTAGGTGTTTTAAATAGCTAACAACATGCCTAGACTAGACGCAAAATATTTTCATTAAATAAGGGGTTTAACTTTGTCCCCGCAGCACTAGAACATCAATGTTTGTTCACGAAAATGTTTGTAATTAAAAACTAAGGAAATCAATACAAAACTAAGTAGCTTATGCCAAGTGAATTATTTGCAGGAGATTGCCGTGAATTGTTTTTTATATAGCCATGGGTATATACTTATCAAAAAAATTTTCATGGGTTCGAAATTTTTTTCGCGATTTCTTAATATCGGTTTTTGAAGTTAGGGTCATAAGTATAAAAAAAAAAATTAGATTATCAATCTTTCAAAGCTTGCCAAAAAAACCGCTCCAAGTTGCGGGCAAGCCACTATATACATCTCTTAAAATAACTATCAGAGAGTAAGTTTCATTTTTCATCTCATCCAGCGGCGTCCAGCTGCATTTTTTATAGCGTTTTTACATAAGCCCTATTTTTCAGTAAAATTTAGAACTCACCGAAAAATGGGACTAATATTCTGGACTTTCGGCATATATTTTTGTAACACATAGCTCTACAGTATTTTCTATAATCGTTATGTCACACATTTTTCTTATCTCGCAACTCCAGAAGCACAAAAAGGATTTAATTCGAAAATTCTAGAAAAAACTACACAATGAAAGTAGTTCGACATAGCTGAGCTTTACTGTAAAGCTCAGAAAGGCTTTTTATATATTTTTTTAATATTTCCCTTGAATTTAGTGCCCTAAAGTAGCAAAAAGTAATTAATTTTTTACAGTTGTAAGGAAAAGTCCACTTAAGTTGTAGTTATTTTTGTGAAACCCACTGTATTTTCAAAAATACTAAAGCTACATTTTTGTAAAGCACTTTTTTGAAATCAGCGACCCCAAAAACATAAAGTAGCATTGTTAAATACTTTTGTCCGCCTAGTTTTGGAATCGGAACCACAGTGCATAGTAGGCTTTGAGTAACAATGCGATGAACGCTGTTGCGTTTTTTGTTTTAGTTTTAGTTAGTCGTCAAATAGAAAAGTACTTTCACGCACACAAGACGAAAATAAAAAAAATAATATAAAGCACAAAAAAAAACAATTTAAACAAAAGACTTGAAAAGAGTGACAAAAAACACTACAACTGTAACATAATGATTAACCATTCACTCAGATCAAGCACTGGATTACTAAAAAATAACACAAAATTATTGATTAACCGCTCACTCAAATCAAGCATTGGTTTAATCAAAAATTACAGAAAAATAACAATTAACAAATTACTCAAATCAAGCATTGGTTTAATCAAGGAACAGTCAATGACTGACTTACAATTTTCGTTAGACTTGCCACCTTTTGAAATTTCCAAAACGGGACACCACTAAAAAACATAAAAAAAATTCCAAAAAAAACGACGTCTCAAAATTTCTATGACGTCTCAAAATTGAGAAACTTTTGGTAAAGGACTTAGATTCAGGACATCAACCTTTATTTATCATATGTTACACTTTAACACAAGTTGCACCGTTTTTCTGTAGCATCCAATAACATGAAAATCTTATTATCTCAAAAACCCCACTAATGATTTTTTCAAATTGGGCTTAAAATGTTTGTACGGGTGCCAACTAACATAATCTGCAATAAAATTTCATATGCAGCGAACTTTTAGTTAAACTTGTTCTACCACACCGTGATCTGGTTGAAATTTGCAGTACCTTTTTGTTCTATTTTTCCGATGCTCTTTTTCTGTTCATTTTCCTATGAAAAATTTAACAGTTTTAACATTTGTGCAATTTTATTGGAAAGAATATTAACTAAAATAATAAAAAAATACCTCTACAAAAAATAACGCTCTGTTAAAATTTTAATTCATTTGAAAACAGACAAATAAAATAAAAAATTCAAAATTTTCTCAAAACGGGTCAAATGGCGTCCCGTTCAGGATATCGCCGGGACACGGGACACTCCACTCTAAAACTGGTCTGTCCCGACGAAAACTGGACGGTTGGCAAGTCTAATTTTCGTGCTTGATCCAACAATTTTCCTCATTTGATGACTTTTAATTAAAATAATGCTCAACTTGGTGTATTTCGTGCTTGATCTAACAACTCATTTTTATATGTGTTTATACCCTTCAAAATGTAACACAGATAAAAATGAGTTGTTCACCCTTTTTATTTTTTGCGTGTAAAACAAAAAACGCAACAGCGTTCATCGCATTGTTACTCAAAGCCTACTATGATGAGTTTTTTTGTTTTTATGAATTTTTTTGTGAATTTTTCAGATTTGAGCAAATGGTTAATTGATTCAAGTAAAATTTAATTAAATGTCAAATTTTAAGCTGAGCAAATATTTAATTGTTTTTTTCCATTGAATATTTTTTTCTGTGTAAACAACATTAAAAAAAATTGTCAGTTCCGTTTTTTTTGGGGAGGGGGGGGGGGGGCTATGGGGTCAGTGGCGGACGTTGAGAGCACCTTCTCATCGCGACAAATATACCAAATGTTTCATTTATTTAACAAAAATACAAAAAAACATGTAAAAAAAGTGCATTTTGTTAATAATAATAATAATCGAAATATATGCCAAACTTCAGGAGCCTCTGTAAAGTCTTTCAAAAGTTAGCGTGTTTTCTACGGATGGACAGACAGACAGACGGACGGACATCGCTAGATCGAATTAAAATCGATCGAGGATCATGAATATATATACTTTATGGGATCCTAGACCAATATATCGATGTGTTACAAACGGAATGATAAACTTATATATACCCTCTATCACTAGAGTGGAGGGTATAAAAAAGCGAAAAAGTTCCAAATTTACACTCAAAAAAATAAACTGGTAAAACGCCTGGTAAAATGCCTTGTAATCCCGTTCTACCAATATTTAACAATTTTCCTTGTTTTTAACAAAACATCTTGTACTTTGCTCAAACGCGAACTACGGTTTTATTGGTAATTTTACAAGTTTATTTTCGTAATTGTATTCTACCATTTTGAAATGTTATTTTACAAAAAAAACTGTAATTTTACAACAAAGTTTTTATTACGAGAATTCTAGTTGAATTACAAAAAAAAACTGTTATTTTACAAAAATTATGTAATACGAGGATTTATGTTTTTTAACAAAAAAAAACAATTTTTTTTTTTATTGAAAAATATTAAAAAAAAAAAAATTTACAAAATTTTGAAAAATTTATTACGAGGATTCTAGTTAATTTACAAAAAAAAACAGTTATTTTAAAAAAATGATTTTATTACGAGGTTTATGTTGTTTAACAAAAACAATTTTTTTGTAAATTTACCATTTTGGTTAGTAAATTTACCATTTTTTTAAACATATTTACCATTTTTTTTTTGTAAGTTTACCATTTTTTCCCGTTTTTAAAACAATATTTTTACCAATAAAATTGGGTATTTTACCAATTTTGGCGCATTCAAAATTACGAGGAAATCCTCGTGATTTTACGAGAATTTTACCTACCTCCTATTTTACGAGAATAGCCTCGTAAAATCACGAGATTTTTTGGTAACTTTAGAAGGTTTTGAGTGTAGCTATTATTAAAAACTCTTCAAAAAAATTTTAAATATACATAGCGGTTCTGGTTGGCGCACAGACAATATGGAATATTTATGGTTGCTACAGAATAAATTTTGACAGTTTCCAATACTACACTTCTATTTCTAGCAATCTCAACCTCATCTCATATTTTCTTTCAACTTTTTTTTGTCTCTTACATTATTTCGTAAGGGTTACCAACATGATCTAGAATTGCAGACACAAATGAAGGAATTTGCATCTTCTGTTTTGGAGACGTGCCTATTGGCGGCATATTTTGTCAGTAATTCTATTTATTGTTTTTTTTTTATTTTTTATAAGTACAGATCGAGCTCTAAATTGAAATAAAATGTTTCCCAGTTTTTTAGTTTAAATTGGAATAATACTAAAAAAAAGGTTATTTCCTTATTTTTAAGAAAAATATGAACTTAAAAAAGGGAAACAAATTTATAAATCATTATAAATTTTCGTTAAATTTAGTTAAGTTTCCCATTTTTGAGTTAATTTTTTTCTGAGAAATACATAGTTTGCTGTCATTCATTTTTCGAGAACATTTTTGAGGTTTTTTGGTTTTTATTCAATCAAAACGATATTTTTAAGCATAATTTTGAACATGTCTTTAGCAGATTATTTTGTAATTTTACAGATATAGTATGCTGTCATCCTTTTTTAAACAAAATTATCTTAAGTTTTTTTTTAAGTGTTATTTTGTCGGTTTTTATACAATTAAGATATTTGAGACTAGGTTAGGTTATGAAGGATGACGCTGGTGAAAAACTAACGTCCTTAGAGGCCACGATATGGCCCATTATGATTCCTTTGAAACTTTGATCATCTCACCTCTTTCCCGTGTAATTGAGACAATAATTGATAAAACTTAAAAAAGATCAGTTGATCATATTGCTAATTTTACAGAAACACTTTTTTTTAAGTTTAAATTAAAAAAAAACAAAAACTATTAAAGTTTTCATGAAAACAAATTTTCTAAAATCTATTTTGACAGATTTCTCTGCTGATTTTACCTAAATAATTATAACAGATTTTCAGCAAACCATGTCTGCTAAAATCAGCTCAAAATTTGTGTAGCAGACTTTTCTGCTGATTGGACAGAGAATTTATTTTGAGTGTGGAAACGTATGTTGATGTTTTCTTTTAGATTTACAAATATAATTGCCACCTATTTGTTTATATTTATATTGGAATGTAGCGACACAAATAGTTTCATTAAATGCAATATTTAGTTATATGTATTTCTGGTATTTATTACATGCATATGGGGCATTCCATGCCAAGTCGCACAATTGCGCACACGGCCCCTTTCGATATTGCTCAATTTTAGATATTTAGGATAATCGGACATATGTAGGTGTCATAGACACGATTTAATGGTTTATATAACAGTTTTTGAAATAAGGACAAAAATTACTCTTAAGAATGGAAGACAGAGGGTTAATATGTATTAAGAAAAGAACCGGTTACAAGTTTTACTAAAGACATCTTTTAACATTATTTTGGAGAAAGGAGTGGCCCGGTTGACGAAGAAACCCTCCCATATTTCATTTTTTCTATATTTTTTTTTATAGCGCAAAAAAAGTTGCATCTATTATTTTTGTTGAAAACGCGAATTGATCTAGAAAAACTGGTAGACATGGTTATTTTATTTTTGGCCCTATTTTCAGAACTTTTTGGTTCGTTTCATGTGTACAGCCATAATTTTAAATTTGTCGGTCGGTGTTAAAATCTTCTAAAAAAATCTGTTAAAATGTTATTAGAGTCATTTGACAGGGTTTTTATTTTGAGTGTACTTTTCATATACAATACGAAGAATAATCTGCATACAACATTATTAAGTCATAGAATTTGTTTGCATAGCATTGCTCATACGCACGTTGATACTTTACAAATGTTGTATAAAACTTAAAGATACTCTATGTTTAAGCTGACCATTCCTACAGATGTACGTGAAATGATTTTTGTACTGAATTTTTGAAATATGTAGCGATTTGTCTACACTTCAACATTAGGTACTAAGACATTGTACAATTTTATACTTCTAATATTCAATGGGGGTAGAGTTGCATACAGTGACGGGTACAGCTGTGGTGTCTGGGAGGGACATTTTTTTACTTCAAATAAAAAGAAAATCATGAATTCACCGTTTTCGAACGACCAACAAAGTTGTCGAACACGAAAAAAAGCTCCTCCTTAAAAGGACCTTTGTTTTCGTGATCATATTTCCGTTTAGATCATTTTTTTTTTTAATTTGTTTTAAATGAAAGTTTTACATTTTTGTATACATAGAAAAAGTCTCAGATTATAACACATTTGTCATATAAAAAAGTCTGAATCTGAGAATTTTTCAATAGAAGAAATTCTTTGTACATACACTCAAAAAAAACATAACTTTAACTTTGCAAAAATTTTCTTCAAAATAGTTTATAAATTTTCCCACAATTTAGTTAAATTTAACTTAAAGTTGGAAAATTTCCTTAACTATTAGGAACAAATTTTAGTTCATTAAATGGAATTCCCTAATACTATATGAAAGAAATACAAAGAAATTTTCCCTAAATATATACAAAGGAAGTGTTTCCACTATTTTAGTACATTTTTCATAAGTTGGGAAAAATTTTGATTTACTTTTTTTCCATGCTTGCTTGTGCAATTCACATTTGGTTTACTATTTGAAGTATACGAATAAAAAAGTTTGATAATGTTTAACAAGTAATAAATTTAATTTTTCTACACATGTTAGAGAAAAAATATTTTAATCGCAACAAAGGCCTTGGTTTTGGCGTGTTATCCCATAGTCTGGGAAAAAAATAATTTTACTCCACAAAATAAAATATTGTAAACAGTTAAAATAACTGAAATATCATTTGGTTTTACGGTGTGTAGAAAATATCTGATTCTGAGACATTTTTCTTATAGAAACGTTTTTTGTATAAAAAAAATTTCACAGAATCTGAAGGAATCTTAGACTTTTTCTTAACAAAAAATGTCTCAGAATCTGAAACATTTTTCCTATAGGAAAATTTTCGGATTCTAAGAACATTTTTTCACCGAAAAAGCCTCAGATTTTTAAACCTTTCACTATAGAAAAATTCTCATACTCTAAAATATTTTTCCTATAGAAAAGGTCTCAGATTCTTAGATATGTTTCGTATAGAAAGATTTTTAGATCTGAGAACTTTTTCAATAGAAAAGTCTCAGAGACAGGAAAAAACCAGAGAGTTTTTCTATAGGAAAAAGGTCTCAGAATCTTTCACGTTTTCTTTAGGAAAAAGTGCCAGCATTTTAGACTTCTGCTATATAAGAAAAATCTCTCAGAATCTGAGACTTTTGCTATAGGAAAAAGGTCTGAGAATCTGTGACTTTTTTATAGTAAAATGGTCTGAGAATTTTCTATAGGAAAAAGGTCTAAGTATCTGAGACTTTTTATATAGAAAAAAGGTTTCAGAATCTAACATTTTTCAGTATGAAACAAATCTAATAATCTAAGATCTTTTCTTTAGGAAAAAATATGCTTTAAAATATGAGATTTCTTCTACAATAAAAGGTCTCAGAATCTGAGACTTTTTCTGTGGAAAAAAATTCTTAGAATCTGAAAATTTTTCTATACGGATAAAGTCTCGGATTCTGAGACATTTTTTCGTTAAGAAGAAATCTTAGATTTTGAGACATTTTCCCTTTAAAAAATCATTTCATTTGAAAGCCTGCATAGCAGCTATTGAGTGGAATACAAATCTGGTATAAAGCGCAAAAGGTCTCCAACATAGAAAACTATTTTTTTCTAATTATTGCGTTTGGTTGGGTTACAATTGCGTTTAAAATGACTCTGTTAAAATTATCATTTTTGTAAAAAAGATAAGGTAGATAGATACCTTAGTTTTGTTTTTTTTTGATATTTTTCAAAGAAAAACTAAAAAAATTAAATATTTTACAAATTTAAGTTTCTGTGTTATTTTTCGTACAAACCGGAAGATATCTTTAATGGGCTTAAAGGTCTATAAGAAAGAATGAACTTTTGCCTAAATTTTGAGCTCATCACAGTAATGAATGATCAGCTGGTTTTTGTTTTAGAGCCTTTTAAAATACATGTTTGGCCAATAATAGTGCAACAACTTCAAATTTTTTGATCATATACTTGGGATCATAGTTCAATTCTACTCTAACGCTTTATACCAGATTTTTATTCCACCCAGTGGCTTTCAAAAATGCAAAAATCGCGTTTTTTCGCATTTTCAACCGCGAAGAATTGAAATTCTAGACGTGATGGAAAAATTTGGAGCACAGATTTGGAATTAGCGAGTCAAAATCTTAAAAAATTTTGTATCAAACTTCAAACCGGAGTCATAAACTTCGATTTGTTGAGCGGTGTTATCTAAACAAAATATGATCATAAAAAACCTCCATCGGAAAAAACTAATAAATTTGTAGATTTTATAGCTTTCCTATCCCTTTTTTCAAAAAAAACCGATCCATGCTTTTTCTCGTCCGACAAAGGTGAATTTATGATTTTTTTTATTCGAAGTAAAAAAAAAATGTCTCCCCCCCCCCCAAACCTAAAAGCTGTACCCGCCACTGTTTATATGTCTTTTTACATAAATAAAATACATTTTAGATGTTTAGATTGCTTATCTAAAAACATCAGAATTTTCTGCTAAAATCAGCAGGCTTTTCTGCTAAAATCGACAGAGTTTTCAGCTGAAATCAGCGGATTTTTCTGCTGACTGGACAGAGGTTTTTTTTTGAGTGTGAGTAATTTTCTAAATCGAAAGCATATCAGAACTTAAGGGAAGAAGTTATCAGAATCTGAAGAATTTTCTTATTCTTAAAACCTGTTGGTTTTTGTAATTTTTTCAGTTGAAACGATTTGATTGGTTAAAAATTAAAATAAAGTTGTTTGAAATCAACAAAATGTTTGGCAAAATTACGACAGATTTTGTCATTTGTTTTTATATTTGTTTCTACTGAAATACTAATTGAGCCCAAGTTTCAGTTTAACCGATCTTTTCTAGGTGTTCAAAAGTTTGTCAGTATTTTCCCATACACAGAAAAAAATAAAAATTAATTTCATTTACGAAATTCGCTAATGCAATATAAATTAAGTGATTTCGGACCTAAACGAAAATGGGCATATTAATTAGGCATTTTGTTTGAATATAGTGTTAACTTTTAAAGTTTTTTTGGTTATAAATTTAATGTTTTATTTATTTGACCTTTATATTTGTAATTTAAATGAAATAATTGAGCTCGAGGTCTATTTGATATTTTTGCATGTTTATGCGTTGGCTGCTAAGAACAATGCATTCAAATCAGATATATTTTATTTTTACAGCAAAGTTAAAAATTCAATTAAATACATTAATTGAATCAATTACAATGTTTAATTGTAGTTACATTTATTGTCAAATAAAATTTTAATTGAAAGAATATGAACGATATATTTTTCGGTGTAGGAAATAGTTTCCAGAGGGTTATTTCTTCGAAAAAAATAAAGACATAAAAACTTGAGCGCACTGATTTGAGTTCAGTAAAAAATGGTCACCCCAGCTTTGTTGTATGTTGATACCAGTGTTGCCAGAACTTGGTAATCAAAAACGGCTAAATCCTTTTGAAAAAACGGCTAAAAAACGGCTAAAAAATGGCTAAAAAAGGCTAAAATATATATTTTACTTTTTAAGAAAAACTAATGTAAATTCATATTTTGTTCCGTTTTTGATACATATATTAAAATAAGGAGATCTTTTGTTACTGTTTTGATATATTTTAGATAAAATGAAGAGAGTTCAAAACACTTTTTTAATGATTTAAATATATAATTTTTTTTTTATAAAAATATATATAAAAATTTTGACTACAAAATATTATTTTGGCTTAAAAAAAAATTTCAAAACGTGAATTCGAGGTGAAACTTTTTACCCTTGGGACATTTTCGCTGAAACCTGACCAGAAGAATTCCAAAAATACATATGCCAAGATTCAGCAACCAGGCTTCAAGTTGAGTTTTGAACGTTATCCTTTTTTTTAAAAGACAGAGAAACGGGCATCGTTAGATCGTCTAAAATTTAGTATACCCGGTGAAAAATGGTACAAATATGATCATATATACGTTCATACAGCGTCATATATGTCCATATATGTAGCATATATGAATATATATGGCACTGTATGAAGCCATATATGATCATATTTGCAACGTGTATGTCCATTAAGGGTGTTCTTAACAGTAAGGGAAAAATTTAAAATGTTTTAATTGCTTGGCACTGGGCAGAATTTTGTTCCTTTGTACTAAAAATTTAATAATGAAAAATTTGAAGTTAATCCGATAACTTTAAGTGGACGCGGAAACGACCTGAAGTTTGAATAACGGATTACAAGGGGAAAAAATGACTTTTTACTCATTTTCTCAATTTTTTCGATTTTTTAAGTTAAGTTTGAATTCAAATGGTTACAGAATTGTGATGTGGAGTACATTACCTTTGTAATAAGGCAACAAAAACTAAAATCGGTTAAAAATCAGCCAAGTTATTACAACTGCCCCAGGCAGCTAGCGTGTGGCAGATCACTTGATCAAAGATTTCGAGTTCCATTTTTGAAATTGATTGCAATTATCTACTATAGCAACATTTTTTTATTCTTTACTTCCCAATGTACTAAGGTGATAGGTATTTTTCATATTGTGTTATGCTAACTTGTTTTAAATTAATGTTAAAAAGGTCTACATTTTTCAGCCCTGTTTTCAAATCTCCAATTTTAAATTTTAATTTTTTTAGGCAAATAAAATTTGAAAAATCGACCTTTGGACCATAGGATTTTGTTAAGCACATATAAGGGAATAAAAATTACAAAAATTGTAGACATTCCTTTTTTCATTCGTCTAGTTTAGCGATTTTATTTCGGCGGATTTCGAGATAATAGTGATTTTGGTAACTTTTTTAGCTTTTAGTTAATTTTTTTATTTTTTTTTATCAAACTTCATATGTTTTCTTCCGAATTACTACAGAATAATATAGAATACTTCAATTCCTTTAATCAGGGCAAAATTGAGATATGAAAAATTGACCCAGTTAAAGGTCAAAAGTCAAATTTGAGAACAATTTGAATTTTTAAGGATTAACAATTTTTTTGAGCGGATATTTATGAAACTCCTTGATGTTATTTTAATATGACTAAACATAAATGGTTTATTATTAAAATTCGGAAAATTAACCCATAAGAGATATTGGGGTCTATATTTTTTTTTATTTAATGGAGAAAATATAAGTATATTATTTCATAGGGTCATATAGACCCCAACAGCACTTAAGGGTTAATGTTCTGAATTTTTATAAGAAATTAATTTTTACATCTTATTAAAATAACATTTAGGAGTTTCATTAATATCCGCTCGAAAAATCTGTAAATCTTTAAAAATTCAAATTCTTCTAAAATTTGACCTTTGACCTTGAACTGGGTCAACTTTTCATATCTCAATTTTGCCCTGATTAAAGGAATTGAAGTATTCTATATTGATCTGTAGTAATTCGGTAGAAAACATACGAAGTTTGTTAAAAAAAAATAAAAAAATTAACTAAAAGCTAAAAAATTACCAAAATCACTATTATCTCGAAATCCGCCGAATTAAAATCGCTAAACTAGAAGAATGAAAAAAGGAATGTCTACAATTTTTGTAATTTTTATTCCCTTATATGTGCTTAACAAAATCCTATGGTCCAATGGTCGATATTTTAAATTTTATTTGCCTAAAAAAAATAAAATTTAAAATTGGAGATTTGAAAACAGGGCTGACAAATTTGGACCTTTTTAACATTAATTTAAAACAAGTTAGCATAACACAATATGAAAAATACCTATTACCTTAGCACATTGGGAAGTAAAGAATAAAAAAATGTTGCTATAGTAGATAATTTCAATCAATTTCAAAAATTGAACTCGAAATCTTTGATCAAGTGGTCTGTCACACGTTAGTTGCCTGGGGCAGTTGTAATAACTTGGCTGATTTTTAACCGATTTTAGTTTTTATTGCCTTATTACAAAGGTAATGTACTCCACATCACAATTCTGTAACCATTTGAATTCAAACTTAACTTTAAATATCGAAAAAATTGAGAAAATGAGTAAAAAGTCATTTATTCCCCTTGTAATCCGCTATTCAAACTTCAGGTCGTTTCCGCGTCCATCTAAAGTTATCGGATTAACTCCAAATTTTTTATTATTAAGTTTTTAGTACAAAGGAACAAAATTCTGCCCAGTGAAACACAAAAATCCGAAATAAAAAAATAAGAACACCCTTAATGTCCATATACGTAAAATGAGGGCATATGAACATATATGACATATATGCTCCATATATGTCCACATATGTCATATATGGGCATATGCCCTCATTTTACGTATATGGACATATATGTTGCAAATATGATCATATATGACTGCATACAATTTCATATATGACCATACACTCAGAAAATTATGTAAGTTACTACATGTTAGTTGTTTGTATATTTTACAGTAGTTAGTTATTTTCAACTACAAACTCAGTTGTTTTTGTATGAAAAATATCAAACAACTATTTCTGTTAGTTATTTTAAGTAGTTTTTTTGAATAACTAACAAAAAAGTACTGTGATGTAGTAACAGTTATTTAAATTAGTTAATTTTATTTTTTTTATCTCTGAAACATTTTCAAAGTTTTTTTCCAAAAAATAAAAATAAATTTTCGTTTTTTCTTTTCTCACAACTTTTAAAAAAAAAAAAAAAAAACTGAAAAAATTTCTTCTTCAATTTTTTTTCTGAAAAATTTTTTGAAAAAAAAAATTATTTATAGATTTTTTTATTTTTACTACATTTTAGTTGTTTTGACTACAAATGTAAGTAGTTTTTACTACATAAGTCAGTTGTTTTTTGTCAGTTAAAATAACTAACATTGTTAGTTGATTTAACTGAAAAAGTAGTTGACCCCAAAACAACTTACAAAGCAGTTATTTTAACTGACATTTTCAGTTGATTTTACTAACATAATTTTTTGAGTGTATATGCTCATATATTTACATATATGCATCCGTATATTTACATATATGTATCCATATATGCTCATTTTTCACCGCCCGGTGAAAAATGTCAGATGTTATTCATATATTATTCATATATGCTCGCCCATATGTATTACATATATGAAGCAAATGCGAAAATTGGCGGCATATGTAGATATATGGACATATATGGTCACACATGTAACATATATTTTTTAATTTCGTTTTTCATTTTGGAGTGAAGAATTTCATAAAAATTGTTTTCCCGGCCCGGTGAAAAATGTTCGTATATGGTAACATATACGAGGATATATGGCTACATATATAAAGATATATGACCATATATGAAGCATATATGGACACATATGTACATATATGAACATATTTGTAGGCATACAGAATCATGTATGAATCATATACGTCCATATACGTAAAGTGAACCCATATGTAAATATATGGCATACATGTACATATATGAAGCATATATGATCATATATGCTCACAAATATGTTCATATATGTACATGTATGCCATATATTTACATATGGGTTCACTTTACGTATATGGACGTATATGATTCATACGTAATAATGTATGCCTGCAAATATGTTCATATATGTACATATGTGTCCATATATGGTTCATATATGGTCATATATCTTCATATATGTAGCCATATATCCTCGTATATGTTTCCATATACGAACATTTTTCACCGGGGGTGAAAAATGTCAGATGTTATTCATTTATTATTCATATATGCTCGCCCATATATATTACATATATGAAGCAAATGCGAAAATTGGCGGCATATGTAAATATATGGACATATATGGTCACATATGTAACATATATTTTTTTAATTCCGTTTTGCATTTTGGTGTTAAGAATTTCATTAAAATTGTTTCACTATTTTTGAAAAATTTTTGAAGTCTTAAACATTTTTTTAAAATTCAGAAAAAACCCTTTTTTATGTTTTTTTTTTTAATTTTCAAAGTTCCAAAATTTTTAGTTTTTAAGTTCCAGACACAAAATTTTTTTTGGCAACTTTTTTTCGGTTTTTAATAAAAAAATATTTTAAGAAAAAAAAAAAATTTTGAAATATTTTCTAAGTCGGGACATCCGATTTTTTTTTTTAATTTTCGAAGTACCAAGTGCTTGTAGTAAAAAAATCATTAAAAAATGTTTTTAGAAAATAAATTTTGAAAAATTTTCTAAGTCCTGAGAAAAATTCAAACATCTTGTATCGGGACACAAATGGAAGTACATGTCATATATGTGCAAATGTGTACATATCTGAATTTTTTTTTGAAAATTTTCAAAGTTTTTTTTTGGAAATTTTTTTATGCGTTTTGGAGTAAAAAATTTCATTTCAAAATTTCAGTTCAAATGCTTTTGAAATTTTTTTTTGAAAATTTTATAAGTCCCACCAATCAGCATATGATGAATTTCATTTAAAAATCGAGATAAAACTGAAATTTTGAACCCGACCAACTCAGATATCGATGAAATTTTGTTCATAGCTAAATTTGATCAAAACAAACAAACTCTCATTTTTAGAAATGACTGTTTTGCGATTTTTTGAGCGTGACACAGTGGGAACGTTTTCGAAAAAACGCGAAAATGGTCGAAAAGAGCTCCATTTAAACTACAATAACTCTGAATCGGCTCAACCGATTTCCATGATCTTGGTATCATTAAAAAGATATTTTAACAGGCTTTATGACACGTTAAAAAAAAAAAAAAAAAAAAATACACTGTAAAAAATTTATAACAAAAAAAATTTTAACTGACGAAAAAACCAAAAAGATCAAGGGTTTTTTTACAGTGTATTAATTTTTTAGAAAGGTTTATCCTTCATCTATACCATATCAAAAAATAAAAATGGGTTCTTTGTTAGTTTTTTTTATATAATTTTTTAAGTAGTGTCACTTCTAGTAATTTCCCTTATATTTTATAACAAAAAAAAATTTTAGGTAACGAAAAACCAAAAAAGATCAAGAATTTTTTACAGTGTATTACTTTTTTAGAAAGGTATTTCTCTCACCTATAACATATCCAAAAAGTAAAATGGGTTCTTTTTTATTTTTTTTATATAATTTTTTAAGTAGTGTCACTTCTAGTAATACTTACCGAAAGTTTTCGAAATAATTCGAATAACAGCGAAAATATCTGGTCACATTCACAAAATAGTTCAACAATTCTAACATTTTTTAAATGTTTACAAATAAAAAACCATCAACAATTGTTTATATTATTTGCCACGTTTTTATTAATTTGTGTTTTATTTTATTTAAATTTTTTTTAAGTTAATTATTTGTAAGAAATTTTGCGCTGCTCAAATTTGGCACAGTCAGAATATCTGCGCACATGTACAAAAGTTTCATTTATCGGAATGAATGAATGAAAGCCTTGAGTTCCTGTTATAGTTTTAGCTTCTTCATATCTTGAAAATAGCTTTTCTTTAACGTTGTTGTATTCGTCAGCATCTGCGTAAGCAACTTGTATGGTGGTCTTATATGTTTCTGATGCCCAGTGATAGAGTTGCCTCGTTGTCTGGATTTCATTTTTATTTGCAATACTATAATTTCGAGCACCTCTCTTCAATGTTCCTCCGATTCCATCACATGCAGATTTTCCGTGACTGGTAGCATAAAAGTGCCATTCAGCGTCAATCCCAAAATCAGATTTGTGATGGCATAAATTAATGAAGTTATATTTATTTTTATATTGTGCTCCTGCACCATCTGATACGTAAATGATTTTATTAATATTGTTGGTTATATTGGCCTTCACGAACTGTACCATTTTTGAAATATATAGATGAACTGCTATACTATCATGGGTATTGCAATCAGATATTATGGCGAAGCTTTTATGAGTTAATTTATCGTTATCTGAAAATAAACAAACAAAGGAAAAAAACAAATAAATAAAAATTATAAAATATTTTGATGAGTGTGGATGGATGTGTTTACTAATACCAAAATATTAAAATAATTACCTTTGTAATAAATAACGAACGGATGTATTGTAGCCTGATCATTATTCCAATGGTATCCTTGCACGGCATCTTGTACAAGAAATGCATAATTTTCAGCAAAGTCCATTTGAATTAACATTTCTCCTGATAACAGCGCCGCTCTTTTATTGCTGATAAATTCAGATTGTCGCTTTGCTATGAAATGATGCGGAATCAGAACTTTGATGTGTTCAGTAAAATCGCTGACAAATGATTCTGGGTTGGTGGTTAACGTTTCCAGAACACATCTAATCGTTGTATTCCACTTTTTGTATATTATTTCTTCAGTTTGGTTATTTTCAAAATGTTTTAGCATATGCGTTTTTAGATTATTTAAATTTTTAAAGCAGTGACCACACATTGAAACGCAACACTCGCTTTTTTCTATGTCACCATTACAAACAACGAATTTGAGAACATCTTTGTAATCGGTAAATGTGCATTCTCCTTCAATACAAATTGATTTTAAGCCACTTTTTTCAAACATCAATTTCATATTCTGATGCAATGTGCATACACAGATATTTTGCTGGTTTCCAACTCCAAGTTTTATACAATTTTTTGGCCTTAACATTGTAAATTTTGTAAAACCCACTTTGGCCAAGGGATGTTTTTTTTTTAAATTCGTAGTAAGATTCGCGTAGTGAAGATAACATCAGTCTTTTTTGAACTTTTTCACGTAAGTTTCCTTGTTTAACAGTAATTGAATCTTGCGATCCAGGCATCATTCGGCTAATTTCATCATCTTCATAAAATAACTTGACTGTGCTTAGAGTTTGGGCTGGTAAGCTACGTCTGCTCATTTTAAAAAGATTGATATCTGCAAACTTCGTTTTATTCCTTTGGATATCTTTACTTTTTTTGATACAATCGTGAGATATATCATCCCCAAAACGATCTTTAATTTCTGCGTGACTCATATTGATTGGTAAGAGAGATAAAAGTTTTTGCTTTTCCAAAAGATTTGAGCTGTTCTCTATTTGATATTTGATGTTTTCCAAAATTTCTTCGTAAATGGCTTTGACGTTTTCAAGTTGCGCTGACAAATCAGATAATGGATCAGCTCCAAGTGAATCTGCTATATTTTCGAAAATTTGCAGTGATTTTCTATTTCTGTATGCATCTCGTTTCATATATTTCCTTTTAAGAGGCGACATTTGGTTTGGTAGATGAGGAATAATATGATCATTTATATTTTCAATGACTTCCGTCCTTTCGATGTTTGCAATACGGCTGGTACAAGTTGGAAGTTCATTCAATTCTTCGCTAATTTCATTGCTGGGCGTTGTTGGTAAATAATTTGAGACTTCATTCTGCTCCACGTTGGATTCATTACGACTGCGAGCTTTTCTCAGTGTATTCCGGCAAGTTTCGCAAATACGGCTACAATGAATGTTGGCGACAGCTGGAAAATATTCAATTATATTTGCAGCCTCGTTTTCACTTATTTTACGAAGCGAAGCGCAACACTTATTAGATATTTTTATGCATCTGTACTTATTGTTTGAATTCATATTCACTAAATTTTTTAAAATATACGCGTAAAAATTGTAATGGGATATCTTGGCTTCTCGAAACTGTTTATAATTATGAATTTCGGTACGTTCATCAGGTGCAATTATATAGCATTTTTTAAGGCAAGCAAGAACTTTTTGCGGTTAAAACATATTCATAATTTGGGACAATGTTTATTTATTTTACCTGTTAACCCTTCGTCAGGTACATATTTTGAGTCCTTAGTTCTGGCCAGACCCCTATACATTTACATGCATTTGTATGGAAATAAGGGCTGTTTGCCGTTAAATTTTTTACTAAGAAAGGAAAATATTTGTTATATTTTGTGTTTCTATTTCTTTTTACTATGTTATTAGCTACCTGAGGAAGAAAAAATAGACCTGAAAAAATCTTTGGAATGAAAAGGGCAACAATTTTTTTGTTCTATATATATTTCTCTTTATTATGGGTAAAGTAATAAATGTTTATGACAAAATAGAAAATTATTATGAAGAATACATTGATTTTTTTATTCAGAATTTTGCGGAATTACTAGAAGTGACACTACTTAAAAAATTATTAAAAAAAAAATAAAAAAGAACCCATTTTACTTTTTGGATATGTTATAGGTGAAGGAAATACCTTTCTAAAAAAGTAATACACTGTAAAAAATCCTTGATCTTTTTTGGTTTTTCGTTACCTAAAATTTTTTTTGTTATAAAATATAAGGGCAATTACTAGAAGTGACACTACTTAAAAAATTATATAAAAAAAACTAACAAAGAACCCATTTTTATTTTTTGATATGGTATAGATGAAGGATAAACCTTTCTAAAAAATTAATACACTGTAAAAAAACCCTTGATCTTTTTGGTTTTTTCGTCAGTTAAAATTTTTTTTGTTATAAATTTTTTACAGTGTATTTTTTTTTTTTTTTTTTTTTAACGTGTCATAAAGCCTGTTAAAATATCTTTTTAATGATACCAAGATCATGGAAATCGGTTTAGCCGATTCAGAGTTATTGTAGTTTAAATGGAGCTCTTTTCGACCATTTTCGCGTTTTTTCGAAAACGTTCCCACTGTGTCACGCCCAAAAAATCGCAAAACAGTCATTTCTAAAAATGAGAGTTTGTTTGTATTGATCAAATTTAGCTATGAACAAAATTTCATCGATATCTGAGGGGGTCGGGTTCAATGCATCTCGATTTTTACATGAAATTCATCATATATGAAAAAAAATCAAGAAATATTGCTTCATATATGTATTCATATGGAGCATATATGATCACATATTTTTCATATGTGATCAGATATGAAACATGTATGTGCATATATGAACATTTTTCACCGGGCGGTTAATGTTTATGGTATGAATATGACAAAAATATACGTGATTTTATTCCAGACTAGTGTTAATAAAAATTCAAATATATGAAAAACAATTACCTACTAAAAAAACATACCAACATTTAAAATCCTTCTGATGATAAATTAAATTTTCTCCTACATTTTTCAACTTAAACCTTTATAACAAATAGTATAAGAGTCTGTGATCGATCTGCAAAAAACTAAAAAACCAACAAATTCTCTATTTTAGTATTAAAAATACACTAAAAATTACTTCTTAACCGAAAACTCAAAAATGGCTAAAAAACTGATAAAATAGTTTCGAAAATAGCTAAAAAAACGGCTAAGAGCTAAATGCCTTTTTCTCCGGCTAAACGAGTTCAAAAGAAGCTAAATCTAACCGGAAAATGGCTAAATTGGCAACACTGGTTGATACACTTGTACACAATATCATTTGGCAAAGTGAAGGTTTATATCTATTTCATACATAAAAAATACATATTGTATTGTAGATACTTACGTAGGTTTTTCGAATGTATCTTGTAGCATTTTTATTTGATATTTTTATCTATGGGTAACTATGCGTATTCTTTTGCCATAATAATAACAAAAACAAAAAAAATAATAGTAATAATCAAGTTTAGTTATGTACAAGTTCGTCTATACACTCAAAAAAAAAAATTGCAAATTGACAAGAAAATCTGTTTTTGTATAAGTTTTTTGCTACCTGCTATTTGACAAGAATTCCTTGTAATTTTACAAGCTTTTTACCAATTATTTTGTAATTTTACAAGATTCTTACCAATAAAATTGTAAATTTACAATTTTTTTGAGGCGATAAAACTTACAAGGAAGTTTTGTGGCTTAAAATTTTTGCTGCCAAATATTTTATTCCTATTAAAAATTACGAGATTTTTTTGTAATTTTACAAGCTTTTTACTTATAAAATTGTAAATTTACATTTTTTGGCGCAATAAAACTCACAAGGAATTCTCGTGAATTTACTAGATTTTTTAAGAAAAAAAGTTGGAAATTTGTAAAATTACAAAAAAAAAATTGTAAAATTATAAAAAAAAAATTTTAATTTCGATCGAATTTTTTTTTTAAAACAAGGAAAACTGTCATATATTAGTAAAATGGAATTGCTACACTTTTTCTAATAATTTGACAAGGTTTTTGTTGAGTGTATCTATGAAAGTACGCAGATATATATATCTCAAGGTGTAGCCCCCCTTTTTTAAAACGAAACTAAATAATGATGGTATCGGTGTTTTTATTTTTATTATAATAACTTTATATTTTTTTTTTGTTTTGTTTTAGTTTCCCTCCCATTTTTTTTATCTTTTTTTGTATGCTGTAAAAGTAAAATGTACAGTGATGTCAAAAAAATGAAAATGATGTCTATGCCAATCTAAAAATATTGCATTATCAATATTTGTAAATGCAGGTTAACTAAATTTTTGATCTCTTGACACATACAACCCTTTAACCGGCCTTTGTAAAATTACAAGAAAAGTTTTTAACTCTTTTTTGCTACCTCATATTTGACAAGAATTCTTTGTTATTTTACAAGCCTTTTACCAATAATTTTGTAATTTTACAAGCTTTTTACCAAAAAATTTTTGCGAAGTTTGTACTCTTGCCCAAACCATTGAATCATGATAATGTTATGCTGTATAAATAGGTGAGCTTTCTAAAGCAAAATTTTTCTATAAAAAATATTGCGATATTAATTTGTCATTCCATGCAAAACACATCAAAATATCGTTCGAGGATATTTTGATAATGTTCTAAGACATTTTAGTGATATCCATCAATCTGTTTTTCTGTGTTTGTCGATAAAAAAAAAAATTTTTCAAAAAAAGTTTTAATGAAAAAAGATCATTGATAAAAAATATTTGATGAAAAAAAAAAATTGGCTAAGGTGCACTTTACGGGACACGAATATTTTGGAAAACAAAAATATGCCACGATTAAACTTTAAGGGGACTGGGCCCCGGAAGCCCTCCTGGACCAAAACAACAGCCCCACCCACCAACATGTATGTGTATTTAAATGAAAGGTAATTTGCTAACAATTGCAAATATGTATGTTTTGTATGTATTTTAACAATATTGTACCCCTAGATCCATTTTAGTATCTTTCTGTTCAATAGTTTAGCCATTTAGTAATTAACCGGGTAAATGGCTTGATACAAAAAACAAACTTTATTTTGCGATGCCACTAAATTAATTTATGGATTTTGTAGTCGCTGAGCCCGGCCAAAAGACCGGCTGGATGTTCTTTTTAATAATTTAGAAAAATTTTATATTTTTTTTTTAATAATACCATCAGGTCGGTTTTATGGACCTAGAAGGACCCTGGGACCTAGCCATCTTTGTATTTATTTTTCTTTTTTAATTACCTTTAATTTAAGTATCCACACAAACCTGAAGGCTCTTTTGACTTCAGGTGGGTCCAGGGCCCAGCCCCTTAAATTTTAATATCGTGTTTCCCCCAAAAAATTTTTGTGCTCCTTTTGCCAAAAAAATGATGCAAAAAATATTGATGAAAAAAAAATTATGATAAATAAAAATTAATGAACAAAACAATTCGATAAAAAAAATTTAACAAAAAAAATAATTATGAAAAAAAATATTGATGAAGAAAAATTGATGAAAAAAGAAAATATTGATGAAAAAAATAGTGATGAAAAAAAATATTGATAAAAAAAAAAATATTGATGAAAAAAAAAATTATGAAAAAAAAGTATTGATAAAAAAAAAAAACATTGATTAAAAAAAAACAAATATTGATGAAAAAGAAATAATGATGAAAAAAAAATATTGATGAAAATAAAAATATTGATGAAAAAAAAAAAAAAAATTGATGAAAAAAAAAAAATATTGATGAAAAAAAAAAAATATTGATGAAAAAAACAAATATTGATGAAAAAAAAAAAAAAATATTGGTGAAAAAAAAATATTGATGAAAAAAACAAATATTGATGAAAAAGAAATAATGATGAAAAAAAATGTTGATGCAAAAAAAAAAATATTGATGAAAATAAAAATATTGATAAAAAAAAATATTGATAAAAAATATGATGAAAAAAAATTTGAGGAAAAAAAAATTATTGATCAAAAAAAAAATATTGATAAAAAAAAAATATATTAATGAAAAAAAAAATATTGATGAAAAAAAAATTTTTTGATGAAAAAAAAATATTGATGAAAAAAACAAATATTGATGAAAAATTATTTTCTTTACTAATTAAAACCATGATATTCTCATAGCATAATTTTCAAGAATTTTATTTTTTTTTGTTTTAAATTTATTTATGTTGGTCATTTTTGCAAGACTTAATCGACACGTGTTTCGGAATTTGTCAAATTCCATTGTCAAGATTATTTAGCAAAAAATGGAAACGATTTACTACAAAGTAGCAAACGAGTCTAATGACAAATCGTTTGTGCACAAACTAAAATATTAATACATATTCGCCTCTACTCATAACGAGAATTAGAAAGACGAAGAAATTGTACCATACTAATAAGGCAACGATTGTCAATAACCAACAAAAATATTTAAAACAATTTTACATACGATAGTCCATTGGACTACAACAATATGTTATTTGTGTTGTTATGAGGTAATAATCCATAATAATTATGCTATGAGAATGTCATGGTTTTAATTAGTAAAGAAAATAATGACCTCGAGCCAGAATAAACATCCTCAAAATATAATTTTTTTAAAGGTCGAATAAACAATTTTTATTTTTTAATAAAAATTAATCAGAATTTAAAATTAAAAACTTTCGAACTTTCCCAATAAAAATAATTTGAGGTTTTGGCAGCCATTGAGAATTTTTGTTAAGATTTTGACTTTTAAACTTATAATTAAAATTCTTTGTTGATAAAATTTTACACTTATTTAAATTTTTGACATCTTCAACACTTTTTAAATTATCAAAAATATTTCTGGAGAAAAATACTAGATTTTCTTACATCTTCACAGAAAAAAATATGGAGGAAACAAATTTGAGTAATCACTTGTTTAAATTTAAAAACATAAATTGAGTAATTTTTTAATTGACGCAATTAAAAATTTACTTAAAAATTTTAAAAACAATTTAAGTAAATAATTTAATAAAAACTTAATAGTTTTTTCAATTTTTTTTTAAACTCTCATAGTTTTTTGAATTCTCGTTTAGTTTATAGGTTTTTGTGTATGTATATAAAAGTTTGTAATCGTCTTTATAAAATTTTCCTATGTTTTTGAGACATAAATATGTTTGGTAAAGTTTGAAAAAACAAGTTTTTATTTTTTTTTTGTAAAAAGATTTAAAACTTTTTTAAACTTAAAAAAAAATAAATAGATAAATTTTGAGTAAATTTTTTATTGTGTCAATTAAAAATTTACTCAAATTTTTTTTCAAACATTTAATTAATTTTTATTAAAAATTTACTCAATTCTATTAAATCGTTCACTGGTGCAAAATTGAGTAATTTTTTAAAAATTTACTCAAATATTTTTTTTATTTTTTTCTGTGTTTATGCACTTAAATAAACTCTACAAAGAGCGCTTCAATCAGCGCTGAAAAGTTACATGATTTTACTACGCCTTAATATCTTTTTATCTGATTACTATTGAATTCTCTAAACTGTGACTGTTTTCGATTCGCTCTTTGGCTCGTGATAGCTTTCCAAAAGCTGCTTCCAGTTCATCAAAATTTTTGCGAGGTCGTGTTGGAATACTTGCCGATGGCCAGTAAAGAGCTTATTGTGAGGAAATTTATTAAAAAAATTTACAAGGCATCATTAGTCGGCAAGCAGCGGTCAAAGTATGAAAAAATTAAGTTTTAGGACAAAATTTTATGTCAAAATTATTTGACAAAATCCGACCAAAGTCTTTTGAGTATATTTTGAAAACAAAACCCTTTAAAATTTACTCAGATTAGAATTTAAATTTTAATGAATTTTACGAGAAAAGGAAAGAAAAATCTCTAACAAGTTAAATGAATCATGGAACAACCCATCAAAATTTTCCGTTCCAAATAATCGGTTCCAGAACGCATCATATTATCCTACAATCGATTCTACTTAAAATTCCAAAATCAATGATTTTTGTTTGAAATTATCCCGAAAGTAATCGTTTTTTAGAGTAATTTCGTTTTTTTTTAATTATTTTAAATAGAAACTTCAAAATGGGTTTCAAAAAATTTTGGAACTGATTTAAATTCGTTAAAAAAACAGTGTATTTCATAAAAAATTGTTAATCGTAATCGCATGGTATTTTTTGTCGATTACGATTAATTGGTGCGATTAATCGCGATTACGATTACGATTTTAATCGTTTTGCAAACTCTATTTGAAATAGTATACAAAATGATTCCCATTACTGTATTTATTTTAAAATATATTCCCACATACATTTCAGAGATTCTTATTTTGTAGTCTCCACTGTAAATATGTTGTATTTTCTTTAATATGTATGCAAATTGTATGCAGTGACAGTAAGATAAGATTAAATTTAACATTAAAAAAAAATATATATGAACATTTCCATTTAACTTTTGATTTTTGGATTTAAAAAAAATAAAAATTTTTTTTGAAGGCACATCAAAATCGTTTTGTACACGTATTAAACATACATTTAGTGAGTTCAAATCCGTTCGCGTGAAGAACTTTCACTTAACGGCGCAAAAGTTATGGCGGTTTGAAATTACAATTTTAAAAAAAATCTCAAAATTACAATTTTTATCAGAATTCAATAATCTTAACGTTTATAAATGTTGCATACTAACCCTTATTAAAATTTATTTAATTATATATATTTTGGTGGATATATATCAAAATATTAGCGGTTAAAGTATATTTTAATATCTTCATTTCCACTATTTTGCGTAAATTTAAGTTCTATGTAGTTTAAACATTTTAGGAAATTATTTTCTGAATTCTGTAAAGAATTTGCTATGTAGTTAAGAAAACTTTATGAAATTATCTCCAATAGTGCAAAAATTACAGTAGTTTAAAAATTAATGTTTCTCAATATTATATTTCACAATAAAACAAAGTGTTGATTTTTTAAAGAACTGTAAAGTAGTTATGAATTTTAAGTTTAGTAAGATTAAAAGATGTTTTCATGTCGTTATTTTACCAAATGCAATATTTTTTGACCATTTAAAACGAAAACACAACAAAATAATTTGCAAATATGTACAACATTGAATTTTACAATGTTTACAAAGATTTGTATTTATCATTTATATGCTATTATTTACATACAATTTATATTTTTAAGAAAACTAATTAGAATATTATTTCTTGCGTTTATGAACCAATTCATTATTTCTTGCGATGATTTTGTTTAGTGACAACCATAGAAAAGATTAGAAGGTACGCAGTGCTGTATTTGATGTATTTTCCAATATGGTGGCAAAATGCTTGTTCTTCCTCATCTCACATGTATTTAATATCAAATTATATTCTTTGTTTATAAAAAATGGAATTTGTCTTTTATTTAATTAAATTTATTATTTATTTTGCTTTATTTAACGTTTTTTTAAAGATAATACGCACTATTTATAGTTTAAAAACTTTTTTTTTCTCTTTTGTTGTTTGCTTTGTTGTTGTTCTCCTTTATGTTGCATTGTTTTTATTAAACGTCAAAAGTTATATAATGTGCTGTCACTAATACTTAAGCAAGCGAAATACGATTCTGTTACACTTCTATTTTTTTTCTATGGTGACAACAGAGTAGTTATTAGGAATAAGTGGATAATGAGTACAGGGGGGATGTGAAATACATTTTGTGCACGTTAAATAATTCAAAAATACACTCAAAATAATTATTCTGTTAAATACTCTGTAAAATGACTGTAATCCCAATTCGACAGATATTTGACAAAGTTATCTGTCGAAATACAGATTTTTAAAAAAATGCTTTGTATTTTCTTGTGACCGAAAAACAAAATTTTGTAAAATTGGAGTTACTCGTTAAAAACTCGTAATTTTCACAAAAATAAAAATTTGGAAGTATTAAAGCGGGCAAATTTAACAAAATTTTAATTTTAATTAATTTTTTTTTTTAATTTTAATTAATGTTTTAAAGCAGAGAAGTTTTACTCATAAAATGGATTTAACTAAAACATTGTAAATTTACAGAGTTTTTTTGTTGTAAAATTTTGAACTCATAAAAAGCATTTAACTAAAACTTTGTAAATTTACATAGTTTTTTGGTAAAATTCTTTTCGGTTTTATTAAAATTTTACAGATAATTCTGTAAATTTAAAGTTTTTTTTGATCGAAATCATTTTACAGAGTTTTCTTCGTAAAATAACAAAAAATCTTGCTGGTTGGAAATCTATGGTATTTTCTGCTGGCTCAGCAGAGTATCTCTGTAATTTAACAGAGTGATTATTTTGAGTGTAGTAAATCTTTACGTTTGTTTGTCCAAATAATCTGATGAGTTTTCATGGTATTCGGATCTTGTACCACATCTTTTAAAAGCAGTTTATCCACCAGCATAATATCTTGTTCCTTTATTAAAAACATTTTTACAGCAGAATTATTGCCACAAACTAGGTTAACAATATCTTGGGCACTTGCCATTTGTATAAATTAATTTCTATTAGCGGTTTGGGTGTGCCCTGGCGGTTTATGTAGAGACAAAATTGGCGCGATTTCAGCGATTTACGTGAAAACTAAAGATGATGGACCAAATTAAAGACCATATTCAGGTTTAGCACCTTAAAATGAGTTAAAAAGCTTGTGCATTATGCAAAATTGTAAATTTTTTAAAGAGATGAAATTTCTGATTAATGAAATTTTGAGAGATGCATAAAATCCACAATCTTCAACATTTATGAATGCCGCTCAGTTTTGGGATAAAGCTTCATAAGTACTATCAATTACCATTTATAGAAGTTAATTTCTATTAGCGGTTTGGGTGTGCCCTGGCGGTTTATCTGGAGACAAAATTGGGGCGTTTTCAGCGATTTACGTGAAAACTAAAGATGATGGACCAAATTAAAGGCCATATTCAGGTTAAGCACCTTCAAATTAGTTAAAAAGCTTGTGCATTATGCAAAATTGTAAATTTTTTAAAGAGATGAAATTTCTGATTAATGAAATTTTGAGAGATGCATAAACTCCACAATCTTCAAAATTTATGAATGCCGCTCAGTTTTGGGATAAAGCTTCATAAGTACTATCAATTACCATTTATAGAAGTTAATTTCTATTAGCGGTTTGGGTGTGCCCTGGCGGTTTATCTGGAGACAAAATTGGCGCGTTTTCAGCGTACAGTTATATTAAGTCCCAATTTTTGCACACGATCCATAATACGCATAACAAGCAATCGTCTGACAAGTATATTTTAAATCTAAATTCTTTTCACTTGAAAATACAAGCAAAACTTTAAAATCGTGAAATGTCAGATTTTTGCAAAATTTTTGCTAATCAAAATTTTAACACGCTATATCGATTTTATTATAAAAACTCAAAAAATATTTGGATCACGCGAAGTGCTGGGCACTTTTAAATAATATTGCGAATTTGCCTCGCAAAAAAGTGGATTTTTGATGACTTTCACGTTTTGTCTCCCAACCTTTGTCTAGCTAGTACTCCACTCCCATTGAGGGCACATTCATGGGACCGGTTTTAAATTGTAGGGAATTACGACAGCTATCATTTTGCGTATCAGATTTTAAAAAGTATGAAGCGGCGCAAATTTCCTGATCAAAAAACGACAAAAAATTCAAAATGAAGAAATTTTAATTTCAAACCGTTACCACTAAATTACTTTTTTAATATTGATGGCACATCAAATTCATAAATACATCTTTTTTGAACAAGTATAGCGACCATATATTTTAAATCTTCGAAGAATACAGTGGACGGCGCAAGTACAATAGGCCAAAGAGTACATAATTTTTATGAAATTTCAATCGACTTTTCCACATTTCTGAAGTTTGATTGTCGCTAACTACCGCAAATTAAGATTTTTTGCCTTAAAAGCTTGTAAGATAATTGCATTAGAAGTCCTTTATGCATTTCTATCAGTAGATAGCCATTTCAATGCAAATAAAAAAAGTTTTTGCCAAAAAACCAAAATTTCAAACAAATGAAAAGTTAAATGGAAATGTCCATATATTTACCTACATTCTTCATGCACACAATTACAAACTTAAATATTTTTTTTGTAGTTTTAAAAAATATTTGAAATTTTTTAGATACCCGAGTAAAAAAGTTCCTATATAATTGTATATAATTTTATAAACATCATATATGATTATATAAAATTATATAGAATTTGATGCGAAAAATGAGTCGATAAAACCATATAAAATTTTATCAATGTTACTTGTGTTTTGATAAATTTTTTATATAATTTTATGCGAAATTTGGACCTCTATTTTTATATAACAAAAGCAAATTTATATAATCAGATATAATTATATACAACTATATCAAATTATATAAAACAATATATAATTTTATAAAGTTATATAAAATTATATCAAGTTTTATATAAATCATAAAATTTTGTTTTAATTATATATAATTATATATAATTTTATGTAACTTTATATAGTTTTATACAGTTTTATATGTATAATTTTGTACAATTTTAAATATTTTTATATAATTATATCTAATTATATAATTTTGCTATTATTATATAAAAATAGGGGTCCAAATTTCGCATAAAATTATATAAAAAATTTATCAAAATATATGAAACATTGATCAAATTTTATATAGTTTTATCGACTCATTTTTCACATCAAATTCTATATAATTCTATTTAATCATATATGATGTTTATAAAATTATATACAATTATATAGGAACTTTTTTACTCGGGTATCCAAAGCTTTAGTATTGCTGTTTGTCTATTTCGTATACAAATTTAGTTTTTTTATCTCTTGGTGGGGGTTTCCTATGACTCTTATTCAAGTATTTCTGTTGGTTAGTTAAGCGGTTTTATTAAAATACAAAAAAATGATTCATTTACAAATAATTTCAAAATCTGCTGTAATAAAAAAAAGCACCTGAATAACTTTTTAGCAGCTGCTTAAGAATTAACACACAGTTTTAAAAATTTTAATGAAATTCTTTTTCTTTGGTGTAAATTTTTCTGTTTTTGATTCCATGTGAAAAAGCATTTTTCCAGCATTCTTTTGTTTTCTATTTTCATTTTGTTGAGATTTTCATTAAAAAAAACTAGAAGAAAAGTTTTGTTTTTATTGTTTTATTTATTTCATTCTTTCATTTACAGTTGCAACATTTCCGCTGCTGTTTTTTGTAGCGTTTTTTTTAAATATTTTTCCGTTAATTTGCATACAAAGTGCGTTATAAAGTGTTTTGGTGATTTTTTTTCTGCTACAAGACTGCCCGTGAAATAGTTTTAACGATTAGATTTTACAGCATTAACTGTTGTTTTGATCTCCGTTTTAGTGGTTAACAAAAAGTTTAGCCCTCCAATGCTTAAATTATTTCGTGTGAAAAAAATTTAAACATTCGGATGTCTTCATAAAGTGTTTTCTGTCCTTTTAATATCTCTTACAACTAACTAGCTGGACCCGGTCCGCGGTACTGGCCCTAATAAAATAGCTGTTTTATATTGCAAATTGATTACTCAACACCAACATGGTAGAAAAATCTGAAAAGTTTAGATCAAGTTGCATTTAATACGTACTAAAACATATCCAAAAAAAAAAAAATTAATCGAAGTGGGTCGGGTCTAAAAGTGAGTGATTTGGGCTGGAATGCCCCATATATATTCATGATCCTCGATCGATTTTAAGACGATGTCCGCCCGTCCGTCTTTCTTTTCATCCATTATTTTATAAAATTTTTTTTCATCAATATTTTTTTTTTCATCAATATTTTTTTTCATCATTATTTCTTTTTCATCAATATTTGTTTTTTCATAAATATTTTTTTTTTATTTTTTTTTCATCAATATTTTTTTTTTCATCAATATTTTTTTTTTATCATCAAAATTTTTTTTTCATCACTTTTTTTTTTTATCAAAAATTTTTTTTTCATCAATTGCTTTTTCAGCATTATTTTTTTTCATCAATATTTTTTTATCAAAATTTTTTTTCATCGAATTGTTTTGTTCATCAATTTTTATACCCTCCACTCTAGTGATAGAGGGTATATATAAATTTGTCATTCCATTTGTAACACATCGAAATATTGGTCTAGGACCCCATAAAGTATATATATTCATGATCCTTGATCGATTTTAAGTCGATCTAGCGATGTCCGTCCGTCCGTCCGTCCGTCTGTCTGTCTGTCCGTTGAAAACACGCTAACTTTTGAAAGACTTTACCGGGTCAGGTTGGTATTGCAATCCAGTGAAATCGGTCCAGTGGTTCAAAAGTTATGAGCAAAAGAGTAAATTTCGGCAAGGGTATTTTGCGAATTTAAGAGATTAAAACCACTCTAACTTTCGAAAGACAATTCTGAGGGCGCTAAAGCTTAGCATATATATTTGTCGTTCCCCAAGTCTATTTGGTTTTGAATTTCAGCAAAATCGGTTCAGTGGTTCAAAAGTTATTAAGAAAACCGTGAATTTCAGATTGTATCCACCGTAAACCACGTAGTGAAAAAAACGGTAAACAAGCTAAAAAACATTGGTAAGTCAGAAAAATATGTTCAAAAGTATTTTTGTCACTCAAAAACATTTTTACCCCAAAAAAAAAATACACTCGAAAAAATTTTACACTCAAAAAAAAATTTGGTAAATTTTTTTTTTTTTTCAAAAATTTCTAATTAAGAGTGATACTTTTTTTCACTTACTATTACTAAACGGGCATTGTATGCCTACATAAATTCGGTCAAGTCTAATTTAACTTTTCTACTCGTTTCTTAGGTAATTGCATTTATATGATCGTTGTTATTGTAGTATAGAAAAAAAGCCGTTAGTTTTTTGTCTTGTTTGTCAATATATTGAGGTTAGTTAAAGTATAAACAACGCCATTTTGCGTGCATTTTATAGTTGTTGTTTTCTTGTATCAATTCTTTTATTCTGTAGTTGGTGTTATTTAACTAGTAACTAAAAAAGCATTGCCATTTTTTGTTTGTTGTTGTTGTTTATATTATTGGGAGTAAAAAATATGTACATAGAGACTTAAAATTACGCATTATTATTTGTTCGAAATACAAATATGCAAATACATACATTAAGTTTAGTCTCAACCTCGGTTAATATTGTGGAGGGTATCCCAGCAAAACTTTAGTAATGGGTAGTGATTATATAACACATTACCAGGTAATGTATATACCTTATTTGTAGCATTATTTTAGGATGTATTACCAAACATTTGTTCCACAACGTATTATTTTAAAGTGAAAAATAATGCATTACTAATAATTTGCTACGTAATGCATGATTATTGAAAAAAATGTATTTCATATTTATTATTTCTAAACATTAAATCATTGATGACTTATATTTGGTTACATTATGTATTATTTGAAAGTTTGAAATAATGCATTATTTATAATTGGATGCATAATGCATTACAATAACATAAAAAATAATTATTTTATAAAAAAATGCATAAGTTTAAACTATAGATGGGCTCTCGACAGGAAATTTCTAACGACACACACTCACGAGCATATTTTATCTACTTACACTCACTTACAATCACGTGAGTAAATTTAATATAAAATTACTTTTTCACTACTCGTAACACCTTATATATTATCTTCTGGTATGCTATATTATTTCATTTCTCGTAACCTATAAAATATCATATATTTTACACCTTACTCGTATTCTTCGTTATAAATTTATGACTTATTTTATATCTTACTGGTATTCTTTGTGATAATGTGGATGCATTACTTTGAGTCTCATCGCCTGTTAAAATCATCAATGCTGCAATGTATAAAATAAGAGATCCTATACCTTATTTTATACCTTATTTGGTAATCTAAGTTTTGCTGGGATTCATAGATTCGGCCAAGTCGAATTTTACTTTTCTACTTGTTTTTTATCATAATTTTTTTTTTTCATCAATATTTTTTTCATAAATTTTTTGGCAAAAGTGTACTTTACGGTGCACAAAAATTTTTTTGGGGAAAACACGAAATTATAATTTAAGGGTCTGGGCCCCGGACCCACCTAGAGCCAAATGCCAACTCGAAAAAGCTTACTGTTCAGGAGAGCTAAAAAACTAGTTATTTCGCATATTATTGTAAAAAATAACAATGTACCTTCCATATCATGGTTTAAATATTCTAAATAATTTTTACCTATGCCAAAAATTTTATATTTTGCACTTGTTTGCGTATTTTTGAGAGATGGCATTTATTACTACATCAAAAAACAAATATTTTTTTAGAGTTGGCATATTTTGTCGGAAACTAAAAATAATTTTTTTTTGAAAAATTTTTATAAATTTTTTTTTTTTTTGGATTTTGTTTTCCTTAGTGCGGTAATTGCAAAAACTGAGAAAAAAATTAAAAAACTTTGCATATTTTTAAAAGTTACTAGCTCCGAAATCCTTTTAATCTCAGGGTGGTCAACTTTGGCACTCTGTAACTCACGCTGTATTTTAAAAGCGTCACTTTAAACTAGCAACTTTGAAAGCTTATAAAATTCACTTTATTTGCCCCACTCATAACGTTGCAATCTGATAAATAGTTTGAAAGTTACATCTATATAAGCAATTTTTTTTTTTTGCAAACACTATTTACCGATATTTTCAAAATGGCAATATCTCGAAAACTAGCCATTAGGTATCAAAATCTTTACCAGATTCGTGTTCAGCATGGCAAATGCAATGAGATATGTGGTCTAATTTTTTTTTAAACAAAATTTTGAAAATTTTTTGGAAATTTACAATGGGAGTTGGCATTTATTTTCACCCAAAAAATATGTACTTTGAGTTAGCAGAATAACAAAAATGGATGTAAAACGACAAAAAATTATTTTTTTGCTCTGAAATTTTTACCACAGATGAGTATTGCATAGGGGAGCTATTTGCTAGCGGAAACTCATTTCGGTCAAATTTGAGTTGGCATATTTTGAATATAGGTTCACGATATGAAGAGGGCTAGGTCCCAGGGGCCTTCTAGGTCCATAAAACCGACCTGATGGTATTTTTTCAAAAACAATATAAAATTTTTCTAAATTATTAAAAAGAACATCCAGCCGGTCTTTTGGTCGGGCTCAGGGACTACAAAATCCATTAATTAAATTAGTGTCATCGCCAAATAAAGTTTGTTTTGTGTAATTTTCTTGCAAAAGTTAGGTAATTTTATTAGGAGTTCGAACAAAAAAAAATATGAAAAATTTTAACATAGGGTTCAAAAAGTTAAAAATGCATTTATCTCGAAAAAGCGATTTGATAAAAATTTTCTGATGTCAGATTCGTGTCTAGGAAGTAAACACACTTTAGAAAATGTGTTTTGGATTTTGGATTTTAACCCCAGGTTCTCTTTATTGGAGTATCTTCTTTACATATCTGCTTTGAAAAGGAAATTTCTTGTTAAGGATAAAACGAAAATAATGGCATTCGAACTTCCTGACAATGTCCTGATGGTACCCCTGATCGCATCGAGTTAGGATTTCTTGCAAAAGTTAGCTAATTTTGTTGGGAGTTTGAGTAAAAGATGCATTTAACTTTAATATGCCCTTTTCCATTATTAAATTTTTTTTTGGTTTTGAAGGGTTGGTCCACAAAAATTAAAATGCCTATATGTCGGGAAGGCGATTTGATAGAACTTTTCTGATGACAGATTCGTATTAAACTTTAAACAGGTCGAAGGAGAGGTTGAGCGAACCTTATAGGCTTTATAAGGCAAAAATAGAACAGCTTCTTAAAGAAACAGTTCTTATTTCGTTAAAAACAATGCCCATTACAATCTTTAGGTTAGCAACTTTGTTTTTTTTTCTTCTGAGCAGTCTTTAAATTGTACCTTTTGTTTTTGTTATTATTGTGAATTTTGTTTTAGTGTTTTAAGCCAACCATTGCACAGTGGTTTATTATTGTTTTTTTTTTTTTTTTAAATTCGGCCATTCAGTAAGTACCGGACCGATTACAGTGAAATTTATACCGGTTATAGCTAACGTAATTTCGAACTTTAGTTTGAACGGTGGACCACACATGTCCCATAAAGTAACAGTTAGCATACAAAAGCTTGCCATTTTGTTGTTGACTATCTGATTTTTATGAAATTTGGATTTTTATAAAGCACTAAAATGCCTAAAAAAAATGCTTTAGGTAGTGGCTAACTCGTAAAGTTTCTGATTTATAGTCATTGAATGGGTAAAACTAATTTTTTACCCGATCCTGATCTAGTTTTTCAAAAAAAAAGTATGTTCACAAAACGTCACAGAAGAAGAATAAAATGTAGGACCGACCACCGCCTAACCCCTTTCTCTACTCCCAAAGTGAGCTCGCTTAAAAAAATTACATTTCTTAAAAATTTGTTCCATCCGCTTTAACTGTCCCAGGGTTGCCCCTAGCCGAATAAAATATATGATCGGCTTCCAATATTTTTTAAATACCAATATTTAAAAATAACAAATTGGCAAGCTTTTGTAACTTTTGTATGCCAAAGGTGTCCTACTTTAGGGGCTCATGGAGGTGCCCCTATTGAATGTGTGTAGTCCCCTCCCCAAACTTAAGATCGCAATTACGTTAGCTTGAATTAGTATAAATTTCACAACAATCGGTTCAGTACTTGCTGAATGGGCCGAATTATTTCAAAAAATTGATAATAAACCACTGTGCATTGCTCTTGTCCAATTTAGTTACTAACATTCATTTCAATGTTGTTGTCTTATTTAGTTTAGTTTTTTTTTTTGTTGCTGCTCCCTCCTGTCCTTAACAACCAACTATCATACCATACATTGAGTTTTCACATAATTTTCCCATTTTTCTTGCAGCATTTTTTCCAAAAGCATACTCAGTAGTTTTGGTTTGGTACTTAACTTGGTTGGTATCATCCAAAAAAATTAAAAAAAAAACAAAAAAAAAACAGAAAAATACTTAATATTGTTTGTTTTACATTTTCTCACATAACTTTGTTTTAAAACCATTTTACGTATGTCTTTCCGTCCGTCTGACAGTCTGTCTGTCGGTTTGTATCTATGAGTAGATGTGAAATGAACGAATGTGTGGCATGCTGTTTTTGTTGCATTTCCTGCAATCTCATCTTCTACATATTTCTATTTGGTAGATAGTTTAACTTTTTATTTCACTTTTATTTTGTATTTTTTTTTTATTTAACAATGAATGGAGAAAAATTGTAATTTTAGTTTATTTTTCTCATTTTAATCGCAAACATATCTCCAGGTGGTAAAAGTTTATTTTTTGCATTCTTTCAAGGAGCATGAAAGCTAGGAGAAGGTACATAATCAGTCTTATTTGACTTTACCATTCTTCGATAACCAGGGGTTGATGAGTTTCTGAAATAAATATATCTGAAATAAATATATCTAATTTTGTGAACATTTTCGTGACTTCCGATCAAAAAACAAAAGTTATCGAATTTATGAAAATCTTCTTTTCGGTTAAGAACGACTAAAGGTATGAACAGAACAAGCCCGGCACGACTTTTTCCATACGATTTGACAGTTAAAAACCGTGACCGGCACGACAAAAAATTAAAACTTATTTTATTTTATCTCCGGGTTCTCTCAATCTCTCTCCCTCTCACACTCCAGGGTTGCCGCATTTTCACAACAATTTTTAATTTTTTCATTCACAATGGTGTAACAAACGTACAGTAGTGCCAACTTAATCACATTGACTATGTGACAAGCGATTTTTTCCCGTAAAATTACTCTAATTTTATTAAAAGTTGACACCACTGAACAAACAAATGACATTTTTTGCCGTCGCCGTCCCCCGTCATTGTTTTGGGCCTATATTCTCCGGCAACGGCAACCGTCCCCCGTGCCGTGCTTGTTCTGTTTCTACCTTAATACCGGAAAATGTGTACCCAGCAGTGTTGCCACCTCATGTGTAATTACACATATCACGCGTCTGCATGTGTAATTTATGTGTAATTTCAAAATTTTTACTTTTTTGAGCATTTTTTTTATAATTTGTTTTAACAAATTCGGTTATGTTATAAGCAAAACCGTGAATTTTGGATGGATTTCATAACGAAGTCGCATGTTAAAAAAAACTGTAAAACGGGGTTTCAGTTAAAAAAGCAAACTTTTAGCAGATTTTTCTGCAGAAATGAATATTTTAACGAAATTCTTTCATTCGGTTTTAAAAAATAACATAAATTTTTTAGTAATTTTACTGATTCTGTTTGCTGAGTTTACAAAAATATTTTTGTGAATATTTTAGCTGAATTTTTCCGCTTTAATCAGCAGGGTTTTCTGTTAAAATGAGCAGATATTCAGCTGAAATCAATATATTTTTTTGCTGTTTTTCAGATTTTCTTCTGATTTGACTTAGGTTATCCCGACAGAAATTTCGCACAAAACGATAAATTTTAGGTTTTTTGAGCATTAAAAACCAGACTTAGGGCGGATTACATGTCCAGTTAGCTGTTAACTGTCGATTTAACGGAGTTTTATGTCAAAATCGACAGACTTAACCGTTATATTTTGAAAATTTACAAAAAAAAAAAAACGTTATTTAAAAAAGCATGTGTAATTCGTGATTTCATGTGAAATTTAGGCATGATCCATGTGTAATTCGTGATATCATGTGTAATTTTGGCATGATCCACGTGTAATTTACGATTTTGTTGGTGGCAACACTAGTACCCAGTTGAAATATGGCCAGTTTAGATCTTCAATTGTTGAGATCTTTATTAAGTGCAAACAAGTGAGAATGGTAAATTCGGAGAGATAGAGAGTGTTTTATACCTTCCAATTAAAAATTAAAAAAAAAATTTGGTGGGGGTGTTTTTTGTGAAAGGGGGAGCGGCAGTAATGGGACTTCTTACCTCAAGGGATGAAAAAACAAAAAAAATCTCAGGGGATGTCCCCTACTGACGCAAAGCATTGAATTTACTCAAAAAAGTTGGGTTTAGGAAAGGAGGAAAAAGGGAGTAGTGCACACAAAAAAAAAAAAAAAAATATTTGAGTAAATTTTTAATACTATTGAGTAAAAAATTACTCAATTTTGCACCAGTAAACGATTTAATAGTAGTGAGTAAATTTTTAATAAAAATTTATTAAATGTTTGAAAAAAAATTTGAGTAAATTTTTAAGTGACACAATTAAAAATTTACTCAAAATTTATCTATTTTTTTTTTTTTAAAGTTTAAAAAAGTTTTAAATTTTTTTATAAAAAAAAAAATTTAAAAACTTGTTTTTTCAAACTTTACCAAACATATTTATATCTCAAAAACATAGGAAAATTTTTATAAAGACGATTACAAACTTTTATATACATACACAAAAAACTATAAACTAAACGAGAATTCAAAAAACTATGAGAAATAAAAAAACAAATAAAAAACTATTAAATTTTTATTAAATTATTTACTTAAATTGTTTTTAAAATTTTTAAGTAAATTTTTAATTGCGTCAATTAAAAAATTACTCAATGTTTGTTTTTAAATTTAAACAAGTGATTACTCAAATTTGTTTCCTCCATATTTTTTTCTGTGTGTCTATGGACATTTGAATTAAACTTGTTTATGTCATAAACAACAGGAACGATAGCTGCTGGAAGTTTATTCCATATACGTATAGTTCGACTGAAGAACGAATTTTCTCTGCAATACGTTGTGCGGTCCACTGGCCAATCGATCACAAACGGATGTGTTCTAAATAAGCGAGTGTTACAAACGAAAACGCGGATTACAGGAATGAATTTTTTTATTTCGTAAGAACACTTCCTATTATTTTATCGATAAAACAGAGTCACAAAACCCACATCCCGACAATGCTCCATTAATTCAATAGGGTTGGATACCCTACTGTAGTTGATAAGCCTCAACGCAAAATTTTGATCACCGTCAAAGAGCCCCAAAATAGACTTTGAAGCACCCATTCCATTTTCAAAAGGATATAGGTGGAATAAATAGTGAGGAGATCGGATGAAGTGAAGTAAATTTTTCTTCTTTTGACACAGCGAACATCACACTGCCCAGAAAATCAAGAGTATCCGATTCCTCGATATTGACATCCTCCATTGATACAGATAACAATGTTGGCTGCACAGCCCGTCTACGCGGTAACATACAATAATGGGTCTTGCGAGCATTAAAATCTAACTTATTCGATCGACCCCACTCTGAGATTGTCAGAAGGTCCTGATTGAGAGTGTCATTTATATATTGCCGCATGCCTCGAATCTCAACAGGGGCTGGCCTTGGCTCGAAAATAAATAACAAAATGCTGTCATCTGCAAAAGAATAGACAGGATTGAAATTCTGACCCAAAAGGCCATTCATTGTGATAAGGAAAAGTTTAACTGAAATTCTAAAAATCTGTATTATTATTCAAGGAAAGTTCTAGCCCTTACCCTTTTGGCTCTTTTGTGCCAAATCTACCACCTAGAACAACCTGATAAAGCTCGATATAAATCGAGAGAAATCATTACCAAAAGCATTAAGCTTAGCCACGAGTGCGCCGTGTCACACGGTCAACCACCTTGGAAATATTAAAAGCAACCACATTGTTCTCACCAAAACGATGAATGGACAGGCTCCAACGTTCCGATAGAAACGCTATTAGGTCTCCCGTAGAATGATCATCCTTGCGTTCAAATTTACCCTTATTTTCCAAATAAATCGCATCTATATTCTGATGCACATCTGTCGTAATTGGACTTAATGGCAAAACTACGCCCATACGATCTAGCCTGTCCGCTTTCTACTTTCCTGTAATATTTTGATGACCTGGAACCCAGCACAGTCTGGAAGTGTTTTGTTCGATGAGAGCCTGAAGCTTGACTGTAAAAATAAATAATGATCTCACTAGAGCAGATCGGCCTCTTACACTACATACAGCTCCGCCTGAAAAATATTACAGTAGTCTTGTATCCTTAAACAGTGTTCAATGTTCAGTAGACACCACTACCTGTTCCCTCTACCATTTTTGATCCATCAGTGTAAACTTTAATGTGATATTCCCCAACAGGTGGATTTTTCCAGAATTCACTAGATGGTATTTCAATTGTTACACCTGCATCCCAAGCGATTTAGAGAGTCATATAATCGGTCATCTGGTTCCGTATAAGTTTTGTGTGCCCATAGTTCCGAATTTTAGCGCACAATTTTGTCCCAGTCTCAGATGTGTCCTTAGTGCGTATTCTTCGGATTTTAAGGTCTAACGATGGCAAGTCCAAAATCCTATATAGATAGAGCATGTGGTGCTCCAGTGATACTTATCGCAGCTAATTGTAAGTATAGAAAGAACAACCATTAAAATAAAATTGCTAGGGTCATTTAAGACACTTTTGGAGTCAATATTCTGGGCTAGTTCTATACATTGACCAACTTTTTCAATAAGGAGTACAGACCGAAAAACTACCCAGTCAGAAATTGCCAACCGTACCAAAAATTTTGTGTTGGCACAATATCGGGCTAGCCAAAAACACAACATTGTATAATGTAAAACAGTTTTACTAAAAATATTGTGTTGTCACAACTTTGTGTTTACATAAAACACTACACTATGGATTATAATTGAAAAGTTTTAACATTTTTATTTTTTTAAAAAGTTTTTGATTTACATAGACCTCAACTCTTTAATCTAAGTGAACACTTAAGTAGTTGCTTTTTTAACCAATTTGCACAAAATGGTAACTAAAAAGAACTACATCGAGATTTTCAATATATCCCTAAGAAAAAGATAAATCTAATGTCGTAAATTTGTAAAATCAATGTTAACCCAACGTCAAAACAAAAGTCGAGCGATCGTTGGCCACTGTTATCATTTCAACTTCGAAATGACGTCGTAGACTTAGAAACGGGTATGATATGCCAACGTTGGTACCGTCGCCGCCAACTTCATTCCAACGTTGGCCCGTTTGTATTTTTCTGACTAGGTAGTTAAATAGATAGACAATGTCTATTAGACATACACAAAAGTCGGTTTGCCCTGGTAATGGGATTTCTACTAAAAACTTTTGCTTCACTTCACTGATTTGGAAACAATGTGCTCGATTTGGGAGTTTTTTTTTACCATTCACCAAATTTTTAAAAATTTGATATTCTTTCAAATTTTAAGATTTTAAAATGGTTTTCTTGTTACAATTTAAGATCTAAGCCTCTGTTCTGTCTTTCACAACTTTTCAATTCACATGAAAATTTCCGAATCACATGAAATCAAGTTTAGTGTTTTGTTGATCACGTTTTCATTCGAAGTTGAAATTAAATAATTAAAATTTAAAAAATTATTAGGAAAAAAGTGCATTCGTTTTACTTTCACCAAATTTTATTTTTGTGAAACAAAACGAAAAAGAAATTCGGATGTGAAATCTAGAACACCAAAAAAATTCGGAAATTTTCATTTTCGCATTTTTTATGTGAATTACTTTTTTTGGAACAGCGGCCCTAGTTAATATTTTTAACAATTACTACAAGCAAAAATTAAAAAATCTTAAAATTCGAAAGGATATAAAATTTGTAAACATTATGTGAGTGGTAAAAAAGTACTCCCGAATCAAGCACAATATTTCATAGTTTCGCAAAAATAAGGGTTTCAACAGACAAAACGGCAATAGATATCGCTAGAAGTATTGAGGACTGGCAGTGGTATTATATGCTTCACTTTGTCTGATTTTAAACTCCTTTTAAATAACATGCTCCTTGATTCTTAAAAAAAAAAAAACATTTATATTTGAAACTTGTTTCAGTAAAAGAAAGTAAATTTGCAACTAATAGCAAGTACTTGGAATGAATTTGATAATTATTCTTTATGCAGAAATATTTGAATGGGTTTAATATCTAAAATTTGTATTCATTTCATTAAAACTAGATTTACAATACAAAATAAACTTGTAAATCTTCTATTTGGTTTAGTAAAAATAACCACTTGTGAATAATAAGCCAAAAGTTTAAATAATTTATGTATGAGATATTCTATAAAATATTTTCGTAACTAAAATTGGAAAAAAGCTATTAAGTTTCTAAAGTCGAAAAATCTACTTTTTCTAGGAAAAAGTCGAAGATAAAAATCGAAATCGATTTCTTGTTGTTTAAAAGTCGAAAAGTTGTCCTTTGATATCGGCTTTACTACTTTATGATTTTTTTAACTTGTTGTCAGATGTAAAACAAACAAATCTTTATTAAAAAGAAAAGTGTGAAAACCATAGTCAGTCAAGACCGACCATCTAATACAGTGGTCGGCACCCATTGCACGCTGGAGCCGAACACAATCGGTTATTCACATGTATACAACACGAATGTCAACAAAAAATCAACAAAGAGCATAAAAAGAACAAATATTTTATTCAGTAGCAAGCTTACTTTCTTCAAAGCAGGTTGATGTCGCTTTGTTGAAGAAATACACCAACACATGCATATTTTTATTAAAACACAAATACTTTCATATGCCTCTTTCTGCCGACCACTGATCTAATACCCTACACCAGAGTTTGCTCGTGTGTTTGTAGCAAGCGGAAAGTCAACAAAGCAACAGAATTTCATAGTGTACGTGTTGCGATTGCGCACAAGCAACATTTTTTAGCCTATTCCCACGAGAATCGGAATTAAAAAAATACCCGAAACTGCATTAGACGAATATTCATTCTAAAAATCTGAAGACAACAAACCGGGTGAAATATAAGGAGACTTTTTTCTGGGCTATTGGATGAAGTGCCCTATTTGAATCGCATAGTTTGGCAGAAATTGGGACTCTGGTTGTAATAGGTCACTGAATACCTTTTGGGCGCCTTCTGTAAGACATAGGGGCAAAGAAAGCCACATTGGTATCAAATGAGTTGCAGAGTAGAGGCAGATTTTTAACAAGGCAAACTCTTCAAACGTGGACGAAGACGTGTTTGCATATAGGCTGCAACTTAAAATTATATGTAGATTTTTGGAAAAACTTCTGCGAAAACATATAAGACGTTTTTAAAGCATCCATGCTGCGCAAAATTCCTGATTTTTTTTTTTTTGCACACTGGCATACCTGAAGGATCCCAATGAAGTGGGGTCTACCTCCAGTTGGGAGTCGCTGGATCTCCTTATAAGCCCGATATTTTTGGGTAATTTCAAGACGCCGTTTCAAGCTTTGGAACGTTCTGACGCCCAAGCATCTGAAATTTCTTCGAAAAAAATAAATAAGTTTTACACAAAATACATAAACTAGTTGCACATTCCTTTAAGATGCAGTGAAACCAGAGTCATTTCTATTCCGAAGGCTATAAAAATTCCCACACAGTTCCGAAGGATTTCAGATCAATTAGTCTGTCTTCTATAGATCGAATGATAGACTCATATTTGCTTAGAGTGACCCGAGGTTGTTTTCGACAAAGTAACATGCACACAGCAAGGGTAGATCAACATAAACAGCCCTTTATGTGCTCCTTGGTATCATAAAGGGATCACATTCGGTTATGTACGCTATGGTGACCTTTCTTGATATAGAGGGGGCTTTTAATGATGTCATCCCAGACTCGATAATTGTGGCATTGTCTGGTCTGGGAGTGAAGCGTGAGATCGTTATAATGGTGGAAAATCTAATTGCATATCTCGATTTGTCAATAGGGGCTCACCACAGGAAAGTGTTCTCTCGTCACTTCTTTGAAACCTGGCTCTGAATTTTAGGCTCTCTCTAGAAGCACTTGGTTGTCATGTTGTCGCATTTGCTGACGATGTCGCGATAGCTGTAAAAGGAAAGCACCTATCAACATTAAAGCACATTCCTCAGGTTTTTCTGAAAGATCTGTCAAAATGGGCAAGAGAATGTGGCCTTGGTATTAATCCAAGTCAAAGACAGCTTTTCTTTTTTCCATGGAAAACAATTAAGAAAATTATAGTCGGTCAAACCCGACCATATAATACCCTACTCCAGAGTTACCAGGAAAATGGGTCCCGGAAAATGGGTCCCATGGACCGATTAGATCTATATTTTGTCAAATCTTTAATAAGAGTAAAAACAATCACAAATCAAATTTCAGTGAAATAGGCTTCTATCTGTTGACAATAAACCGCTTTAACTGAACATCAGGCGAAATTTTTACATGGCCGAAGTCCAAAGCTGGTCCGATGACAATCAGATTTGATAAGGTTATTAAAGTACGCGTTTAACATACACAAACAAAATTTTAATTAAATATTTTCTATTTTCATGAAATTTGAGAGATTTATATGAAAATCGGGAAGGAGGTTTGTATGGGGACTAGAAGAAGAACTGGTCCGATTCCTTTTAAATTCGAAATGGTGATTTGTGGAGACAAAACACGTTTACCTGCCAAATTTCAAAAAGATACCTATTATAATACGGTTGATAGAGTCATTTAATTCAAAACTAAAGAGGACCTTTGTATTGGGACTAGGTCTATTTATAGACCGATTTTTTCCAATTTCAATAGGCTTCGTCCTTGGGCCAAAAGAGGCTTAAGTTTAAAATTTCAAGTCAACGGACATCGCTAAATCGGCTCAAAAAGTGATTCTGAGTCGATCGGTATGCTTAAAGGTGGGTCTAGGACCAATATTTCGGGTAGTTACAAACATCAGCACAAACTCATTATACCCTGTACCTGGAGTATTTCTAGAAAGGAAATTGAACTTCAGGCGTAATATTGAGGAATGGGTGCGAAAAGCAACGATTGCCTTATATTTTGACAGCAGTTGTGTGTGTTGAGTTGAGGGTGGGTTGTACAAGCCTAAAATATGGAAATTTTAGGCAAGTCCATGGCGCTCAGACTTTAAATAGTCCATTGTACCGCTTGACAGCAGTGGTTCGTTCAATTCTGCTGAAAATAATCATTGTCTGGTGGCCTGCTTTAGAGACAAAAGTGAACTGTATCTTTATCACGATTGTACAGAAAATTGCGTCGATTTACATCAATGGTGCTCTTTGCCATTTTGTATATTTGGTAGGCAGTAGCGAGTTCATCGGCAATTCAATTAAATAGCACACTGTAATAGCAGTGACTTTGGCCATAGGGCGATCCTGAAAAGGATAGCATTACCACCAAATGTGGACTGTGCTCCCCCAATGAGCACTTTTGAGCTCTAATTTACCACTATGATAATATCCCGGGAGTCGTGGGTGAGAGACATTTCGGGTAGTAGAGCATTTATAAATTTTTAACGCAGATGAATCGAAGGTACACAAGCAAGTTGGCTTTCGAGTGTATTTGGAAGACCTTAATTTGAGTCTGGTTCGAAGATTGCCAGATCATTACAGTGTTTACCAGGCAGATATACTGGCAATAAAGGGAGTGACTAACTGGTTGAGTTGCAAGGTCTTGTCTTTAACCGCAGTCAACATTAATTCGGAAAGTCAAGTACCGGAAGTCAATGTTTCCAAAAACAAGATTTGCCCTTAACTGCAGCACATCTTCAAATGAGATGGCCAATCAGTTTGATATACGGTTCATATTTGACATATGGCTGCCAGGCACAAAGACATTCCAGAGAATTGCAAAGCCGATGAGCTTGCAAGAATGGGAACTATTTTACAGATTCCAATGGAATTGGAATGTGTTGGTTGGATGCCTCTAGAAACTTGGAAGCAAAATATTCGGCTTTGTTCCCTGATGGAGACTAATCAAAGATGGACGTGTGAGACTAAACGACAGATTTGACTTTCCCTTAATCAGACGCGCACAAGTGAGCCGATGTCGATTCCAAGAGGAGAGATTTTGACGGTGCTTGCTGTAATTACCAGACACTGCCTAGAAAGAAAGCACATTGGTTAAATTTGCCGTCAAATGACCATGCATAAGGAGGAGTTGGAAGCTATAGAACACTTTATCTGTCAATGCTCAGCACTTTCTGGTCACAGACTTGCTTCACTGGGATTCAGGGAGCTGCACGATCTTTCTGATTTGTCGGATGTCAAAATTCAATATTTTAGGATTTTCATAAGAAACTCAAATTTGTTTAGCAGCAGGGAATATTAGGGGAACCTATTACGTCCCGTGGTATCACAACGAACCTCAGACTCCATATGTTCTGACGTAAAGCGTCGACTCAATATTATAGTTTGTAGGTACCTTAAGCAAAAGACGGCTTATCCAAGCGCTAAAAATTAATATGAATTTAAAAAACTAATCTAATGTTCACATACCGACAATTTTCCATTGTGGCTTGAAAATTTTTCACAGGGAATCTATATTATAAGTTTATAATTTTAATGATTTCTTAAATAAATTACATAAAGGTGAGTATGATATGGTTTCATGAAAACATTTAATAGCATAAAATTTCTTTTATGTCCATCATAAACCATAAACATTAAAATATGTTTGCAATCAGCACTGTTAATTACTGAAGTGTAAACAAATCTCCATGTAAATTAAGACAACAAATGGAAAAGCAAACAAAACAACAGCTAAATTATAATTATAAATCAACTTTTAACAGTAATAATTCATTAAAAAAATATATGTATGTTTATGGTTATAAAATACTGGTATGTATAAGAAAACCCAGTTTAAACTTACTAAAACCAAACTAATTTGGCGATGGATGGTATAATATAATTTGTTAAAAGTTTTTTTTTTATTTTTTTTTAATTTTTTATGAGGCAAAGTTTATGGTCATAATTTTAATTTAGTTTAACAAATATTATTTTTAATGTGTTTAACGTCACAATTTAAAACAAACACAAAAAAAACGGAATTAGGAAACTTTAGGTCTATTTGAATTAATGATTTAAAGGAATTAATTCTTTAATTAACTTTGTATACCCATCACTTACAATAGAGATGGGCGCGTGAGTGAATTTTGACTCACACACACTCACTCATGCTCACGACAGGAATTTTCCAGTCCCGTGCACCTACTCACGAACGTATTTTTCTACTCTTTTTGACCACACTCACGTTAACTCACACTGACGAAACTCTTATTTATACAAAAAGTAAAAATTTCAAAAATCTAACAAAATTTTAGCAGAATTAAAGTAAATCACGTGAATCACGCACTTATTTGCTCATGTGCCCATTTCTACTTACAACATTAAAGGTCCCAGTTGAAAAATGTAGCACTGACGAAATTAACATAGTTATTCCTTGAGGAAATGTCTTCAGGTTCTGACAAATCATAGGTAATCCTTGATGACATGCCCTAACATTGTCATCAATGAATGTTTGTTTTAAGAGTGTGGAGAAATCCTCTAACAAGGGAAGTATCTCAACCCTTATGAACCGATTTGCCTGAAACTAAAAATATATATAAAAGAGACGATTTTAAGGTTAGGGTGTCTATGCTTATCGGCCATATCAGTGTATAAGCGTCCAACCTGAATCAAATTGCGTCGCGTAAGGCGTAACGCCCAATAATTTTTCGTTTCTAATATTTAAATGTGACGTACCTAAATCAAACGGACGTAAAAATTTAAAATTTGATGTGTTTGTTTTTGATTTTTTTTACGTCTTGCGCGACGCAATTTGATTCAGGTTCGACCCTAAAAATTTCGTTGTCCCCTTATGAAGCAAGTGGACCTTCGGGAAAATATCAATAGCTCCCGAACTAACAGGAATACCGTCTAGAACAAAAATATGTGTCGACTTTAATTTAATAAAGATTATTTCGTGATCATATGGATATAGAAGGTCTGTGTCTTCACATAAGTACCCCCTAAAATTTACGCATTTTCATGAAAAAACAAGTAAGAAAATTATAGTCGGTCAAGACCGGCCATATAATTCCCTACACCGGTGTTTCCCGGGAAAATGTGTCCCAATTTTTATTTAATAAGTGTAAAAACACCCATAAACCAAGTTTTATTGAACTTCTATTTGTTGCAAATAACCCATTTTAACTGAATATCGGGCGAAATTTGTGTATGGCTCTAGGTCCAAAAATGGTCCGATAATACTCAGATTTGATAAGGTTATTAAAGTACGCGTTTAATATATACAAACAAAATTTTAATAAAATTTTAGTCTAATTGTTATTTAAAGGCAATTAACAAATTAAATATACGCCACTTATGCAGTTTTCAAGTAGGTAATTATTATTATTAAATATTTAGCAATGAACTAAAAAAGCCTTGAGGGATTTGTTATGGAAAATTACAACTTTTATTTGCTTTTGGTTTCATCCCATTCCGATTTTAGTTGTTGCACTGTATAATTTTAAACTAATTTAAAGAAAATTTAAAATAATAAAAACATTTAAAGGAGAAAAGTAATAATATAATACATTAGACTTGCATTTTTTGCATAAAAAAGTTTTTCTTCCAATTTTGAACGTCCGGGAAAATTTTAATTCTCCTACGCCTAAAACTTATGTGGTAAAATTTGAGGCAAATCGAATTAAATTTACCCGTGGCGCCTTTTGATTTTTTAGAAAATTTTCGCCAAAACCTGCAAACTTTGGTCAAAGGGCTCCGTGACTGTGCTTAATGGTAAGTGCGTTGGACTATCCCAGGAAAATTTTCTGTTCCAAATAATCGGTTCCCGAATGCATCATATTACCCTGCAACCGATTCCACTTAACGTTCCAGAATCAATGATTTTTGTTTGAATTTGTCCGGAAAGCAATAGATTTTTAGAGCAAGTACTTAGTTTTTTTGAAAGATAATTTTACATAGAAAATTTTGTTGTGATTACCATAGAATTTATTTAAGAAACTATTGTAGTAGGAATAGGTTCCAAAAAATTTTCCTGGGTATTATTCAGCAAACCTGGGTAGAATTCTCTGCCAAATTCGTGGCCAGTTACGTTGAAAATTAAAAAAAAAAGTTTTAGTCTTAATTTGTTTATGTAAATGTAACAATAATTGAGCAAAAAAAAAAATTTAAAAATAAATTTTCATACATTTTTAATAATTCAAAAATCCCGGGATTTGAGCTTACAAATCCCGGGATTCGGGATTCATTTTATAACGAAAATCCCGGGATTTCGGGATTCGGGATTTCGGGATTGACAGCCCTAATGTCAAAATATGGACCGATTTTTCCAATTTCAATAGGATTCGTCCTTGGGCCAAAAGAAGCTTAAATTTCAAATTTCATTCAAATCGGTTGATAATTGCGACCTGTATCGTGTTTACACCATTACATGGACAGACAGACAAATGGACGGACAGACAGACGTACATTACTAAATTGACTCAAAAACTGATTCCGGGTTTCGGTATACTTGAAGGTGGGTCTACGACCAATATTTTGGGTAGTTACAAACATCAACACAAACTCATAATACCCTGTACCACAGAGTGGTGTAGGGTATAAATATTAAACGAAGCCGAGTTTGTACAAGATTATGCCACCGATGGATAGGCATTAAAAAAACCCTTCTTCTCATATGGGAACATCATATAGTTTCTTGGAAAGAAATGGCTGAAAAATGATTTTTTCCCATGTTTTTATCCCATAAATCCCCGATATTACTGATAAGCCAAGACACCCCAACTTAATAATTGTCTCTTTTATTTGTATTTTAAGTTTCATGCAAATCGTTTCATAAGGGTTGAGATTAGAGTTTTTCACGGGAATTCCCGGGACGGGAATTCCCGGGAATTCCCGTAAATTTTCGATCCCGAAATCCCGGGAAATAGAGCGGGAATTCCCGGGAATTTTAGTTTCTTTGAAATTGTTGATTTTTCGACTTCTATTGATTATTTAGTATGTGATTTTTTAGAGATTTTATTAAAATTCTTGATAATTGATGACAGAAGCGTACGCAGGGACCACGAGGGCCCAAAAAGAGAGACGTTCTAACTAAAAAATGTCATGAAATCTGAGACTTACGAAATGAAAAAAGTCTCACAATATCTAAATTTCGATAGGATATAATTACACAATGATAAAAAATCTAAATTTAAAATCGGAATAGAATGAAACCAAAAGCAAATTATAGTTTACATTTTACATAACAAAGCCATCAAGAGGTTTTTTTAATTCAGCACTAGATTATTTTTTACACGCATTTTAAAGCAATTAAAGCTTTTGTGTACTTAACATGTCCTACACTCAAAATAATCACTCTGTTAAATTACAGAGATACTCTGCTGAGCCAGCAGAAAATACCATAGATTTCCAACCAGCAAGATTTTTTGTTATTTTACGAAGAAAACTCTGTAAAATGATTTCGATAAAAAAAAAAATGCAAATTTATAGAATTATCTGTAAAATATTGATAAAACGGAAAAGAATTTTACCAAAAAAGCTCTGTAAATTTACAAAGTTTGAGTTAAATGCATTTTATGAGTTCAAAATTTTACAAAAAAAAACTCTGTAAATTTACAAAGTTTTAGTTAAATCGATTTTATGAGTAAAACTTCTCTGCTTCAAAAGCATTAAAATTTTGTTAAATTTTACCGCTTTAATGCTTCCAAATTGCAAATTTAATTTTTTATTTTTGTGAATATTATGAGTTTTTAACAAGTAACTCCAATTTTACACGTCATCCTCGTAAAATTACCAGTTGTTATTGTAATTTAAGACACTTTTTAAAGGGGGTTTTAGTTTTTTGAAGTGATTTTTATTTTTACAGAGCAATAAGTAAAATTACAAATGAAATTTAGTATTTTGGTTACGAGAAAAAAACAAAATATTTTTCTAAAATTCGTATTTTAACAAAAAAACTGTTTATTATCTGTAAAATAGAGATTACAAAGTAAAAAGTAAAATTACAGATAAAATTTTGTTTTTTGGTCACAAGAAAATACAAAGTATTTTCTTAAAATCTGTATTTTGACAGATAACTTTGTCAAATATCTGTCTAATTGCGATTACAGTCATTTTACAGTGTATTTAACAGAGTAAATTTTTTGAGTGTACATTAGGGGCCCCTGGTCTAAACATAAGCTCGAAATTACGTTAGCTACAACCGGTATGAAATTCGCTGTGATCGGTCCCGTACCTATTTACTGAATAGCCAAATTAATAAAAATAATCTACTGTTCACCGTTGCGTATGATTGTTATTTAAAGGCAATTACAATATTAATCATACGCCCTATACAATTTTTAAGCAATTATTATTATAATTATAATAAAAGTTCACCAACTTCAAATGCGTGCAAAAAAATTTAGCGCTAAACCAAAAAAAGTGTCGAGGGTTTTATTATGTTTTCATTTGCTTTTTGTTTCATCCCACTCCGATTTTGGTTGTTGGGCTGTGTTATCAGATCCTGATACTTTTTTTCAGAAGCTAAGAATTTTTTTTCTGAGAACTGCATTATAAAAAATTGCAGTATGATTATTTGTTTCTTTACACTCAAAATAATAAATTTGTGAAATACTCCGTGAAATGACTGTAATCTCAATTCAACAGATATTTGACAGAGTTTTCTGTCAAAATACAGATTTAAAGAAAATACTTTGTATTTTGTTGTGACAAAAAACAAAGTTTCCTCTGTTATATTACTTTTTACTTTGTAATCTTAATTTTGCAGATAATTAACAGAGTTTTCTGCTAAAATACAGATCTAAGCAAAATACTTCGTATTTTTTTATAACCAAAAAAGTTTTCTGTTTTGAGTAGTTTTTGTTTTTGTTACCAAACATCAAAATTTTATCTGTATATTTTTTTTGAGAAAAAGTTGAAAAAGTAGCAAAAAAAGTTATAAAAAGTTTTTTTTTCAGAAATCTTATAAAAATTTTACAAAATAACATGCATTTGACTAAACTCGGTAAATTTACAGAGTTTTTTCTGTAAATTTTCTTTTTGCATCAAATGTATTTTAGAAAAATATGTAAATTTACATCGTTTTCTTTGCTAAATGGTGGTTTATTTAACTAATATTTTACTGGAAACTCTGTAAATTAACAGTTTATTTTTGTCTAAATCATTTTACAGAGTTTTATAGTAAAATTACAGAGTTTTCTCTGTAAAATAGCTTTCATATTTAACCAATATTTTAGTATAAACTCTGTAAATTAACAGTTTTTTTCTGTCAAAATAATTTTACAGAGTTTTATAGTTAAATTACCAAGAAATGTTGTTAGCTGGAAAAGTATGGTGTACTCTGTTAAATTAGCAGAGTTTTTCTGTAATTTAACAGAGTTATTATTTTGAGTGTAGAAAATATTTATATCTCTGGACATGATTCTTTTTAAATCGATAAATTGATATAAAATCTGTGTAAAGGATGACAGTTTTTTTAGAAACCAGGATTTTTAATTTTTTTAATAATTTTTGGGGTAAATTTTCTTATAATTTCATTTCTCTGAAACAGTTACATTCAGTTTCAGAAACATAATAGAGAAATTCCTGTGAATTAGTTTCATTGTGTTTTAGAGGCAAAGCGTTGAGAACCAATTGTAAAAATGAACTAACAACAAGATGAATTAGAATAAATGATGAATTTTATTATTAAAACAGATAAAGCGATGTGAAATAACATATTCCCTTAAAAATACTTTTAAACGACTTCGATATATTTGGACCGTTTTTTTATAAGAACTGGGTAACAAAAATTGTTCTTTTTTTCTCGAAACTTATTTTTTTTCTGTTTTAAAGGTACTAAACAAGATTTTTATGGTGTTAATAAACATTATAAATAGTGTAATCGCATTAATAAGGTTTTTATATATTTTTTTGACAAAAAATTTGGGTTTTTAGTTATTGCTGGAATTCCCGGGATCCCGGGAAATTTAAAAATGAATCCCGCTTTCCCGGGAAATGAAAAAGTCCGGGAAAAGAAAAACTCTAGTTGAGATACTTCCCTTGTAAGGCATCTACTATATAAGGAAATGTCTTCACAATAGGAAAAGCCTTCAATTTCCAAGAAATACATTGCAACATTATAGATTTATTTAAAATAAAATCAAATTCTTACAAGCAGTATAAAAGTAATAAATAGTAGAATAGAAATACAGCGTTGAAAATAAAGTTTGGATGAAGTAGATAGGTGTTGGACTAATAAACTGAGGGTTCCAGGTTCAAATCCAGTTGGGCTTAAAAAACAGCGAAAAGGAAGTAGACTATCAAAGCTAGTTTGAATATCCATTTATGGAAACATAAAAAAACTACACTCAAAATAATAACTCTGTAAAATGACTGTAATCTCAATTTAATAAGTATTTGACAGAGTTTTCTGTCAAAATACAGATTTAAGGAAAATCCTTTGTATTTTGTTGTGACAAAAAAACAAAGTTTCCTCTGTTATATTACTTTTTACTTTGTAATCTTAATTTTACAGATAATTAACAGAGTTTTCTGCTAAAATACAGATCTAGGCAAAATACTTCGTATTTTTTTATAACCAAAAAAGTTTTCTGTTTTGAGTAGTTTTTGTTACCAAACATCAAAATTTTATCTGTATATTTTTTTTTAGAAAAAGTAGCAAAAAAAGTTATCAAATTCTTTTTTTCAGAAATTTTATAAAAATTTTGCAAAATAACATGCATTTAACTAAACTCTGTAAATCTACTGAGTTTTTTCTGTATTTTTTTTTTGCATCAAATGTATTTTACAATGATATGTAAATTTCATAGTTTTCTTTGCTAAATGGTGGTTTATTTAACCAATATTTTACTAGAAACTTTGTAAATTAACAGTTTTTTTTTTTTTTGTCCAAATCATTTTACAGAGTTTTATAGTAAAATTATATAGTTTTCTCTGTAAAAAAGCTTTCATATTTAACCAATATTTTACTATAAACTCTGTAAATTAACAGTTTTTTTCTGCAAAATCATTTTACTGAGCTTTTTAGTAAAATTACCAAGAAATGTTGTTAGCTGGAAAAGTATGGTGTACTCTGTTAAATTGACAGAGTTTTTCTGTAATTTAACAGAGTTATTATTTTGAGTGTATAATAAATGCACATCTGAGCTCAAAAATATAGTTGGTTGTCTTCAGTGAAATCGTATAGCGGTTCCATTCTAGAACACATTAAACTATCTTTTAAAAAAATAAACTCAGAAGTCTAATAAAACGTCCATTTAAAGGGTAAAATGTTTAATTATTGTAAATATACACATTTTATTACAGTTTATTATTTGAATTTGTTTAAAATTACCCAATTTATAGTAGGAATCAGGACTCATTTTTGTAGGGTGTATGATTCTTTATATTTTGCCATTTTAAAAATTTTGCGCATTTCGCTAGAACTTTTAACATTTAACAACCTCTGATTTATTTTGATGAACACGATATTTGTAGAATATTTTACAATTTTACATGGACGTTTTGTTAGACTTCTGCGTTTAATTTCACTTTAAATCCAATAATTACTTTAGGGCTAAAACCCCATCGTTGTCTAATGTTTCTTTTACTGGAATATAAAGCAATCGTTGTTTTTCTGACCGGTTACTCAATATTAAGCCTGAAATTCAACATCCTATCTGGAAATACTTCAAGACACTTGGCTCCATCTGAGAAGGCGATTTTCAGTTGAGTTACTTTTACAACAATTCATAGGTTTTAAAAAAATGCTTCCTAAAAAAACACAAGCAGATATCGGTACAGTTTTCCATAAAGGTCCGAAGATTACTAGACTCCACCTGTGGTGGGTGTTTATTATGTTCTTCAAATTAACACTATCTCACGTTACCCAATGTAACTGTAGAATATAAATAAAAATTTTAAAGTTCAAATAAATCATCCGAAAAATGTGTTAAACTTATGTTAATTGTTCATTTAATGAATATTCATAAAATTTTGCCTATTTTTAAGTTTTGGTTAAATATTTTTTTTGTAGCTTTTTGTTTTTATATAATTTTTGTTGATGATTTTGTTACTGTTGTTATAACAACCAAAAACTATTAAAACTGTTGTGGTCATTTGTTATCTGTTTGAATTTTAGTTTTAATTTTTTGGTGTTTTACCAACAACCAACCTGATAATTAGAGAATTAAACAAACAAAAATAGTTTTAATTTAGTGTTCATGTTGTAATGATATTTATATAATGGCAATTTTTTTATGCAAATATTTAAAAATTGATTTTCATTTACGATATTAAAACTAAAATTAGAAAAATTATTTGTATACCCTCTAATTACAAGGGAGGTCTTACAGAGGGCATCCACTAGTTGTACTGAAACTTACATATGGGAAATGGACACAGTTTCCATGAGCTAGTAAGTACTATCAAGAGGTTGCTTTCGGTAAAAGAATGAAAATTTGAATATTTACAAAAATAATTGAAAAATTACAAAAACTTTAAATTTGTATCGAAAAATTCTTGCTAAAACACAAGGAAAACTGTCAACACGGGTGGTCGGAAACAGTTTTAGCCTAAAACTTCGAATACCATATTTTTTTTTTTTTTTTGAATATGGTAATATTTGAGATGTCTAAGAATAATTTGGCAACAATTGATTTGCAAAAAGTTATTTTATTAAAATTTTATCGAAATATATGAGAGATATTAAAAAAACATATATGACTAAAAATATTCCTCGGAAAAATGTATTTATATAAAGTAGGTATTTAAAAAAATTACATTACAGTATTCAAACGGTCAAAAATGAATTTTGAATGTATTTTATGTGGTATGGAATTGGTCACATTTTTAAACGCGAATAACACGAACACGAAACAATCTACAGCATTTTAGATGACAGATTTGGATTCTACAGGTCCATTTTATATAAAATCCACCCATAGTTTTTGACATTAATGCAATAATGTCTAACAGTGGAGCCACAAAAACGATTATAAATCGCATTTTTTAAATTTCAATCGCGAATATCTCGAAAACGAAAAGCTATAAAGAAATTTGGACTGCGGATTTGGAATCACGAGGATCATTTTATGTAAAAGCATGTCCGATTTTGTGGCTACTACATACAATAACGTTGCAGTTCCTTCTTAAAAACCACAAAATTCGCGTTTTTTCTGGTATTTAAACGCGAATATCTGGAAAATGGATACTGCTAGAAAAGTTTTGATGGCTGATTCGGATTCAGGAGGTCTATAAAGTTTGTTGTTACCGACCTTAGAAAACGTTACAGTGGAACAACAGAAAGTACTAACAGAAAGTACTAGGAGGCGCTACTAAATATTGTAAAAATGTTTAAATTTGTGTCGAGTTTAGGCTGACCATTCGTACTGATTTGATCCGTACATGTACTGATTTTTGATCTCGTGTACTGATCAAAAAACGTTGTACTGATTTGTACTGATTTTTAAAAATATGTACTGATTGTACTGATTTTTGAACATTTCAACATCAAAAATAAATAATTTTAGTCGAAAATTCTATACAATTCAATTTTCTTCAATTTCTATAATATGAGACGTCAGAGCTGTTGTTATAATTCATAGATGGGACTTTTTCATTACCATTGAATTTTCATTACCATTGGTTGATATCAATGATAATGAAAAAAATTTCGTTACCATTTAATGGTAATTAAATTTTTTTAATTAAAAAATAATTACTAATTGTAATGAAATGCACCAATTGTTGAAAAACACCAATTATAATTGGTTTCAAAACAATTGGTTTGCACATTTTATGTTTGATTTGAAAAGTTATAAATTTAAACATCGAAGTATGTTTTTAAAAAAATATGAAAATGTCAAAGACAAAAATCAAAACCCAAATAAAAAATTTCAAATATTTTGTTATACAAAGGCAATCAACATGTGTTTGGTTCATAAAATGTGAAAAATTAAAATACCAAATAACAAAAAACAACAGCTATTTTCAAATATTAACGATTTTTACAATATTGTGACTACTTTTACGAATGGTAATTATTTTTTTTAATTGATGCCGTACCAATGGTAATTATTTTTTTTTTTAATTTTCATTAGTAATTAAATTGATAAGTAATTAAATTGATTCAATTGATACAACCAATGGTAATGAAAAAATTTTCATTACCATTGACATCAATTAAATGGTAATTAAACCATAAATTAATTGGTCCCTTTAATTAATTAGTCCCATCTATGTTATAATTTAAGTCTGACAATGAGATAATTTATAATGAATTTATTCTAAGGAGATTAGAGTTCGTGAATCAAGAGGTTCCTTAACGCAAAAATGTATTTGAGCATTAGGTTATTTTGATCTTCCTAAATTTATATAAAATTCCCACAGAATCTTTGAGGTTTTCTATAACGAAAAGTTCAATTGTCCGATGTAGTATTTTATATTTTTAAAAATATGATGTAAATTGCATGAAACCAAATGATTCTGAGATCTTAAATGATGTAATGTCATCAGAGCTTATTCGAAAAAGCACTCAGAAAATCAGGGGCATTAAAAAAAACACATGCTTATTAGCTGTGAAGTTTTCTTAAAGGAAAAATTGTCAAAACTTACGAAAAAAAGATTTCAAAATCTGAGGGATTTTCTTATTCTCAAAACCTGTGAAATTTTGTTACATTTTCTGCAGTGAAACGATCAAAATATTCAAATGAAGTCGTTTAAAGACAACGGAATTTTATGCAAAATAACGACAACAGTTGTTTTTTATCAGTTGTTTTTTTAACGGTTGTATTTTTGCAGTTGTTTTTATTCAAAATACTTGGAGTCAAGTTAGCTTATCGGAATTTTTTTGAGTGTTGAAAAAACATTAGTGGTTTTCCATAAAAAAAAATTTAGAGAGTTATTAAAAAAAAAACATAAAAACTTGGGCGTACTGATTTCAGCTCAGAAAAAAATGGTCACCCTAGTCGAGTTGCCTTGATTAAATGTTTATCAAATTAAAAAGGAATGCACCACAATCCCAAAAATTCACATTTTGTATATTTTTTTGGGTTATTTAAAATTATTGTCTTTATTTATTTTTTTTTTTTTAGGTTAGGTTAGGTTGGATGGGCGCTCGCCATTTGGCGAATTCACTCGGAGGCCATAAGGCCCACTCTGATACAAAGTTCTACTTTTTAAACCACCCCGTTTCCCAGAGGTATTCCGCTAGAGACGTCAATGAGACACCGCTTATTGACGTCTCTAACGGTTTTTTTTTTAAGTTTAGATGTTTTCCTATTCACACAAAAAAAATCAGAAGCGCGTTTTCCGTTTTTTTATTTGAGTAAATTGAATCTGAAATTCAATTGTATTGAATTTCAGAACAATATTGTAATTTTCTTTAATTTCGTGAGGATCTAAACTTCAAAAAAAAAAAAAATTAAAAAGAAAAAAGTGCCCGGATTTTTGATAAATTGACTTTTTTAAAAAAGGGAAATTTTATCATGGGTTCAAAAATTTTTCAAAAATAAAAATTTTCTCAAAAAAAATATGCAAGAACACAAATTTTTGAGACTAATACCCAATTCACACCTAAGGTATAATCTCGTTCGAACAAGATTTCGATCATATGATTGTGTATAAAATGATACAGTTCCATATGATCAAAATCTCGTTCGAACGAGATTTTTAACGGGTGTTAAATTACCATTGACCGTCCTGCCCCGATGGGTCGGAGATCGTGAGTCTTCTTACAATTAGTTGGTTTCAATAGCAAGTATTGGTTCTGGACTTCACCAAGTTAAAGACGAGTAGTTCCGTTATCTTGTATGCCCAACTCTGAACTCTTACAACTGCGTTTTAAAATCTTTTTACTTTAAAACTATTTAATTCTCGTATTTTAAAATAAATAATACAAAGTAATAAAATTTTACTTTAACTATTAAAAAACACATCTCCACAACTCAACATACACCACACGTGGTAGTTAAGTACAAGTACTTGTTATTACAAAATATTTCTGCATCATTTCCGTGTGAATTTCCGTTTTTTATATGTGGTTTGAAAAGTGTCGTTGCACCCAACTACAAATGGAAAACCCCCCACACACAAATAAATTTTAACGTGTATGTGCATGCAGAAACAAAACAATAATCATATAAAGTTGGTAGTAGTAATTTGTCCATAAAACATAAAAAACATAAAAAAACATGAATACAAATTTGAATATCTATTTTTTTTTTATGAGTGGAAAAAGCGAGACCTTGTAACCCAACTTTTTTTGGTTGTGTACCTTTTTATAAAATTTGTTTTTGTATTATGTTTATTTGTTATAGGGTCTCTGTATGTCTGTGTCTAATTTGGTCTGCGGTGGATTTCCCCCTTTAAAAATAGTATTGAGTTTTTAAACATTGGTATTCCATACAAGTAAGATATTAAACAATTGGTAGTATGCACTTGTATGTGCAGTAGCAACAATAGGAATAAAAATTGCCTAAAACAAGTGTATGAGTATTTAAAATAACAAACTTTATTATTGCACCATTTCCATTTCGTGAGGGAAAATATATAACGTTATTGCTAAAGTTTATAGAATTTTGTATTTATTTTGTATTATGTATTATTCACAAATATGTTAAAACTTTGGAGGGTCTTTACTAGGGATGCCAAACGGGAAATCCCGAATCCCGAAATCCCGGGATTTTTCGGGATTGACAAATCCCGAATCCCGGGATTTATTTTTTTCAATCCCGGGATTTCGGGATTTTTTTGTCAAATATTGTAATCAAAAGTGACTATTTCTTCAGTGTTTGTTGTCCGATGGTAACAAAATGGACATCGTTTGAAAGGTGATTGAAATATCTTTCAAATGAGGCATGTTGAGCTTAAATTCTCTTACTCTTTTGGAGTACAATTTAATTTTCAGATCGTATTACTTAATAAACAGAACTGTGAAGCATATTTTCCTTTTTTCGAATTTAAAAATTGTCGGAGTCAGAATTGATGCCTTTTATGGTCAATATTGTTCCTGCAGGAAAATGTCACAATCGCAAAATTCCGAACAAAGTAAAACATTTTTTTACTTTGTTTGAAACTTTCACATTTTCTTGTCTAAAAAGGAGCCCTTCAGGTCCAATATTTTAAGAAACAGTTAAATTTTGCCGAGATTTTAATTTATAAGGGATCATTAAGTACACTCAAAAAAAAAACTGTAAAGTTAGCAAAAAAAGCTTGTAAACCTACAAGAAAATTTGCTGATTTTGAACCCACTATTTTTTTGGTAAAGTTAGCAAAAACGTTTTGCTAAAAATTAGTTAACTGAATTTTTTTTTATTTCAACTTAGTTCATACACATTTGAGGACCCCATTGGGTTTGGACCCGATAGGTCCAGACCCCCATGGGCCTAGAACTACTTGGGTTCCTTAAAAATCGTCATAGTTTTTGATCCAAAATTAGTGTCCGTTTCGCTCTACCTTGCTTAGTTTTTGAGATACGTGATTTTAGGGGACCACCGGGGTTTTGAGAATTACAAAACTCGATAACTTCAAAAATATTACTCGGAGAGCTTTTGATTATTTTGCGGTCTTGTTCTACGTGTTGAGACCTACAAAAATGCTTTTGGACTTTTTGTTGTGTCGGCAATATTTACCGAGATATGAGCATTTTAAAATTTTCGGGAATGCTAACTTTTTTGGATGCAAAGTTAGGACCCATTAGGGTCCACACATGTGAAGAGGACCGGCGATACTATGGAGAGCCCGAGAACCAAAAATGGCCTCCATTTTGCTCTATCTGGCTTAGTTTCCGAGATAGCGCCATTTTAAGTTTTCTGAAAATAAAAAAAAATTTACCATTTATTTTTGCTAATATGTATTAGCAAAAAATCTTGTAAAAATGTTGTCAACTCAATTTCAAATTTAGCAAAAGAAAATAGTTCAAAGTTTGTTTAAAATTGCTAATGTGCAAAATGAAGTTTACAAGAATTTTTTGCTAACATGCTAATCTCAACTAAGAATTTGCTAAAAGTTAGCTAACTAGCGTTAGCAAAAAAAAATAGTAAATCTACTAACGTATTTTTTTGAGTTTAATACATCTGTAAAGTTTATTATTAACAGTTTTAATTCGTAAATGAGTTAAAGCGGATGAGGGGAAAATTTCCCCCTTGAAGAACCAAAAAATGCAATTTTTCTCGTCCTGCCCCTTTTTGTGGGCGTGAATATAAAAAATAATATAAATAATATTCTGTTACTTGAGCGTAATAAATGTATTTGTAAACATTTATCGCAAAGGGAAGAAAACCGTTAAAATGCGATTCGTCTACCAATAGGACAATTAATACAAATTTTGTATTGGCAGAGGACGTTGGGGACACCTGCCCCTCGCGAGGAATTGTAAAAAATTTATTAACACAATTTTATCATTATTAAAACAAATATTTTATATCCACGTCTACAAAAGAGGCCGACCAAAAAAAAATTATTTTCTAATCATTTGAATTCGACTGCATCGCGTCTTTCACAGACGCACATCGCTCGAGCCTATTCAAATCGGTCATAGCTGTTCCTAAATTTGCGGTTTTTCTGTGTTAAATATGTGAAACTTTACGAAAAATATTCAATGGTTATGAATTAATTGAATATTTAATTATATAAAAAATTTATTAAAAATGTTACGTAAAAAACCTTATTTTTAATAAATCCCGAAGTCCCGAAAAATCCCGAAATCCCGAAAAATCCCGGGATCCCGAAAAATCCCGAAATCCCGGGATCCCGGGATTAGAATTTAAAATCCCGAATCCCGGGATTTGTAAATGTCAATCCCGTTTGGCATCCCTAGTCTTTACACTCAAAAAATAGACTTTACTTAAACTTTGGAAAAATTTCCTTCTAAATAGTTTCTTAATTTTCCCACAATTTAGTTAAATTTAACTAAAAGTTAGGAAATTTTTTTAACTATTAAGAAAAAATTTTAGTTCATGTACTGTTAAATAGTCCATAATTTTCCTTAAATGGAATTCCCTAATACATGGAAGAAATTCTTACCGTCAAACAAATTTTCCCTAAATATTTGAAAAAAAAATATTTTTAAGACATATTACTTAAAACAGAATTTAGTTCAAAAAAATTATTTTTATCACGTAATTACTACCAATTAATTCAATATATTTATATTCTTCAATTTGAGGAAGTTTTTCCTCAATTTTAGTAAATTTTTCATAACTTGAGAAAATATTGATTTACTTTTTTTTCATGCTTGCTTTTGCAATTCACATTTGGTTTATAATTTGAACTATAATTTGAAGTATATGAATAAAAAAGTTTGCCCATGTATAACAAGTAATAAATTTAATCTTTACATTTTTTTCTACACATGTATGTACATATGTATGTGTTAGAGAAAAAATAATATTTGAATCACAACACCGGCCTTTTGCGTGTTTTCCCATAGTCTGGGAGCAAACATCAAAGACAAAGCCTTTGTTGTAATTTAACTTTAAAAACTAATGAAATTTATTACTTGACCAGGGTTGCCAGAATTGTTGGGCACAAAATCGTCAAAAATGTACGATTTTTATAAAAAAAAATCGTCAAAATCGTCATCCCATTTACAAAAATCGTCAAAATAAAAAAAGGTATATTTATCCTTGATTAAAGATTAATTCTAAGTCATTCAAGCAATGTCCGCCCGTCTGCTGAAGACACGATGCAGTCCAATTCCAAAAGAGCTAAATCCATGCAGTTTGGCACAAATATATCTTATGGCCATTGGATGATTCAGTCCGAAAATTTTCTAAATCAGACCAGGAAGAACAAAGTTCCCCTTTGTAAAACTAAACCTAACTCTGAATTTTTTTTTATATTTTTTGTTATATTTTAAAGCATATGAAATATTTTTATGGGTCAAGTTAATTGGAAAATGTATTTTTTTCTGTCCGCCCGTTTTTGATGGTATAAAAAAATAATAATGATAAAATTGCATAAATATCATAATAAATCAAAGGAAAAAAAATCCTCCGCCAAAAACTCTCTATATATTTTTTTTTTTATTTTGAAGGGAAAAAGAGAATGTAACCCTCTCACTACAAAAAAATTGATGGATAGTTTTTTTTTTTAACTAAAATTTAAAAAGTAGACAAAACTGTCTGGTTTTTGTTATTTTTAAAAATCGTCATTTTGTGGGCAAAAATCGTCAAATCGTCATTTTGCTATTTTGGGGAGTAAAAATCGTCAAAATGCAGAGAAATCGTCAAATCTGGCAACAGTGTACTTGACCATAAAAAACAAAAGTTTGTTTATATTTATAATAAAAAATGTACCTAATGAGAATTATGTGTGCATTCACATGCTATTCTATAAATAAACCATTAAAAATATGAAATTAACTAATTTTAAGGAAAAATGTCCTCATCAGAATTTTTTTTTTACCTAAAAAATCGGAAAATTTTTCCCACTTTCTAGTTCAAGTTGATCCTTATTTTTAAGAAAAATATGGACTAAAAAGTTGGAATACATGGCAATGGAGCTAAATCATTATCAATTTTCCTTGGATTTTGTTAATTTTCCCATTTTTTAGTTAGTTTTTTTTCTGAGTGTAGTTTTGTACAATATAAATTAATACAATATAATTAAAAAAAGTACAATATAATTAAAAATTTTCAATTAAATCTACTGATCAACAAAATTTAAATGAGCCAATCAACGTTTTGATTAAAATTTTTGTTATTTTCTTTAACGGTCGAATTACAAATTTTCAAGATCCCGGGTGAAAATGACCATGTATGTTCATATATGATGCATATATGGATGTCCATTAGAGTGGCCATAGTAGAAATTTTTTTGAAAAGTTAAACTTTTCGCACTGAAAAATGTGAGGTTGGGGATAAAAATAATTATGCATATTTAAAAAAATTTTTTTTTTTGTTCCGAGTACCTCCGGGTTGAGCCTAAAGTTTGAAAAACGGATTACAAGGGAAAAATATGACTTTTTTTCATTTTCTTAATTTTTTTGATATTTTAAGTACAGTTTGAATTCAAATGGTCACTGAATTTTGATTAAGAGTTAATTGTCTATCAAATAAGGTGTTAAAAATTAAAATCGGTTGAAAATTAGCCGAGTTATGACAACTTCCCCCGGCAACTAACGTGTGGCAAACCACCTGATCAAGGAATTCGAGCCCCATTTTTGAAATTTATTGAAATTATCTACTGTAATTAATTTTTTTTATTCCTCAAGTTCCAATGTACTAAGAAGATACATATTTTTCATATTGCGTTTTGCTAACTTGTTTTAAATAAATGCTAAAGTGGTCTGAATTTTTCAACACTATTTTCAAATCTCCAATTTTAAATTTTTATTTTTTTTGTTAAAGAAATTTTAAAAAATCGGCTATTGGAGTTTAGGGATTTGTTAAGCACATATAAAGGAATAAAAACCCCAAAAATTGTAGGGTTTGCTGTTTTCATTTGGCTATTACAGTGATGTAATTTCGGCGGATTTCGGGAAAGTAGTGATTTTTGACCCTTTTTTAGCTTTTATTTATTTTTTTTTGGTTTTTTTTACAAACTTGATATGTTTTGGACCGAATTATATCAACACGAGATAGAATACTTCAATTTGCAAAATTAGGGCGAAATTGACATATAAAAAATTGCCCCTGTTAAGGGTCAAGGTCAAATTTTAGAAAATTTTTAATTTTTAAACATTAACAGATTTGCTGGGCGGATTTTGCTGAATCTACTCGATGTTATTTTAATTGGTCTAAACTACATGGCAAATAATTAAAATTTAATAATTTAACCCTTAAGTGCTGTTGGGGCCTATAATTTTTTTAATTTAATGGAGATAATGTAAGTGTATTTTGTTCAAATGGTCGAATAGGCCCCACCATCACTAAAGGGTTAATATTCTGAATTTAAATAAAAAGACATATGTTAAGACCTTTTAAAATGACATCAAGTAGTTTCATATATTTCCACTCAGAAAATCTGTTAATGTTTTAAAATTCAAAATCTTCTAAAATTTGACCTTTGACCTTTAGTTGGGGCAATTTTTAATTTCCCATTTTTGCCCTAAATTTGCGAATTGAATTATTCTATCTCTTGTTGATATAAGTCGGTCCAAAACATATCAAGTTTGTAAAAAAACCAAAAAAAAAAATAAATAAAAGCTAAAAAAGGGCCAAAAATCACTACTTTCCCGAAATCCGCCGAAATTACATCACTGTAATAGCCAAATGAAAACAGCAAACCCTACAATTTTTGGGGTTTTTATTCCTTTATATGTGCTTAACAAATCCCTAAACTCCAATAGCCGATTTTTTAAAATTTCTTTAACAAAAAAAATAAAAATTTAAAATTGGAGATTTGAAAATAGTGTTGAAAAATTCAGACCACTTTAGCATTTATTTAAAACAAGTTAGCAAAACGCAATATGAAAAATATGTATCTTCTTAGTACATTGGAACTTGAGGAATAAAAAAAAATAATTACAGTAGATAATTTCAATAAATTTCAAAAATGGGGCTCGAATTCCTTGATCAGGTGGTTTGCCACACGTTAGTTGCCGGGGGAAGTTGTCATAACTCGGCTAATTTTCAACCGATTTTAATTTTTAAGACCTTATTTGATAGACAATTAACTCTTAATCAAAATTCAGTGACCATTTGAATTCAAACTGTACTTAAAATATCAAAAAAATTGAGAAAATGAAGAAAAAGTCATATTTTTCCCTTGTAATCCGTTTTTCAAACTTTAGGCTCAACCCGGAGGTACTCGGAACAAAAAAAATTTTTTTTTTAAATATGCATAATTATTTTTATCCCCAACCTCACATTTTTCAGTGCGAACACTAATGGATTTAACATTTTTTAATTTTTCTATATAACGCTATGGCCAGTCTAATGTCCATACAAGTGCATATCCGTAATTTGAGGGTACATGTACATTATTTACATTGTACATTGTAATTATAAATTCATTTATGCATGGGCCATGTCGTATAAGTACTTGGAATCGGTGGAAAATTCAATTTTTTCTGGAGCAGGGGGCATATTTTTCAACTTAATTTTCTGAAAGCCGTAAGCCGTCCACCAACTGAAAATATATAAAAATAAAAGAATTAAAAACGGTTGACAATTATAATAAATGAGTGATAGCAATAACTTACTTAACTTGCTTCATCATGCGGTGGATGATGGTGGATTCATTGTAAACTTTTTGATTTGGAATGATTTTTTTTAAATATTTTTATACCCTCCACTCTGGTGATAGAGGGTATATATAAGTTTGTCATTCCGTATGAAACACATTGAAATATTGGTTTAGGACCCCATAAAGTATATATATTCATGATCCTTGATCGATTTTAAGTCGATCTAGCGATGTCCGTCTGTCTGTCTGTCTGTCTGTCCGTCCGTCTGTCTGTCTGTCTGTCTGTCTGTCTGTCTGTCTGTTGAAATCACGTTTTTGGCAATACTCCGAAACCGAAACGATTGGGGTACCAAAAGTTGCGCAATTTTCCCAGGCTAAAACTGATGTATTTTTTTTTTAAATCGGTTAAGTATTTTGAAAGTTATGAGCGAATTACTGAAAAACACATTTTTTTTTTAACATAACCCTAAATTAGCTCATATTTTGTGAGAAAAAGAAAAAAACTGAGAAAAAGGAAAAAAATCTTTACAAAAAAGCTTTAAAATATGTAAAACAAAATCTAAATTTAATTAAAAAAAAGTTCGTTAAGTAATAATAAAAAAAATAATAGTTATTTTTATATAGCATGTGTGTGTGTGTGTCCATTTTTTGCTTCGTCATATTAACGGGGTTGCCAGACTTTTTTTTGTCTTTTTCGCCAAATAGGATGTAAAATATCGCCAAAATTCAATTTTGTTCAGATTTCTTAAAAAAAAATATTTTCATTTAAAAAAATAAATTTTGTTAAATAATAAAAGACAGAAATAAACTTTATGGCAAAAATCGCCCAAATCCTAAAAAGTAATATGACTGACTGACATACTCATTCATCATCGCCCTGCCCAAACCGCTGAAGTTAGAGACTTGAAATTTGGACTGTAGTTTGACCTCCCGGAATATAGATCCATTAAGGCTGTATTTTTGCCAGTGTTAGTTCTAAGGGGGTCAAAAGGGTAAAAAACAGTACTTTTGGTGCTTTTTATATCTCCTGAAATAATGGTCATAGAAACTTGAAATTTCGACAGTATGTTCACATCCTAGAATATAGATCCAGTACGGCTGGATTATTGCCAATGTTGATTCTAAGAGGGTAAAAAGGGAAAAAATCTGTACTTATGGCACCTTTTATATTTCCTTAAAAAATTGTCACATAGACTGGAAATTTGGACTGTATGTTCACCTCCCGGAATAAAGATACCCTAAGGCTGGGTTTTTGCCAATGATTTTTCTAATAGGGTAAAAAGGGTAAAAATATGTACTTTTGCTACATTTTATATTTCCTTAAATAATGGTACTAGAAAATGGAAATTTGCAATGTCGGTTCACCTTTTCGAAAAAAGATTCACTAAGGCTCGGGTTTTGCCAATGTTGATTCTACTGAGGTAAAATGGGTAAAAAAGTACTTTTGGTACTTTTTTTTATTTACTGAAATTTTATTCAAACTTGAAATTTAGAATGTAGGATCCTTTAGTAAAATAAAACATTCTGGAACAAGTAGTTTCCGAAAATTCTGTACCGTTTTCAAAAAGTACCTTTTATAAAAAGTACCTTTTATAAAAGGTTCCTTTATAAAAAGTGCCTTTTATAAAAAGTACCTTTTATAAAAAGTTCCTTTTATAAAAAGTACCTTTTATAAAAAGTACCTTTTATAAAAAGTACCTTTTATAAAAAGTACCTTTTATAAAAAGTACCTTTTATAAAAAGTACCTTTTATAAAAAGTACCTTTTATAAAAAGTACCTTTTATAAAAAGTGCCTTTAATAAAAAGTACCTTTTATTAAAAGTACCTTTTTTAAAAAGTACCTTTTATAAAAAGTACCGTTTATAAAAGGTACTTTTTATAAAAAAAGTACCTTTTATAAAATTACTTTTTATAAAAAGTACCATTTATAAAAGTACCTTTTATAATAAGTACCTTTTATAAAAATACCCTTTATAGAAAGTACCTTTTATAAAAAGTACCTTTTGTAAAAAGTACCTTTTATAAAAAGTACCTTTTATAAAAAGTACCTCTAATAAAAAGTACCTTTTATAAAAAGTACCTTTTATAAAAAGTACCTCTAATAAAAAGTACCTTTTATAAAAAGTACCTTTTATAAAAAGTACCTTTCATTAAAAGTACCTTTTATAAAAAGTACCTTTTATTAAAAGTACCGAAAGTGCACTTTTGGTACTTTTTTATTTCCTGAGGTATAAATAAAACAAACTTTTTTGTTTTTTAAATCATCACATTGGTGGAGGGTATTTAAAGATTCGGCACAGCCGAATATAGCTTTCTTACTTGTTTTATCTGAAATTAGCACTTCACACGAGTTCTTCACAACGACTCAATGCATTCACAAAAACTGTTGCGTTATATATGGTCTACGAGACGAGGTAATAAGAATGAAATGGTAATTTCAATTCTACCTGTAACCGATTTTGTTGTCAAAACTGCCCATAAAGTACTTACATGTAAATTAAACATTAATCTGACCACAAATTCTGTTAAGCAAGTGCGCCTTTTATTACTTCTGGAAAATCCTTTATGATAATTTTATGCTCAATTCTACCTGTAACCGATTTTGCTTAAGTAAGTTTACGACATGCAGCTGTGTCTTGTGGTGGCTTAAAAAACCCACACAACCTATTTTACGACCTGCAACTAGAGTTTTTCACGGGAATTCGCGGGACGGGATTTCCCGGGAATTCCCGTAAATTTTCAATCCCGAAATCCCGGGAAATAGAGCGGGAATTCCCGGGAATTTTAGTTTCTTTGAAATTGTTGATTTTTCTACTTCTATTAATTACACTGTACAACACAAAAAAAAATTACAAGGTCAGACCAAAAAATTTTGATAGAAGAGACAAAAAAAAAATACACGTGTATCGGCGTTTTGAAAGTTTACATCTGGGTTTCATTTTAGGGGGAGGTAAAGTTTCCCCCAAATGCAAATGTTGTATTGTAAATCGTCTTTGAATATCGAGTGAAGCTTACGTTTAAAGTATATGGTGTGTTCAGCAAATTTATATAAAATGACACGGAGAACATTTTTGTGGAATATATTAACCCTCTAGCTCCTCACGATAAGGGTCTTTTTTGTCCTTCTTTTCAAAAAGAGCAAAAAACACCATTAAAACAGGGATTTAAGGGGTTTAAATGTTCCGCAAAAATATTCGCCGTGAAATTTTACTATAAGTCCCTGAATACACTAAAACTGAAAACTCAACCAGAAAGTCAGAAATAAGACACAACAAAAGAGATCTTAGGGTTAATTTCGCATTTATTGAGAAAATCGAGTAAAGCTTACGTTTAAAGTATATGGTGTGTTCAGCAAATTTATGTAAAATGTTACGGGGAACATTTTTGTGGAACATGTTAACCCTCTAACTCCTCAAAAAAAGGGTCTTTTTTGTCCTTCTTTTCAAAAAAAAGCAAAAAACACCATTAAAACAGGGATTTAAGGGGTTTAAATGTTCCGCAAAAATATTCGCCGTGAAATTTTACTATAAGTCCCTGAATACACTAAAACTGAAAACTCAACCAGAAAGTCAGAAATAAGACACAACAAAAGACAGTTAAGGGTTAATTTCGCATTTATTAAGAAAATTGAGTTAAGCTTACGTTTAAAGTATATGGTGTGTAAAGCAATTTTATGTAAAATGTTACGGAGAACATTTTTGTAGAATATGTTAACCCTCTAACTCCTCAAGATAAGGGTCTTTTTTGTCCTTCTTTTCAAAAAGAGCAAAAAACACCATTAAAACAGGGATTTAAGGGGTTAAAATGTTCCGCAAAAATATTTGCCGTGAAAGGGACTTATAGTAAAATTTCACGGCGAATATTTTTGCGGAACATTTTAACCCCTTAAATCCCTGTTTTAATGGTGTTTTTTGCTCTTTTTGAAAAGAAGGACAAAAAAGACCCTTATCTTGAGGAGTTAGAGGGTTAACATATTCTACAAAAATGTTCTCTGTAACATTTTACATAAAATTGCTTTACACACCATATACTTTAAACGTAAGCTTTACTCGATTTTCTCAATAAATGCGAAATTAACCCTAAGATCTCTTTTGTTGTGTCTTATTTCTGACTTTCTGGTTGAGTTTTCAGTTTTAGTGTATTCAGGGACTTATAGTAAAATTTCATGGCGAATATTTTTGCGGAACATTTAAACCCCTTAAATCCCTGTTTTAATGGTGTTTTTTGCTTTTTTTTGAAAAGAAGGACAAAAAAGACCCTTTTCTTGAGGAGTTAGAGGGTTAACATGTTCCACAAAAATGTTCCCCGTAACATTTTACATAAATTTGCTGAACACACCATATACTTTAAACGTAAGCTTTACTCGATTTTCTTAATAAATGCGAAATTAACAATAAGATCTCTTTTGTTGTGTCTTATTTCTGACTTTCTGGTTGAGTTTTCAGTTTTAGTGTATTCAGGGACTTATAGTAAAATTTCACGGCGAATATTTTTGCGGAACATTTAAACCCCTTAAATCCCTGTTTTAATGGTGTTTTTTGCTTTTTTTTGAAAAGAAGGGCAAAAAAGACCCTTTTCTTGAGGAGTTAGAGGGTTAACATGTTCCACAAAAATGTTCCCCGTAACATTTTACATAAATTTTCTGAACACACCATATACTTTAAACGTAAGGTTTACTCGATATTCAAAGACGATTGGCAATACAACATCTGCATTTGGGGGAAACTTTACCTCCCCCTAAAATGAAACCCAGATGTAAACTTTCAAAACGCCGATACACGTGTATTTTTTTTTTGTCTCTTCTATCAAAATTTTTTGGTCTGACCTTGTAATTTTGGAAAAAATTTGATTTTGTTGTGCAGTGTTATTTTGTATGTGCTCTTTTTGAGATTTTATTAAAATTCTTGATAATTAATGACAGAAACGTACGCAGGGACCAGGAGGGTCCAAAAAGTATTTCAAGAGAGAACTTCTCACTAAAAAATGTCATACAATCTGAGACTTACGAAATGAAAAAAGTCTCACAATATCTAAATCCTCGATAGGATATAATAACACAGTGACACAAAATTGAACTTTCCGAATCGGAGTGGGATGAAAGCAAATGGAAAAACGCAGCAAACGTTTTTTTTAGTTCAGAGCTTGATTATTTTTTACATGCATTTAAAGTTGGTGATTTTAAAGCATTTAAAGCTTTTATATACTAAACATGTTCTATATTAGGGGCAGCGTCTAAACTTAAGCTCGAAATTAGCTATAACCGGCATGATCGGTCCAATAACTACTTACTGAATAGCCAAATTATTAAAAATAATTCACTGTTCACCGTTGCGTATGATTGTTATTTAAAGGCAATTACAAAATTAATCATACGCCTCTAACAATTTTTTAAGCAATTATTCATTTTCATTTTCGTTTGGTTTCATCCCATTCCGATTTTGGTTGTTGCACTGTGTTATCAGAACCTGATACTTTTTTCAGAAACTGAGAAATTTTCTTTATTAGACCTGCATTATAAAAATTTGCAGTTTCTATAGAAAGTATTTATGTCTCTGGACATGATTCTTTTTAAATCGATATAAAATCTGTGTAAGGAATGATTCTGAAATTAACGGATTTTTCTTTTAGAAACCAAAGTTTTTAATTTTTTTTAAATTTTTTTAAAAATTGTTTGGTGTAAATTCTCTTATAGTTTCATTTCTCTAAAACAGTTACATTCAGTTTCAGAAACATAATTGCGAAATTCCTCAGAATCAGTTTTATTATGTTTCAGAGGCAAATCGTTGAAACCAATTGTAAAAATGAATTGTGATGAATTTGAACAAATTATGATTTTTTATTATTAAAACAGATGTGTAATAACATATTCCCTTAAAAATATTTGTAAATAACTTCGACATATTTGGGCCTTTTTTTATAAAAACTGGGTAAAAAAATTGTTCCTTTTTCTCAAAACTTATTTTATTTTTTTGTTTTAAAGGTATATTTTTTTTGACAAACAATTTGGGTTTTTAGTTTTTGCGGGAATTCCCGGGATCCCGGGAAATTTAAAAATGAATCCCGCTTTCCCGGGAAATGAAAAAGTCCGGGAAAAGAAAAACTCTACCTGCAACAGAACGACACGTTCAATTGCTAGCTAGCGTTTCTAAACGAGTTATACCGGAAAATGTAGAGGCTGTTATGGCGACGACATTAGAGAGCCGTGCGAAATTGCCCAGACTTGAAAGCAAAAGAGACTTCAAACAGTAATTTTTTTTATTTTCTTTTCTATTACTAAGTTAAATTAATTTTTTTCATTTACATATTTTCTGACTAAATAAATTTCTAAAGAGAAAAAATAAATAAAATAATAAAAATAAATAAAATAAATAAAATATAATAAAATAAAGTGCCAAAAATGGTGATTTTTTAAAATGTTTGTATTGGGAACCCCCCAGGGGAGTTCCAGGGGGTGTGCCACTGGCATGGGTGGATCGGCCCTCCAAAGTTAGTGAGGGTCGGTCATACATTTGGACTCGATTGGGGCACTCTAAATGGGTCAAAGAGGGATTTTTCAAAACTTGACCCTACGGGACAAAAGTCAACAGTTGGGGGGTAGTAGAATTCGTTTAAGAGGTATGGTTCCTTTGGCAAAGTTTCTTATTTTGATCCCTAGAATACGATTTTCACTGAGCCATGGGCGATTATTAAATCGACCCGCCCTAGTAAACATGATTGCTGCACCTTAAAAAATATTTATGGGAGTTCGTTACAAAGAAGTAAATACTAGGGATGTCGCGAATATTCGTCACTATTCGGTATTCGGCATATTCGGCATAAATATTCGTCAACAGTTTGCCGAATATTCGACAAAGTTTAAATTAGTTAAAAAGACACTTTTTATTAACGTTTGACTCTTTTTTTGTAGTCATTTCAGTTTGTTTTCTATACAAAAAAACTTGAGCTCTTGATTAAAATTCGAATTGTTAAGGTACCAGAAAAAATAGTGTCAACAACAGCCTTGTTGCCTTTTAGTCTGGTACTTTTTTTTTAATTTTACATAGGTAAATTATAAATTATTCGGCAAATATTCGTATTCGGTTCAAACCGAATACCGAATAGTAAATATTCGGTAAAATGCCGAATACACTATTCGCGACATCCCTAGTAAATACACATGAAATTGTATTCGTGGGATCATAAATGTAGTTCGTTTTAACCGAGGATTCGCTATAACCGATTTCGTTATAAAAGTAGTATTTTGTGTGAAAATTATTGACAAAACGTCAGTACTTCAGAATTAGTTCGTTATAACCAAGTTTGACTGTAGAAATATTTTTGGATTAAATAAAATATTTTTTTCTTTTTTTTCAAAAATCAGAGCATCAATAAAGATAACTAAACCACCGTACCTGTACTGATGAAATCATTGCGAACGGTCAGCCTAACTTAAACTGATACTTAAGAATTAAAAACGGTAATTTATATTTTTTGCTACTGTGACTTTATATTATGTTGATTTCTCTTATAACACTGGGAAACAAAAAAAAGTTGTTTGATGCCAAAGAAATTAAAGAAATGTTTGATAATTCAGGAAAAAGACATTTGAATTTAAAATCAGTTTGCTTAGATCAATTCTTGTTTTTATGTAAAACCAGTTTTCAATACAGAATGTTGATTTCATAAAAATGTATTGGAAAAAAATAACTAAGCAAATCAGATTTGGATAAATAAAATGAGATCAGTTTAAAATTTCCTAACATAAAGTAGGGACCTGATCTTATTTTAATTATAGTGTGGGCTCACTGACTGCACATTTTTGAAATTTTAATTACTTGTGTTTAATTTAAATCAAAAATTACTTAATATCACCTCGCCACTAAAATCTTTGTTGCACTGTGTAATCATTACGTGTTGATCATTGATCTTAATATTCTGTTTTATGTCGTTCATTTGATTGCTCTTGTTTCTTTTTTTTTTTAAGATTTTGTGTAGTGATTTTTATTTTATATTTTTTATGTTAGTAAATGGTTAATTTCATATTTTAATTTGCTTTTTTTCTTGCAAGAGTTTAAAATAAATTGCAAGAAAACAAAAAGTAGATCAAGTTGAAAGCAGGTTAATGAATGGTTTCGCGTTAACTTTTAAATATGTATTTTAAAATCAGAATTATTAAAATGAGTTCATGCAAATCATTAAAAGAAAATTAATATCTGGCATCTGTATCTGCATGGAAGCGGCATCAAATTATGTGTTTTGCCGCAGTAAGTGGTTAACACTTTGTTTATTATCTGCACACACTACAATTTTTAGTTTTTTTAATTATATCTAATTTAATCTAAATGAATATTATCTATCAGTCAAATGTCGGCATTTAAATATTATTATTAAGATGTTTAACATAAACACGTTAAACAATAAATATAATTATTTATTTTGCTACTAAACGTTTAATTGATTGAGGTCGTGTGTATAAAAATACAAATAATCACACTGTACAACAATTTTAAACTTTTTCCAAAACTACGGGGTTCCGACGATTGATTCTAAAACAAAAAAAAAAGATATACGGTGGCTCGCAGCTTATTTCGTGTGAAAGATATTAGTTAGAAATCCATTCAAGACAAAGTTAACCAAAATAGACCTAATTATTATCAAATAAGTATTTTTGTAAAAAGTCCTTAGTTTGTAATTAATCAAGCTTTAATTAAAGCTTAATGGCGTTCAGATTGTGTAAATATTAAATGTGCTACGATGGTCGACATAGAAATTGAAATTATTGATAGACCCTCTTTAGAAAATTTCTTAAAAATATTTCTAAGTCGATTTTATCCAAGCTCAAACATTAAAAATTTAAAAAATAGTCCAATAGTTTATATTCATTTATTAAGTAATTTTCCCAAAGACCCAAACAAATCCCAAAATTTTTAAAACACAGTAGAAGAAATTCGAATTTTTTAACCTCCAATTCTTTTGACCACCAATTTTTGGTAAACAAAGAAAAGATTTAATTGTTTAATTACACTGTGTCACAAATTTTCAACAAAGTCGTGACCAAATAAATCTGACACCTAATCTTTATGTAAATCTGAACGCTGAATCCGAATATGAAGTCAGAATGGTCAAAAGTAGAACAGTTTTCGAGATATTTACGAGAAAATCGAGAAAATTACCGTTATTTGCTCTTTTCAACTTATTTTTTTAAAACCAAACAATAAATTTTTTTTAAATTTTATCACTTAAAACGTTAGTTTATTTCAATACGAACATTTTGTGCCCAATAGGATCCAGATCGGTGCAAAAATGACAAAGTTACAGTAGATTAATTGAATTATCCCACTTTTCGATTTTTTTTTAAAAACACAAGTAAATATACAAAGCTAAATGTTAGTAATGAAAGGTGGATTAATTCACTAAATCTTCTGTAGCTTTGTCATTTTTGCACCAATCTGGGTCTTGTTGGGCGCAAAATGTTCGTATTGAAATAAAATAATATCCTATGTAATAAAACATTATAATTTTTAATTGTTTGGTTTAAAAACAATAACTTGAAAAGAGCAAAATTGCAAAAAATCATCAAATTTTTCATGAAGTTTGAACTTTTGTCCACTGTAACTCTGTCATTTCTTAACTAATCTTCACAAGCGACCCATGGTTATTTTAGTAATTTTATTATCTTTCATTAAAAAAAAAGAAATACATAAATTGATGAATAGCTTTGAAGATATTTGACTTTAAGTGACATCATCTTTTTTAAAAACACAAAAAACGCTTATTTTCGAATATCTCGAAAACTGTTCTACTTTTGACCATTCTGACTTCATATTCGGATTCAGCGGACAATTGTGAATAAAGATTAGGTGTCAGATACATTTGGTCAAAAAACTGTCACGTAGTGTTATTTAGTACACCTTAGTGTATAGTAATGAGATATGAAAATAATTGAACATTTCCTTTGTTTACAAAAAAATGATGGTCAAAAGAATTGGAGGTCAAAAAATTCGGATTTCTTCGACTGCATTTTAAAAATTTAGATTTTTGTTTGGGTCATTGGAAAAATTACTTGATAAATGAACATATTTTATTGGACTAGTCTTTAAATTTTTAATGTTTGATCTTGGGAAAAATCGACCTAAAAGTATTTTTAAGAAATTTTCTAAAAAACGTAATTCAATAATTTCAATTTCCATTTCGACCCTCGTAGCACGTTTAGTATTTGCTCAATCTGGACGTCATTAAGCTTAAATTAAAGCTCGATAAATTACATATACAGCCCTTTTAAAAAAATTACTCGTTTGATAATAATTAGGTGTATAATTGTTATCGTTGTAATTTTATTTTATAGAATGTAAAAGTTTCCCAGCTTTGGCCTGTTCCTGCAGAATATCGGTATATAAAACTTTGGTTTCTTGACATCTGCGGTGTAGGGTTTGTTCAGCAACTTTTGTAGAAAATATTATGGCAAATAGTGGAATATATTAACCCTCTAACTCCCTCTCATAACGGTACCTTTTGGCTCTATTCTAACAAATCCTAAAAAATACCCCGAAGAAGGGGCTGGGCGGGGATGAAATGTTCTAGAAAAATGTTGCTCATAAAATTTTATTTTTGCCCATAAAATTTTATTGTATACGTCAGAACACACCAAAGCCCAAAAAGCCAAGTTCAAGATTGCGCATTAAAAAAATTACAAAAAATTAACCCTTGGAGGGAAATCTAGAATTTGATTTTTGTTGATTCTGTTAAGTTGGGCTTTGATGTGCTCTGACATATATAGTAAAATTCGATGGCCAATATTTTTGTAAGACATTTCAAACAAAAAGCGGAAGGGCGGCCCCTTTTAGGGGTGTTTTATACGATTTGTTAGAATAGAGCCAAAAATAACATTTGTGTGGAGGAGTTAAAGGGTTAATAAGTTTCCCAAAAATATTTCCCATAATATTTTTTACATAGTTGCTAAACATACCCTAAACATCAGATGTAAATAACACGTAGTTTAACAGTCAAATTTATACGATTTGTTAAAATAGAGCCAAAAATAACATTTGTGTGGAGGAGTTAGAGGGTTAATATGTTTCCCAAAAATATTTCCCATAATAATTTCTACAAAGTTACTAAACACACCGAAAACATCAGATGTAAATAACACGTAGTTTAATAGTCAAATTTAAGATTGCCAATTATAAAAATTACAAAATAAATTAACCCTTAATGGGCAACCTTGAATTTGACTGGTTTATGGCCAAAATGTTTGTAGAACACTTCATCCCCTCCCTCCCCATCTTTCGGGGTGTTTTTTACGATTTGTTAGAATAGAGCCAAAAAAATACCGTTATGTGGGAGAGTTAGAGGGTTAATATGTTCCACATAAATATTTCCCATAATATTTTTTACAAAGTTGCCGAACACACCCTACACTTCATATGTAAAGAAAACATAGTTTTTTATACCGATATTCTGCAAGAACAGGTCAAAGCTGGAAAACTTTAACCGCCTCTAAATTAAAATTCTGATGTGATCTTTCAAAAAGCCGACACACTGTATTTTTGTTGGTCTCCTCTACCGGAATCAATCATCGGAACCCCGTAATTTTAGAAAAATTGTGAAATTGTTGTACAGTGTAATTTGTAATCAGTTTTAGGTGCAGTAGCTAAAGTATAGTACACAGAAAAAAATGGGTAAATTTTAATATTATTGAGTAAAAAATTATCAATTTTGAGCATTGAGTAAACTTTTAATAAAAAATTATTAAATGCTTACCAAAAAATTTGAGTAAATTTTTAATTTTTTTTTAAAAGTTAATTTATCAAAAATCCAGCCACTTTTTTTTATTTTTTTTTTAAGTTTAGATGTTTGTCCATCCACACAAAGACATTCAGAAACACGTTCTTCCTTTTTTTTCGAGAAAATCGCATTTGAATTTTAAATTTCATAACAATTTTGTAATTTGCTTGTATTTTCTTGTTTCAACAGAGCGTATGAGTAATATTTATGCAATTAATAATACTCATTCGCAACGTTAAAACAAAGAAATACAAGCAAATTACAAAATTGTTATGAAATTTAAAATTCAAATGCGATTTTCTCGAAAAAAAACGAAGAACGTGTTTCTGAATATTTTTGTGAGGATCCCAGCAAAACTTTGGTAATGGGTAGTGATTATATAACACATTACCAGGTAATGTATATAACTTATTTCTAGCATTATTTTATGATGTCTTACAAAACATTTGTTCCACAACGTATTATTTTCAAGTGAAAAATAATGCATTACTAATAATTTGCTACGTAATGCATGATTATTGGAAAAGATGTATTTCATATTTATTATTTCTAAACATTCAATCATGGATGACTTATATTTGGTTACATTATGTATTATTTGAAAGTTTGAAATAATGCATTATTTATAATTGGATGCATAATGCATTACAATAACATAAAAAATTATTATTTTATAAAAAAATGCATAAGTTTAAACTAGAGATGGGCTCACGACAGGAAATTTCTAACGACACACACTCACGAGCATATTTTATCTACTTACACTCACTTACAATCACGTGAGTAAATTTAATACAAAATTACTTTTTCGCTACTCGTAACACCTTATACATTATCTTCTGGTATGCTATATTATTTCATTTCTAGTAACCTATAAAATATCATATATTTTTCACCTTACTCGTATTCTTCGTTATAAATTTATGACTTATTTTATACCTTACTGGTATTCTTTGTGATAATGTGGATGCATTACTTTGAGTCTCATCGCCTGTTAAAATCATCAATGCTGCAATGTATAAAATAAGAGATCATATACCTTATTTTATACCTTATTTGGTAATCTAAGTTTTGCTGGGATGGACAAACATTTAAACTTTAAAAAAAATTTTTTTTGATAAATTGACTTTTTTAAAAAATGGAAAATTTCAGATTGGGCTCTGAAAATTAAAAAAAAAAATTTAATCGATAGCCCATACAAAACTATATAAGAAAGTAAATTTTTGAGATTGTGGTAAATTCCGTTTTAATGTGATAAATATTTAATCAAGGAAACTCGCCACAAATTTGACCATTTTTCCAATATTTGACCACGCCTCCTAAGCCCAGTTTTTGAAAAATTGAAAAACCAAAAACGCAATTTTCTAAGTTCCATATAGGGCTATCCAAACAACCTATTCAGAAATTTACGGGACACATATTTTTCTGTAGCGGGACATTTGGTGTGGAATGCCTCATATATAAGTTTCCGTTTGTAACACCTCGAAATATTGGTCTAGGACCTCATAAAGTACATATGAGGCATTCCACACCAAATGTCCAGCGAAAAAAAACATGTGTACCGTAAACTTCTGAATAGGTGGTATGGATAGCCCTATATGGAACTTAGAAAATCGCGTTTTTGGTTTTTCAATTTTTCAAAAACTGGGCTTAGGAGGCGTGGTCAAATATTGGAAAAATGGTCAAATTTGTGTCGAGTTGAATCGATTAAATATTTATCACATTAAAACGGAATGCACCACAATGTCAAAAATGTACGTTCTTATATATGTATGGGCTATCGACTAAAAGTTTTTTTTTTGCAAATTTTTCAGAACCCGTTCTGAAATTTTCCATTTTTTAAAAAAGTCAATTTATCAAAAATCCGGCCACTTTTTTTTCTTTTTTATTTATTTTTTTAAAAGTTTAGATGTTTGTCCATCCACACAAAAAAAATCAGAAACACGTTCATCTTTTTTTTCGAGAAAATCGCATTTGAATTTTAAATTTCATAACAATTTAGTAATTTGCTTGTATTTTCTTGTGTCAACAGAGCGTATGACGAATATTTATGCAATTAATATTACTCATTCGCAACTTTAAAACAAAGAAATACAAGCAAATAACAAAATTGTTATGAAATTTAAAGTTGAAATGCGATTTTCTCGAAAAAAAAGATGAACGTGTTTCTGATTTTTTTTGTGTGGATGGACAAACATCTAAACTTTAAAAAAAATAAATAAAAAAGAAAAAAAAAGTGGCCGGATTTTTGATAAATTGACTTTTTTAAAAAATTAAAAATTTTAGAACGGGTTCTGAAAATTTTCCAATAAAAAAAAAATTTAACCGATAGCCCATACAAAACTACACTCATAGAAATCCTACAGTATTCCTTACTAAAAAGTTGCCAGTTTTTACTAATTGTTAGTATTAAAGGGCCCTACAACGCGTTAGTCAATTTTTACTAACGCAGTTATAAAAAAACGGTAAAAAAATTTTAAAGCGAAAACCTATCCAAAACCGATTTTGACAAATTTTTTAATAAAAAAATTGGATCAAAAAAATATAATTATTGAGCTTGATGGCTGGCAATACTCTATTTTAGAAATTAAAAAAAAATATATACATTTATTTGTATACCCTCCAACTACAGTATGGGGGTATACTCACTTTGTCATTCCGTGTGTAACGCATCGAAATATCGTTCGGGGACCCCATAGTGTATATATATTATTGATCAGTGATCGATTCTAAGACATTCTAGCGATGTCTGTCCGTCCGTCCGTCTGTCCGTCCGTCTGTAGTTAACACGATAAGTTCAAAATAAAAGAGCTAGACTCCTCAAGTTTGGCACGAATATGTCTTGCGGTCCTAGGTAGGTTAGGTTTGGATATGGGCAAAATCGGACCTGGGGGAAAAAAGTTCCCCCTTGAAGAACTAAACCAACCTCAGAAAAAAATCACTTTTTACATGATTTTTTGTCTTTTTGTTTAACAAATTAAATATTTTTATGCTACAAGAAGTTCAAAGTCCTGCATTTGGACCCTGAGAATTAGAAAATGAAGTTTTTTTGGTCCGCCCCCTCCCTTTTATGGGCGTAGAATAAAAAAAATTAAATTATGATAAACTTGCATTTCTTTAGTGCAAAAAACATAGGAATGCATTTTCAAACACATATTTGAGAGGAAATTTGTCGCCCCCAATCACAACGACCACCCCCCCCCCCCAAAAAAATAAAACGCCCCTGCATTTTTTTTTATTTTTTTGCATGTTGGAGGGTATAAAAGATTTGGCACAGCCGAATTTAACACTCTTACTTGTTTTTTTTTTCAATGGAAATTTGCTATGTGCGTTGAAAAAAAAAAAAACATTCAAAAATGAAAATTTTCCCTTTTTAGGTGTCAAAAATAAGTTTCCAAATTTTTAAAAATTACTAACAAAAATTATTAAAAAATCGGTAAAAAAATCAGTATTCAGTAAATTCCAAGTTCAAAAAATAACTAAATTTAAACTGTAAAACTAAATTTATACTGTAAATTACTAAAAAAGTAGTAAAGTTAAAGTTATAACACTTTTACTGTATTTTTTACTGTAGGATTATTTAAGGTGTATATAAGAACGTAAATTTTTGACATTAAGGTGCATTCCGTTTTAATGTGATAAATATTTAATCAAGGTAACTCGCCACAAATTTTACCATTTTTCCAATATTTGACCACGCCTCCTAAGCCCAGTTTTCGAAAATCTGAAAAACCAAAAACGCAATTTTCTAAGTTCCATATAGGGCTATCCAAACAACCTATTCAGAAATTTACGGGGACATTTGGTGTGGAATGCCTCATATATAAGTTTCCGTTTGTAACACCTTGAAATATTGGTCTAAGACCCCATAAAGTACATATATTCATGCTCCTCGATCGATTTCAAGACGATCTAGCGATGTTCGTCCGTCCGTCTGTCTGTCTGTTGAAAACACGCTAACTTTCGAACGGAGGCTCCTGAAGTTTGGCATATATGTTGGGTATTTACCTGGTTGGTATTGCAAATCCAGCAAAATTAGTCCAGTGGTTCAAAAGTTATGAGCAAAAGCCTGAATGTCGGCAAGGTTTTTTCATGAATTTACGAGATAAAAAACACGATAACTTTCGAAAGGCACTTCCGAGGATGCTGAAGTTTGTCATTCCCCTGGTCTAGTGCGAATTGAATATCAGCCAAATCGGTCACGGTCGGTAGCACGACAAAAATAAAAAAAAAAATTTCCCCGATTTTCATGATATGTTTCTATGTATTATAGAACATTCCTAATAGCACGGAAATAATCATATAAGAACGATAATTCTGTTCGTTACTAACAGGTGGGTGCATAAAGTTGCATCTTGTAAAATCCTGTAACTAGTGTAAGTTATTTCGCATAAATTAAGTCGAGTTTAAACTGTTGTAACTTTTGAACAAAAATAGATATTTATCCACTCTTTTTTGGTAATTTTAAAGGATATTTAAATGCTTTAATTCATATCTTTTCTTTTTTTTAAATAAATTTTATTATTTTTTTTTAAATTTTTAACAAAATACAAATTTTTGAAAAGAAAATTATATATTTATTTTTTTTGATGGAATAGAACTTTTGTTTTTGGTCCGTATTTGTCGCCGGACTTTTTCAGATATATTGACCAATATCCATAGTACTTATTTCAACGGCTAACTTTTGCGACCGTCTGCGAGGACGACTACAGTGGGGCGATATGTAAACCTTATTTTTATACATATTTTTTAAACATATTTTAAAAAAGTGGGCGTGGCAGTTGTCTGACCGCCCCCATTTTTTGTGATATTATTTCTACAGTCATTGAGAGTATGTATACTGAATTTAAAGAAATTATAACCAAAATTATAAATTTTTAAACAAGTGGGATTGGCCCTTAACCGGATGTTGTTTTCAAAGTCAAAACGAACATTTATACCGAATTTCAAGGCAATATCATTAAAATTGGATTTTTGTCGTCCTAGATTGGCCAAATATGGCACTGTGCAGTGGTTCAAAAGTTATTAGCAAAACCGTGAATTTCAGATTAGTTTCACCTTAAATTCACGTGTTGAAAACCAGTTAAACATGTTTTAAAAACATCGGTAAGTTACAAAAATATTTCACAACGTATTTTTGTAACTCAAAAATATTTTAACACTAAAAAAAATACACCCGAAAAAAATTCTACACTCAAAAAAACTTTTACACTCAAAAAAAAAAATTAGTAAAGCTTTTTTTTCATAAATTACAAAAAAAAAGTTATTTTTCACAAAATAAAATATTTCTAATCAAAAATATTAGTTTTTTACGTTAGAAAATTTACTATCACTTAAAAAGGGCATTTTGGAGGGTATTCATAGATTCGGCCAAGTCGAATTTAACTTTTCTACTTGTTTTAGTTAAAATCATTTTACAGAGTTTTATAGTAAAATTAACACAAAAATGTTGCTAGCTGGAAAAGTATGGTGTACTCTGTTAAATTAGCAAAGTTTTTCTGTAATTTAACAGAGTTATTATTTTGAGTGTACATTTTTTTGTAATTTTACAGTTTTTTATGTAATTTTACAAAATTTCCAAGATTTTTTACAAAAAAATCTAGTAAATTTACTAGAATTTCTTGCAAATTTTAAAAAAAAGCTTGTAATTTTTACTAGGAATTCTCGCAAAATAGGAGGTAGCAAAAAATCTAGTAAAATCACGAAACATCCTTGTAAGTTTTATCGCATCAAAAAAAATGTAAATTTACAATTTATTTTTTTGGTAAAAAGCTTGTACAAAATTTATCAATTCATTTTTTAAAATTTAAAAAAAAAATATTTTAAAACTCTTTTTTTTTACCCCAGTCTTGAATCAAACCACGGATGCTTTTTTGCCATATTCATGTTATTAGCAACACAGGCAGGTCGTCGACTTAGAAGTCTTTTAAGAACATTGTTAGGATATGCTTTGACAAATCAGGTAATTTATGACAGAATTTGGCTAAAATATCCTTTTCAATATAAAAATCTGCTTAAAGTTTTCTTATTGAAATTAAAAGTCATTTTACAGATTTGAAAATGGGTTTTGAAAACTAACATTTTTTAATTCAAAAATTTTCAAAAGCTGAAATATTTTCATTAGAAAAAAATATCTATGATATGGAGATATGTTAGCGTAATGGCCAAATTTAGATAATAAAGCAAATTGTTAAAATTGTCAATTGATTAAACCACTTTATTAACAATGTCATTTAAAATCTTAAACGTTAACAAAACTGTTCAAATATAACAAAAATATAAATTAGGATAGAGCAAATTTAGCTTTTTTTTTTAATTTCGAAAACGTCGTTTTACATCTTCTCAACACTACGTTGTATATTTTTGCAAAACAAGACACAAAAAAAAATAAAAAAAAACTTTTTTTACCATAAAAACACGTTTTCTTCAGTGATATCCAAATATTAAATAATATTTTAAGAAAAACAAACTAATTTTTTTTTACTTTGTTCAAGTCAAAAAAAGGAAACCAAATCCTTTGTCAAAAAAAAAACTTTTTTTTCTATAAAAACACGTTTTTAGTGATGTCCGAATATTAAATAATATATTAAGCAAAAAATAAAAAAATTTAAACAATTTTTTTTACTTTGTTCGGAACTTTCCGATTTTCAAGTCAAAAAAAGAATCCAAATCCTTTGTCCTACAGGTCCAATATTTTTGCGTGTTAATATCGGCCCTAAAACGCAATTTGCCCGACCCCGACGTTTTGAAATTAAAAAAAAAAAAAAACTAAATTTGCTCCACCCTAATATACATATTTATGCATGTGATTTGTTAAAAATACGTGCAAACATTAAACTAACTCTATTTCAAATAAAACGTGAGCTTCTTTAAAAAAAAGAAATGTGTAGAAGAAAGAATCAAAAATAAAATCTACTTGAAGTCAGATTTCTATTTTGTTTAATGTTTTCTTCCGTAAATTAAGTTCTTTTTTTATGATGTGACAGTTTTTTTTATGATATCTTTAACATATTTTTGTTATAACTTATTTTTTTTTATATTTTTTAGACTTTTATGGTTATTAAAAGAAATTTTAGTTTCTTTTTCGAATCCCAGCAAAAAAAATAGGGTTAAATAGAAAAAATAATTAAATTTTAGAAATAAAAAAACAAGTAAAAAAAATCCGCGGAAATTTTTTTTGGTAAAACAAATTGTTGGTGTAAAACATGTGTTTATACTTGTTTTAATACCTTTTGTATTTTTAGGTACCAACATTTTCGAGGTGTTCTTAAAATTTCGCTCATAACTTTTGAACCGATACAGCGCGTTAAACCAATATCGCTTAAATGCAATACCAAACTTATCGAAGTAACTACAAGCAAACATGTTAAGTTACAGTTATATCTGTATAATATTTTGCTCGGGATCGCCATTTCAACAGACAGACAGACATCGCTAGAATGTCTTAAAATCGGTCACTGATCGCTATAGTTAAAAAATTAAAACATTTTTATTTTCAAATTTCATGTGTACACAATTTTTAATATTTTTTTTTAAAAAAAGGTTTCCCAATTTTCCCGTATAAAAATTCAGGTTATTTAAATTATGCCAAAAACATGTAAGATACGTGCGAGTTTGGGCAGTTATATTTTCTTAAGTAAATACTTGTCTCATTGATCTAAAGCACAATGGTTACACACTTAATAAATAGGAAAATAACCTAAGTTTTGAGAAAACATTTTATTGATTTGGCTCCAAAGTTTTTTTATACCCTCCACTCTACACAGATTGAAATATTGAATTAAAATATTGAAAAAAAAAAAACAGTTTGAGTAATCATTTGTTTAAATTTAAAACAAAACAAGTGAGAGTGTTACATTCGGCTGTGCCGAATCTTTTATACCCTCCAAAATGTAAAAAAAAACAATATAAAAAAAATCCAGGGGCGTCTTTTTTTTTTTGGGGGGGGGGGGGGGGGGGGGGGGGGGGGGGGGTTGGTGGGAGACGTTAGGGGGCACCTTTCTCTTGTGATTTTGAACTTCTTCTGAGATAAGAATGTTGCATTTGCTTAGCAAAAGTACAAAAAACCCTGCAAAAAGTGCGATTTTTCTTGGGTTGGTTTAGTTCCCTAAGGGGGAACTTTTTTCCCCTTGGTTCGATTTTGCCCATTTCCGAACTTAACCTGCCTAGGAATATAAGATATATTCGTGCCAAACTTCGGAAGTCTAGCTCTTTTATTTTGGACTGTATCGTGTCTTCTACAGACGGACAGACGGACAGACGGACGGACGGACGGACGGAGATCGCTAGAATGTCTTAGAATCGATCACTGATCAATAATATATATACTTTATGGGGTCCTAGATTGATATTTCAATGCGTTACACACGGAATGACAAAGTGAGTATACCCCCATACTGTGGTTGGAGGGTATAAAAAAAATTGAGTAATTTTTTAATTGACGCAATTAAAAATTTACTCAAAAATTAAAAATGAAATTTGAGTAAATAATTTAATACATAAACATTTAAAAGTCTTTTTTTATTTTTATACCCTCCAACCACAGTATGGGGGTATACTCACTTTGTCATTCCGTGTGTAACGCATTGAAATATCTGTCTAGGACCCCATAAAGTATATATATTATTGATCAGTGATCGATTCTAAGACATTCTAGCGATGTCCGTCCGTCCGTCTGTCCGTCTGTAGAAGACACGATACAGTCCAAAATAAATGAGCTAGACTTCCGAAGTTTGGTACGAATATGTCTTCTATTCCTAGGCAGGTTAAGTTCGGAAATGGGCAAAATCGGTCAAAGGGGAAAAAAGTTCCCCCTTGGAGAACTAAACCAACCCAAGAAAATACGCATTTTTTGCAGGGTTTTTTGTACTTTTGCTAAGCAAATGCAACATTCTTATCTCAGAAGAAGTTAAAAATCGCAGGGGGAAGGTGCCCCCTAACGTCTCCCTCCAACCCCCCCCCCCCCCAAAAAAAAAAAGACGCCCCTGGATTTTTTTAATATAGTTTTTTGACATTTTGGAGGGTATAAAAGATTCGGCACAGCCGAATGTAACACTCTCACTTGTTTTTATTCTTTTTGTTTTTTTGAATTCTCATTTAGTTTATAGTTTTTTGTATATGTATATAAAAGTTTCAGACCAAAAAACAATATGAAACTTTTTTAAACTTTTTAAAAAAATAAATTGATAAATTTTGAGTAAATTTTTACTTGATACAATTAAAAAATTACTTAAAAAATCGACGAAATTTTAAGTAAAGTTTAAATTGTGAAAATTAAAAAATTTACTCAAACTTTTTTTTAAATATTTAATATTTTTTTAATAAATACTTTTTAAATTTTCTATGTAGTTATAGAGGGTATAAATAAGTTTATCATTCCGTTTGTAACACCTCGAAATATTGGTCTAGGACCCCATAAATTATATATATTGATGAACCTCGATCGATTTTAAAAGATCTAGTGATGTCCGTCCGTCTGTTGAAAACACGCTAACTTTTGAAGGACTTTACTGATGCTCCTGAAGTTTGGCATATGTGTTGGGAATTTACCTGGTCAGGTTAGCGTTGGTTTAAAAGTTATAAGCAAAAGAGTGAATTTCGGCAAGGGTTTTTCGCGAATTTACGAGAAGAAAAACATGCTAACTTTCGAAAGAAGCTTGACATATATATGAGGCATTCCATACCAAATGTCCCGCTACAGAAAAACATGTGTCCCGTAAATTTCTGAATAGGTTGTTTGGATAGCCCTATATGGAACTAAGAAAATTGCGTTTTTGGTTTTTCAAATTTTCAAAAACTGGGCTTAGGTGGCATTGTCAAATATTGGAAAAATTGTTAAATTTGGGGCGAGTTGCCTTGATTAAATATTTATCACATTAAAACGGAATGCACTACAATCTCAAAAATTTACATTTTTATATAATTTTGTATTTTGCTTGTATTTTCTTGTTTCAACAGAGCGTATGAGAAATATTTATGCAATTATTAATACTCATTCGCAACGTTAAAACAAGAAAATACAAGCAAATTACAAAATTGTTATGAAATTTAAAATTCAAATGCGATTTTCTCGAAAAAAAACGAAGAACGTGTTTCTGAATTTTTTTGTGTGAATGGACAAACATCTAAACTTTTAAAAAAAAAGTGGCCGGATTTTTGATAAATTGACTTTTTTAAACAATGGAAAATTTCAGAACAGTTTCTGAAAATTTTCCAAAAAAAAAAATTTAATCGATAGCCCATACAAAACTATATAAGAATGTAAATTATTGAGATTGTGGTGCATTCCGTTTAATGTGATAAATATTTAATCAAGGCAACTCGCCACAAATTTGACCATTTTTCCAATATTTGACCACGCCTCCTAAGCCCAATTTTTGAAAAATTGAAAAACCAAAAACGCAATTTTCTAAGTTCCAGATAGGGCTATCCATACAACCTATTCAGAAGTTTACGGTACACATGTTTTTTTCGCTGGACATTTGGTGTGGAATGCCTCATATTTGCCGTTCCCCCGGCCTGGTTCGTATTGAAATTCAGCCAAATTGGTCCAATAGTTCAACATTTCTTAGCAAAGCTGTGAATTTCAGATTGGTTTCATTTTAAATTCACGTGTTGAAAAAACCGAGCTTTAAAAAAACAAGCTTTAAAAACATTGGTAAGCCACAAAATTATTTTATAAAGTACTCAGAAATATTTTTACACTAAAAAAAATTACAATTGAAAAAATTTTACACTCAAAAAAATTAGTAATTTTTATTTTTTTTTACAAAAATGACAAAAAAAGTTTTTTACTCAAAACAAAATATTTCTAATCAAAATTGTTAATTTTTTCACATTAAAAAATTTACTATTTAAAAAGGGCATTGTGGAGGGCATTCATAGATTCGGCTAAGTCGAATTAAACTTTTCTACTTGTTTTCATTTCTTTTATTTCATATTTTTATGAAAAATAAGAAAAAAAAAAATTTAACTAGAACCTGGGAGATATTTTACTATATTTTAGTTCATACACATGTGAGGACTAGATTGGGTCCAGACACCATTGGCTCGAAACATCGTTGGATTAAATAATGGTCGCCATAAGTTTTGATCCAAAACTTTTGTCCGTTTCGCTTTACCTTGCTTAGTTTTTGAGATTCGGAATTTAGGGGACTGATAGGATCTCGATAATCGTATTAGCTGGATAAGGCGCTATGAAAAAACCCCCAATGAAATTACCCCCAAATAGGAAAATGAAGAAACCCCCAATGAAATTATCCCCAAATAAAATGAAGTAAGCCCCAAAGAAAAATAATAAATTACACCCAAAATAAATGCAATTACCCCCAAATAAAAATGCAATAAACACCAAATTTTGGGGTTTATTTCATAATGCAATATTTCCCAAATAAACATATGAAAACCCCCCATTGAAATTATCCCCAAAAAAAATTAAATTAAGCCCAAAAAAATTTAAATCACTTTATGGCGTACGGACATAGCGCCCAAGAACTCACCAATATTGTTTTTTTTTTAACATTTTTAATATTTTAAAGTTTTTATGCGTAGCCGACCTTCGGCTGGGCTTAGGGATTACTAACTCCATGCAATAAACCCACCCTCTCCGCAAAGTAAAGTTTTATAGGGTAGCAGGCCTTTACGCTATCAAATTTGTTATGCCTTAAAAAGGCTTGATAACCAAATAGCTTTGGTTTGCAGAGAGGGTGGGCTTAATGCATGGAGTATGTAATCCCAAAGCCCGGCCGAAGGCCGTCTACGCAGAAAATCTTTATTACAAAAAAACAAATCATAGAAGTCGTAATTTCGACATTTCGCAATATTTTGGATTTTTTGACAACTTTGTTTTGGGAGAAATAACATTTTTAGACCAATCATTTTGGGCATTTACATTTACATTTTTTGGGCATACACTTTGTCATTCCGTTTGTAACGCATCGAATTATCGGTCGGGGACCCCATAAAGTATATATATTATTGATCTATGATCGATTCTAAGACTTTTCTAAAATGTCCGTATGTCCGTCCGTCCGTCCGTCCGTCCGTCCGTCCGTCCGTCCGTCCGTCTGTATAAGACACGATGCAGTCCAAAATAAAAGAGATAGACTCGTCAAGTTTGGCAGGAATATGTGTTTTGGTCCTAGGCAGTTTAAGTTCGTAAATGGGCAAAATCGGACCGGGGGGAAAAAAGTTCCCCCTTGAAGAACTTAACTAACCTCTGAAAAACGCCATATTTTCAGAGGTTTTTTGTATTTTTGTTAAGCAAATGAAAAAATTTGATGTCAGAAAAAGTTCAAGGTCCTGCACTTGGACCCAGGAAATAAACAAAATACTTTTTTTTGCCCGCCCCCTTTTGTGGGCGTGGATATTAAAAATGTTTTTAACTAATGATAAAATTGTATTACTTAAGCTCCAAAAGCATAATAAATGAATTTTTAAACATTTACCGCATGGGTTTATGTGTCCCCCTACGACCCTTCTGACCCCCCCCTCAAAAAAAAAACGCCCCTGCAATTTTTTTTTTTAAATTTTTTTTTTTTATATGTTGGAGGGTATTAAAGATTCGGCACAGCCGATATTAACACTCTCACTTGTTTTATTTCTTTTTTCATTTGGGGCTTGACAAATGACAAATGAACAAAACCACAAAATCAATAATGAAACAACCCCCAAAATAAATGAAAAAATCCCCAAATAAAATTTTAGCATTTTTTTGGTGTTTTTTTTTTATTTTTCTGTTTGGGGGATATTTCATTGGGGATTTTTTCATAGCGCCGCTGGATTACTCAAAAAATGCAACTCGGGCTAAAAAAAAATGCCGCAGGACTGCATTTGCTCCAACCATTCTAACTGTCCCAAGAGTGCCCCTAGTAGAGTTAAATGTATGACCGATCCTCAATAGTTTTTGAACCTCAACTTTTTTTGTAGAACTTATCTACCCTCAATCTTTAACCGTTAAAGAGGTCCCCATACAATTTCAAAAAAAAAAATTGTAAATAAAAAATAAAAATAAAAACTGAAAAATTTAACGGAATCACTTTAAGGGTTACATAATCCGAAAATTTTTCATAGAAAAAAATCTGAAAATTTTTATACGGAAAATTCGAAAATTTTTGAAGGAAAAATTTTTTAATCTTAATCTGAAAATTTTCTGCGAAGAAATATTTGTCAATCTTATTAGGAATTTTGGTATAAAAAATGACTTACAATATGTTTTTTTTGTATAAAAGACAGGATCTGAATTTTGTTTTTTTTCTGTAGAAAAAGGTACAGAACAACTCTAACATTTTTAACATCTTCAAACATTTTTTTTCGAATTTTTGTAGAAAAATTTTTGAATTTTTCTATGGGAAAAATGTCTCAAATTTTGACCCTTATTTATAGGAGGAAGGTCACAGAATCTGAGGTTTTTCGATAAGAAAAATGTATAAGAATCTGAGACTTTTTCTTTAGATAAACGGTCACAGAATCATCGAATTTAAGTCTTTTTTTTTTAAAAAAAAGATCTCAAAGTATGAGATTTTTTATTGTTAAAAACAAAAGTCTCAGAAGTTGAAACCTATTCAATTGGAAGAAGGTCGCAGAATCTGAGACTTTTTCTATGGGAAATCTAAGAATGTAAGATTTTTTCTAAAGAAATAAGGCCTCAGAATCTCAGAATTTTTATATAGAAAAAACGTCTCAGAATCTGGTACTTTTTCTTTAGGAAAGGGTCTCAGAATCTCAGAATTTTTTTATACACTCAAAATAATAACTCTGTAAAATACTCTGTAAAATGACTGTTATCTCAATTCAACAGATATTTGACAGAGTTTTCTGTCAAAATACAGATTTAAAGAAAATACTTTGAATTTTGTTGTGACAAAAAAACAAAGTTTCCTCTGTTATATTACTTTTTACTTCGTAATCTTAATTTTACAGATAATTAACAGTTTTCTGCTAAAATACAGATCTAAGCAAAATACTTCGTATTTTTTTATAACCAAAAAAGTTTTTTGTTTTTAGTAGTTTTTGTTACCAAACATCAAAATTTTATCTGTAATTTTTTTTTTTTTTTTGACAAAAAGTTAAAAAAGTAGCAAAAAAAAGTTAAAAAATTTTTTTTTTAGAAATCTTATAAAAATTTTACAAAATAACATGCATTTAACTAAACTCTGTAAATTTACAGAGTTTTTTCTGTAAATTTTTTTTTGCATCAAATGCATTTTACAAATATATGTAAATTTACATAGATTTCTTTGCTAAATGGTGGTTTACTTAACCAATATTTTACTAGAAATTCTGTAAATTAACAGTTTTTTTTGTCCAAATCATTTTACAGAGTTTTATAGTAAAATTACAGAGTTTTCTCTGTAAAAAAGCTTTCATATTTAATCAATATTTTACTTTAAACTCTGTAAATTAACAGTTTTTTTTCTGTCAAAATCATTTTACAGAGTTTTTTAGTAAAATTACCAAGAAATGTTGTTAGTTGTTAGATCTCACAATCTGAGACTTTTTATAAAGGAAAAATTTCTCAGAATCTAAGACTTTTTTTATAGGAAAAAGGTCTCTCTGAGAATCTGTCACTTTTTCTTTAGGGGAAAAAGTGCCAGAATTCTAGACTTCTTCTACATAAGAAGGTCTGAGAATTTGAGACTTTCTGTTTAGGAATAAGGTCTGAGAGTCCAAGACTTTTTCTATAGGAAAAATGTCTAAGAATCTGAGATTTTTTCTATAGGATAAAGGTCTAAGAATCTAAGACTTTTTCTACAAAAAAAAAGAAGGTCAAAGAAGGTCTAAGAATGTAAGACTTTTTCAAAAAGGTCTAAGAATCTGAGACTTTTTCTTTGGGAAAAAGGTATTTTCTATAGAGCAAAGGTCTAAGAATCTGAGACCTTTTCTATAGAAAAAAGTCTCAGAATCTAAAATTTGTTCAGTACTAAGCAAATCTAATAATTTGAGAACTTTTCTATAGGAAAAATATCTAAAAAATGCTTAAAAATATGAGACTTTTTCTATAGTAAAAGGTCTCAGAATCTGAGAAATTTTCTGTGGAAAAAAGTTCTTAGAATCTTAAAATTTTTCTATACGAAAAAAGTCTCAGATTATCAGACATTTTTTGTAAAGAACAAGTCTTAGATTCTGAAACATTTTCTGTATAAAAAATCCTTTCTTCGCGAAAAATAACTCAACATCTGTTATTTTCTATGTAGAAACAATTTCTTTTGTTGAAAAATTCTCAGATTTAGACTTTTCTATACATCAAATGTGTTATAATCTGAGACTTCTTCTATGTTTACGAAAATGTACAACTTTCTTTTAAAACAATTAAAAAAAATTATCTCAAATGATTATTTTTATGAAAAACAAACCTTCTTCGGCAGGTTTTTTTTGCGAAAAAAATGCATCCCTGTTTTTGCTCGTCCGACAAAGGTGAAATTACGATTTTTTTTATTGGAAGTAAAAAAATTTCCCCACTGTTTGTTGCACAGTGTGATTTAAGGGAACGACAAATTCGATTGATTTCATTCCAATTAAAAATTTGAATTATATAAATAATTAGTTCTTTTGAAGCTTTGCTTGGACCAAATGGGACCGCCTAGAAAGTTTACACACATTGTTAAATATTTGTGATTTAAACCCTCAGTTTTTGCTGGGTTATTCCTATAATATTTTTTTATTGTCTAACAAAAAGAGTTGATTATTGTGCAATTACCAAAGCAAGTGGCATTTAAAATAATAAGACCACAACAGATGATGTTTCAGATGTGATTTGATTTTTTTTTTGTATAAAGTTGTATTTTACGTGTTTTTATACCCTCCACTCTAGTGATAGAGGGTATATATAAGTTTGTCATTCCGTTTGTAACACCTCGAAATATTGGTCTAGGACCCCATAAAGTATATATATTCATGATCCTCGATCGATTTTAAGACGATCTAGCGATGTCCGTCCGTCCGTCCGTCCGTCCGTCCGTCCGTCCGTCCGTCCGTCTGTCCGTCTGTCTGTCTGTCTGTTGAAAACACGCTAACTTTTGAAAGACTTTACGGAGGCTCCTGAAGTTTGGCATATATGTTGGACATTTACCTGGTCAGGTTGGTATTGCAATCCAGCGAAATCGGTCCAGTGGTTCAAAAGTTATAAGCAAGTGAGTGAATTTCGGCAAGGGATTTTCTGGAATTTACGAGATAAAACACACTGTAACTTTCGAACGGCAATCCTGAGGGTGCTGAAGTGTGGCATATATATTTACCGTTCCTCTGATCCGGTTCGTTTTAAATTTAAGCCAAATCGGTCTGGCGGTTCAAAAGTTATTAGCAAAACCGTAAATTTCAGATTAGTTCACCTTAAATTCACGTGTTGAAAACCCGTTAAACATGTTTTAAAAACATTTGTAAGTCAGAAAAATATTTTAAAAGGTATTTTTGTCACACAAAAATATTTTTACACTAAACCAAAAAAAAAATACACTTAAAAAAAAAGTTTACACTCAAAAAAAATTTTACACTCAAAAAAAAAATTGGTAAATTATTTTTTTTTTTTTTTTCAAAAATTAACAAAAAAAGTTTTTTTACACTAAAACAAAAAAAAAAATACACTCAAAAAAAATTTTACACTCAAAAAAAATAAATAGTATTTTTTTTTTTTTTCAAAAATTAATAAAAAAAAGTTTTTTTACAGAAAATAAAATATTTCTAACCAAAAAAAAGTTTACACTTAAAAAAAAATTTTACACTAAAAAAAAAAATTGGTAAATTATTTTTTGTTATTTTTCAAAAATTAACAAAAAAAGTTTTTTTACACTAAAACAAAAAAAAAATACACTCAAAAAAAAAAATTTGTAATTTTTTATACCCTCCACTCTAGTGATAGAGGGTATATATAAGTTTGTCATTCCGTTTGTAACTCCTCGAAATATTGGTCTAGGACCCCATAAAGTATATATATTCATGATCCTCGATCGATTTTAAGACGATCTAGCGATGTCCGTCCGTCCGTCCGTCCGTCCGTCTGTCCGTCTGTCTGTCTGTCTGTCTGTCTGTTGAAAACACGCTAACTTTTGAAAGACTTTACGGAGGCTCCTGAAGTTTGGCATATATGTTGGGCATTTACCTGGTCAGGTTGGTATTGCAATCCAGCGAAATCGGTCCAGTGGTTCAAAAGTTATAAGCAAATGAGTGAATTTCGGCAAGGGTTTTTCGTGAATTTATGAGATAAAAAGCACTATAACTTTCGAAAAGCAATTCTGAGGATGCTGAAACTTGGCATATATATTTTTCGTTCCTCCAGCCTAGTTCGTGTTGCATTTCACCCAAATCGGTCCAGTGGTTCAAAAGCTATTAGCAAAACCGTGAATTTTAGATTAGATTCACCTTAAATTCACGTGTTGAAAACCCGTTAAACCTGTTTTAAAAACACTGGTAAGTCACAAAAATATTTTACAACGTATTTTTGTCACTCAAAAATATTTTTATACCAAAACAAAAAAAAATACACTCGAAAAAAATTTTACACCCAAAAACAAATTTTACATTCAAAAAAAAAAAAAAAAAAGTAAATTATTTTTTTTTTTTTTTCAAAAAACAAAAAAAAAAAATTTACACAAAATAAAATATTTCTAATCAAAAATGTTATATTTTTCACTTAAAATGGGCATCGTGGAGGGTATTCATAGATTCGGCCAAGTCGAATTTAACTTTTCTACTTGTTATTACTGCTATTACTGTTCAACTGATGGAAGTTCTTAAATTTCTATGTCGAGGTAAGAGTAAAAATATGCTCATACCAAGGTAAGTACTTATTAAGATGAGAAATAAAAGTGAAAATTATATAGTATTTTCTAAGCATAACGAATAACTTACAATAGGTTTAGAAGGCGCCTCACTTTTTAAGAGTGAGGAATTATTTTAAAATGTTTTTATAGTTTCATTTTTGTTTTCTTTAACAAACTGTAACTTAAAGCACTTTCTATTTTTTAAAACAAAACAAAAAACTAAGGAAAAGTTTAAAAGTGTAATTGAAGAATTACAAGACAAATACTTGAAACTATGACAAGTAGCACACAACTTCATAATAAACATACAGTCGAAAAGAAATACATATGCTATATTTTACCGAATCTTTAAGAATCTTCCTTTAAACTCGGTTTATTAGAGTGTCCCCTATTTTGGAAATGTTGAGACGGTACCCGCTAATTTTTTTCTTTTTGACTTGCATTTATCTCATAAGTCATTTTATGTCCCTAAGACCACGCCTTCCCTAAGCGACTGGAAGAGCGGGTCCTTAAAAAACATTTTTCCATACAAACCAAACAATTTTTTTTTGTTAATTAAATTGTTTACAAATTAAAAAAAAATTACGATCCAGGACTTTTTAGATTTATTTTCCATGCAAAATCTTACGCTGAATCCAAATATCCACTACAAAGTTTTAAAAGTAGAACAGTTTTAGAGATATTGTATACTTAAAAAATGTTCATCATTTTAAAAAATTGGTTTTACTTAAATTAAAATATCTCCAACTGAAATTATTGGATTTCATTGTTTTTGGTCCTTAATTAAAGGTAATTTAATGATCTATCAACCCTACATACAAGATTTTTTAATCTGATTATCGCCTTAGAAGCTAATAATCGATATATCGACAAATTTGCTTCAATTTTATCGAAGAAGAAAGAAGAACAAATTTTAAAATGCATATCTCACTTTACAGATCAAGTATAATCTATTACAAAGAAAATTAGAGGTATTTTAAAAAATCCGTTGAAAAATGTGAATTTTGAATGCATTTGAGTAAAAATGCAGAATTCAGTTTTTATACAAATACAATTATATTTGTGTGTTTTAACCAGAGATGGGCGCGCTAGTGATTTTTGACTCACAATCACTCACGCTCACGGCATATTTTTTCTACTCACACTTACTCATAGTCGCGTGAGTAAATTTAATACAACTCACGTGCACTCACGCAAGCTTCACTCACGTTGACTGAGATTTTATAGCGAAAAAACTTTGAATAAAACTTAAAAATGAGGTGAAGTTAGAAACTATAGAACACTTTATCTTCCATTTCCCGGAACTTTCTGGTCAAAGACTTGTTTCACTTGGACTTAGGGAGATCGATCTTTTTGATGTGTAGGATGTCAAAAAATGCCTCAGAATTAAAGACTTTAAGGGAGGGAGTCTGTGGAAATGTCTTAGATTCTAAGATGTTTCAGAATCTGAGACTTTTTCTGTACACCCAGAAAAGTTTTACAGTAACTTTTTTACGGTTATTCAAAAAGTTTTTAGTTAAAGTTGATTTAAACGTTTTATCGTTTGTTTTTCAAAGAAAATAAAATATTCGTGTCTGTCATGACTTTCACATCCACGTGAAAGTGAAACACTTCCGAATATTTTGGTGTCCTGGGTTTCACTTCCGATTTTTTTTTTTCGTTTTACTTTCGTGTGCAAAAAGCTAACTGAAAGTAATTAGAATGGACTTTTTCCCCTATAAATATTAACTTAAAAATAAAAAACCCATGTTTAATTTATAATTTGATATATATTCTTTTTATTTACATTAAAAAATCAACATTTTGTTAAGGCTAAATATATGTAAAAATTATTTTAAAAACAATCCATAATTTATCGAAATTTTGTTCGGAAGTTGTGCAAAAACAACAACAAAAGTATACAAATTAAAAAAATCACATATTTCAATAACTACACGTTTTCCCGGCTGGGAAATACTTTCAAAAGAAAGAGCACAAAATTTTTCATTTTTTAATGCACAACTCTTTTAGTTTAACTTACTTTAAATACTTAAAAATTATAAAAATAAATTAATTATAAAATTTTACAAAATTCAACATGGCGTTGTTTATCTTCGAAAAATTTTCGATAAATGGTGATGCCAATCCATGGTGTTGCCAGTTATTATTACTATTGAAAAGTACTACATTTTACAACTGGGGTTTATTACCATATGTTCATAGAATTATCAAGATGCGAAACATTGTTGAGTTTAAGGTACATAAGAGTAATTTATTCAACTCATATTCGTGAATATATATTATTTAATGAGAAATTCAATGATAAATTGGTGTTAAATATATATTTTTGTTTAAAAATTGTGCAAAACTTTTTTATTTATTTATTTTATTTATTTTTAAACAAAAGCCCGTGTTTCGCATCTAGCATATCTTAGTAAAATTTTTCGAACATATAATTAAGAAATATGTGATTTGGAAACACCAAATCTTTTTTTATGTGATTCGAAAATTTTCGCTCTAATTGAAAACGTTCTGAAGTCATGACAGACACGATTGAATGAGTTTTACAGTTGTTAAAACAATAAACTACAAAAGTTACGGAAAAATATTTTTATCAGTTAAATTATTTGTGACTGATTATACCGTATAATTATACAGAAGAACGGTTTTTGTAGTTTGTTATTCAAAAAATTTAATTTTTACTCCACAAAATGAAAAATTGTAAACAGTTAAAATAACTGAAATATCGTTTGTTTTTACGGAATGTCTAGTCATTTATTAACGTTTAAAAATAACTGAAAAAGTCTGTTGTTTCAAATGTAATATAAGTAGTCCGTTTTTTAAAAGGAAAAACGATTGTTTTAAACGTTTTTTCAGTTGAATTTACTTACAAAATATTTTTAGTGTAGAAAAACACTTGGACTCTAAGACTTTTTCTGTAGGAAAAATGTCTTAAAAGCAAGACCTTTTCTATAGAGAAAATGTCTCAGAATCTACGACTGTGTTTTAACAAAAATGTTTTAAATTCAACGATTTTCAATAGGAAATAATCAGGTGCTCCCAGTTGGCAACGTCCTCGAGCCATCCTCAGTGATGGAGCGACGACATGTCAGAGTCACTGCTGACATCCACAAGACATCTTTATGTACTGGGTTGAGGACAGTTTCATACAAATTTTCAAAATGTCCTCACTCAAAGTCTGCGTTGGTCAGGGCTGACCTTCTGCGGACATGTCACCTAAGACTTCTTTGGGGAAATGCCTGACGTAGGTCATGCGAAAATACAAAAAATGTTCGTATTTCCTTTAGTTTTTACTTTTATCTATTTTCCTTTAACAATTATCTTTCTCATATTTAGAAAAACCTTTTCGCCTTTTTTAGTCCCAACTGGATTTTAACCTGGAACCTCCAGTTTATTAGTCCCACACCTAACTACCTGTTCCAAACTTTATTTTGAAAATTGTTTGTCTATTTATTACTTTTATTCTACTTGTTAGATTTTGATTTGATTTTAAATAAATCGAAAATATTGCCATATTTTTCATGGAAAATGAAGAGTTGCACAGATTTAAAATTATATTTTAATATACTGCTGTTCTGAAGAAATTTCCTTTTAGACGTCTTAGAGGAACTGTCCACACTCTTAAAGCAAACATTCAGTGCTGACAATGTTAGGACATGTCATCAAGGATTACCTATGATTTGTCAGAACCTGAAGACATTTCCTCAAGGAATCACTGTGGAAATTTCCTCAGTGACACATTTTCCAACTGGGTCTCTATAGAATGATTTTTTAAAACCTGAAAATTTTGGAGTAGAAAGAATGTTTTTCAGCAGAAAAAAATAGAATAGAAAAAAAATCAGAACCTAAAAAGTTTTCTATGGTGAAGCAGTAACTAATGCTGGATAACTCAATGTTCCGTCATAAAATAACTCTTTGTCAAATTTAACTTTTCATACAAATTTTGAATTAAGGTTCTGTTAAATCGACAATTACTTTCTAAATGTAGAAGCTTTTTTGGTGGGAAAAATGCTTATGTATATGAGAACTTTCCATATGAACGTGTGTTAGAATCTGGAAATTTTTCTATAGCAAGAGCTTCATAAATGCTTCAAAACCTCCGAATTTTATAATCATGACGTGGCCATAGTGGCAGAGAGAGAGATCACCCGCCAACATTCAATATGGAACTTTCATTAATAGTCACCAAATCTGTCTGTTTAATGAAAGTAAATTTAATAAAATGTTTAATTTTAAAACATTCGTAGATCAAATAAATTGTTGCAATATACTTTTCTATCAACCTTCCAAACTTTAAATTACCTTTAACGAAACTCATTTTGTAAAATAATTTTCTGCGATAGTTTAAATTCCCTTACTAAAAGTATTAAGTTCTTTATTAATTCCTTTTGTAACAGTTTGTTTTATTAAGTGAACGCATCATGTTAAAAAACTCACCCACAATGGACATACGATATGCGAATATGCTTGGAATCATCATCACTTTCACAAAAGAAAAAGTAACAAAAAATGAATGCACCAGTTCTTATGACCAATTTACATACATTTGGGTATTTGTGTAAAGCACAAAATAAAACAAGTATGAAAATTATTGTCGATCAAGACCGACCATAATGTACCTTATACACCAGTGTTTTCCGGAAAATGGGTTCCAAGTCCAAACAAGGAGCGTTTGAGCCTTTCGTTAGATCTTTAATTAGTAAAGAAAATACACACAAATCAAATTTGAGTGGAATTGGCTTATTTTTGTTGTCAATTTAGCTGAATGTCAGGCGAAATTTTTGGAAAATTTTCCAATTATATTCCGATTTGATTGCGTTATCAAAGTAAACTTGCGACACATTTAACATTTTCATAAATTTAGAGAGATTTATGTGAATATCGGGAAAGTGGTTTGTCAAAATCGGACCAGGGAAAAAGTTTCCCCTTGTAGAAATTAGATTGGATCAGTTTTAATCGGATGAAATTTTATACATTCGATTAAAACTTATATAATTAGATAAACCCAGTTTTCGCACGAAATTGTGATCCATTTTTCGGATCAATACTGATCTTTTAAATCTCCGATCAGCACTGATCTTTCAAATCTCGAATCAGTTGTGATATATTAGAATATATGTATATAAACATTTTTACTCGGGTTATAAGAAAATCCTTTAAAATATCCTGCCAAGTATATGCTGTCGCATTAGCTGATGTAGTGTACAATAGTATAAAGTTCTTAATTCATTTAAAATTTTCATACATACTAGAGTACTTTTTGTTTACACAAGTACGGGTACATTTATTTCCTTTTAGTCTACAATGTGCCAGCATTTTTGAATTTTAGCCGTAAATAGAATTTTAACATAAGGGTTTTAGGGGGTTTAGGGGATCGCAGATCAAAAATTCAAATTCAAAATGACGGATCCAATATGGCGGACTTATTTTGTCATTTATTAATTTTTTGGGTTAAGATTTATTTTTTATTGGATTATTGTAAGTTAGAACTCCGTTTTCAAAAATTCAAAATGGCGGATTCAAAATGGAGCCAATCGTTTTCTTAAAGAGTTATATATATTGTTTAGTTGAAAATCTTAATTAATCGCTAAAAAAAGAATTTAAAAACGAAAATTTTTAATTCAAAATGGGGAATCAATTATGGCGGATTAATTTGTTTATTTCTTATTTTATTTGATTAAAAATTATTCTAGTAAGGGTTAAGGGGTCGCTGATTTCATACCAGAACTCCTATTTTAGTAATTCAAAATGGTGTATCCAGAGTTGTGGCAATCGTTTTTCTATTGAATTATTTTATGTGATTTGGCTAAAAGTCTCCACTACATGTTATTGAGGGTTGCTGATCAAGAATTTAAAAATGAAAACTGCCAAATCCAATGTGTCGGACATTTGATTTAATTTATTATGAAAACACTGGCCCACTGTGCAGTCATTAAATATTCATGTTTTGTATGAAAAATAGTTGTGGTTTAAATAAGGAATTCATTTGTAGTATATTTCATAGTTCTGTTTTTTGGTGCATATTTTGTTAATAAAATTTCATTTCAGGGTTTCATTTTTTTTTTGGTTCTGTTTTTATGAACTCACTGGATACGATTTTTATTCTGATTGTTGTGCAAGTATGAATATATTTTTTTTTAAAGAAATGTAGTTTCATTCTTTTTTAGTTATTTTCATTAATATTCATACAGGCGGAATAAGTTTTTTCTTTGTTATGTTGTGAAAATTTTAAATGGTTTTAATTTTTTTTATATACTACAACTATTTAAGTCTGCAATAATACAAGCGTAATGATCCAAGCGAAATTTTATTTTATTAAAAAAATTTGGAATAATAGCTAATTTACAAAATTTTATTTATTCATTTAAGTTTACAGTTTTTCCCAAAAATAAGGAAAACAAACTAACTAATTTTTATGCCAATTTTAACTAGAAATTGGGAAAAATTTTACTATTTATTTATTGGATCTAGACCCCATTGGGTTTGGGCCCCTTGGGTCCAGACCCTGTTGACCCCATAAATGTTGATCCAAATATTTTATCGGTTTCGCTCTACCTTTCTTAGTTTTTAAGATACTGGAATTAGGGTCCTGATAGGGTCTTAAGAATCTTAAAAACTGGATAACTCAAAAACTATTTCACGGAGGGCTTTTTGGTATTTTTCGGAATTGTGTTACAAGTCAATAGCTACAAAAATGCTGTTGGGCTTTTTCTCGTGTCGGCAGTATTTACCGAGATATGCATATATAAAATATCCGGAATGTCAAATTTTAGATCCAGAATTCAGGGTATTGCGGTCCCGACTTTTTTTTCGTCCCCTTCGCTCTATCCCGTTTAGTTTTCGAGACATCGCCATTTAAATTTGTAACTTAATTCTATTAAGTTATTAATCAAATTCTAAAAAGTACACTGCCTCAATTCTGGGAACAGAAATACGAAAAAGTTATTTTTAATAAATTTGAACTAAACTTTAACTAAATTGTGTGTTAACATATTTTAAAGAAATATATCTTCAAAATAAAGATAATGTGCTCGATTCTCGAATACGATTTCACCATTAACCTAATTTTTAAAAATATTCCTTCGAATTTTAAGACTTTTAAATTTGTTCTTGTAATTATTAAAGATATTGACTGGATCTTAATATTCGAAAGAATATCAAATTTTTAAACATTAGGTGAATGGTGAAACCGTATTCGAGAATCGAGAACAATATTATGTTTCTCAGATTTGGAAGAAATTTCTTTTGCAATAACATTTTTTTCCTGATATTAAAGAACTCCAATTTAAGAATACTATGAACTGTTTATAAGTAAATGAACTAAACTTTTTTCCCCATACTTAAAACATTCTTAATTTTTTAGTTAAATTTAACACAATTTTAGAAAAATTCATGAACTATTTTCAAAGAAATTCTTTCCTAAATTTTAGTTATCTGTTTTTTTGTCGGGGTATGGAAGTGAGACATCGAGAAACAAAATTTTATGTAATATGGGTTCAAGTTGACAAAAATTGGCGAGATAGGCATGGTCGAATATGGAAAAATTTTGCAGTTTTTGCGTGGCATTGCTTTATATTTGATGCTTCCTATATTTCAAGAATTTTGCTGGGTTAAACTTTACGAGTTACGAGTATATTTGCATATTTAAACACAAATTCTTTTATACTTTTTACTCTTGCATGATTTTTTATTATTTAACAATTACTACTTCTTCTGTTGTTAAATTTTGGAAACTCTGTACCACAAGATAGTCCTTTCGGGCAAGGATATTCCACGACATTCTTCGTCCAATTTTTAAACCATTTAACCACATTATTATACATTTATTACATTTTAGCGATGTCGATCATTTTATCTGCGGAAGGCACGATAAAGTGGAAACCAAAGAACTGGACCGCTTAAGTTTAGTACGAACATGACCTATGCACATAGGTTAGATTACAAGTGGCTGCTAACGCTGTCATCACTGATACCCTATGAAGTCCGCTGTGACACCACGATACAGAATAGTAGTTATCATCATAGGCTGCGGTTAGGTTCGTAAATAGGTAAAATCGGACCAGGGGGAAGAAGTAACTGCACTCAAAAAAAAACCTTGTAAAATTACCAAAAAATCTCGCAATTTTACGAGGCTATGCTCGTAAAATAGGAGGTAGGTAAAATTCTCGTAAAATTACGAGGATTTCCTCGTAATTTTGAATGCGCCAAAAATTGGTAAAATAACCAATTTTATTGGTAAAAATATTGTTTTAAAACCGCAAAAATTAAAAAGAAATGGTAAATATATCTAAAAAAAATGGTAAATTTACAAACAATAATAGTAAATTTACAAAAAAACAAGTGAGAGTGTTACATTCGGCTGTGCCGAATCTTTTATTCCCTCCAAAATGTAAAAAAAATAAAATCAGGGGCGTCTTTTTTTTTTTGGGGGGGGGGGGGTCGGTGGTTGACGTTAGGGGGCACATCCCCCTTGCGATTTTGAACTTCTTCTGAGATAAGAAAGTTGCACTTGCTTAGCAAAAGTACAAAAAACCCTGCAAAAAATGCGTTTTTTCTTAGGTTGGTTTAGTTCTCCAAGGGGGAACTTTTTCCCCCTTGGTCCGATTTTTCCCAACTCCGAACTTAACCAGCCTAGGAATATAAGACATATTCGTGCCAAACTTCGGAAGTCTAGCTCTTTTATTTTGGACTGTATCGTGTCTTCTACAGACGGACAGACGGACGGACGGACGGACGGACATCGCTAGAATGTCTTAGAATCGATCACTGATCAATAAAATATATACTTTATGGGGTCCTAGACCGATATTTCGATGCGTTACACACGGAATGACAAAGTGAGTATACCCCCATACTGCGGTTGGAGGGTATAAAAATAGTAAATTAAAAAAAAAATTATATTAAATTGTAAATTAAAAAAAAATTGTAAATTAAAAAAAAAAATTGTTAATTTTCAAAAAAATTGTTTAAAATTGACCAATTTTTGGTAGTGATAATTTTTAAGCCACAAAAATTATAAAAAAAAGGAAAGTGGTAAATATATTTAAAAAATGGAAAATTTTCAAAAAAATGTAGGACGTGGAAAATTTTTCAAAATTTTGTCAAAATGTCTTTTTTAATAAAAAAAAATTTGTCAGGGACTTGGAAAATTAAAAAAAAACAAGTAGAAAAGTTAAATTCGACTTGGCCGAATCTATGAATACCCTCCACAATGCCCATTTTAAGTGATAGTAAATTTTCTAACGTGAAAAAAATAACAGTTATGATTAGAAATATTTTAATTTGTGTAAAAATTTTTTTTTTAGTAATTTTTGGAAAAAAAAAAATACAAATTTTTTTTTTGAGTGTAAAATTTTTTCGAATTTTACATTAAAAAAAAAAATTACTAATTTTCTTTTTGAGTGTAAAATTTTTTTTGAGTGTAAAATTTTTTTCGAGTGTATTTTTTTTTTTTGTTTTGGTATAAAAATATTTTTGCGTGACAAAAATACGTTTTAAAATATTTTTGTGACTTACCAATGGTTTTAAAACACGTTTAACGGGTTTTTACCACGTGAATTTAAGGTGAAGCTAATCTGATATTCACGGTTTTGCCTTTATGGGGTCCCAGACCGATATTTCGATGAGTAACAATGATAATAATGAAAAATTTCAACAAAGCTATGAAATCCAAAGAAGAAAGTTCGCTAAGCATGAGAAATTCTTCATTGATGTAATAAAATAAATTTAATGAATTGCATTCATTCGTAATATGAAGTGTTTTTCAATCAGTGAATGCAATATTTTATACATTATTTGGTAATAACAGTTCTGCAGGGATGTAACTTATTATCAATTTAATCAGTCCCGTCTTTAGGTCTGACGGGGCCATTGGACACACAAGAATTTGGGGGCCCGCTGAAAAATAAAAAGTCGCATGGCAAGAAAAAAAATGTTGTTTTATATTTACTGTGGTAGTTGTACAAATTAAGTATGTATTAGGGATGCCAAGCGGGAAATCCCGAATCCCGAAATCCCGGGATGTTACATATACACTCTAAAAAAATGAGTCCAGTTTCCTACTATAAATTGGGTAGATTTCAACACATTCAAAAATTATACTACTATAAATTGGGTAAATTTCCAATAATATTAAGTAGAATTACGCAGTGTGTGTAAATTTACCCAATTTATAGTAGGAAACTGAAATCATTTTAATTAGAGTGTATATGAACATTTCCATTTAACTTTTGATTTTAAGATTTAAAAAATATTAAAATTTTTTTTGAAGGCACATCAAAATCGTTTAGTACGCGTATAAACATGCATTTAGTAAGTTCAAATCTATTCGCGTGAAGAACTTTCAGCTAACGGCGCGAAAGTTATGGCGGTTTAAAGATTTTAATTGAAAACAAAAAATCTCAAAATTATAATTATTATTAGAATTTAACAAAATCAACGTTAATTAACGTTTCATACTATCCCCAATAAAAACCGGATAAATTATGTCCATTAATGTGGGTATACAATCAGATTTTTACGTTAAAAGTTTGTTTGAAAAAGTTGCCTTCTTAATGCTTGATATGCAATTTACGCGAAATCTAATGACGATGGACCAAATTAAACGTCATATTTGGATTTAGCACCCTCAAATTAGTTAAGAAACTAAAAATTCACTATGCAAAATTGTGAATTTTTAAAAGTGATGCAATTTCTGATTAATGAAATTTTTAAAGATGCATAAAATCTACAATCTTCAAAATTCATTAATGCCGCTCAGTTTTGGGATAAAGCCTAATAAGTACCAGCAATTGCCATTTATAGAAATTAATTTCTATTAGCGGTTTGGGTGTGCCCAGGCGGTTTATCTGGAGACAAAATTGGCGCGTTTTCAGCGTACAGTTACATTAAGTCCCAATTTTTGCACACGATCCATAATAAGCATTACAAGCAATCGTCTGACGGGTATATTTTAAATCTAAATTCTTTTCGCGTGAAAATACAAGCAAAAGCTTAAAATCGTGAAATGTCAGATTTTTGCAAAATTTTTGCTAATCAAAATTTTAACACGCTATATCGATTTTATTATAAAAAATCAAAAAATATTTGGATCACGCGATGTGCTGGCCACTTTTAAGAAATATTGCGAATGTGCCTCGCAAAAAAGTGGATTTTTGACAACTTTCACGTTTTGTCTCCTTAACTTTGTCTAGCTAGTACTCCGCTCCTATTAAGGGCACATTCATGAGACCGGTTTTAAACTGTAGTGAATTACGACAGCTATCATTCTTTGTATTAGCTTTTAAAAAGTATGAAGCGGCGCAACATTCCTGATCAAAAAACTACGAAAAATTTAAAATGAAGAAATTTTAACTTCAAACCGTTACCACCAAATAACTTTTTTATTATTGATGGCACATCAAATTCATAAATACATCTTTTTTTGAACAAGTATAGGGACCATATATTTTAAATCTTCGGAGAATACGTTGGACGGCGCAAGTACAATAGGCCAAAGAGTACATAATTTTTATGAAATTTCAATCGACTTTTCCACATTTCGGAAGTTTGATTGTCGCTAACTACCGCAAATTAGGATTTTTGGCCTTAAGTGTTTGTAAGCTAATTGCATTAGAATTCCTTTATGCATTTCTATCAGTAGATAGCCATTTGAATGCGAATAAAATAAGTTTTTGCCAAAAAACCAAAATTTCAAAGAAATTAAAAGTTAAATGGAAATGTCCATATAAACATGTTTTACAAAATGCAATAATATTTATTGTGCGGGACACAAAATTTTTGTGAAGATTTTAAATGTTTCCAAATTTGTATTTAGAAAAAAAAATAAAATCCAAGAAAAATTTAAGACATATTTTGATAACATGGTGAAAATGTTCGTTACTTCTTACATCAAGTGTTTTAAAAATATTTAAAAATAATTTTTCTTCAAGTATATAATTAAACACATAAAAATTTGCTTATTCCAAATGAATTTCATAGTTTTTAGAGCTCACAAATTTATTAGAAAAACCTCCCCCAAATTTACAGGACATTACCATCTCTTTAATACCTGAAATTAAGCGGAAAATTTAAAATAAATTATTTTAATCTAAAACAAATCCCTTTCTAATACCCTGTAAACATTACAATTAATTTGAATTTAAAATTTAAAAAATTAATTTAAGATTTTACATTTTTTAAATTCCTGGCATTCGGTAGAATATCAAAAATAACCACAAATCACCCCTCAACAAAATGGAAAATTAATTTGTAAATTCGTTATAAATAGCACTTCAAAATCGAAAATGAAAACAGCAACAACGACATTAAGAAAACAAAAATCAAACAAACATCTTAAAAATGTCTTTTGGATAAATTTATTTATAAATCGTTAAATCGTTTTTATAACAAAGAAAATTATACAATATACACTTAAAAATACATAGATATACACCAACCCAATATTCGTACCAGACAACCCTCGCAGAATAAAAGCAAAAAAAAAAATGGATTTCTTAAAATAAATAAAAGTCTCATTCATGTACTTTAGAGTGGAATGAAAAGAAAAAATAAATTGCAATGTTTTGAAACAAATCTTAGGATCGCTATTCTAAGGTATTTTTCCTTAAAGTTGGTGATTTCATGGATTGGGGATTTTTTGCGAATCCCAAAAAATATTTCTGGAATTTATATATGTTTGCCATATTGGGGATAATATACCAAAGGATGATTTTGCCTTGTTGATTCTACTCTACACATCTTATAAGTCGGAACCTCCAGGTTGTATAGTGGTGATGATGAGTCAAATACACTCACAATCAGTGTCTTTGTTTTTCCGGTATTTATTCTATAGCGCAGCTTGTCTTCTAACAAGGGAAGAGTATCAACCCTTATACACCCATTTGTCTGAAACTTAAAAATTTTACGATTGAGGTGTTACAAAACTTTCGTTGCCCCTTATGAAACAATGTGGACCTTCGGAAAAATTTCGATAAATCCCGACCTAACAGAAATGTTGGCCGTGCTTAGGGATTACAAACTCCATAAATTATATTTTTATTTTGAAAAGGGGTTACCTTACGGGCTAATAATGGTCAGCTATTTGTTTCCAAATGTAAATAAAAATCACTTCATTTATTAATTTTTATTAAAATTAATTTAGCTTCGCTCCACTGTGGCCGAAATCACTGATCTAGCGGCGTTTAAGTCAACATTAAAAAAATAAAACTGATAAATGTTTTGCACTGCATCGATAACCTATACTTTACAGAGAAAATTAACGTTTTCACTTTTGTTTTTCTATTAATATTCGCACAGCTGTAAGCTATCAAACATACATTTTCTGCAGCAAGTGTATTAAAGGAATTTGGGGCCTAATTACTCAGTGAGTTTTTCTTGACACTTTTAAGTCAATTGTTTATACATTTTGAGCCAAAAAGTTTTAATTGAAAGTAAAAGGTATGTTTTAACTAAAAAATAAATGTTTGTGGCCTTTGTGTATCTAGTTTATTATTAGTTCATTATAGAAGTTTACATTTGTGGTATAAACTTTAGTTTCATGGACTGCAACTTTTGAAATTCGATCGTATTCGGTCCAATTCCTGTTTTGTTTATTATTTTTGGTTATTTTTGTTGTGACGTTTCAGCATGGCATGCTAGTTCGCGCAAGTTGTTCGGTTTTTAGGGTCCATCTGCCTGTCCAAATAAACAGTATAAACGCGATACAGACCACAATTTTCAGTCGATTTTGCTGAAATTTTAAATTTAAGTTTCTTTTATCGCAAGAACAAAACCTATTAAATTTTGACAAAATCAATCCATGTTAACCCATTGCCCCCATGTAAATGTCCACTTCAAGTTTTACTTAAATACCCCTAACAATAGTATTCAAGATATCCTCTTGAAATTCGACCGATAAATGTTTTTTATATTCATAAACAATCGCTTTAAATTTTAACGGAATTGGACCATTTTAATTTCTAGGCCTCATACAAACCACCCTCCCAATATTCACATAAATTTCCCAAAATACATAAAAATAAATAAATATTGTTTAAAAATTAATTCTTTATAAATTTTATAATCGCAAATAAGCATTAGTCTTTATTATTTTACATTTCCGAATTAAGCGCCGCTAGATTGGCCATTTCGGCCACTGTGCTCTCTCTGCAGAAATCGGGGACTATGAAAAAAATTTCTTTGGACTTACTCCCCATAATGTGAATGGGGGTTATGACCGAAAAAAGTTCGGTCGTAATCCCAACATGGAACGGACATAATCACCATTGGGATTGTGACCGTTTTGGAAGCGGTCATAGTCCCCACAACTATTATGGGGATTATGACCGTGATGAATTGTGTCTAATCCCCAGTTCCATTATTGGGGTAATGTCCGTGGTGATTATGTCCTGTCACCGTAATTTCATACAAAATTCTAACTAAACGGGAATTTTTTTATGTGTGATACCTTTCCTTTTGGTTTTCGAGGTATGGAAACATTTGTGTTATATATCGGCATCAAGTTTTGCTGACACGCCAGATTTTCCAGCCTTCTCTAACGTACAATAAACATTATGTATTTTTTTTTTTTGATTTTCATCTTTATTTTTATTTAGTTTGGAATTAATTTAAAGTAGGGGGAAATTAAAATGATTACGATATTTGACGAAATCATTCAAAATCACAGCACATCAGAAACGAAAAAAAAACAAACAAACAAACAAAACAACCAGCAGACAGAAATTGTAACGAGACCATTCAAAATAATGGCACTCAAATGGTGGAAAACAATTAAAACGCGAAAAACAGACGAAACAATAAAAAAACAATAAAATTTTTTTGAAAGTGGAACAAATAGAAGGAGGGGAGACCTTGTGGCTTGGTATAATTTGCCGTGATGGCAACAAGATTTTCTTCATTCATTACATTTTTTTGACGTAACATTATATTGTTTTGAAGCAACTAGAAATCAAGCAAAGTGTGTATACACGGTGAGCCTCAGCGATGTTCAGGTTGAACTTTAGTGTCGACGAAAAGTGTAAATGCAGTTCGATTTCTACATGATTAGTTTTCACAAAACTGTTTTTAGCGAAATCGTAGCTGATCGCATTCTCGAGATATCGCGAAATTAGTGATTTTATATTTTAAAAAATTTTGATATTTAAGTTTTTTAAATATTTTCAAAAACTGAGTATACAGTTTTCATTGTACTTATTTTAAGGTCACAAAACAGTAAACATCGAAATCCTATCTTCTTTAGTTCGCGAGAAATCGCGAAATAACTTTTTTGTCAATTTTGTTTTTCAACTTTTTCTAGGTTTTTTTCAAATGCTGTGGAAAGCTGATATGCACTTTAATGTGTACGTGATCGAAGCTCATAAGGGTGTTGACATCAAAGTTGTAGGTGTACAATGTTGCAAGATTTCGCGGAATTATTTATATATTTTTTATTTTTTTTTTATTTTTCAATTTTGCATGTTCATTTGAAATGGTGTAAAAACGTGGTATGCATTTTTTTTGTACATGATAAAAATACATTAAACTGCTAACACAAAAGTCCTATGTGGTCAACTCTTTAAGGAATCGCAAAGTTAATAAATGGTTATGAATTATTTGAATAAAAAGAGAGTGCATAATAATATTACAATACAAAATAAATGAAAAAAAAAATTGAAAAATTTTTCGCGATTTTTCGCGAAAATTAGCGTCAATATATAGATTTCAGCAGTTTTACCACCTTCAGTTACGGGCAATTTAAACTGCATACCATATACTTGTCGTTACTTAAATTTTTTTTTTTTTGATACCAAAGAAAAAAAAGTAATTTATTATAAAAGCTCGTACAGTAATTTTGCGATTTCTCGGGAAATTGATCGTCTATAATTTTTATGCTTGCAGTTTTGTGACCTCTAATAACCTCGAATTCAAACTGCATACCACATTTTTGTCGTTAATTGAAGTATATGTTTTTACCGACCACAAATAACACAAATTAATGAATAAATAGTACATAAGCGAGTTTTTTTGCGATATCACGAAGAATTAAGCAGCTAGAATTTAAATGTTAACAGCCTAATGACCTTTGATCAATAGCAAGTCAAACTGCATTTCGTGTTTTTCAACAATGTTAAAGAAACTTCTTTTATTAATCAAAACAAGAGATACCCCCAAAAAGCTGTTTTTCGCTATTTCTCGCGAAAGTGAGCAGCTATAATTTTTTTGGGGACAGTTTTAATTTCTTCCAGCATGTTCAAATCAAACTGCTTACCACTTTTTTTTATCATTTCTAAAGAACCGGGTTTAAAATATAATAAAAAAAAAAAAATATATATATATATTTACGCGATATCTCGCGAAATTTAGCACCTACAATTTTGATGTCAACAGCTGTGTGACCTTTGATCAACCACAAGTAAAACTGCATACCATGTTTTTATGAAATTTTAAAAAATCATATATGAAGATAAAAACAAAAATAAAAACAGCAAAAAAGTAATTTCGCGATTTCTCGCGAAATTGAGAAGATATGATTTCGCTGTTAACTGTGTTGTGACATGTAAATAAATACAATTAAAACTGCATACCCAGTTTTTAAAGATATTTAAAAAACTTCATTGTCAAAATTTTAGAAAATACAAAAACACTAATTTCGCGATATCTCGCGAATGCGATCAGCTACGATTTCGCTGTTAACAGTTTTGTGGCATTTATTCATGTAGAAATCGAACTGCGCTTACACTTTTCGTCGACACTAAAGTTCAACCTGAACATCGCTGAGGCTCACCGTGTATAGAGAGAGCCAGTTATCATAACACTAACAATAAAATATTCATATTATCTTAAAAGCTTTATTGCAATATCGTCAACATAATGAAAATCGTATGGCATGCCATACTTTTTTTTGGTGGATGGAAACGACACGATCATTATAAATAAAAACATTGGCAAATTTAAAACTTTATATAGATCATAAATCTGGTAAAGTGTAAAATTTCATTAGTTTTGTTACATTTTATTAATTTCGTTATGATCGGTTGTGATATTACCTCCCTTTAAAACTATGTTAACATTTCTAAGATAAGGTAATTTTACTATCGCCGTCGCCGAAAGTTTCGATAGCGAAAACGATTTAAAAAACCTTACGATTCTAATATCGTTGTAACTGGAGGTTTCAGTTGCGATAACAATATCATGGTTAGGTTAGAGGCTCAAAATTTAGAACTTCTCGCATAGACCGGCTGGTCCATAGCAATACCTCATGTTCCTTCATGGATACAACTTGTTACTCCATGTTGCTAACAGTTTAACTGACACAAAGTCCATAACTGCGATTTATTTAAGATTATCAAGTCCTGCTTTGCCTAACATTCGTCCACGATGCCTGGCAAACGTGGAGCATTTGCACAGGATATACTCAACTGTTTCATAAGTATTCTGTCCATCATATCTTTTTCAATTGGAATCAGAAATGAATCCAATCGTTCTTAAGTGGAAAGCATTAAGAGAAAGTAGGTATTGAGTTCTTATGAGGTCGTAACGCGGCAAGATTTGTCTGGTAATTGTGCCTGTACTTAACTCTCTTCATTTCCAGTTCGCCATGGTAATACACTGGCAATCACTTCTCGATCTGTAATACTGAATCGGGGATTCAATACAAACAAAATCTCCTACCCCATCTGCACCCAGTTTTGCAAGCTCATCAGTTTTCTTGTTACCATAATAGAGAAACGAGGTTATTGCCACATAGTTTCTGAAGATTCTAGTAGCACTCAAAAACGACTTTTGATTTTATATAAAAGCCTCTTAGAGCCTTCTATTATTCAAGGAGAGCCTTCTATTATTACTCTTAGAGCCTTCTATTATTACGTCCTGCACTGGGACCCTTCTGGGTCTTTTGTGCCAATTAGATCCTTTAGTGTAGCTTGACTGTCGACGTAAAAGTTTATTATTTTCTCCGATTCTCCAAGAAACTGTAAGGCTGTTCTGATGGGAAGAGTCTTCAGAAAAATCTGCAGATTTAAGCAGAAAAATCTGATGATTTGAAAAAAACAGCCTGAACATGGAAATTGTATTTTATTTAAGTAAAAAAGACATTTTTTTAAACGTTTTAACAGAATCGATAAAAAAAAACTAGTAAGAGTGTTAAATTCGGGTGCGCCGAATCCTTTATACCCGCCAACATTTAACCGAACAAAAAACACAAATTTTGACAGGGACAATTCTGGGTGGGAGGGGAAGGAAGTGGAAAGCCGCTGTGCTGAGGTGTGACATTGGGTTACAAACTAGCAACACAATAAATTAACAGAGAAAATTTTTGATTTTTTTAAATTTTTTTAGTTATGCTGTTTTTAATAAAATTTTTTACATTTTTTTCAATTTTTTTCAATAAAATTTTTAATTTTTTTTTCAATAAAATTGTTTAATCTTTTTTCAAGAAATTTTTTTTGAAAACAGGATAACTGAATATTTTTGTAAAATTGTAAAAATATCAAAAAAAAAAAATAGTTTTTATCGTTTTAATTAGACAAAAATTAAAAAAAAAACAAGTAAAAAAGTTAAATTCGGCCTTGCCGAATGTAGTGATACCCTCCACAATTTCAAAAAGATTATTGCCAAAAACATTATTTAAAAGGAAATTACTTTTGAAAAAAAAAATTTTTGAAAAAAATTTCCGCGAAAAAAAATTTTGGTAAAAAAAATCCGGGATTTTTTCTTTTTTTGTCAAAAAATATGTTCGTACTTGTTTAAATACCATTTGGTGTTCAATTATGTTCACATATGTTAACCAGAAGCCGAATTAAAGCATTTTGTATGTTAAGGTTATGTTGAATGTACTGCAACTTTTGAGGTGTGCTTACATTTTCGCTCATAACTTTTGAACCGCTGAACCGATATCGCTCAAATGCAATACCAAACTTCTCGGGAGAACTTCCAATAAACATGTTAAGTTTCAGTCATCTCTGTGCAATATTTTGTCCGTGATAGCATTTTCCACAGACAGACAGACAGACGGACATCGCTAGAATGTCTTAAAATCGATCGGGTATCATGAATATGGGTGAAATCAAAAAATGTCAGTGTTTTTGAGCCAAAATTGTACAAACAAAAAATTTAAATTTTTGATAAATTTTTTTATTAGAATCGATATGTCTCTTCTACAAATTGTTTCAAACAAATTTTATCGACAATTTTATGATTTTTTTGCTGACGGAGTTTACATTCACCTTAGAAAAATACATTAAATTTTTTAAATTTTTTTTGAAAACATTTTGTTGTAATTTAAAAAACTTATTAATGTAATTACAAACACTTTTTGTTATCAGGATTTTTTTCTTGTTTTTGTTATTAAAGATTTTACAATTATTTTTATTAACAGGATTTTTCTACAGAAATGTAAAATAAAATTTATTATTATTTCTGTTAAAATTAGTTTTTTTACTTTTTTGAATGGCTAGCGTTAATATTTGCATCGGTTTTAACAATTTTGCAAAGTTTTTTTTTAATGCTATCTGCAAAAAAAAAATGTCGACGGAGTTTACAGAGACGGAGTTAACATTTCATCACTTTTTGCCCTTTTTTTCAAAAACTATTTGTCTGACATTGATTTCCGAAAAAAAATCATTAGATGTCAACTAGATACGTCAAAATATGACAATATTTGATATACACGATGAGTAGTTTTGTTGTAAACATGGAGACGGAGTTTACAGAATTTTTCAAATTTTTATTTGTGAATTAGCTTTTCATACCGGGAAATTAATATGCAATGGAAAAACTTAAAACCAATGATGCAAAATGATACTTTTTAGCCTCGCGTTTAATAAATGGGGCAAAAACATATTGTTTTTCTAAATATAATTAGTCCAAAATAACAAAATTGTCGTGTTCCACAATGACTAAAAAAAAGTGTCGAAAAATCGTTACACAAATGAAGCCGTGTTTGCATGGGTAAAAGAGATAGTTATGACCAAATAAAAATATTTTTAAAGAATGCCAACATTCCCTCTTTAAAAATGTAGTCAATTATTAAGCTTTTAGTTTATTGGTTTTTAAGATACAACCAGTTAAAGTTGAAAAACCAAATTGGTTATTGGCGACGGAGTTTACATTTGGCCTACAAAAATGAAAATAACTTGTCAAAAAATTGCTGATTAATGTCCGGATTGTGGTTAGTTATCTAAAACGGCAATCAATACGATATTGTACATCAACAAATATGCGATTACCTTAACCCATGTATGAGATATTACACGGATACTTGGTTTGGTTGACATTTTTAAATCCACCCATATATTTACTTTATGGGGTCCCAGACCGATATTTCGATGAGTTACAAACGGAATGACAAACTTATCACTAAGTGGAGGGTATAAAAATGCCAACAAAAAAGAGTTGGTATCAAAATAATCTGATAAAACAAAAAAAAAGTCAGTAAAAATACGGAAACAATTCTGTTATTTTTTAAAATTTAGTGGCAGAGAATTTAGTTAAAAAATCCATTTAAGCAGAAAGATCTGGTAAAAGTTTTCTAATTCAAACTGAAAGTTATTTTACAGATTTTTCGACAGAGGTTTTTTTCTGAGTGTATGACTTGGGCTCATTATGTATTTTACTCCTGAGAACCACCTCTTCATGCTGACCTGTGTGGATGACACCGCCAGAAACACTAGCAATTTGGCACATTTTCGATTTTTCTGTTCTTTTATGTTCCCACTAAAGAATGTTTTCATTTAGGGCAACCGAAACAAACCCGATATAATACCGGTATTAATCCAAATAAAAATGGTATTTTATCGGTAACGGTATTTACAATTTTTTAATTCGGTATTGGTAACTGTAACGGTAGTCATTATTAAAAGGTTTTTAATCGGTAACGGTATTGCAAGGGTAACAGTAGCCAAAACTGCTCTGAATGTAAGAATCTTTTTTTATTTCAAATTCTAGGAAAAATGTTTTATAACTTTTCTATAGAAAAAATCACACAACAACAATTTTTCCTTAGAAAAAGAATTTTTCACTAAAAAAAAGTTTCAGAATCGGCTAAGAATTTTTCTGCAAAAAATCTCAGAATTGGATAACATTTCTGCAGGAAGAACGTCTTGGAATCTGTGCTTTTCTATAAGGAACTATATTTCCGAATTCTAGATTTTTGTATGGACAATTTTTATGAATATGGGAATTTTTCTGTTTAAAAAATCTTTTAATATCTGCGAATTTTTCTACAGGAAAACTTTATCAAAATCTTAGATTTTTTTATAGAAAAAATGTTTTAGAACTTTTCTTAAAAAAACTATATCAGATTTTATTTTTAAGTGTATCAAAATTTCTTCATAAAATGTTTTCGAAACTGGTAATCTTTTAGTATCAGATAATTTTCTTTTACGAAATAGGTTTCAGTATCTAAGAATTTTTGTATACGAAAAAGTTCTTTGAATCTAAGAATTACTTTAAAATATCAGAATTATTTCAGATTTTTTATTTTTTATTTTATACTCCACTCTAGTAATAGAGGGTATATATAAGTTTGTCATTCCGTTTGTAACACCTCGAAATATTGGTCTAAGACCCCATAAAGTATATATATTCATGATCCCCGATCAATTTTAAGACGATCTAGCGATGTCCGTCCGTCCGTCCGTCCGTCTGTCCGTCTGTCTGTTGAAAACACGCTAACTTTTGAAAGACATTACGGAGGCTCCTGAAGTTTGGCATATATGTTGGGCATTTACCTGGTCAGGTTGGTATTGCAATCCACCAAAATCGGTCTAGTGCACAGTGCCACATTTGGCCAATCTAGGACGACAAAAATCCAATTTTAATTATATTGACTTGAAATTCGGTATAAATGTTCGTTTTGACTTCGAAAATAACATTATGAAAAATGTGGGAGGACTGTTAAGGGCCACGCCCACTTTTTTTAAAATTTGTAATTTTAGTTATAATTTCTTTAAATTTGGTATATATACTCTCAATGACTGTAGAAATATATCACAAAAAAAAGGGGGCGGTCAGACAACTGCCATGCCCACTTTTTTAAAATATGTTTAAAAAATATGTAAAAACAAGGTTTACATATCGCCCCACTGTAGTCGGCGTCGCAGACGGTCGCAAAAGTTAGCCGTTGAAATTAGTACTATGGATATTGGTCAATATATCTGAAAAAGTCCGGCGACCAATACGGACCAAACATAAAAGTTCTATTCCATCAAAAAAAATAAATATGTAATTTTCTTTTCAAAAATTTGTATTTTGTTAAAAATTTAATAAAAAATAGAAAAATTTGTTTAAAAAAAAAGAAAAGATATGACTTAAAGCATTTAAATAACCTTTAAAATTACCAAAAAAGAGTGGATAAATATCTCTTTTTGTTCAAAAGTTACAACAGTTTAAACTCGACTTAATTTATGCGAAATAATGTACACTACTTAGTTACAGGATTTTACAAGATGCAACTTTATGCACCCACCTGTTAGTAACGAACAGAATTATCGATCTTATATGATTATTTCCGTGCTATTAGGAATGTTCTATAATACATACAAACATATCATGAAAATCGGGGAACTTTTTTTTTTTTGATTTTTGTCGTGCTAGATTGGCCAAATGTGGCACTGTGCAGTGGTTCAAAAGTTATGAGCAAAAGACTGAATTTCGGCAAGTGTTTTTCGTGAATTTACGAGATAAAACACACGCTAACTTTCGAAAGGCAATTCTGAGGATGCTGAAGCTTGGCATATATCTTTGCCGTTCCCCGGGTCTGTTTGGTATTAAATTTCAGCTCAATCGGTCCACTGGTTCAAAAGTTATAAGCAAAACCCTGAATTTCAGATTAGTTTCATTTAAAATGCCACGTGTTTTAACAAGTTTTAAAAGCATTGGTGGTAACTAAACAATGCTTTTCAAACTTGTTTAATTTTAAAGCAATGCTTTTTAAACTTGTTTAGTTTTAAAAGCATTGGTAACTTAAAAATTACACTCGAAAAAAATTTATTTTTTTCATTCACTCAGAAATATTTTTACAGTAAAAAAAACATTACACTCGAAAAAAATTTTACACTCAAAAAAAAATTAGTAATTTTTTTTTTTTTTTTTAAATTACAAAAAAAGGGTTTTTTACTCAAAATAAAATATTTCTAATCAAAATTGTTCATTTTTTCACGTTAAAAAATGTACTACCCTTTAAAAAAAATGCATTGTGGAGGGTATTCATAGATTCGGCAAAGTCGAATTTAACTTTTCTACTTGTTTGTATCTAAAATTATTAATATTTTATCATATGAAATAAATTTGACAATTTAAAATATTAAAAAACTCACAATAATAAATAAATCGTTACAAAGCGAATTCGCGACCTCTAGATATTATTTTAAAAATCCAAAAAAAAAAACGAAATTTTTTGCACAAAAAGGAACAAAATTCGGAAATATCCACCAAGAAAATAAAAACTTCGTTTTTTTCTGGGCAGTCTAACTCACAGTTACAACTGGCTATGACAGTCATAGCCCATCATAACTGTGAATAGGCACATTTATTTGACTAAAAACGGTTGTATTTAGTAAATCGGTCCTGGAACCGCACCTGATTATTGCTGAATACATATTTTTTAGGTTATGGTACGAAAATTGAATATGTTCTGTCATTCATAAGATTCGATCTCCTTGACCGATTTCGTACCAATTCTCCGTTTATCAATAACAATTTTGGCATTTAAATACAGCTTAACAATATCATATTTTCGTAAAAAAATGATTTTTGCGAAAGCAGCAACCATTTGGATTTTCAATATAATTCAATAAATAACATAACTCATCTGTAATTGATGTAGGATCATATCGTATGTATGGTCGAAGAAGTTTGCTGTTATTCTCATACATATATTTTTTAATTATTTGTTTAATTGAGGGTCGTTTGGTCTCTTTGTATTATTTTGTTTCTTTAATTACATTATGGATATTTCTTACATTAATGTTTGCATATTGTTTTCAGCTTCAATTTTTTTTTTTATCTGAAACAAAATAAAAAAAAATATACAAAACCGTTTTCATAATAAGACAATACGAGTACTTGACAACAATTCACACACATAATAATTAAAAATAAGAATAAAATGAATAATAACAATTAAAAATTGTGATGTGAAAATATGAAGTAAAAGAAAAATAACTCAGACAGTTCGACGATGACAAACCGGGCCACCGAGCGACGGTCATACTTCATATTGAGCCATATGTTTCCATTAAATATTTTATGTCAAGTAGCACATGCTGCGTGGCTGTTCTGTGATATCTGACTGTAGTAATGAATGTTGAAAACGTACTTCTTTAAAAGTATTTGAAAAATATGAAAAATTAATGTTATCGAGACTGGTGCTAGAATGTAATTCTAGAAAAATTTTAGTTGTGCCAGAACCAGTTGACCATCTCTAAATGGTATTTTTTTTTGATTTTTGAGCTAACACTTAAAGTGCTAAAATTCGGAAACTTGTAGATCCCTTCTTAGAAATAAAGATATTAAACAGACCTTAATTAAAAAATGGTATTGAATTCTGATCTTATACCAATGGTTCCCAACCTTTGATTCTCGCCCCACTGGGGGGCAATTTCAATGCATTTGGGGGGAAACGATGAAATTTTTAAGATTTTTTTTTGTTAAAACAACTTAAAAAAGTATTATTTTAGTTAAACTATTTAGTTTATTGTTGAAAACTTTTTATAAAAACTTTGTTTGAACGATGATTTTAACAAAAAAATTGCTTAATCACAAGTAAATTTTGAATTTTTTAACAAATTTAAAAAATTTACCAATTTTTCTTGTGTGTAGGGGGACATTGTAGTTTTTTTAACTTAAAAGTGGGGCATGGCGCAAAAAAGGTTGGGAACCATTGTCTTATACCGTATTTTGTACAAAGTAAAAATTCAAATTGAAATATTGACCATACATAACAACGAAAGTCGACGAGATGCTACTTTTTAATTTTCTCATAGATCAAAAATCAACTTCTACTTTTTGATCATAGTGTCCAAAATATTCGCATAACCTTAAGCATAATGAAATTAAATGAAGTCACAGCATTAACTTTACTATTGCAGAAATATGTATAAACAAAGAAGAATGCTATATTCGGCAGTGACTAATAAAAAAAACCCTACACAAGTTCTAGAGTTTTCCAGATTCATACATTTTCTAAACTTTCCACAGTTAGGTTAGCTTGTAAGTGGCTGCTGACGTTTTAAGTCAGCACACAAAGACTCTGTCATTCGGTCAATGTCACTGAACTGTTATAGGTTCTTCTACTACTCCCTGCCTAATTTGAGTTCCTTATAAAAAACCTAAGAAATTAAATTTAGACATCAGAGAGATCGTGCAGCTCCCTAGATCATCATTTAACCTCTCCGGCTTCTTTGCTATAAGACCGTGTCCGGTACTTACAGCAACCACCGTCAAAATCTCTTCTTTTGGAAGCGGTATCAGCCAAAACTGTCGTGTAGTCTCACACATCCATCTATGTGCCCATCTCTGATTAGTCTCCGTCGCGAAAAAATGCTATAGATTTTACTTGCAAGTTTCTAGAAGCATACCAACACATTCAAATTCTGTTGGAACCTGTAAGGTTGTTCCAAGTCTTGGAGGGACATGTTTGAAAGGACATGGGAGCTTAAGCCTCTCATGATATATTGGTCATTTCTTACGATCGTAAGACCAATGATCACCTATGCAGCTCTGGTTTGGTGGCCAAAGGTGGAACAAATCACGGCCAGATCTATACTGGACAAGGTATATTGTCTGGCCTGCATCGGCATAACAGGGGCGGGAAAATCCTGTCCAACCTATGCCATGGGGGCTATGCTAAACATCCCACCTTTACATATATCTGTAAAGGAGGTTGCTAGCAGAAGTGTCACAAGACTACTGTAATTTGCGAACATAATGGGCGGGGACTTACAGAGCCACATGAAGATAGCGGGACGATTCATAGAGGACCCATATGCGAAGATATCTGACAGAATGCTACCCAAACAAGTCTTTATAAGACATTTTAGAATAGATATTCCTGAAAGGAGCGTATGGTCTACTAACTTTTGGAATCCAGAACCAGAATCTCAAGTGTGGTTTACTGATGGCTCAAAACAGACCAATGGGGATACTGGCGCGGGGATTTTCGGTCCGAATTTCCAACGCGCACTACATTGGGGAATTCCCCATCGATATTTCAGGCAGAACTTTAAGCCATATATATATGCGTGTCCGAATGTTTACGTAGTGCACAAAAAGGACAAACATATATACACTATCTGACAGTCAAGCAGCATTGAAGGCTTTATCAGCCTACGATGTATCTTCGAAACATGGCCGTAAACTTACTCTCAATTGGGTCCCGGGCCAATCGTGGTGCAAGTCACCCTTTTATCGGTCCGGAACCCTTCTGTGGTTTGTCCATTGGGCATATCAGGGAAAGTTAACGATCATGGAGGGAATCTGAATTTGCCAATCACTGGAACCACTGTTCTGGACAGCGTCAGGCAAAAAGATTTATCTCTCCATTCCCTGGGGTATCTAAACGACTACTAAATCTCGTCAACAAGGATCTAAGAATTCTAACTGGTTACCTCACTGGCCACTGTAATCTTCGCTATCCACTTAGGAAGAAAAATTTATCGGACACTGAAATATGTAGGTTCTGCGAAATTGACGCCGAAACTGGAGAACACATCCTTTGTGAGTGCCCAAGACTCAACATCAGACGAATTCGACATCTAGGGGGACATTCATTAGCTCTAATTGACATATGGGAATCCATGCCAAATAGGATACTTGGCTTTATTAAAAAACATATAGGGCAACTGCTGGGCTGCACAAAAGATCATATTGGTCGCAGTGCATAGGGCCTTTTCTAATATAATCTAAGTCTTGGAAGTTCATTCGCTTTGCAGTTTCCTGGAATGTCTCTGTGCCCTGGAACCCAAATGAGTCATATGTCAAACTGCTTGGCAATCCTATTTAAAGACGTGCGGCAGTTAAGGGAAGATCTTGTTTTCAGAAACATTGACTTTAAGTACTTGACTTTCAGAACAGATGTTGACTGCGGTTGTAGATAGGAAATTGCAACTCAACCAGTCAGCCACCTCCTTTAGTGCCAGGGTCTCTGCCTGGTAAACACTGCAATTATCTGGCAATCTTTAAACCAGGCTCAACCCAAGCTCTTCCGAATAGGATTCAACGCCCACTTGGTTGAGTAGCATCGATCCATCTGTGGAAAAATGTATGGAGGTTCCACTACCAGGAAGGCCCCTCATCTAATACTCCCTTGCTGGTATCATAGTGGTAATGTGGCGCTCAAAAAGGCTCATAGAGGAAGCTCAGTCCACAGTTTGTGGTATTTTTGCCTCCTTCAAGATTGCGCTATGGCCACAATCGCTTGTCTTCCATTTCAGTGTGATATTCAGTCGAATAGCCGACGTAGCCGCATACTGCCTACCTAATATGCCCAATAGTATCAGATGAAGGATTTTTTTCAATTGCAGCCGTAGGTGTAGTACGATACACACCGCCGCCATTATCTGTACCTTTGAACAACATTCCCCTTTTGTCTCTAAAGTATGCCACAAAGCAGTGATTCCATACAGCAGAATTGGACGCACCACTGCTGTATAAATCCAATGAACGATATCGTTTTTCAATGGCTCTTTTACAGGAATATAAAGCAATCGTTGGTTTTCTCAACCGTTACGCCTGAAATACAACTTTCTATCTAGAAATACACCAAGATACTTAGCTCCATATGAGAAGGTGATTTCAGTGCCGTCCGGAGAAATAGGATCAAAATCAGAAATCCTATTTTTCTTATAAACAAGACAAGCTCTGTTTACTTGGATTACCTTCCAGACCACAGTCTCTTGCCCATTTAGACAGATCTTTCAAAGAACCGTGAAGAATGTGTTTCAATGTTAGCTGGTGTTTCCACAGATTCTCTAATATTAGGTGTATTTCATCTCGGACTTTCTGTTTTATTTTTCAAATTTATTATACCTAAATTTTCGTTAGTTTTTCTGAAAACTCTTTTTTTTAACTTTCCTGCATTTTTCTGATTTTTGAGTTACAAACGGTATGATATACTCATTTATACCATTGCCAAGTGAAGGGTATAAAAAGAGAAAATTTATTAAATTAAGTAAGTTGTTTTTAACTTAAAACAATAGCAAACAATGAAAATATTGTAGTAAGTGAAATGAATTTAACTTTAAACAAGTAGAAAACTTAAATTCGACTTTGCCGAATCTATGAATACCCTCCACAATGCATTTTCTTTTAAAGGGTAATACATTTTTTAACGTGAAAAACTTAACAATTTTGATTACAAATATTTTATTTTGAGTAAAAAACTCTTTTTTTGTAATTTTTTTTTTTAAAAAGAAAAAATACTAATTTTTTTACTGTAAAAATATTTCTTACACAAAATATTGTCATTTTTGTAAAAAAAAAAATTTTTTTTTTTGTGTAAATTTTTTTTTGAGTGTAAAATTTTTTTGAGTGTAAAATTTTTTTTGAGTGTAAAATTTTTTTCGAGTGTAATTTTTAAGTTACCAATGCTTTTAAAACTAAACAAGTTTAAAAAGCATTGCTTTAAAATTAAACAAGTTTGAAAAGCATTGTTTAGTTACCACCAATGCTTTTAAAGCTTGTTAAAACAAGAGGCATTTTAGATGAAACTAATCTGAAATTCAAGGTTTTGCTCATATTTTTTGAACCACTGGACCGATTGAGCTGAAATTTAAAACCAAATAGACCCGGGGAACGGCAAAGATACGTGCCAAGCTTCAGTAGTCTCATTATTGTCTTTCGAAAGTTATCGTGTTTTTTATCTCGTAAAATCGCGAAATACCCTTGCCGAAATTTACTCTTTTGCTCATAACTTTTGAACCACTGGACCGATTTGGCTGGATTGCAATACAAACCTGACCAGGTAAATGACAAACATATATGCCAAACTTCAGTACCCTCTGTAAAGTCTTTCAAAAGTTAGCGTGTTTTCTACGGACAGACAGACAGACAGACGGACGGACATCGCTAGATCGACTTAAAATCGATCGAGGATCATAAATATATATACTTTATGGGGTCCTAGACCAATATTTCGAGGTGTTACAAACGGAATGACAAACTTATATATACCCTCCATCACTAGAGTGGAGGGTATAAAAATCATTATTGTCATCATTTTCATCAGAAACATTAACTGATGTATTATTCTTTATGGCATTTGCTTCATGCACTTATTGTTAGTGCATATAAAAAGGGAATGTTATCGGAATAATGTGATACTATCACTGATGTTCTACTTTGTTTGATATTTTACCATCGTTAATATGGTAAATGAAAGTTTAGGATTTTGTAGTAATTGAAGTTGAGATTGGTTGATGACCCAGTACCCACTGGAGCTTTGGTTTAACGACTTCCACTAAAAAAATCGTGTTTATCCACTCCACCGAGACAGCACAGTATTGGGAGCAATCTGATCTCCAAGCTTGATACTTTAGGATATTTTACTCAAGTAATGCGACACCACCTGCTCTTGGGTATACGAGTATATAAGATCACCTTTTAAGGGAACGTTATATGATAGTGTGCGTACCATCTAGGGCAATGGTTCTCAAACGGTGGGTCACGACTAGGGATTTTTGGGATTTTGATCCAAAATTTTATAAATTTTTTATTTATAGTCAATCAAAATAATGATTGACTTTACAAATGAATTGTAAGCTTATGACAAAATTATCAAAAAAATTTTCTTTTTTGCTTTTCAATATGTTGCCAACAAAAAATGTAAAACCTGATTATTTTGTATATTTTTAAATTTATCTATTCAAATAAATTAAAGCAAAAAAACTCTGGTATGTAACAAAAATTTTAATCAAAACATTGATTGACTAATTTGAATTTTGTTGATCAAAAGATTTAATTGAACATTTTTAGCCAATAATTTTTTGTGTGCTATGATATGCCTATTTTTAGCTTTCCAGCTTATCGGTGGGCTTGAAAAAAATACTCTCAAAAAGATCAAATTAAATTTACTCCCTTTTTCCTTTTGTCATTCCACCCTTACAGCGAAAAAACTAGGTCCGTGTGGATCTTATGTTACGTCCCATATGCATGCCAAAAAAACACAATTTTAACATAATTTTAAATCCGACAACTTTAGGATATGCTCCATCTTCAATATTATTAACTTGGCCATTTTCAGCTTCATAGCTTGTTAGGGCTTCAAAATAAGTCAATTTTTAGATCTGACTACCTCATATCATATCATATCCTGACTACTTCAGGATATGATCGCCAGGATTACAAAGCATCCTTGCTTAATTGGGGACTTTGAAAACAGCTAAAATATTAAAAAAACTGTGTTGAAAATTATCGGCCCATGTTTAGATCCAGCCCACATAAAACGTCCCCTATAAATTTGGCAAAAACTACTCTTAAAACCGTATTCTAAATTTAACAGGTAAAAGTATTCACAACGTATCATTCCAATTTTTAAAGATTTCGGACCAGTGATACTTGTAGTCCCCATTAGGGTGCTCCAAAAAAATGAAGTTGTTAAATATTGGACGTAACTCCCCCTAGAAATATGCATTTGGGTGTAAAAATATGTTTTGCAAAATTATAGGGTAATCGGATGTTGGTAAGGCGTGCCGCATCGGCCCTGAAGTTTGAAAAACGGATTACAAGGGAAAAATATGACTTTTCTGTGAATTTCTCAATTTTTTTGGTATTTTGAGTTAAGTTTGAATTCAAATGATTACTGAATTGTGATTTAGAGCTAATTGCCTATCTAATAAGGTATTACAAATTAAAATCGGTTGAAAATCAGCCAAGTTATTACAACTTCCCCAGGCAACTGACGTTCGTCAGACCACTTAATCAAGTAATTTGAGCCCCATTTTTGAAATTTATTGAAATTATCTACTGTAAAAACATTTTTTTATTCTTTAAGTCCCAATGTACTAAGAAGATACATATTTTTCATATTGCGTTTTGCTAACTTGTTTTAAATAAATGCTAAAGTGGTCTGAATTTTTCAACACTATTTTCAAATCTCCAATTTTAAATTTTTATTTTTTTTGTTAAAGAAATTTAAAAAAATCGGCTATTGGAGTTTAAGGATTTGTTAAGCACATATAAAGGAGTAAAAACCCCAAAAATTGTAGGGTTTGCTGTTTTCATTTGGCTATTACAATGATGTAATTTCGGCGGATTTCGGGAAAGTAGTGATTTTTGGCCCTTTTTTAGCTTTTATTTTTTTTTTTTTGGTTTTTTTACAAACTTGATATGTTTTGGACCGAATTATATCAACACGAGATAGAATACTTCAATTCGCAAAATTAGGGCGAAACTGAGATATAAAAAATTGCCCCTGTTAAGGGTCAAAGGTCAAATTTTAGAAAATTTTAAAAAAATAAATAAAAGCTAAAAAAGTGCCAAAAATCACTACTTTCCCCAAATCCGCCGAAATTACATCACTGTAATAGCCAAATGAAAACAGCAAACCCTTCAATTTTTGGGGTTTTTATTCCTTTGCATGTGCTTAACAAATCCTTAAACTCCAATAGTCGATTTTTCAAAATTTCTTTAACAAAAAAAAAAAATAAAAATTTAAAATTGGAGATTTGAAAACCGTGCTTAAAAATTCAGACCTTTTTAGCATAAAATTAAAACAAGTTAGGAAAGAACAATATGATAAATACTCATCATCTTAGGACATTGAAGCTTGAAGAATAAAAAAATTTTATTACAGTAGATAATTTCAATAAATTTCAAAAATGGGGCTCGAATTCCTGGATCAAGTGGTCTGCCACACGTTAGTTGCCGGGGGAAGTTGTAATAACTCGGCTAATTTTCAACCGATTTTAATTTTTAATACCTTATTTGATAGACAATTAACTCTTAATCAAAATTCAGTGACCATTTGAATTTAAGCTTTACTTAAAATATCAAAAAAATTGAGAAAATGAAAAAAAAGTCATATTTCCCCTTGTAATCCGTTTTTCAAACTTCAGGACCGATGCGGCACGCCTTACCCACATCCGATTACCCTATAATTTTGCAAAACATATTTTTACACCCAAATGCATATTTCTAGGGGGAGTTAGGCCAATATTTAACAACTTCATTTTTTTGGAGCACCCTAGTCCCCATACAAACCAACTTCGGGTGTTCGTAAAAATATCTCAAAATTCATGAAAAGGAAATATTTGACAAAAATTTGGTCGTGAAATTTGAAATATTGACAAGGGGTCGCGAAGATAAAGTTAGTGAGAAGCTCTGATCTAGGGAAATTTTGGGTAGGTTGCTAAGTAAAGCATAATTTTGTTTTTACAGACAGATCGAGTTGACACGAAAAAAGTTAGATTCGCAGTCTGTTTAGCAGACATGTGCACGGATGGTGTTAAAATGCGCTTAGAGACATTCTAAAAAATTTAGAATGTGGACAATATTCTATTCTTATCGTTCAAAGCGAACGAGTTTTTCATTCTATGCTCACAGTGCAAGAGAAAGCTACACACACTAGTGTAACGACATTCGTAACACGAATGAACCAATTAGGGAGTACATAGACAGCCAATAATTTGAAAATACTATACTCTGAAGCGTGTGAATAGAATGATTTTTATAAAAAAAAAAAAATATTGTTTGGCTATTTGGGGGAATTCTTTTATAAAAAAAATATATGTATGCTAATTAAGAGTCCCCGCACAACAATGTCGGTGACGTTTTTTTCATACAAATTTGGCAAGAAAAAACGCTCGACCGAAAACCGCTTGAATAAAATCAATTTTATTTTTGTGTCGGTTTCTCTCTCTCTTCAAATTTTTGATATGAAAATGTTGCCACATTCTTATAAATATTTCGATTATTTTCGATAAAGTAAACAAAAAAATGTGATCTCTAAAAAAAAAATATTTAAAATTCTGAAAAAACACAAAAAAAAGGAATCAATATGAGAAAATCAAATTGATATTAAAAAAAAACAATAACATTAAATAAAAAAAGTGTCGAAAAAGTGAAGAATTGTGTAAATATTAACGAGTCAATGAATTTACTGCTACCGCCTTTGTTTTGCGCCTATACTCTCTCATGACCGAAAACGTCAACCGCCCCGACATTGTTGTGCGGGGACTCTAAAATAAACATTTTGTTATGTAGAATAAATGAAGAGGTAAATAAAAAATAATTATGGGGAAAATTAATTTATAAATAAGAGTGGATAAAAAAATTTTTATACATAAAAATAAATATTAGGGTGGATTAAAAAATTCTTTTTCAATTTCGAAAAATAATGTTCAATGTGGTAAAAAAAATTGTTTTGCTTTATGGCAGAAAATGTTAATACCTATAATGACGAAATATGTAGTGTGACCAAATACAATTTTTTTTCACAAAATTTTCAACTAAGTATTCTGCTAATACCGAAGACGATTTTTTTTTTAATTCGATTTTTTGTGAAACCAAACAAATTTATGTAGCAAAAGTTTGTCTATTTTTTTATATGTGCAATAGGGTGGAGCAAATTATGCTTTTTTCGAATTTCGAAAACGTCGGTGAAAAAAAAATATTTTTTTTTTTTGTTCAAAATATTAAGGCTGAATAAAATATTATGCACCCTCAACCGTAAACTAGCGTAGAGAGATTTCCGTTATATGAGAACAAATGAGTGCAATTATTCTTCTTTCAGACCGTGATTTTCTATTTGATTTTGATCACTACGCTACGTAAGGGGACAGTTACGGGTAGTAGACTGGCATTTTTTCTCAACTTTCGATTTTCCCAAGTGTCCGGGCAAATTTTTATTGTCCAAGGTCTAAAACTTATGTTGTACAAATTTGAGGTCAATCGGATTAAATTAACCCGTGGCGCCCGGCGGTCAAAGTTTTGGATTTTTGAAAAATTTTAAAAAAATAAATAAAAAATTTAAATTTCTTTCGACACATCATATTTGTTAATTTTGATGCGGTGAGCACGACTATTAAAAAAAAATTAAAATCGGTCGAACGGTTTTCGAGATATCGCCATTTGAAATTTGCAAAAAATGGCGGTTTTTTCCTACGTTCAAGAAATTTTTTAAAAAAACATCACAATTTTTTTCCCCTCGGCCATTTCATAGAGCTTAAGACAATCTTTCATTTAAATCTAATTTGAGCCAAATCCGATCATTTTATCCCGTGGCGCCCTTCGGTCAAAGTTTTGGATTTCTGAAAAATTTCCACCAAAAAATTTGATTTTTTAAAAATTAAAAAAAAAATGTTTTTGATACATTATTTTAATTAATTTTGGCATGCTGAAAACGAATGTCATAAAATTTCTTGAATCGGTCAAACGGTTTTCGAGATATCCCCATTTGAAATTTTCAAAAAAATGCCCAAAATGGTGGTTTTTTCCTACGTTCAAGAAATTTTTTAAAAAACATCACAATTTTTTTTTTCCTCGGCCATTTCATAGAGCTTAACACAATCTTTCATTTAAATCTAATTTGAGCCAAATCCGATCATTTTATCCCGTGGCGCCATTCGGTCAAAGTTTTGGATTTTTGGTGGAAATATTTCAAAAATCCAAAACTTTGACCGAAGGGCGCCACGGGATAAAATGATCGGATTTGGCTCAAATTAGATTTAAATGAAAGATTGTCGTAAGCTCTATGAAATGGCCGAGGAAAAAAAAAATCTGATGTTTTTTAAAAAATTTCTTGAATGTAGGAAAAAACCGCCATTTTTTTCAAATTTCAAATGGCGATATCTCGAAAACCGTTCGACCGATTTTAATTTTTTTTTGATATTCGTGCTCACCGCATCAAAATTAACAAATATGATGTGTCGAAAAAAATTTACATTTTTTATTTATTTTTTTTATAATTTTTCAAAAATCCAAAACTTTGACTGCCGGGCGCCACGGGTTAATTTAATCCGATTGACCTCAAATTTGTACAACATCCGTTTAAGTCCTAGTAGAATAAATAAATGACCGGACTTTGAAAATTGGAGAAAAATTTTTTTGGCCATACAGAAAAATGTCAGTCTAACGGGTAGCTAACCCAGCCTTTAGTTTATATTCGGACATTACTGAAATGTGTTTTTATGATAAACTTTTTTTTCTGTAAAGAAATTTAAAAAAAATGTTCTTTAAAAACAACTTTTTTTTTTTAATTAATTTCAAATTGCATTAAAGGCCAAATTAAATAAAACGACAAATAAAAATATACATCTTCTCAAAACTGAGCCAAAATGACGTTATATTTTCAGCAAAAAACGAATTAAAAATATTTTTTGCAAAACAAGAAATAATGTGCTCGATTCTGAAATACGATTTCACATTCACCAAATTTTTAAAAATTTGATATTCTTTCGAATTTAAGATTTTAAAATTTTTTTCTTGTAAAAATTAAAGATCTAGTTAATAGCCTTGTTTTTTGCAGACCGGATTAAGATTAGGATTAACTTTATTTTATTAAAAAATGAGTCAAATCAGGTCCAGATTTTTTTTTGTAATTTTTTTTCTGAAATTATACGCAATTAGTAAATATAAACAGGAAAACAAATTAAGCTTTGACCAAAATGTTAAGAATGAAAAATAAATAAGTTAAATCCTAGGATTAACTCAGATTTATTTATACCATTTTACATTTTGAGCAACGCTTAATTGTTTTCCTGTTTATATTTATTAATTGTATGTAGATTCAGAAAAAAAATTTAAAAAAATATGTCTGAACTTGATTTGACCCATTTTTTAACTAAATGGAGTTAATCTTAATCCGGTCTGCAAAAAACAAGCCTAATATCTTAAGAACAAGTTTAAAAATCTAAAATTCGAAAGAATATCAAATTTTTAAAAATTAGGTGAATGGTGAAATCGTATTCCAGAATCGAGCACAATAAAATATTTTTTTGCAAAACAAAAAAAAAAATTTACAGACAAAAACAAATTTTTACGGACAAAAAAAATTGTTTACCATAAAAACACTTTTTAAGTAATGTCCGAATATTAAATAATTTAAAAAAAAAAATATTTTTTTTTACTTTGTTAGGAACTTTCCGATTTTGAAGCCAAGGCCATTGTATCAAAGGATCAATATTTTAATGTGTTAATATCAACCCTAAAAGGCAACTTTACCGACCCAACGTTTTCGAAATAGATCTAATTAGCTCCACCCTAATGTATATATATGAAAATTTTTCCCTACGGTACTATTTAATCTTTTTTATATTTCTCTTCACCCTAACATATTTGTAATTTAAAAAAATTTAAAGCGGTACTTATTGTTGTTGGGAATAATGTTGTTTCTCTTACTTTTAGCTAAAAATAAAAAAACACAATGTTTATGATTTGTTTCAATGACACCGTAAGATTGTGCGTGTGCGTGTACGAGCAAGTGTAAAATGACGAACAGAAAACTAACTGCATAATTTGCATATGGGCACTTCCACCGAAAGGTCTACCAAGACCAAAAAACCAAAAGTTCTTGAAACGGATTTGTTTTAACATATTTTCATAGGAAAACAATCAAATTTAACTAAAGTGAACAAATTTTTCATTTTTTCATAACCCATTTCGAGATATTCGAATGTAAAGTCGAGCAAGCCAATTTTTTCTAATTGGGACATTTCTATTGCACCTTTTGTTTTGTTAAAAGTTCTTAAAGAGAAGCATTAAATATTGACTTTTGATTTTAAAAAATCTTTCTGGAGATACAAAGAGCTAAAAAAAAATGCATAACAAACTATGCAATTCAAAAAATAACGGTTAGTTTTTGCTATGCTTTATCACACATTTCGATGTCCCGTGCGACATTGAAAAACAACATTTGTAATTAGTGCGTCAAGTGGACATGACGAAAGTTCATCAAAAATTGAGAACAAACACAGATTTTTATTACAATTAAAATAAAAAAATAAAAATTAAAAAATAATAAAATCTGTGGTCTTGGTTCTTATATAAAGTTGGTCACGTGCGACATGGTAAGCGTGGATTTTAAAATTTTGAAAAAATATTTTTTTCTTAAATAAATGATTTACTTATTTTAATACATTCTTTTAAATTATTTAAATATAGATGAGTATAAACGTCGAAAAAAATAAAGAGAGATGCAAACGGAGGAGAGAAAAGTTGAAGGAAGATGAAATGAAATTACAAGACAATAAATTAAACAAGTTGAAAAGTTAAATTCGACTAGGCGAATCTATGAATACCCTCCACAATGCCCTTTTTAAGTGAAAGTAAATAACATTTTGGATTAGAAATATTTAATGTTATGTAAAAAATTTTTTTTTAAGTAATTTTTGAAAAAAAAAAAACTAATTTGCTAAATTTTTTTTGAGTGTAAAATTTTTTTTGAGTGTAAAACTTTTTCGAGTGTACTTTTTTGTGACAAAATTTTTGAGTGCCAAAAATACGTTGTAAAATAGTTTTGTGACTTACTAATGTTTTAAAAACATGTTTAACGGGTTTTCAACACGTAAATTTAATGTGAAACTAATCTGAAATTCTCGGTTTTGCTAATAACTTTTGAACCACTGAACCAATTTGGCTGAAAATTAATACGAACCAGACCAGGGGAACGAAAAATATATATGCCAAGTTTTCTAAGCTTATTTATTTATAATTTGTTAAAAAAGAACAACAAAACAAACATAAATATGATGATGGAAAAAACGGTCTCGTGCGACATGTCCCGTGCGACAGTGATTAAAGTTAAATTAAATAAAAAGTAAAAATAATTTTGAGGTAAAATTTTACAACTTTTAAGAGACATTATAAGCCAACATTTCAAAATTAGTCGCATTGTGATATTGCCTCAGGTTTCGCTGAAATCAGAGTTTTGATTGATAGTCGCAAAAACGACTTCTGTTTTTTGTCCCGTGCGAATGGTTGTCTTTTTTGCGATTATCTCGAAAGCTTGAAACAATTTTCAAAATCAACCTGAGCAACAATTATAGAGCTAGTTAAGAGCTTTAAGTTTCCCCTTTTGTCAAGAAAAAAAATCTTTTTATTTCGACTTTTTATTCAACTTTAATGTGTGCAACGGTCACGTTCGACATGATGGAATTGCCCATATTTTTTTATACATACATCCTAAAACATTTTTTCACAAAGCATATTTTTTTTTACCAAAACGTTTTTTTTTACTACCCACATATTTTTAATAAGTTTTCCAACAATTTTTTTTTAATATTTTTTTACAAAAACATTCTAAGCGATCAGTGTATGTTAAAAATATTCTAGAACACGGTGTAATTTTTATAATCTCTACTATGTTTGTTATTCTAAAAACGAACGTTTGTTTCATTCTAATCGTTCAAACACGACATTTGTCGTGTTCGTTTAAACAAGCAGAGCAAATTTTTTTATTTGTTGTTTAGCATCATAGTAAACATTCTCATTCGCAAGCACTGTACTCTAAAAGTAGTGTACTCTGAAGCGAATGATTTGGTGTAAGCGAAGAAGGGAATACATTTGATCTCATGTCTGCTGTTTAGGGAAGTTTGGGTTGGTTGAGGTGTACTCGAAGATTTCCAGATCATTGCAGTCTTTACCAGACAGAGATGTAAGCAATAATAATAAGGTTGACTGGTTGAGATGCAATGTCTTGTCTACACCGCAGCCAACAGATATTTTTACACTCAAATCCCGAATTAGTTCCTTGAGTCATGTTTCTGAAAACAATAGACTTACTCTTATTGTCCCACATCGTCAAATGAGATTACCCAGCAGTTTTATGGGTCCCAAGACTCAGATAATTCTAGGGAATCGCAATCCCGAAGACTTGCAAACAGACAACCAAATTACATTACAAGCACAAATTAAGTACCCAGGCAGAAAAATACAAACGGGAGAGCGCTGACAAAGTACCTTTTATGGTCGCTTGTGTGCTGGGAAAGCATCACAGTTTAGTACTCTCCCAGCGTCCAAAATGATAACCACGGTAAACGGTATGCCGTTGCTATTTTAAAGCGCTTTGAAAGCGCTTTAAAAACAAAAAATATGGTACTATTGTAGCACTTTTAGAACAAAAAAATGGGACGTATCTAAATTGTATACATAAGTCCATAAGACATAACTTTTTTTGGTGTTTATTTGAATAAAGAAATTTATTAAATTAGGATAAAAAATTTATTGACTCATTAAAAAATTTTGAACAAATTTTGAACAATTTCTTAAGTCCCGGAAAAAATTGTTTGCGGTTTTCTTATGCTTAAAATGCTCTTAGGAAAAAATTTGGAAAAGTTTCGAAAAAGAGTGGTGTATTGAACCGAAACGGGTATGTATCCGGAGTTTAAGGGTGGCGTATCCGGAGTTTAAAACTTCCTCACGAAAGAAACAGATGTTTTAATATAAAAGGTGTCAATTTTGTAATATGTAGGTCATTGTGTATCAGTGACATATCACGAGAAGGACCACTTATCCTGCAGGGAAATAAAAAATATTCCAATTGTTATAAAGATTAATAAATTTTAATAAAAAGTTTATACTTTGAACGGATTTAAATAGAAAAACATTGGCAAAGCGCTTAGAAAGCACTTTTTCGAATTCATACTACCTTCTACACAAAAAATAAAGTGCTTTGCCGAGACTTTTTCTTTGGAACGGTTGGCAGTTTCTGCCTGGGTAGTTTTTCTGCTCAAGAGACTTATGGGTAGATGGATGGACCTGTGAGACTACACTATAAATTTGAACTTTTCTTTATTAAAAGCGCACAGGACAATATTATCGCTCCGAAGAAGAGAGATTTTTACAGTGGTTACTGAACCAACCATTGACTAGTGGGAAAACACACAGAGACTTCTGTAACAGCCGTACAGTTGTCTGTAAGAGCTGTACGAATAACGAGGAGTTTAAAACTAACGAACACTTTATCTGCAGCACTTTCTGGATACACTATATTAAGATCAATGTAGCTGCATGATCTTTCTGATTAGTTGGACATCGAAATATAATATCTTAAGAGACTATTAGGATAACCCTTTTATTGTTCCTTGATATTACAGCGAATGTCAGAGTTTGTTTGAGCCACTTTAAATATATCCTAACCGTAGCACTTATTACAACTTAAAATCCGCTTATAGGGCATTTATATGGGATTTCTAATGTAGTAAAATGCGATTTAAATCTACTATGTAAACTGCACCGTTTACATTGGCATTTTCTACATTAGAGAAGATTAATATTGACATTTAAAACAAATTGGTAATAAATTTGTGCGACTGCGTCAAAAGACAGCGACGGTAATAAGTCGTCGAATGATTAACAAGGAAAGTGGCGGCGTTTGCAAATAATAATGCCAGCGACATAAACATATTTTTCGGCATCCTCAAAACGACAGGATGTCTGTCGGTGTTTTTCAGTGTTGAAAAATAAAAGTAAAAGAATTGCAGAGTTGTACCGAACTTTAAGAGATTGCGTTTGCCGAATTGAAAGATTATCTGAAAAATATTTAAAAGTTTGATGTCCCGGACACAAAAATTTGTTGGTGCACAGAAAAAAACGAATAGTTATATTGACCCCCATATTTGTGAATACAATTAATTTTTTTACTGATGTTGCTCATATACGGAAATTTGTAATATCAACAAACCATTGTAAATTTTGATTGTTGAAAAAAGATTTTTTTAACAAATAAATTCAACAAAGACAACCACAATTTGTTGATCTGACAAAAGTAAAAAATCTTAATTTTTTTCAACAAAGAAATTCAACAAACACAAACACAATTTGTTGATCTGACAAATAAAATTTTTTTCAACAATTAAATTTAACAAACATAAAAGAATTTTGAAATAAAATTACTTGACTAACAATAAGTTTGTTGAAAAAAATTAAGTTTTGTATTATGGACTATTTTTTGGCAATTTTGCATACTTCGTATGCAAAGTCTTAGGTTCTGAAACATTTTTCGTATAGAAAAATTTCTAGATTCTGAGACATTTTTCGTCTAAAAAAGTCTCAGATTCTGAGACATTTTTCATATCGAAAAAGCCTCAGATTCGCAGCCATTTTTCGTAACGAAAAAGTCTTAGATTCTGAAACATTTTTCGTATAGAAAAAGTCCCTGATTCTGAGAAAATGTCTCAAATGCTGAGACATTTTTGGGTCGTACGAAAATCAATTAAGGATTTTGATCTACATGATGGGGTTCTAGACTGATATTTTCATATATTCCCACGGATTGACAAAATTTTCAGTACTTTTCAACCAGCAGGTACATTGACATTGTTAAAAGAAAGACTTTTAGACGTTTTAATGACATTTCTTTCATTTTTCTGTACAGGGTCGATTATTTTGTATTTCCTTCGATTTAATTTAATGTTTTGCTTCAGTAATCAAAGTCCTTTTATTTTAATTTGTTTCTGTTGTCATTGCTTCTTAGAATTTTACAATACAAGTTTTTTTGTTTTTTTGCTATGGAATCAAATCGATTTTTAGCATTAAAATTCAATGATTTGGTAAGTAACAAAAAACAGTAAAACCAACAAACAAGAACGTACAAATTAAAATACAATGTAAGATAAAATATGTAGAAGGATATTGTCTACACATTCAAATACATACATATTCATATGGCAAAGGATTTTCAAAGAACTAAAATAATAAAACAGAAAACTAAGAATATAAGCTTGTTTTCCTTGAGAGTAAAACAGAAAAAAATTAAGTAAAGTCGATTAGTAATTGCCTTAAATATTTTCTGTAATGCAAATTATAAGGTTCCAAAATTTAAAAAAAATTATTGATTAAAGCATAGTACTTTGTTCGATTTCATGGGTAAAAACCTGTCAAACTCCATATAAAAAATTAAATTTTGGCAACTCGAGGAGTTACAGGGAAATTGTTTAAAGTGTTCAAGCATTTTTATGATACAAGACAATTTAAATTGCCGTGAAAAAGTGACATTTTAGTTTTGTTATGATCGTTTCTTTCTTATAATTGTCAAAATTAATTTTAAATATTTTATTGCGATTTGAGGCGTTTAAAGTTTAATTGAAATTTTTACCGTAAAAAACAGAAGAGAAAGAGGCGTATACTTAATTTTGTAATTTCCTTTTAATAACAATCATACGCAGCGATGCACAGTGATTTATTATTAATTCGGCCGATCAATAAGTACTGGTCCGATTGCGGCGAAATATATGAGGAGTTTCGGCTAAGACTTAAATTTTGAGGTAAAAAAGATGTGATTTTTGTTTTGATGGCACATCGATGAAAGTTGGCATAAATATTAGAAGCTATTTAAGAATAAGAAATTCGTTCGCGTCAATTAAATCGCGCAAGGGGGTCAAAAGTTATTGGGGTTTTAAGATTTAGCGGTTTTAAAAAATCTTAAAAATATTTTAAATATTTTTTTTTTCTACACATTTGTTGGATATATCATTTCTTCTAAAATATATGATATAAATTTAACCCTTTAATGACCAAACGATTTTAAAAAAAATATATCTAAGTACCTAAAATCGCGATTAATTCGCGGTAAAAGAAAAGTTTCACAATTTTTTATAACATATTTAGGCAATGCGCGTTGGTTTTACTGAAAAAAAAATCACGGAAAATCGTATCATTGTACCAGTGTTTAAAAAAATCGGTGATGCTTTTTTTATAACAAGAAAATTTAATATGGTCCAAAAAATCTATAATCATCAAAATTTTTTAACCCGCCTCTGATTTTATGATGACACATCAAGTGGGCTTTCATTTAAAAAAAAATTTCATCCGATTTCGTGTAAAGCCTTGGATGTGCCAGATCAAAACAGGTTTAGATAAAATCATCGCGCTTTCCGCTCAGAATGGCTTAAAGTAAAAAGTCAAAAAGCAAATCAGTTCTACTCGTTAAGGCACGTCTTTTGGTGTGTTAAAATGAACATGATGCATTAATTGCTACTAAAAAAAATTGGAAACAGATTTGCAAATTTCGCTCAATTTTTAAAAATGCCATAAAATTTTTGCAATTTATTTTTTATAAACCAGCCAGTGATTTTTTTATGTAAACTCCTAAAAAACTCGGTTTACGCAAGAGTCCACCAAATTTCGAATGAAACCGAAAATGTGCCTCGCGAAAAACTGATATTTTAAAAAAATTACGTTTTTTCTTTCGAAATTTGATCTGCTGAAAGGCCTTAACTATTCGTGGCACATTAACGGGATTAATTTCAAAATGTTAAGAATTACAACAGCTACCAACTCTAGTTCAACTTTTTTCATTTTATAGAGGGGGCCGAAATCCATGATCAAAAAACCTCGAAAATTTAAAAACTCTTAATTTTTGGTTTCAAAACTTAACCGTCTTATTACTTCTTACCAAGCGATGAAGCATCTATCAAGCCAACATTAAAATAATATTTTATATGTACTGACTTTGTGTAATGCCGGAAAAGATTGAAATATAAGGAGAACTTAAAAAAATATGCGAAAGAAGGTAAAAACTATGGATTATTTCAAGCCATTTTTATCGATTTTTCAACTTTAACCCTCTGTCACTTTTACGGATAAAGTGGGATAATCCTTAAACATTGCTCAGTGATGGTTCAAGGTCTTGTTTACACAACTGCATTTACAGTTTTTCTAAATTCCAAAAACTGCCGGTTTTGTATCAAACATAATTTCGAGCTTAAGTTTGGAAGCTGGAACCCACATGTCCAATAAGAGCGCGTTAGTACCGTTTTAACCATTAGGGCACGTTCCCAAGGCCCCCGAAATACGAGGCACCGAAATGCCAATATATTCGCTTTTAAGAAAATGGATCAAAATTTTTTTTACTTTGTTTTTAAAGAAAATTTCACATTTTCTTATAGAAAAATTCTCAGAGACCTAACAGACTTTTCGTATACATCTGAGATTTTTCTATAGGAGAAATTTGTCCTATTCAAATTCATAGAATTTTTTCCTACATAAAAAGTTTTAGATTTTTAAATATTTTTCGTACAGAAAAGGTTTCAGATTCTGAGATTTTAAAAGTCTAAAGTTCATAGAAGTTTTGCCAAAACAGAATGTCTCATATTTTGAGACACTTATCGTATTCAAAGTCTCAGATTCTGAGACATTTTTCGTATAGACAAAATCTCACATTCTGAAATAATTTTCATAAAGAAAAAGTCTGAGATTCTGAGACATTTTTCGTATAGAAAATGTCTTAGAATTTGAGTAATTTTTCGTATTTATACTATAGAAATATATATATATTCTATAGAAAAAGTCTTAGGTTCTGAGACATTTTTCGTATAGAAAAAATTTTAGATTGTGAGAAAATTTCCATATCGAAAAAGTTTCAGATTTTAAAACATTTTTCGTATCGGATAACTCTCAGATTTTGAGATAGAAAAGGTCCCATTAAAAAAACTGGGGAAAAATGACCTCGAGCTAGAATATGCCGACTTAAAATACAACTACAGTATGGGGGTATACTCACTTTGTCAATGCGTGTGTAACGCATTAAAATATCGGTCTAAGACCCCATAAAGTATATACATATGTATGTCAAATCGGACACTTTGAAATTTTTTTTTTTTAGATTTTCCCAATTTGTTTACAGTTTTTAGTACCCTTCGAAAACTCTTTCTTGGTAAATTTTCAGATTTTTTTGATGACCCGTTCAAAAGATATCGAATTTTTAACAATTGGTAGTTTATTCCTTTACTCAAACTTCTTTTACTCATAACTTCTTCAATGTCCAAATTTGAATTTTTTTTTCCAAAATTTTTTTGTTTTTTTACATATTTTTCTCATTTTTGAAAATGTTTGTACTCTTCGATTTTTCTGAAATTTTTTTGTGTAAAACTTATATCGATTCTACAAATTTTTTGCCGAGGAGGAATTATTACTACTTTTTTAAGTTTTTTGAAAAAAATTTATTGTTATTTTTCAATCTTAAAATCATTTCTACTGCTCCAATGGTGCGTCATAGAGGGGTCATTTATAAGACCGACCCCCACTAGTTTTTACGTTTTAACATTTCTTTGGAACAAGCTAATACCTTATCTCCAATTTCTAAGGGGGCTCCCACACAAAACGACATTTTTTAAAATTTTCTCTAACCGCTCTAACTGCCCTTTGAGAAACAAAATGTATGACCGACCCACAATATTTTTATTGTCCAAACATTTTCTCTGAACACACCTACCCTCTGTCTCTAATTGTAAAGGCGGTCCCCATACAATTTTTTTTTATTTTTTGTAAATTTGTTTTATTTAATCAGGGTCATTAGTGAGACCGACCCCCATTTTTTTACCCTACTACATTTTTTTAAAACATACTTACCTACGCCCTATCTCCACTCCCCAAGTAGGCTCCCAAAAATTTTATAAAAATTTAATTTTGAATGGAAGCTTACTTAGGGAGTGGGGATAGGGCGTAGGTATATTTTAAGAAAATGTTGGAGGGTAAAAATAAATGGGGGTCGTTCTCACTAATGACCCCTCTCGGACGCACCATTGGAAGCTGTTTATATAAAACAAATTTACAAAAAAATAAAAAAAATTGTATAGGGACCGCCTTAACAATTAGAGTTAGAGGGTAGGTGTGTTCAAAGAAAATGTTTGGACTAAAAAAATATTGAAAAAAATTTTGTTGCTCTAAGGGCACTATTAGGGTAGTAAGAGCGGTTGGAGCAAATTTTAAAAAATGTCGTTTTGTGTGGGAGCCCCCTTAGAAATTGGAGATAGGGTATTAGTTTGTTCCAAAGAAATGTTAAGACGTAAAAACTAATGGGGGTCGGTCTAATAAATGACCCCTCTATGACGCACTAATGGAGCAGTAGAAATGATTTTCAGATTGGAAAATTACAATAAAATTTTTTCAAAAAATTTTAAAAAATAGTAATCATCGTTATCCCACGATCCTCCTGGGCAAAAAATTTGTAGAATCGATAGAAGTTTTACACAAAAAAATTAAAAAAAAAATCGAAGAGTACAAACATTTTCAAAAATGAGATTTAAATTTTTAAACTTAAAAATCGCATACTAAAGCGCTTTTGAGAATTTTTTGGGATTTTTTTTTAAAAGTACGTAAAAAAACAAACATTTAAAAAAAAAAAAATTGAAATTTGGACCATTATTGAAGAAGTTATGAGTAAAAGAAGTTTAAGTAAAGGAACAAACTACCAATTTTTAAAAATTCGTTACTTTTTGAACGGGTCATCAAAAAAATGTTCAAAGTGTCCGATATTTATGATCAGTGATAGATTCTAAGACATTCTAGTGATGTCCGTCCGTCCGTTCGTCCGTCAGTCCGTCTGTAGTGAACACGATGCAGTCCAAAATAAAAGAGCTACACTCAAAAAAAAAAGTTTGTAAATTTACAAGTAAAAGGTCTTGTAATTCTATTTTACTAATATTTTTGTCTTTTTACAAAAATTGTTGTATATTTAATAAAACGAAAACTACAGTTTGCTTTGTAATTTTACTATTATATGTTGGTAAATATATTTTACAAATTTTTGGGGTAAATTTACAAAAAAGTGAAATATTTTACAAATTGAAAAAATATTACAAGGTGTTTAGTTTTTTTACACAAGAAAACTGTAATTGTACAACATAATTTTACTTGATGTTATTTAGTCTTTTTACCAAAAAAATGTTTTATTACAAACATTTTTTTTTAAGATCGTTTACAAGGTTTTCAGTTTGAAATGTATTTATTGAAAAGTACAAAATTTCAATATAATTTTACAAAACTTATTTTATTACTAGAATTAATGTTGTTTTACAAAAAAAAAAAATAATTATTCAACAATAGGACACGCAAAAATTTTCTAAGTTCAGATTTTTTTTTGCGTTTTGGAGTAAAAAATTTAGTTAAAAATAATTTTTTATAAATAATTTTTACACCATTTTTTTTGGTAATTTGCGTTAAGTAAAATACCACAATTTTTATGTGTTTCTACTATATAATCGTTCTAGCTTTTTTTTGTACTTTTACCATTTTTTTGGTGATTTTACCATATTTTTTTGGTATTTTTTTTTTTAAATTTGGTACCTAAAATGTCAATAGAAAGCTGCCAATTATGAAAAATCAAATTTTTCTTATTTTAAGTGGTACTTAAACATCCAATCTACAATATCCAAAATTTTTTTTTCCGATTTTTTAAAAATACTTGTGAAAATAATTAAAAATTCAAAAAAAAATTGTTATTTTTTGACTAATTTTTCCTGAAAATATAAGAAATTTCTTGTGTAGCCTCCTTCGCAATTCTCATATGTTCTACTTAAGAAAAACGAAATGTCGAAAAAAAATAAAAAAGTGCAGTGTTATACATTAAAAAGTTTGTTAAAAGTGCTCAAGTGAAAAAAAAAAATCTTTTCAGGTTGTTGAAGTGCTACTCCAGCTGCCGAAGAAGGAAAAATAAGATGCACCAATGGAAAAAACCTTTAAATTTACAAAACCAATATGTAAATAAACCAATTTTTTTGTAAATTTACAAAACAAATATGAAAATTTAAAAAACAAAATTGTATACTTACGAAAAAAGTTGTAATTTTACAAAAAATGAAATAGAAAATACAAAAACCATATTGTAAATTTACAAATTTTATTGTTAAACTACTGTTTTTACGGCAAAAAAATAAGGAAAAATGGTACATATACAATAAAAATTGTAAATTTACCACTTTTTATTGTAAATATACAAGTTTTTTGCATAAAATACAGTAGTTTAACCAAATAATTTGTTAATCTACAATTTATTTTTTTCATTTTCTATTTTTCCTTGTAAAATAACAACCTTTTTCTGTAAGTTTACAATTTTGTTTTGTAAATTTACCAAATTTTTTGCAAATTTACAAAAAAAAATTTCACCTCGAAGATGATATTTTACAAAACAAATTGTAAATTTACATTTTCTTTTGTTAAATCAATTTACAAATTATCCCCGTAACTTTACGGGGATTCTTGCTAGTACATATTTTACAAAACCTGCCCCGTAAAATCACGGGGATTTTATGTCATTTTACAAACTTTTTTTTTTGAGTGTAGGCTTATGTTCCTAGGCAGGTTAAGTTCGTAAATGAGCAAAATTCCACCTTGACGAACTAAACCAACCTCCGAAAGATGCCATTTTTTTACATGATTTTTTGTGAATTTTTTTAAAAAATGCAACATTTGTATGCTTACACTCAAAAAAAAAAGTTTGTAAAATGACATAAAATCCCCGTGATTTTACGGGGCAGGTTTTGTAAAATATGTACTAGCAAGAATCCCCGTAAAGTTACGGGGATATTTTGTAAATTGATTTAACAAAAGAAAATGTAAATTTACAATTTTTTTTGTAAAATATCATCTTCGAGGTGAACATTTTTTTTGTAAATTTGCAAAAAATTTGGTAAATTTACAAAACAAAATTGTAAACTTACAGAAAAAGGTTGTTATTTTACAAGGAAAAATAGAAAATGAAAAAAAATAGATTGTAGATTAACAAATTATTTGGTTAAACTACTGTTTTTTATGCAAAAAACTTGTATATTTACAATAAAAAGTGGTAAATTTACCATTTTTATTGTATATGTACCAATTTTTCTTATTTTTTTGCCGTAAAAACAGTAGTTTAATCATAAAATTTGTAAATTTACAATATTGTTTTTGTATTTTCTATTTCATTTTTGTAAAATTACAACTTTTTTCGTAAGTATACAATTTTGTTTTTTAAATTTTCATATTTGTTTTGTAAATTTACAAAAAAATTGGTTTATTTACATATTGGTTTTGTAAATTTAAAGGTTTTTTCCATTGGTGCATCTTATTTTTCCTTCTTCGGTAACTGGAGTAGCACTTCAACAACCTGAAAAGATTTTTTTTCACTTGAGCACTTTTAACAAACTTTTTAATGTATAACACTGCACTTTTTTATTTTTTTTCGACATTTCGTTTTTCTTAAGTAGAACATATGAGAATTGCGAAGGAGGCTACACAAGAAATTTCTTATATTTTCCGGAAAAATTGGTCAAAAAATAACAATTTTTTTTTGAACTTTTAATTATTTTCACAAGTATTTTTAAAAAATCGGAAAAAAAATTTTGGATATTGTAGATTGGATGTTTAAGTACCAGATAAAATAAGAAAAATTTGATTTTTCATAATTGGCAGCTTTCTATTGACATTTTAGGTACCAAATTTAAAAAAAAAATACCAAAAAAAATATGGTAAAATCACCAAAAAAAATATGGCAAAATCACCAAAAAAAATGGTAAAAATACAAAAAAAAACTAGAACAATTATATAGTAGAAACACATAAAAATTGTGGTATTTTACTTAACGCAAATTACCAAAAAAATGGTGTAAAAATTATTTATAAAAAATTATTTTTAACTAAATTTTTTACTCCAAAATAATTATAATTATTTTTTTTGTAAAACAACATTAATTCTAGTAATAAAATAAGTTTTGTAAAATTAAATTGGAATTTTGTACTTTTCAATATATACATTTTAAACTGAAGACCTTGTAAACGATCTTAAAAAAAAAAATGTTTGTAATAAAACATTTTTTTGGTAAAAAGACTAAATAACATCAAGTAAAATTATGTTGTACATTTACAGTTTTCTTGTGTAAAGAAACTAAACACCTTGAAATATTTTTTAATTTGTAAAATAATTCACTTTTTTGTAAATTTACCTAAAAAATTTGTAAAATAAATTTACCAACATATAATAGTAAAATTACAAAGCAAACTGTAGTTTTCGTTTTATTAAATATACAACAATTTTTGTAAAAAGACAAAAATATTAGTAAAATAGAATTACAAGACCTTTTACTTGTAAATTTACAAACTTTTTTTTTTGAGTGTAAAGAAATTCAAAGTCCTGTATTTGGAGCACGAGGATTAGAAAATGTATTTTTTTTTCAGTCCGCCCCCTTTTGTGGTCGTGTATTAAAAAAAATTTTAAAATAATGATAAAATTGCATTTCTTTAGTGCAAAAAGCATAAGAATGAATTTTTAAACATACATATAGGTTAGGTTAGGGGTGGTGGAGCCTAAAGTTCAGACTCCTCGCATAGACCGGCTGGTCCATAGCGATACCACAATTTCCTTCAGCGACGGGGATAAAACGCGTTAGTCCATGTTGCGAACAGATTCTCGATTTCTGCTTTACCTAGTATTCGCTCGCGGTGTCTGGCCAATGCGGGGCATTTGCACAGAATATGTTCAACTGTTTCATCTGTATTAGGTTCATCACATCTTCTACAATTGGCATCCGAGATAAGTCCCATAGTTTTCATGTGAAAAGCAATTAGGCAGTGTCCTGTGACCACTCCTCACTGAAAGAATTATTGTTCATTATATCTATGAACAAATTTCATAAAACCAAATTCATAGATTCTATGAAATAATTCATTGGCTGAATGAATATTCATTAGTATTTTGAAATATTTCATAGAATTTTATTCATAGATTTTATTAAATTCATAGAAAAAATTCATAGAATTTATGAATGTCATTCATAGAAGAAAATGCCATCAATATGCCTTTTAATTCTTTTAATAATTAAAATAATGTTACAATAATTAAAATAGTTGAATAAATTTATTAAAAAAATAAAAAAAAAATAAAAAAACATTAAAAAAAAAATATCATTGCTGCCCTGACCGGGGTTCGAACCCAAGACCTACCGGCTGAAGTGGTAATTGTCGACGCCTTAGCTATCAGCGCCACCAAAGAAGAAAAATCTCGCCAACTAACGCATGGTTTTATAACGCTTCATTTTTGTAAATACACAAAATATTTGTTTTCTACAAACACACACACAGCTTTTGGCAGAGCATTGTGACAGAGCATAGACACAAACTCAATATATTAATCAAAATTCATTTTAAGTGTTGTTACTTGTTTATATAATTTAGCTCAGTGGCTAGAGACTATGCTTTACGAACAACAGGTTCTCTGTTCGAATCTCGGTGGGGATAAGTTAAAATAAAAAAACATATAAATTTTTAAAAATAGAAAATTGTAAATAAATAAAATAATAAAAATAAATAAAAATAAAATATAAAAAAATAAAATTAAAATAAAAAAATAAATAAATAAAAATAGAATTGAATAATATTTTTTTTTCCATATCCTATGAACTTTTTCATAGGTTTCTGGTTTCTATGAATTTGATTCATAGATTCTATGAAGGGCATCATTGGCTCACTTCTAATGATTTTTTTCATAGAATCAATGTACGTTTTCATAGCCGTAATGAACAAAATTCTTTCAGTGCTGTGAGTAAACGACAATCCTCTCTGTTAAGAGAGAGAAGGTAGCGAGTTTTCCCGAGGTCGTAATGCGGCCAGATTCTTCTGGTGATACTGCTCGTGCTTAGCTCTCTCCATTTCCTGTTTGCAATAGAAATGCAACGTCGGTCACTTCTCGTCCTATAGTACTGAATCGGGGGCTCAATATGAACAAAAGTTCCTATAGGAGCTCATCAGCTTTCTCATTCCCATCTACTCCCCTATGTCCAGGTACCCATACAAGAGATACGGTATTATTCCCGGATAGTTTCTGAAGATTCTCGTAACATTTAAAAACGATTTGATTTAATACAAAAGCTCATTAGAGCCTTTAGTGTAGCTTGACAGTCGACGTAAAAATTTATCATTTTACCCGTTTCCCCAAGAAACTGTGAGGCTGCCTTATCTATAGCAACTATTTCAGCCTGGAAAATTCTACAGTGTAAAGGTAATTTGAAAGACTTCTCTGTATCACAAACGTCTGAAGAAAAACCGGCTCCAACTCCCGTCGATTGTTTGGAGCCGTCTGTGAAAATATTTATAGCGTCATTTGGAGCGCAACGCCAGTCCGACCAAAATTCTCGAGTCGGAAATTCAACTTTAAATTTCCGGTCGAAAAGTAATTTGGGCACTTTGTAGTCAGTGACAACATTTCCAAATTGTCCATGGTACTGTGTCCAAAGTTTCGGCGTCTGAGCCAATTTGAGTCCTTGAGTCTGAGGCATGCCTTATAAGCCTCACCTTTAGCAAAAATGTCAATTGGCAGCAGATGCAGTAATGTGTCGATGGATGCAGCTGATGTCGTCCTTAGGGCTCCAGTGACACTAAGGCCTAAAAGCCGTTGGGCCTTTTGGAATTTCCTAAGAGTCACATCCCTTTCAAATGCTTTGTGCCAGACCATAACCCCGTAGAGTAAGATAGGTCTTACTATAGAAGTGTATATCCAGTACGTGATCCTTTGCTCAAGTCCCCATGTTTTGCCGAACATTTTCTTGCATGCATAGTATGCATTATTTGCCTTCTTTAATCGTTCCTCTGTATTTTGGTTCCATGATAACTTATTGTCCAGGATGATTCCTAAAAATTTCGCATGATTTGAAAGTGGGATTTCAACACCATTGACCCTGACTTTTCTAAAAGGTTCGATCTTATACTTTCGTGTAAACAGTACCATTTCAACATACATATATTTCGAAAGGAAATTTGTCCCCCCCCCCCCAAAAAAAAGGAAGAAAACGACACTGAAATTTGTTGCATGTTGGAGGGTATAAAAGATCTCGAATTTAACACTCTTACTTGTTTTTTAGTTTCTTTGTCTTAACAGGTAATAACATGAGTTTAATTTGTACCAAAAATTTTTTTTTTTTTGTAATGCGAATTTTTGAATTTCCAGCAGGCCCCAAATACTTGTGTGCTCAGGGCCCCGCCATACCTTAAAGTGGCCCTGACTGACGTGAATGATTTGTTGGATCAATTATTAGATGCATTTACACCTTTCGAGATAAGAAAGTTGTAACTGCCCTTTATTTCGGAGCTTTGTCATAAAATAAAAACTAAAAAGTTAACTTTCTGTAGGGTATTTAAATAATAACATTTTTGAAAATAATCCAAAGGCTTTTAGCTTTATTTACGAAGAATCAAAGGTTTAAGGTGCAACAGAGTATTTGCTGTACGTACAGTACAGTTTTTTTTGGTAAGAAAAATATAAATGTAAAACATTGTAGTTGTTGCTTAAAAGTATGAGACGATTGAATAAATAAAGAAAAAGGACATACTCGTAAAAGAAACTACATACACCTGCTATTCAAGTTTATACACACAGACATTTGCAAGTTTTCAATACCTACATCCATTAACTTTTTGGTGTATTTAGTACTGTTTTACGGTCAATTCAAAGGCAAAAGAAATACAAACATACTTTGGTTTACTAGTTGGTTGGATTTTGTGTCCCTATACAATACACTTAGTTGCGCAAGTTATCCTTAAATGTTGCTAGCACACGCTATTAGCAACTAACCAGTTTTAAAAATTGTATTTTAAGGTACGTTGGTATTATGGGCCAGTTTATTAGAAAATTGAGAAAGTTTGATGGATTAACAGAAAAGTAGAATTTCACCAATAATGATGACAATTCAGACGTTTTCTCCAAATTTGATTTCAAAATATTTCAAATTTGTTGCAACAAATGAATAAACTCCAGCCCATAGTACAATTCCTAAAATAGTGCCAATGTTTGTTGTCCTTTTAAAAGAAAATTTGTCTCATATACACAGACGAAAAGAAACAAGTTTTGTAACATTTCAGTTTATTTTTATGTTTCGGACAACGCACACGACAACTCCCGGTAGGAAACAAACATTTCCGTTAGTTGTGACTATGCAAGTTTGTTTTGGTTTTGTTTGGTTTGTTACGTTTATGTTCATTACCAAACCAGTAGTTACCATTACGTCAACTGGATTTCAATGTTTACAGGACATGCCCATACTTGTTCTTCATTATTATTGTTATTATCCTTTATGGCAGTAGTTTTTGTAGCATTAAGTAGTCGTGTACACAGAAAAAATTGAAAACGAATTTCAATTACAAAAAATGCGGTTTCAATAAATTTTTTGATTGAAACTTCTTCGATGAAGAAAATGGTTACATCAATTATCAAATTAATAGGTTTTAATTCAATATTTTTTTCAAACAAACATTTTGCGATTTTGAACATAAATTTTATTAATTTTCTATTTGTAGTCAATTAAAATAATGATAGATTTATCGAATAAGATGTAAGCTGATGACAAAATTATAAGAAAGGCTTATTTTTTGCTTTCTAAAGGTAGAAACAGAACAAGCACGGCACGGGGGACGGTTGCCGTTGCCGGAGAATATAGGCCCAAAACAATGACGGGGGACGGCGACGGCAAAAAATGTCATTTGTTTGTTCAGTGGTGTTAACTTTTAATAAAATTAGTGTAATTTTACGGAAAAAAATCGCTTATCACATAGCCAATGTGATTAAGTTGGCACTACTGTACGTTTGTTACACCATTGTGAATGAAAAAATAAAAAGTTGTTGTGTAAATGCGGCAACCCTGGAGTGTGAGAGGGAGGGAGATTGAGAGAACCCGGAGATAAAATAAAATAAGTTTTAATTTTTTGTCGTGCCGGTCACGGTTTTTAACTGTCAAATCGTATGGAAAAAGTCGTGCCGGGCTTGTTCTGTTCAGACCTTAATATGTTGCTTTCCAATATGTTCCACACTCCAAAAAATGCATGTAAACTTACTATTGGGTATATTTTTGTTGAATAGCACACATTTTGTGTAAATATAATCACAAAATGTGTAAAATAATTTTAAACAAATTCAACACAGCAAATTATAAATATTATCCGTTAATTCAAATATTTTACACGCAATGTGTAACTAAAATTATCGATCAATATACATACACACATGTTTAATTACTAAAACGCCAGATAAAAGTACAAGCTTCCGTAGCTCAGTGGTTAAGTAGTGTTGTTTCAAATCGATAGGTGGCGAGTTTTGTGTTGGCAGGCGCCGTCTGTTTTTTTGTTTATACCCTCCAACTAATGTAAGTATAGGGGTATACTCACTTTGTCATTCCGTGTGAAACGCATCGAAATATCGATATTATTTATCAGTGATCGATTCTAAAACATTCTAGTGATTTCCGTCCGTCTGTCTGTCCGTCCGTCTGTCCGTCCGTCTGTAAATAACACGATGCAGTGTTAACGGGTCTAACACGAGCTAGACCCCTCAAGTTTGGCCCAAATATGTCTTATGTTCCTAGGCAGTAGTATTGGGTTGAATAGCTCTGTAAAGTGATCGCTCTTTTTAGCTCAGCTCTTTTAAGTGAAGTGTTTCATTCTTACAGCTCAATAGCTCTTTTATTTATTTTGAGTTGTGGGGTAGCTCTTTATTTATTTGTGAATAGAACGGTTCAGATCTTGCTTATTTTATTTATTTTTATTAACAATAAGAAGAATTCCATTCAAAAAATAAAAGTATCTGTTTTTTGAACTATTTATGTAAGTAATTTTATTTCATTTCAGCTCTTTTACTTAGGTCTTTTCGTTCATTTAGCTCAATTGGTCATTACTTCATTTTGATCTTTCAGTTCGGTCGTTCAACTTTTTTTGTTAATTTTGTCAATAGGTGTTAGTTTTTTCTTCTCCTTTGGCACGCTTTCTCATCATTTATATGTTTTTTACAAAAATTTTATGTATTTTTTTTTTAATTAATGTTTTTAATAAACATTTTTCGATCATTTAACAACAGACATGATCGAAATGATTCGATCACGAAGTGTTGAACGAAAACCAAAATTGACCGATTTGAACTAGATGAACGACCAACAGACATGATAAAAATGATTTGTTCACGAACTGTTGAACGAAAAAGCCAAAAGAGCGATTGAACTAGATGAACGAACTAGGTCTTTTATCTGAAATGAACGAGAATAAGCGCTCACTCAATTGAACGATTAAGCACAAGTCTAAGAAAGATGGTGAAAGATAGAAAATTATTAACTGACAAAAGAGCTAAAAGAGCGGATATGAATGAAATAATTTATATAGCTCAGTTAAGTGAATCATTCAATTGAACTAGTTCGTTAAAGAGCTAAACAACTCTACTAGGCAGGTTAAGTTCGGAAATGGGCCAAATCGGACCGAGAGAAAAAGTTCCACAACCTCTGAAAAATGCCAAGTTTTTAGAGAAGTTTAAAGTCCTGCGTTTGGGCCCAGTGGATTAAAAAATGTCGCTTTTTTCGGTCCGCCCCCCTTTTTAGGGATCGGATAACAAAATAAAAATAATAACAAAAAAAACTATAATACTTTAGTGAACAAAGCAGAAAAAAATAAACTTGTAAACATATACCGCGAGGGCAAAGGAGTCCTCTAGATAGCCGTCCTCCCCCCCCCCCCCCCCTAAAAAACAGCCCATTCAATTTTTTTTTTATATGTTGGAGCGTATAAACGATTCGATTTTATTCACCTCTATTTTGTTTAAAATGACCACTAGTGGTCAATTTCAATTTACGCATGCAGAATAAAATTACCGAATTCATAGTAGGAGTCCAATTTGTTACTATAAATCGGGTAAATTTCAACAAATTTTGATTAAAGTTCAGCTGAAAAATATTACAGCCATCCTGTGGCCGTAAAATATATTCAATTTCCAGTTCCTTGCAGTAGACTTCACTACCTATTCCCTGTTGTATTTTTGATCCATCGATGGTTTCGAATGTGTTTTGTGTGACCATAGTCCCGCATCCTTAGCACAAGATTTTGTTCCTGTCTTAGCTGTGGCCTCTGATCGTATTCCTGGATGTAAGGGTCCAAAGAAGACAAATCCGGAATCCTACAAAGCGCATGTGTGGAATCCACACATCCACACTGTGGATGTCGTCATCCACCTTGTAGCTGAAATTCAGCTATTTTTCTTCTTCTTGTAAAGAGAACCGTACCTTCTTGTGAAGAAACCCGTTTTAGTAATTCGAACATTCGGCTTGTAATTCGAAAGTTCAATTTGTAATTAAAAAAAAAAAAAAAATGTTGTAATTCAAAAATTCTATTTCTAATTCAAAAATTCCATTTGTAGCATGAACATTTTACTTGTAATTCGAAATTTAGTCTTCGAATCACAAGTTAAATTTTCGAATAATAACACAGTAAAACAAAATCGAACGGAATGTGATCAAACCAAAAGCAAATGAAAGTTGACAATTTACATAACAAAACCCTTAATTTTTTTTTTTAATTCAGCGCTAGATCTTTTTCACACGCATTAAAAGTTGGCGATTTGAAGGCATCTAAAATTTGTGTGCACTAAATATGTCCTACTTTAGTGGACCCTGGTGGAGCCCTTTTTGGACCCTACCCAGCGTCCAAACTTAAGCTGAAAATTACGTCAGCTATAACCGGTATGAATTTCAATGCAATCGGTCCAGTACCTTTTTACTAAATAGCCAAGTTATTAAAAATAAATCACAGTGCACCGTTGCGTATGATTCTTATTTAAAGGTTATTACAAAATTAAGTATACGCCTTATACAATTTATTATAAAATTATAATAAAAGATCACCAACATCAAATGCGTGTAAAAAAAATCTAGCGCTGAACTAAAAAAGACTTCAGGCTTTGTTTCCATCCAATTTTTTCTAGCAGGTACCATTTTTGAGATATTCGCTGTTAAAAAGTAAAAAAACCAAAAATACCTCACTTATGTTGTTTTCAACAAATAGGACTTGATTTCATATAAACTGGACCTCCTTAATCCAAAGCTGCAATCAAAATTCCGTTTTTGAGATTTTGAGAGGAAAATTTTTGAAACGCGAATATCTCGAAAATGGGACATGCTAGAGCAATTTGGATTGCAGTTTTTGGAAGAATCTGCAACAGTGGTCATTTAAAATTGGAAATTATTGTTTTTTTACTTTTTAAAAGCGAATGTCTCAAAAACGGGGTATGATAGAAAAAATTGGATGGCAGATTTGGATTCGGGAAAGCATAATCTATTACAATCAGTTGGATATTTCACTGGAAGGTTTCTGTTGTCGAACAGTGCAATTATTTAGCAATAACTTAAAAACAGGATCAGCTAGGATTTTCGTGTTAACGATTTTTAAAGTTCAAAATAAAGAGGAGTGAAATGCCATTAGCCGATTTTGTCACCATATTAACACAAGAGGGTGTGATCTTTGGAGTTTTATAAGAAGCTCAAATTGGTTAAAAGGCAGGGATTTGTAGGGAAAACTGGTACTGTTCCATGATATCACAACGGACCTCAGAGTCTACGTGTGCTGACGTAAAAAGTCAGAAGCCACTTACAACCTAACCTAATGCTGCCAACAATAAAAAAAGTAAAACCCGATTTTTTTTGTATATTTTTTCAATTAATGTATTCAAATAAATTAAAGCGAAAAAAATCTGGTATGTTGAAAAATTGTAATTCGACAGTAAAAGAAAATAACAAAAATGTTGATCAAACTAATGATTGATTCCTTAAAAATTTGTTTGATCAATAGATTTAATTGAACATTTTTGGCCAATAATTTTGTCTGTGTAGTAGTTGCTATTGTAGCTGACATTAGTAGTCAATGAGTTGCATATCTTGTTTCAATTTCAATACATGACTTCTTTTCTGAGTTTTTGATTTTCATTGGAAACAATAACAACTACAACTTTGTGGTTCAATATATTGTTTTTCATTGTGGTAGACGACACTGTATGTTATCGTATCCTGAATGAACTTGGTCGAAATTTGTAATCATCATTAACTTGAAACTCATTACCAAGGGCAACATATTGACAAACAAACGAACCAGAACAATTTACATGCTAAGAGCTTGTAATTTTGCAATAATTTTGTATTATACAGACTTACGTTACAAGTTCGAATTTTTATGAGACTTTAGGAAGAAATTGTGTAGAAATATTGAAAATCGAATGCATAGTTGTATGGATATGAAGAAAAACCTTGGTAAGGGGTGGTGATTATAAAACACATTACTTGATAATGCATTATTTTAGGAGGTATTCCCAAACATTGCACTATAAGGAATTTATAAGGAATTGTTGGCCAAAAGTCCGGTTTTTATCTGTCCAAGGGTGCCCAAAACAAAATTTAATTTTTTATTTTTTTTTTGTTACATTTTGAAATAAATAGCTCATTACAATATTAACGTACTTAAAATCCTGTATTAAAATCTCTTAAAATTAATTTCAATTAGCAATAGAGCAAACAAATATATTTTGTACAAAGTACAAATTTAAAAGGAAGATCTACACTGAAAAAAAAAAGACATAACTAAAATTAAGGAAAAAATGTCTTTGAAAATTTATCATGAATTTTCCTAAAATTTAGTTAAATTTAACTAAAAAATGAGAAATTTTCTTAACTATGAGAAAAAAGTTTAGTTCATTTACTTATAATTAGTTCATAGTTTTCTTTAAATGGTATAGGAAATACCAGAAATGTCTATAATTTTTAGAAATTCAATTTTTCTTCTGCATTTTTTCAACTTGAACCCTTATAACAAATATAATTAGAGCCCGAGCTCGATCTGTTCTTACAGAAAAAATAAAATGGAATTTTTTAGTATTAGGAAAAAAATTCTTACTGCCAAAGAATTTTTTCACAAACCTAAGAAACGTATCTTTATTTTTTAGACATATTTCTTAAAAAACAATTTAGTTCAAGTTTAGTTAAAATTTACAAAAAAAAAACATCATCGTATTTCTCTTCTTTGAATTGAGGAAGTGTACTTCTTAGAATTTAGTTAATAACTTCTGAGAATTTAGTAAATAACTTCTTAGGATTTGGTTAAAAATTCAAAATGGCGATATCTCGAAAACTAAGCGAGATAGAGCTAAACGGATGAAATTTTCAACAGAAAGACTACAAAGAAAAATATCGATTAGCCTAGCTCTGCATATCTGTCGGGGTCTCAAGACCCTAATTTTAGATCTAAAATTTGAAATTCCCGAGATTTTATATGTGCACATATCTCGGTAAATACTGTCAACACGAGAAAAAGTTCAACGGCATTTTTGTAGCTCTTGACTCGTAGAACACTTCCGCATAATACTCGAAAGCCCTCCGATTAATAGTTTTTGAGTTATCCAGTTTTTAAGATTCTCAAGATCCTATCAGACCCTTTATAACCGTATCTCGAAATCTAAGCAAGGTAGAGCGAAACGGACACAAGTTTTGGGTCAAAATCTATGGGGACCCTTAAAGGACCTAATGGGGTCTCGAGTTAATAGGGGCCGGACCCATGGGGTCCAAACCCATGGGTCCAGGGTCTAGACCCAATCTAGTTCTAAAATGTGAATAAACTAAAGTGAAATATAATTTTCCCCATTTTCTAGTTAAAATTGGCTTAAAAATAAATAACTTTGTTTTCCTTATTTTTGGGAAAATTATGAACTAAAACTAAGAAAAAAAAAGTCTTTGGAGCCAAATCATTCCCTCTTTTTCTTAAAATTTAGTTAATTTTCCCAGATCTTAGTTTACTTTTTTTTTTGAGTGTATATTACCTTTTCCATCAAACAGTAAATTATATTTTTCAAACTACAGAAATAGTAAAAAAATTAAATCCAGAATCAGAATAAGATGTGTTTAAATAATATGTTCGTGGATTTTAAATGTTTTTTGTTTGATGTTATATGTTTTGTTAACGTAAAATTATTTGTGATTTAATGTTTTAATAACGTTTACAATTACAATCCCTTGAAAAAGTCGACAAAAAATCGACGAAACGTCGGGAAACCAGTAATAATAATGCGTTTTTATTAAAATTGGAAATAATATAGGCCTTACTAGCTCATGGTAACACACATAAAACTACTAAACAAACTGGCCAAATAAACATAATAATAAATCCTTTATAAAATACGTGATTTTTCTTTTAAAATAACTTTACTGATTACTTTTTAAAATAACCTACACACAGTTAATGGCATAATTTTCTTAGTGTATTAATTAACTCAGAATTTAATTAAAATATTCACGCAATATTGTAATTCAACAAATAATTTGTTGATATCTTACATGTTTATTAGATGCCACTTTTCAAGCAGCAGGAAAATCTGCATTTTGAGCAGTGTTGCCATTTTATCCATTTTCCGGCTAGATTTACCTTCTTTTGAACTCGTTTAGCCGGAGAAAAATGCATTTAGCTCTTAGCCGTTTTTTTTAGCCATTTTCGAAATTATTTTAGCAGTTTTTTTAGCCATTTTTGAGTTTTTTGATTTAAAAGTAGTTTTTTGTGTTTTTTATACTAAAATAAAGAATTGATTGGTTTTTTGTTAGCACAGATCTTTTTTTAAATATAAAGCCGCATTCACAATGTTGGAGTACTCCAATCTGTGGAAAATTTTATACCTTTCCCCTTTGCACTTTCATATTTTTGAATTTCACTATCTCTTTTCAATTCACTCCAGAGTCAAACATGTTCTACTCTGGAGTTCCAATCTGGAGTTAACAGAGCCTATGTTAACCGTTAACAGAGAAAAAATACACCCCTGTGAAAGTGCCATCTCTAATAATGTCATAAAAAAAATAATAAACCAAACAAAATATGTGTTAATTTAAAAATAAAATGTTTGAAAAATTAAAAAAATACATAATTTTAATTTTAGAATTATGTACCCAAAATTTAAAAGGATATTTTGCCAAAATTGCAAATCATGTAAGTAATATGTCAACACCAATGTGACAGAACTCCACTCTACATTATGCACGGTTAACATTTCAATCTGTGCCATAGATTGGATTGACTCTGACATTGTGAACGTAGCTTAAAGGTTAACGTTAAAAAATGTGAAAGAAAGTTTAATTTAATAAATAAAAATTACAGACATTTTTCGTATTCCCGGCCCGGTTTCAAACTTCAAACTTTCAAACTATAACTCCAGTTATAGTGTTATCATCAGCAGGATTTTTAATCGATTTGTTTTGTTAATAGGTACTTGTTTTTCATGTATCTTAATTTTAAATAGTCCCAGTATCGATCTACGTATATTTTGGTCATATTCATGTCATTAACATTATACTAAATCATAGATCTAGCGATGCCCGTTTCTCTGTTAAAAATACGCTAACGTTCGAAACTCAACTTTAAGACTGGTTGCTGAATCTTGGCATATATATTTTTGCCATTCTTCTCGTCAGGTTTCAGCGAAAACGGTCCCTGGAGTAAAAAACTTTACCCAGAATTCACGTGTTGCAAATGCGCTAACTTTCAAAATAAATCCAAAAAAAAATGTACGCAATTGTTGTTATCATTACAAAAAATAAACTAAAAAATATTCGAACTAAAAAAAAACAAGTAAAAAAGTTAAATTCGGCCTTGCCGAATGTAGTGATACCCTCCACAATTTCAAAAAGATTATTGCAAAAACTTTATTTAAAAGGAAATTTCTTTTGAAAAAAAAATTTCCGCGAAAAAAAATTTTGGTAAAAAAAATCCGCGATTTTTTTTCTTTTTTTGTCAAAAAATATGTTCGTACTTGTTGAAATACCATTTGGAGTTCAATTATGTTCACATATGCCAACCAGAAGCCGAATTAAAGTATTTTGTATTTTTAGGTTATGTTGAATGTAATGAAATTTTTTAGGTGTGCTTACATTTTCGTTCATATCTTTTGAGCCGCTGAACCGATATCGCTCAAGTGCAATACCAAACTTCTCGGGAGAACTTCCAATAAATATGTTAAGTTTCAGTCATCTCTGTGCGATATTTTGTCCGCAACAGCATTTTCCACAGACAGACAGACGGACAGACGGGCATTGCTAGAATGTCTTAAAATCGATCGGGCATCATGAATATATATACTTTATGGGGTCCCAGATCGATATTTCGATGAGTTACAAACAGAATGACAAACTTATATATACCCTCTATCACTAAGTGGAGGGTAAAAAAATATTTGCACTCAATAAAAAATTTTATTTTATTTTTTTTAATACAAAAATAATTAAAAAAAGTTCTTTCACTCAAAAAAAATTTTTTTTGTCAATTTTTTTTTATTTTGCATTACAAAAATGTAAATTATTTTAAAAGTGTTTTGAATAAGTCAAAACCGTATAAAATGTATAACAAAAGATCTATTTGTTTAATTGTATGTGTAAAAATTAAACAAAATATAAATTTACAACAGTTGCTCTTAAAAAAGTTATATATATATTTTAGCAGTTTTTTAGTCATTTTTTAGCCGTTTTTTCGCCGTTTTTTTGAATGAATTTAGCCGTTTTTGACTACCAAGTTCTGGCAACACTGATTTTGAGTCATGCGAAAAACTGCATTTTGAGCCTGCTGCAGCATGATTAAAGCTAAAGCGGTTAGCTGATTTTTTTTTTGATAAACCAAAAAACAGAGCAAAACAAGTTAGCAACACAATAATTTTACAGAAAGAAAATTTTCGATTTTTTTAAAGCGACAATTTTTTTAATAACATTTTGTTAAAAATATGTTTTTTTTTTTTTAATTTAAACAATTTTTAGTTTAAATCATTTAAATTAGACAAAACTTTAAAAAATGCCAACAAAAAATGTTTGTAAAATTACAAAATAATCTGCTCACATTTGAACAAACATTTTTTTTAGGGTCAGCAAACAGAGTTGGTAAAAATACAGAAATATTTCTGTTATTATTTAAAACTAGCGGACCCGGTCCGCGTGGCTGGCCCTAAGAAAACATCTGTTTTATATTGCATTTCAATTTAAATATACAGTGCCCGACAAAAACTAAAGCACGATAGCGGGTTAGCCGTTCTTGCTTGATTGTGGTAGTGACAAAAATATATTTTTATTTGGTTATAACGGATGTGGCATTTTTCGCCCTTTTCCCGATTGCGTTTCTATAGTTTCCGCTCAGTTAGTAGAATCCGTAGTAAAAATCTCAAGCCGTTTTGCGTGATTGCGAAACAGGCATACACAATGTTTAGTATAGTACAAAGGGGATTGGCAATTTTTGCCCCTTTTTCCAATAATAATCTTATATGGCTCACATATGCAATTGGTTACCACTTTCTGTAGTGAAAATGTGATGAGAATCGGTTCATCTCTTTTTGCGTGATTGCGAAACAGACAGAAAACGTTCAATATATTACAAGGGGCGTGGCATTTTATGTTCTCTTTTTCCAATTGTAGTTTATTATGGCCCACAGTTCCGCTCTCCGTTAGCACTATCAATGCTGAAAAATTAATTAAAATCGGATCCGCCGTTTTTGTGTTATTGCGGAGCATGCAGAAATAACTTTCATTTCAACACAAAGGGGCGTGCCATTTGACGCCCCTTCGTCCGATAATACTCTTATTTGGCCTATAGTACTCGGTTAGAACTATCTCCAGTTAAAATTTCACTAAAATCGGTCAATTCATTTTTTATATATAGATGTCATTATTGCAGAGCATGCAGAAATAACATTCAATTAAATACAAAGGGCATGGCATTTTGCGCCCATTTGTCCGATCACGCTCTAATTTGGCACATAGTTAGTACTTGGTACTATCGTTGTACTTAGTACTATCGTTGGTTTAAATTTCATCAATATCGGTCCATCCGTTTTTTATATATAGATGTCATTAGTGGTGCAATGTAAAAATTCGATTTTCCCACCCCTACGTCCACAGGCAAAAAAGCATGGCATTTTACGCCAATTTGACCGATCACGCTCTAATTTGGCATATAGTTAGTACTCGGTTATAACTATCTTTGGTTTAAATTTCATCAAAATCGGTCCATCCGTTTTTTATATATAGCTGTTATTAGTGGTGGAATGCAAAAATTTGATTTTGCCACGCCCCTCCGCCCACAGACAGAAAATCAAAAATCCGACTTGACAGTGTTACTCCCTGGGCTATTCTGAATATTCCCTGAAAATTTCATCAAGATCGGTCCAGCAGTTTTCGAGTCCATACGGAACATACATACATACACACATACATACATCCATTTTTATATATGGGGCATTCCATGTGAAATCGGACACTTTGAAAAACTTTTTTTTATAGATTTTCCCAATTTGTTTACAGTTTTTAGTACCCTTCGAAAACTCCTTTGTGGTAAATTTTCAGATTTTTTTGATGACCCGTTCAAAAGATATCGAATTTTTAATAATTGATAGTTTGTTCCTTTACTCAAACTTCTTTTAATCATAACTTCTTCAATAATGGTCCAAATTTCAATTTTTTTTTTTCAAAATTTTTGTTTTTCTAAGTACTTTCTAAAAAAAAATCCCAAAAAATTCTTAAAAGCGCTCTAGTATGCGATTTTTAAGTTTTAAAATTTAAATCTCATTTTTGAAACTGTTTGTACTCTTCGATTTTTTTGTAATTTTTTTGTGTAAAACTTCTATCAATTCTACAAATTTTTTGCCCAGGACGATCGTGGGATAACGATTATTACTATTTTTTAAAATTTTTTGAAAATATTTTATTGTAATTTTCCAATCTTAAAATCATTTCTACTGCTCCAATGGTGCATCATAGCGGGGTCCTTTATAAGACCGACCCCCAATAATTTTTACGTCTTAACATTTCTTTGGAACAAACTAATACCCTATCTCCAATTTCTAAGGGGGCTCCCACACAAAACGACATTTTTTAAAATTTGTTCCAACCGCTCTAACTGCCCTAATAACCCACAATATTTTTTTAGCCCAAACATTTTCTCTGAACACACCTACCCTCTATCTTTAACTGTTAAGGCGGTCCCCATACAATTTTTTTTATTTTTTGTAAATTTGTTTTATTTAATCAGCTTCTACCGGTCCAATGGTGCGTCCGAGAGGGGTCATTAGTGAGACCGACCCCCATTTATTTTTACCCTACAACATTTTTTCAAAACATTCCTACGCCCTATCTCCACTCCCTAAGTAGGCTCCCATACAAAATTACATTTTTATAAAATTTGCTCCAACTGTTATTTGTATGGGAGCCTACTTAGGGAGTGGAGATAGGGCGTAGGTATGTTTTGAAAAAATGTAAGCAAATTCGGAAAATCTAAAAAAAAGTTTTTCAAAGTGTCCGATTTCACATGGAATGCCCCATATATAGACTTACTGACAAAGAAAAATCTGCATTTTGAGCCATTTTATAAAATTTATCAGAAAAATCTGGTAAACGTTTTCTAATTCAAAATAAAAGTTGTTTTATAGATTTTTCGACATGGTTTTGCGTCTAAGTGTACGACTTGGGCTCATTATGTATATGACCCCAGAGAACCACCTCTCCACGCTCACCTGCCAGCAACACTAGCGATTTTGCACAACTCAGGGTTGTCTCTTCTGTTATCTTCCCAATAAAGAATGTTTACATTACGTGGTACTCATTTTTCTCTTTGGAACTTTTTAGGTAAATTGCGAATGTGATCATTGGTTGGACCGATTTCCACATATTCTTTGTCCAAATTTAGTTAATTCCGATTTCCTTGTTTTTGTCCAAATATCATAAAGATTTGGAATGAACAAAAATTATTTTTTTTATTTAACGTATATTAAAAATATTTTACTTTGTTTTTTTTTATCTGCAAAAAAGTTTAAAATAAGTTATATTAAAGCAACCGAAACAAAACCGATGTAATACCGGTAAAAATCCGAATAAAGGTAATGGTTTTTTATCGGCATCGGTATCGGTATTTATTTTTTTTTATTTTGGTATTGGTAACGGTAGTCAGTATTAAAGGGGTTTTAATTGGTAACAGTATTGAAAGGGTAACGGTAGCTAACACTGGTATTTTTTGGCCTCGTTTCTTCAAATACCCTTCTTTAGATACTCTATGGATAGGCTGACCATTCATACTGATTTGATCAGTACATGTACTGATTTTTGATCACGTGTACTGATCAAAAAACGTTGTACTGATTTGTACTGATTTTTTAAAATATGTACTGATTGTACTAATTTTTCAACATTTCAACATAAAAAAAACTTTTATTCGAAAACTCTGTACAAAAGCTTGAATTTCCATATTATATATAAGTCGTCAGAGTTCTTTTTTTAACTTAAGTCTTAAAATGAGATAATTTATAAAAACGCAAAAATGAATCTGAGGTTATTTTGATCTTCCTAAATTTATATGAAAATGCGCACAGAATCCTTGAGGTTTTCTATAACGAAAAGTTCAATGGTCCGATGGATTTTTTAAATTTTTAGAAAGATGATGTAAATTGCATTAATCCAAATGATTCTGAGATCTTAGATGAGGTAATGTCATCAGAGCTTATTCGAAAAAGCGCTCAGAAAATCAGGGCCTTTAACACAAATACCTCCTTATTAGCTGTGAAATTTTCTTACAGGAAAAGTTGTCAAAACTTACGGAAAAAGTCTTCAAAATCTGAGGGATTTTCTTATTCTCAAAACCTGTGGAATTTTGTGGAATATTTTCTGCACTGAAACGATCAAAACATTCAAATGAAGTCGTTTAAAGTCAACTAAATTTTCTGCAAAATAACGACAACAGTTGTTTTTTGCAGTTGTTTTTAACAGTTGTTTTTTTGCAGTTGTTTTTTTCAAAATACTTGGGGTCAAGTTAGTTTAACCGACATTTTTTGAGTGTTGAAAAAAACATCAGTGTTTTCTCATAGAAAAAAATTTAGAGAGTTATTTCTAGTGTCGGACCGAACGCACTTTTTCAGACCGAACCCGAACTTCGGTCCATTTTGTAAAGTTCGGCCGAACCCGTTCCCGAACTTTTTTTATTAAAAATAAGAATAATTACGAAAAAAACAACTAAAAAAAGTGTTTTTTTATTAGTTGTACTATTTAATAGTTAAAAAAAAAATATTTTGTACTTTTGTATACTTAAAAAAAGTGGAAAAATATAGCTCAAGTTGATTTTTTTGGAAAAAAAAAATATTTCTTTTTAACAATAGCCCGATTTGAGGTGTAAAGTAGTTGCACTGGTAATATGGCTTAATTTTAAGACGATACAAAAACGGTATTCGGTAAAGTTCGGTCAAAATTTGACCGAACACCGAACAGTGGCCGAACGTCACTTTAGTTATTTCTAGAAAAAAATAAACATAAAAACTTGTGCGTACTGATTTAAGCTCAGAAAAAAATGGTCATCCTACCTATGGACCCATTTAGACATTCCCATTTACAGTTTAATTAAATTCCATTGTAAAACTATAACGGTACTATCATTAGAAAAAGTAGTCAAAAATATGTAAACAAACATAAAACCCCTTGACTTCAACAAATCCAAATAATAAAGCAACCCAACAAACAAAGAAATAAGAAAAAGATTTTCAATCGCTTTTCTTGGAGAAAAATGGCTATTGTTGCAAAAACTGTGTTCGTATTGTGAATATTAACCGATTTGTTTAAAACCGGGGTTTAATGTTTTGTATATGGGCATAAACATAACCACTTTTTGGAATATATTTTCAAATTGTCTGCTGGGATTTCTTGTTTAATTTGTTGTTTACATTTTTTTTTGTTTTGATTTTTTTATTTATACTATGTTCAGATTGGCCTCGAAACCCCATTGAAACCACGTATTTTCAATTTAAAAACTCACCTGTTCACACACAACTATTTTGACACTTACGGAGGTTTTGGAAACTATCACAAAAATTATATTGTTTTTAAACTAATTAATTATGTGGAAAATATTATTTTACATGTTTTAATTTTATTTTTATTTAAAATAAACAAATATTTCGAAGAAATTTTGTAAATAAATTGATTTATTTATTTTTTTATTTTTGGCATTTTCCCATTTTCTCTTTTTCTCATTGTCGCACAGTGGTAAAAATATGAAATTTATAAGGTTTCGATCGTACTTTCGTTGAAACCTCACTACAAAAAGGTTTAAATTTGTGAGGGAAAATACGTATTTTCAAGTGAGGTTTGGCACGAAACCTCGTTTAACGGGGTTTCGAGGCCAATCTGAACGTACTATTATTTGAATTTTTATTTTTAAAATATGAAATTAATAGGTGGACATTATTGACAACAAATTCTAATAATACTACCTGGTATTATTGTGCCATGAATTCCAAAAACTCGCGTTTTTAAAAATCACAGAAAATTGAAAAAGTGGTGTAGTTTGAATAGCTATAACTTCGGAAGTAAATATATAATTTTTATAATCGAAATTAAAATTAAAAGCTAAAGTCCTCTACTTTAAACATAAAAGTTAAAAAAAATTGTGTCATTAAAAAATTGCATTCTAAATGCAAATGCATTTTTGGGGTGCATTTTCGTTAACTTTTACCCCTTTTGATTTTTTTTAAGTTAACATATTATTAAAGTACAACATTTTCACAAACAAAGTCAGTCATCATTTTAATGGGACACAAAGGTTTTGTAATTTTAAAATATTTTTTTAAAAATTTTGCTCATTTTTTTCATACAAAAATTACACATTTTTTTGATTTTTCGTCACATTGTTTTACAACATTAAAATGAATGCCTAAAAAAATAATACATTACATTATACATTAAATTCTTGATTTATTATGTTTTTTATTACAACTGCAATTTTTTGGTAGGTGAACTCATTTCTTTTACTACATTTATACGTACAAAAAAAATGTTCTGTTGACAAAATTCCAACAAACTGACAATGTACAAAAATATTTCGTTGGCAAGTGTTTTGTAAAAATTAACCAGACTAAAGTATCAGAGACCCTGATTCTGGCTGACAGTGCCGGCGTCTAAATAAGGCGACATTGATGATATATTCTACAAATATTTATTTTTTTTCTATAACATTTTTATTTCAATAAAAAGAAAATACAAATTGAAGAAAAACTTTAAGAACTAAAAACTTATTTATTTTTTTTATATAAATAAAACAGACATTTGATAAAAAGGAAATAGTCTATTAAGTTGCTTAGAATGACAGCAGTGTGCAATTTTGTGTCTATGATAGGGTACGCAAATTTTCAACAACATTTTCTTTTTGTTGCAGGGTGAACGAAAGCATTTAGGAATTTTTTGTCTTCAGTTGGATTTTTTAGTTCCCTTTAATTAGTTTGTTTGGTAAGAGAGGGGTAAATAAATTTACGTGAACTAGTTCATTGAATTAAGCTGAACGAAAAACATTTCTGACCAACATAAATAGTAAAATTTTACTAAAAGTGGAAAAATTTTCTTAATATGAGGAAAAAACGTTTTTTTTTTATTTTTAGTACCAAAAGGTACAAAAAAAAATAAAAGGAAACAAGTAGAAAAGTTAAATTCGACTTTGCCGAATCTATTAATACCCACCACAATGCCTTTTTTTTTACAGGATAGTACATTTTTAACGTGAAAAAAATTAACAATTTTGATTAGAAATATTTTATTTTGAGTAAAAAACTCTTTATTTGTCATTTAAAAATAAAAAAGAAAAATTACTATTTTTTTTAGTGTAAAACTTTTTTCGAGTGTAATGTTTTTTTTACTGTAAAAATATTTCTGAGTGTTTTTGTAAAAAAAACTAAATTTTTTTTGAGTGTGAAATTTTTTTGAGTGTAAAATTTTTTTTGAGTGTAAAATTTTTTTTGAGTGTAATTTTTAGGTTACCAATGCTTTCAAAACTAAACAAGTTTGAAAAGCATTGCTAAGTTACCACCAATGCTTTTAAACCTTCTTTACCACAAGGCATTTAAAATTAACCCAATCTGAAATTCGGAGTTTTGCCTATAACTTTTGAACCACTGGACCGATTGACTTGAAATTCAACACCAATCAGACCTGGGGAACGACAAGGATACATGCCACGTTTCAGCAGTCTCATTGTTGTTTTTCGAAAGTTATCGTGTTTTTTTCTCGTAAATTCGCGAAAAATCCTTGCGGAAATTTACTCTTTTGCTCATAACTTTTGAACCATTAGACCGATTTGTCTGGATTGCAATACCAACCTGACCAGGTAAATGACCAACATATATGGCAAACTTCAGTAGCCTCTGTAAAGTCTTTCAAAATCTAGCGTGTTTTCTACGGACGGACAGACAGACAGACGGACGGACGGACATCGCTCGATCGACTTAAAATCGATCGAGGATCATAAATATATATACTTTATGGGGTCCTAGACCAATATTTCGATGTGTTACAAACGGAATGACAAACTTATATATACCCTCTGTCACTAGAGTGGAGGGTATAAAAACGTTAGTTGATATACATATAAATAGCACAGCTCAACAAGAAAATGCGTATTGGATTCTGGTTAGTGATTTAGATTGTGTCTGTTGCGCTGATTCCAAATCCGGAGCCCAAATTTGTCTATCACGTCAGGATTTTGAGTAATTTGCGGTTAAAGTGCCGAAAAAGGGCATTTTTGACCTCTTTTTAAAGCTTATAAAATAATATCCTGACATGCAAATGACTTGGTATCAAGCTCACTCGAAAGCCTGTAATTTTTTTTTTAAGATAAGATAAAATGTTCTAAAAATTTAATTTTCTAAAATGGTAAAAAAATCATTAGCAAAAAACCTTCCATTTTTTCAATACTTTGTTTATTTACACAGTATTTTTTAACAAATTTCCATACACTTTCGAATGAGCTTCATACCAAGTCATTTGCATGTCAGGATATTATTTTATAGGAGTTCAAAAATGGTCAAAATGGGCCTTTTTGACACTTAAACCGCGATTTTCTCAAAATTGTGACGTGATAGAAAAATTTGGGTGACCGTTTTGTAATCGGGGCACCAAACACTATCAACTTTTTTTGGTTTCATCCAAAACGCAGCGACAAACCTCAGATTTGTAGAGCGGTGTAGTTCATAGTGCTCTTAATATGTGAAGTTCCTTAATATAAGAAAGAAATTTGTACCGCTAAAGAAATATTCCCAAATGTATGAAAAACATCTTTATTTTTAAGATTTTTTTTCTTAAAACGATGTTCACAAGAGATACACCCAAAAAAAACGTGGGTATTTAATACTAAAAAATTTAACTAATATTTTAGTCCAAAAGGACCTAGTGCAGAAATTGGTAACCAATAATAAAATTGTTTACTAGTATTATTCAAAACCATTAAAAATTACTAATTTTAGTACTTTGAAGATACTGAAATTACTTAGTAACTTATTAGTAGATTTGGGTACAACATCACTTACTAAAACTTTTACTGTAGAATTATTGTGAGTGTATAGTTTAGTTTTATGAACTAATTTATTTTTAATTAGTTCATCATATTTATCTTCTTTATATTGAGGAAATATATTTCTTATAATTTAATAATTTTTTCCACAATTTTCGTTTATTTTTCTTTAACCGACATAGTCCCAACTAGGTTAACCGCAATATTTAACCATAACCGCATGAAAAATCCTGTGGTTACGGTTAAATTTCAATTTAATTTAATACTTTTTGTAGTTGATTTTTTTTTAGAAAAACCAATGAAAAAAGGATCAAAGAATAATTAAAATTTTAAAATTTATAGATACTGAAAATGTTTGAGAATCTGAAACTTTTTCTGAAACTTTAAATGTTTTCGAATCTGAGAAAGTTTTTAAAGAAAATATGCCTAGAAGTCTGCGATTTTTCTAGAGAAATTTTTATTCAGAATCTAGGTTAGGTTGTAAGTGGCTGCTGAAGTTTTACATCAACACACGTGGATTCTGAGGTCTATTGTAATACCACGGGACTGTAATAGGTTTCCCTACTAAGCCCTGTCGTTAAACCAATTTGAGCTTCTTATAACTCTTTAGATATTGAATTTTGACATCCGACCAATGAGAAAGATAGTGCAGCTCCCTAGATCCCAGTGAAGCAAGTCTCTGACTAGAAAGCGCCGGGCAATGGCAGATGTAGTGTTTGATAGTATACAATAGAGATGGGCGCGTGAGTGATTTTTGACTCACACTCACGACCAGAATATTTGAATCACGCACACTCACTCACGAGTATATTTTTTCTAGTCACACTCACTCACAATCACGTGAGTAAATTTAATACAACTCACACTCACGTGCACTCACGCAAGCTTCACTCACACTCACGTTGACTCACGCTCACGGAACTCTTATTTATACATAAAAAAAATTTCAAAAGTAAAATTTCAAAATCTTTCAGCAAAATTTTAAGTTTAGCTAAATTTTACATTTTTATTTGCTTTTTTCGGGACAAAATCTTAAGTTAAGTCAAATTTTACAATTTTTTTGTTGCTTTTTTTGGTATGAAAGGAAATATGAAGAGAAAATAAATCAGGCAAACTCACGCAAAAAAATCGACTCACGCACACTCACTCACGCAAAAATCTTACTCACGCACACCCACTCACGCAATTTTTTCCCCACTCACCTCACTCACAATCCCGTGAGTAAAATTGAGTTCAGTCACACTCACGCGTGAATCACGTGAATCACGCTCTAATCTGCTCATGTGCCCATCTCTAGTTTACAACTCCTCTTCATCCTTGCAACTCCAGCAAAAGTCATTCGACGGCACATTAAACAACTTTGCGTGCTTCCCTATAAGACAGTGTCCGGTAATTATAGCAAAAATTGTCGAAATTGTCGAAAATCACTTGTGCGCTTCTGATTAAGAGAAGGCCAAATCTGTCGTGTTGTCTCTCACGTCCATCCATTTGCCCATCTTTGATTAGTTTCCGTCGCGGAACAAAGCCGTAGGTTTTGCTTGCAAGTTTCTAGAGGCGTACAAACACATTCCAATTCTGTTGGAACCTGTAAGGTAGTTCCAAGTCTTGCAAGCTCATCGGCTTTGCAATTCCCTGGTATGTCTCTGTGCCCTGGGACCCATATGAGTCGTATGTCAAACTGCTAGGCCATCTCATTTAAAGACGTTTTAAGGGCAGATCTTGTTTTCAGAAACATTGACTCCAGGGACTTGACCGCGGCTGGACTGTCAGAATAAATGTTGACTGCAGTTGTAGACAATACATTGCAGCTCAACCAGTCAGCCACTTCCTTTATTGCCAGCATCTTTGCCTGGTAAACACTGTAATGATCAGAAAATCTTCGAGCCAGCCTCAATCCAAGCTCTTCCGAATAGACTTCAAAACCCACTTGCTCGTGCAGCCTCGATCCATCTGTGTAAAAATTTATGGTCGCTCCACTATCCGGAATGTCCCTCATGCAAGACTCCCTGGATGGTATTATAGTGGTAAAGAGGCGCTCAGAAAGGTTCATAGAGGGAGAGCAGTCCACATTTTGTAGTATTCTTATCTTCTTCAAGATCGCACTATGGCCCACAGCAAACTCAACCCCTATTTTTTTTTATAAGTCCTTAAAAAACCTTAAAATGAGCACTTCATTGGGAATCTTAAAAACTGGGTTAACCAGTTTCTACTATTTTCAAGACCCTATTGGGCCAATTAATTTTCTCAAAATTCAAGGTAGGGTGAAACCGACAAAAATGTTGGTTCAAAAGCTGTTGCGACTCTTAAAGGATCCAATGTGATTTGGTCCCTTAGTTCCGAGAACAATAGGGTCTGAGCCAAATCAGATCCTTTAATGTGTATAAACTAAATTAAATAAAACTGTTCACATTTTCTAGTTAAAATTACAACGCTGAAACATGAAAATGGTGAACATTTTCGATCTATCCCAGGAAAATTTTTTGGAACAAATTCCTGTTTCAATAGATTCTTGAATATATTCTACGGTAATCACAACAAAATTTTCTATGTAAAATTATTTTTCGAAAAAACTACTTGCTCTAAAAAACGATTGCTTTTGGGACAATTTCAAACAAAAATCATTGATTCTGGAATGTTAAGTAGAACCGGTTGCAGGGTAGTTTGATGCGTTTTGGAACCGATTATTTGGAACAGAAAATTTTGCTGGGATGTAATCAGGACGGACTATAGAGAGCTGCTACTTTAACAAATATGAATTCCATGACATACATCATCTAGGGGGAGGTTAGGTTAGGTTGGATGGGCGCTCGCCATTTGGCGAATTCACTCGGAGGCCATAAGGTCCATTGTGATTCCCTTAATCATATTTCCCTACTCCCCCTCTGATACAAAGTTCTACTTCTTCGTTCATCAATTCCACTATAGGAACCGAGACGTCAGGTTCTACATGTTCCCCCACCGATTCAGAGCCATTCCTCGCACATTCATCAGCCAATTCGTTCCCAGCGGAAAGGGGAGCAATATAATCTTTATGAGAACAGTTTTGTAGTTCACGATCAAGTTTGTTAAACTGAACTATTCAGTAGTAAGCACTGTGTGAACTAGTTTATTGCGTTAATGACAAAACTATTTTTTGTTTATCCAAGTCAGTTCGATAATTCAGTAAAATCGTCAGAATTTCTTTTCAACGCAAGAAAGCAAAACCCTAAACTATTCACAAGGTGCTAAATTGTACATATATTTTATTTTAAATTAACCTTGAGCCAATTACTGCAATATACATTTTCATTTCAATTTAATGAAATTTAAATTTATATTTTTCATTATCATTTCGCTTTTCTTAAATGAGTTGTAACATGTTTGTGTTTTTATTTGTATTTTAAATTTCTATTTGTAGATAAACTGAAATATTGCCAACGGGTTTAAATTGAAAACAGCAAGCACCACATGCTGTAGAGGTGACATGTAACATGAATTTAGCGTGGCATAGTAGCAACATTTAGCGCCGCCACCACCGCCGCCGCAGTATCAGCAAATATCACTGTCACAAAAGTAAAAAGAAATGCAACAAAATTTACCCCAAGTGTGCCCGATGTAAATCAAAGTTCCTCCTTTTTTTTTAAATTAAGCATCAACAAAATCAGCACAATAAAATAAAAATATTTAAAAAAAAAAAATATCAAGAAAGAGTTGTCTGCTGTGTTAATCCCATGTTTGTGCCAGATAAATGAAAAGAAAAATTTATAAAAATCATCCTCACCAACAGCATCATCTCCATTCAACAACAGCTACAGAAGCAACAACCAAAAACAACCACAACAACATTATGTATCCGATGTACGACAATTTACCAAAGTATTAAATGAGGGATTTACTATTACAGCCTAGCTACAACTGCTTTGGATGCTGCCGCCGACGCCGCTGTGTTGTGGCACAATGATATCTCGGGAAAAACAAGCGGAAATGCTTGTTGTGTCAAAGTCAAAAGAATCACAAACATTTACTTCCATAGACATTCCAAATGAAAATTTAACGAATTTAAATCTGCCATCAACAGGAACGGCAACTGTAGCGGCAAAAGCCAGAACAAATAGTATAAAAAATCCAAATAAAGATGCTGAAGTGGTATTAAATGTAAAATGTCATTGCAACAACAAAAATATTGTTGAAAATCTTTCTCATTGTACAACGATTGGATTTTATCATCATCACTGCATGCATTCAGCCTATTTTTATGAATTGCCAACGAAATTTTCATTGTTGCCAAGTGTGATTAGCAGCCATTCTAGTAGTACGACGAATAATTGCAATGTTGAAAATGCAAAAAAATATTTAGCTGATAAAAAGCGATGCTGGCCTCCTCCTTTGTTTATTTTATTTATATCTTTATTGGAGGTAAGTGTTAGAATTAGTTTAATGTAATTTGTATGGAAATTAGATTTAAATGATTTGAATTGAATATATTTGGGTCAACGAGATATTTTTTTATGGTATAAGCAAATTCATTTGGAATTTAAACTATCGAAATGGTTTTCTTTTTTCTTATAAAAAATTAATGGCAGCAAAATTATACTATCTTTTATAAATGTGTAAGTTTTTCGGCAGCACACATAGACTCTGAGGTCCGTTGTAATATCACGGGACGGTAATAAGTTCCCCTACTAGTCCATGAAGTTAAATAAATTTGAGCTCCTAAGTAATGAAACTACTAAGATATTTAATTTTTATATCTGACAAATCAGAAGATCGTACAGCTCCTTTGATTACAGTGAAGCGAGTCTCTGACCAGAAAGTCCCGGGAAATGGCAGATAAAGTGTTTGATCGTTTCCAATTTATTCTCCTCTATGCAACTCCGGTAAAAAACATTTGACGACACAATTAGCCTGCGTGCTTTCCTATAAGGCAGTGTCCGGTAATTACAACAACCGCCGTCGACATCTCTTCTCTTGGAAGCGATATCAGCTCAACAAGGCCAAATCAGTCGTGTAGTCTCACACGTCCATCCATGTGCCCATCTCTTATAAGTCTCTATCGTGAAACAATGCCGTAATTGTTAGTTGCAAGTTTGTAGAGGCATACCAACACATTCCAATTCTGTTGGAACCTGTAAGGTAGTTCAGTCTTATGTCAAACTGATTCTCCATATCATTTAAGAACGTGTGGCAGTTTAGGGCAGATTTTGTTCTCAGAAACATTGACTCCAGGAACTTGACTGCGGTTCGACTGGCAGAATAGATGTTGTAGACAATACTTTGCAACTAAACCGGTCAGACACTTCCTTTATTGCCAGCATCTCTGCCTGGTAAACACTGCAATGATCCGGCAATCTTCGATCCAGTCACAATCCGAGCTCCTCCAAATGGACTCTAAAGCCCATTTGCTCGTGAAGCCTGGAGCCATCCATCGCGCTATGGCAACAATTGATGTGTGCTATTAGGTCGAAATGCCAACGTAGCCGCCTACTGCCTACACAATATGTCCAACGGTATCAGGTGAAGGAAGATTTCTAATGAAGCCGTAGGTGAAGCACGAAGAGCACCAGTGATACACATTGACGCAATTCTCTGTACCTTCGTAATAAAAACACATTTCAATTTTGTCTCTAAAGCAGGCTAGGTTTAGGGGAGGCGGAACTCAAAATTTTGAACTCCTCGCATAGACCGGCTGGTTCATAGCAATAATACATGTTCCATCAGCGAAGAGGATAAAACGCGTTAGTCCATGTTGGAAACAATTTAACCTACATTAGGTCTATAACTGCGATTTCTTCCAAATTCTCGAGTTCTGCTTTGTCTAAAACTTGTTCCCGATGCTTGGCCAACGCGGGGCATTTGCACAGGATATGTTCAACTGTTTCATCCGTATTCGGTTCATCACATCTTCTACAATTGGAATCAGAGATGAGTCCAATTGTTCTTGCGTGGAAAACAATTAGGCAGAGTCCTGTGACCACTCCACCTCTCGATCTGTAGTACTGCATAGTGGGTTCAATATGAACAAAGTCCCCTACCCCATCTGCACCCAGTTTTGCAAGCTCATCAGCCTTCTCGTTCCCGTCTACTCCCTTATGTCCTGCAACCCATATTAGAGAGACGAGGTTATAGCAGGATAGTTTTTGAAGATACTCGTAGCACTCAAAGACGACTTTTGATTTAATACAAAAGCCTCTTAGAGCTTTTAGTGCAGCTTGGCTGTCGACGTAAAAGTTTATTATTCTCTCCGATTCTCCAAGAAACTGGAAGGCTGCCTTATTAAGAGCAACTATTTCAGCCTGGAATATGCTACAGCTCAAAGGTAATTTAAACGATTTTTGTATATCACAGACGTCCGTAGTAAATTCCGCTCCCACTCCCTGTCTTTGAAAATATTTAAAGCGTCATCTGGAACGCAACGCCAGTTCGACAAAAATTCTCAAGTCGGAAATTAAACTTTAAATTTCCGATCGAAAAGTAGTTTGGGCACCCTGCAGTCCATGACAACGTTATCCAAATTGTCAATGCTACTGTATCCAAAATTTCGGCGACTGAGCCAATTTGATTCTTTGAGTCTAAGGCATGCCTTATATGCCTCACCCTTAACAAAGACGTCAATTGGCAGCAGATGCAATATCGTGTCGATGGATGCAGCTGATGTTGTTCTTAGGACACCAGTGATACTCAGACCCATAAGCCATTGGGCTTTTTGGAATTTACCGAGTCACCTCCCTCTCTAGTGCTCTATGCCACACCATAACTCCGTACAGTAAGAAAGGTCTTACGATGGAAGTATAGATCCAGTACGTTATCCTTAGCTCAAGTCCCCATGTCTTGCACGCATAATATGCACTATTCGCCTTTCTCAATCGTTCATCGGTATTTTGGTTCTATGATAATTTTCTATCTAGAATAATTCCTAAAAATTTCGCATGCCACCAGGCAATAATTCCATACATATCAAGAAAGGTTCCCATATTGTTTTTCTTTACCGAAAGCGATATGGTACAAACGAGCTCATGAAGAGCTGTTTTCGGTGATCTACCTTGTTGTATGCATGTTGCCTTGTCGAATACAACCTCTGGTAAATCACTCTACGCAAAAATGAGTCTAGCATTCGTTCTATTTTCTTTAACAAAAAAAATGAAACTAATTGGTCAGAAATCCTTCGGAACTGTGTTGGAATTTTTTCCAATCTTCGGGATAAAAACGACTCTGGTAGCCTTCCATTTTAAAGGATTATACGACCAGTTTATGAATAATGTGTAGAGATTATATAGATTTGCTGCATCTTAGCCGGGAATATACTATTAGGTCCAGGGGACTTATAACTTCAGGTTTTAAGCGCCCAGATTAATGTTGGCATATTTACTATTTCCGAAACAAGTTCAGATGATTGGGCGTCTGAAACGGCGTCATGAAGTTGCCCAGAAAATTAGTGTTTAGAAGGAGATCCAGCGACTCTCTACTAGAGGTAGACCACACCTCAATAGGATCTTTCAAGTATCGCAGGGTGCATGGAAAAGAAGCCTGAACTCATCTTCTTATAAGTCTTGAGTTGCAGCCTATATACAGACCAGTTATCGTCCACTCTTGAAGATTTAGCCTCATTAAAGAGCTTTCCTTGCATCTCGCGATAAAAAAAATTAAGCAATTCCATGTCTAAAAACTGTTTTCTGATTCTACAAATTGCGACGCACTCACACAATATGGGTTGCGTTGTTTCTTGTTCCTCCAGACAAAGTCGACACAAAGGCGATGCACAAAAGTTTAAATTATGCAAGTGATAATTTGCTTAATTAAAAATGTCCGGAAAGAAAATCTATCAGTAATACTTCCATATGATAGTGGCGCGATTATTAATTGACGCCTCCAGTTGTTTTTAGGGCGACTCCATCTTCTTGCTCCCTGTGGGTTGTAGTCAAGGGATTTTCTATTGATGTCATCGTTTGCTTTTCGTAGGAATACTTGCGTATCACGAGATCAAAATGCTTGGGTATTTTGATCTCATGGTCAATTGGAGGTTGTTGCCTTCTAAACCATAACCCTGAGTTTGTTATAGTTTGAGGCTAAACAATTTTAAGAATTCGGCGAAGGCATTTGTTTACGAAGATCTGTAGTTTTTGAATAGCTGAACTTGTTAGATTCCATGTCTCCGGGCCATAAAGCAGTACTGACTTTACATTGCTAAGTATTAAAAACCTTAATTTTTGTAGTCACTGCTTTGTTAGCTGACCTCCAGAACTTATTTAAGATTCCAAAAAACTTGTTTAGCATTTGCACGTCTGTTTTGAATATCTTCGTTCTTGGATCGTCGTAGACCTCCTGAATTTTTCCACAAGTTTAAGAAGTCGGGCCTTTCCAACCTCCCAATCATGGTCTAGAAGGTGGACCAGTATTCCCCACAATAGGGTTCGGGTCCGGCCATAGGAGTAGCGGAGGCATTCCTAGCAAGCTCATCCGCTATCTCTAAACCCTCAAAACCTCAATGACCAGGGATCGAAAATAGAATATTTTTTTTTCGCCCTGCCAGCTGTTGAGGGAATCAATCGGTATCTAGTGCTAACCAGATACCGAACTATTTATGATACTGTATCCAACACAAAAAGTATCAGAGTAATCCCTGATAAACAATACACTTAACTTTCTTTTAGACTCGATTGTTCAATGGCATATAAGCATCAGACAATGTTTCAAACGCATCTTACAGGTTGATAGAGTTGCCATAAGCACGGCAGTATTACAGTTTGGCATTCAGTCTTACTGACAAATTAAGTTATTTTATATGGACGAGGTATTTAATAATAAAAAGTATGACCTTTCTGCAACCAAAAGAAAACTCGTTACTTACTTTCATACTAATCAAGCAAATCTCTGGACATAGTAGGGTCGCTGGGAACGAATAGTGTGCGAGAAATGGCTCTGAATCGGGGAGGAACGTGTAGAACCTGACGTTTCCTACAGTGGAATTGAGCAAAGAAATTGATAGGATATCTGAGAATGAAATGAAGGATAGATCACTAACTACGTGCAGGATATCGGGAATCCTGTGGCCACGGCCAAATTACAAGAGGACAAAAAGTCTTCTTACTTTTGGCAAACGGACGGTAGTCAGCCTATTAGAAGGAGTACTTAAGGGCCACTGTATAATTGGTCAGATGGCCGTGCGTATGCGAGTTTCTGATAGGGACTATTGTAGTAGTTGTGGGGAAGTGGAGGAGGAGGTGGGGTTAGTGAATCACTTGTTATGTGAATGTCCGGGTTTAATGAGATGCCGCCTTTGGCATTTGGGGCAAAGTTTTTTCAACGACCTGGATTGCCTAAACGCTGTCTCATTGACGAATACCTTAGAGAATCAGGATGGTTTAAGAAGTAGAACTTGGTTTCAGAGGGGGAGTAGGGAAATAGAATTAAGGGAATCACAATAGGCCTTAGCCTCCGAGCGAATTCGCCAAATGGCGAACGCCCATCCAAGCTTACCTACTTTCACTTAACCCATGGGAATGTAGCGCACGCGCTGAAATAATCACTGGCCATTGCATTAAAATTGAGCTGACGCTCGAGCATATTAAATGTTACTGGCCAGCTTGTCTTTACACAATTTAGATAGCTGGAAAGTTTTGCTATGGGCCATACTTCATTACTTCTTAATGGCTGCCTCTGGTGTGGTTCTTATACAACCAGTTTTTTAGAAGCCTTTCACTGTCTATTACGCTTAGATCTTGAAGCTTCTATTATCGTTATAGGCCACAGGAATATATATGTTATTTCACCTATTACACACAGAAAAATAAATTTCCAATCGAATTTTTCAATTGTATCAACTCATGATTCGGTTATCGCTACTATTTTTTGGAGGTGACAATCGAATTTTCTTGTTGTTTCAATTAAATGTCTGTTGTAAAAACCGAAATTAATTGAGACTACCGATATTCAATTGAGACGACCTATATGAAAATGTGTCAACCGATTTTTAGAAGTATTAACTGAATATCAGTTGGAAATTTGCAAATTTGTTTTCTGTGTGTATGGCGATAGTTTGCATCATAAAAGGTCTAATGACATATGTTTTTCCAATATGTGATGCTAATGAAAGTGTTATATTTTTTATTGGCCAAAGTTAATATGATACTATCTATCTTCGCGAATTTAATGTTTTATGTAAGCATATGTTAAATTATTCCTTCTTGACAAAAACTTAAAAAAAAAATCGTGTAAAAAAATGATAACAAAAAAAATCTCTTAACAATTGTTCAAAAATGACCACCAAAAATATAATTAACAAAACAAGCAGCCAACTAACTAACCAAAAGCAACCAGTCAACCAAAGAATTGACCACTTGGGTGGCTTTAAAAAGGAATCACTCCAAAAGTAGCCTCATTTAGTGTTGGATCAGACGCCGGCATGAATAACAAACCAACAACAAAGACAGACAGACAGCCATATTCGTATGGAATAAACATGATCTACATCATACAAAAAAAAAAAAATAAAACAGAAAACACATGTATAAATTTTGCAACAATAAGCTCTGGCTGCCCGCCTGCCAACATACAACAACACAAAATGACATGTGGGAGCTCTCGTTTAATTTTTTATATTTTTTTGCGTAAGTTCAATGAATTCTGAATATAAAAATAATGGAAAAAGTAGCATGGCCAGGCTTGAATAAATTAGGTTACATACACTCTACACAATTAAGGAAAAAATAAGGAAACCAAAAGAACTAAAAATATTATGTAAAAAAGCAATATGCCGCTGAAAAAAAAATAAAATATTGTTTTATAATCTACCAACAAAAAAAATCGACCACACTTCACTTGAACTTCAGAAAAAAAATTGATATTTTTTTTTGGATATGTAAGTATGTTGTGGGTCTTTAACGCCACTATGGCAACACTTTAACTTTGAAAACAGAAAAAAAAAAAACAGAAATAAGTGAAGTCATACATTAAACGTGGGTGGTAAAGTTTAGCTTCCCCCAAAATATTTATGGGGAGCCAAGTATTTAAGTGAACATAAACTCATGTACTATTCGAAAATGAAAACATGCCAATTTACACTATGACTGTAAAATTGTGCGATATTTTTGGGTAGAAATCACAGCAATAAGCTATGAGATCAATGTTGGCAATCGATACCGTCCTTTAATAACCATATTTGGCTATTGTACCGCAACCAATAAAGAAATGAAAAGTTTTATACGTCGGAATATATAGATCAAATGTAGTAAAACTTCATTTAAGGTTTTTCATTTCGTGATCCTGTTTCCTTTTATAATGACTTCAAAGTTTTTGTGGATAACACTTTTGTAAACTGTTAAAGGATATTGAAAGATAAAGTTTTAATAATACATTATTAACATCCTTTTCCCGATTTTTCTTTACAAGTCCTTTTAAACGAAAACAGGTTCACGAAATGAAAACTTTTAATGCGGTTTTACTACATTTGATCTATATATTCAGACGTACATATATCATCCGGTTCATATTTAACGATTTTTATACCCTCTAACCACAGTATGGGGGTATACTCACTTTGTCATTCCGTTTGTAACGCATAGAAATATCGGTCGGGGACCCCACAAAGTATATATATTATTGATCTATGATCGATTATAAGCAGTGTTGGCTACCGTTACCCTTTCAATACCGTTACCGATTAAAAACCCTTTAATATTGAATACCGTTACCGTTACCAATACCGAAATAAAAATATTTAAATACCGTTACCGATAAAAAACCATTACCTTTATTCGGATTTTTACCGGTATTATATCGGTTTTGTTTCGGTTGTCTAAATATTACTTATTTTAAATTTTTTTGCAGACAAAAACGAAGTAAAATGTTTTTAATGTTTGTTAAATAAATAAACAAATTTTTGTTCATTGCAAATCGTATTATTTGGACAAAAAAACTAGAGGATCGGTCCAAACAATGATCACATTCGCAATTATTTGATAATTTTACAGAAATATATAGTTGTTCTGTTTCTTAATTTCTTAAAAAAAAAAATAAAAAAATGTATTAAAATTATTGTGCTACTAATTTGTTTTTCTTTGTTTTTCCCCCTACTGATTTTTTTTAACACCTTCGCACTTCGGTGTTTTCCTTCTTCCCCCTCCCCCTGGAAATGTATCTATCAATATTTGTGTTTTATGGTTTGAAGCCATAAAAAACTTACTAGTTTTTTATCGTTTCTTTTATAAAAGTGTTCAGACTGTTTATCTGAAATCAGCAGGTTTCTCTGCTTAAATCAGCTGATTTATCTGCTGTATTATCAGAATATCTGCAGACTCTACCTAGCATATTCAGACAGATAATTACCGTCAGCAAAAATCAGCAGCTTTCTAAATAGCTAAAATCGGCGATTTTTCGCGTGGCTCAAAATGCAGATTTTTCTGCTGATTGGGCAAAGACATCTACTATAATTAACAAGTAAAAAAATAAAAAAAAAATATTTATTAAGTTACAAAATTTTGTGAATATTTTAATTAAATTCTGAGTTATTATGTGTTGAAAATGCACAAAAATTTTTTTTTTGCGTTTTTAACAAATTTGTGCATTTTTATCATGTTGGGAAAATTTTATTCATAATACCGGTACATACCGGTATCGATGTTTCGGTAACAGTATGTCGTTACCGAAATTGTCGAAAATACCGTTACCGATATAAAAAATTTGTAATACCAATACCGTTACCGATACCGTTATTCGTTTCGGTTGCCAACCCTGATTATAAGTCATTCTCTGAATGTCCGTCCGTCCGTCCGTCTGTATAAAGCACGATTCAGTCCAAAATAAAAGAGCTAGACTCCTGCAAATTGGCACGAATGTGTCTCATAGTTATAGGCCGGTTAAGTTCGGAAATGGGTAAAATCGTATAAGGGGCAAAAAAGTTCCCCCTTAAAGAACTAAAAAAACCTCTATAAAAACGCCACTTTTTACAGCTTTTTTTGCATTTTTGTTAAACAAATGAAACCTTTTTATGTCAGAAGGAGTTAAAAGTCATACAGTCAGACCCCGGGGCTAAAAAATATTGTTTTTTGCCCGGCCCCCTTTTGTGGGCGTGGATTAAAAAAACATAAAAACTATGAGAAAATGGTATAAATTAAGTTCAAAAAGCATAATAAATAATTTAGTAAACATTTATAGCGTTGGGGAAGGTATCCCCTAGCACCCTGACAGAGCCACTCCCCAAAAACACCTCTGAAATTTTTTTATGTACTTTAAGATGTTGGAGGGTATCAAAGATTCGGCACAGCCGAATTTAACACTCTTACTGTTTTTTTTTTTTTTTTTCATTTTGTTGAACGGTGTAATTCCCAACAAACAAAAAGGTCCATTTATGGTCCGCTTTCGGTCCATCTGAAATGGAATCCGACTCCGTATACGGACCGTTTTCTGGATTCGTGTACGGACCAGAAAACGGACTATAAGGAACATCGAATCTGATTCGAAATCCGTTGAGAGTACGACATTTACGGACCGTTAACGGATCGATCTGCACCCAATTGTACCATTTTTTTCGACCCCAATTGTACCATTTTTTTTTTCTTTTAAATAAACGTAAAACAAATTTTTAAATTTTTTTTTTTTAAATCTCAAACTTTTTTCCTTTAATAGAGATTGAGACAGTCTTTAATTTAAACTTAATTTGAGCCAAATCTGATAATTTTAACCTAAAGCGCCCTTTGTTCACAGTTTTGGACTTTTGGAAAATTTCCAGCAAAATGTTATTTTTTTGGAAATTTTAAACTAAACAAGTAGAAAAGTTAAATTCGACTTTGCCGAATCTATGAATACCCTCCACAATGGATAGTACATTTTTAACGTGAAAAAAATTAACAATTTTGATTAGAAATATTTTATTTTGAGTAAAAAACTCTTTTTTTGTCATTTAAAAAGAAAAATTACTAATTTTTTTTTGAGTGTAAAACTTTTTTCGAGTGTAATGTTTTTTTTTTAATGTAAAAATATTTCTGAGTGAATGCACGTACGTATGTAAACAAAATATTGACATTTTTGTAACAAAAAACCAAATTTTTTTTTGAGTGTAAAATTTTTTTCGGGTGCATTTTTTAAGGTACCAATGCTTTTAAAAGTAAACAAGTTTAAAAAGCATTGCTTTAAAACTAAACAAGTTTGAAAAGCATTGCTAAGTTACTAACAATGCTTTTTAAACTTGTTTACCACGTGGCATTTAAGATGAACCCAATCTGAAATTCGGTGTTTTGCTTATAACTTTTGAACCACTGGACCGATTGAGCTGAAGTTTAATACCAAATAGACCTGGGGAACGGCAAAGATACATACCATGTTTCAGCAGTCTCATTATTGTCTTTCGAAAGTTATCGTGTTTTTTATCTCGTAAATTTGTAAACAACCCTTGCCGAAATTTACTCTTTTGCTCATAACTTTTGAACCACTTAACCGATTTGGCTGGATTGCAATACCAACCTGACCAGATAAATGCCAAACATATGTGCCAAACTTCAGTAACCTCTGTAAAGTCTTTCAAAAGTTAGCGTGTTTTCTACGGACAGACAGACAGACGGACGGACGGACGGACATAGCTAGATTGACTTAAAATCGATCGATTAATTAATTTTAATTTTATTACTTTAATTCGGTCAAGCGATTTTCAAGATATCGCCATTTGAAATTTTAAAAACTGACGGTTTTTTTCTGTGTTCAGGACTCTTGACTATTATATCTATTGACATAAAGCTGAAGACAAACTTTCATTTAAACCTAATTTGAGCCAAATCAGACCATTTTAACTCATGACGCCTTCGATCAAAATTTAGAGTTTTTGGTAAAAATTTTCCAAAAAATCAAAACTTTGATCGAAGGGCACCACGCTCTATGAAAGGGTAAAAAAAATATTGAAATTTTTTACTTTCTTGATGGCAGAAAAATCAGCCATTTTATCAAATTTCAAATAGCGATAAATTTTGCAATATTCGTGTTCAGCTCATTAAAATAATTGATGGTGCATCGCAAGACATTTTTTTTTAATTTTAAAAAATCCAATCCATTTGGTCGCTGGTGCCACGGGTTAATTGAATCCGATTGACCTCAAATTTGTACCACATGATTTTTAAGTCTAGCAGAATTAAAATTTGCCCGGACACTTAGGAAAATCAAAAGTTGTAAAAAAATGCCACTCTAATTCATCATATCACTAATTGTAAGTGGTGGTTCAAAAAAACGTTAACAGAGAAAGTTTTAAAATTGTAAGTATAATTGCACCAACTTTTGCAACCCTGATATGCAGTTTAGAAAACGGAGTACATATTGATGCAACGTTACGGACGTCCTGTTAAGCTCCTATGACACTAGATTTTTTTGGTATTTTATTTTTTATTAATTGAAAGAATGAAACAGCAGAAGAAGAAATGAAAAAGAAACATAAAATAAACAAACAAATAGTGGTGATTTCTTTCTTTTTAATAAAACCCGCTGAATAAATTAAAAAAACCGCCAAAAACAAACAAAAAATCGCTTCATTTAATGAAAAACAGAAAAGTTGGCAACACTTAATATCATTAATGCATAAATGTCAAAAAAATATGTAAAATTTTTCCATTTTTTTTTGACATTCAGTCATTTGATAACTAAATTTATCGATAACACAAAAATAAAGTTTAACGTTTACTATTTTTTATTAGTGTTCTTTTACTCTTCACACTTGAACAGTTCATGCGAATAAGGACGAATAAACCATTTGTATAATTTTACAAATGACGATAAAATCGCAGGAAACGGTTTAAAACTTATATTTTTGTGAACTTTTTTGCATTAATGGATTAGTGCAGTATGCAAAAATGTTGGAAAAAATATTAGTTTTTAGCCGTTTCCTGCGTTTTTACCGTCATATGTAAAATTATACAAATGGTCTATTAATCCTTATTCGCATGAACTCTTCACTTGTTAAGATTTCCTATAGTGATATATTTGCCCTGTTTACATAAATTTCATTAATACAGTTGAACCTCGATTATCCGGCCCTCTATTAACCGGTGCCTCTATTAACCGGCATGCTGTGTGTTTGTTTTTTACCTCTATTATCCGTGCTTTACCTCTACTATCCGTGCAATTCATACATGTACGTACATATTGTATTTTTTGCTATTGTTTTTACCTCTATTAACCGTGCATTACCTCTATTATCCGTGCAATATATTCACGAACATATACAAATGTAGAAAAATATATAACCTCTTTCAACCGTGTTTTTCGATTATCCGTGCTTAGTCCGGTCCTGTGCAACCCGGATAATCGAGGTTCAACTGTATAAAAAAAAATTTAGTGTCAAAATAAATTTCATATTTTTCACTTGTTTGCGTATTTTTCAGAGATGGCATTTATTACTATGTTGAAAAACAAATATTTTTTTTAGAGTTTGCATATTTTGTCGGAAAATACATTTTTTTGAAAATTTTTTAAATTTTTTTTTTTGATTTTGTTTTCCTTAGTACGGTAATTGCAAAAACTAAAAAAAAATTAAAAATCTTTGCAAATTTTTTAAAAGTTACTAGCTCCAAAAGCCTTTTAATCCCGGGGTGGTCAACTTTGGCACTCTGTAACTCACGCTGTATTGTAAAAGTGTCACTCCACTAGCTACCATTTTGAAAGCTTATATCATTCGCCCCACCCAAAATGTTTCAATCTGATAAATAGTTTGAAAGTTTCATATATATAAGAATTTTTTTTCTCGCAAGCACTATTTACCGATATTTTCAAAATATCAATATCTCGAAAACTAGCCATTAGATATCAAAATCTTTACCAGATTCGTATTCAGCATGACAATTGCAGTAAGATATGCGGTCTAATTTAAAAAAAAAAAAAAATTCACCAAAAAAATATGTACTTTGAGATAGCAGAATAACAAAAAATTATGTAAAACGACAACAAATTAATTTTTTGCTCTGAAATTTTTATCACAGATGGGTATTGCATAGGGGAGCTATTTGCCATCGGAAACTCATTTCGGTCAAATTTGAGTTGGCATATTTTGAATATAGGTTCACGATATATAATTCATTAAAAATTCCTTTATAAAGGTTAAAGAAATAACATTTAAAAATTAAAATAAAAAACTTTCTCAAACTGAGGACTTTCTGTACGAAAAATCCTAATAATTTCAAAACTTTTTTTCATAAACAAATCTTTACATTTCAAAGACAATTAAAAAAATTGGAAAAAGTAGGAAAAACGTGGATACTTGCTGAAACAGAAGGATGGCTGACCTGGACCCTTAAGAAGAGGAAGGTGTCTGGGGAAAAGTGGACGAATAAAAACCTCATAGGCGGATTATATTCAAAATTGGGCAAAGGTTCCATCTTAAAGAACTAAAACAATCTCTGAAAAAACCATATTTTTTAATTCTTTTTTTCAGAAAAATTATTAAAAAAAAAAATAAATTATGTTTCAGTTTGAAAAACTCCAAATAACTTTTTATCATAGTGTTTTTATGTTTTCCCAGTTACAAAAGTATTTTTATTATTATTATTTTAATCACGTTTAAATGAAAGTTCTACACTTATTTTCCCTTAACTTGATTGTTAGTACCTAAGAACGAACGAGTACAAACATGTGTACAAGTGAAAATTGTCATAAGCATTTGTTGACATATCCAAATATATGAACGCATTTCAATATTTGTGTAGAGAAGTTTGAAGCACTTTTACGAAAAATAAAGTTTTTTTTTTTCAAATTCGTATAAGTGTTTTTATACTGTCCGCTAAAATTGTGAAATTAAGTATACATGTTCATCGTTCGATTTGTAACAAATCGAAATAAGGTTTTTTTTAAGAAATATTTTGTGCTTTCTACAAACTTTTTTGGTTGCATTTTTTAAATTCTTGAAAAAATTCGCGAAAAAAATTTACGCGCGCGTAAATTGTCTAAATAAAAAAAAAAATAGTTTTTTTACTTTAAAATAAAAAAAAAATAAAAAAATACGCTAACTTTGAAACTGATTTTACAATGGGATTTAGTGTACACGAACTATGTTTATAAAAGTTGGGAAAATTTCCCAAATTTTAGTTAAATTTAACTAAATTGTGGGAAAATTTATAAACTACTTTGAAGAAAATTTTTCCAAAGTTTAAGTTAATTCTTTTTTTTTTTGAGTGTACCAGATGGCTGTCGTAAATTCAAATCAAACTACACTCAACCAAAAATCATTGTATTCCCAAAGAAAATCGTTGTAAATTCAACAGAAATCATTGTTGATTTTGACCCTACAAATATTTATGTTGATTTCAATAAAAATTGTTGTCAGTTTTTGTAAAAGTTGATCAACTCGTTTTTTTGTAAATCAACTCGTATTTTTTGTAAACTCAACTCATATTTTTGTTGATATAAGAAATTTTATTAATAAAAATAAGCTTGTTGTTATTTGTTAATATTCTTTTATTAAGTAAAAATCATAATATTTTTTAGAATTATCACCGGCTTTTTAAGCTGCAATATTTCAACACGAGATTTTCTTACACACTTCGTTTATTTATGTTATGCACTCGTAAGCCATTTTCCAGTTTTCTAATGACACCAAATCAAAAACCTTAAAAAAACAAAAAAATTATAATATAGTATGAATACATAAAGTAACCAATCTATTTTATTACTTACCAAATATTTACAGATCAGAATCTGATCATCAGATCCTATTTTTATTTATTTTTATAATATTAAATATTTTTATAAGAAACAAACACGTAAAATAATTTTATAAGAGACAAACAAATTTCGCATTGCAATGCATTGCTACCAACTTGATAATACAAAAATGAACGAACAGGGTTGTTTTTTCTTTTTTGGTTTTATCTATTGAATTCTGTATAAGCGTTGTAAAGAGTTGATTCAACTTTACTGATTATTCAACGATATCAACATTAATTTTTGTTGAATACGGCAATATTCTGTAAAACTTGATCTACAATGGGTTTACTAATTTTTCTATTAAGATATTTCTATGAGTGTAGAAACTATGAATATTCACATATATAAAAAACAGTTTTTATTAACAAGACAAACCGACATTTAAAATCCTACACTCAAAATAATTCTACACTCATAAAAGTTTTACAGTTACTGTTTCACAGTCAAACAAATAGTTTTCGTTTTAGTTAATATTAAAAGAAAATTCGTTTGTTTCACATACAAATATTCTAAACAACTTTTTGAACATTTATTCAAATACATAACTGTCTTTTAAATAAAATTTTCCGTAACGTTTGTTTTTTTCAGTTATTTAAAAAACAAACCACATTATTTTATTTGTCGTTTGTTATTTGTCAGTTATTTAAAAATTTCTAAAATTAGAATTTTTTTTTTGAATTTGAAAATGAAATTTAGTTGCTGAAAATATAAGTAGCTTGTGGCACAGAGGGTAGCGTGCTGGGCTATCAGCCAGAAATTATGAGTTCGATTCTGCTCAGGTTCGAAGTTTTTTAAAATTATTTCTAAAAAAATAAATAAAAATGAATGTAAATTTCCGTTATTTTAACCGTTTTTTCCGTAAAATTTTGTCAGTCATTTTTTACGGATTTTTAAGTTATTTTTACGGATTTCAACAGTTATTAAATAACATTTAAAAATAACTGAGAAATGTTTTTGTTTTAAATGAAATGTAAGTAGTCCGTTTTTTAAATAAAGTTTCATTTGTTTCAAACGTATTTTCTGTTGAATTTACTTACATAATATTTTAAGTGTACAGTAAAAGGTTTAGTAACTGATATTGTACCAAAATCTACTAATAAGTTACTAATTTTAGTATCTTCAAAGTACTAAAATAAGTAATTTTTACTGGTTTTGAATAATATTAGTTAAAAATTTTAGTATTGGTTACCAATTTCTGCACTAGGTACTTTTGGACTAAAATTTAGTTAAATTTTTAGTATTGAATACCCAGGTTTTTTTTTGGGTGTACTGATGATGACACTAACTGGGGTGTTTGAAACCGGTGTAGGAAATACCAGAAATGTCAATAATTTTTAGAAATTCAATTTTTCTTCTGCATTTTTTCAACTTGAACCCTTATAAAAATATTTGTATTGAAAAAATTTTTTCACGAAAATAAATATTTTTCGAGAACAAAAAATGTTTTTCGGGAAAAAAAACTACAGTATCATGGCTTGTTGTGTTAGTTTAACAGACGTGAATGGTTTTAAATTTTAAAATTATCGCGAAAGTTAAAAAATATAGTTTTTATTGTACTAAAGAATAAAAAAATAAATCACCTTACCCGAATTAACTTTAAATTCGAGCACAGTGTTATTAAATATTATGCCAATTTGAATTAAAAAGTGGGAAAAATTTTATTTTTATTTAGATCATATACACATTTGAGAACCCATTTGGGTGATGACCCCATCACTCAGAAAATAATGTAAGTTACTACTTGTTTATTTTACAGTAGTTGGTTGTTTTCAACTACAAAGTCAGTTGTTTTTGTATGAAAAATATCAAACAACTATTTCTGTTAGTTATTTTAAGTCGTTTTTTTGAACAACTAACAAAAAAGTACTGTGATGTAGTAACAGTTTTTTAAAGTAGTTAATTTATTTTTTTTTTCTCTGAAAATTGTTTAAAGTTTTTTTCCAAAAAATAACAATAAATTTAATTTTTTTTTTTTATTTTTCTTTCACAACTTTTAAAAAAAAAAAAACTTGGAAAAAATCTGGTCTTCATTTTTTTTTTCTGAAAAATAAAAAAAAAAAAAATGATATTTTTACTACATTTTATGTAGTTGCTTTGACTGCAAATGTAAGTACTTTTTACTACATAAGTCAGTTGTTTTCTGTCAGTTCAAATAACTAACATTGTTAGTTGATTTATCTGAAAAAGTAGTTGGCCCCAAAACAACGTACAAAGTAGTTATTTTAACTGACATTTTCAGTTGATTTTACTAACATAATTTTTTGAGTGATTGGCTCGGACCCGATGGGTTTTTTGTCCGTTTCGCTCTACCTTGCTTAGTTTTTGTGATGTGTGAATTTAAAAACTCGATAACTTTAAAACTATTACTGCGAGAGCTTTTGTGTATTTGGCGTTTGCCTTTTACATATTGAAAGCTACAAAAATGTTTTTGGACTTTGTGTCGGCAATATTTACCATAGTTTTCGATATATCGCCATTTTAAGTTTTTTGAAAAAAATTTTTCCTCAATTTAGGACAAATTTACTGTAAGAATTCCATTTAAGGAAAATAATGGAACTAATTTTTTTCCTCTTGGTTTAGAAAATTTAAAAATTTTTTGTTAAATTTTAATAAATTGTGAGAAATTGTATGAACTATTTTTTAAGGAAATTGTGTCCCAAAGTTTAGTTACACTCAAAATAAATTCTCTGTCCAATCATCAGAAAAATCTGCTGAAAATACACCCATTTTGAGCCATATGAGAAATCTGCTGATTTTAGCAGACACGGTTTGCTAAATATCTGTCATAAGAGGTGAATAAATATAACAAGAAAAAAAAAAAAAACATACGCCGCCAGCCAGCATCGAACTCGCCACCTTCCGATTTGAAAGTACACTCTTAACCACTACGCTACGGAAGCTTATACTTTTATCTGGCGTTTTAGCTATTAAACATGTGTGTTGTTCGACAGCAGAGAAATCTTTTTAGCAGAAATATCTGCTGATTTTAGCAGAAAAATCTGCTGATTTTAGCAGAACAATCTGCTGATTTCAGCAGAATAATCTGCTGATTTCAGCAGAACAATCTGCTGATTTCAGCAGAGCAATCTGCTGATTTCAGCAGAGCAATCTGCTGACAATCTGTTCAGCTTTTTTTTATATAAAAAAATTTCTTGAAAAAATAATGAAATTCAGCAAACAAAATCACTATAAACATAGTAAAATGTCTGTTATTTTCTTAAACTGAATGACAGAGATTTTACTAAAAATATCCTTCTCAGCAGAACAATCTGCTAAAAGATTGCTTATTCAAATTGAAAGTCGTTTTACAGATTTTTTGACAGAGTTTTTCTTTTGAGTGTAGATATTTTTTTTCGAGAGCTATAGGTCAAAAGGTCTTTTTAACACCTATCCAACGGAATAGCCTTGTAAATATTTGGCTTCGTTAAATATTTTTTTTCACAAAAATGTGTAAATTTTGGCGGGCTTTCTTGTGAAGACATAGATCTACGGTATTCATATGAATTTGAAATAGTCTTTATTAAATTTCAGTCGACAAGTATTTTTGCTCTGGGTGATATTCCTGTTAGTAATGGAGTTTTCGGAATTTTCCCGTGAGTCCACAATATTTTATAAGGTGGCAACGAAATTTTTAAGCAATAATACGACCGATAAGCCGGGACACCCCAACCTTAAAATCGTCTCTTTTATACATATTTTAAGTTTCAGGCAAATCGGTTAATTACGGTTGGGGTACTTCCCTTGTAAGACATTTAAGCAATGCCCGTAGGTTTTTCTGTCTGTAGAAATAAAGATCACGGCAAAAATATTGAACCGATACGACTGTTACTTAACACACAGAAAACATTTGAAACGAATTTCAATCAACAAAAACGCGGATTCAATCAATTTTTTGATTGAAATTCCTCCAATTAAGAAAATTGTTATGCCAATCATCAAATTGTAGGTGATTGATTGAAATTTTTTTCAATCAAACATTTTTTCGATTTTGATCAAAAATTTGATCAATTTTTTATTTAAAGTCAATTAAAATAATGATTGACTTAACAAATGAATTGTAAGCTTATGACAAAATTATAAAAAAAAAATCATCTTTTTTGCTTTCCAATATGTTGCAAACAAAAAATAAGTAAAACCCGATTACACTGTGCTACACCAAAAATATGCAGGGGTTCTCATATAAAAATTCGGGTTGCTTGGAGTACATAGAGTACTGATATACTCATAGTTTTTCTGGATCACTTCGTTAAGTACGTTTTTTATTGGCAAATGTGTTGGAAAACGGAAATTCTTAAATTACAATTTTAAAAAATTATTACTTTGTTAGTTTGCAACCGATTTTCGATTTTATGGATTTGTTTTAAAGGTATAGGTCTTACCTTTCAAACAAAACATAAATATTAAAAATCGATCAAGAATTGCCTGAGCTACGATCGCTTAAGTAAAAAAAAACCGAATTTTTTGAAAAATTTGTCATATTCTTTACACTCTAAGTTGAAAGTGAATCATTAAACAATTTTTTTGAATTTTTTGTAAAAAAGTATAGTAAAATGGCTTTCCAAAACACCAAAAAACATAACAATCGGTTAAAAAATGAAAGAGTTATGCTAAGTTTTGTGATTGGACATTTTTAATTTTTTTCAGAAACGCTTGTAATTCAAGCATTATTCATAAATCTTGTTACTAGTAGTAATTTTATGCGCATATGCATATAAACTAGAGATGGGAACGTAATTAGATTTGTGCGTGATTCACACATGATCAGAAGTGAGCGTGATTGAAAATTAATTTTACTCACGTGGTTGTTAGTGAGTGTCAGTGTGAGTGAAATAAAAAAATGGGCGTGTCAGTTACTTCCAAATCCTATTTATAATTTTTTGGGTTTGGTTAAAAAATATCAGTGTTACTTCTTAAACAAAAAAATATTGAGAATAGGTTAAAAACAGGCTAAGCTGCGCTTGTTTAAGTAAAAAACCTTTTTTGAAGAGTTATACCTGCAACATTTTTATGACAGAAAAAGCTGTGCGCTTGCAAACATGTTTTTTTAAAACGAAATTGCTAAAATTGTGGGATCATTTGATGGAAATTTTACCTGTTTATAAATATACATGTGAGGCATTCCACACCAAATGTTCAGTGAGAAAAAAATTGGGTACTAATTACCGAAAGCCTAAAAACGATATCGACCAATTATCTTTCCGAATCAAGATATTTGCATTAAATGGCATCGATGTTTTCGCATATTTTGCATATTTTGGTGAAAATACATATTTTTGCATATTTTGATTTTAAATGCATATGTATATTGTGCATATTTCGAACTTTTAAGTGCATATTATTGCATATTTTGGCATAAATTAACAAAAACACAAATTGAAATTAATTTTTTTCAAAAACTATTTTAAATTTTAAAAATTTATTTTGAAAATCAGAAAAATTACTTTTTTTCTTCTTAATTTTTTTTATAGATTTTCTTAATTTTTAAAAAAATCTTGCTAGACAAACATCTAATCTTAAAAAAAAAATTACAAAAAAAAAAAAAAAAAAATGGAAAATTTCAGAACGGGTTCTGAAAATTTTCCAAAAAAATTTTAATCTATAGCCGATACAAAACTATACAAGAATATAAATTTTTGAGATTTTGGTGCATTTCGTTTTTATTTGATATATATTTAAACAAGGCAACTTGACACAAACTTGACCATTTTTCCAATATTTGACCACGCCTCCTAAGCCCAGTTTTTGAAAAATTGAACAACCAAAAACGTAATTTTCTTAGCTCCATATATGAGGCATTCCACACCAAATGTTCAGCAAAAAAAAAGTTGTGTCGTGTCAATATGAAATCATTTTCAAAGTATTCGCTCTTAGGGTACTATTAAATAACAAAAATAAAATTTAAGTTTTTTCAAAAAGTGGAAATATCTAACTTTTTTGCCTGAGCATCTTTACTTCAATATTTATGCAAATTAAATGAAACACAGTAAAGTCTTAAAGACAAAAGCTGTTTATAGATTTTTGAATGGGCTATCAATAAAAAAAAATAAAAATTGGAACATTTTCAGAAGAAGTTCTGAATTTTTTAAATTTAAACTTAAACTTTATTTATCAAAAAACATGCCGCAATTTTATTTGTTTTTTATTTTTTTAAAAAAAGTTAAAGGAATTTTCTATCTGATCTGAAATTTTTAGAGATGTGTTTTCCCTTGTTTTCAAAAAATCAAAATTCAAAAATTGCAACACGCTTATTTTATACAACAATGGTATTTAAAACGTGTGCGTATGAGTAATATCAATACTTAAAAAATATTTTAAGAGGCGATGGTAGCGTGAGTGAGTTTTTAATAACGTTTACGCACGCTTATGAAAGAAAAAATTTAGTCACGCACGATATTTTATTTTGCTCACGCTCATTCACGCACACGTGAGTAGAAAAAATAAGTTACGGTCACGATGTTCACGTGAGCGTGAGTAAAATAAAATATCGTGCTTGAATATTTTTTTTTCTTTCATTAGCGTGCGTGATCGTGAATAAATACTCAGGCAAAAAAGTTTGATATTTTTAATATTTGACCACGCCTACAAGGCCCACTGTTTTAACAAAAACTTAAATTTTATTTTTGTTATTTATTAGTACCCTAAGAGCGAATACTTTGCAAATGATATCCCATTGAAACAACTATGGTTTTTCTGTAGTGGAACAGTTGGTGTGGAATGCCTCACATGGCTATCCATACAACCCATTTAAAAATTTACGGTTCACATGTTTTTTTTTCGCTGAACATTTGGTGTGGAATGCCTCATACGTATATTTATAAACAGGTAAAATTTCCATCAAATGATCCCACAATTTTACCAATTTCGTTTCAAAAATGTCAAATGTTTTTTGTCATAAAAATGTTGTAGGTATAACTTTTCAAAAAAGGTTTTTACTTAAACAAGCGCACCTTAGCCAGTTTTCAACCGATTCACAATATTTTTTTGTTTAAGAAGTAACACTGATATTTTTTAAACAAACCCAAAAAATTATAAATAGGATTTGGAAGTAACTGACACGCCCATTTTTTTATTCCACTCACACTGACACTCACTAACAACCACGTGAGTAAAATTAATTTTCAATCACGCTCACTTCTGATCATGTGTGAATCACGCACAAATCTAATTACGTTCCCATCTCTAGTTTATATGTATATGCGCATAAAATTACTACTAGTAACAAGATTTATGAATAATGCTTAAATTACAAGCGTGTCTGAAAAAATTTAAAAATGCCCTATCACAAAACTTAGCATAACTCATTCATTTTTAAACCGATTGTTATGTTTTTTGGTGTTTTGGAAAGCTACTTTACTATACTTTTTTACAAAAAATTAAAAAAAATTGTTTAATGATGCACTTTCAACTTAGAGTGTAAAGAATATGACAAATTTTTCAAAAAATACGTTTTTTTTTTACTTAAGCGATCGTAGCTCAGCCAATTCTTGATCGATTTTTAATATTTTTGTTTTGCTTGAAAGGTAGGACCTATACCTTTAAAACAAATCCATAAAATCGAAAATCGGTTGCAAACTAACAAAGTAATAATTTTTTAAAATTGTAATTTAAGAATTTCCGTTTTTCAACACGTTTGCCAATAAAAAACGTACTTAACGAAGTGATCCAGAAAAACTATGAGTATATCAGTACTCTATGGACTCCAACCAACCCGAGTTATCATATGGGAACCCCTGCATAAATTATTTTTGGTCTTTTGTAGCACAGTGTTATTTTGTATATTTTTGAATTAATCTATTCAAATAAATTAAAGCAAAAAAAAAAAAAAATATGGTGTGTTGAAAATTTGTAATTCGACACTTAAAGAAAATAACAAAAATGTCAATCAAATCATTGATTTAAATTTTGTTGATCAATAGATTTAATTGAAAATTTTTAGCTAATAATTTTTTGGGTGCATATTTACTTGTGGTTTCTTTGAGAAGGTTGGTATTGCATTTGAGTGATATTCAAACGTTATGTGCGAAAAATTTTGGTACCATCGACATAACCAAAAATACAAAATCTTTAATTCGGCTGCTGGATGACATATGTGAACAGAATTTAATATTTTTACAAGCACAAACATATTTTTTACCCCAAACATTTTTAAAGAAAAATTTTTTCCCAAAAAGTTTTTTTTTCACAAATAAATTTTTTAATCAATTTTTTTGCAATGATCTTTTTATATTGTGTAGCTTATCCATACATTCGGCAAGGCCGAATCTAATTTTTTACTTGTTTTTGTTTGTTTTATTTTTCGAGTAGTCTCCTTTCTTAAGTGGCGTTATAAATTTTCGTACACCACTACAACGTTTAAGATGATGTCAACACGCACTTGAAAAAGTTTTCTAATTGTAGTTCTTATAATTGAGGGTGGAATACACTTACACTCAGAAAAATATGACAGTCTGGTGGAATACACTTACACTCTGAAAAATATGATAGTTAGTTGTTCGTAAATAAATCCGTATTAATTGTTTTTAACTGGCGCATTCCAGGCCAAATCACTCACCTTTAGACCCGACCCCTTCGATTTTTATGTTATATGTTTTAGTACGTACTAAATTCAATTTGCACTTAAATTTTCAGCATTTTATAACAAGTTGGTGTTGGGTAATCAATTTTTCAAAATGGCGGTTTTTTCAAAAAAATTAAAAAATGGAAATTTTCAATTAATTTTGACCAATAAAAAATAAAGACATCTTAAAAAAAGTTAGACAACGTTTTGTTGGTATTTAAATGTAGTTTTAGAAAAAAAAATTGAAAAAATTATTCGAAGTAATTATCACGCATTTTTTAACTCGCGAAACTTGGAGCAGATGGCATAGGTACCACCATAATGCTTTCACCGCCACTCCAGCATTTCAAACTAAAACGAAATACCCTTACTGTCGCCAAAGCAAATCGAAGATGGAAGGAACTTGGAACAAGTCGTATAAGCAGAATTTTATGGCCACGCTATGATTTAGGAAGAACTAAATTCTTACTTACACTTACGAGAATAGAATGTCGTATGTTGACAGGTTTAATAACGGGACACTGTCTTGTCGGAAAACATGCCAAGAACATGAATCTTATTACGGACGCAAACTGTAAAAGGTGCGAGACACCAGACGTCGAAGAGACCATTGAACACATCCTGTGTCACTGCCCGGCTTTGGCACGAACTCGACTATCAATTATAGGAAGTTCACAGTTCGAGACTTTGGAGGAAATTACGAGGATAGACCTGAAGAGCTTGAAACAATTCGCAATGAAGGTCAATGTATTTAGTTTACATCGATAAGCGGAAAAGTTTTGTGGTATCGCTATGGACCAATTGGTCTATGCGGAGTGCCCATCTGGCACCGCCACCCTAACCTAACCTAACCACGCATTTTTTAAACTTTAAAAATTAAAATCGACTTTTTGAAAAAGTCCGAAACCTTCGATTTTTTTTTAAGAAGTCTAAAACGTCTACTCGAAATTTCGCAACTTTTAAGCCATATAACAAAAAAAAAATTGATTTTTTTTTTCTTTTTTTCCAATTTTCAAATAAAAAAAATGTTATTGATGACACCGCTTCATCATATTGATGACAAGTTACATTGCACGAAAAATGATTTAACAATTCATCATATTGATGTAACTTTTCATCAATATGAAGAAGCTTTTTCTCTGAGTGCAAGGAAAAATATGAATTTTTTTCTGTTTTCGCAATTTTTTTTTGGGTATTTTAAGGTACTAAAAACTAAAATCGGTTGAAAATCAGCCAAGTTAAAATGTTATTACAGTAGAAAATTTCCATAAATTTCAAAAATCGGATTGTATTGCTTAATCAAGTAGTCTGCCACACATTAGATGCCTGGGGAAGTTTTTAATAATTTTGCTGATTTTTACCCGATTTTAGTTTTTCGTACCTTATTGGAAAGGCATTTTACTCTACATCATAATTCTGTAACCACTTGAATTGAAACTTATCTCAAAGTACCAAAAAAATTGCGAAAATCAATTTTTCCTTTTAATCCGTGTTTTCAAAAAGTCGATTTTAATTTTTAAACGTTAAAAATTAAGTGATAATTACTTAGAATAATTTTTTTATATTTTTTTTCTAATACTACATTTAAATACCAACAAAATGTTGTCCAACTTTTTTTAAGATATCCATATTTTTTACTGCCCTAGTAAAAATATTATGCTAACCCAAGTAAAAATATTTTACTAATTTTACTAAATAGATCTAATTTGATCCGTAAAATATTTATATCAAATAATATCTAATTGTATTACTTTATATCAAAAAATATAAAAATTGATACAATTTGATCCTGAATTTGGTCAAATCTAATTATATCAAATTGATCTTATAATATCTATTTTTATACAATTTGATGATCAAAATACGAATTTAATCATATATGGAGCAATATCTAACCATATAAAGTGGATCAACCGTATCAAAATGATAGATATAATTTTATATAAATTTATACGGAAGCATATGAACGCATATAAGATTGTATCAAATTATATATAATTATATCAGAAAATTTTTACTCGGGTGGTCAAAATTAATTGAAAATTTTAATTTTTTAATTTTTTTGAAAAAATCGCCATTTTGAAAAATTGACTACTTGTTGGTGTTGCCAACTTATAATATATAAGAAAAGCTGAAAATTTCAGAGCAAGTTGCAAAATTAGTCGAAGGGGGTAGGGTCTAAAAGTGAGTGATTTGCCTGGAATGCCCCAACTACAAATTTAGTTGTTTTCGATGAAAAATATGAAACAAAGGTTTCAATTAGTTATTTTTAGTCACTTTCTAAAACGAATATTACAAAAGTACGATAACGTAGTAAAATTAGTTGATTTTTAACTTTTTATACCCTCCACTCTAGTGATAGAGGGTATATATAAGTTTGTCATTCCGTTTGTAACACCTCGAAATATTGGTCTAGGACCCCATAAAGTATATATATTCATGATCCTCGATCGATTTTAAGACGATCTAGCGATGTCCGTCCGTCTGTCTGTCTGTCTGTTGAAAACACGCTAACTTTTGAAAGACTTTACGGAGGCTCCTGAAGTTTGGCATATATGTTGGGCATTTACCTGGTCAGGCTGGTATTGCAATCCAGCGAAATCGGTCCAGTGGTTCAAAAGTTATGAGCAAAAGACTGAATTTCGGCAAGGGTTTTTCGTGAATTTATGCGATAAAAAGCACTATAACTTTCGAAAATCAATTCTGAGGATGCTGAAGCTTGGCATATATATTTTTCGTTCCTCCGGCCTAGTTCGTATTGAATTTCACCCAAATCTGTTCGGTGGTTCAAAAGTTATTAGCAAAACCGTGAATATCAGATTATCTTCGCCTTAAATTCACGTGGTGAAAACCCGTTAAACCTGTTTTAAAACCATTGGTAAGTCACAAAAAATATTTTAAAAGGTATTTTTGTCACTCAAAAATATTTGTATACCAAAACAAAAAAAAATACACTCGAAAAAAATTTTACACTCAAAAAAAATTTTACACTCAAAAAAAAAATTTTCTAATTTTTTTTTATGTAAAATTCGAAAAAATTTTACACTTAAAAAAATTCGAAAAAATTTTACACTCAAAAAAATAGTTTTTTTTTTCAAAAATTACTAAAAAAATTTTTTTTTACACAAAATAAAATATTTCTAATCATAACTGTTATTTTTTTCACGTTAGAAAATTTACTATCACTTAAAATGGGCATTGTGGAGGGTATTCATAGATTCGGCCAAGACGAATTTAACTTTTCTACTTGTTATTTTTAAATTTATCTTTTTTACATGAATTTATTTTTAATAATTTAAAATATAAATATAATAAATTTATCATTGAAAAATAAATTTTTTTGTTGAAATTTTTTAATGACATGTCAGTTGATTTACTACAAATGTTAGTTGTTTTCACAATAAAAGGTAGTTATATCGCTCATTTACTTGTATAGTGTCACAACTCAAAATATTTGATTTTGCAGAAAACACGTTTAAAGTTTACTATTGAAACTGGTTAGAAAATGTAATAATGGCGTGTACTCTTCTCAAACGGTGAGTTTAAAAGATATTAATACGAATTTTTGACACAATATAAAGCATGATATAATGAATAATTCTGCATCATTAAATCAAAAAAACGCATTTTTTGAGTTATGACACTATACAAGTAAGGAGCGATATGTGTCACAACTGCAGTTGTTTTAAATGTTAGTTGTTTAACTGATAATGTCGTTGACCTGAAAACACCTTACATAGAAGTTGTTTCAACTGTCATTTTCAGTGGATTTTACTTATATAATTTATTGAGTTTAAAAATACGTTATCGCTCATTTACTTGCATAGTGTGATAACTCAAAATATTTGATTTTGCAGATAACGAGTTTAAAGTTAACAATTGAAACTGGTTTTTCATTGAAATAGGCCGGTACATTAAAATGTAATAATGGCGTGTTCTTTTCCCAAACGGGGAGTTTAAAAGATATGAATGCGATCATAAGTCAAAAAATCAGGTTTTTTGAGTTATGCAAGTAAATGAGCGATATAATTTAATTTTTTTAATTTTTTTCGAATTTCAAAAAGAAAATTGCAAATGTGAAATAATGCCGTTCCTATTTTTAAGATATATTTTTAGATTACCAAAAAATATTTTGGTAGCCAAATAAAAATTCATATTTCTTAAAAATTTTTAATTAATTATATCACTTCAACGACAAAAGAAACAAATGATGGCACATTTATCATATCATACATATTTTTACGCAGATTATTTAAGAAGAAGTTTTTGTCATGTCTTTTTTGAAAAACATACAAACGTAAATTCATTCATTTAATTTCATAAACCCCATGAAAATTCAAAAATTTAAAAAAGTTTTCATAAATGTTTAAAACATTTCATACATGTCACGTAGCAGCCCTGATTAGAAGACATCTAAATGACAATCTTCCGTCTGCTACACTCAGTCTAGCCAGCCTATTTTATATTCTAGTATACAACTTCATAGTGGTTTTCATTCCTAATTTAAAAACATAAAATAAAAAACAATTTATAATAAAAAAGTAAAAAACATACAGGACTGGTCATTAATCATTAGGAATGTAAACTTACTCTACAAAAGTTTGCAATAAAACCGCAACAAATTCAAAAAGCAATTTCGTTCCCTTTTTTATTATTTCGGGAATAAAAATTGTTTTTCTATCAAAAGTAATTTTGAAATAAATAAAGATACGAAACAAAAAAAAAAATAGAAAAACTTTTTCGCTTAAATGAATATGGTATTAAGTATAAAAAATTCTAGCATGTCTTATGTGAAATATATGAACAAAAAATTTATATCTAAAACAAATGCCAAAGAAGAAAGAAAAAAAAAATACATTTGTACTGTACTTGTATCTGATAGCAAGGGAGTCTTAAACACTTGATCCCTAGGAATTTGAAGCGAATTAGACGATGTACTCTGACGAATTTATTTCATTCCTAGGAGGTCACAGTACAAGGTGCACGGAAGAAGAAATTGCCGTCGCCCGTTCCTACTTCAACGTTATAATTAAGTCGTTGGGGAGACATTGCCAAAGCTTTGCCGAAAAGGATCCAATTATATTTTTACAGGGGGTTCTTATATTGAAAATTTTGGATTTTCGCTGCAAAAATCCAAAATATTTTAAAATAAAAAACAAAAATTTTCACTTTGTTCGGCAGTTTCCGATTTTCAAATCAAAAGCTAAAAAAAAATCTGATTAATAATTTTTAATTCTGTTTTCTCTGTTGTTGGACTGTATATTTTATAACCGAAGTGTTATTTATTTCGGTTTGAGTCCATATTAATTATTTCTGAGAAATAATTCTTAGTGGAAATGTCGAGAGCTTTCGCAAGAAGCCACACTTTCTTCGTCAGCACTCTTCGATTGTCACTGTATAGCGTGTCAGATTAAAATACTATATATCAACAAACGTACATTTAATTTTGATATGGGATATCAAAAATGGCTCAAAAGGATTTTATTTCCCTTTCTATATATTTATTTCAGAGATTTATATCATTAAATTCCTATAAGGAAACAAATACAGGGCAAAACTCCCCAAGATATGTTCATGTACAAATACTAACAACCAATGAAACAAATACATACATTCATATAAATATGTATTCCAGACGAGACACTATGTCAGACGTTTAAGATTGCCTTAGAAATCCTATAATGGCTTTTAGAGTAAAAATACCGATGAAACAAACAAACAAATATGTACGTTGTAAGTTTCATACAGTATTTTATGGGATTTGCGAAAACACAGTCACAATTATATTGCTAAACACTAATGTTTGAAAACAAACATTAGGGAGGAATTTATTAAAATAATGTTATTAAATGAAATTGCGTTTATGTGAAAAAATTAACAGTTTACAACAAATAGAGGGAATCGATTATTAACCTTTTCTATAGAAAAGTACTAAGAACCTGAGAAGTTTTCTATTCGAATGCTGCCTCTAAATTTTGAATTTTTTCTGAACTACGATTTTTTTTTTAATTTAGGAATTTTTGGGTGGGAAAATTTCTCAGTATCTGAGAATTTTTCGTCATGAAAGTGTATCAAAATCTAAGAATTCTCATCTGATCTGAACGGCACTGAAATCGCCTTCTCAGATGGAGCCAAGTACACACATAAAATTATTGGCTTAAAATTTTCAATTAAATATATTGATTAACAAGATTTAATTTACCCCCAGTTTCTGTAACACGAACGGCATTCGTTCGTGAAGAATTTGCATGTATTTTGTTTTTGTTACAATAACAAAATACACCCAAATTCGTCACGAACGAATGCCGTTCGTGTTACAGAAACTGGGGGTTAGTCAATTAATGTTTTGATTAAAATTTTTGTTATTTTATTTAACTTTCGAATTACAAAATTTAAACATACCAGATTTTTTTTCGCTTAAATTTATTTGAATAGAATAATTCAAAAATATACAAAATAACCGGGGGGTTTTACTTTTTTTTATTGTTGGCAACATATTTGAAAGCAAAAAAGTTGAAGTTTTTGATAATTTTGTCATAGACTCAAAATATTTTGTAGGCAAAAACAAATGAAAAATACACTTAAAACCAGTGAATAAACAATTCAAAACCATCCCAGTAATTATTCATTTGTTTTAACAAACATCAACATTTATTTTTTACTGTTGACAAAATTTTCTAAAATAAATGACATTAAACATTAAAAAATTAAGTTTTTTTCACTATTTTTTACCAACAAATTCGAAAAAAATAACCAACGAAAACATTAAAAATTAATGATAGTTCTGTTATTTTTACCAACAAACTTCAAAAAAATAACCTAAGAAAACAATAAAAATTATTGATTTCGTAGGTAATTTTTTACAATTTTTCATTGAAATATTTTTTAAAAAATTTTTAATAAAATTTTTGGGGAATCGATTCCGCAATCAACTACATTTTGGCCAGACACTCTACCCATCGTGCCAAAGTGACTTTATACAAACATGTTTTTATATTTCTATAAATAATTTTTTGATTTTTTTTTCTACAAAAAAATAACTGACTTGTGTAGGTAAAAACTAATGATATTTCAGTAAAAAATACCAACAATTTAATAAAAAATTACTTACACAAATCATTAAAAATCAAAAGAATAATCAGTAGTTTTTACTTACAGAACAAAAATAAATGACTTTAAAAATTAAATGTTAATGAAAGTCTTTATTTTTTAGTGTGTTATTTTTGAAACAAAGGACTGAAGTAGTCATTAATAAAAACTGAACATCAAACAAATGTTTTTTCTTTTAAAAACGACTAAACGGAAAACTTTTTAAATAAACTACAAACAGTTAATGACATAATTTTTTGAGTGAATGTAGAAAATATAACTTTAGTAAACTTTCATACTTAAGCTACTTGTACGAAGGGTTTAAGCTAGACTTCTGCCAAAAATCTATCTGTGGAACAGATAGATCAAGTTTTTGCAGTAAGCCCTTTATTTATAGTCAATCAAAATAATGATTGATTTAACAAATAAATTGTAAGCTTATGACAAAATTATTTAAAAAAAATGCATCTTTTTTTTGTTTCCTAATGTGTTGCTAACAATAAAAAAAGTAAAACCCGATTATTTTGTATATTTTTGAATTAATCTATTCAAATAAATTAAAGCGGAAAAAATCTGGTATGTTGAAAATTTGTTATTCGACAGTTAAAGAAAAAAAAAATTTCCCCCCTACCAAAACCAAGATCCACGCAAGATATCTAATGTTAGCAAAATAAATTAGTAAATCTACTAATTAATTTTGTTGTAGTTAGAAATTTAAAAATTCTACAATAATAACAATCTCCCTAATGTACATGAACGTATACGTTATATTTTTTCTTGTTCTGTTTTACAGACACATACAACGATACCATTTATATGAAGCACGCAAATGAAACTAACAAACAAATTATAGCTCACACTCAAATACAATACTATGAAAATAGTTCTTGTATGTGTGAGTATGCTTGTGGTTATTATCGTAGACGTATAAGTTACAAATATACAGACCAGGGATGTTAAAGTTGGTACAATTGTACTTTTTTTGGTACATTTTGACTTCCAGAAGTACCATGGTACTACCGCAACTCATTTGGTACAATTTAAAAATTTTTAATTTTTTTTAACTCATCTAAATATGTCAAAAGAACTCTATTTTTTAATGCTACCATAAATGAAACTTTTTTTTAGTTCTTTGCTCTTATTTTGAAACAGTTAAAAGTAGTTTTCAAATCAAATTTCTATAAACAAGTTAATTTTAAAACTTTTTTTAGAAAAATTCCAGATGTTTATAAGCTTGTTTTTCAGAATTTAACACTTTCTAGCAAAGATAAATCGAGATTTTGGCAGCATAGCTTTTTACAACATTTTAAAGCGCATCCCAAGAGCGCTCTTTAGGATGCAGTAAAAGTAAGGGGAACAGTTTTTATTTTTTGCTAACTTTTTCAGAGCTACCAACTAGCGCACTAAACTGTGACATCGTCTTGGGGAATCATGCGTGAATTCAGCTGGTTTGCATGCGATTGTTGATAAAATTCTTACTCACTTTTATCAAAGAAAAACTCTCAGAACTTTTCACAGAAGTCTGCGTCATTTATCTATAGACAGAAACTAAAATTTTTCATACAGAAAAAGTAAGATAGTATCACTTACAGATGCGAAGAAATTTTATCTTGAGGAGAAGTCCCAGATTTTGATACATTTTTCGTGTTCACACACTCAGATACATTTTTCATGTTCATACACTCTGTTACATTTTTCCAGTCGAGAAATTCTAGAATTCTGCGAAGTTGTCTGATAAATAAGGAATCGGACAAAGATAAATTTTTCTGCATACTAGATTTCAAGAAATTATTAAAAAACGACCCTGACAAAATGTTTTTTTTTTTTGCATTTTAGAAGATACAAAAGATTCGGCATTACCGAGTTTAACACTCTCGTTTTTAGTTAAGTTTTTATAAATAAAAAATGGTACCGTGAGGGTCCAAAAAGTACAATTTTTTTTGAAAGTTGGTACAAAATTGAAAACCTCATTTAACATCCCTGATACAGACAACCAGATACATAGATGGCTGGCAAACCAGACCAGACTACACGAGACTAAGGGAAACTACACGAGACTAGGGGAGACTAAAACCAGACAGTGGTATTTAAACTATAGCACAACCCCCTCCACACCACATGGAAATTTAACACTCACGCATTCTTCGTAACCCCATTCAATTTGGTTTTGTTTTCTGTTTTTCATTCACGTTACATTTTTATTTCGCCTTTAGTTTAATTTAAACTTATGTAAGTAAATCCTTTTTATGTTGACCCCCGTCTTAAGTTAACTAAACTTTAGTAGGTAAATATTTGTAGTACGTAGTTTTTCAGGTCTTAACTCTATTGAAATATGAGTTCGCATTGTGTTAACATTTATGTAGCCTTTTACACAATACAAGTTCGAGTTTTAATGTGAATAACTGTTAAAGTCTTAATTTATATTACAATTGTTGTTTTTAGATTTCTTTTTGAAAGTGCTGCCAGATTAAGAGATCAGGCCAGATTTTGTGGACCATGAACAAATTTTTTCCATTCCTATTAGGAATGCCAAACGGGATTGACATTTACAAATCCCGGGATTTTGAAATAGTAAGTCCTTCCGTCCGTCCGCCTGTGGAAGACACGATGCAGTCTAAACCAAAAGAGCTAGACCCTGCAGTTTGGCACGAATATTTCTGATGGTCATAAGTTCGTTTAAGGGCTAAAGCAAACAATGGGAAAAAAATTTCCCCATTTGGATTTAAATTAACCTCTGAATACGTAACGTTTTTAAATATTTATTTTGATGTTTAAGTTGCAGGGTATTTAAAAATGAAAATTAACAAATGGTCATTTTGAATCTGCTGAATCTGCTGGACCATTAGTCCTATATACTTGAAATTGGGACTGTCCGATCCTCTCGCGAAAATAACCTTCTTAAAAGAGTACTTTTTATCATGGTTGGTTACCGTTACCCTTATTATACTTTACCGATTCAAAACCCTTTCAAATCGAATACCGTTACCGATACCGCTAAAAATATTTTTAAAATACCGTTACCCTTACCGTTACCGTTATAATTATTAGAAGTTACCTGTATTGTAGCGGTATTCAAAATTTTACCTGTTTTAAGGGATTTTAACGAACAAAAAAATAAAATCAAATTGCTAACATTATTTTAAATTTATAATTTGCAAATTATCATAAAATAAATGACAAAAATAATAATCATATCAAATCTATACTGGTTTTTGGGTCTATAAAATATTTTTAACTTTCAGTTCTATCTTTTTTCAAATTTTTAACTAAATTAATAATACCGGTACGTACCGGTTTGGTTGGTTCGGTACCAGTACATACCGTTACCGAAACGATTTGAAAACACTTACCGTTACCTTTACCGAAATAAATAAAAATTAGATACCGTTACCGTTACCCTTACCGTTATTCGTTTCGGTAACCAACCTTGCTTTTTATGAAAATTCCGCTTCTAAGGGGAAGTTAGGAAATTTTGTATCTACTGAACTACACTTAAAATATTTTGTTGGCAAAAACAAATGAAAAACATATTTAAAACGAGTGGTAAAACATTTGAAAACCATCCCAGTAATTATTCATTTGTTTTAACAAACATCAACATTTATTTTTTATTGTTAATAAAATTGAACATTAAAATATAACGTCACTTATATTTTTTTTACCAACAAATTCGAAAAAATAACCTATGAAAACATTAAACATTAATGATTGTTGTGTTATTTTTACAAACAAATTCAAAAAAAAAAATTACCTACGAAATTAAAAATTAATTATTTCGTAGGTTATTTTTACAATTTTTCTATTGAATTTTATTTAAAAAAAATATAAATAAAATTTTTGGGGAATCGATCCCGCAATCAACTATATTCTGGCCAGACACTCTATAGAGTGTGTGAGTGGGTATACCCATCGTGCCAAAGTCACTTGATACAAACATGTTTTTATATTTCTATAAATAATTTTTTGAATTTTTTGTCTACAGAAAAATAACCAACACAAGTAGGTAAAAACTTATGACTTTTCTTTTAAAAATGCCAACAATTAAAAAAAAAACATAACATACAAATTAGGGTTATAACTTTTTGAATATTTTGCAAATATCAAAAAGTCAATCCCATAGTCGTATAGGCCATGAAAAAATATTAAGAAAGAATGTCTTACTTTTTCGCGATCGTTAAAAAAGTTCACTCACCAAACGCGATGAAGTTTTAAATATTAGTTTTTCTTTTAAGTATAAACAAATTAAATTTAATTGCAAAATATTTAGGATTTTCTTGTAATTTCATTAATATAAAAACAAAATCACATCAATTAAATGGAGGGCGCGAAACAATCGCGATATTATGTCGTTATTTCGCGAATTTTTTAAATTAGCTAAATTTTATTGTCAAGTGATAGGTGCTATAAGGCAGTAATTCTTTTCAGCAACTAAAGAATTTTGGTGATTTTTCGCGGATGTTTTAAATAAGTTAAATGTTGGTTCCTTCTGATGGGTAGTCATGAGTTTGTGATAATTTTTAAATAATTAGGATATGACGTCATAATCAGTCATAATATAAAATTTTTAAAACAAAAAAATCATTCTTGGGGGAGTTTTAGAATTTGCATTCGGTGCGTGAACTTTTTTCACCGAAATGACCAAAAAAATATATTTTTGTTATCTATACAACATTGCCCATAGCGTGGTGGGATGGACTTTTTTTGTGCAAAAAAATTTATAACCCTAGTGCACATATCACTAAAAATTAAAGAAGAATCACTTATTTTTACTTACAGAACAAAAATAAATGACTTTAAAAATTGAATACTAATGTTGATGTTGTTATTTTTGAAACAAAGAACAAAAATAGTCATTTAAAAAAAACTGAACATTGAACAAATGTTTTTTCCTTTTAAAAACGACAAAACGTAAAACTTTTTAAATAAACTACAAACAGTTAGTGACATACTTTGTTGAGTGTAATTGTCTTAGATACTTGAAATGTGGACTGTACAATCCTTTCGCGGAAATAACATTCTGGAAAAATAAAAATTCCTTTTGTAAGGGTAGGAAAGAAAATTTTCTCGCGAAAATAACATTCTCAAAGAAATACTTTTTTTTTAATTCCTCTTTTATGGAAAAAAAGGAGAAAGTAGGGCAATTCTGCATTTGCTGAACAAATGGTCGTAGATACTTGAAATTTGGAATATACACAGAAAATAATATCGTATATTTTATTTTAATTAAAATTTTAATTTTTTTTTAATTTAATATTAATTAAACTTTAGATTAATATAATTAAATTTTTAACTTTATTTTAATTAATATTTTAATTGTTTTCAAATTTAATATTAATTATTTTTTTTGTTTTGTTTTCCGTGTGTGTGCGAGTGTGTGTTTTTCTCTTGCATTGTATTACATACAAAAAAATACATAAGTATAAAAAGTTTGTTGAAAGTTTTTTTATTTTTCTCATAGGTTTTTGAATTCTCATTTTGTTTATAGTTTTATGTGTATGTATATTAGACCGCCCAAATTTGCAAAAGTATTTTTTTTGTTAGCTCCACCGGCAGTTTCTGATAGATTGGCCATAAAAAATAATATCTGTGCAAGAACTGGATCTCTCGGTTGCATACAGGCCAGTCGATTTGAACTTTTGACCCTAAAAGTGACCTAAAAGCACTACAAAGCTTTTAAGTGTCATAACCAGGGAAACCAAAAATATGCAGTATCATGTTTTTTCCTGCGCTTTGTATTGATAAATGGGTAAGGTATTTATCCGTTTCAGAAGATTTTAAGAAATCTGGTATCGATTTGTTAGAGCATATTTTTGCATATTTTAGCCTTAAGAGCATATTTTAGCATATTTTAGGTTTAAGAGCATATTTTAACATAAGAGCATATTTTTAGAGCATTTTTTCACTTTTTAGAGCATTTTTTTAAGTTTTTGGAGCATATTTTTATTTTTAGAGAATTTGTTTTCCAATTTTTTTATAACAACACTTTAAAATTTTTTAATTTTTGTGGGATGATTTTTTGTTATAATTTTGTAAGTGGATTGAAGTGTTTGTTTTTTTTTTTCAAAATAACGGGGTTCTGACGATTGATAACGCTTTGGCCTCTTCTTGCTTCATTAACCCAAATTAACCCTCTAACTACCCCACATAACGTTATTTTTTGGTCTATTCTCTAAACAATTGTAAAAAACACCTCGAAAAAGAGGACATATTTTTTTTTAAGAGCATATTTTTATTGTTTTTAGAGCATATTTTCCGTTTTTAAGGGCATTTTTTAAGCGCATAAAACGTGTTTTTTAGAGCATATTTTTGGTTTCCCTGGTCATAACTCTTAAAATATGCGTTTTTCTAAGAAATGCTGTATAAGTTTTATTTTGCAGAATAAGAAAGGAAACATTTCCTTCATACAAAGTTTTAGCCTAAGTCTAACACATCGTGGTGTTTTTGGCTGTTAAAGTAAAAATTTATGTAAAGACTTAATTTAAAACGACCCTCGTTTAAATTTGGGCGGAGACTCAAATAGTCGGTGTCCATTATTTTGTAGAGTAAGACATGTAGTTTTCATAAACCAATTACATTTGGAATTTATATGGGTGATTTCATTACAGAAGAGCCAAAAGCTGACGTTGAAGTTTCGATTTTCCAAGTGTTGTATTCAAATTTGTGAAATTATTTAATTTTAATCGACCCTCGTTAAAATTTAATGGAGACAATCGGTTTCCACGATTTGAAGAGTTAGATGTGTACTTTTTGGAAAATATTTGGGGAAAATATTCCAGGCCAAATCACTAACTTTTAGACCCGATCCCCTTCGATTATTTTTTTTTTTTGGATATGTTTTAGTACGTATTAAATGCAACTTGCACACAAATTTTCAGCCTTTTATACCAATTTGGTGTTGAGTAATCAATTTAAATGGCGTTTTTTTACAAAAAAAAAGTTAAAAAATGCAAATTTTCAATTAATTTTTACCAGTAAAATATATAGATACCTTAAAATAAGTTGGAAAACTTTTATTTGGTATTTAAACGTAGTTTTAGAAGAAAATATGAAAAAATTATTCGAAGTAATTATCACTTATTTTTTAACGTTTAAAAATTTAAATTAAATTTTTGAAAAAGTCCGAAACCTTAATTTTTTTTTTTAAGTCTAAAAATTCTACTATAAATTACACATTTTTGAAGCCATAACTCGAGATGTGAGCACAAATCATTCTATTTTTTTATCAAATTTTGAGAATTGCAGTTTTTTTTAGACTCTGGTATGCTGTATTTTATATGGTGCTCCAAAATAATTAAATTGGTAAATATTGACCCTAACTTCCCCTAGGTACATTAATTTGCGGGTAAAAATATGACAAGTACTTTTCATATTGTATTTTGCTAACAGGTTTTAAACTAATGATAAAAATGCCTGTAGTTATCAACACTTGTTTGGAATCTCCATTTTTAACTCTTCAAAATCATGGAAACCGATTGTATCCTTTAAAATTTTTACGAGGGTCGTTTAAAATAAAGTAATTTCACAAATTTGTATACAGCATTTGGAAAATCGAAACTTCAAAGTCAGCTTTGGGCTCTTCTGTAATGAAATCACCCATATAAATTCCAAATGTAATTGGTTTATGAAAACAACATGTCTTACTCTACAAAATAATGGACACCGACTATTTGAGTCTCCGTCCAAATTTAAACGAGGGTCGTTTTAAATTAAGTCTTTGCATAAATTTTTACTTTAACCGCCAAAAACACTACGATGTGTTAGACTTAGGCTAAAATTTGTGTGAAGGAAATGTTTCCGTTCTTGTTCTGCAAAATAAAACTTATGTAGCATTTTTTAGAAAAACGCATATTTTAAGAGTTATGACACTTAAAAGCTTTGTAGTGCTTTTAGGTCACTTTTAGGGTCAAAAGTTCAAATCGACTGGCCTGTATGCAACCGAGAGATCCAGTTCTTGCACAGATATTATTTTTTATGGCCAATCTCTCAGAAACTGCCGGTGGAGCGAACAAAAAACTACTTTTGAAAATCCCATACATTTTTTGGGTGGTCTAATGTATATGAAAGGTTTATAATCAACTTTATAAAATCATCTCACTGGCTATGTCTTTACGGCATAAATAAATTTGGTAAAGTTTGAAGAAATATTTTTTTTTTTAAATATTTTATTCAAAAAGAATGTTTCTACAAATTATTTTTTTTTTTAATTTAATATTTTAAAATAATTTTTTTAATTTACACAATTAAAATTTTAATTATTTTTTTTTTTAAATTTTTAATTTATAGTATTAAGTTTTTAATTAAATAAATATCCATTTATTTTTAATTAACGACATACAAATATTTTTAATTTATTTGCGCATTTTAGTGATTGGTCCGGATTTAATTAATTTTTAAATTAAATCTACGAATTTTTTAATTAAATATTTTTTATTTTTTTCTGTGTAGGAAGGAGGAAAAGTAGGTCATTTTTATTACTGCTAAACTAATGCTCCTAGATACTTGAAATTTGGATTGTATTATCCTCTCGCGGAAATTACATTCTGGGAAAATAAGTTTTTAAAAAAAAGGAGTATTTGGTACATATTGTTTCTATTGCACTAATGTTCCTAGAAACTTAAAGGACTATAAGATCCTCTTGCGAAAATAACATTCTATAGGATTATAAGATCCTCTCGCGAAAATAACATTCTCAGAACAGTTATTTGTTTTGAAAGTTCCGATTTTAGCGGGGGATGGGGATAGGGCAATTTGGTACATATTTTAACGTCTTAACTAATGGTCCTTGAGACTTTAAATTTTAACTATAGAATCCCCTCGCATAAATAAAATTCCGATAAATACTTTTTAGAAAAATTCCGCAAAAGGGTGAAATTAGGAAAATTTATATCACGAAACTTCAAATTTGGACTATTACTGGAAAATAGGGTAATTCGGTACATTTTGCATCTTCTAAACATATGCACCAAGCAACTAGAAATTTAGACTATAGAACCCTCTCGCGAAAAAAAAATTCTGAAGTCCATTTTTGAAAGTTCTAATTTTAAGAGATAAAATGGAGCACTTTGGTACTTTTCATAGTATCTGACAAAATGGCCCTAAAAACTCAATACTTAGCACTTAGCATCTTCCAACAGAAAAAATATTTGTTCACTCAAATTTTTGTTATAGCCCTAATAAACAGACTATAGTTGAAACACATTTTTATAACATGGACTTGAACTAATTTTATTAATTATATTTTGTTTTAAAGTGTTTTAAAAGCATTGAAAATTGATTTTTTCAGTATTTGGTAACCCTGGAAAAATAATGTTTTACTACTTTAAATCTACTCAAAATATAATATTTACAAGGACAAATAAAACAATTTTTATTTTTTAACAAAAATTAATGAGAATTTAAAGTAATAAAATTGTTTTTTTTTTGTTACAGCTAACCGGTAAAGAAGTACCGGGCGAGTTAGCTAGTGGGGAATAAAAAAGAATAAGAATTTCAAACACTCAATAATCTGGCAACCTTTTTTTTACGGACTGCAGTATTAGCAATAAGCTTTAAAAAATTTTTGTTGGCACGAAAAACAAACCCTTGTTATTTATATATTAGTTTTTTATAACTTCTTCTATTTTTATACCCTCCAACCACAGTATGAGAGTATACTCACTTTGTCATTCCGTGTGTAACGCATTGAAATATCGGTCTAGGACCCTATGAAGTATATATTTTATTGATCAGTGATCGATTCTAAGACATTCTAGCGATGTCCGTCCGTTCGTCTGTCCGTCTGTAGAGGTCACGATACAGTCCAAAATAAAAAAGCTAGACTTCCCAAGTTTGGCACGAATATGTCTTATATTCCTAGGCAGGCTAAGTCCGGAAATGGGCTAAATCGGACCAAGGGGGAAAAAGTTCCCCCTTAGAGAACTAAACCAACCCATGAAAAATACCACTTTTTTACATGATGGGCATGGAATACATTTTTTTTTAAATAATGATAAACTTGTATTTCTTTAGTGCATAGACCATAAGAATGAATTTTTAAAAACATATTCGTAAAGGAAATTTGCCCCCCCCCCCAATTACCACTTTCGACCCCCCCAAAAAAAAGGAAACGTCGTTGCAATTTTTTATTTTTTGCATGTTGGAGGGTATAAAAGATTCGGCACAGCCGAATTTAACACTCTTACTTGTTTTTTTTTTTTCAAGTTAGTATAATATAAAATGACCACTATTTTCATATTATGACTTAATGTTTTATATGTGTGTTCAAACCATTTTCTACATTAAATATTAATATTGTATTATAAAACAAATCCATTATACGTCTTTGCAGTAAAAACTTTTCCAATTTTCTTTTTGCAGCAATTTTATGTGTTTAAGGTCGACATAAAGTCTGTTTAAATCGATATTGTTTTCATATGATTGTATGAAAAAGTTTTTGTAAGACTATGAATTGAGGTCAATGTATTTTTCTAATGTGAAAACATAAAATTTAAATCGAGTTTCGATTAAAAAAATTAATTAAATTTAGGCTTTACACAAACAATTTTAGGCAAGGTTAGTTTGTAAGTGGCTGCTTACGTTTTACAATAGCACACATAGACTCTGAGGTCCGTTATGATACAACGCACATTACTAGTACCTGCCGGTAAACCAATTTGAGAACGTTGTGAAACTCTAAGATATTAATTTTTGACATCCAAGAAATCAGAAAGATCCTTAGATTCCAGTAAACTAAGTCTCTGACTAGAAAGTGAAGCAAGTCTCTGACTTGACTCTTCCTTATCAATGCAACTCCGGCAAAATTCATTTGCTTTTTCTATAGGAAAACGGACTCAGAGTCTAAGAGTTTTTCTATCGGAAAAAGGTCTCAGAATCTAAAACAAATTAAAAAGTTTTCAAAACCTGATACCTTATGACTTTATAGCTATCCCATTACATTTTTTGGAAAAAAAAATCCTGTTTTAGCTCTTCCGATAACGGTTAGGTTAGGTTGTAAGTGGCTGCTGACGTTTTACGTCAACACACGTAGACTCTGAGGTCCATTGTGATACCACGGGACCGTAATAGGTTTCCCTACTAGTCCCTGTGGTTAAACCAGTTTGAGCTTCTTATGAAACTCCTTAGATGTTGAATTTTGACATTCGGCAAATCAGAAAGATCGTACAGCTCCCTAGATCCCAGTGAAGCAAGTCTCTGACCAGAAAGTGCCGGGCAATGGCAAATAAAGTGTTCGATAGTTTTCAACTCCTCTTCATCCGTGCAACTTCGGCAAAAGTCATTCGACGGCACATTTAACCGCTCTGCGTGCTTCCCTATAAGACAGAGTCCGGTAATTATAGAAACCACCGTCGAAATCTCTCCTCTTGGAAGCGATATCAGCTCACTTGTGCGCCCCTGATTAAGAGAAAGCCAAATCAGTCGTGTTGTCTCACACGTCCATCCATTTGCACATCTTTGATTAGTCTCCGTCGCAGAACAAAGCCGTAGGCTTTGCTTGCAAGTTTCTAGAGGCATACCAACACATTCCAATTCTGTTGGAACCTGTAAGGTAGTTCCTAGTCTTGCAAGCTCATCGGCTTTGCAATTCCCTGGAATGTCTCTGTGCCCTGGGACCCATATGAGTCGTATGTTAAACTGCTTGGCCATCTCATTTAAAGACGTGCGGCAGTTAAGGGCAGATCTTGTTTTCAGAAACATTGAATCCAGGGACTTGACCGCGGCTTGACTGTCAGTATAGATGTTGACTGCGGTTGTAGACAAGACATTGCAGCTCAACCAGTCAGCCACTTCCTTTATTGCCAGCATCTCTGCCTGGTAAACACTGCAATGATCTGGCAATCTACGAGCCAGGCTCAACCCAAGCTCTTCCGAATAGACTCCAAAGCCCACTTGTTCGTGCAGCCTCGATCCATCTGTGTAAAAATTTATGGTAGCTCCACTACCCGGAGTATCCCCCATCCAAGACTCCCTGGATGGTATCATAGTGGTAAAGTGGTGCTCAAAGAGGCTCAAAGAGGGAGCACAGTCCACATTTTGTGGTATTGTTATCTTTTTCAAGATCGCGCTATGGCCACAATCGCTGCTCCTCCATTGCAGCGTGCTATTAAGTCGAATTGCCGACGCAGCCGCATACTGCCTACCCAATATGTCCAAGGGTATCAGGTGAAGGAGGATTTCTAATGCAGCCGTAGGTGTAGTACGAGGAAAACCAGTGATGCACATTGACGCCATTCTCTGTACCTTCGTGATAAAGACACAGTTTGCTTTTGTTTCTAAAGCAGGCCACCAGACAATGATTCCATACAGCAAAATTGGACGCACCACTGCTGTATAGATCCAATGAACGACTTGAGGGCTAAAGCCCCATCGTTTTCCAATGGCCCTTTTACAGGAATACAAAGCAATCGCTGCTTTTCTCACCCGTTCCTCAATATTACGCCTGAAATTCAGCTTCCTATCTAGAAATACTCCAAGATACTTGGCTCCATCTGAGAAGGTGATTTCAGTACCGTCCAGAGAAATAGGATCAAAAGCAGGAACCTTATTTTTCCTTGTAAATAAAACAAGCTCTGTTTTACTACGATTAACTCCTAGACCACAGTCTCTTGCCCTTTTAGACAGATCTTTCAGAGAACCCTGAAGAATGTCCCTCAATGTTGGCAGATGCTTCCCCTTTACCGCTATCACGACATCGTCAGCATATGCGACAACATGACAACCACGTGCTTCTAGAGATAGTAGCATTGAATTCAGTGCCAGGTTCCAAAGAAGCGGCGAAAGAACACCTCCTTGTGGTGTGCCCCTATTGACAAATCGAGATATGACGGACGCTCCCAATTCAGACGTTATACGTCTACTGGCAAGTAGGTTTTCCACCATTAAAACGATCCCACGCTTTACTCCCAGACCAGACAATGCCAATATTATCGATTCTGGGATGACATTATTAAAAGCCCCCTCAATATCAGGAAAGGCCACCATAGTGTACTCCTTTACCGAAAGCGATCTCTCGATGGTACCAACGAGCTCATGAAGAGCTGTTTCCGTTGATCGTCCCTTGCTGTATGCATGTTGCTTTGTCGAATGCAACCTCGGGTCAATCACCCTACGCAAATATGAGTCTATCATTCGTTCCATTGTTTTTAACAAAAAAGAAGACAGACTAATTGGTCTGAAATCCTTCGGAGCTGTGTGGGAACTTTTCCCATCCTTCGGGATAAATACGACTCTGGAATCACTCCATTTTAAAGGAATATACGACCAGTTCATGCATGCTGTGTATAGATTATACAGCAACGCACAGTGGTTCCAAGTCCAAATCTAGCTGGACAAAATTATTTTATCATCGTTTTATATGTTTTTGGGGTCGCTGAGTTCAAAAAACATGTTTAAATTTTTCTAAGTCAATTACACTAATCGACAACATTTTTTTTTTCTAATTTCAGTAATTCGTTAATGACAAAAATGGTTTATATGCAGAACAGAAATATGAAATGCAAAAACTTATTTTTTGAAAGTTTTGTAATCTCTAAAAAAAAAAAAAAATTTTTGTCGAGAAGTGTAATTGAAAAAAACAAGTGAGAGCGTTAAATTCGGCTATGCCGAATCTTTTATACCCTCCAAAATGTAAAAAAAAAATACAAAAAACAGTTAGAGTGTTACATTCGGCTGTGCCGAATCTTTTATACCCTCCAAAATGTAAAAAAAAAAACAATATAAAAAAACTCCAGGGTCGTTTTTTTTGTGGGGGGGGGGGGTGATTGGAGGCGTTAGGGAGCACCTTCCCCTTGCGATTTCGAACTTCATCTGAGAGAAGAATGTTGCATTTGCTTAGCAAAAGTACAAAAAACCCTGCCAAAATTGCGATTTTTATTAGGTTGGTTTAGTTCTCCAAGGGGGAACTTTTTCCCCTTGGTCCGATTTTATCCATTTCCGAACTTGACCTGCCTAGTAATATAAGACATATTCGTGCCAAACTTCGGAAGTCTAGCTCTTTTATTTTGGACTGTATCGTGTCCTCTACCGACGGACAGACGGACAGACGGACGGGCATTTTTGAATTTAGTAGAAGTGTGTAATTGGCCGCGGTTTAACAGGAAACATCGCATTTAATGCTTTATTTAAGCTAATCATAATTATAATACTTAAAAGTTATCAAAAACTTACAAAAATTCGATACTTTATTTAAAAAAAAAAATTTAGGCGAAAATCTATTTTCATATAAACTGTGATTAATTTTAAACCTGCAAAAACCTGCAAGAAATGTCTGCATGACAACGTTCAGTAATAAATTACCTATAAGTTGTATGTAGTAATTCGACATGATATGCCTGGATTCGGTTTTGGCAAGCTGCGGAAGTTTCATAAGTCCTCAAAAATATTGTTATTATTGACCATATTTCAAAGTACAAAAAATGTAAGAAGAAGATCGATAATAAATTTCTTATTAATATCCAGAATAAGTGTAAATTTGTAGCTTTCTTGTACATAAACCGTTTTGAAACCATTGATGTAACATGGATAATATGATGTTATTAGTTGAACACTTATATATACATATATTATTTTTTTAAATATTGGATACCAAAAATGTTATTTCATTCGCATATTTAACAAAGTTAAAGACCTAATTCCAAAAAATGGTTATTAGTTTGATCAGAACACACCCTTAGCTTGCCCCTAGCACTATTACTTCCCAATTTTAAGGACACTAATTTTTGGACTTTTGTCCAGCTAGATTTTGATTTGGAACCAATGTGCAACGGGGCTATATAGTCCGACACTTGCTGTAACTCAGCCGGGATTATACCATCAGGTCCCGGGGATTTATAGGGCCTGAAGCTTTTTATCGCCCAGATAAATGTTGGCATATTTATTATTTCCGAAGCAATTTCAGATGCTTGGGCGTCAGAACGTTCCAAAGCTTGAAACGGCGTCATGGAATTGCCTGGAAAATGCGTATTTAAAAGGAGATCCAGCGACTCTCCACTGGAGGAAGACCACACCCCATTAGGATCTTTCAGGTATCCCAGGGTGCAAGGAGAAGAAGCCAGAACCTTGCGCAGCCTGGATGCCTCAGAAACGTCTTCTATGTTTCCACAGAAGTTTTTCCAAGAATCACATTTTGCATTTCTGATCATCTTTTTTATAACTCTTAAGTTGCAGCCTGTATGCAGAACAGTCCTCGTCCGCTCTTGAAAATTTAGCCTTATTAAAGAGCTTTTTGCAGGAATCTCTGCTCGTCTGCAACTCATTTGACCACCAAGGTGGCTTTTTTTTCCTCTAGGCTTTGCAGAAGGGCAAGACGCATCCAGGCGCCTATTACAAACATTTGTTATATGGTCAACCAGACAGTCAATTTCCGCCAAACTATGCAGTTCAGATAAGGGTACTTCATCCAAAAGCAAAGAAAAAGTCTCCCTATATTTCACCCAGTTTGTTCTCCTCAGATTTCTAGAGACTGTCTCAACCGGGGCACGCTCCCTGAGTAAAAACTCAATGTAACGATGATCTGAGAAAGAATGCTCTTCCAAAACTCTCCAGTCTTCAATTCTATCAGACAATGTATCTGATACAAGTGTTACGTCAAGAACCTCTTGCCGCGTACTTGTAACGAAAGTTGGTTCACTACCCTTGTTACAAATATACAGGTTAGTGCTTAACAAAAACTCCAAAAGTGATTCGCCTCTATCATTTGTGTCTGTACTTCCCCATATCGAATGATGTGCACTAGCATCACAACACACTACTAACTGGTGTCCCCTAGATTCAGACTCCCGAATTAGACTGACAACCTTCTCCGGGGGTATTGGCCCCGGATTAGAAAAATGCGCAGAGGCGAGCCAAATAGACTTCCCATGAAGCTCTAAGCTAGCCGCTGTAACATCCATATCACTAAAAGTTGATAAAAAGAATACATTTAAGCCATTTTTCACCAAGATGCAGGCTCTTGGTGAGCCCACACCTTTGGCAACCACCAACTTAAACCCAGGGGTCATCAATCCGCAAACCCTGCCACCCCGCACCCAGGGCTCTTGGATAAAAACCAAGTCAACTGCTCCTGTCGTCAGGCGCAGCAAGAGTGCAACTGAGGCTGCCTTACAGTGATGGAGGTTTATTTGTAGGAACCGCAACATCTTGTTTTTTTCCACCACCGTGTTATTGGCTTCATCCTCCGTGTTATCATAGAGGTCGCATTCGTCCCCAGATTCGGTTTCGAATTAGCCAGATGTGTGTCCCATCTGTTCTGAATCGGAGGCAACAGAACTCTCCGAATTCCTCACTGCATGGGCCTCGTCCTGAATGTTAACCATCGTGGCATCAGCTTTATCCATTCGTTACCAGATTCGGTTTCGAAAATGCCAGATGCATCTCCCATCAGCCTAGAATCGGTCAGCTGAATATCAACCTTTTCCATATTCTCCTCCCCAGCCGACTCCGTCACTGGCTTGGCTGCGTCCAAAATAAGCTTCTGATCGCCCTTGTAGACATTGACTCTTATATGAAAAAAGCCAAATCTAATAATGCCGTCAGTCCTGGCTAAAAGAGGAAGCGATTCCTCATTAACCAAGACCACTGACGAGCGCCCTCCATCTCACCCAATCTGGCAATTTGCCAATTCTGAGTTGGAAGGTCAGGATTTCAGACTTTTATCATCTTTAGAATCACCTCAGTGTCACTTGTAGCCATTAGAATCCATGCATGAGCTCTGGGTTGCGAGGGGATATCATGTTTTTCCACAACGTCCAGTCTGGCTCCAGGCCATAACTCTCCCACTTGGCTAACGGCGAATTGATATTTTTTATACCCTCCAACCACAGTATGGGGGTATACTCACTTTGTCATTCCGTTTGTAACGCGTAAAAATATCGGTCGGGGACCCCATAAAGTATATATATTATTGATCTATGATCGATTCTAAGTCGTTCTATGAATGTCCGTCCGTCCGTCTGTATAAAACACGATTCAGTCCAAAATAAAAGAGCTAGACCCCTGAAAATTGGCAAGAATATGTATAATGTTCATAGGCCGGTTAAATTCGGAAATGGGCTAAATCGGGCCAGGGGGAAAAAAGTTCCCCCTTAACGAACTAAAAAAACCTCTTAAAAACGCCATTTTTACATATTTTTTTGCCATTTTTGTTAAACAAATAAAGTCTTTTTATGTCAGAAGGGGTTTAAACTCCTGCATTTAGACCCAGGGGGCTGGAAAATTAAATTTTTTCTGCCCGCCCCCTTTTGTGGGCGTGGATTTTAAAAAACCATTAAAATAATGAGAAAATGGTATTACTAAATTGCAAAAAGCATAACAAATAAATTAGTTAGCATTTATCGCGATAGGGAAAGTATCCCCCACCACCCCCACAAAAAACGACCCTGGATTTTTTTATATGTTTTAACATGTTGGAGGGTATCATAGATTCGGCATAGCCGAATTTAAAACTCTCACTTGTTTTTTATTCGTTTTTCTTATGCGTTCTAAAAATATAAGTTAGAATTTTTACCCTTGCAGCATGAATTCCTTGAATCTCGGTTTGAAAAACTCTACATTCGTCTGTAAGCCTCCCAGAAACGCGAAACCCATATTTTAAACTGTCCGTTATTAAAATATTTCACTGTTTACTAATTAAACTAATCAGAATTCTTTACACCTACTTATTTGATATAAGAATTTATTTTTTGTTTAATCTATTTTTTTTTTTTTTTTGCAGATCGTTGTTTTTATGTATAATTACATAACAGTAATGCCACATACAGAACTGAATAGCACCAGCATACCCAGTGAATCACTCTTGATATATCGCCCAGATCGCCGCTCAGAGATATGGCGTTTTCTAACATACATGGTGTTGCATGCAAATTGGTTTCATTTAGGTTTCAATGTAATCGTTCAACTACTTTATGGTCTACCATTGGAAATGGTACACGGCTCCGCACGTATCGCAGCCATATATTTAGCTGGCGTTTTGGCGGGTTCATTGGGTACAAGTGTTATTGATTCCGAAGTGTATTTGGTGGGGGCAAGTGGTGGTGTTTATGCGCTGCTGGCAGCACAATTGGCAAATGTAATGATAAATTTTGGACAAATGCGTTACGGGGCATCACATTTGTTGGCGGTGTTAATATTTGGTAAGTTATTATATTTTCAATAAAATTTTCAATATTTAAAAAAAAAATTGATTTAAGAGAAATAATATTAATTTAAATTCAAAACATATCAAATGAAATTTAGAAAAATAATCAATTGAATTTTATAAATTCAGTATTAAAATTCTAAAAAAATGATTATATGATATTCACAGCAGATTTTTATTTAGAAAATTTATATGTAATTTTAAAAAATTATTTAATTTCCAAATCTTTCTTTTCAGTATTTTGCGATACAGGCTATGCATTCTATAGTAAATTCATTACCGAAGATTCATTAAACATAATACCCTCAGTATCGTATATAGCACATTTGACTGGATCCTTAGCCGGTTTCACTATTGGTCTATTAGTATTAATAAATTTTGAACATAAAACTGAATCGAATTTAATACGTTGGCTTGCATTCGGCGTTTATGCTTCGTTTACGATATTCGCCATTGCATTTAATCTCGTTAATACCGTTGCAGCTCAAAAACTCGAAGAAGAAGGTGAAGTTATAAAACAACATTTATTTCATGATTTGGGTATTTCCTAAATATTTATTTTTCTTTAAATTTTAAATAACATAAATCTCGCATTGTTTTAGAATGGTAAAATAATAATTTTAATATTTTAAATTGTTTTTTTTTTTTTAATTTTGTAAAGTTTCTAGCCCAAAACATGAAAGAAAAGTGTTGTGATAAAGCCAAAGACTGAAATTTAAATCAGTAAATTATTTATTTATATTAATTTATTTATTTTAATATACGTATTTATTGATTTTAAGTTATTTATGTTAATGATTTAAGATTTTTTAAAAAATTCTGTTAGATATACATATACACTAGGGTGGATCGAATTTGGCTTTTTGGCGAATTTCGTTCCGGCTGACCGACAGATGTGTTGGAATAGACCTAAAAACAATGTGGTTAAATTTTCATGCAGATCGGTGGTCATCTTCCGCTGCCGAAATGACGTTGAAAATCCGAGATTTCTTAAAAAATAGTATTTATTTAAAAAAATTGCCAAAATTACAAAAATCACTTAATCTTCGTTTTTATTTCAGTCAATCTGTTCAATTCGATCATATTTTCTTAGAAAAAAAAATTTCAGCTTAATTGGACCCATACAGCTTAATTGGACCCATACATTTTGCACTAAACTCAAAACCACCAAATTTAAAAAAAAAAATTTTTTGATTTTAAGTTGCAAAATCTAAAGTTTTTATTGCATTTATTTCAAGTATATAAAGGTTTGTTTGACAAAAAATTTTTTTGAAAAAATACGAGATTCTTAAACAGCGCGTGTACGGTCTGTTTCCAGGACATTTTGGGAAAATTGCACTTTTTTTTTAAATCAACATTTTTAGTTAAAAACTTTTCATTTTGCACTAGATTTACTATAAATTATAAAACTTAATATAGATATGTTGGATTTTAAGAAATTCTTTAACCCTACACAGCTTTGGGCCCTAAATGACCCATGATGAACAAATGCATCTAGCAATAAACCGCTTTTGGCTGGCGAATAGCCATTGGGAACATATTTTTTCAATTAAAAATGGGAGTGTGAGTAAATAAGGGAGCGTGAGTATAGATGGGAGCGTGAGTGAATTCGACCAACTCACGCTCACGAAGAAAAAAAATTTCTCACGCAAGAAATTTTTGAATTTTGCATACATTTTACGCAGGATCACGTAACCGAAACATATTAAACTCGTTCACGTTGTAATCACGCTCACAAAAACTCAACATTACTATATTTTGACGTGTTTTATTTTTCTGTCACCATAAAAAATCATGCAAACTCACGAAATTTCACTAACGTTTACGAGTGAATCACGTGAAATTTGTGCCACGTGTGCATTTGTACTAATTATATTTTTAATGCAAAAAAAAAAAGTGATCCATATATTTTATTTAAACAAGTTTATATATTATTTCCCGTTTAAATGCACCCACCCCGAAAGCATTATCCCCTTAAATGCCAGAATGCAGCAAGTAAATATTCTATTGAAATTATTCAGCAATATTCTTGTTTAAATGTGAATTACTTTTTGTGTCAAATATAAATAAATGGTTAATGGAGGATACGGAAAAAGCTTCAAGGCTGGGTGCATTTAAGCGGGAATACTATTTGAATGCTATTTGAACTTTTTTTGTTTCATTTGCATTAAAAATATAATTTTTAAAATTGTGGTGACAGAAAAATGAAACACGTCAAAATTCAGCTTATATATGTTCCCGTCGATCCAATAAGGAGCATAGGGCCTTAACAAATATGTTCCAGCGTGATTTATCTTGGGCAAGGAATTTTATTTCGCCCCAACTTTTATCTATAGCAGCAGCTTCGATGTCGATTTGTCGTCTCCATGTGTGCGCAGGTCGACCTGTTCTACGGTTACCCTGTGGATTCCAGTCTATGGCGTTTCTGGTGATGTCATTTGGGGGTCTTCGTAGGATGTGACCAATCCAGTTCCACTTTCGTTTTTTTATTTCTGTTGCGATTGGTATTTGATTGGTTTCGGTCCATAATATATTGTTGTTTATTATATTAGGCCAAAAGATACGCATTATTCTGCGGAGGCATTGGTTGACAAACACTTGCAACTTTTGGATGTCTCAGCTTGATTGAGATTAAAATGTGACACTCATGTAACCCTGCGTAAAATGTATGCAAAATTCAAAAATTTCTTGCGTGAGAAATTTTTTTTTCTTCGTGAGCGTGAGTTGGTCGAATTCACTCACGCTCCCATCTCTACTCACGCTTCCATCTTTATTCACACTCCCATTTTTAATTGAAAAAATATGTTCCCAATGGCTATTCGCCCGCCAAAAGCGGTTTATTTCTAGATGCATTTGTTCATCATGGGCCATTTAGGGCCCAAAGCTGTGTAGGGTTAAAGAATTTCTTAAAATCCAACATATCTATATTAAGTTTTATAATTTATAATAAATCTAGTGCAAAATGAAAAGTTTTTAACTAAAAATGTTGATTTAAAAAAAAAAGTGCAATTTTCCCAAAATGTCCTGGAAACAGACCGTTACATGCGCTGTTTAAGAATCTCGTATTTTTTCAAAAAAAAATTTTGTCAAACGAACTTATATATACTTGAAATAAATGCAATAAAAACTTTAGATTGTGCAGCTTAAAATCAAAAAAAAAAAAAAAATTTTAAATTTGGTGGTTTTGAGTTTAGTGAAAAAAGTATGGGTCATTTTCGGCAACCGTTTTAAAGGGGTTAACAATGTTCTATTAAGCTGAAATTTTTTTCTAAGAAAACATGATCGAATTGAAAAGATTGACTGAAATAAAAAAGAAGATTAAGTGATTTTTATAATTTTGGCAATTTTTTAAAATAAATACTACTTTTTAAGAAATCGCGGTTTTTTAACGTCATTTCGGCAGCGGAAGATGACCACCGATCTGCATGAAAATTTAACCACATTGTTTTTAGGTCTTTTCCAACACATCTGTTGGTGAGCCGGAACGAAATTCGCCAAAAAGCCAAATTCGATCCACCCTAATATACACACAAAATTTTTTTTTTCCATGAACGATTTTCATAGTATTTATGAACAAATTCATACAATTTATTACTTTTTCATAATATTTATAAACTTTTTCATAGTATTTATGAAAAATATTAAAAATTCTTAAATTTCACATATTATGATTTATTCATAAATACTATGAAAAAGTTTATTAATATTATGAAAAAGTAATAAATTTTATGAATTTGTCCATAAATACTATGAAAATCGTTCATGGAAAAAAAATTTTTTGTGTGTAATTAAAATCCACATTAAAAAAAAATTGAACAAAAAAAGTGGGAAACAAATTTATTTCAATTAAGCTCAGGACCCAATTGGGGTAAGAGCAGCTGTGTCCAGACCCTGATGTTCTCAGACACAGTTGGGTATTTTAAGGATCGTCATAGTTTTTAAACCAACATTTTTGTACGTTTCGCTCTACCTTGCTTACACAAACAAAAAAACTTGTCAAATAACTGGAAAAAGTCTCATTATCCCATTTTACCAATATTTGACAGTCTTCCTTGTTTTTTAACAAAAAAATTTCGTTCGAAATTTATATTTTATTTTCTTAATTTTACAATTTTTTTTTTTTGTAATTTTACAAATTTCCAAGGTTTTTACAAAAAAAAAAAAATCTAGTAAATTTACGAAAATTTCCTGTAAGTTTTATTGCGTCAAAAAAATTTTAAATTTACAATTTTATTGGTAAAAATCTTGTAAAATTAATTACTAGGAATTCTCGTAAAATAGGAGGTAACAAAAAATCTAGTTAATTCACGAAAACTCCTTGTAAGTTTTATTGCGTCAAAAAATTGTAAATTTAAATTTTTTTAGTTAAAATCTTGTAAAATTACAAAAACAAGGAGAAGGTAGCAAAAAAAGTTACAAACTTTTCTTGTAATTGTACAAGGTGTTTTTTTGAGTGTAGTGATAGCAAATGAAGGAGGATGATATCCCCTAAGTTTTCTATTTTATTTATTTTACATATCAGGAGAAAGGAGGTAAGTTACTACCTTTCAAAACTTTATTCTTCAATATCATTAAAAAAATGTTCAACAAAATAATTAGATAAAGTTTTCAAAGGACTTTATTCGTATCCTTTTATCTTGATATGGAAAAATAGAAAAATGGAAAAATTAGGGGAGATTCTCCTCTTTCATTTGCCATCACCAGGTAAACCAAAAATATCCTCTAAAAAACACCTTTTATGCGCTTAAAAAATTACCTTAAAAACGGAAAATATGCTCTTTAAAAATTATTTCATCTTCTTTGCGGTGTTTTAACAAAAAAATTTGGATCGTAATTTACATTTTTTTTTTTTGTAATTTTACAAATTTCCAAGATAATTTTACAAAAAACATCTAGTAAATTCTCGAGAATTCCTTGTAAGTTTAATTGTGCAAAAAATTGTAAATTTACATTTTTTGAGTAGGTTTTCTTCTAGCTCGAGGTTATTATTTACTTTACTAATTAAAACTATGGTATTCCCATAGAATTATTTTTCTGTTTTAAATATATATTTATGATGGTCATTTTTGCAAGACACGTGTTTCAGGATTTTTCAGATCCCATTGTCAAGAGCATGTCTAAAAATATGCTCTTATGCTAAAATATGCCCTTTAACCAAAAATATGCTCTTAGGCTAAAATATGCAAAAATATGCTCTAATAAACAAATCGATACCAGATTTCTTAAAATCTTATGAAACGGCTAAATACTTTACCCATTAATTAATACACTGCGCAGGAAAGAACAAGATACTGCATATTTTTGGTTTCCCTGGCCATCACCATTGACATCCTAAAATTAAAAAAAAATATGATTAATTTTTATTAAAAAATTAAAATATTATATTTTAAGTAGATATATTCGATTAGAGTTTTATTCTAGCCCGAGGCCCAAAAATATTTATGATATTGTCATAATAGAGTATTTTTAATTAATTGCTTTAAAAACGTTACTCATCTCATAGTATATCTGTACTGATCAGTTTCATCCCCACTAAGGAATCTTCAGCAATATCATAAATATAAATATTTTTGGGCCTCGAGCTAGAATAAAACTCTAATCGAATATATATACATTAGAGTGTCCCTTATTTTGGAAATGTTGGAAATCTTGAGACGGTACCCGCTCATTTTTTTCCTTTTGACTTAAAAATAACTCAGGAAAAATTTTACGCCCCTAGGACCACGCCTTCCCTACGCGACGGGGCCTTAAAGAGCGGGGCCTTAAAAATCATTTTTCCATACAAACCAAAAAAATTTTTTTTTTATTTTTAATTTTTTTGTTATTATTTATTATATTACTTGGTTTGCTTATTCACGACAAAAAATTTGATATTGGTGGGATAAGTCTTTCAGCGCTAAAAAATTTTTCGCAAAAAAAAATTTTGAGCCGCCGGGGTCCTACAGTAAAAAATTTTTAAAAAATATTTTTTTTTAGTTTTGACCAGCAACGGGTTTAGCTGCTATGTTGCTTTAAATGATATATATTCATAAAAAAATATTTTTTGTATCTGTGACATCTTTATCGTGTTCTAAAAAAGGGTAAAAAATGCATTGTTGATTTATTTCGATACACGATAAAGATGTCACAAATATGAAAAATATTTTTTTTGGAATATATATCATTAAAAACAACATAACAACTAAAACCGTTACTTTTCAAAACTAAAAAAAAATATTTTTTAAAAATTTTTTACCGTAGGATCCCTACGGCTCAAAATTTTTTTTTCGAAAAAGATAAAGATGTCACAGATATGAATAATTTTTTTTTTGGAATATATATCATTTAAAGCAACATAGCAGCTAAAACCGTTGCTGGTCAAAACTAAAAAAAAATATTTTTTAAAAATTTTTTACTGTAGGACCCCGGCGGCTCAAAATTTTTTTTTGCTAAAAATTTTTTAGCGCTGAAAGACTTATCCCACCAAAATCAAATTTTTTGTCGTGAATAAGCAAACCAAGTAATATAATAAATAATAACAAAAAAATTAAAAATCAAAAAAATTTTTTTTTGGTTTGTATGGAAAAATGATTTTTAAGGCCCCGCTCTTTAAGGCCCCGTCGCGTAGGGAAGGCGTGGTCCTAGGGGCGTAAAATTTTTCCTGAGTTATTTTTAAGTCAAAAGGAAAAAAATGAGCGGGTACCGTCTCAACATTTCGAACATTTCCAAAATAAGGGACACTCTAATATACATACATAAAGGCCGAATAAAAACATTTTATTTTCATTTATGTACCTTTTGGTACTAAAAATAAAAAAAACATATTTTAAGTAGGGGTTTTTCTAGCTCGAGGTTATTATTTCCTTTACTAATTAAAACTGATATTCTCATAGAATAATTTTCAAGAAAATTATTTTTCTGTCTTAAATTTATTTATGTTGGTCATTTTTTGCAAGACTTAATCGACACGTGTTTCGGAATTTGTCAGATCCCATTGTCAAGATTATTTAGAAAAAATAAAAACCCTATACTACAAGTACTGCTTAAAATAATTTTTTATATATTTAGGAAAAATTTCTTTGGCAATAAATATTTTTTTCTATGTATTGGGGAATTCCATTTAGGAAATTGTTGAACTATTTAGTGAGACATGAATCTAAGTTTTTTTTCTTGATGTTAAGAAAGTTTCCCAACTTTTAGTTAACTACTAAATTGTGAAAAAATTTATGAACTTCTTACAAACTAAAAACCTTATGAAAAAAATCAAGTTTTTGAAAAAAACTTTTATCCGCTGTATTCTTATTAGAACTTCAATAATGAAATCATTGATTTTTTTTTTTTAATTCTACTATATCAATGTAGTATTTGTATTTAATTAATTTCTTGGATGAAAATATTATGCATTTTTTTTGATGAATTATGAACATTTATTATGATTTTGTATGTTCATCATGCGCGGGTACAAGGGGGGGGAAAAAGGGGAAATTTCCCCCCCCCAGACCAAATTTTAAAAAGAAAAAAAAGAAGAAAAAAAAGAAAAAAAGAAAAAAAAGAAAAAAAAAAAAAGAAAAAAGAAAGAAAAGGAAAGAAAAGAAAAGAAAAAGAAGAAAAAAAGAAAGAAGGAAATTTAAAAAAAAAAAAAATTCCGAAGAAAAAAAATCTTGAAGTCCAAAAATTTTTCAGAGAAAAAAAACTGCAAATTTTAATAAGAATCTGAGCCTTTTTTTTGTTAAAAAGGTCTTAAAACTTATTTATAGGAAAGAGGTCGCAGAAGATTTTTTCTATGGGAAAAAGGTCTCAGAATATGAGTCTCTTTTAAAAAGAAAAAAGTCTCAAAGTCTGTGACTTTTAATTGTTGAAAAATAGTCTAAGTTGAAACTTACTGAATTGGTAGAAGCTCGCAGAATCTGAAACTTTTTCTACGGGAAAAAGGTCTTAGAATCAAAGACTTTTTTTAGGAGTAATGTCTCAGAATCTCAGAAAAATGTCTCAGAATCTCAGACATTTTCTATAGGAAACAGGTCTCAGATTCTATGACCTTTCTATAAGAAAAAAGGTCTTAAAGTCTGACACGTCTTCTATAGGAAAATATTTCCGAATCTGGGACTTTTTCTTTAGGAAAGGGTCACAGAATCTCCGAATTTTTCTATAGGAAAGTGTCTTAGAATAGGAAAAGATTTCAGAATCAGAAAAAGGTCTCAGAATCTATTCTTTTTTAGAGAAAAAGTACTAGAATTTTTATTTTAGTAATTAACTAAATAAAAAGAATTATTATTATTAATTAAATAAAAAGAAAAAGCTCTCAGAACTTAAGACATTTTCTGTAGGAAAAAGTTCTGAGAATCTGAGCCTTTGTCTTTAGGAATAAGACATCAGAATTTGAAACTTTTTCTTTAGGAAAAAGGTCTTAGAATCTCAGACTTTTTCTATTGGAAAAAGGTCGAAGAATCTAAGACTTTTTCTATAGAAAAAAGGTCTCATATTCTAAAATACTGAAAAACAATACGAAACAAATCTAATAATCAGAGACCCCTCTGTAGGAAAATTGTCTCAATAATGCTTTAAAATACGAGACTTTTTCTATAGTAAAATGTCTCAGAATCTAAGACTTTTTCTGTAAAAAAAAAAATCTTAGAATCTGAAAATTTTTCTTTACGAAAAAAATCTCAGATTCCGAGACATTTTTCGTAAAGAAGAAGTTTTATATTCTGAGACATTTTCCCTTAAGAAAAACTTTCACGAAAAATGTCTCAAAATCTGATATTTTCTATGTAGAAAGGATTTCTTTTATAATTTTTCTGTACGAAAAATCTCAGATTCTGAGACATTTTTCGTAAAAAAGAAGTCTTATATTCTGAGATTTCTTTTAAAAATCTGAAAATTTTTCTATAGGAACGAAAAAAGTCTCAGATTCTGAGAAATTTTTCGTAAAGAAAAGTCTTATATTTTGAGACATTTTCCCTTTAAAAAATAGTTTTTTCACGAAAAATGTCTCCACATCACTTTTTTTGAAAAAAAACGTATCCCTTTTTTAGCTCGTCAACATAGGTGAATTAATGATTTTTTTTTTCGAAGTAAAAAAAAAAATTTCCCCCCCCAAACCCAAAAGCTGTACCCGCCACTGATGTTCATTAATACCAAAATCAGAGATGGGACCAATGCATTGTTTTTCAATTAACATTGAGTGTTTCATTGTCATTGAATATGGTCAATGTTAATGAAATTAAAAAATCATTATCATTAATTTTAATTTTAAATGAAACGAAATTTTCATTAGCAATTTTTTACATATTGATAATGAAAAATAAAATCATTATCAATTAGTCAATGATAATGAAAAATAAAAATTTCATTGAATTCTTGGAAATATTATTTTAAAGAAAACCATAAAGTGACAACCAAATTTTGAAACTGTTATATAGGTGGAAAATATGTTTTGAAGCAGAAATGGCTCAGAATCTGAGACTTCTTCTATAGAAAAAAATGCTCACAATCTGAGACTTTTTCTATAGAAAAAATGTCTCAGAATCTAAGACTTTTTCTATAGAAAAAATGTCTCAGAATCTGAGACTTTTTCTATAGAAAAAATGTCTCAGAATCTGAGACTTTTTCTATAGAAAAAATGTTTCAGAATCTGAGACTTTTTCTATAGAAAAAATGTCTCAGAACCTGAGACTTTTTCTATAGAAAAAATGTCTCAGAATCTGAGACTTTTCCTATAGAAAAAATGTCTCAGAATCTGAGACTTTTTCTATAGAAAAAATGTCTCAGAATCTGAGACTTTTTCTATAGAAAAAATGTCTCAGAATCTGAGACTTTTTCTATAGAAAAAATGTCTCAGAATCTGAGACTTTTTTTATAGAAAAAATGTCTCAGAATCTGAGACTTTTTTTATAGAAAAAATGTCTCAGAATCTGAGACTTTTTTTATAGAAAAAATGTCTCAGAATCTGAGACTTTTTTTATAGAAAAAATGTCTCAGAATCTGAGACTTTTTTTATAGAAAAAATGTCTCAGAATCTGAGACTTTTTTTATAGAAAAAATGTCTCAGAATCTGAGACTTTTTTTATAGAAAAAATGTCTCAGAATCTGAGACTTTTTTTTATAGAAAAAATGTCTCAGAATCTGAGACTTTTTTTATAGAAAAAATGTCTCAGAATCTGAGACTTTTTTTTATAGAAAAAATGTCTCAGAATCTGAGACTTTTTTTATAGAAAAAATGTCTCAGAATCTGAGACTTTTTTTATAGAAAAAATGTCTCAGAATCTGAGACTTTTTTTATAGAAAAAATGTCTCAGAATCTGAGACTTTTTTTATAGAAAAAATGTCTCAGAATCTGAGACTTTTTTTATAGAAAAAATGTCTCAGAATCTGAGACTTTTTTTATAGAAAAAATGTCTCAGAATCTGAGACTTTTTTTATAGAAAAAATGTCTCAGAATCTGAGACTTTTTTTATAGAAAAAATGTCTCAGAATCTGAGACTTTTTTTATAGAAAAAATGTCTCAGAATCTGAGACTTTTTTTATAGAAAAAATGTTTTAGAATCTGAGACTTTTTTTATAGAAAAAATGTCTCAGAATCTGAGACTTTTTTTATAGAAAAAATGTCTCAGAATCTGAGACTTTTTTTATAGAAAAAATGTCTCAGAATCTGAGACTTTTTTTATAGAAAAAATGTCTCAGAATCTGAGACTTTTTTTATAGAAAAAATGTCTCAGAATCTGAGACTTTTTTTATAGAAAAAATGTCTCAGAATCTGAGACTTTTTTTATAGAAAAAATGTTTTAGAATCTGAGACTTTTTTTATAGAAAAAATGTCTCAGAATCTGAGACTTTTTTTATAGAAAAAATGTCTCAGAATCTGAGACTTTTTTTATAGAAAAAATGTCTCAGAATCTGAGACTTTTTTTATAGAAAAAATGTCTCAGAATCTGAGACTTTTTTTATAGAAAAAATGTCTCAGAATCTGAGACTTTTTTTATAGAAAAAATGTCTCAGAATCTGAGACTTTTTTTATAGAAAAAATGTCTCAGAATCTGAGACTTTTTTTATAGAAAAAATGTCTCAGAATCTGAGACTTTTTTTATAGAAAAAATGTCTCAGAATCTGAGACTTTTTTATAGAAGAAATGTCTCAGAATCTGAGACTTTTTTTATAGAAAAAATGTCTCAGAATCCGAGACTTTTTTTATAGAAAAAATGTCTCAGAATCTGAGACTTTTTTTATAGAAAAAATGTCTCAGAATCTGAGACTTTTTTTATAGAAAAAATGTCTCAGAATCTGAGACTTTTTTTATAGAAAAAATGTCTCAGAATCTGAGACTTTTTTTATAGAAAAAATGTCTCAGAATCTGAGACTTTTTTTATAGAAAAAATGTCTCAGAATCTGAGACTTTTTTTATAGAAAAAATGTCTCAGAATCTGAGACTTTTTTTATAGAAAAAATGTCTCAGAATCTGAGACTTTTTTTATAGAAAAAATGTCTCAGAATCTGAGCCTTTTTTTATAGAAAAAATGTCTCAGAATCTTAAACCTTTTTTTCTAGAAAAAATGTCTCAGAATCTGAGACTTTTTTTATAGAAAAAATGTCTCAGAATCTGAGACTTTTTTTATAGAAAAAATGTCTCAGAATCTGAGACTTTTTATTATAGAAAAAATGTCTCAGAATCTGAGACTTTTTTTATAGAAAAAATGTCTCAGAATCTGAGACTTTTTTTATAGAAAAAATGTCTCAGAATCTGAGACTTTTTTTATAGAAAAAATGTCTCAGAATCTGAGACTTTTTTTATAGAAAAAATGTCTCAGAATCTGAGACTTTTTTTATAGAAAAAATGTCTCAGAATCTGAGACTTTTTTTATAGAAAAAATGTCTCAGAATAGAGACTTTTTTTATAGAAAAAATGTCTCAGAATCGGAGACTTTTTTTATAGAAAAAAATGTCTCAGAATCGGAGACTTTTTTTATAGAAAAAAATGTCTCAGAATCTGAGACTTTTTTTATAGAAAAAATGTCTCAGAAACTGAGACTTTTTTTTATAGAAAAAATGTCTCAGAATCTGAGACTTTTTTTATAGAAAAAATGTCTCAGAATCTGAGACTTTTTTTATAGAAAAAATGTCTCAGAATCTGAGACTTTTTTTATAGAAAAAATGTCTCAGAATCTGAGACTTTTTTATAGAAAAAATGTCTCAGAATCTGAGACTTTTTTTTATAGAAAAAATGTCTCAGAATCTGAGACTTTTTTTTATAGAAAAAATGTCTCAGAATCTGAGACTTTTTTTATAGAAAAAATGTCTCAGAATCTGAGACTTTTTTTATAGAAAAAATGTCTCAGAATCTGAGACTTTTTTTTATAGAAAAAATGTCTCAGAATCTGAGACTTTTTTTTATAGAAAAAATGTCTCAGAATCTGAGACTTTTTTTATAGAAAAAATGTCTCAGAATCTGAGACTTTTTTTATAGAAAAAATGTCTCAGAATCTTAGACTTCTTTTATAGAAAAAATGTCTCAGAATCTTAGACTTTTTTATAGAAAAAATGTCTCAGAATCTGAGACTTTTTTTATAGAAAAAATGTCTCAGAATCTGAGACTTTTTTTATAGAAAAAATGTCTCAGAATCTGAGACTTTTTTTATAGAAAAAATGTCTCAGAATCTGAGACTTTTTTTATAGAAAAAATGTCTCAGAATCTGAGACTTTTTTTATAGAAAAAATGTCTCAGAATCTGAGACTTTTTTTATAGAAAAAATGTCTCAGAATCTGAGACTTTTTTTATAGAAAAAATGTCTCAGAATCTGAGACTTTTTTTATAGAAAAAATGTCTCAGAATCTGAGACTTTTTTTATAGAAAAAATGTCTCAGAATCTGAGACTTTTTTTTTATAGAAAAAATGTCTCAGAATCTTAGACTTCTTTTATAGAAAAAATGTTTCAGAATCTTAGACTTCTTTTATAGAAAAAATGTCTCAGAATCTGAAACTTTTTTTATAGAAAAAATGTCTCAGAATTTTAGACTTTTTCCATTGAAAAAATATCTCAGAATCTGAGACTTTTTCTATAAAAAAGGTCTCTGAATATAAGACTTTATCTATGAAAATATGTCTCAGATATCTGAGATATTCTATCGATGTCCGTCCGTCTGAGAAAGCACGATACATTCCAAACTAAAAACGAAAAGCACGATACATTCCAAAACCTGAAACTTGCCACAAATAAATCGTATGATCATTAGCTGGTTAATTGCGTGAATTCGCAAAATCGGATCTTGGGTCCCTCATTGAAAAGCAAAGCCAACATCTTAAAAACGCTTATTAGAGAAAATCCCTTTCGTTTTCCGTAGCAAAACAACAGATTTTCTCAAAGAAATAAAAAAATTAATAGTTTTTTTTTTTATATTTTTAAAGTCATAACAATTTGATTTTTTTTTTGTTAAGAAAAAAAAATGTATATGGGGCATTTCATTAACATTGACAATGAAATCAAAAATTCTATTTCATTGACAATGTGTAAACAAATGAGATTGAAAAAATGAGTTTTATTAACATTGTGTAAAGAATTTGAAATGAAAATTAAAAATCATTAACATTGAACAGATTAATGATAATGAAAACTCTATGGTAATGATTCGTGCCCAACTCTGACCAAAATTCCAGATAAAAATATTAAAATTACTAGTCCATTATCAAATTGTATCAAAACGATAAAAAAAGAATATAACTTGAGAATTAAATTTACATTTTATCATAAAAAATTTTATTTTTTCTGCAATCAAATTACGAAATAAAAAACACAATAACATGATAAAGCAAAATATAATTACCAAATAAATTCATTTTTTTACAGCAGTTATAACCAAAAAGAAATTTTAAACCAAAACAATAAAAAAATGCAACGTTATCAATATAAAAAAAAAATAAAAATTGCTCAATGAATGAATTTTACTATTAACATTAAGTAATAATTGCGAATTAATGAAATTAACAATTGTAATATGATATCAACAATATTTTAAATGCAAAAAAAAATAATAAAAAAAACATCATCACAAATGACTACTGAAATGCCCTACATCGGTGTATTTTATGACGGTATTTGCGTCAGAAATTTTGAGCCTAAAATAGTTTTGAGGTTATTTTTAACTAATGCGGTTGTTGTAAAAAAAATGTATTTCGCACTTTGCTACACTGAATATTTCGGACATGAACACCGCCAATACTAAAGACAATTTCTCAAAAAATTGGAACGTAGCAAAATTGCAAATTGAGTTATTTTTACAAACCCTAGCAGAATTAAGTTTTTCTTAATTTTGACTCCTCTTATAAGAAATACTATCCAGTTGAAATTGGTCTTTGCAAAAAACTTTGCAAGAAATTTTGCACTTTTACAAGACCTTAAATTTTTTCCTTAATTTTTTATTAATATTTCGCTAAGCTGTCCTTTGTAAACTTATAGTTTTCATTTTTTAACAACAGTTACAAATATTATGACAAAATTATTATATTTTGAATTTATTATATAGCGGGCATTCAGAATGTTAAATAACAAAAATAATAATAATAAAAAAATATTCAGCAATATTATCAAAATGAATTGTTAATAATAAAAAAAAATTAAATTGCAGTCATAGTATTAAGTTTACTACTATTAATGTGTACTCATATGAATGACATAAACAATAAAAAATATTATCAATGAAAATTTACTCAGAACTTTTTTAGTGTAATAAGATCTACTTAAAATAAAATCCAAATATTAGCAATTTCATAAATATACAATAAATATACTATTTAATTCGCTTGAAAAAAAAAATGATGTCGTTTATTTTATGCAAGAGTTTTACAATGGTAAGTATAATGTTATGACACACTTTGGAGTTAAACATTTCTATTTAGCACGGGCAGGTGCGGATTCAGCTTTATGGTTTGCGGGATGGGTAGGGGAACTTTTTTTAACTCAAAAATTTGTTCTTATAGGAAAATTCCGTTGGAACATATTTGCACCATTAATGAAAAATTTTTAGTGTATACTTCTTGTTAATTATTATATTTTTCTATGGAAACATTTCCAAATTTTTTAGATTTTTTCCTATAAAAAAGATTTCAGAGCTAAAGAATATCTTTAAATTCTTAAAAATTTCGGCCAAAGAAAAAGTCCCAGGTCTTAAACATTTTTCCAATAGATAAGGTTCAAGAGTCTGAAATAATTTTTTATTGGATAAATGTCACATTTAATTTTTCATTCAGAAAAGTTTTCTACATTCGGCTTTTAAGCTTCCTCAAAATATCTTGATTATGTAGGAGGACGTACTACGCGATTTTCAGTATCTATGAAACAATTTGAAATTTTTTTCAAGAGTCTTGGTAACTTCAGATCTAAAAAAAAATCCCGATCTTATCGATTTCGGGATAATGAAACATATCGAGAGCATTATCTGCAGAAACATAATTTGATTTCAAATCAGATCATTCTCCAGTAATTTAAACGTATTACGATGAAGTAATTTTGGTTAAGACACCCTGTGGACTCACTTCGTCAAAGACGAATTGGTTAAAACATAAAATGAAAAAAGCAGAATTACAAAAAATCTTCAAAATGTATGGAAATTCGTAGAGTTGTCAAAACCGATTTCCGAAGTATTCGAAAAATCGATTTTTTTCTATTTTTCCGGTTTTTTAAACCCGGTTTTTTAAAAAGGCCGGTTTTCGAAGTATTCGAGAAACCGATTTTTTGGTCTCGAATAATCGACTTTTTTAAATTTAATTTTTTTTGTTATTTTGCATTCAGTGTCGTTTTTCAGTAGTTATCTCAAAACTTTGAAGAACAGTTTAATTATACCTTAAAATAAATTCAAAATCCTAAATTGAAAGAGAATTTTACTAGATACTACATATATAAATTATCTAGAAGATCCTCCAAATTAGAGCTGCTTTACAAGGCATTACTGAAATGTAATCGGCGTATGGTACTTCCCTTTTTCAAGTAACTAGTTGCTAACTTTATTGGGGTTTTCTATGAAAATTTCGATAGCTTTAACCAAAAACTTTGAATTCATCGTAATTCCCATAGAAAACCCCTAATAAAGTTAACTTGTAACACCCATAACCCAACCTTAACGATTAGTGAACGTTTTTTTCAGTATTATTATACCCTCCAAGATGCAAAACATATAAATTTTGCAGGTGCGTTTTATTTTTGTTGGGGGTGGGGGGGTTTGTTTGGAATGGGTCATTGGGGGACACCTTGGTCTTCGCGGTTAATGTTTTTAAGTTGATTTGTAATGCTATTGGTGCTATAGTAATACAATTTTATAATTTTTTAAACTATTTTTTATATACATGCCCACAAAAGGACCCGAGCCGAAAAAAATTTAATTTTTTCATCCCCTTGGTCCAAGTGATAGACTTTGAACTTCTTCTACCATAAAATATTTCTTTTTGTTTTACAAAAATACAAAAAACGTGTTAAAAAGTCTCGTTTTTCTGAGGTTGGTTTAGTTTTTCAAGGGGGAAACTTTTCCCTCTGGTCCGATTTTGTACATTTACCAACGAAGCCGACCTATGACTATGAGACATTTTTATTTTCGACTGAACCGTGTTTTTTACAGACGGACATGCTTGTTTTGTTTAACTTTTTTATTGTTTTGTTTTACTTTTTTATTAAATAAATAATTAAAAAAAAAAAACCGAAAAACCGATTATTCGAAACCGGTTTTTAGTTACAAAACCGAAAAACCGATTTTTTCAAAAGGCGGTTTTTCGAAGTATTCGAAAACCGGTTTTTGAAATAGACGAATATTTGACAACTCTAGGAAATTCGTCAAAATGACGAAAATCGTCACTTCTGGCAGCACTGTTCGTGATAAGCATTAGAGTATTCAAAACCGAAACCGAAAACCGGTTAACCGGTTTTTTCATTTTAAGAAACTCGACCGGTTTCGAATAGTTTTGAATTTCGAATATTCGAGAAACCGGTTTTTCTGCGTCGGTTAACCGGTTTTTATACAAAGTTATAATATTATGAGTTAAAATATGTATTGACTTTACAAAGTTTTTTAAAAACACTAACATAACTTAGCGGTACTACCATAATCAGTTTGTCTATATGTTGGTATGTCAATATCAATATATCACCGAGTTCCGGATATTTATTTTTTTTTTAATTTGGCACCTTGGAGTGCTATGGCAAAGCGTTTGTTTTTTAAGTAACTTTTTGAAATTGTTGAAATCGGAATTGGCTAAATCAGCCCAAATGAATATGTTATGACAGATGCCTGAATTTATTAGTAATTGTGTTCTTTAAACAATTCAATAAAAACAATTTTTGAAATAAAATCTCTACGGATTTCATCTCTCAATTGCAAAGGATTTAAATTTATTTGTTACTTTATTTGTCCAATAAACCAAACAATATCGTTAAAATATCGAAGCAATATTACCTAAAAGTCACATATTATACAAAACAGTAATTTTTTCATTATAAAGTGTACCATGAAAACATGATATCGTTTTCGCTATCGAAAATCCTGTCATAACGATAGTAATATCGCCTTATTTCAGATTTTGTGGAAAAACCATCGTTATTCCTAGCGATAACCATATCGTTTCGGTAGGAAATTACGAAATCATTTTCGCTGTCGAAGTTTCCAGCAAAATTGGGCGGTAGTAAAATCACTAAAACTTTGGAATGGTATCAAAATTTTATTAAATGGGATATGGTAAAAAGTGGCATACAGATGATACTATTTTCGCTATCACTTATCGATTTTGGGTTTATTGGGCTATGACTTTTTTGTAAAAATATTATTTAGTTTACTTTATTTTTAACCTGAAGAATAAAAACCGAAAAACCGGTTTAACCGGTTTTTTTGCTAAAACCGAAACCGGAAACCGGTTTTTCAAAAATTAGCTTTTTCGAATAAACCGAAAACCGGTTTTTGAAAATGGACGGTTTTTTGAATACACTAATAAGCATGGAACCATATAGAAAGTTAACCGCATAACTTGCGAGATTAGGAAAGCCATTGAAGACGTTTTCAGGTTTTAATTTACTTTTATATTACAAAATTCTCTGAACCTGAAACTATTTTCTTTAGAAAAATCCTTAGATTCTAACTAATACTATTTTTTATAGAAATAGTCTGAGTTTACATAACGTTCTTCCTACACCAAAACTATCAGATTTTAAAATATTTTTTTTTATTAAGTACCTGAGATTGAAAAAATTTCGAATTTATTATTATTATTTTCGAAGACTTTTTTTTTATAAAAAATTCTGAAACATTTTCATAGACATTTTCATAGACATTTTTCTTATAGAAAAAGATTTAACTTCTAAGAGATTTGCATAAAAAACACCAAAACATTTTTCATATAGAAAAACTGTCGGCTTCTGAGAGATGTTTCCAATAGAAAAAGTAAGTTCTGAAAAATGTTTTCTATAGAAAAAGGCTCAGACTCTGATATATTTTTTTTATAAATTTCATTTCACTTTTCAAATAGACCCATTTTTCTAATAGAGCCATTTTTCCAATATATCCCTTTTTCTATCGAGACATTATCAGGTTCTGAGAAATATTTTCAATATAAAAAGACTCACGCTTCTTAGATATAATTTCTAAAGAAAAAGATTTAGACTCTGGTATATTTTTCCTATAGAAAAATCTCAGATAACTAGACAATTTTCCATTAGAGATTCCAAGACCTAAGTCATGTTTTAAGACATTTTACTATAGAAAAAAATCTAGATTCAAAGACATTTTTGCTATGGAAACGGTTTCAGTTTCGAAGACATTTTTCCTATAGAAAAACATCTGTTTCTGTGAAATGTTTTTACAGAAAACTATTCATACTCCGATATAGTTTTACTATAGAAAACTCTGAAATACTGAGGCATTTTCCCGATAGAAAAAGTTTTACATTCTGAGACATTCTCATAAAGAAGAGATTCTGAGACATTTTTTCGTTAAAAAAATCCTTAGATTCCGAGACATTTTTCATAACCGATTTGCCTGAAACTTAAAATATATCGAGGGCCTATATTCAAAACCCTCTATCTAAAAAAACACAACTTTTCAGGAGAGCCAAAAAACTGTTTATTTCGCGGATTGTTAGAGTAATTAAAATTCGATATTCCACAATATTTTTTTAAATCAACTACAGAATCTTACATATAATTCGTTTTTAAAATTTTGCACTATTGGGGATTTTAGAGAATAGATAGAGGGTTTTGTTTCTCAAAAATATTAAGTACAGGAATGGAAATGATCAGATAGAGGGTTTTGCATTTTAATAAAAATGAATTATTATGATTTCATTTATGACATCGGTTAATTTTTAACGTAATTTATTAATGATATAAATAATTTCGAAATCGCGGTGTTGGTCCACAGGTGCGGATTTTTAAGACAAAAATTATTTTTTTTACCGAATTCGTCTCAAAAGTTGACAAACTGTTGAGTATGTTATGTAAGAAATAGTAAAAAAAATAAAAACGCGATTTTGGTCCACAGATGCTGATCAGCATCGGGATTTTTAAGATAAACATTTTTGTTTCATAATGTACACAAGACATCCAAAGTTTGAGACATATTTTCAAAAAAGTCAAAAAAATTAGCATCAGTGGACCAAAATCGTGGTTCTGGAATTTTGTTGACAAATTCATGTGCAGCATGCAAAAAATAGCATGAAAACATGTACAATCAAAAAATTATGTTAGTAAAATCAACTGAAAATGTCAGTTAAAATAACTACTTTGTCAGTTGTTTTGGGGTCAACTACTTTTTCAGTTAAATCAACTAACAATGTTAGTTATTTTAACTGACAAAAAACAACTGACTTATGTAGTAAAAACTACTTACATTTGTAGTCAAAATAAAAATAAAATAAAATAATCAATATATAATTTTTTTTCCAAAACATTTTTCAAAAAAAAAAATTGAAGACCAAATTTTTTCTAAGTTTTTTTTTTTTAAAAAAAAAGTTGTGAAAAATAAAAAAAAAAAAATTTTTTTTTGGAAAAAAACTTGAAAATTTTTCAGAGATAAAAAAAAAATTAACTACTTTAAATAACTGTTACTACATCACAGTACTTTTTTGTTAGTTGTTCAAAAAAACGACTTAAAATAACTAACAGAAATAGTTGTTTGATATTTTTCATACAAAAACAACTGACTTTGTAGTTGAAAACAACTAACTACTGTAAAATATACAAATAACTAACATGTAGTAACTTACATAATTTTCTGAGTGTAATGCATGATGAAATCATTCAAAACAAATATTTATAAATTAATTATTTGAAAAGATAGAGGGTTTTGCATTCAGAAAAATTAATTGTGTAAGAGATAGAGAAAACCAAAAATGCAAATAAAATAGCAAAAAAAAAATATTTTTGTTCTGAATTTTACACCATAGATGAGGGCCGTTTTACTGAATATTTTGCCATCAAAAAGTCATTTTCGTGAAAATGGAAGATAGAGGGTTTTGAATATAGGCCCTCGATATATAAAAGAGACGATTTTAAGGTTGTTGTGTCTCGGATTTTTTGCCATATTACACAGAAAATAAAATCGTCAAATTTAAATCAACAAACATCAATTGTAAATCAACTAAATATGATATCAACCATAATACATAATATATCCATAATACAAAATTTCGATTTTGTTTTTAACAAACTTAGTCAAGTAATTTTTTTTTTCAAAATTATTTGATCATGTCAACAAAATAGGTTTTGTGTTTGTTGAATTTCTTTGTTGAAAAAAAAAGATTTTTTACGTTTGTCAGATCAACAAATTGTGTTTGTTGAATTTCTTTGTTGAAAAAAAAAATTAAGATTTTGTACGTTTGTCAATACAAATAATAATTTTAGAGAACTATTACAAACTCGTTTATCAATTTTTTTTTAAATTTTTTTTCAACAATCAATATTTACAAACGTTAGTTGATATCACAAATTTCCGTATAGGAGCACTCTCAGTGAAAAAGTTAATTGTATTCACAAATATGGGAGTCAATATAACAATTCGTTTTTTTCTGTGTAGTGTTTAAAAATTTCGATGTTCTCTTATGAAACAATGTGGAACTTCGGGAAAATTTCGATAATTCCCGAGCTAACAGATATATCGTCTAGACTCTGGAGCAAAAATACGTGTTGACTTAAATTTAATAAAGATTATTTCGTATTCATATAGATATCGTAGGCCTATGTCTCCGCATTAATACCTATCAAAATTTACAATTTTCATGCCACCGTTAGATAGGAATTACAAAAATCTTTCTTCTCATATAGAAACATCATATAGGCTGAAGAATCCAAAAAACCATTTTTAGTAATTTGTTGACCTTTTTTTTGAACCCCTTATTCAGCGATATGGCCGATAAGCCGAGACACCCCAACCATAGAATTGAATCTTTTATATATATTTTAAGATACATTAAAATCTGTTCAAATTGGTTGGGATAATTCCCTTGTCAATTTCTTAGACATTTTTCTACAGAAAAAGTCTTATATAGAAGAAGTGTCATATTCTGATACATTTTGGATATAGAAAAATGGTTAAATTGTTTCTTAAACGATTTTTATTTCAAGACCTTTTTCTTTTAGAAAACTTTTAAGATTCTAGGACATTTTCCCATAAAAATTAAGATTCTTAGACATTAGTCCTAGATAAAAATTCTTAAATTATTTATGTTTCTCTTTCCTTATTTTCCTTACCTTCTCAGATTTTTCCTGTAGATATATTCTCAGATTTTTTCTTTAGAAAAATTCAAAGAATTTTTCTTTGGCAATATTTTTAAGATTCCGAGAATTTTTTCCTTAGAAAAATTTTAGGATTCGGCGACATTTTTCATATAGAAAAATTTGGAAATTCTTTTTCCCAGAAAGAAATTCTTAAATAATATCCGTTTTTTCTGTTGTCGCTTTCCCCTCCCTTTTTCATTTCTTCTTTAATTTGAGATGTGATCACAATTTGTTCTCTATTTTTCGAATTTTAAAAATTGTACCTTTTTAATTTATTTAATATGGTGCCCAAAAAAATGTTAGATAATGACCGTAATTTCGCCTATATATATTCATTTGGGTGTAGAAATGAGACGCATCGTCCAAGAAGTTTAAAAACGAATTTGTTATACCCTCCACTCTAGTGATAGAGGGTATATATAAGTTTGTCATTCCGTTTGTAACACATCGAAATATTGGTCTAGGACCACATAAAGTATATATATTCATGATCCTTGATCGATTTTAAGTCGATCTAGCGATGTCCGTCCGTCCGTCCGTCCGTCTGTCTGTCTGTCCGTTGAAAACACGCTAACTTTTGAATGACTTTACAGAGGCTCCTGAAGTTTGACATATATGTTCTCCATTTACCGGGTCAGGTTGGTATTGCAATCCAGCGAAATCGGTCCAGTGGTTCAAAAGTTATGAGCAAAAGAGTAAATTTCGGCAAGGGTATTTTTCGAATTTACAAGATTAAAACCACTACAACTTTCGAAAGACAATTCTGAGGGGGCTGAAGCTTAGCACATATATTTGTCGTTCCCCAAGGCTGTTTGGTTTTGAATTTCAGAAAAATCGGTTCAGTGGTTCAAAAGTTATAAGCAAAGCACTGAATTTCAGATTTGTTTCACCTTAAACTGTTGAAAACTCGTTAAACAAGTTTTAAAAGCATGGTGAAATACCAGTTTTGTAAAACTTGTTGTTGTTTGTTTTCTTGTCGTGGGGTGCAGTTTAGTTGTTAGACAAGTAAATATTTGTTATTGTTTTGTTATTGTTAGTGTAACTGTATGTAACGGGAAAAAAATCAAATAAAGTATGTGTATAATTGAATGTTAATTTGTTTTTGGTTTTTTAAGAAGAGGATGGTGATATAAAAAGAGGAAAATATGTATGTGAAATAGTTTTTGTTTTTCTGTAAAGACAGTTGAGCTCAGGCTCTAATTATAATTATGTATTATAATTTTTTAATCATGTTATATATTAGAAAGGTGTGAAAGAAAAATTTATTTTTCTAAAAATTTAAGACATCCTGGTTCGTTTTTTACTAGTTTCATATAATCCAGTTATTATAATCATCAGAAAAACTTTTAATGTCAAATTTATTCAGTTAATAGTCAATTTTATTCTATAGGTGAAAATTATTAACAGACCGCAGCCGCCAGGGATTGAACCCATGATCTGTAATGTTTTTGCTATTAACTGCCTCTTAGGTACGATAGTTTTTTTTTTGTATTACATATACATAGGTATAAAACAACAAAATTATTTTACAAAGTAATTTGTTACTCAAAGAAATTGTACACTAAAAAAATATTTACACTCAAAAAAAAATGTTACACTCAAAAAAAAAATGTACACATTATTATTATTTTTTTTTGAATGAAATGGTAGACTCAAAAAAATGTTGACAGTCAAAAAAATTTTACACTCAAAAAAATTAGATTGATTAAAAGAAAGTTTGACTCAAAATAATATACATATTTCTAATAAAAAATTTTTAATGCAATTTTTTGAAATTTTTTTTAGAAAATTACTATCAGATAATATTGTGGAGGGTATTCATAGATTCGACCAAGTCGAATTTAAATTTTCTACTTGTTTTTATTAATTTTTTTCACGTTAGATGACTGGAAAAGTTGTAATAACTTGGTGACCAAATTAGTCTTAAAAGTTAAAAAATGCTAAGTTTGTTATTTAAAAAATATAAAAAAAAAATTTAAAACGAGATTTTGGACCAAAAGTGCTGGTCAGCGATTTTAGTATACAGATGCTGATCAGAATTTTTAAAAAAAAAATCGTGGTTTTATATTTTTTTTAATATTTTTAACTTAACATACTCAACAGTTTCCAACTTTGTTAAAAAAATATTTTTTTTGTTTAAAAATCATGATCAATTTACCATAAAACATACAAAAATTCCTAATTGTTGAGACGGAGTTGGTTAAAAAAGTCAGACATGGTTTTTGGTCGAAAGACGTATTTTGTCAAACTTTGACCGCTGGTTGCCGACAGCAGATGTATTTGGAATTTTTTTTCATGAACTTTCCTACAATTAGCTATTCCTAGGCCATCGTTTGGCAGGTATAACAATACGAAATTCGATATGTCTTATGGACATAGGCTGGTTAAGTTCGGAGATGGGCAAAATCCGACTAGGGGGAATAAATGTTCCACCTTTAAGAACTAATCCACTCTCTTAAAAAATTAATCAACAATTCTGGATGCCTTCAGGGGTTTCTTAAACTAATGGAAATAATCGTTGAAATATTCTGTTGCATACATTTTCTGGCATAATTTCAATAGTTGATTTAACAAAATGCAATTGTGTGCAAAGTAATTTACATCACATTTTTACCGCAAAACATGAATGCATCAAAAATAATTGATAAAGTTTTGTGGTCATTTAAGTAATTGAACAACCACTACACAATGTAATACATTTTTTTAACATCTGCAAAGATCAAGAATGATAAAAAATACATTTAATTTAGTGCCACTGCAACATTAAAAAAAATAATACATGAAAAATTATTTTAGTCGGTTGAGGTAGACCAAACAATATGCTACAAATATTTTTTTTTCAATATCAGTCTTTTTTCACGGGATCACAGAAAGTTGATGACGACCTCTAAACTCTATGAAATTTCCACTGTGTTCACAATACACTCTAATTAAAATGATTTCAGTTTCCTACTATAAATTGGGTAAATTTACACAAAATATGTAGTTTTACCAAAAAATTATTAGAAATTTACACATTTATAGCAGTATATTATTTGAAGTTGTTGAAATTTACCCAATTTATAGTAGGAAACTGGACTCATTTGTTTAGAGTGTAGCTCTAAAAACTCACACTAAATATTTATCTAATAAGTCTGACAAAACTTACAAAGGAAGTAGCTCAAACCTCATGAACCGATTTGCCTAAAACTTCAAAATATATAAAAGAAACGATTTTATGGTTGGGGTGACTCGGCTTATCGGCCATATCAGCGTTTTAAAATTTCGTTGTCCCCTTATAAAATAATGTGGACCTGGAAAATTTCGAGCAAAAAGATAAAATATTTTAGAGCAAAAATATAAAATACGTGTCGACCTTAATTAAATAAAGATTATTTTGTATTCATATGGATATCGTACGTCTATGTCTTCACATAAATACCCCCCAAAATTTACACATTTTCATGAATAAAATATTTAACGGAGCCGAATTTTTACAAGGTTATACTACCGTTGGATAGGCATTCAAAAAACCTTTTTTTCATATGGAAAAATCATATAGTTTCTTAGAAAAAAATGGCGGCAAAATACAAAAAACTAATTTTTCGATATGTTTTGACCCATTTTTTGAACTCATATTAGCCGAGACATCTCAAAGATACTTCCCTTGTTAGAACTTTGCATAATGTAGGGTATAAAATGAAAATAACTTTGTCGAAGCATTCAGTAAATAACATACAAAAAAAAATTGGCAACGTTTGCACAATTTACAATAAACGTTCAAACGAATTGATATAATTTTCATAATCAACAACAAACCAAAAAGAAGAGAATCACCCATCTACCAGAATAATAGGAGCAGCCAGTAACAAAAAAATATAAACCACATTAACATTAAACCCGGACAAAAGAAAAAACTGCATATAATCGTATATTTCTTAGATTTACATAAACAAAAAAAAATATTATTATCAAATGTATGTAAATTACAGCTATAACATGATTTTTTTTCTGTAGTGATCATCACTCACAGTAACAGAGATAAATTCAAGCTAAATGTATAAAAAAAATCAGAAAACCAACACCCGACATCGCAATAACAATCAATGTTAATCCGCTCACACATATGAGTTACAAATTTTAGCCACCTATAACCAAAATGGACAATTTCGGTAATTATAGACACATACAACAAATGTACAGTATGAGGTTCCGATATTAGAACACTTGAACAATTGTGTGTGTAAAAATATTTTTTTACAAACGTCTGTTTAAAATCACTGATATAGTCAGGCGCGGATCCACGAGGGGCTGGGGAGTGAAAGGCAATTTACCCACCCCCCCCCCCAAACCTCAAAATCGGAAAAAAAGAGGAAAGGAGAGGTAATAATTTGAGAAAAATATTCAACAATCTTCTACATAAATAAAAATCAATTGTCGTTCGTTGGTAACCGCATCAGTTGAGAACGGCTGGACCGATTTGGACAATTTTTTTTTTTGAAATGTTCGTCATAGTCCAACTTAGGTTTTTACGTAAAGAAAAATTGGCCACGCCCACTTTTACGCCCACTTTTTTCGATTTATCTAAAATCGGAAAACGGCTGCAGCGATTTGGGTAATTTTTTAATTAAATGTTCGTAGTAATCCAATTTAAGTTTTAACTGAAAGACCACGCCTACTTTTACACCCACTTTTTTACTTTATCTAAAATCTGAGAATGGCTAGACCGATTTGACAAAAATTTTTTTGAATAAATTTTCTTCATATTTCAACTTTGCTTTTTACGAAAAATGAAATTGAACACGCCCACTTTGGCTAATTTTTGTAAAAAAATTTCGTCAAAATTCCACTAAAATTGACCACGCCTACTTTTACGCCCACTTTTTCAATTTATCTAAAATCTGAAAATGGCTGGACCGATTTTACAAAAATTTTTTTAAATGCATTTTCATCATATTTCAATTTTGCTTTTTACGAAAAATGAAATTGACCACGTCCACTTTAGCTGATTTTTGTTAAAAATGTTCATCAAAATTCCACTAAGGTTTTTACGGAGAGTAAAGTTTCCAACGCCGCCTTTTATCTATGTATCAAAAGAACTATAACGGCTAGACCGATTTGGGTGTAGTCCGCAAAAGATTTTTATGGAAAGAAAAATTTTCCCCGCCTACTTTTACGCTCACTTATCCCAATATATAAATTTTAAATCATGGAATGGCTGGATCAATTTGTTTAATTTTGTTTTTAATGTTCGTCCCAGTCCAACTAAGGTTTTCAGAAAGAACAATTTTCCATTTCTACGCCCACTTTTGAATGGATGGACCGAGTTTAAATAAGGTTTTTATGGTAAGAAAAGTTGTCCACCCACTCTTTTTTTCGATATATATAAAATTTGCTCTATAGAAAAATAAAATATAAATAAAAATCAAATGTAGTTCGTTGGTAATCGCATCACTTGAAAACTGACCGATTTGGATAATATTTTTTTAAATGTTCTTCTTATTTTTTTTTGATGTTCGTCTTAGGTTTTTTCTGAAAACAAATTAATCACGCACACTTTTACGCCACTCGATTTGACAAAACTTTTTTTTAAATGTTCGTCATAGTTCCACTTAGGTTTAAACGGAAATAGGGCCATTCCAGAAAATTTAGCTCAAATTTTAGTCATTTTTGGAAATGGTGTCTCAGATTAATTTGAACCTTTACACATAGATAGCCCTCATAAATATGATATATGTACCATATATCGTTTTTTTACATTTGGTGTATTTAACGAATTATGGCGGGTCAAAGATTGACTTTTTAAGCAAAAGTAAGAAAAATACATCACGTTTAAAGAGCTGTATCTTCTTAACCAATGACCCGATTTTCACAAATTTAGGCTCATGTGAAAGCTGGGGTTCTACTTTTAGAAAATATTTTTAAAATAACACAGTTTTTTTTTACAGAAATGATGCAAAAAAGCAAAAACATTTTTTCTTTTCGAATATTTAAAAAAACACATTTTTGATTTTTTTTAAAAAAATTCTGGTGAAAAATAACAATGTTTTGTATAACATATTCAAAATTCAGAGTGCGATCTCCATGGGATCAAAAACTATACTGTTTTAAGTACGAGGTTCTCATATTTTTCCCTTAGAAAATTTAAATTTCTAATGTTTTGAATGTTTTTCAAAATTTTAATAGTATAATTTTCTTTGAAAATTTAAATTTTTATATTGAAGAAACATAAAATTTTAATTTTCTAAGGTAAAATTTAAGAACTTCGTACTAAAACCAGAATATTTTTTGATCCCATTGGGACCCCACTCTGAATTTTGGATATGTTGTACAAAACAGTATTGTTTATCAGCAAACTTTTTTTTTAAAAAATCGAAGATGTGTTTTTTTAAATATTCGCAAAAAAAAAAATGCTTTTGAATTTTTGCAACACTTCTGAAAAAAAACCTTATGCTTTTGAACAAACCTGTAAAAAAGTTGTACTTAAGTATTTTTAAGTAAATATTGAAATACTTATACTTGAAGTTTTCAAGTTCAAATATTTGTTTTACTTACTTAACATTTTTTTAAGTAAGTAAAAAAAATATTTGTATTTAAAAAATCAAATACAAGTAATTTCAAATATGTTTATACTTGCTATAAGTAAAATACTTACTATAAGTAAAATACTTATTATAAGTAAAATATTTGAAGAAAATGTTTACAAATAAAATATTTGAACTCAAATAAAATATTTGGCAACATTTTTTCAAATAAATTTATTTGTCAGAAATATTTTCTTATAAAATTCAAAAGATTTTTTTTGTTATTCTGTTAAATTCCAAATTTACTTACATACATAAATATAAATTTCGATGGGATTTTTTGGTTTTATGGACTAAACATTTTTGCGGTTGTGTCAGGCAGCATATGGAACCAGCATGTTCTAGAATTAAAATCCGATCTATCCATAGCTTTTTGCCCAGGACGTAGAGCAAAAACTTTAAAAATTTTTCAGTTAAATTCAAAGTCAGATGTATTCATGTATTTACATGAAATTGCGATAGTCTTTTTCGGCCCCATGAACGCCACTTTGTTGCGGTTGATCCAAATGGCTCCATATGGAGCAGATATTGCCTGGACATAATCTCCGATCTACCCAGAGCTTTTTGTCCAGGCCGTAGAACAAATATGTTAGAAATCGGCTGTTAAACTTATTAAGTCAAGTAATTTCCATGTATATACATAAAATTGCGACGATCTTTTTCGGTCCCAGGACGGCCTTTTTTGGCGGTTGCTTCAAATCGCTCCATATGAACCCATAACTCAAAACCGTTTGATATCTGGCATTCGGATATCGAGTTGAGTTATACGAGTAAAGAGCAACAAAGATGCCCTTAAAGTTTTTATAGTTTGTGTACTACTTATCGAGATATTAGCATTTTAAATATTTCCGGAATGCGAATTTTTCATTCAAAATTTCAGATCTACTTTGACAACACATGGATAGGGGAAAGCTGATTCGTACTTTTGTGTCGTCTTTCTGTGAGGAATTTTTCCGTTTTGCTCTATGTTAAAGATGGACGCATGAGTAAATTTGAACTTACATTCACTCACACTTACACACTCACGTGAACTTAGAATGGCTTAATTCACACTCACGTTTACTCACACACACAAAACTCTCATTTATAACATAACATTTCAGTTACGTCTCTTGATTTGTTCTTAAAACGCGTTTTTCAAATAGGCCCAATATCCATTTATTTCTGCTGAAAATCTGATTCTTTTACTAACATTTTTACAGAACATTGTAAAGCTATATTACAAATATGCATTTGTGTAAAAATTAGCTTTCAAGAAATAGGCTGTTATGCGCTTATTTGCGTCCGATGTTGAATATTTGAAAAATGTGGTCAAGTATAAAAATATTTGAAAAATTTGGCCAAGTAAAAAAATATTTGAAAAAATGTATTTTATTTGTAAACATTGTTGACAAATATTTTATTTGTAAACATTTTTTCAAATATAATATTTATTTGAAAATATTTGAACTTGAACTCTTTAAGTAAGTATTTTGTTTTACTTACTTGTAAAAATGTTAAGTAAGTAAAATAATACTTGTATTTTAAATTTTTAAGTACAAATACAAAAAATATTTGAAAATTTTAAAATAAGTAAATAAATGTTAAAAGTAATAAATTTTCAAGCTCGAGGTCTTAGTTGTTTAAATGTTTTTTTATTTATTTAAAAAATCTTCCGATATTTCGCAATTCTTTGAATTGCATCTTCAGGGACGGTCTAGATGCGCCATCGAGTCAACTCTGCAAATACATTACCAATATTCTTAAGAAAATAACAGAAAACTCACAATACAATATAAGGGATTCGTTGCAATTTAGAGATAGGATAAAAAATCAGACTTTACAAGACGATGAGAGATTATTTTCGTTTGATGTTGTGTCGTTATTTCCAAGTGTACCAGTCGATCTAGCGTTAAGAATAATTGAAGAAAAGTGGAATGAAATTACAATTTATACTGACATGTCGAAGACTCTATTTTTGAACATATTAAAGTTTTGCATAAAGGAAAACAGATTTTTTAAATACAATGACAAAATCTACTCCCAAAAGAAAGGCTTACCTATGGGATCACCAGCATCACCGATTGTTGCTGATTTAGTGATGGAGAAACTACTGGACACTTGTATAGAAAACTTGACGAAAAAGCCAAAAATATTGACAAAATATGTCGATGATCTTTTCTGTATAACAACGGAAAGTGAAGTAGAAGAGATAATGATGAAATTAAATAATTTCCATCATAATATTAAATTTACAATGGAAAAAGAAAAGGATGGCAGACTTCCATATCTGGATACTTTAATAATACGACAGGACAACACACTAAAAATAAATTGGTACCAAAAACCGACGGCATCAGGGAGAATAATTAATTTCTATTCGAAACATCCAAAAAGGATCAAAATTAATACAGCTTCGAATTTGATAAGGAGAGTTTTAGACATAAGCGATAATGAATTTCACAAGGAGAATATTAAAAAGATAAAAGTAATGTTAAGCAATAACAATTTTCCGCCAAAAATTACAGCAAAACTTATAATGGATTATAAAAAACCAAAGACAACAAAATTAGAAGACAGAGAATCACCTACAATATACAAATCATTGACGTATGTTCCGGAAATCTCAGAAAGAGTGGAAAAATCCCGCTTATATAACTCGGACAAATATAAAATTGCTCACAAAACAACTCACAATCTTGGAAAATTATTCAGTAATACAAAAGATAAAGTCGACAAATTAGATAAAGCCAATGTGATTTATAAAATTCCTTGCAACGGGAAAGATAACGAAAATTGCAACAAAGTTTATGTGGGTACAACGAAAAACAAACTCAAAACAAGAATTTCTGGACATAAATCTGACCAACGCATAATAAATATTTCTTCACAAAAAACTGCACTATCAGCCCATTGTGCCAGTACAAATCATTCTCCAAACTTCGACAATGTACACATATTACAACAAGAAACAAATTATAAACGACGGTATATGTTGGAGATGTTGAATATTATAAATATACCAACAACAATGAATTTTAAGAGCGATGTGGAGAGTGGCTGTGCTAGGCATTATAGATATTTAGTAAATAAGTCAAAACAATATTAAACCAGTGCAATTTTTAATTTAAGCTCTTAGTGCAATAACGACGATGGTAGTGAACACTACATTACGTATTAGAATTTTTATGTGATTTTATTTACAAATTTAAGTAAGTTTTTGTTATTGTTATTAATGTTTTGAGTGTTTTGTAATTATTGTGTGGTATTGATGTTTTGATTTATATTGTTCTCTTGCTTATATTGTTTTTCTTATTATTTTTTGTATTTCTGTCATACATTAGACCGTCCCTGAAGATGCAATTCAAAGAATTGCGAAATATCGGAAGATTTTTTAAATAAATAAAAAAACATTTAAACAACTAAGACCTCGAGCTTGAAAATTTATTACTTTTAACATATATTAAAAGAAGGTCGAATAAAAACAAAATTTATTAAGTAAATAAATTTTCAAGTATTTACAGGTCTGCTTTTGAAAATATTTCCTAAAAGAAGAAGAATTAAGCTTTCATATGAGCCAATACTTACTTGTGAAAATCGGATTACTAGTTAAAAAGTTAGAGCACGATAAACGTCATGTATTTTTCTGACTTTTGCTAAAAAAGTCGAACTTTGCCCAGCGATAATTTGAAAACAACAGCAAATTTTGAAAATCCAAAAATGCAACATATCTCATATAAACGTGGATATCTATGAGCCAAATTCTCAGTGGCCAAATTCCAAAGGCATGTTTCCGAACAGTGGGGCGAAAATTTTTGGAATTACCCATTACTTTCCTAAATTTCAATTGAGATTTCTGAAATTCATTACCGCTTCGGAAATTCAATTATATTTTGTGAATCTTTTTTTAATTTTTAATTTAAATTTTGCTTTTCTAAATTTCAATTGAGATTGCTGAATTTCAGTGGGCTTCTGTAAATTTCAATTGAGATTTCAGAATTTTAACTGTGTTATTTAATTTTGTAAAATTGGGAGATTCTGAATTTTAATAACCTTTTCTGAATTTCACTTCGAATTTTCCGAATTTCAATTGCGAATTTCTGAATTTATTTTAAGTTTGGGTTTTCTAAACTGTTAATTGCTGGTTTCTGATTTTTTTTTCTGTAGTTTTGCCTTTTTTTGGAAGTGTTTGTAAAAAAGAGGAAGAGTTTGAAACAAATTATTGTAGAATATTAAGATAATAATATTAACCGGTCAATCGAACCATTTTAACCGATTAATCGGGTCAATTAATTATTTGCGTTTTAAATTATTTGTTTCGACATTAACCGAAATAGATGCGATTAATCGAGGAATCGGTTAATCGATTAACCGAATTGGAAACACTACCTCAACAAAAGAGCTGGATCAGCGCATGTGTATACTAAACAAATCCTACTTTCAGGCCCCTGGTGATGATCTTATTGGACATGTGAGGTCCAGCGTCCAAACATCACGTACTCAAAATTACGTTATGTATAACCGGTATTAATTTAGCTGCAATCAGTCCAGTACTTACGGAATGGCCGAATTATTAAAAATAAACCACTGTACACCGTTGCGTATGATTGTTATTTTAAGGCAATTACAAAATTAAGTATGCGCCTCTAATGCAATTTTCAATATACATAATCGGGGCTATTTCTGTTCTCGTTAACGCGTTCAAAACGCGGTGAAATTTTTGGTATTCCTCAATACGCTAGAAATGATACATTCGTAAAATATATGTTTTTTTTTTTTTGTTATTCATGAAATTTTGTTTGATATCCTGATGAAATTCATTAAAATTCGAAAAATATTAATTGTAAAGCTACGTTCACAATGTCGGTGTCAATCTACTCTCAATCACAGATTGAAAGGTTAACTGTTCAAAATGTAGAGTGGAGTTCTGTCACATAGTATTTGTCATTTTACTTACCTCTTTCACAATTTCACGAAATTTTGCCATTAAATTTTGTGTACTTTATTCAGTAATTTAAATTTAAAGTTTTTGAATATTTTTTTTCCAAATATCATGAAAATTCTTCATATTTGTTTTGTTTTTTATTTTTTTCTTAATGACATTTTAAGAATTGCCATTTTCAGAGGTGTATTTTTTCTCTGTTAATGGTTAACATACCTCTGTTAACTCAGATTGGAAACTCCAGAGTAGAACATGTTTGACTCTGGAGTGGATTGATAAAGGATAGTCAAATTCAAAAATATGAAAGTGCAAAAGGGAAAGATATAAAATTTTCCGCAGATTGGAGTACTCCAACATTGTGAATGCGGCTTAATACGTAAAATATCAAGTGAAATTGGAAAAATATTTCCCGGATGTGTGAACTAAGTAAAATTTTAATCGAAAGTTTTCATACAGTAGGATTTAAATTTGATATAATGTCGCTTGTGTAGTTTCAACTCTAAACACTAGATTATAGTAATTTCATGTTGATAAAAACACTATCGATTTAGAAACACATTTAAATGAGTGTGCTAATGATGTAAGCTATTACTGTAGATAAACATATGCATGCCATAACAATGTTGCATGTTAGTTGCTACTCATACAGCAGCAGCAAATATGAATGCGACAAAAAAGTTTTTGGAGTAGCAGCAACATTAAAATCAAGCCACAAATGCAATCAGTAATTTGGTTAATTTAATGTTGCACAGCAAAATTCAGATTTTTTTTTTGTTACTTTTTGGAAGACCAAAAAAGTTGTGGTTTACTGGAGACAGTGGTTCGTTGATATTGAAATGTTGTTCAAACAATGTTTAAATGGCTGGTTTATGAAGGCATACTTAACCTCTCAGAGAGCCTTCCTTCATTGTCCGTTTATTACAGCAACCACTGTCAAAATCTTTCCTCTCGAAAGCGATATCCGCTAACCTGTCCGCCTCTGATTAAGAGAAAGCCAAATCTGTTGTCTAGTCTCACACATATATCCATTTCTCAGCAAAAAAAGCCGCATATTTTGCTGTGAAGTTTCTAGAGGCATATTAACAAGTTCCAATTGAACCACGTTCCGTTGGAACCTGTTATGTAGTTCCCGGTCCTGAAAGCTCATCGGCTTTAAACTTCCCGGTAATATATGTGTTCCCTGTGACCCATACGAGTCGTATGTCAAACTGCTTGGCCATCTAACTTAAAGACGTGTGGCAGTTAAGGGCAGATCTTGTTTTTAAAAATATTGACTTCAGGGACTTGTCCGTGGCTGGACTGCGGTTGTAAAAATTGCTAGTCATCATTTGTGGACTAACATCGGTGGTCACCATTTTTGGACCATAATCGCGTTTTTTTTATATTTTTAAGATAATATGGTTAACATTTTCCTACTTCTGGGACCAGTTTGGAAAAAAAATAATTTTTATGTTTAAAAACCTGTGGACCAAAATATCGTTTTTGGAAGTTTTTAGATATTTTTCCCATAAAGAACGCAAAAATCATAACTTTGAGCCGAATTTGGTCAAACAAATTCAGACATAAATTTTGGTCGAAAAACGAAAGTTTTTTAAACTTTGACCAATGGTTTTCGACTAACAAGGAAGGTCTGTCACAGGGCACCAGTTGATTATCCTGAAACTTGCATATAGGAAAGAGGGCAGCAAAATAAGAGCTACCTGTTTTTTATAGCTGCGCAATCACACATTTGGCGGGTCAAAGAGGAGGGGGAAAAGGGAATTTTTTTTTCGTTTTTTGAGGAATTTTCCCACTTGTTCAAAATATTTTATACAGATTGAACGGTTTTTTGAAGACCTATCCAATGGTATATCGGTCGTGTCCAAAATTAGCTTCGTTAAGTTCGTTTTTGTCAAAAAAGTATAATCTTTGGGGTAGTTTATATGGAGATGCATATACGTACGACCACCAAAATCATATAAAACAATCTCTAGCCCTGTTTTCGCATAACCGTTTATACGCTTACCCATACAAACTTTAAATTATCCACGATTATTTTTAGCGTGCATAATTATCGGTGTTAATTTTAAGCTTCGATGAAAAGTGATGCCAAGTTGACATTTTTAATGAAATAGCATAGACACAACCCTATTTTTCTTGTTATATCAAAGCCATAAACCTTGTTTTTCTTGTTTGTCTTAATAAATTTTGACACACAACAGTGATGCCAAGTACATTTTGTTAACCATGGATGCGTTTTGGTTAAACGGTTAATGTTAACGTATATACGGTTGTGCGAAAACAGGGCTTCTATCAAAATTAAGCTGACCCGTATTTGTTCGTTAGGCGAAATTCCTATTGGTTCGGCTTTTATACGGATTTTCCCAAAAGCCCTTAACCCTTTTTTAAATTTGAGATTGGGCAGCTAAGAAAAAACAGGTAACTCTTATTTTCCCCCCTCATTCCCATATTTAAGTTTCAGGACAATCGGTGGATGCCCTGTGAAAGACCTTCCTTGTAAGATGTCCTTGCAAAAGCTTTTCATAAATTTTCCCCTTTTAACTATACGGTGGCCATCGTTCGGCAGGTATTATGACAAGAAATTCGAAAGTAGGGCAGTTTACACGTTAACTACCCTTGACCAAAGGTTCGAAAGAATTAATTCTTTAATTCAATTTTCTAATTCGAATTAAAAAAATAGAATTTGGCATTCCCTAAAATCATTCAACTTTCATAATCATTGAATTAATTCTTTCAAGAATTCATTCCTTAAGAATGATCATTCTTAAGGAATGAACTATTTTTTTATCCAAATCAATCTACTACAAATTGAATGGTGAAATATTCTTATCATTCAATTTAAAACAGTGCGCAACACACATATTTATGCTTGTGTGGGAAGCAGCAGACGAGACGTCGACAAAACAACAACCGATCGTTTACACACGAAAATGCACACAAGCAACACATTTTTGAAAATACAAAGGGAATGAAGTAAAAAATTCATCATTCAATTTGTAATAGATTTGAATGATGAAAAATTTTGATCATTCAATCGAATGATTGCTTGCAAGGAATTAATTCTCTTGGGAATTAATTCAATTTAATTTAAGCTTTGAGAATTAAGCCTTTGAATTAATTCGTGTTGAATGCTGGTAAGGAATGATAATTCAAAACTTATTAAAACAGAATTAAACTTTTGGTGAATTAATTCCCAATAGAATTAATTCGTTCGAAGCTCTGCCCTTGACCACCCTTGTCTTCTATTTCTTAGTATAAGTAATACGATTTGCCGGGTTTAAATAATTTGTATGAAAATTTTTTTGAATTTGACAATTGTTATCCCAATGATAGTTAACGTGTGAATCAAGCTTTATTCTAAAGTGGTCGTGTAGCTTCGATATTTCTATGTTAAAAATTTCGCAAATTACCCAGCAAAATTCTTTATTGAGGTGTCAGAGTGGTAATAGCGTCGTTGAAATACCGTAAATTCCAAATTATTTTGTTTCTAAAGTTTTGATTAACTTTGACAGCTATCCCACAGTGCACTATCAAAGCGAGTTGAATATTTTGGCTTCTGCTCAGCACGAGGCAGCAGTTTTTTTTTTGGAAGTAAATTTGCTGTGTCTCACTTTTGGCAACATACACAACGAAAATGGTTGGGTATAGTTTAGATGACTTAGTTGAATGGTTGAAATGCTTAGTTGGACATTGTTGGCTGTTTTTTTGTTTGTAGTTCATTTCGCTTAACAATTTGTGCAATTTAGTTTGATGCTGCTGCTGCTTCTGATCGACAGTCGCAACACTTATTTTTTGTGTTTTTTGGGGGGATAATTTTGGTTAATATTTTGCAGACGACATAAAAACCACAAAGTCCATATATTCTTTGTCCATCCATGTAAACATGCACGATAGTTCATCCATCCATTTCATCCAAGTGTTTTTTTTTTGCTGTCGTCCACAATGTTTTTGTATGATGGTTCAATAACTGACTACATTTGATATAATTTATGCCCAGCGGCATTATTTTTTGTGGTATTTTAAGCATTTAAAGATTAAAATAAACTGCTGAAATGGTTCTGTTTTTCGTACATATGGGTTTGTTTTTTGTGTTATGTGAATTTGTAATAGCCACCTGATCCAAAATTAACCATTTGGTGCTTTTGCTGTTTTTATTTTTTTTTTGCTGTTGTGTTATTTTCAGCAGAAATTGTATGTTATTGGCATTAGTAATTTTTCAGCAGACTTTTTTGCAATATATAAATTTTGTGTTTCCACTTAAAAACTTTGGGTTAATTATTCAATTATAACAAAAAAAAAAAACACAAGACCATAATAATTATATAACTTTGTTTTTTTTTTTGGCAAGGCTAACATTATGTTTAATGGGTAATTCAAGTTAAAGAAGTGAATAATCTCAATTTTGCATTTTGATTTAAAAAATTAAATAATTTTCTTTTAAAGCTAATTTCAATCAGGTTATTATATACGCATATTCCAAAAATTCTTTGGGAATGATGGAAATTATTTGAAAGCATTTAATGACAAACTAAGCTCCGCCTTTTTGAAGTATTTATGAAACTAAGCCTTAAACTATACCTTAGAATTCCCCCAATCGTAAAGTGGAGTGAAGTGAGCTAGACATGACGACGGAAATTTGCAAAATCAAACTTTGCCACAACGTTCCCATCCTCAAAACTTAATTGGTCCGTTATTAATCGGCAAATTCTTGCTCCTTGAAACCAATTAACCAAGTAGTAGGATATTTTTAAATTTTTACACAGAAAAATCGAAGCTACAGGATCAAGAGGTCTTCGGAGTATATTCACTGAAGCTTGGGTTGAGCCGATATCGAAGATTGTCAGACAATTGTAGTGTTTACGAGGCAGATATGCAGGCATTAAAGGAAATGTATGGCTGGTTGAGATGCAATGTCTTGACTGCAATTGCTTTCGACATCTATACTAACAGTCAAAAAGCTACACTGAGGGAAAAAATCGTCGTCAAATAAAATTTTTTCGTACTCATTTTAAAAATTTTAAATTTTTTTAAACAAGTTTTAATAATGAAGTGAAATTTCATAAAAATAAATATGTTTCGGTCTTGATTTTAAAATTATATTTATTGAATTAAATATATAAAAACTCATTTTTATTTCATGATGAAAATATTCATTTTGATTGTAAACAATAGCAAAATGAGTTTTCAACAACTTTAAAAACGACGCCTCAAAAATGACGCAATTATTTTAGAAAAGTCTCGTGGTGTATTATAAGTGAAAACTTTTCAATTTCTAAAAAAATTTAGTAAAAGAAAAGCAATAAATATTTTTAAGTCAAACAATGATTAAAATTTGTGTAATAAGTGATAAAAGTCAAAAGTAAATACTTTGTATGTCAAACAATGAATAAAATTTGTGTAATAAGTGATTAAAGTCAAAAGTAAATACTTTGTATGTATTAAAAAAAAATTTTGGAAATTAATGTGGAGTACCTGTTTGCGGAAATTAATGTGGATTACCTATAATCCAGAAGGAAATTAACACTTTATGAAAGCCATCCCGGATTATTTTTATTAATTTTTTTTTTTTTCAAATACTTTATTCTTCAGATTATTGAATATGCCCATTCTTGGCCTAACAATAAGTAAATAAATCTTACAATCTAACTTAAGTACTAGTTACTCCCTAAGAGCCATTTTGAAGGACGGGCCTCATATTTAAATGGGCGGTAAATCTGCACGTTGCAGTCTGGTGTGCGCTTGGGTCCGAGTAAGGGCTCTCGCCAATGGATTTGGGTGGTTGCCGAGCTTTTCCTCGTATTTTAGTCTGATGGTCATAAACTCTTCTCTAACTAGCGGAATATTTAAGTCCGTGTGAATGTTCACATTTCTGACATACCAGGGTGCACCCGTAATGATTCTCAAAATTTTTGATTGTGCCCTCTGTATAAGCTCTACATTAGACATACTGGCTGTACCCCATAGTTGGATACCATAAGTCAATATTGGTTTTAAAATACAATTATACAGGGTGACCTTCGAGTCAAGGCTAAGTTTAGAATGTTTGTTAATTAACCAATGTAATTGGCAGGCTTTTAGCTTCATATGAAGCCTCTTGGTGTTTTCGCCATGTAAGACGTCTGTCCAAGTGAATACCAAGGTATGTTACACTCTCAGACTGTGGGATACTTATACCATTTAAAGAAACAGGTGCACAAGTGCCCGTTCTAAGTGTAAACGTAACGTGCTTGCTCTTAAGCTCATTAACTTTAATTCGCCAGTTCTTGAACCACGTCTCCACAGCTGTAAGGTGATTGTTCAGTCTCAAGGAGGCAACATGTGGATCTGAGTGAGTGCTTTACAATGCAGTGTCATCTGCAAATGTTGACGTTGTAATATGTTCAGATGTCGGCAAGTCCGACGTAAATATAAGGTAAAGAACAGGGCCGAGCACACTTCCTTGGGGAACACCTGCATTCATCTTATAATCAGAAGTTGTAGCTTCCTTATATTTCACTCTGAAGTAGCGTTTGAGGAGGTAAGACTCTAAGAGCTTGTGTGTAATCATTGGTAAGTGACATTTTACTTTGTATAAAAGACCCTCGTGCCATACTTTATCGAATGCCTGAGCGACGTCCAGAAAAACGGCTGAGCAATATTTCTTTTCTTCAAAGGCTTTCCTTATTACGCAAGTTATGCGGTTAACTTGCTCAATGGTTCCATGTTCTTCGCGGAAGTCGAACTGATTTTCATTATTTTCCATAATTGGAAGAATCTTTTGAAGAAGAACTTTTTCAAATAATTTTGAAAGGCACGGAAGTAAACTTATAGGTCTGTATGACGAAGTTAAAGTTAAATCTTTTCCTGGCTTGGGAATCATTTTGATCTGAGAAATTTTCCATGTGTCTGGGAAGTAACCTTTTTGCAAGATCGCATTAAATATTTTTGTAAGAACAGTAACCGCTACAAATGGTAGGTTTTTTATCATGGTTGGTGTGACTAACAATAAGTCATACCCAGGCGCTTTCTTTGGGCTTATCTGCGTTCGTATAATTGTCTCAACATCTTGGGCGTCAAACAATATATTACTATGATCCATGTGCAGAGGCAGTTCTGGGAGTGTAAAGCTATTCTCCGCCAAGTTTGGCTCAAACACAGATCTTAAATGTTCTGCAAATGAGTATGCTTTCTCCTCTTCACTGCGTGCCAAATTGCCACATTGCTTTCTCAGCGGTGGTTCGCCCTCTACCGGTGGTTTAATTTTAGTAGCTTTCCACAGTGAATAGCTGAACTTGTATGCGATAGACTTTCCACATAAACGCTATTTATGCGATCCTCTTCCAAATGAAGGGCTTTTCTAAGGTTTCTTGTAGCTTCAGACAGCCTCTGCTTTGCGGCCGGAGATCTACTGTTTTGCCATTCCCTTCTTAGCCTTCTCTTGATGGCCAATAGTTGCTCAATTTCTGAGTTTGAAACATGAAAACTACGATTAGGAGTAACGGTCGAAGACGTCGAAGAGTACTCTGCTGCAGATCTCAGAGTGGACGTAAACTCCTGAACACATTCTCCAATATCCCCCTCACATTCCAAATATGGGTTAATGTGGATGTGGCTACTTATATATTTTTTATACTTTAACCAATTCGTCTTTGACGAAGTGAGTCCAAAGGGTGTTTTAACCGAAATCGGTTCATCGTAATACGATAAAATTACTGGAGAATGATCTGAACTAAGATCAAATGATGATTCAACAGATAACTTACTCCTATCAATATGCTTCGTTACTCCAAAATCGATAAGATCGGGAATTTTTCTAGGATCCGAAGGCCAATATGTTGGTTGTCCAGACGATATAACATCCAGACTATTTTTCCGATCAATTAGAGCACAGTAAAGCTGTCTTCCTCTAGGGTTCGTCAGACGTGAACCCCAGTAGGTGTGTTTCGCATTGTAGTCTCCACAAGCTAGGAAACGATTACCAAGAGTACTGAAAAAATATTCAAACTGTATCTTAGATACTGAAAATCGCGGAGGGCATCGATGTTATTGTTGTGCAGAAAATTAGTTATCTCAGCCTTATGCTGGTTCACGCCGTTTGCATTCCATTTTTTATTAATTGATTTTTATTTTATCGTCGGTGCTCTGACAAAAACACCTAAATGTACTTATTGAAGAGACTAGCTAATTTGTGAAATTTTGCGTTGAATTTTAAAGGTCAACTTAATGGAAAAAGTAGATTGGAAATATTGTTTAAATGTGTATGTAAGAGATGTAACTTTAAAGGACCGCGAATTGACAAAATTAATCTAGCCCGCAGACGTCTTCAACAATTTTTGAAAATCACATGGGTATTTTCGTCGGAGCAGCGGCGATATATTATTTTATTTCTACATATAGGAAAAATGCATCTTTATAATTTTTCTGTGGTAAAGAAAAATAAATTAAATGTGTATATAAATATAAAAAACTGCAATTGTTTTATTTACATTGAAAATTTAAGGAAACAGAAAGAAAATTATATAAAAAATTGTCAATATTAAATTTGACTACGTGCACTTTTGATTTGAAAATAAAACATTCTCAAATCAACGTTGTTTCATTTCATTTTTAAAATTTTGTTTGTTACTTAAGCCATATTAAAAGTGTCGATAAACATTTTCAAATTGAGAAAAAACAAAGTTTGTTGACTTTTGTCACTGTTTTATTTTTAATATGAGGTTGTTTTTGCTTGATTTGAGAATTTTTTTTTTCTTAGTGTACAGTCAATGTTCTTGAAAACATGATCTGCCTTTAACTGCCTTATGGTTAGTTGACTAAGCAGTTTCAGGGACATTCCAGGGAAAAGGCGATAAGCTTACAAGACTTGGAACTACCGTACAGGTTCCCACGAAGATTAGACAACAGATTTGCCTTCTCTTACTCAAAATCGCATGAGTGAGCTGTCACTGAAGCAACGAGAAGTGATTTCGACGGTTGTTGCTGACATCACCGACTGTGGTTACTGACTTTCGCCGGAGCTGCATGTATGAGGAGTAGTTGAAATTTATCAATCTGCCATTTTCCGGCGTATTCTGGACAGATGCGTGTTTTTTTTGGATCTATGCCACTGCATGATCTCTCTGATTTGTCGGATGTAAATATAACTTAGGAGTTTCACAAGAAGCTTACATTGGGACCATACCGTGGTATTACAATGGACCTCCCGATAACTGTGGGTAATGTTTATGAAAAATCAAAAAGTTGTTAGCAGCTGCAGTATCTGCTTGCGGACAAAATCTCTTCCATTGTCCTGTGCGTTCCTGGCAGATATACAATTCTCTTTGCCAGCCTCCCTAAACCAGGATGTAGAAATATTTAACCTCTCTAGCTTTATAAGAAACTTCGGTTGGTTCAGCATTAAAGGCTTTAAGAAATACTCTTGGTAACGTATATCACAGTGCAATAATTTATTAATGGAAGACGCACTTTACCTAAGCTGACAAATGTTCAGAATCAGTGACTTTTTCTTCACAGGTGACCGGACATAATCTCCACACAATCTCCGGGAATATGACCGAACACATAATCCCCATATTAGTTGTGGGGACTATTGCCATTTCCAAAACGGTTTTACTCCCAATAGGAATTGTGTCCGTTTCAAGACTTTTTCATTCCTAACCCCCATTCATTATATGGGGCCAAAGTCCGAAGCAATTTTGATCGTAATCCCTGTTTTTTGCGAAGAGGGTGGGTTTTATGCATGAAGTTGGTAATCCATAAGCTACACGGAAGAACTTTTTAGAGAAGAAAAACTATAAAATTTTTGGGATTATGACCAACTATTGCATTGGAAATAATCCCTGCAATGGGGATTTTGACCCTTTGTATGTGGTCATAATCCCCATAAATCTGAGATTAGTAGATTTTGCTTGTAAGTTTCTAGAGGATTTAAGATAGTTGCCAGACTTACAAGGTTATCAGCTATGCAATTCCCTGGAATGTTCTTATTCCCAGGGACCCATGCGAGTCGAATGTCAAGTTGCTTGGCCACCTGATATAAGTGCGTGCCGCATTAAAGGGAAGATCTTGTTTTCAGGATCATTGACTCCAGAGACTTAATCGCAACTTGATGTCAAAATATATGTAGACTGCGGTTTTAGACAAGATATAGCATCTCAAGCATGCAGACACTTCCTTTATAGCCAAAATTTCTGCCTGGTAAACACCGGTATTATACAAGATAGTGCCTGATAAACCGTTCCACTTGTTCGTGTAGCTTCCATCCGTATGTGTAAAAATTAATCGAAGCAAGAAAAAGTCCAGTCCACATTTTGTGGCACGGTTATCTTTTTCAAAATCGAGCTTTGGCCACAATCGCAAATCCTCTACCTTTAGTTATTGAGCGTGTATCTCCATAAAACAGTTCCCGGTCCTTACAATAACCACCGTCGAATATTTTCTCTTGGGAGCTGTAACTGCGCACATATGCGAAAATATCCGACTAGGAGCACTTTCGGAGCCAAAATTCCTACTGAAAACTTTATTCCAAAATTAATGAAAACTCTTTAAAATCCATCTTAAGTTAACAACCCTCGTTATTACAAATTAAGTCAATTTACAAATTCGTTCTTCATTAATACAATTTTTGCAAACATAAATAAAGAATGCACTCCTATACTGGACATCAAAGTTTATAAAGGATTTCATTTAATTAATGATATTGAAGGCGGTCGGTCGATCAATCACAAGTCTGATATGTATTGTACTCGTTCACATTACGTACACATTTTTTTTAGCTTTGATTATTGTCTCAACAAGATTGGACATTGGTAGCGGACACTGATTGCTTGATTTAATGTCACACAAACAAAATGTCAAATGTTTTGGGATTTAGTTGGGAGTAAAACGCAAATGTTATGATGATAAAAACTCAAAAACACACACACACACAATGCATCGTAATTCCAATCAAGTGCATTACAATGGCCCTACAATTCTTCATTTGATTAAGAGGATGATGACGATGATGATCCAGCAACGGCTGATGATGATTTAACGAGATTTTAAGCAATCCTCTTTTTAAATAAATTTAGCCATAGAATGACAGATAACAATAAGTAACAATAAAGACGCAACGTACGAGTATAAACTATTTACATTCGATAATATTTGAATAGAGAAAGATTTTTTTTGTTTCTGAGAAGGAAGCGATTTCTACTGTGACCGTTTCTGGAATGGTCTTGCTCTTTTCTTTGGTGGGTACCTATCACTTTAACATGGCTTGATCGTAAGACGGTCTTAACTGACACCTAGTAACATATCAAAAATTTAGTCCAAGAAAATATGTCACAAATCTATCCTTTGGAACAAGACACAGAACTACTACCAAGTGTCATGTCATTGAACTAATATAAAAACTAATTTAACAAAAACAAGTAAGAGTGTTTGTTAAAGCGAAGGCTTTATAGTTCTTATAATAGTTTTAAAATTACAAATGAATTACCTAATTTTAATTTTCGTCTCACACATGAACTTATATATATACTGAATTATATTTCACTATATCTTTACTTTATATTCAATTGTAATAGAATTACAACCAAAACCTTAATTAGTACAGGGTACTTTTTTGTAAACTGTTCTCTTTCATGTCGGCTTCGACTTTTGAAATGTGACGAACCGGCATTGTTAATTTTAACTTTAGAGAAGCAGTAATGCTACATGGCGACACGTCCCGTCAGCTAATAACCCTGCTGACTTAGGTACACGAGGTTGTACACCCAGAGAGCTTCAAGCTAATTCCCAGTGGTGGGAGGGTCCTGAATGGTTAATTCAGGAAGAATCCCAATGGCCACTGAATCAGATAGCAAAAGTCACTCCGCCTGAAGCCAAACACACTACTGAGTGTTTTTTAACTCAAGAAAAATCTAAATGTCCATTTACTCATATGGAAAAAAATAACCCGATAGAGAATGGAAATAACAAATGTTTATGTACCACCCCGGAGGATGATTTACTTAAGGACATTTCCTCATTTTCGCGAGCATTACGGGTATACGCGTACGTATTTCGTTTTATACATCGCGGATTGTCAAAATATCGCAATAAAGTTAGAGTTTATCAAGAAGACATTTCCACAAACGAGATCAAATGGATAAAAACTCGCCTAATAAAAGTATCGCAAACTTTATATTACCCAACAGAGTATCATAATATGGAAATCAAAGCTAATTTACCAAAAAAAAGCTCAATTTTATCGTTGACCCCATTCTTGGATCCCTCTGAAGTCATGAGAGTCAAAGGGAGACTGAAAAATGCAGAAGACCTAACATATGATGAGCGTCATCCTATAATAATTCATCCTAAGTCTCAGTTATGTGACTTAGTGGTACGTTACATTCACACTCTTCTCTTACATGCTGAACATCAACTCATGCTTTACAATTTACGAAGATTATTTTTTATTCCAAATGTCAAAAACAAGATTAAATCATGCATATCTCATTGTAAAATATGCACCATCTACAAAAAAAGAGTTCAAAGTCAATTAATGGGCGATCTTCCCTCAGAACGAGTAACATTTGCTCCCCCATTTACACATACCGGCATCGACTTTGCCGGCCCTTTTCAATTAAAAAGTTCACCCCTCAGAAAATGTCCCGTATATAAAGGGTATGTATGCATTTTTGTATGTTTCACCACAAAGGCGGTGCATTTAGAAACATGCTCAGATCTTTCGTCTGCGTGTTTTCTGGCGGCATTTACACGATTTGTCAGTAGAAGAGGATTCCCAAATAAGATATTTTCAGACAATGGTCGAAACTTTGTTGGCGCCAATAAACAACTTCTTAAAGAGTACAAAGTTTTTATCGAAACGACTTCTAATGATGTAGCCCAAAAGTACCATGGAGTGGAGTGGCGTTTTATTCCCCCCAGTGCACCTCATTTTGGAGGCTTGTGGGAAGCCGCGGTTAAAAGCTTTAAACATCATCTAAAAAAGTCTGCTCAAAACCACATTTTTACATTTGAGGAATTCAGTACACTACTGTCTAGGATTGAAGCTGTATTGAACTCCCGCCCCTTATCTCCAATAAGCGATAACCCATCTGAATTATTACCTCTCACACCAGGCCACTTCCTTCGAGGTTGTCCTATGATGGAAATACCCGAAGCAGATAAACACGACGTGTCGTTAATTAATAGATGGGAAAAGGTAAAATCTCTTCATCATCAATTCAGCCGTCGTTGGAAAGCCGAATATTTAAGAGAGTTACAAAAAAGAGTAAAATGGCAGCAACCTCAGAAAGAAGTAGCTCTTGATGATTTAGTAGTAATCGTGGAAGAAAACCTACCACCCACAGAGTGGCGACTAGGTCGTATAACACATTTGCATACAGGAAGAGATAATCACGTTAGAGTCGTGGAGATAAGGACCCAAAACGGGTTTATGACTCGACCAATTTCTAAAATAGTTATTATACCCAAGTAAAAAAAAATAAATAAATAATAATAATTGTTTAGTTCAAGGGTTGATTGACACACGCCCATCCGTACACTATCATACTCTTTAATCTATACACACTTATTTCACAAACAAAATTTAAATTCCAGATTTTAACAAATTTAATTTCAGTGGAGTAAACCTTCATCAGTGCCGAGTTTGCCGAAAGCATCACGCAGTTCGTTTTTGCGACCGATTTTTAAACATGTCGGTTAATAAAAGGATAGACACCACCAAGAAATATGGGTACTGCTTTAATTGCCTTGCGTTATCTCATAATGTAAGGGAATGTGGTTCAGAAAATTCTTGCCGATATTGCAGAGGGAGTCATCACAGCTTATTGCATATCCACAAACATCCTAGAATTCAAATCGAAGAAAGAAGAAAAACTGATAATCATCATCGAAGCCGTAAGCGAAACAACAGCAATACACGACGCCATCAGCGGCATCATCGTCCAACCACCAACAAATCCGACAACCGCAACACTCATCACAAATCCAAACGTAATGTCTACCAATCAATTTCAAAGAAACCGGCTAAAGATGCTTTAGGCAAATTAAAGGCTGCCATACAAGCCTTGGAAGTTTTTCAAAATGCGTTTTAAATTGCGACATAGCAAGGGCGGCGCTATGTTAAAGCGAAGGCTTTATAGTTCTTATAATAGTTTTAAAATTACAAATGAATTACCTAATTTTAATTTTCGTCTCACACATGAACTTATATATATACTGAATTATATTTCACTATATCTTTACTTTATATTCAATTGTAATAGAATTACAACCAAAACCTTAATTAGTACAGGGTACTTTTTTGTAAACTGTTCTCTTTCATGTCGGCTTCGACTTTTGAAATGTGACGAACCGGCATTGTTAATTTTAACTTTAGAGAAGCAGCAATCATACATACGATACCGCACGTCGTGCTATTAATAAAACTTATATCTATTGAAAATTCTACCAGTCTTGTTATTTAATTTAACTGACAGTTAACAATACTAACTGGAAAGAAATTATATTAATTTCGCCGAAATTAACAACATTTTAAGAAACGACTCGACGAGTCCAAAATTCGGCTGTGTCGAATCTTTAATACCCTCCAACATGCAAAAAAAAATTTGCTGGGGTGTTTTTTTTTTTTTTTTGGTGGGGGGGGGGTCAGTAGCGGTAAATGGAGGAGGGAAAATTTCCTCTCGAATATGTGTTTAAAAATTCATTCTTATGCTTTTTGCTTTTGAAATACAAGTTTATCATTAATAAAACAAGTAGAAAAGTTAAATTCGACTTGGCCGAATCTATGAATACCCTCCACAATGCCCTGTTTAAGTTATAGTAAATTTTCTAGGGTGAAAAAATAACATTTTTGTTTAGAAATATTTTATTTTGTGTAAAAAAACTTTTTTTTTTAACTATTTTTTGAAAAAAAAAAAAAAATTACTAAATTTTTTTTGAGTGTAAAATTTTTTTCCAGTGTATTTTTTTTTTCTTTTAGTGTAAAAATATTTTTTAGTGACAAAAATGCGTTGTAAAACATTTTTGTGACTTACCAATGTTTTTAAAACATGTTTAACGGGTTTTCAACACGTGAGTTTAAGGTGAGGCGAATCTGAAATTTACGGTTTTGCTAATAACTTTTGAACCACTGGACCGATTGGACTGAAATTCAATACGGATCAGCCAAAAAGAACGGCAAATATATATGCCATACTTCAGCACCCTCAGAATTGCCGTTCGAAAGTTACCGTGTGTTTTATCTCGTAAATTCCAGAAAAACCCTTGCCGAAATTCACTCATTTGCTTATAACTTTTGAACCACTGGACCGATTTCGCTGGATTGCAATACCAACCTGACCAGGTAAATGCCCAACATATATGCCAAACTTCAGGACCCTCCGTTAGGTCTTTCAAAAGTTAGCGTGTTTTCAACAGACAGACAGACAGACAGACAGACAGACAGACGGACAGACGGACGGACGGACGGACGGACGGACATCGCTAGATCGTCTTAGAATCGATCGAGGATCATGAATATATATACTTTATGGGGTCCTAGACCAATATTTCGAGGTGTTACAAACGGAATGACATACTTATATATACCCTCTATCACTAGAGTGGAGGGTATAAAAATATATATTCCACGCCCATAAAAGGGGGGCGGAAAAAAAACGACATTTTCTAAGTCTCTGGGTCCAAATGCAGGACTTTGAACTTTTGTAGCATTCGTTAAACAAAAACTCAAAAAATCATGTAAAAAAGTTGTATTTTTCAGAGGTTGGTTTAGTTCTTCAATGGGGAACTTTTTTCCCCCTGTTCCGATTTTGCTCATTTACGAACTTAACCTGCCTAGGAACATAATACATATTCGTGCCAAATGTCGGGAGCCTAGCTCTTTTATTTTGGACTGCATCGTGTTAACTACCGACGGACAGACGGACGGACGGAAATCGCTATAATGTCTTAGAATTGATCACTGATCAATAAAATATATACTTTATCGGGTCCCCGACCGATATTTCGATGCGTTACACACAGAATGACAAAGTGAGTATACCCCCTATACTGTAGTTGGAGGGTATAAAAAAATTTACGAGGGTTTTCCAAAAGAGTAAAATTTTAAATTCTTGACTTTAAATATTTCCCCGCAAGGCAAGAATATTGTCTTTGAATAATTGTTGTACAAAGCCATTGTTGAATTTTGTGTAGTGTATGAACTTTCGAATTACAGTTACCAATATGTCATTAGCGTAGGTGACCCTATTTTTTCCAGAGCTTCTAAATAATAGTTTAAAACTGTGTGCTATGTTGTGTTAGATCCGTGTTGATAAATCAAAACATTAGCATTCCCCCGCATATTTTCGCCCATGGACAAGTGTAGGATAGTCCCAGAGTTTATTCCAAGATTAGACTTTTTCCAATTATAATTCTAAAATGAAATATAAAACACACAATTGAAATTCTAAAATCCAACTGCAAGGAAAGTTGGTGTTGGTCTCCTTTACCGATTCGTTCCCAAATTGGCGGGACGACAAAAATGGCAATTCTGATATTCTGCGCAAGCAGGCGAGAACAAATTGTGCCAGGGTACTGAGACGCGAGAAGCTTCTCTACGAAAAGCGTCTTCGTGCTAAAGTTATTTCTGATCCTCTGGGTAGTAAGAGCTTTTTGTCATTCGTTAAGAGAGTAAAGGACAATGCTAGTTCTTCTATCCCGACTCTTATAAAGGATGACCAAATGTTCACTGACCCGGTTGATAAGGCTGACCTTTTCGCTAATTTATTTTCAAGAAACTCATTCTTGCCGGAAGGCGATCAACCACTGCCAGAATTTGAAAGAGTATCTAGTACTATGCAGTTAAAAGGGTACTTGAGGACCTCAACGTAAATAAGACACCGGGATCCAAAGGCATACCAGCACTGGTGCTAAAGCAGTACTCCTCGCCGTTAGCTTGTCCATTGGCTAACTGTTTTAGCTTCTCGTTGCATTTGGGTACCTACCCTTCCTTCTGGAAGGTGGCAAACGTTCAACCGATCCCTAAGAATGGTGCGTCTTCAAACCCCGAGAACTATCGCCCGATATTTATTTGTTCTACGTTCTTAAAGGTGATGGAGAGCATTGTAAATCAGCATCTTGTTGATTATATAGAGTCAAACTCAATTTTCAGTGACCGACAGTATGGCTTCCGTAAACGTCGGGAGACATGAAAACCCGCTCATGTCTCCCGTAGATGAGCTTCTTATGAAACTCCTTAAATATTGAATTTTGACATCCGATAAATCCGAAAGATCGTGCAGCTCCCTAGATCCCAGTGAAGCAAGTCTCTGACCAGAAAGTGCCAGGCAATGGAAGATAAAGTGTTCGATAGTTTCCAACTACTCTTCATCCATACAATCCGGTAAAAGTCATTTGACGGCACATTCAACCGTTCTGCGTGATTCCCTATAAGACTGTGTCCGGTAATTATAGCAACCACCGTCGAAATCTCTCCTCTTGGAAGCGATATCAGCTCACTTGGGCGCTTCTAATTAAGAGAATGCCAAATCTGTCGTGTTGTCTTCACGTCCATCCATTTGGCCATTTTTGATTAGTCTCCATCGCGGCACTTCTACACTCAAAATAATTCTGCGGTAAAAATATTAGTAAGTGATTTGGTACCAAAATCTACTAATAAGTTACTAATTACCAGTAGTACGGTAGTTTTTTTAGTGTCTTCAAAGTACTAAAATTAGTAATTTTTACTGGTTTTGAATAATATTAGTAAAAAATTTTAGTATTGATTACCAACGCCTGCACTAGATCATTTTGGACTAAAAAATTAGTTCATTAGTAAAATTTTTAGTATTGAATACCCACGTTTTTTTTTGGGTGTAGATGCATACCAACATAATCCAATTCTGTTGGAACCTGTAAGGTATTTCCCGGTCTTGCAAGCTCATCGGCTTTATTGCCTGGAATGTCTCTGTGCCCGAGGACCCATATGAGTCGTATGTCAAACTGCTTTACCATGTCATTTAAAGACGTGCGGCAGTTGAGGGCAGATCTTGTTTTCAGAAACATTGACTCCAGGGACTTGATCGAGGCTTGACTGTCAGAATAGATGTTGACGGCAGTTATAGACAATACATTGCAACTAAACCAGTTAGCCACTTCCTTTATTGCCAGCGTCTCTGCTTGGTAAACATTGAAATGATCCGGCAATCTTCGAGCCAGGCTCAACCCTCCGAATATACTCCAAATCCCACTTGTTCGTGCAGCCTGGATTCATCCGTGTAAAAATTTGTGGAGGCTCCAATACCTGGAATTCCCTTCATCCAAGACCCCCTGGATGTTATCATAGTTGTATAGTGGAGCTTAAAATGGCTCATATATGGAGCACAGTCCACATTTTGTGGTATTGTTATCTTCTTCAAGATCGCGCTATGGCCACAATCGCTGCTCCTCCTATTAAATCAAATTGCCGACGTAGTCGCATACTGCCTACCCAATATGTCCAATGGTATCAGATGAAGGAGGATTTCCAATGCAGCCATAGGTGTAGTACAAAGAGCACCAGTGATACACATCGACGCCATTTACAAGCATACTAGGGCTAGGAACTGAATTGAGGTTGTTACTACCACATAAGAGGCTAAGACGTCCTTAAAACTAAGGGTGGAATATTTTCGGTGGTGGCAACCGGAATCATTTAAATTGCTTTTACGGATCAAACTCCTTAATCGTAGACTTCTGTGTTTAGATAGTGAAAAAAATAATTAGTTCAAACTCTGAAAAAGTTAATCAGAGTGTATAATAAATGCCATCTACTACTTTTGGTTGGTTCCTTACATCGTTTACTTAATAAGAATCACAGTTTGTTACTTGCAAAAGAATCACATTTTGTTTTTGGCCTAAATTGTTTTAAGATTAAAGCATCAATGTCTCATCAAACGCGTAACATTTGTTGTTCGTATCAACAACAATCATTTAGAAAATCTGTTCTTTAACTCTTTTCGTTGCTACATTATACAAAGTATTTGGTGGCATGCCACCATGCCACAATATATTTTTATGCACTACCACACACAGTAATTTTGGAATAAAAATAAAGTTTTGATTGTTGTTTGTAACAGCCATAAAAACACCAAACTTGGACCATAGACCCATTATTCAATCAAAGGATTCAAATATACTTTGTTACTCTCTTTAACCTTGAGGAACTTACTGAAAATACAAATTTTCTTGGGAAATCGCAGATTGGATGGATACCAAATGAAAATTATTAAAAAGACCTTTTATATAATGTTAAGTCCCAATCAGTCTATTTGTCCTAGAACAACTTTCAAAAGACTTTCTCTACACCTTATGCAGATTCACTAAATACAAGGTCGAATAGATTTTTTTTGTCTAACTCTTGTGATCACGTAGCCAACTTTCATAAGAATGAGAGTTACACCCAAAATACCTCAATCGATAGTGCTCGGAATATTTCAAAAGTAAAAATGCTGTAGAGTATTATATATTCTGATTTTGCTGACTTTAACTTTTGTACTTTTCGTATTTGCAATTTTGTTTTATTTTTCGTTCTACTTGTCCTTTTCAATTGTTAAAAAGGACAACTTAATAAAAATGCTTTAACTGCTTCTTTCAGTTTTGCTTAACTCACTTATCGGCTACAGAAAGAATTGTTGCCTTGATTGACGTATTTTACGTTGTTTGGAATTCAATTTCTGTTCAGCATTGTTCGCCCATTAACTTTGATTTTATTTTCATAAAAATACTGGCCAAACATATGTAATTGAAGAAGGTACACTTTGAAAAAATTAAGATACTGTTTCTTCATGATTACATGATTAATTTCCTTAGAAACCAGAGATCTTGACTAGGGATGCCAAACGGGATTGACATTTACAAATCCCGGGATTCGGGATTTCGAAATCGTAATCCCGGGATCCCGGGATTTTTCGGGATTTCGGGATTTTTCGGGATCCCGGGATTTTTCGGGATTTTTCGGGATTTCGGGATTTATTAAAATATAAAAAAAATATATATAATTAAATGTTCAATAAATTCATAAGCATTGAATAATTATCGATTTAACATGTTTAGCACAGAAAACTCGAAAATTAAGGAACAACTTAACTGGCACTGCTTAAAGGGTTTTTATATCCTACCATGGCACAATAATAGTTTTACAATGATATCCTGCAACCAAAGTATGGTTGTAGGACGACACGATGCAGTCCAAACCAAAAGAGCTAAACCCCTGCATTTTGACATGAATATATCTTATGGTCATAAGTTTATTAAATGCAATATCCGCCAATGGGAAAAATGTTCCCCTTTTGGATTTAAATCAACCTCTGAAAACGTAAAAATGTTTTAAACATTTTTTTGATGGCAGACAAAGTTTTAAGTTAGAGGGTATTAGAAAATGATATTTTGAAGGCGCGGATTTAAAATATTTATTTAAATAAAAATATAAAATTATATTTATAAATGTGTAAGCATTTCCTTCGCCGACACCGTCGCAAAAACGCCCCAGTTCAATTTGTTTTGCTGTTTCTAACAAAAGTTGGATCAGAGAAATATATTTCGCGAGATATTCGTATGATATATCGATTTTTGATGAGATTTTGTTAGATTTATACAAAATTTGAATGCATTGCCCTACTGGCGATTCAAATTTTAAAAGTTGCATCCCCTCTCCGGATAAATGTTTAAAAATGCATTTATTACGCTTAAGGAACTGAGTTTTATCATTATTTATATTATTTTTTATAACCACACCCACAAAAGGGGCGGGACGAGAAAATGCAATTTCATGAAAATGTCCCTATTGCTTAACAAAAATACAAACTGGTAAAAAAGTTGGGGTTTTCAGAGGTTGTTTTAGTTGTTCAAGGGAGAAAAAAACTGTTCCGATTTTGCATATTAAGAACTAAGACTGTTGAATAGAAACTTTACAGATGAAATTCTAAATGCTCCGTTTTAGAATAACTCTCCGCAAAATTTAACAAAATTTACATAAAAACTGTATATTGAGTAATCCACTCTAAAAATGCGATTTGCCTCACAAAGAGTGAGAGAATTTAAGCCCAACATGCCTCATTTGAAAGGTATTTCAAAGACCTTTCAAAGGATATCAATTTTGTCTAAATCCTGAAACAGTACTGAAGAAAAAGTCAATTTTAATTAGAAAAATTTTGCAAAAAAAATCCCGAAATCCCGGGATTTTTCGGGATTTGTCAATCCCGGAAAATCCCGGGATTGAAAAAAATAAATCCCGGGATTCGGGATTTGTCAATCCCGAAAAATCCCGGGATTTCGGGATTCCGGATTTCCCGTTTGGCATCCCTAATCTTGACTGCAGGAATAGTGACTCCAGGGACTAGAATTTCAGAATAGATGTTAACGACATTGCATCTCGACAAGTCAGCCATTTTCTGTATTTTCTGGCAATTATTCATCCAGACACAATTAAAGCTCTTCTGAAAAAATGTCAATGTAGACTTGGTCTTGAAGCTTCGATCCGTCTTTGTAATGAATCCACTCATCCAAGACTTAATGATACAGTCAGTTACTACACCAACTGAGCACACACACTTTTTATAAAATCGTGATTATATTGAAATTCCTTTTCGATACAGAATTTTTCTGTTGAGTGTATTTATACTTGCTTTTTTACTACATAGTGTAGGGAAAATGTGCTTTGACATGTAATTTAAAATGTTTGTGTGGTCTCTGTCTGCAAATTTAGTTGTTAGTATCAAGATGGATCATCATTTGGCATCTACTTGTATTCTATTTTTGGTAACACAATCAGATTGCGACCATATTTTAAATTAAAATTAATAGAATACAATAATTTCTGAATTGTACAAAGATATAATAGAGTAGCATTAGAAGATATCGATGTCAAAAATTAAAATAGTTCTTTTTGGCTAGCCTTTGCTTCTTTTCCTAATCCATGGGGCCAAACCACCAGAAAAGTTAAGTGTTCTTAAATCAATTAGAACACTAATAACACTGTGCAACAAATTTTGTTTCATCGCTTTGAGCCTCAATGGCTTCAACGCCAGACGAAAGTAGACCACCAAATAGATAAAATCACCAAAGGGTTCTCTTTTTTATGGCCCACTGAAATTTTTAATTTTTTTTAAATGAGTTTGGAAAACGTCAAAAAAACTATATTAACTACACATCTGAGCCACAAAGAATGATTTCATGTATTTAGTGAAATTGTATGGCGGTTCTTTTCTAAAAACATGTTAACCCTCTAACTGCCATTTTAAGGGGTCATGTTAGTCCTTATTCAAAAGCTAAACACATAAGTCTAATAAAGCGTCCATTTAAACAGTTATCATAGTCTAGAAATATTTTCCTCGTAAAATTTTACTAGGGGTTGTCAAAGGTTGAAAGTTTGTAAGACATGCAAAAAATGCTTAAATATGGACAAATATAAAAAATCAATGGTTGTTATATTTTTTACCAAAGCAGTAAAGTTGTAAAATTAGATAGAATGTTGAGTTTTCTTCGACCTTTTGTTATATATATTTAGTAAATAAAATAATCGAGCTCGAGCTCCAAGGTCCCAAGACCTCGAGCTCGATTATTTTATTTACTAAATATGTTGTAAAATTAGCACATAAAATTTTTTCCCCACTCGAAAAATATTTATTAATTTATTTGTTATGCTTTTTGCACTAAAGTAATACAATTTTATCATTATTTTACCTATTTTTTATATCCACGCCCTTGAAAGGGGGGCGGGCAAAAAAAAAATTTTAGTCCCCCCGGTCCTAAGAAGAAGTCTTGCATAAATTTGTTTCATTTGTTTAACAAAAATATAACAAGTAGAAAAGTTAAATTCGACTTAGCCGAATCTATGTATAGTATACATTGTATACCCTCCACAATGCCCATTTTAAGTGATAATAAATTTTCTATCGTGAAAAAAATAACAGTTTTTATTAGAAATATTTTATTTTGTTTAAAAAAAAATTTTTTTAGTAATTTTTGAAAAAAACAAAATTATTTACTATTTTTTTTTTTTTTTGAGTGTAAATTTTTTTTGAGTGTAAAATTTTTTTCGAGTGTATTTTTTTTTTTGTTTTGGTATAAAAATATTTTTGAGTGACAAAAATACGTTGTAAAATATTTTTGTGACTTACCAATGTTTTTAAAACAGGTTTAACGGGTTTTCAACACGTGAATTTTAGGTGAAGCTAATCTGAAATTCACGGTTTTGCTAATAACTTTTGAACCACTGGACCGATTTGGCTGAAATTCAATACGAACGAGGCTGGAGGAACGCAAAAGATATATGCCAAGCTTCAGCATCCTCAGAATTGCTTTCGAAAGTTATAGTGCTTTTTATCTCATAAATTCACGAAAAACCCTTGCCAAAATTCAGTCTTTTGCTCATAACTTTTGAACCATTTGACCGATTTCGCTGGATTGCAATACCAACCTGACTAGGTAAACGCCCAACATATTTGCCAAACTTCAGGAGCCTCCGTTAAGTATTTCAAAAGTTAGCGTGTTTTCAACAGACAGACAGACGGACGGACGGACGGACGGACATCGCTAGATCGTCTTAAAATCGATCGAGGATCATGAATATATATACTTTATGGGGTCCTAGACCAATATTTCGAGGTGTTACAAACGGAATTACAAACTTATATATACCCTCTATCACTAGAGTGGAGGGTATAAAAAAACACTTAAAAAAATCGTGTTTTTTAGGGGTTGGTCTAGTTCCTCAAGGTGTAACTTTTTTCTTTGCCCCTTTACGAACTTAACCTTCCTAGGACCATAAAACATATTCGTGCCAAATTTCAGGAGGCTAGCTGTTTTATTTTGGACTGCTGTTTTATTTTGGACGGACGGACAGACGGACATTCACAGAATGTCTTAGAATCGATCATGGATCAATAATATATATGAGCAATTGTCATTAACTTTTAATATTTAAGAAAAAAAAAATTGCGATTTTTTTTCGTGGCACATTGATAATACATTATAAATAAGTAATTCAAATCCGTCAGCGTGCATTAATTTGAGCGATCGCACTCAAAACTATGGCGGTTTAAAGTTAAAATTTTTAAAAAAATTGTCAAAATTACATTTTTTATCCGAAGTTAACCAAACGTAGGATTTTGTACGATGCTTACCTAGAGCTATATATACCGCAATCTAGGAGGAAGTCCAAAGTAGTGTTCATACAGAAAAGCGGTAAAATTAATCACGCAACTGCAAAGGATTATCGGCCTATTAGTCTATCGTCCTTCCTTCTGAAAACCTTGGAGAGAATTCTGGACCTGTACATAAGAGAAAACCTGGGTGGAAACTTTTTGTCGGCAACGCAACATGCTTATCAGCAGGGCAAATCGATAGAAACGGCACTTCATTCACTCGTATATACAATAGAGAGATCTCTGGAATTCAGAGAATTTACTTTGGCCGCTTTTTTAGACATAGAAGGTGCGTTCAACAATGTAAGTATGGATGCAATCATTAACGCTATGGACAAGGCTAGTATAAATCCAACCATCGGAAAATGGATTGGCTGCCTACTGTCTTGTAGGGAAGTCACAGCCGAAAGGGGACTTGAAAGAGTCACAAGATATACGTCGAGGGGAACGCCACAGGGAGGAGTTTTATCACCATTACTCTGGCTCTTGGTTGTGGATCCTATTCTCAAAAAACTGGATACGCAAGGAGTATCAGTTGTTGCATATGCAGACGACGTGACAATTATGTCAACTGGAATATTTTTGGCCACGTTATCCGAGCTGCTGGAGCGATCGCTGAAACAGTTATGAGTTGGGCAAAAGAAAATGGTCTTAACGTTAATCCGCGGAAAACTGAAATGGTACTGTTTACACGAAAGTACAAGATCGAAAATTTTAGAAAAGTCAGGGTCAATGGCGTTGAAATCCCACTTTCAAATCATGCGAAATTTTTAGGAATCATCCTGGACAATAAGTTATCATGGAACCAAAATACAGAGGAACGATTAAAGAAGGCAAATAATGCATACTATGCATGCAAGAAAATGTTCGGAAAAACATGGGGACTTGAGCCAAGGATCACGTACTGGATATACACTTCTATAGTAAGACCTATCTTACTCTACGGGGTTATGGTCTGGCACAAAGCACTTGAAAGGGATGTGACTCTTAGGAAATTCCAAAAGGCCCAACGGCTTTTAGGCCTTAGTGTCACTGGAGCCCTAAGGACGACATCAGCTGCATCCATCGACACATTACTGCATCTGCTGCCAATTGACATCTTTGCTAAAGGTGAGGCTTATAAGGCATGCCTCAGACTCAAGGAGTCAAATTGGCTCAGACGCCGAAACTTTGGACACAGTAGCATGGACAATTTGGAAAATGTTGTCACTGACTACAAAGTGCCCAAATTACTTTTCGACCGGAAATTTAAAGTTGAATTTCCGACTCGAGAATTTTGGTCGGACTGGCGTTGCGCTCCAAATGACGCTATAAATATTTTCACAGACGGCTCCAAACAATCGACGGGAGTTGGAGCCGGTTTTACTTCAGACGTTTGTGATATAGAGAAGTCTTTCAAATTACCTTTACACTGTAGTATTTTCCAGGCTGAAATAGTTGCTATAGATAAGGCAGCCTCACAGTTTCTTGGGGAAACGGGTAAAATGATAAACTTTTACGTCGACAGTCAAGCTGCACTAAAGGCTCTAATGAGCTTTTGTATTAAATCAAAAGTCGTTTTTAAATGTTACGAGAATCTTCAGAAACTATCCGGGAATAACACCGTATCTCTTGTATGGGTACCTGGACATAGGGGAGTAGATGGGAACGAGAAAGCTGATGAGCTCGCTAAGCTTGGAGCAGATGGCGTAGGAACTTTTGTTCATATTGAGCCCCCGATTCAGTACTATAGGACGAGAAGTGACTGTCGTTGCATTTCAATTGCAAACAGGAAATGGAGAGAGCTAAGCACGAGCAGTATCACCAGAAGAATCTGGCCGCATTACGACCTCGGGAAAACTCGCTACCTTCTCTCTCTTAACAGAGAGGATTGTCGTTTACTCACGGGAGTGGTCACAGGACACTGCCTAATTGCTTTTCACGCGAAAACTATGGGACTTATCTCGGATGCCAATTGTAGAAAATGTGATGAACCTAATACAGATGAAACAGTTGAACATATTCTGTGCAAATGCCCCGCATTGGCCAGACACCGCGAGCGAATACTAGGTAAAGCAGAAATCGAGAATCTAGATGATATCGCCGCTACGGACCTTACGCAACTAAAACTGTTCGCAACATGGACTAACGCGTTTTATCCTCGTCGCTGAAGGAAATTGTGGTATCGCTATGGACCAGCCGGTCTATGCGAGGAGTCTGAACTTTAGGCTCCACCACCCCTAACCTAACCTAACCTACCTAGAGCTAAAATACATATTCAAACATGCATAAAATCTTTGCTAAATATCGAGATATTTGCATTTAAACAATTTTTTTCGGCATATTTTCCAATATTTTGGAAATAAAAATGTTTCCAGCGGTTTTATTTTTTTAGAAAAATATTACCAAATGCATTAACAAAATCTCAACAAATTTTTAGTTAACACCATTATTCTATCTGTAATAGGTAAGAAACAGCAGTGGTTTAAAGGGAACATTTTTGAGAAAAAAAATTAATAATTTTGAATTTTTTTTTTTTTTTAATATTAAATGTCTGATTTTACAGTGTTGTCCTTCACTGAATATTGAAACTATTCAAAGGATGATTAATAATTCTAATATTAAGGTTTTTACGAAATATTTTAACGTTATTACTAATTTTATCAAGGTTATAAAAAATTTTAGCGATTTTTCGAGATTTTCGCGACTGCAAAAATCAATGGACTAATTTTGAAATATTATTTGAATAAGACATGTCAAAATCTATCAAAATACATTTCTTTTCTACTTTATTTAAGTAATGTAAGATTTTATATAACCATTAAATTTAAAGGTATCAAAAATTTAAAACCACCGAAAAACCGCTTAAACGTTAAATTTTTTCGGGTGCGAATTAATTGAAGATAGAGAATTAAAAAGACTACCAAACTCGCCTTTTACCGACCAATTTCTATAAGCGGCCTGGATGTGCCTTACAAAAAAGTGAAAACTGAAAAACACCGCGGAATTCGCCAATATTAACTTTTGATCAATGTTGCTTTCCATGGTTTATTATATTTGCACATACCATTGTTTCTACATGTTCAACATTCAGCCATGCACATTTGGCTGTCAAATAATGCAAAACTAAAATATCGAAAATTTGCAAAAAATTTAAAAAGTTCATAAAATTTTTGCAATTGAATATTTTTTGGGTGCGTTTGTAAATCAAGTGGGAAATGGTAAATTATAAAGTTCACAAAGCATTCGGAACCATTCGGAATAAAACTGGGAGTGTGCCTCGCAAAAAACAGATTTTTTAAAAAATTCACGTTTTTTCTTCCCATCTTTGGAGAGCTGCAGCTTCGTAACCATTGCGAGCACATCACTCGAATCAGTCTCAGATTGTGCATATTTATAAGAGCTTTTACCACGTGTATTTGAATTTTAAAATTACAGTTTGCACCAAAAGCTACAATCAAAAAACCACGAAAAATTGAAAATTGGAAAAAATTGGTATCAAAGATTTAGGTCCATGTAACTTTTTTCTTATTGATGGCACATCCACTGAACCTACACCAAATAATTGCCCAAGTCTACTAATTAAACGGTATTAAATTTGGAGCAATAGCTTTAACGCACCCAACAATATGGAACTTTGAACGAAAAATTTCATGAGAGTATCAAGCGATTTTTTTACATTTTTCAACTTTGCACGTTCCTTACCATGAGCTAATGAGACTATTTGCGCTGTACCTTTGCAGAATTACTCATTATGGTTCCCTTAACATATCTACATTCACAGGTACCACCTAGTTTACAAATAAAAATGTTATTGCGAAATTAGTAAAATATCACAAGCGTTAAAAGTTAATGACAAAAGTCCATATACTTTATGACAATGGTTCCCAACCTTTGATTCTCGCCCCACTGGGGGGAAATTTGAAGGTTCCAGGGGGGCAACGAGCAAATTTTCAAGATTTTTTTTAGTCAAATTAACTATAAAATCTATTTTTTTGCAAAATTAACTACAACAAGTGAGAGTGTTAAATTCGGCTGTGCCGAATCTTTTATACCCTCCAACACGTAAAAAAAAACAGGGGCGTCTTTTTTTTTTTTGGGGGGGGGGGGTAAAGTTGGTTGGACACAACCTCCCTGGATCCAACTGCAAGACTATGAACTTCTTTTGACATAACAATGTTTCGTTTGCTAAGCAAAAGTACAAAAAACCTTTAAAAAATGGCTTTTTTTTTAGAGTTTTTTTTAGTTCTTAAGAGGGGAACTTTTTTCCCCCTGAACCGATTTTGCCCATGTTCGAACTTAACCAGCCCAATACCATGAGACATCTTCGTGCCAAATTTCAGGAGTCTAGCGCTTTTACTTTGGACTGTATCGTGTCTTCCACAGACGGACGGACGGACGGACGGACGGACGGACGGACAGACGGACATCGCTAGAATGTCTTAGAATGGATCACTGATCAATAATATATATACTTTATGGGGTCCTAGACCGATATTTCGATGCGTTACACACGGAATGACAAAGTGAGTATACCCCCATACTGTGGTTGGAGGGTATAAAAATCTTGTTGATTTCTTAACATTTTTACTAAAAACTTAATTTAAAAAATGTAGGGGACAAGACAATTTTTTTAACTTAAAAGTGGGGAGCGTCGTAAAAAAGGTTGGGAACTATTGCTTTATGTGGTCCCCGACCGATATTTCGATGCATTACAAACGGAATGACAAAATGAGTATACCCCCATACTGTGGTTGGAGGGTATAAAAATCTTTAAAAAATTGCGAAATTTGAAAATTAAAAAAACTGCATTATAATATTTGTAATAAAAGAAATGAAAATTGAAAAAAAAAATTTTTTTGCTAGCCATGGGTTGGATTTAAGCCCATGCCCCAAAAAAAAAAATATTAAAACCAACACCTTACCCATACAGCTATTATGCTTATAAAATTTTGTTGTCTAAATTCAAGATTCAAATTAAATTGTTTTAGAAAAACTAAAAATTGATTAAGCTTTTTTCAGAGTTGAAATTTTAGTATCTACACTCAAAAAAAAAACTGTAATTTTAGCAAAAAAAGCTTGTAAACCTTCAAGAAAATTTGCTGATTTTGAACCCACAATTTTTTTTGGTAAAGTTAGCAAAAATGTTTTGCCAAAAATTAGTTAACCGAAATTTTTTTATTTCAACTTAGTTCATACACATTTGAGGACCCCATTGGGTTCGGACATAATAGGTCCAGACCCGATGGGCCTACCCTTAGTTGGGTTCCTTAAAAATCGTCATAGTTTTTGATCCAAAATTTGTGTCCGTTTCGCTCTACCTTGCTTAGTTTTTGAGATACGTGATATAAGGGGACTACTGGGGTTTTGAGAATTAAAAAACTCGATAACTTCAAAAAATTACTCGGAGAGCTTTTTGTTATTTTGCGGTCTTGTGCTACGTGTTGAGAGCTACAAAAATTCTTTTGAACTTTTTGTTGTGTCAGCAATATTTACCGAGATATGAGCATTTTAAAATTTTCGGGAATGCTAACTTTTTTGGATCCAAAGTTAGGACCCATTAGGGTCCACACATGTGAAGAGGACCGGCGATACTATGGGGAGCCCGAGAACCAAAAGTGGTCTCCATTTTGCTCTATCTGGCTTAGTTTCCGAGATTGCGCCATTTGAAATTTTCTTTAAAAAAAACTTACAATTTATTTTTGCTAATATTAGAAAAAAAGCTTGTAAAAATTTGGTCAACTCAATTTTAAATTTAGCAAAAAAAATAGTTTAAATTTTGTTTAAAATTCCTAATGCGCTAAATGAAGTTTACAAGATATTTTAGCTAACAAGCTAATCTCAACTAAAAATTTGCTAAAGGTTAGCTTACTAGCATAAGCAGTGTATAATAAAATTCTGGGTTGCTAATGAATAGCACTATTATGTCTATTCGATTACCCAAACTTTAAAATATTTTTACTACAATTGGAAAGTCTTGTTTACTTTTTGTATTGAAAATTTCCAGCTGTAGTAAAAATAGTAAAAAACATTAGATTGTAGTAAGGTAATCGAACGGACCTATTATAAAAACAAAAATTTAGAATATCCCTATTAATTTCATATTTTAATCTCTGTGAAATATTTTTTGAAATTGTATTTTTACTTAAATTAATTATGTTATAGATATAATACAAATATATTTTTAGACCCATTGGCAATGAATGTATATTTGCGACATAAGGTTCAATAATATTTAATTTAGCCTTAAAATTGGCGCCAGTATTAATCGGAGCTTACTTGCTATGTTCATTAGGCTGGGTCGTATTCCAACAAAGTGCTCAGATCAACTATTAATAGTGAAAAAAAGTTGGTACAAGTAAATACAAGCAATTTAATACCAAAATGAACAAAATCGGTCCATTGCTTCCGTTCTCGCATCGCGGGTCAAAATTGCGGTTTTTGAAAAAATGGACATTAATTTAAAAAAAAAATTAAATATTTAAAAAAAAATTATTATTTCATTGGAGGAATTTTAAACCTCGTGCCGGCAAGGGTTAACGTTGTCCAAAAAGCCTATTATCTCAAAGCAGAGTTACTATGGTCCAAAACAACCATTTGAACAAAAAAAGTTGGTTAATTTAAGTAAAATGTTGCTAACAACTACAAATTAGTCAAAAATGTCAATAAAAACACATGTTCTGGAAATCCGCTAAATTCAAATCGCTCCACACACCAACTGGACGAAGGAATTTAACTAAGAATTTTTTTCTACAATCCCTGAGATGTATTCAATGATATCAAGTGGATAAACTAATATATTTAAAAATTTTGTTTCACTAAATTTTTAAAATAGTGAAAAAGTAGTTTTGAGCTCCATGTTAAAAATGTGAGTTTTTTTTTGGCCTCATGTTTGGGTGGGTTATCGATATCCGAAAAAAACAAACAACATTTTTCTAAATATCTTTGAATTGATGCGATACAAAAAAAAAATTTTTTTTTGTAATAATTTTTTTTTAAATATTTAATTTTTTTTTTTAAATTATGTCCATTTTTTCAAAAACCGCAATTTTGACCCGCGATGCGAGAACGGAAGCCATGGACCGATTTTGTTCATTTTGGTATTAAATTGCTTGTATTTACTTGTACCAACTTTTTTTCACTATTAATAGTTGATCTGAGCACTTTGTTGGAATACGACCCAGCCTAATGTTCATATATGAGTGTTAGAGTGGTAAAAATTAATCGTTTTATTGACCGAAAAATACACTTTACAGAAGTTTTAATGTAACCAGACCAAAATTAAGGTTTTCATATTGCAACATTTCTCGATTTATTCCAAAAAACTTTAATTTTGATAAAAAAATATGAGGAATAGAGGCGCTCACATAATTCAATTGGAAATGGAGATATATTTGACCTTGGGCTAGTTCAAATCTTTTAAGGTTTTTGTGAGTTACTCGTGTCAGTTAATTTTAAGGCACAAAATAATAGTACTCCAAAAGGCAGACAAAAAAAATGTTTCATTTAACATTGATCTGACAAAAACTGTCTGGGAAGCAAACCCGTTTTCTTTCATACGCTAAGTCTTACATTGAGCCGCTAAAAATTATTGCTATAAAATTTTTTCATTTTCTACAGCTGGGTTATGTCTCATGATAGTAAAAGAGGTCAGATGGAAAGAACTTTCCCGTTCGACCATGTTTTGTTTCAGAAAGCGATTGTTACAAAAACACAAATCTTTTAACATCCAGAAATTTTGGTCAAAACTTGTTTGTAATTATCAAAAAAAAATACATTTTCTGACACTTGGTTTCAAAACCAACTATGCTTATTTCAAATTTAATAATTCATCCCACTTTAACGTGTATATTACTCTTAGCTATACATATGATGTAAACACCTACACATTTTCCCAGGATTTAGGCACATATCTGACAGCAGCATAGTTTGTATTTGCAACTGCCACAAGACAGCCAGACGTCCGTACATTATACTCATACATTCATGTAGGTAAATGCGATGTAATCTTAAATCAAATACATTCATCCTATTATTAAATTGAGTCTATTCCTTGAAAACGATGCGTATAATAGTAAAATTGAAAGTTAAATAATTTTTTCACATCTTATTTTATTATAAACCAGTTAATTTTGTATAATCCAACAGGGTGTTCATTACATTAATTTAGGAGAGTACACAAAATTAAATCCCAATATACTATGTATGTGGTTGTGGAACTCTTTGATGTACCAACAGCATCTGATATAGAAATACAGGACATAAACATTATATAAATGAAGTTGATGACATTTCACGATTAGCACTTTGACAATAGGTTTGTTCCCCCATTAACAATAGCTTCCCCCAAAAACTTGACAAAATGTCTGATCCGAATCTGCTAAGGCTATCAATGTACATATCTAAGGGAACTTACCTAGAAGATGGAAATAATTACTGCAATACATGGTCGGGTTTGGTAATAATTTTCTAAGACGACGATTAAAATATTTTCATTTAAAGGTTTTAGAAGTTTAAGAAATCTGAAGCTGTGTTTAATAACCATTATTTTATTATTTTATTTCGTTGACGTTTTAGTGCTATCTATCAACAAAAAAGGTTGCTGCCATAGATATTAGTTATAAATAGAAACTTATAAACATCTGAAAAAAAAAATTTGTTCTGCCTGAGCTGAGAATCGAATCGAGGCTTGCTGGCTAATCTACACTCAAAAAAAATGTGAACTAAAATCTGGGAAAATTAACTAAATTTTGAGAAAAAGAGGGAATGATTTGGCTCCAAAGATTTTTTTCTTGGTTTTAACATAGTTCATAATTTTCCCAAAAAAAGGAAAACAAAGTTAACTAATTTTAAGTTAATTTTAACTAGAAAATGGGAAAAATTATATTACACTTTTATTTGATTTTTTCTGTAAGTACAGATCGAGCACGGGCTCTAATTATATTTGTTATAAGGGTTCAAGTTGAAAAGATGCAGAAGAAAAATTGAATTTCTAAAAATTATAGACATTTCTGGTATTTCCTATACCGATTTCAAACACCCCAGTTTGTGTCATCTTCAGTAGGATTTTAAATGTCGGTTTGTCTTGTTAATGAAAACTGTTTTTTATATATGTGAATATTTATAGTTTCTACAGAATAAATTTTGACAGTTTCCAACACTACAATTCTATTTCTAGCAATCTCAACTTCACTTAATACTTTCTTTCAACTTTTTTGTCTCTTACATTATTTTGCAAAGGGTTACCAACATGATCTGGAATTGCAGACACAAATGAAGGAATTTGCTTTTTCTGTTTCGGAGACGTGCCTTATGGCGACATATTTTATCAGTACTTTTATTTGATTTTTTCTGTAAGTACAGATCGAGCACGGGCTCTAATTATATTTGTTATAAGGGTTCAAGTTGAAAAAATGCAGAAAAAAAATTGAATTTCTAAAAATTATAGACATTTCTGGTATTTCCTATACCGGTTTCAAACACCCCAGTTAGTGTCATCTTCAGTAGGATTTTAAATGTCGGTTTGTCTTGTTAATGAAAACTGTTTTTTATATATGTGAGTATTTATAGTTTCTACAGAATAAATTTTGACAGTTTCCAACACTACAATTCTATTTCTAGCAATCTCAACTTCACTTAATACTTTCTTTCAACTTTTTTGTCTCTTACATTATTTTGCAAGGGTTACCAACATGATCTGGAATTGCAGACACAAATGAAGGAATTTGCTTTTTCTGTTTCGGAGACGTGCCTAATGGCGACATATTTTGTCAGTAATTTTATTTAGTTTATTCATAGTTTATAACTAGATTGGTTCTAGACCCTTCACCTATGGGTTCGGACCCCATTGGTCCAGCCCCTGTTAACTCTAGACCCCGTCGGGTCCTTTAAGGGTCCCCATAGATTTTGACCCACAACTTGTGTCCGTTTCGCTCTACCTTGCTTAGTTTTTGAGATAAGGGGTCTGATAGAGTCTTGAGAATCTTAAAAACTGGATAACTCGAAAACTTTTAATCGGAGGGCTTTTGAGTATTTTGCTTGTGTTCTACGAGTCAAGAGCTACAAAAATGCCGTTGGATGTTTTTTCGTGTTGGCAGTATTTACCGAGATATGTACATATATATAATCTCGGGAATTTATAATTTTAGATCTAAAATTAGGGTCTTGAGACCCAGACATATATGTAGAGCTTGGCTATTCCATATTTTTTTCTTTGTAGTCTTTCTTTTGAAAATTTCATCCGTTTCGCTCTATCTCACTTAGTTTTCGAGATATCGCCATATTGAATTTTTAACTAAATCCTCAATTCAAAGAAGAGAAATACGATGATGTTTTTTTAGTAAATTTTAACTAAACTTGAACAAAATTGTTTTCTAAGAAATATGCCTTAAAAATAAAGATAAGTTTCTTAGATTTGTGGAAAATTTCTTTGGCAGTAAGAATTTTTTGCCTAATATTAAAAAATTCCATTTAAAGAAAACTTATAAGTAAATGAACTAAACTTTATTCCTCGTAGTTAAGAAAATTTCTCATTTTTTAGTTAAATTTAACTAAAATTTAGGAAATTTCATGATTAATTTTCAAAGCCAATTTTTCCTTAATTTTAGTTATGTCTCGGTGTAGCAGCATTGAAGACTTTATCAGCCTGCGATGTGACTTCGAAACTTGGCATGGACTACATTCAGTCCCTAAATGAACTAGGCCGCAGCAATGATTTATTTATTTTTTATCGGACACAGAAATATGTTGATTCTGTGAAATTGACGCCGAAACGGCAGAAAACATCCTTTGTGAATGCCCAAGACTTAACATCAGACAAATTCGACATTTAGGGGGACACTCATTAGGTTCAATTGAATTATGGGAGTCCATGCCAAATAGGATACTTAGTTTTATTAGAAGCCTCAACATATAGGGCAACTGCTTGGCTGAACAAAAGATCATATTGGTCGTAGTGCATAGGTCATTTTCTAATCTACTATAATCTAATCCCATACTGCACTAACGCGAACTGAACAGTTCAGTGGCGAAGAAAAATAGGGTAATTGAAGTAGGGTAATAGTTCGCGAATGGCCCTGTGATATGTCACAAGGTGTTAATTGCTCCGTCCTGGGACACATCTGTCCCCACTAAAAGACTAACCAGAGCATCTATAATAACGTTTAGGTGTTTCACTTACGCTGATATCGGGCAATTTGACGATTGTTGGTTCTGTACATTATTCCCCTATTTGGTGGATTTAAAGCTTTCCAAAGAGGGAAGAGCACACCAGTTTGTAAAGTACTGGATGGTTCGCCTTGCAATGCTTTCATTGCTTACAACACATAGCGCATTTACTACAGGACTGTCAAAACTCAAAATCCATACTTGTAGAAAGCGATTTTGAGTTTTAAAAGATTATTAAGAGCCTGACACGAATTTTGCCAGATCACTGCAGTGTTTACCAGACAGAGATGCTGGCAATAAGGGAAGTTGTTGACTGGTTGAGATGCAAGTCTTCTATTTAACCGCAGTCAACATCTGTTCTGACAGTCAAAACAGTGTCAAGTCCCTGGGGTAAATGTTTCTAAAAACAGCATATGTCCTTAATTGCCGCAAGTCTTTAAATGAGATGGCCAAGCAGTTTGATATACGCCTCAAATGGTTCTCAGGACACAATAAATTCCAGGGAATTGCAAATCCAATGAGGTTCTAAGACTGGGAATGCATTACAGGTTCCAACGGAATGGGAATGTATGCCGCTAGAAATTTGCAATCAAAACCTACGGCTTTATTCCGCGAAAGACTCTAATCAGAGATGGGCACTTGTATGGATGTATGAGACTACACGAGAGATTAGGTACCTCACAAGTGACCTGCTATAATTCTCCATAGTTATCTCAAAATTTACTTTTTTATTATGACGATTTTGCTGCATCTGAGCGATATAATAGTAGATGTATTTGTGGATTCGGGACAGTGGTCGTCAAAGTGTGTATGTTTAATTATAAAATTCAATGAACTGTATAACATAAGCTAAATTTATGATCGTATGCTAATGATTTTGTTGCTGTTGTATTTCCCTCCACATATTATATGGTCCAAACAGAAGATCATCATCGTCGTGATTAACATGGCTTTTGTACGCACAAACAATACAAATATATAATTGAATTCGTTGCAGTTTCCCAGTTGGCCAAAACGTCGTAGACGACGCTGTCTTAAACGATTTCGTAAGTGATAGTTAAGAATTTGTCGTTCAAGACATGTGTCGATTAAATTTTCTCTAACGACAATGCAACGGAAATATTCGCTAACGACTATCTGCATGACAAAATACTCAACTGGTCTTGTGTAACATCCAGTTGGAGACAAGTTAAGCGACAAAATCTAGTACTTGTCGTGTATAGAAAATATATTGAAGACAAGATGAGCGAAAATGTCTTTAAGTTGTCTTCGGCCAAACTTGGTTCACGACAAAGCAAGCGACAATCTCTCATATGTGTCGTGTATTTGAATTCCGTTAACGACAAGATGAGCGATAATGTCTTAAATATATCGTCAGTTGATGCCGATTGAAGACAATATGAGCGACAATATCTTTATGTTGTCGTCATCCAAACTATGTTAACGACAATATGAACGACAATTTCATTTAGTTGTCATATATTGCTCATGGTTTACGACAGGCTGACCGACAATATTTAATATTTGTCGTGTACTAAACTCCATTGACGACAAATGAGCGGCAATATATGAAGATTGTCGTAAATCGCACTCTCCGTTGACGACAATATAAGCTACAATTTCTTAAAGTTGTCATATATTGCTCTTTGTTTACGACATACTGACCGACAAAATTTAATACTTGTCGTGTTGTCGTGTCCGTTGACGACAACGTAAGGTTGTTGAGAGAAAAAAAAACAAAATAACGGAACCATATTAACGGCGATAATAAAAAGCAAATGTAAGTATAAAATATTTAGTTATGTACAGAAAGCTATCGAAGAAGGTGCAAATTCAGAATCGTGTTCTTTTAATAATTTAAAGTTGTTAAAAGTTTTAAATGGAACGACAAAAAATCAAATGGATCTTTAAATATCAAATGGAATCTTCAACTTTTCAATTAATATATTATTATTTGTTTATTTTTACTATTTTATTTTTTACTTTATTATTTTTCGTTTCTTTTTTATAACAATTAAATATAAAATAAAAAAAATTTTAATAAAAAAAAAATTTGCTTTTATTTCACTGAAAAAATTGCCCCTCATAGGGTCGTGGACGACTTAATGGGGGAAATTGTCCTTCACATTGTCGTCGATGACCGTATGAGGGAATGTGTCGCCAGTACGGTCGTCAACGATTATATAGCAGACAAAGTCGCCTATATGGTCGTCAACGATAAGGTAGAGCATACAGTCGATGAGTTGGTCATACACGACAATTCGGAGGAAGTATTCGCTCATATCGTCATCGCTAAAATTCACGACACTCTGAGCGACAGTGTCGCTCATCATGTCTTGTATGATTTTTGGATCTTTTGTGTGAGAGTGTCGTTCACGACTTGTGTGGACTGTCATCCATCTGTCGTCAACGATTTACATGGGTCGTGCACCCGTCGTCTAAGATGTCTTGAAGACAGAGCCAACTGGGTTATTGTACCATATATTTGTATGTAAAAGTGCATGTGTATGCATGTTGACAGACATACAGATGAACGGACAGACATATGCATAAATCTTTTAGTAAACAACATGCAAATTGACTTTTAATGGACCGCATAAACTTAAAGTTTATGTTCTTATTTAATAAGATGAAACAGGAGCATCTGCTCCAGTATCGGAGACATACACAAAGACAGACAGACAGACAGCAAGAAGTGGTTAACAATCACACACAAAAATGTGTTCAAGTGTGCAAATGCAAATAATGTCATGGAAAGGTGTATTTTCGTTTGCCAATTAATGAACAAAATCAACCATTTGTTAGTCGTATAGAAAGTAAAATGTATGTAAATATGTCATTTAATATAACACTAAATCTTAATCATTTACATGTGAGCAAAGGTGTCTCTTAAAAAGGTTTTTGGGGTTCCTAAATGTCTTCTCTTGAGTATCGAGACATTCTGCCACACCAAAGGTCCACGCTTGAGATGTTATGGAGACCTTAAATCGTTTATTCACTCACAACGTATTTAAATGAAGATCTTGTAGATCTGCAGGTCACATAGTCTAAACTAAATTATTGTTAGAGATGTATTTTGTAACATTCCATCACGCTGTCACGGCTTAGGATATGTGTAGAAAAATTTTCGATATGGCAGCATACGGCAACGTCGGAAGACTAAAATTAAGAGCACACTGCAATGATAAAGCAGAGATTGTATTTATTGCGCGATTTTGAAAAATGTAGAAATACCACAAAATGTCGACTGCGCTCCGTTTATGAGCATTTTTGAGTACCACTTTGTCCCTATGATACACTACAGGGTCCTTTGGATGATGAACATTCCGGTTAGTAGGACCTAATACATTATTATTTATTCATTACACCGAAGCTCATTTCGGTTAAACCAAGGCATAAATGTTGGTTTATGCATATTTGCTGGAACGCAGTCAGATCAAGGGAGGAAGGGTTCAGAAACTGGTGTGTCAACAAAAACGTTAATACTGATCTACTACGCAAAAAGGCGAAATGTTAGTGTTCAAGAAGACTTACATCGAAATACTTATTTACGAAGGGCGTCCTCGTGATAAAGTCTTTCGACTTCTCGGAGCAGTAAGAGCTATTGTAGCAGACACAGTGCTACCTATTCTTTTCCGAATATTTTAACAGACGACCTCGTGCTCAGTGCACCAGTTAATAAAGCTAACCTCTTTTAAAGAAATTCTTTCTCGCCGGCAAGAAATCAACCACTGCCGGAGCTCGTGCAGGTAAAAGTGATATTACGAATATCTGTGGAGTTTTGACAAAAGCATTTAAATCGACTTAAGTTCTTTTGTCAAAAAAATATTAAGATAGACTTTTTCGGCTACAACAAACACTTTTAACATGATTTTTTTAAAGATCTCCACAATTTGAAATATCTGCTTATCAGATCTCTTAAAAAATATAGAGAAAATCGGCCAGTTCTTGCCATTTCAGTCTCTTAAAAAAAGCTCCAAAAAAACTTTTCAAAAAAAATAAGTGCTTTTGTCAAACGTCCACAGATATTATCGTAAATAAGTCACCGGGCCCGACGTTAGCACGTCCTTTGGCGAAACTCTTCGTTTCGTCATACAGTGCGCGGATCTTTCCCCGCTTGTTGTAAAGTTGACAATGTTAAGACAATTCCTAAAAAGTGTGCGGCAAACAACTCTGATAATAACCGTCCAATAATCTGTGCACTCAAACATGATGGAGAGCATGGTAAATTGCCATCTTGAGAAGTATCTAGAGGCTATCTTATTTCGTTTTTGCAGAACTTGTTCTACGGGAGACCTGTTGAAATTTATTCAAAATCTAATTGCATGCTATTTTCTGAAAAAAAGGTCACACACTCTCTGGCCTTTTTTTATAAAATGACTCTTTGTGCACAATAATGAACAGTAACTAAAGAAAGGTATTTTCAAGACCTATCTAATGCTATATCAAGCACTTGCAGGGGATGTTGCCATAGTGTCAACCGCGGATATTTATGGAATTGGTTTTATTTGTAGGGCATACAAAATAAAGGGCCACGTATTGTCTTCAGCGGTTTAAATTTATATTTAGGGGTGCAAATTAGGGGAGGGAAACAGCCCTTATTCAGTTTTCTTTGTTTATCTCCTTTATTATGCAATGAAACCTAGTCATGTTACATACCAAATGAATGGTTTTTTGCCGATATAAGGTGAGTCGGTCTAATGTACATACATTAGGGTGCTCCAAAAAAATGAAGTTGTTAAATATTGACCGTAACTCCCCTTAGAAATATGCATTTGAGTGTAAAAATACTTTTCACAAAATTAAAGGGTAATCGGATCTTGGTAAGGCGTGACGCATCGGCCCAGAAGTTTGAAAACCGGATTACATGGGGAAAATATGACTTTTTTTTGTCAGTTTCTCAATTTTTTTTGTAATTTGAGTTAAGTTTGAATTCAAATGATTACTGAATTGTGATTTAGAGCTAATTGCCTATCTAATAAGGTATTAAAATCGGTTGAAAATCAGCCAAGTTATTACAACTTCCCCAGGCAACTAACGTGTGTCAGACCATTTAATCAAGGAATCCGAGCCCCATTTTTGAAATTTATTGAAATTATCTACTGTAAAACATTTTTTTATTCTTCAAGTCCCAATGTTCTAAGAAGATAAATATTTTTCATATTGCGTTTTGCTAACTTGTTCTGAATAAATGCTAAAGTTGTCTGAATTTTTCAACTTTATTTTCAAATCTCCAATTTTAAATTTTTCTTTTGTTTTGTTAAAGAAATTTTAAAAAATCGACTATTTAAGTTTAAGGATTTGTTAAGCACATATAAAGGAATAAAAACCCAAAATATTGTAGGATTTCCTGTTTTCATTTGGCTATTACAGTGTTGTAATTTCGGCGGATTTTGGGAAAGTAGTGATTTTTGGCACTTTTTTAGCTTTTATATATTTTTTTGTTTTTTTTTTACAAACTTCATATGTTTTGGACCGAATTATATCAACACGAGATAGAATACTTCAATTCGCAAATTAAGGGCAACATTGAGAAATTAAAAATTGCCCAAACTAAAGGTCAAAGGTCAAGTTTTAGAAGATTTTCAATTTTTAAACATTAACAGATTTTTTGAGTGAAAATAAATGAAACTACTTGATGTCATTTTAAAGTTCCTTAACATATGTCTTTTTATTTAAATTCAGAATATTAACCCTTTAGTGCTGGTTGGGCCTATTCGACCCTATGAACAAAATAAACTTACATTATCTCCATTAAATGAAAAATATTATCAGCCCCAACAGCACTTGAGGGTTAAATTTCTAAATTTTAATTATATGCCATTTATACAAAAAATCCAAAATCCCCCCAGCATATCTGTAAATGTCTGATCATATATGCTAGATAGACTCAATTTTCGGATCAAAACATATCTGAAGCAGATGTGAATATATATGGAGTAGATGAACAGATTTTTTCCAATGTCAATAGGCTTCGTTCATATTGTAGGTAAACACTTTAAAGCAGCGGTTACCAACCTTTTTGGCTCGCGTACCCCTAATTTAAAATTTTGTCAGCCGCGTACCCCCTAACGAGTTTTTTGTTTTCGTTAAAAAAACTTCTTACATAAATATTAGAGTAAATTTTGAGATTTTTTATCTGCGGGTATTATAATTTTTTTGAAGGATTTAGGGGAGATCTAAACAATGGTGGTATTTTTTTGGAAAAATTTTCGCTCCTTGTGATGGCTCAATGCATCTGAAAACACAGATTTTGAGCTGATTTTTCTGCAGAGCAAAAACAGCTGAAAATGTTGCAAATCTGATTTCTCCACTCGTTTCTACACCAAAAATTTAAACAACGGACGTTTTTTGAAATCTTAAAAAAGTTCCAAAAAAAACATCACAGAGGGCGGAAATATAATGTTTTTTAATTTTTTTAAAATGTATTTTTTAATACAAGGGCAGATCAACAATTCCGTGACTTTTCGAATGAAACACCCTCGTACATAAAATGAAAGAGCATTTTAAGCTTAACAAAATGGTACCAAAATTTCCACGCTATCACAACCCGTCTCAAAAATGCCCAAAAACACGTTTTTGAGAACTTTTTTTCTCAAAAACCTGACATAATGGAAAAATTTGGGAACCATATTCAGAATCAGCATCGAAATATCGCAAACAAATCTAAATTGCACAAAAATACGTTTTTTGTGAACTTTGACCTCAACTTTCTTAAAAACATGACGTTATGGAAAACGTTGGAAGCCAGATGCGGAACCAGCATTGAAACTACTAAAATTTTGCGTACCCCCGCGGACAGTTTCGCGTACCCCCTAGTGGTACGCGTACCATAGGTTGGTAACCGCTGCTTTAAAGTGTTTTTGCATTTAAAAAGTTAATTGACCAAAGAAAGAAACGGCAACACTTTTTCTTTTTTACATTTTTTTTGGTACTATGAATTTTGCAACAGGCTGGCTGTGTTCGTCACGGTGGCGTCTAGGCTAAATTGACGTCATCGTTTGCACGGCGCGGCAATGAGGTTAATTAATAGTTGTAAACAAACCATATACAATCCCATCAATATACACGTATGTATGCAATATTAGTTGAGACCAGTTCTGGCAGCACATACAACATCATATTTTTTTTGCAAATATCCTACAATTACTACGGCAGCACATCAGTGATGGGATTTTTAGTACATATTTCTATTTTTGAATTAATTTAGGGACAAATTGAAAAATAGTAAAAAAAAAATATTTTAGAGGTTAGGTTGGATGCGGTCACTTAAAAATGCTTTATTTGAATCACTGGCTAAGGTTTTTTACTGTTCAACTATTATTTATTATGATTTTTTTGTAGAAACATTTTCAAATTTTAAAAATGTATTCCTATAATAAAAAAAACTTGAATGTTCGATATTTTGAAAAATGTCTCTTATTTTTTTTTGTTTTATTTTTGAATAAAAATTAATCAGAATTTATAGAAAAATTTTTATTTTCTGACACACCTTCATATAGAAAATTCTCAGATACTTATGCAATTCTCTCACCAAAAATTTCTAATTTAGAAAAAATTTTCGAAAAGAAAAATTCTCAGATTTAGTGAGTTTTTTTTTCCATTGAAAACATCTTAGGTTCTGAAATATTAAAAAAAAATTCTATTTTATTTTTCTACAGAAAAGGTTTAAGATACCAAAACGATCTTTCTACACCAAAATTTTTAGGGTTTAAAAAAATATTCCGTAGAAAGTACCTGAGATTAGAAAAATTGAAAACTTTAATGATTTTTAAAATTTTTGGAGGCAATTTTTTAGATTCTGAGAAACTTTTCCCTAGAAAAAGTCTAAGATTGTCAAGCATTTTCTGAGAAATATTTTCATAAGAGAGTCTAAGAAATTGTCTCCTAAAAAAATGTTTTAGTTTCTGAGTCATTTTTCCCATAGAAAATGTCTTAAAGTCTAAGTCTCCGAAATTTTTCCTACAAAAAAAGGTCCTAGATTCTGAGTAATTTTTCAAATAAAAAAAAATTTCGGAATCTAAGACATTTTTTAGATTCTTTGATATTTTTTCTAAAATTCTCAGAATAGTTTTTCTAAAATTATCAGAGTCTAAGGCAATTTTTAAAGAAAATGACTTGGATTCTGTGTTATTTTTCCTTTCGAAAAAGTCATAGATTTTAAAGTATTTTTTTAATAATAAAACTTAAAAATTCTGAGATATTTTTAATATTAAACAAATTGGAACTTTTATCTAGGATTCCAGGACTTTTTTCCTATACAAAAGGTTTCAGCTTTTCCTATTAAAAAGTCGTAGATTCTGAGACATCTTTCTAATAAAAATAATCTCAGTTTCTGAGATATTTTTTATGCTTACATTCCGAAACATTTTTCCTATAAAAGCCCGATAATTTTTCCTATAGAAAAAGTCTAAGATTCTATTGCATTTTTTGTATAAAAAATTCTCAAATTTTCTCTGAAGAAAATTTTCTTATTTTTCCTATAGAAAATTTTTATTTTAATTTTACTTTTTTTTCTAAAAACAAATGTAAGATTTAAAAACAATTTTTCTAAAGGAAACTTTTGAGATTCTTGAAAATTCTAGAAAAATTCTCACTCATGATTTCATTTCCTGTTTTCTTTTTACCCAGAAGAATTGTCAAATTTTCAATATAGAAAATTCTCAGATTTTTCCTTTAAAAAAACTCTCAGATTTTTCCTATAGAAAAACTGTTAGATTTTTCATATAAAAATTGTTAAAATTATTAGATTTTTCGTATAAAAAAGTTCTAAGAAAAATTCTCAACTTTTTTCTATAAATTTCCAAATTATTTATTTTGAAAAATTTAAAAATTTTTCGTCTCGAAAAATTCCCATATATTTCGTCTAGAAAAATGTTTGTATTTTTTATAAAGAAAAGTTTTAATTTTTTGAGACTTTTATCACATAGAAAAATTCGAACATTCAGAAACATTTAAGGATTCTTAAACATTTTATCTATAAAAAAAATTCTCCTATAGAAAAATTACCCGATTTTTCCTACAGAAAACTTTTAAGAATTTTCCTATAGAAAAATTCTCAATTTTTTCTCTAAAAATAATTCTCAAAATATAGAAAAATTTTAACATTTGGCATTTTTCCTCTAGAAAAATTTTAAGATTCTTTAAAATTTTTCATAGAAAATTTTTTCAGATCCTTGGACATTTTTCATAGAAATTTTTTTCAGATTATTTCCTTTTCACTCTCCTTTTTCCTCTTCTTTTCTTATCTTTCTTTTCCTTCTTTCCTTTCTTTTTTCTTTTTTCCTTTTTTTTTCTTTTTTCCTTTTTTTTTCTTTCAAATTCGGTTTGGGGGGGGGGGGGGGGGGAAATTTCCTTCCACCCCCGTGGATCCGCGTCTGTCAGCACACAAAATCTCTGAGATCTGAAAGTTAAAGAGCGCTTAAAATTCTGTTTGTTTTATTTGAAAGATTAACTATCGTAATATTTTTAAAATTTTTTAACACGAAATTTGATCAACTTAAATTACCACAGTTGCCACCCATTTTTGGGATCCATTTTTCAAAGGGCAAAATCGGCTGCAGTCGTACAGAAAAAACTACTGAACCGATTTTGATAATTTTTTTTTTAATTGTAGATTAATAAATTTTATAGTACTTGCCGTGGCCATTTTATGAAAAATATTGATTTTTGTGTAAGTTATGCTAATATAAAATTAAAAATGTAAAAAATAAGTCAAATTTAATAATCTACAATTAATAAAAATATCATCAAAGTCGGTTCAGTAGTTTTTGCTGTACAACTGCAAAATAAAACAGAATTAAAAAATATTGCATAATTATTTTTTATAGCTGTTTAAGATTTGATTAAGGGGTGATTAAACAAAAAAAAAACAGTCTTAATGTGACCAATTTTCACATTAGGCTGTTTTTTTTTTGTTTAATCACCCCTTAATCAAATCTATCAAAATTTTCCTTTTAACAAATGACAAAGAATTTTTGATCTAAAAATTTAGTAAATATAGTGTATTCCAAGAGCACGACTGTCCCAAAAATTTCAAATTGTCCACACCTCTTCCCATCACTACCAACACATTAGTTTCGCAGATCGACAGCCACTTAATCTAAAGCGTAACTAACATGTAAAATTGCACATTCTCATTTTGTAGAAATAAAGTCTGCAAAAATGTTCTCGTATAGTATGTCTGGATATATTGCAACTTTTTTTTTTTGGGTGCGACCAATTGGCAGTTTAAATATTAACTAAAAAAAACACTAAAAAGAAAAGTGAAGAAGTCACTGCAAAAGAACACCATGGCGAATATAAAAACAGTATAAATCAGGATAATAAGTAGTGGGTGCAGCTAAAAGGATTATCCTTTTTGTAGTAAAAAAAATAAATTAAATCCTATTAACCTGTGTGATATTATAGGGTCAGTCTTAGTGAAATCAATCAAAAATAGCTAAAAATTTTCGTGACCCCCTCCGATTTTGATGAAATTTGGTTTAGTTGTAACACTAAGTGATAAACTAATGCACACTTATTTTCAGCCCTCTAAGTAAACAGTGGGCGAAAACACGGAGGGTCAAAATTTCCCCCAAAATCTCCCAGTCGCGACACTTTATACCGTAAAAACTTAATATCGTTGGTTCTATTATAGCTAGAAAGCCCATTTTTGGTTTGTTTTGAAGCTCATAATATGCTCTATAAGACCTACCATAACCAAAAAAATTTCGAAAAAAAATAAGGGTTACCTCCCTTATTTTAAAGTCGTGATAAAGGGAGGAGAAAATGGGGAGGATGGTATCCCCCGATTTTTTTTTTACTTGACAATCTTATAGAGAAAGTCCTAAAGAATATACTCTAAAATTTTTAAGTTGGGACAACAATGGGATCACTCAAAATCAATTTTTTTTGTTTTAAAGCTTATAATACGCTCTACAAGACATACCAAAACCAAAAAATTTTCCAAAAAAAAGGAATTGGTGACCCCCTTATTTGAAGGTCGAGGCAAAGGGTGGAGGAAATGGGGGGAAAGTATCCCCCGATTTTTTTTTTACTTGGGATTCTCAAAGTGCAAGTCCTAATGAACATAGTCTACAATTTTTATGTTGGGACAACAATGGGATCGACCAAAATCAAAATTTTTAAAATTTTCCCCCAAAATCATCAAATCGCGACATTCTTGCGCCTCCCATTGGAGTCCCAAGATAAAAATTTCAGGATATGCTCTCTAGAACTTACTCTTTAAAAAAAAAAAACAAGGTAAAAAAAAATTGGGGGATACTATCCCCCGATTTCCCCCACCCTTAGCCACGATCTTATAATACAAGAGGCACCCCTAATTTTTTTATATTTTTTTTGTAATAGTAATATTGTAGGGCATATTAAGAGCTTCAAAACAAACCAAAAATGGACTCTGTAGCTACAATACAGTCCACGATATTAAATTTGTAATGGGCAAGAGTGTCGCGATTTGGATATTTTGGGGGATTTTGTGAAAAATTTTGATTTTGGTCGATCTGATTGTTGTCCCAACATAAAAATTTTAGGATATGTTCATTAGGACTTGCACTTTGAGAATACCAAGTAAAAAAAAAATCGGGGGATACTTTTCCCCCATTTCCTCCACCCTTTGCCACGACCTTTAAATAAGGGGAGCACCCTTCCTTTTTTTTCTAAAATTTTTTGGTTAAGGTAGGTATTGTAGAGCGTACTATAAGCTTTAAAACAAACAAAAATGGACTCTGTGGCTACAATAGCACATATGATATTAAATTTTTAAGGTTCAAGAGTGTTGCGATTTGGAGATTTTAGGGGAAATTGTGAAAAATTTTGATTTTGAGTGATCCCATTGTTGTCCCAACTTAAAAATTTTAGAATATATTCTTTAGGACTTTCTCTATAAGATTGTCAAGTAAAAAAAAAATCGGGGGATACCATCCTCCCCATTTTCTCCTCCCTTTATCACGACTTTAAAATAAGGGAGGTAACCCTTATTTTTTTTCGAAAATTTTTTGGTTATGGTAGGTCTTATAGAGCATATTATGAGCTTCAAAACAAACCAAAAATGGGCTTTCTAGCTATAATAGAACCAATGATATTAAGTTTTTACGGTATAAAGTGTCGCGACTGGGAGATTTTGGGGGACATTTTGACCCTCCGTATTTTCGGCCCCTGTTGACTTAGAGGGCTGAAAATTTTCATTTGTTAGTTTTTTGCGTAGTGTAAGAACTTAACCAAATTTCATCAATATCGGAGGGGGTCAAGAATATTCATGATTGATTTCACTAATAATGACCCTATAACAATTTGGTGCAATGTTCTTTATTTTTTGTTTTGATCAGTAATAATTTTTTAAATACATAAAGTGATGAAAATATGTACTGCAAGTACAGTTTGAACTAATAGGAACGTACATTACAATAATTACTTGATATTTGTAATTCGGTTTATGTTGGAGGAAGGAAAATAACGTTTGGATAGGGGAAGAGGGGAAGGAGGGAAACTTGATGTGGACGTAAGCAAAATTCAGTCCTACAGATTTAAAGAAAAACTAAAAAAATATTTACCCCAGCAAAACTTTTCGGAGTCATTCAAAAATAATTAGTTCTAGAAGTACTTCAAAGCTTGTCATGATAGGTTCTCAAAGAGCATCCTGGAACTAGTGATGTCACAACTAGTTCTAGAAGTGATCCAAAAGGGTATTATTTTGATTCCAAAGAGCTTTTTTGGGGTAGTTTGGGAACTAGTGATTTGGAAGTAGTCGAACATGACTTCTGCACCACTTCCATGAAACAAATACTGGTTCTCAAATAACATCTTAGAAGCTGTTTCAAAAACTTATAATTTTTTTCAAAAAAGAAAAAAATATATATTTGATTACGTATTTCTCTGTTGAATCGTCTATTGGAAAAAAGTCAAACCTTTTGAAATATATACAGAGGGGCTAAACATATTATTAAGTATTGGGTAATTTGTTTGGTATTATTGAGTATTGGGGCATTAGTGCAAATAGGTTTTTATATATGCATTCAATTACCTTACTACAATCTGGAATAAACTTCTTTATTTACTATAGCTGGAATTTTTTATTAGAAAAAGTAAATAAAACTTTCCAATTGTAGCAAAAATAGTAAGCAATTTGAGTAATCCAATTAAGTATATAATCGTATATTTTTTGGTCCCTACAATATATTTTTTTTTTTTTCAAAAATCCCTTATTCTCCTTCTAGATAATTTCTAATTGCATTAATGACTAAAAAAACAAAAAAATACTACTAATTTTGTTCAGTAAAGTGCTGATATTGCGTTATATTTTCAACAAAAAATAATTAAAAAATGTTTTTTTTCTGCAAAAAAAAATGTACAAAATGTTCCTAGACTGCTTCCCTAGAACTATTTCTGATGGTGACAATTTCAAACAAAAATCATGGGTTAAAGAATGGGATAAAGAATTGGTTCTAGAATGACTTAAAGAACCGTTCCATACATGGGTTCCTAGACTACTTTCCTAGAACTAGTTCTGATGGTGACAATTTCAAACAAAAATCATCACTCTGAGAACGAGATAGAGAACTAGTGCCACAATAGCTTCTTGGAAGTAGTTCCTGTCGTGACAATTTCAAAGAAAAATCATGGGTTAAAGAATGGGATAAAGAACTGGTTCTAGAAGTAGTGATGGAACCGTTCCATAGGAGGGGTGATTGTTCCTAGACTACTTCCCTAGAACTAGTTCTGAGGGTGGCAATTTCAAACAAAAATCATGACTCTGAGAACGAGATAGAGAACTAGTCGAGCAAAAAAGAAGTACTCCAGCACTAGTTCTGGAAGTCATGCAAGTTTTGCTGGGTACTTTAGTTAAACTTACAAAAAAAAATATTTATATTGACAAAGTGTGTTTTCTTGGAATTTGTGTTAATATGAAAAAACTGAAACACTCTTTTGCCAACTCTAAAAAAAACAAGTAAGAAAATTATAGTCGATCAAGACCGACCATATGATACACTACACCAGTGTTTTCCGTAAAATGGGTCCCAAGTCCAAACACGGACTGATTGGATCTATCTTTTGTTAGATCTTTATTTAGTGTAGAAAACACATACAGATCAAATTTTAGTGGAATTGGTTTATTTTTTTGCCAATAGACCGATTTAACTGAATATCGGTCGAAATTTTGATATGGGGGACTAAGTCCAAAAATGGTACAATTATATTCCAATTTGATTTGGTTACAAAAGTACACGTTTAACACCTAAAAATAAAATTTTTATCAATTACGTATTTCCATTTTTATGAATTTTGAGGCAATTATGTGAATTTCGGGAGGGTGGTTTGTATGGGGACTACCAGAGGGACTGACCCGATTCCTTTTAAATTTGGAATGAAGATTTGTGCATACAAAATTTGATTACTTGTAAAATTTCAAAGCGATATCAATTAAAATACAGATATTAGAGTCATTTAAGCCTAATCCAAAAAGGGCGTTTGTATGGGGGCTAGGTCTTAACATAGACCGATTTTTTTTTCAATTTCAATAGGCTTCGGGCTTCGTCCTCCCAAAATATGCTTAAGTTTCAAATTTCAAGTCAATTGGTTGAAAATTGCGACCTGTATCGTGCTTAAACCGATAGATGGACAGACGGACGGACGGACAGACGGACGGACATCGCTAAATCGACTCAAAAAGTGATTCTGAGTCGATTGGTATACTTGAAGGTAGGTCTAGGACAAATATTTCGGGTAGTTACAAACATCAGACAAACTCATTATACCCTGTACCACAGAGTGGTGTAGGGTATAAATACGTCAACAGGACACAAAAAAAGTACGTCTAGGTACGTTTAAAAAAAAACTGCATAAAATACCAAAAAAGCGTCAAAATGGCAAAAAACTAAAAATCTAAAAAAAACTATGTAAAAACTATTGCTAAAAAAATGTAACAAAAAATTTTTATACACTTTAATTTTTTCTTAAATATTTCAAAATATTACTAAAAAATGCCATTATTGCAAAAATATGCAAATATATGCATTTTTACTTAAATATGCAAAAAAATGCACTTACAAATCAATGCCATTTTAACGCAAATTTGTTGATTCGAAAAGATATCTCATTAACAACGTTCTCAGATTAACGAGAAAAAACATGCATTTGCATGAAGTTCCAGTCTCTGCTTATAACCAAGGAGAGGACTTTCATGCAAATGCATGTTTTTCGCTTTGGAACAGAAAAACAAAATATCTTTGCGAATCAAAGAATTTGCTTTAAAATGGCATCGATTCGTTATTGCATATTTTTGCATATTTTGCTTAAAATGAATATTTTTGCATATTTTGCTATTATTTCGCTATAAATGCATATTTTTAGGTCATATTTTGTATAAATCATAGTTTTTTGACTATTTTTTTGAGTATGTTTAGCTATTTTAAAAATGTTTTTATATTTTTTTTTATTTTCTAAAAAGACAAGTGCATATTTATGATTTTTAGTGCATATTTTAAGATTTTTAGTGCATATTTCTGTTGGCAGAGAAAAAGAATTGCTGCTTTTCTTTTTTATAAATTGTGAACGAATGACAAAGGTTTTATTTTTCATTTGATTTAAAATAAAAATACAATACAATAAAAATATTTCAAAAACATAACAAGTGGTTTTTTAAGCAAACAGATGAACGAATAATTATAGCACAAACTAATTCTCAACAATTTCAAGATTTTTTAGTGCACATTTTAGGCGCCTAAAACACGGTTTTTTAGTGCATGAAGGTCCTGTCCGTGGTTATGATGTAACTTGCTGCTGATGTTTTACGTCAGCACACATAGACTCTGAGGTCCATGGTGATACCACAGAACTGTAATAGGTGTCTTCACTAGTCCCTGCCGTTACAACAATTAGAGCTTCTTATGAAACTCCTAAGATATTGAATTTTGGTATCCGACAAATCAGAAAGATCATGCAGCTCCCGAGTTTCCAGTGAAGTCTCGAACCAGAAAGTGCCAGGCAATGGCAGATAATGTGTTTTATAGTTTCCAACTCCTTCTCATCCATGCAACTCCGGCAAAAGTCCTTTGACGGCACATTTAACCGCTCATCGTTCTTTCGCATAAGGCAGTGTCCGGGAATTACAGCAACCACCGTCGAAATCTCTTCTCTTGGAAGCGATATCTGCTTTGCAAGCTCATCGGTTTTGTAATTTTTTTAGTGTCTATGTGCCCTGGTACCCATTTAAATCGTACGTCAGGCCATCTCATTTTAACACGTGCGTTAGTTAAAGTCAGATTATGTTTTCAAAAACATTGACTCCAGGGACTTGACCGTCGGAATAGATGTTGACTGCGGTTGTAGACAAGAATTTGCTACTCAATCAATCAGACACTTCCTTTATTGCCAGCATATCTGCCTGGTAAACACTAAAATGAATCTTCGAACCAGGTTCAACTAAAGCTATTCCGAAGCTCAATTATTTATATAACTTCGATCCGTCTGTGTAAAACAGTGTTGCCACTTTCTGGATAATTATCCAAAAGTGGGACAATTTCAAAATCCTTGGATAATTTTTGGATAATGAAATTTTTTGTGTAATTTCACCTCAAAAAAGTTCCAACTAATTTTGATCATATTTTAATTATTTCATTTTATTGACATTTTCGGTTTAAAAAAAAACATTGACAATATGGACTTTAGAAATTTTGATTACTAAATACTAGATAATAAATGGTGGACATGCATTTTTGGACATGCATTTTTGGACCTTAATTTTTTTTAAATTAAAATTTTTTTTGGAGAATCCCTCTTCTAAATCTAAAAAATCTAAAAATTGTTCTTTAACTTATTTTAATATTACCATTCTCCCATTAAGGTACCTACAGACGACGCAATATTATTTACAATATTCAATTATATTGATGGTGTGTGGGTAATATTGACGATTGTACAATGGTCAATCTTACCCACACACCATCAATATAATTGAATATTGTACTTAATATTGTGTTGTCTGTAGGTACCTTTACTCAGTTAAAAGAATTTTCAGACGAGCAGACATGTGAGTCGACCTGTAAAAATTTTCTGAATAAAGCTCTTGTTTTTATAGCCTCAACAAAAACAGAATTAATAAATTTATGTAATTAACAATACGGATGGCTTTCCTCATCTTTTGAAATTATTCCGGAAACTATTTGACAAACGGATCAAATATTTAACATACAAGTTACCCCGAAAGGAAAAAATTTAACGTACAATTGAAGTTAAAAAAAAAAAACTGGAAAGAAAATTAATTGATATAAATAAATTAATTTAATTTCTTATTTTTAAGTATAAAAATACAAAAATTTTCTCTTGAATTAAAAAAAAAGAAAAAAATATTTTTTTTTGGTTAAAATTTTTTTTGTGATATTTTGGATAATTTTGTGTGTAATTTCCAATTCTATTGGTGGCAACACTGGTGTAAAAATTTTTAGAGACTCCACTACTCGGAACGCCCCCCATACAAGACTTTCTTTCTTCCATTGCAGTGTGCTATTATGTCAGATTGCAGACATTGCTGCATACTGCCTACTAGTGTCCGACCGAACAGTTCGGCCAAAAAACGTCATTTAATCAAAAATTTGGTATTTGAAAGTACTTTTAACAACTTTTTTTATATGGGGTAGAATTGTTGAGGCGATGGAAGACGATTCTGAGTGTAAAATTTAAGAACGAGTACGAAGTTAAGCCACAATTTCGAAGTTCGGTAACCGAACTTTTTTCAATTTGGCCGAACGTTCGGTTACCGAACATCTAAATTGGTGCTTTACTTCGTCCTCGCCATTAAATTTGAAAGTCAGAATAGTCTTCTATCGCCTTAACAAACAAACGGCCATCAGAAAAAGCAGGTAAAAATGCTTGCAAATATTAGTTTTTGGCCAATACCGTTTTTTGGCCGAACTGTTCGGTCGGACACTCCTGCCTACCCAGTATATCAAATGGTATTAGTTGAAGCAGGATTTATAATGCAGCCGTAGGTGAAGAAAAAGGAGCTCTAGCTCTTAACCTTTGTTATAAAAACTTAGTTCCCTTTTGTCTCTAAAGTAGGACCCCAGACAATGATTACGTACAGCAGAATTGGACGCACTTCTGCTGCATAATTCCAAAGATCTACTTTACGGCTAAGGAACCAATGTCTTCAAATGGCCCTTTTGCAGTAATATAAAGCAATTGTTGATTTTCTCACCCATCGATGGGGATGGCCATCCTTCAATATTACGCCAGAAATTAAACTTCCTTTCTAGAAATACTCCTAGATACTTGGCTCTAACTCAGAAGGCGATTTCAGTGCTCTCCAGAAAAATCGGACCACAAGCAGGAATCTTTTTTTTCATTGTTAATAAGACAAGTTCCAAGTTTCACTTGGATTAACTCCCAGACCACAGACTCTTGCCCATTTAGACATTTATTTCAGAGAACCCTGAAGAATGTCCCATAACGGTGGTTGGAACTAGAAAAACAGCCTTAATATTAACAGCTATAAAAAAATTGGTATAATTCTGTTTATATCAGTTGAAAGATAAACTGTATCATAATATTTTCAAAATTCTATAACACAAAATTTGGTCAACTAGGATTGCCAGGATTGCAACTCAATTGTGGGATGCTTTTTTCAAAGGACAAATTCGCCAGCAGTTGTATTGATAAGCGATAATCCAATTTTGATGATTTTTTTTTTTTGATTTGCAGACTTGAGTAACATTTTGTTCGTAGTATTTTTGCAATTTCAACCTTGTATGACGAAGGCAAATGAAATTACACAGTTTAAAAATGAACTCAAATACTTTTGATATTGACTGTTCACAGAAAGAATTAAAAACGAAAGTCAATCAACAAAAACGCGGATTCAATTAATTTTTTAATTGAAACTCCTCCGATGAAGAAAATTGTTATATCAATCATCAATTTGTAGGTGATTAATTGATTTTTATTTCAATTAATCATTTTTTCGATTTTGATCAAAAATTTGATTGATTTTTTATCTAAAGTCAATTAAAATAATGATTGATTTAACAAATGAATTTCACGCTTATGGAAAAATTATGAAGAAATTCATATTTTTTGCTTTCCAATATGTTGCCGACAATAAAAAAAAGTAAAACCGTAGTATAAAGTATATTTTTGAATTAATGTATTCAAATAAATTGAAGCGACAAAAAAATCTTGTGTGTTGAAAATTTGTAATTGGATAGTTAAAGAAAATAACAAAAATGTTGATCAAAACAATAATTGACTCATTTAAATTTTGTTGATCAATAGATTTAATTGAAATTTTTTAGCCAATAATTTTTTGTGTGTTATTTTGTCGAAAAGTGGACATTTTTAAAAATGTTGTATTAAATTTTTGGCCTATATATTTTTTTTATTGTTTCTAAATTATGTTACACAGAATCATAACTTTGCAAAACTGATAAAACAACAATTAAAAAAAGTCTTGAAATTTCAAAAAAATAAAAATTAAAAAACAAAAGTGTTTAAGAAGGCTTAGCCCTTTCCTATCCTGGGCGTTCTCAATGGTCGTTTACATTGTCCAAAAAATCTCTTGTTTTAAATCTTGTAAGGGGTACCCTCTTTCAATTTTCAACTTTTAGAATATAAGATACCCCCCCTAATCTACTTTCAAATTTATATGTAAAAAATATTTTTTTCAAATATTTGTGATAATTTTGAAAATGTGTGATCTTGAAAACAAAACGAAAGACAAACGACACAATAAAAAAAATATTCATTTATATATGATCGCCCACATGTCTATTATGCGCCCACAAACTATTAAAAATATATACGAATATTTCGGTATTTTTATGTTCATGCATATTCAAAAGTCTAGCCAAAAATCATGGTGTGAAATAATACAAATTTATTTAAAAGTTTCCAAAATAAAATATTTTGGTACTTTAATTAACTAAAAAATAAATATATAAACCTACGCTAATACTTATATTAGCTGAAAATCTAAGTGAATAAATGATATATAAACACAATAAGGTGGCAAATATTATTGAAATTAAAGAAATTGAACACAAATATCATTTGTATTTTTGGAAAAACAAGGAAAATATTTTATTTTTGTGCGATCGGAGCAAAATTTTATTTAAATAGTTTTTGCCGCGAAAAAAATATTTAATTTTTAACTTAAATTTGTTTAGGCTACCAAGTTGCTTGTCCGAGGGTTAAGTCTAAAAATAGAATACCAAAATTAAATTTTCGTTATTAAATGTCACCCTTATATTAATCTATTTTATTGCTTACATTGAAAGATATAATAAATAAATTAATTTGTCGTTTTAAAGTAAATATTATGTTAAAAATTTATGATGACTTTTATGATCGCTACATAAATACATTAATATGCATATACTTAAATCTGTCAGCATGTATTCAAATATTTAAAGGAAAAATTTGTAACACTGGAGCATCCAAAGTATTAATTCATTTAAATAATGTTCTGTTTTTTTAATTTTATTTATGCAAATTAAATTTGTAAATTATGAAGTAACGAATTTATTATTTAATGCTCTGGTAATCCATCTACATATTTGATTATAAATAGTTTAATTTAATTTGTTGACGCCTGTTTTTAGATAAATTTTAAATTACTTTTGTTTGTTACAAATATAATGAGAGAAAACTCTTTAATTATATATAACTAGTCGACTAGCCTGTCCCTGCCAGGCGGAACACCAATTCACTTTTCTTAATAATTCTATTTTTTTACCAAACTTTATTAAAAATTATGTTTGTGCTTCAAAAATTTAATATTGCTAGATTGAGTTACATTAATATATTTCCCAAACTGGACAAAAATTTAATGAGTATAAAGGGTTTTATTGATAAAATTTAGAACTAAATTTAGCACGCCCATTTCGTCTCTACGCCCTTAATCGTTAGATCTGTTCATGGTCACTCCTATATACATGGCAATTTTTATCTTTCGTACACAGAAAAAAATAAAAAAAAATTTTGAGTAAATTTTTAATACTATTGAGTAAAAAATTACTCAATTTTCCACCAGTAAACGATTTAATAGTATTGAGTAAACTTTTAATAAAAAATTATTAAATGCTTAATAAAAAATTTGAGTAAATTATTAATTCACACAATTAAATCTTTACTCAAAATTTTTTAATATTTTTAAGTAACTTTTTAATTGTGTCAAGTAAAAATTTACTCAAAATGTATCAAATTATTTTTTTAAAAAGTTTAAAAAGTTTCTAATTTTTTTTTCCAAAAAAATTGCTTTTACAAACTTTACCAAATATACTTATGTCCTCAAGACAAAGTAAAATTTTATAAAGATGATTTCAAACTTTCATATACATATACAAAAAACAATAAACTAAATGAGAATTCAAAACACCAAGAGAAAAAAAAATAAAAAAAATATTAAATTTGTATTAAATTATTTACTCAAATTTTATTTTCAATTTTTGAGTAAATTTTTAATTGCGTCAATTAAAAAATTACTCAATTTTTTCGATATTTTTTTCTGTGTAGTCATGAAGGGTTTTAAAATTAGATAAAATATTTAAAAACACAATTTTTTCACTTAAATGTTTCCTTATAATTCTCCGTACACAGTTTAAATATTAAATCTGACTTCATAAGGATATGATCCATTGTCAATACTTTATGCTTTACAATTTTCAGCTTCCTTAGTCATTAGGGGTTTCAGAAATAGTTTAAATGTTTAAAAACTAAATTTCGCTTTCTTCCGCCACTCCCCCTGTCTTAAAGGCCGAAAATCTGGCTACGTTACAGATTATATAAACTGAACAAAATTCATGCCATAGTCCGTACCATATGCATCCCAATTTTCATCTTTCAAGGTCAATCGGACTACTTTAGAATATGCTTCATAGTTAGGACTACATGTTAGGGATTTTCAGCTTAATTTATTGGGGCGGAGCTTAAAAATACTCTAAAATGTTAAAAAAAATAATTTTGCCAAGTCCCCTTTTTTGCCGTAATTCACCGCCCACAGGCAAAAATTCCGGCTTCGTAAGAATCTGTCTCTGGTGTTTTACTTTATACATGCCAAATTTAAGCTTTTAAGTCCATCAATGAGATTCAAAAGGCGCACAAAAAATAAGAGAAACACACAAAAAAAAATATATACATACAGAAAATAGATGGAAATAAATTAACCACGCCCATTTGCCTTTCTTATTCTCCACACATACACTGGATATCAAAAATCCAGGTTCGTGTTGGTCTTCCGTATGAAACCTACTATATGGGGCATTCCAAGCCGAATCACTCACTTTTAGACCCGACCCCTTTCGATTTATTTTATTTTTGGATATGTTTTAGTACTTACTAAATGCAACTTGGACACCAATTTTCAGCCTTTTATTTCAAGATGGTGTTGAGTAATCAATTTTTCAAAATGGCGATTTTCTCAAAAAAATTAAGAAACTGAAATTTTCAATTAATTTTGACCATTAAAAAATATAGATATTTTAAAAAAAGTTGGACAACGTTTTGTTGGTATTTAAATGTAGTTTTAGAAAAAAAATATGAAAAAATTATTCGAAGTAATTATCACTTATTTTTTGACGCTTTAAAATTAAAATCGACTTTTTGAAAAAGTCCGAAACCTTCGATTTTTTTGTAAAAAACTATAAGAATTCTACTCTAAATTACGCAACTTTTAAGCCATAATTCGAGATGTGATCACAATTCTTTCTATTTTTTTTTAAATTTTAAAAATTGCACCTTTTATTTTTTGGCTCTGATTTATTTTATATGGTGCTCCAAAAAAATAAATTGGTAGATATTGACCCTAACTTACCCTAGATATATTCATTTCGAGGTAGAAATACGTCTCACAAAAATTTAGAGCGATCGGAAATGGGTAAGGCGTTCTTCATGGGCCTTGAAGTTTAGAAAACGGATTACAAGGAAAAATATGAATTTTTTTCTGTTTTCTCAATATTTTTGGTATTTTAGGTTAAGTTTAAATTCAAGCAATTACAGAATTATGATGTAGAGTAAAATGCCTTTCTAATAAGATACTAAAAACTAAAATCGGTTGAAAATCAGCCAAGTTATTACAACTTCCCCAGGCATCTAACGTGTGGCAGACAACTTGATTTAGCAATACAATCCGATTTTTGAAATTCATTGAAATTTTCTACTGTAATAACTAGGGTTCGGACTTTTATGCAGTTAACATCGCGTTTTATGCGCATAAAACATGCACCAAAAATAGAAAAATATGCGCTAAAAATGTAAAAAATATGCACTTAAACATTTTTTTTAAAACATTAATTAATGATAAAAAATAAAATTAACAAAAAAAAAAAAACAAAAAAGAACATAAAAATCGTAAAAATTAAGTCTTATAAACCAAAATAAGGAACAATAAACACAAAAGTTCAAGTTCAAATAAAGTAAAACACAAAATTATAAAAGTAAAAAAAAAAAAAATTTTTTTGAGTAAATTTGTAATACTATTGAGTAAAAAACTACTCAATTTTGCACCAGTAAACGATTTAAAAGTATTTAGTAAACTTTTAATAAAAATTTATTAAATGTATACCAAAAATTTTTCATTGAAACAATTAAAACTTTACTCAATAATTTTCGCTTTTTTTATAAAGTTTTTATTTGTGTCAAGTAAAAATTTACTCAAAATTTATATATATTTTTTTTTTTAATCTTTTACCAAAAACATTTAAGACATTGGAAAATTTCATGAAGATGATTTCAAACTTTGATTTACATAAACAAAAAGCTATAAACTAAATGAGAATTGAAAAAAAAACTAAGAGAAAACAATAATATTAAAAAATTTTTTTAAAAACTTTTAAGTAAATTTTTAATTGTGTCAGTTAAAAAAATACGCAATTTTTTTTTTGAAATTTAAACAAGTGATTGCTCAATATTTTTTCCCATATTTTCTTCTGTCTACTTTAACGCATACATTATAAAATAAAAAATATATACAGCAATGTAAAAATATCATAAAATAAAAAAAAAAACACTTTTTTTCAAAATATGCGACAAAAATATGTAATATCAGCAGTATATGCAAAAATATGCATTAAAAGCAAAATATGCAAAAATATGCACTAACAAATCAATGCCATTTTACTGCAAATTTCTTGATTCGCAAAGATATTTAGTTTTTGTTACTCTCAGACTGACGACAACAAATATGCATTTGCATAAGAATCCGAACCCTAGTAATAACATTTTTTTATTCTTCAAGTTCAAATGTAATAAGATGACAAGTATTTTTCATATTGTGTTTTGCCAACATGTTTTAAATTAATGCTAAAAATGCCTGCATTTTCAACACCATTTTAAAATCTCTATTTAAAAAAAAATTTTTTTTTTTTGTTTTAAAATTTGGAAAAACCAAAAAAATATTACACTGAAACATGAATAATGAAAAAATGTTATTACAGTAGAAAATTTCAATAAATTTAAAAAAAGGGACTCGTATTCTATAATCAAGCGGTGTGACACACGCTAGATGCCTGGGGAAGTTGTAATAACTTGGCTGATTTTCAACCGATTTAAGTTTTTAGTACCTTATTAGAAAGGTATTTTACTCTACATCACAATTCCGTAATTGCTTGAAATAAAACTTAACTTTAAATACCAAAAATATTGCGAAAACAGAAAAAAATTCATATTATTCCTTGTAATCCGTTTCAAGGCCCATGAGGAACGCCTTACCCATTTCCGATCGTTCTAAATTTTTGTGAGACGTATTTTTACCTCGAAATGAATATATCTAGGGTAAGATAGGGTCAATATCTACCAATTTATTTTTTTTTGGAGCATCATATAAAATAAATCAGAGCCAAAAAATTAAAGGTGCAATTTTAAAAATTAAAAAAAAAATAGAAAGAATTGTGATCACATCTCGAATTATGGCTTAAAAGTTGCGTAATTTAGAGTACAATTTTTATAGTTTTTAACAAAAAAATCGAAGGTTTCGGACTTTTTCAAAAAGTCGATTTTAATTTTTAAACGTCAAAAAATATGTGATAATTGCTTCGAATAATTTTTTCATATTTTTTTTCTAAAACTACATTTAAATACCAACAAAACGTTGTCCAACTTTTTTTAAAATATCTATATTTTTCAATGGTCAAAATTAATTAAAAATTTAAATTTTTTAATTTTTTTGAGAAAATCGCCATTTTGAAAAATTGATTACTCAACACCATCTTGAAATAAAAGGCTGAAAATTGGTGTCCAAGTTGCATTTAATAAGTACTAAAACATAACCAAAAATAAAATATATCGTAAGGGGTCGGGTCTAAAAGTGAGTGATTTGGCTTGGAATGCCCCATATACATTAGGGTGGGTCGATGAAATGCATATTTGCGAATCTCGTTAACTAATAGCAAAAACTTGACGCGCATTTTCGAGCTGATAACGGGAAAAATCATGAAAAAATTTTAGGAGGGTACTTTTAGGCCTCTACAAGCGGTTTTAGTTCGCGGTTTTTGGAAAAAAAATATTTTTTTTAATTTTTTAAAAATATTTTAAAAATTAAGTAAAATAATGCTTATTACTAAACAAGTTCCAAAAAAAATTTATCCCGCCAATTTTAGCCCGTGGATGCATTTTTATACCCAGGAAAGGTCGATTTATATATATAAAAAAAAATATTTTTCATGATTTTTCCCGTTATCAGCTCGAAAATGCGCGTCGAGTTTTTGCTATTACACACAGAAAACAAATTTGCTAATTTCCAACTGAAATTCAGTTGTTGCAAGAAAAAATCGGTGAATGCATTTGAATTAAGGTTGAAATAACTAAATATCGGTAGTCACAACAAAATGTTGTTATTACAACTGTCTTTTAATTTAAACAACTATAAAATTCGTTAGCCACATCAGAATGTAGTAGCAGCAACCGAATTTTGAGTTAATACAACTGAAAAATTCAGTTGGAAATTTATTTTTCTCTGTGTAGTTAACGAGATTCGCAAATATGCATTTCATCGACCCACCCTAATATACATGCCAATTTGCTTCTTCCTAAGTCATTGGGGGTCTTCAAATTAGTTAAAATATTAAAAAACCCAATTTTCCACGCTCTTTTATCTTTTAATTCTCCGTCCGCAATAGAGAAATTTTAAATCTGATTACTTCAGGATAACTACATCGTTAGGACTATACGCTATGCATTTTCCGCTTCCTTTGGGGGCTTCAAAAGAAGTTAAAATGTTAAAAATCCCAATTTTGTCACTCCTCATTTTCCTTTCAATTCTCGGCCCACAGTCCAAAAATTTAAAATTCGACTACTTTAGGATATGCTTCATCGATAGGACTATATGTTAGGAAATTTCAGCTTCCTAAGTCATTAGAAGGCTTTAAAATAAGCGAAAATGTGAATTATCATCTTCATAGGTCTTTGGGGGTGTTCCAATTAGTTACAATATTAAAAAACACAATTTTGCCACGCTCCCTTTTTCTCTTTTTCTCCTTTTTCTCTAAATCCGATTACTTCAGCATATGCTTCGTTGTTAGAACTATATGCTATGCAATTTTCCGCTTCCTAGGTCATTTGGAGGCTTCAAAAGAAGTAAAAATGAAAAAAAAATCCCAATTTTGCCACGCCACTTTTCCCCTCAATTCTTCGCCCTCATATGCGCCATCATTAGGACTATATTCTGTGAAATTTTCAGCTTCCTAAGTCGAATAGCCTGTCCCTGCAAGGCGGAACACCAAATCACTTTTCTCAATAGTTCTAATATTTTACCAAACTTTATAACAAATTATGTTTGTGCTTTAAAAATTTAATATTGCTAGATTGAGTTACATCAATATATGTAAGTATTTCCCAAACTGGAAAAAATTTAATGAGTATAAAAGGTTTTATTGATAAAATTTTAGAACTAAATTTTGCTCGCCCATTTCGTCTCTTAGTCCATAAACCGGATATCAAAAATCCATCGTGGGAATCTGTCCCATGGTCACTCCTATATACATGGCAATTTTTATCTTTCTTTTTATCATGAAGGGTTGTAAAATTAGCTAAAATGTTAAAAAACACAATTTTTCCACTTAAATTTTTCCTTATAATTCTCCGTACACAGTTTAAATATTAAATCTGACTTCATAAGGATATGATCCATTGTCAATACTTTATGCTTTAAAATTTTCAGCTTCCTTAGTCATTAGGGGTTTCAGAAATAGTTTAAATGTTTAAAAACTAAATTTCGCCGTCTTTCGCAACTCCCCCTGACTTAGAGGCCGAAAATTCGGCTACGTTACAGATTATATATCGTCGAACTATATTCAATAAATGCCAACTCGAAAAAGCTTACTGTTCAGGAGAGCTAAAAAACTAGTTATTTCGCTTATTATTGCAAAAATAAACAATGTACCTTCCACAAGATGGTTTAAATATTCTAAACAATTTTTACCTACCCGCCCGGTGAAAAATGTTCATATATGCACATACATGTTTCATATGTGATCACATATGAAAAATATGTGATCATATATGCTCCATATGAATACATATATGAAGCAATATTTCTTGATTTTTTTTCATATATGCTGATGTATGAAAACACATATGCACACATCTGAACGTACATATGTCTGGGACTTATAAAATTTTCAAAAAAAAAATTCAAAAGCATTTGAACTGAAATTTTGAAATTAATTTTTTACTCCAAAACGCATAAAAAAATTTCCAAAAAAAAAACTTTGAAAATTTTCAAAAAAAAATTTCAGATATGTACACATTTGCACATATATGACATGTACTTCCATATGTGTCCCGATACAAGATGTTTGAATTTTTCTCAGGACTTAGAAAATTTTTCAAAATTTATTTTCTAAAAACAGTTTTTAATGACTTTTACTACAAACACTTGGTACTTCGAAAATTAAAAAAAAAAACAGAAAATTTTTCAAAAATTTTTTTTCTTAAAACATTTTTTAATTATTTTTTTTATTAAAAACCGAAAAAAAGTTGTCAAAAAAATTTTGTGTCTGGAACTTAAAAACCAAAAATTTTGGAACTTTGAAAATTAAAAAAAAAAATAAAATAAAAAACATAGAAAAAGTTTTTTTGTGAAATTTAAAAAAGATTTTAAGACTTCAAAAATAGTGAAGCATTTTTTTTTCAAAAACAATTTTAATGAAATTCTTTACACCAAAATGCAAAACGGAATTAAAAAAATATATGTTACATATGTGATCATATGTGTCCATATATTTACATATGCCGCCAATTTTCGCATTTGCTTCATATATGTAATACATATGGACGAGCATATATGAATAATATATGAATAACATCTGACATTTTTCACCGGGCGGTGAAAAATGTTCATATATGCACATACATGTTTCATATGTGATCACATATGAAAAATATGTGATCATATATGCTCCATATGAATACATATATGAAGCAATATTTCTTGATTTTTTTTCATATATGCTGATGTATGAAAACACATATGCACACATCTGCACGTACATATGTCTGGGACTTATAAAATTTAAAAAAAAAAATTTCAAAAGCATTTGAACTGAAATTTTGAAATGAAATTTTTTACTCCAAAACGCATAAAAAAATTTCCAAAAAAAAACTTTGAAAATTTTCAAAAAAAAATTTCAGATATGTACACATTTGCACATATATGACATGTACTTCCATATGTGTCCCGATACAAGATGTTTGAAGTTTTCTCAGGACTTAGAAAATTTTTCAAAATTTATTTTCTAAAAACAGTTTTTAATGACTTTTACTACAAACACTTGGCACTTCGAAAATTAAAAAAAAAAAACTTAGAAAATTTTTCAAAAATTTTTTTTCTTAAAACATTTTTTAATTATTTTTTTTATTAAAAACCGAAAAAAAGTTGTCAAAAAAATTTTGTGTCTGGGACTTAAAAACCAAAAATTTTGAAACTTTGAAAATTAAAAAAAAAACAAGTAAGAAAATTATAGTCGGTCAAGACCGACCATATAATACCCTACACCAGATTAGATCTATATTTCGTCAAATCTTTAATAAGTGTAAAAAGCAATCACTAATCAAATTTGAGTGGAATAGGCTTCTTTTTGTTGACAATAAATCGCTTCAACTGAATATCGGGCGAAATTTCCACATGGGACCTTAGTCCAAAATGGTCCGATGATAATTAGATTTGATAAGGTTATTAAAGTACGCGTTTAACATACACAAACAGAATTTTAATTAAATATTTTCTATTTTCATGAAAATTGAGAGATTTATGTGAAAATCGGGAAGGTGGTTTGTATGGGGGCTACTAGAAGAACTGGTTCGATTTCTTTAAAATTCGGAATGGTGATTTGTGTGTATAAAACATTAATTCCTGCCAAATTTTTAAAAGATACCTATTAAAATGCGACTATTAGAGTCATTTGAGCCAAAACTAACGAGGACCTTTGTATGGGGGCTAGGTCTAAATATAGATTTCAATAGGCTTCGTCCTTGGGCCAAAAGAGGCTTAAGTTTTAAATTTCAAGTCAATTGATCGAGAATTGCGACCTGTATCGTGTTTACACCGTTTACATGGACAGACAGACGGACGGACGGACGGACGGACGGACGGACATCGCTAAATCGACTCAAAAAGTGATTCTAAGGCGATCGGTATACTTAAAAGTGGGTCTAGGACCAATATTTCGGGTAGTTACAAACATCAGCACAAACTCATTATACCCTGTACCACAGTGTGGTGTAGGGTATAATAAAATAAAAAACATAGAAGTTTTTTTGTGAAATTTAAAAAAGATTTTAAGACTTCAAAAATAGTGTAGCATTTTTTTTCAAAAACAATTTTAATGAAATTCTTTACACCAAAATGCAAAACGGAATTAAAAAAATATATGTTACATATGTGATCATATGTGTCCATATATTTACATATGCCGCCAATTTTCGCATTTGCTTCATATATGTAATACATATGGACGAGCATATATGAATAATATATGAATAACATCTGACATTTTTCACCGGGTATGCAAAAATTTTCATATTTTGCACTTGTTTGCGTATTTTTCAGAGATGGCATGTATTACTATATCAAAAAACAAATATTTTTTTAGAGTTGGCATATTTTGTCGGAAAATAAAAATACATTTTTTTTTTGGAAAAATTTAAAAATTATTTTTTTTTGGTTTTTGTTATCCATAGTACGGTAATTGCAAAAACTGAACAAAAAATTAAAAATCTTTGCATATTTTTAAAAGTTACTAGCTCCGAAAGCCTTTTAATCTCAGTGTGGTCAACTTTGGCACTCTGTAACTCACGCTGTATTGCAATAGGGTCACTCCAAACTAGCTATTTTGAAAGCTTATATCATTGACTTTATTTACCCCATTCATAATGTTTCAATCTGATAAATAGTTTGAAAGTTACATAAATATAAGCATTTTTTTTTTTGCGCAAACACTATTTACCGATATTTTCAAAATGGCAATATCTCAAGAACCAGTCATTAGATATCAAAATCTTTACAAGATTCGTGTTTAGCATGGCAAATGCAATAATATATGTGGTCTAATTATTTTTTAAAATTTTTTTGAAAAATTCTTGGAAATTTACAATGGGAGTTGGCATTTATTTCCACCAAAAAAATATGTACTTTGAGTTAGCAGAATAACAAAAATGGATGTAAAACGACAACAAATTATTTTTTTGCTCTGAAATTTTTATGGCAGATAGGTATTCCATAGGGGAGCTATTTGCCATCGGAAACTCATTTCCGTCAAATTTGAGTTGGCATATTTTGAATATAGGTTCACGATATACAAACTGAACAAAATTCATAACGGTTTTTTTTTTGTATTTCCGCTCTTTCACTGGATATCCAGGTCAGAGTTGATCTTTGCCATAGTCCGTACCATTTGCATCCCAATTTTTATCTTTCAAGGTCATAAGGTGTCTTCAAAATTAGGTAAGATGTAAAAACAAAATTTTTCCACGCCCATTTCTTCTCTTAATTCTCCGTCCCTACACAGAGAGAACAGTTTAGTTGTGCCAGCCGAATTTAGAGCCAACTGCATAGTTTAATAACAACAACCGAAATTTTCGGTTGCGATAACCAAAATTTGTTTTGAAAATTTAACTTCTGTTGGTCCAAATAAATTTCGGTAATCGCAACCGAAAATTTCAGATGTTGTAATTAAACCATGCAGTTGGCTCTTAATTCGGCTGGCACAATTAAACTGTTTTTCTGTGTATTCCAAAATTTTTAAATCGGACTACTTTAGGATAAGCTCCATAGTTAGTACTATACTCGTATCCACGCCACTTTTCCCTCTCAATTCTCCGTCCACAGTCCAAAAATTTTTAGTCTGACTACTCAAGGATATGCTCCAGTGTCAGTACAATATGCTTGCCAATTTTCGGCTGCGTAGGTCATTAGGGCTTTAAAGTTAGTCAAAAAAAATAACTCTCCGTCTACATTCCAAAAATGTTAAATCGAACTACTTTAGAATAACCTTCATAATTAGGCCTACATGTTAGGGATATTCAGCTTCCGTATTCATTGGGGCGGAGCTTAAAAATACTCTAAAATGTAAAAAAAAATATTTTTGCCAAGTCCCCTTTTTCTCGTAATTCGCCGCCCACAGGCAAAAAATCCGGCTTCGTAAGAATCTGTCCCTGGTGTTTTACTATATACATGCCAATTTTAAGCTTTTACGTCCATCAATGAGATTCAAAAGGCGCTGGATACACAAAAAATAAGAGAAACCCAAAAAAAAATAAAATATATATTCAGAAAATAGATGGAAATAAATTTACCACGCCCTTTGCCTTTCTTATTCTCCACCCATACACTGGATATCAAAAATCCAGGCTCGTGTTGATCTTCCACATGAAACCTTCTATATACATGCCAATTCTGTGCATTTTCCCGCTTCCTTTGGGGGCTTCAAAAGAAGTTAAAATGTTAAAAATCCCAATTTTGTCACTCCCCATTTTCCTTTCAATTCTTCGCCCACAGTCCAAAAATTTTAAAATTCGACTACTATATGCTAGGAAATTTTCAACTTCCTAAGTCATAAGCAAAAATGCCAATTTTCATCTTCATAGGTAATTGGGGGTCTTCAAATTAAATATTAAAATACACAATTTTGCCACGCCCTATTTTTCTCTTAATTCTCCTTCCACAGTCTAAAAAATTTAAATCCGATTACTTCAGGATATACTTCATTGTTAGAACTAATGCTAAGCAATTTTCCGCTTCGTAAGTCATTTGGGGGCTTCAAAAGAAGTAAAAATTTTAAAAAATCACAATTTTGCCACGCCACTTTTCCCTCAATTCTCCGTCCACATTGCGAAAATTTTAAATCCGACTACTTGGGGATATGCGCCATCGTTAGGACTATATTCTAGAAAATTTTCAGCTTCCTAAGTCATTTGGGGGCTTCAAAAGAAGTAAAAATGTTAAAAAAATCTAAATTTTGCCACTACACTACTTGGGGATATGCGGCATCGTTAGAACTATATTCTAGGAAATTTTTAGCTTCCTAAGTCATTTGGGGGCTTTAAATTAAGCAAAAACGTCAAAAAATTGAATTTTGCCACGCCCACTATACCGCTTATTTCTCCGCCCACAGGCAAAAAATCGAAAATCCGGCTACGTTAGGATCTGCCCCAAGTGTTTAGCTATATGTCTGCCAATTTTCAGCTTTGTAGCTCATCAGTGGGCTTCAAAAAGCTCTGGATAGACAAAAAAAGAGGAACACACAAATAGGGAAATTATATATAGATTTTTATTTTAATTAATATATTAATGGGGGAAAATATCTCAAATGAACACACTTTTAAAAACAATCTCTACCGATCAATTGGGTAGTAGTTACAACACCAATTCTAAACGAGATCGGTAAAAAGCTCGCTGAGTTAGAGGGGGTCGAATATTGACGCTTTAGTCAACATGCCCCGTTTTCGGATCCATATAACTTTTAAGCTATTGCATTCAGAAAGTTTTTTTCAAAATGTATAAGCTGACTTTTTTCAATCTTTAAAAAAAAAATAAACAATTTCAAGACACCAAAATTTGACCGACTTTTTTTCAAAATTTGAACTATTTGACTTTTTTAACAAAAAACACTTTTTCATATATTTTTTTTACTCAACAGAAAGCTTGTGGTTTTTCCTATGAGATCTATGTGGTCCACTAGTGGGCTTAGACCTGTTTATCTATAAAAATTACGGCAGCACAAACTGCAAAAAATCACATTTTTGGAAATTTTGACGAATGAATTGGGAATCGGGGGACTTATTTCAACGAATCCAAAATTTGGTAGCACTAATTAAACAGTAATACAAAATCGAACTTTCCAATTTAGAATAGGATGACTCCAAAAGCAAAATAAAGTTGACAGTTTACATAAAAACACCTTAAAGTTTTTTTTTAGTTCAGCGCTAGAATTTTTTTACACGCATTTAAAGTTGGTGATTTTAAAAAAATTAAAGTTTTTGTGTACTAAACATGTTTTAGTACACAAAATTAAGCGTTACTTATGTCAACTTAAATTTGATTTTGGTTTCATCCCATTCCTTTTTTGGTTGTTGCACTGTGTTATCATTTAATTTCAATACGCTACTTGTAGTTTCGAGTTTTTATATTTGCTACTTAAATAGTTTTGACAATAGAAAAAAGCCTTTGTCATTCCGTGTATAACATATTGAAACATCGGTGAACTAGCTAGCTCGAACGGAACTTACATCTATATATATAAAAGAGTAATGTGACTGACTGACTGACTGACTGACTGACTGACTGACTTATTGACTGATTCATCATCGCCCAGCCCAAACCGCTGAAGCTAGAGACTTGAAACTTGGACTGTAGGTTCACCTCCCGGAATATAGATCCACTAAGGCTGGATTTTTGCCAGTGTTGATTCTAAGGGGGTAAAAAGGGTAAAAAACTGTACTTTTGGTACTTTTTATATCTCCTGAAATAATGGTCATAGAGACTTGAAATTTGGACTGTATATTCACCTCCCGGAACATAAATACACTAAGGCAGGGTTTTTGCCAGTGTTGATTATAAGGGTGTAAAAAGGGTAAAAAACTGTACTTTTGGTACTTTTTATATCTCCTGAAATAATGGTCATAGAGATTTGAAATTTGGTTTGTATGTTCACATCCTGGAATATAGATCCAGTAAGGCTGGATTTTTGCCAATGTTGATTTTAAGGGGTAAAAAGGTTAAAAAACTGTACTTTTGGTACTTTTTATATCTCCTAAAATAATGGTCATAGAGACTTGAAACTTGGACTGTATATTCACCTCCCGGAATATAGACCCAGTAAGGCCGGATTTTCGCCAATGTTGATTCTAAGGGGGTAAAAAGGGTAAAAAACTGTACTTTTGGTACTTTTTATATCTCCTGAAATAATGGGCACAGAGACTTGAAATTTGGACTGTATGTTCAGCTCCTGGAATATAGATCCAGTAAGGCCGGATTTTTGCCAATGTTGATTCTAAGGGGGTAAAAAGGGTAAAAACCTGTACTTTTGGTACCTTTTATATTTCCTTAAAAAATGGTCACAAAAACTTAAAATTTGGACTGTATGTTCACATCCCGGAATATAGATCCACTAGGGCTTGATTTTTGCCAATGCTGATTCTAAGGGGGTAAAAAGGGTTAAAAAACTGTACTTTTGGTACCTTTTATATATTCTTTAATAATAGTACTAGAAACTTGAAATTTGCAAGGTAGGTTCACCTCCCGGAAAAAAGATTCACTAAGTCTGGGTTTTTGCCAATGTTGATTCAACGGGGGTAAAATGGGTAAAAAAGGGTACTTTTGGTACTTTTTTTTATATACTGAAATAATGGTCATTCAAACTTCAAATTTGGAAAGTAGGATCCTTTAGTGAAATAAAACATTCTGAAACAAGTACTTTCTGAAAATTCTGTACCGTTTATAAAAAGTACCTTTTATAAAAAGTACCTTTTATAAAAAGCACCTTTTATAAAAAGTACCTTTTATAAAAAGTACCTTTTATAAAAAGTACCTTTTATAAAAAGTACCTTTTATAAAAAGTACCTTTTATAAAAAGTACCTTTTATAAAAAGTACCTTTTATAAAAAGTACCTTTACTGGTACAAAAGGTACTTTTTGTAAAAGGTACCTTTTGTAAAAGGTACCTTTTATAAAAAGTACCTTATATAAAAAGTACCTTTTATAAAAAGTACCTTTTATAAAAAGTACCTTTTATAAAAAGTACCTTTTATAAAAAGTACCTTTTATAAAAAGTACCTTTTATAAAAAGTACCTTTTATAAAAAGTACCTTTTAAAAAAGTACCTTTTAAAAAAGTACCTTTTAAAAAAGTACCTTTAATAAAAAGTGCCTTTTATTAAAAGTACCTTTTATTAAAAGTGCCTTTTATTAAATGTACCTTTTATTAAAAGTACCTTTTATAAAAGTACCTTTTATAAAAAGTAACTTTTATAAAAAGTACCTTTTAAAAAAAGTACCTTTTATAAAAAGTACCTTTTATAAAAAGTACTTTTTATAAAAAGTACCTTTTATAAAAAGTACCTTTATAAAAAGTACCTTTTATAAAAAGTACCTTTTATAAAAAGTACCTTTTATAAAAAGTACCTTTTATAAAAAGTACCTTTTATAAAAAGTATCTTTTATAAAAAGTACCTTTTATAAAAAGTACCTTTTATAAAAAAGTACCTTTTATAAAAAGTACCTTTTATAAAAAGTACCTTTTATAAAAAGAACCTTTGATAAAAAGTAACTTTTATAAAAAGTACCTTTTATAAAAAGTACCTTTTATAAAAAGTACCTTTTATAAAAAGTACCTTTTATAAAATGTACCTTTTATAAAAAGTACCTTTTATAAAAAGTACCTTTTATAAAAAGTACCTTTTATAAAAAGTACCTTTTATAAAAAATACCTTTTATAAAAAGTACCTTTTATAAAAAGTACCTTTTATAAAAAGTACCTTTTATAAAAAGTACCTTTTATAAAAAGTACCTTTTATAAAAAGTACCTTTATAAAAAGTACCTTTTATAAAAAGTACCTTTTATAAAAAGTACCTTTTATAAAAAGTACCTTTTATAAAAAGTACCTTTTATAAAAAGTACCTTTTATAAAAAGTACCTTTTATAAAAAGTACCTATTATAAAAAGTACTTTTTATAAAAAGTACATTTCATTAAAATTACCCTTTATTAAAAGTACCGGAAGTACAATTTTTGATACTTTTTCATTTCCTAAAATTATATTTATAGAAACTTTTTATATTTCCTAGAATCTTAAAATTTGTAATGTAGGCAAATTCGGTAAAAAAACATTCTGTGAGAAATGCGTTTTTCCGCTTCTTAGTGTGATAAAAAGCTAAAAAAGTGTATTTTCGGTACCTTTGATATTTTTTGACGTATATTTTTGACGAGAAACTTATAATTAGGAATGTAAAATCCTCTTTGTACTTTAAATATTTGCTAAAATAATGATCCTAGAAAATTAAAATATGGAAGAGGATGCTTCGGTGAAGAAACAAACATTCTGTAAGAGGTTCTTTTTCGAAATTCCGTTTGTAACGGGGGTAAGAAAGTGTGCTTTTGGTACTTTTTTTTTTGTTCTTATAATAATGAAAAAGTGTATTATATTTCTTGAAATATTAGTTCAAAAACTTGATATTTTAAATAAAGGATCACCTAGCACAAAAAAAAACAGTTTTTGGAAAATTTAATTTTAAGGGGAAAAGGGGGCAAATGGTTATTGTTACCTATCTAACTATTAAACTCAAAGCCCCAGAAATAACACCCAAGAGAAGGTCGTATTTCAAAATTTAAACTTTTAGGACGGGGAACGAAATGGAATAGAGCAGGGAATAATATGGAATGATACTTTTTACTCAAATTTTTTTCTTACTGTATTTTTTTTTCACTCAATCTCATTTTTATTACAATTTCTTTATTCACTGAAATATTTATTCACTCCAAATCCAAAATCCCAATATTAGGGCTTGAAAATTATTAAAATTTTATTGTTTAAATTTTTAATTGAAATATTATTCTATAAAAGACTTAAACGTGCACAAGTAAATAAAACAAAGACTACGTAGGGGAATTTTCTTGAAATCGGTAGAGCAATTCTGATCCTCCTATTATACGGAATTCAATGCAACCGGTAACGAAGTACCGGGATGGTAAGCTAGTAGTGGATAAAAGAAGGGTTTAAATTCCCAATTTCTACAACTCTCCCCTATGGAATTTTTATTCACTTAATTGTGGACTTATAAGTCTTTCATAAAAACTTTACGAATAATTTAAACAATGAAATTAAAATAGCCACATAAAGCGCTGATTCATGTTCTTTTCCGTTAATTTTTTTCTTAAACATGTTCAAGCCCTTTTTTCATACCAACCATAAAATCAGAATTTTTTTTGGAAAAAAGTTTGAATGAAAAAAGTTTTAGTGAAAAATATTTTGACTGAAAAAAAATATTTAAAAAATTTTAATTTGAAAAAAATATTAGAGGTATTCAGAGTCTTGTTGCCACCCCTGGCAATGTAGCAAAAGAGTACTTCTTTCAAAAAATACATGTATTTTGAAAAGTAATTTTGAAAAGTGCTCTTTTACCACCAGTGCCAGGGCTGGCAAGCAAGACTCTGAATACCACTATTGTTCCATTTTTCTTCGTTTACCGTGCAATTCCATTTCGCACCAGTTTCATTTTATTTTGTTCCATAAAGGTTTTATTCCTTTCCGAATAACATCCGTTAAAGAAATAAATGAATTATAGATATGGGCGATTTCACAGTTTAGAGCACTATTTGGTAGAAATAATTACACAGTGCAACAACCAAAGTCGGCATGGGATGCAACCAAAAGCAAATGAAATATGATATTTCCACAACAAAATCCTCAAGGTTTAATTAAGATTGCCGCTTGATTATTTTTACACCATTTGGAGTTGGAGAGCTTTTATTATAATTATTGCTGGAAAACTGTATAAGTGGCGTATGCTTAATTTTGTAATAGCCTTTTAATAACAATCATACGCAACGGTGCACAGTGTTTTTTAATAATTTTGCTGTTCTTTAAGTATGTATTGGACCGATTGCACTGAAATTCATACCGGTTATAGCTATCGTAATTTTGAACTTAAATTTGGACGCTGGACCCTACACTAAGAAAATTATGTCATTAACTGTTTGTAGGTTATTTTAAAAAGTAATCAGTAAAGTCATTTTAAAAGAAAAATCACTTATTTTATAAAGGATTTAATTTTTTTACTGTTTCTGTAGTTTAAAAAAAATAATTTACTGTATTAAAAACGAATTTTCTGTTACATTTAATTTCGGCAGTAACAATTTTTTTCTATAGTTTTACTGTTTTTCAATACAAAATAACTGAATATTCACTAGTTTTTTAATGTTTTGGTTAGTCATTAAATTAACATTTAAAATTTACTGTAATGTGTTTTTATTTTAAATGAAAAAACAGTGGAATGGTTTTTAAATAAAGTTTCATTTGTTTTAAGTGAATATTCACTGGAATTTACCTACATAATTTTTTGAGTGTACATGTCCAAAAACGGCACCACCAGGGACCCCTAAAATAGGTCATGTTTAGTGCACAAAAAATTTAAATCCTTTAAAATTACAAACTTCAATGCGTGTAAATAAATCCAGCGCTGAGCTATATAAAAAGCATTGAGCATTTTGTTGCGTAAACAAAAAAACAGTGATACAATTCCTTTTGTATCACTGTTTTATCATTTATATTCACTATGCTACTTGTAGTGTAGAGTTTTTATATTTGCTAAATAGTCTTGAGAATGGAATCTGACCACTTCCGAAACACATGTCGGGTAAGTCTTGCAAAAATTACCATCATAACCAAGATTAAAGCAGAAAATAATTGTTTCCTGAAAATTTTTCTATGAAAATATCACAATTTAAATTAGTAAAGGAAAAAGAAAAATATCATGGTTTAAATTAGTAAAGTAAAAATTAATTTTTAAAATTACTTACAAGGAAGGTCTTTCACAGTGCACCCACCGATTGTCCTGAAACTTGCATATGGGAAAGAGGGGAGGAAAATAATACCTGTTTTTCTTAGCTGCCCAATCTCACATTTAGCGGGTCAAAGGGGAGGGGAAAACGTGATTTTTTTCGTTTTTTGAGGATTTTTCACATTTCTTCAAAAGAAACTACATAAACATTTAATACAGATCCAAAGGTTTTTTGAAGGCCTATCCAATGGCGATCGTATCCAAATTCGGCTTCCTTAAGTTCGTTATTGTCAAAAATAAAAAACAAAACTGTTGAAATCTGTCACTTTGTTTAGTGGAGCCGAAGTTTTATCATTTTCCCGAAACTTTTTTGTTAACCACAAACTAATTACTTTGAGTGTATAAATACAAATATTTTTGGATAATTCAGTTAATTATAAAAAAAAAATATTTAATAAACCCAGATCACTATTTAATGAAATTAAAAACCACACACATTGCAGTTAAGCTAATTATGTTACAGTTAATAAAAACACTTTATTACTTAAAACAACAAATATTATTGCAGAAATTGTATTGTTGTGAATATTTGTTCATTCCGAAACAAAAATATTTATACATTAATAAAATATTGAACTCCTCCTATAGACCTACAAGTTGGTATTTGCAACATACATACATCGTATGGTTGGTGTATTAACCGTAAAATAAGAATTGTTTACAAATACAAAATTAAGTTTAATTTAAATTTTTAGTCGATGCTATGCGGCTTCCTAATATCCTACCTACACTCAAAAAATTTAAAAGTGACAAAATGAAAAACAAAAAAAAAAAACAGAAAGAGAAAGAGTTAAATTCCTCCAAAAATGTAATCATATTAAAACAAATAAGAAAGTTATAATCGGTCAAGACCGACCATATAATACCCTACACCAGTGCTTTCCGGAAAAATACTTATAAAGTTTTAATATGTTTTTTTTTTATTTTCATAAATTTTGATAGATTTTTGTGAATATTGAGATGGTGGTTTGTATGGCGAATATAATTAGAACTGGTCCGATTTCTTCGAAATTTGGAGTGTTTTTTATGAATACAAAATAAGTTTATAAGCCAAATTTAAAGAGGATACCTTATTAAACACGGTAATTTGACACATTTTAACCAAATTTAGAGGGGACGTTTGTATGGGGGCTACGTCTAATTTTGAACCGATTTTTTCGATTTTATATAGCTTCGTCCTTGAGTCAATAAAAGCTTAAGTTCCAATTTTCAGACAAATCGATTAAAAATTGCGACCTGTATCGTGCGGACAATGTTTACATGTACAGACGGACATCGCTAAATCGACTCAAAAAGTGATTCTTAGTCGATCGGTATACTTAAAGGTGTGTCTTGGACCAATATTTCGGGTAAAAAATGTTTTGGTGGTGTCGTTTTTGGGGATTGGATCGGGGGAATGTTGTAGGAATCTTTTTTCCCTTGCGATAGATGTTAACAAATTCATTTATTATGATTTTTGCACTCAAATAATACAATATTTATAATAATTTCTTATACCCACGACTAGTGTTGTAAATTGTGGTTACTTTTGACTACTCAATACTAATCGATACTTTTTCAACTGAGTACTCGATACTACTCAATACTTTTTTTAAATTCAAAAATTTAATAATCTAAACATTCTAAAATATTATTTAATTAATTTTTCTTCTAAATTCTATTTATATTTGCTTGACAAGGCATTCACTATGAAATTTAGATTTTTTAATTAATTTAAAAATTATTTTTCTAGAAAAAACTTTTTTTTAATTTTTTTCAAACACACTGAAAAAAATAACTATACTGAAATTAAATAAACACTGTTATTAATTTAAGTAAACAAATTTTTTTGAATTTACTTCAACTTATCTTAATATTAGGTGGTTTTACTTAAAACAAAGAAAATGAACTTGAAGATAGTACATGCAAATACTTAAAAAAGCACAAGAGTTTTCCTTAATTTGTTTTTTTAAATTAAGTTAAATATTCTTTACATTTATGGCAAATTGATTGCATTTAAGAAAAAAAGGGTTTATTAAAAAATTTTGTTTTACTTAAAAGAAAAAAAATTAAAGTGTGTGCAAAAAAAATAAATAAGTACGTAGCTTACTTAAAAATAGTATAGACATTTTCAAGACCTTGTATCAAATAAGTACAAATCTTTAATTGCAAATCGCATTTTCTTTAATTTAATTAATTTTTGTTTTAATTTAAGACAAAAGTAATCTTTATTTTATTGATTTCATTGACTTTATTAAAATCCATATCTTCATCCGTTTAAGAAAGAATTTACTTAACTTAAGAAAAAATACTTTAGGTATTTTGGGGACCCCATCTGGGGCCCCCATGTGGAGACCCCATGAGACCCTAACTTTAAATCCAAATTTCGATTTTCGCGGAATTTTCAAATGCCTATAACTCTGCAAATACTGCAGATACGAAAAAAATTATAAAGGCATTTTTGTAGTCCTTAACTTGTAGAACATGACCGCCGAAGACCCGAAAGCTCTCTGAGTTATAGTTTTCGAGTTATTTCATGATCAAATTTCTCAAGACCCCATTCCCATATCTCGAAAACTATGCAAGATAGAGCGATTTTGACCAAAATTTTGGATCAAAATCAATAGTGACCCTATAATAGTGTACGCACATACTCATGGGCGGACCCCATATATTGGGGGCCCGTAGGGTCCTCACATTGGGACTCCATAGGGTCCACAGAATCCGCAAGTTTAAGGAAATTTTTACTTATTTTAAAAAAATATTTTTCCTCTTGATAAAAACAATTAAACTTATATTAAGTACAATTTTACTTACTTTTAAGATATATTTAAGTAAATGCATTACTATGTTTTAGGAAAAAATATACTTGGAAGAAGAATTAATATCTTTGGAGCCCTCGCATACCCTCCTTTTTTTAAATTAAGTGCAACATGCTTTAAAAATGGTAAATTTTTTTTTCAGTGCACGCAGTTGCATTTTATAGTTGTATTTTATTGGTTAAATTATGCATTTTAAGTGAAAAATACAACCCAGAAAGTATTGAGTAGTTACTTTTGAGTATTGAGTACTCGAAAAAATGGGCAGTATTGAGTACTCGGTACTCAAATACTCAATACTTTTACAACACTACCCACGACCACAAAAGGCTCGAAATGAAAAAAAAAAATAAAAAAATATTATCCCCTGGGTACTATGTTGTAAGGGACTGTGAACTTTTTTTTTAGAATTTAAATTGTTTCATTTGATTAACAAAATTACAAAAAAAAAACATTTAAAACTGGCGTTTTTAGAGGTTGGTTTAGTTCCTTTAGGGGAAACTTTCCTCCGAAGCCTGATTCTGTCGCTACAAACTTGACCAGTCTACAGTTCCGTTTTAACCATTAGGGCACACTGGGCACGTGCCCAGGGCCCCTGACCTAAGGGGGCCCGAAATGCCAAATTCGCTAATACGAAAATGGAGCATTTTTTTTTTTAAATTAGTTTTTAAAGAAAATTTCACAAAAAAAAAAAAAAAAACATTTAAAACTGGCGTTTTTAGAGGTTGGTTTAGTTCCTTTAGGGGAAACTTTCCTCCGAAGCCTGATTCTGTCGCTACAAACTTGACCAGTCTACAGTTCCGTTTTAACCATTAGGGCACACTGGGCACGTGCCCAGGGCCCCTGACCTAAGGGGGCCCGAAATGCCAAATTCGCTAATACGAAAATGGAGCATTTTTTTTTTTAAATTAGTTTTTAAAGAAAATTTCACATTTTCTTAGAAAAAAATTCTCAGCATCTAACAGATTTTTCGTATACATCTGAAACTTTTTCTATGGAAGAAATCTGCCGTATAACAAAGTCTCAAATTCAAAAAAAAATTTTCCTACATAAAAAGTTCAGATTGAGAAATATTTTTCGTGCAGAAAAAGGTTCAGATTCTGAGATTTTAAAAGTCTTAAGTTTATAGAAGTTTTTCAAAGATAAAAAGACTTAGATTTTGAGACACTTATCATATGGAAAGTCTCAGATTCTAAAGCATTTTTCGTATAGTAGTAATCTCATTTTTCGTATAGAAAAAGTTTTAGATTCTGAGGCAGTTTTCGTATAGAAAAAGTCTCAGATTCTGAGGCATGTATCGTAAAGAAAAAGTCTTAGATGCTAAGACTTTTTTTTATAAGAGTCAGATTATGAGACATTTTTCGTGTACACTGAAAGAATTATTGTTCATTCCATCTATGAACAAATTTCATAAAACCAAATTCATAGAATCTATGAAACAATTCATTGGCTGAATGAATATTCATTAGTATTCTGAAATTTTTCATAGAATTTTATTCATATATTTTATTAAATTCATAGAAAAAATTCATAGAATTAATGAATGTCATTCATAGAAGAAAATGCCATCAATATGCCATTTAATTTTTTAAATAATTAAAATAATGTTACAATAATTAAAACAGTTGAATAAATTGATTAAAAAAATAAAAAAGAAATAAAAAAAACATTTAAAAAAAAAATTTCATTGCTGCCCTGACCGGGGCTAGAACCCAAGACCTACCGGCTGAAGTGGCAATTGTCGACGCCTTAGCTATCAGCGCCACCAAAGAAGAAAAATCTCGCCAACTAACGCTTGGTTTTATAACGCTTCATTTTTGTAAATACACAAAATATTTGTTTTCTACAAACACACACACAGCTTTTGGCAGAGCATTGTGACAGAGCAAAGACACAAACTTAATATGTTATCAGAATATTATTCAAAATAGCTTTTAAGTGTTGTTACTTGTTTATATAATTTAGCTAAGTGGTTAGACACTAAGCTTCACGAACAAGAGGTTCTATGTTCGAATCTCGGTGGGGATAAGTTAAAAAAAATATATAAATTTTAAAAAATAGAAAATAGTAAATAAATGAAATAATAAAAATAAAATAAAAAAAAATTAAATTGAAATAATCAAATAAATAAAAATAGAATTAAATAATAATTTTTTTTCCATAGCCTATGAACTTTTTCATAGGTTTCTGGTTTCTATGAATTTGTTTCATAGATTCTATGAAGGGCATCATTGGCTCACTTCTAATGATTTTTGTCATAGAATCAATGTACGTTTTCATAGCCGTAATGAACAAAATTCTTTCAGTGTAGATAAAGTCTCAGATTCTGAAACATTTTTCGCATTGAAGAAATCTTAGATCTGATACGTTTTTCGTATAAAAACATCTCAAATACTGAGACATTTTCCGTACAAAAATATTCTCAGATTCTAAAATATTTTTCGTAAAGAAATTGTCGCAGATTCTAATTGTAAGACATTTTTCGTATAAAAAAAATTGCAGATTATTCTGAAAAATTTTTATATAGAAAAAATTTGAGATTCCGAGGCATGAAAAAGTTTCAGATTTTAAGACCTCAATAAAACCAAATTGTTCTATACAAATATCATGGCTGTAATAAGTAAAGAAAATGACCTCGAGCTAGTTTATCCCTACTCAAAATATTTTTTTTTTAGTTTCTTTGTCTTAAAACAGGTAATAAGAATATTTTAATTTGTACCAAAAAAATGTTTTTTTTTTGTCATACGACTTTTTACTTTCCAGCGGGGCCCCAAAATCTTGTGTGCCCAGGGCCCCCGCCATACCTTAAAGCGGCCCTGCCAGTCTATGACCATTACAGATATTCGTGCCCAAGATTAGGAGTCTAGCTCTTTTAGTTCGAACTGCACCGTACTTTCCACTGACAGACAGAGAGGACATCGCTAGAATGCAGGGTTGGCAACCAATACCCACCTAAAATAACGGTATTTGGCTATTGTACCGCAACCAACAAAGATATGGACATTTTCAAAAGCGATTATGAAAGCTGATGAAATTTCTAGTATTTTAAATGTGTCACTTCGAGTTTCTACCGGTTCGTATTAGTTATATAGGCCAATACCGTTGTAATACCGTTTCAAACGGTATTATAAAGGTATTGACCTATATTTCGAAAACGAACCGGTAGAAACACGAAGTGTCACATTTAAAATACTAGAAATATCATCAGCTTTCATAATCGCTTTTAAAAATGTCCATCTCTTTATTGGTTGCGGTACAATAGCCAAATACCGTTATTCAAGGTAGGTATCGGTTGCCAACACTGCTAGAATGTTTTAAAATCAAACACGGATAAATAACACTGTTCAACAAATTTAGGGTGACAAAGTTTTTCAAAAAGGACTAAAATTACCCCTAAGAATGAGCGTTAGATGGTTAATGTGCATTAAGAAAAGCAGCACCATAAAATTTTACTGAAGACATCCAAGAACATTACTTATCTCAGAAGTATAATAACATCATTTATTTCACTTATTCCACACGCCTTTGAAAAACTTCAGTGGGCTATAAAAAAAACTGTAACTACGTGACCAAAATCCTTTTGGAGTTTTAGTTTACTATTAGCGTACTTTATTGTTTTTAGTTTAAAGCCAAATATATTTTCGTGTTGAATAGTGTAATATACACTCAAAAAAAAACTTGTTAAATTACTAGAAAAAGTCTCGTAATATCACTTTACCAATATTTGACAGTTTTCCTTGTTTTTTTAACAGATAATTTTCGATTGAAATTTACATTTTTTTCTAATTTTACAGTTTTTCTTGTAATTTTACAAATTACCAAGATTTTTTACAAAAAAAAATCTAATTTTTTTTATTTCTCCAAAAAATTGTAAATTTACAATTTTGTTGGTAAAAATCTTATAAAATTACAAAAAAGTTCGTAGTTTTTACTAGGAATTCTCGTAAAATAGGAGGCAGCAAAAAATCATGTAAAAAAATTTAAATTTGCAATATTTTTGGTAAAACGTTTGTCAAATTACAAAATTATTGGTAAAAAGCTTGTTAAATAACAAGGAATTCATGTCAAATAGGAGGCAACAAAAAAGTTACAAACTTTTCTTGTAATTTTACAAGGTTTATTTTTTACAATTGAAACTTGTTTTAAATTGCAAAAGGCCCGTACATAGAAAATGTTATAATGGCGTGTTCTCTTCTCAAACGGTGAGTTAAGAAGATATTAGTACGAATTTTTAACACAATATAAAGCAGGGTATAACTAACCTGACCAACTATCCCGCTTTTGGCGGGATTATCCCGCTTTTTGAAGTCTCATTCCGCCTTGATTTTCCATCCCGCTTTTTAGACAAAAGTCCCGCTTTATCCCGCTTTATCCCGCTTTTTTACTTTTAGAATAGTAAAGTACAATTTATAATTTTTCAAATATTTTCAGTATGATTGTTCTGTAGTTTTTTTGATCATATAAATATGGTAACATTTAGAATTTTTTAACTTGTTACAAAATGTAAAGGAAATTACTTCTAAAATTGTGTTGGAATTCAAAAAAATTTCGAAAAAATTCGGAACTATGTCTGAATATTTCAAATTTAAAATTGATGTAGCTAAAACAAGACATTTTTTTTTTAATTTTAACTGAAAGTTCATTAAATTGTCTAGAAAATGTAAAATTTTCAGAAAGCAATTAATTTCTTCAATTTTAAAAATTTTGGATAAAAATATTTTTTTGTTGAAACAAGCGAGTTTCACCTTATTTTTAAAAATTTTTAAATGAAACTTTAAATTTTCAGAGAGCATTTATTTTTTGTTTTCGAGAAAATGAGTTTAATCTTCGAAGTCATTTTTCTCAAAAACAAAAAGTAACTGCTCTCGGAAAATTCGACATCTTGTAAAGAACTTAACGAACTTTTATTTAAATATACAAAAAAAAATCAAAATTGGCGTGTTTTGAAAAAAAAAAAATTATCCAATATTTGAAAAATTCAAAACCAGCTCTGATTTTTTTCCAAAAACAAATAATGCCAATCGATATTATACTCTATTAAATAAATTTGTTTCGGAAACTTCAGAATTGTTGAGTTACAGTAGAAAAAATTAAACATAAAGCGATGTCATGCAAAAATTGATCAATTTTACCAAGTTTAAAATATTTTTTTTCGAAAACAAAAAATAACTGCTCTCTAAAAATTTGGCATTTTCTACAGAATTTAATTTAAATCAAACAAATAATAATGGCGTGTTTTTTGCTACATCGATTTTAATGTTAGATTTGGAAAATTCAGATATAATTCTCATTTTTGTCCAAAAACAAATAATGCCAATCGTTGAGAGACTTGATCAATTTTACCATGTTTCCGCCCATTTTTCCGAAAAGCTAAAGCTTTTGTTCCACGATTTTTTAGTTCCATATAGCGTAATAAGCTCTCTAAGTATGACTTTGATCCACCAACATTTTTTTTCGTGGTACGTTTGAAATGAAAAGCTCCACATGGCTCAGAGTTATCTTTCGAAAGCTAGTGTGTTTTCAACAGACATAAAGTTAGAGAGACGGACGTATATTGCTATGTCAACTTAAATTTGATTGAAAATCACTAATTTATATACTTTATTCCATTCCATTGGTAGCTATTTCCTATTAGCTACCAATGGAATGACAAACTAATATATATCCCCTATCGATAATTGGAGGGTATAAAAAAGTCCCTCTTTTTTTGTCAAAATCCCGCTTTTTCAACATTTCCATCCCGCTTTTCAGCCAAAAACAGTTGGTCAGGTTAGGTATAACAAATAATTCTGTATGGTTTGCGCAAAAACGACACATTTTGAGTTATGACACTTTTGAGTTATGATACAAGTAAATAAGCGATATGTACTTGATGGGGTTTCCGACCAATATTTTGATGCATTATACATGGAATGACAAAGTGAGCATACCCACATACTGTGCTTTTAAAACATCTAACCATTGAACGGTGGTATACTCACTTTTTCATTCCGTGTATAATATATCGAAATATCGGTCATCTAGCAATATCGAATAAAAGGAGAATCAGCATTAGAATTCGAATTTCTAAAACTCTCCCCTGTGGAATTTTTATTTCACTAAATTGGGGACTTATAAGTCTTTCATAAAAACTTTTCCGGATTCATGTTCATTTCCGTGAAAATTTTCGAGCCCTTTTGTCATAATAACCCATGATATCAGAAAATGTGTTGACAAATTCAGTTGGTGCCATGCGAGGTTATATGGATAACACTCTTAGCGTCGACCTATCTTAACGGGGTCTCGATAATAAGGTAGATTTTAATGCACGCAAGACCCAGTGCGCTTTTCTAACACACAAACGACTTTAGAGTTCGGTACCGAGTAACTTATCACTTGATGGTGTGAATATTAAGAAATCGGAGGTTCTTGATGTTCTTGGCATGAAAATTCAGTGTGACGTCCGTTGGAACAGACACATTTTTGAGGTGTCGAAAGAAGCATTTAAGTGCTTAGATTTTTTGAAACGGTGTAGAAAATTTTTTTACTCCATCTGACCAACTGACAGTTTATACCACATATCCGCCCTAAAATGGAATATAACTCTCATGTGTGGGCAGGTGCTTCAATATCATCATTGGAGTTACTTGACCGCGTACAGAAGAGGGCATTGATGCTAATTGGGATTGATGACATATCCAATTACATAAATTAATTCCTTAGAGAATCGTCGGAATGTGGGTTGTGAGTCCATACGCTATCGACATTTCTTCAGAAAGTGTTTGGCCGAGATAAGAAGCCTCATTCCGGAGGTAAGTGTATTTAATCGTAATATGCGTCTTTCTATCCGAGATCACCCACAACACACTATAGAAAAAATTCCTTCTTTAGCCGAACTATACGTATGTGGAACAGACATAACAAATACTACTTCCTCTTTTCTCCTTCCCATACCTATATTTCCTGATCTTAACAAAATGCATTTATAGGGGGCATCCCCTTAGTGTTGGTAAAAAAAAAAAACAGTTAAAAATGTTGATCAATGGACGCATTAACGATGAAAAGCCCTTTTTCAGCACCAGTGCAGAGATGAAATCCTCTTTATTATTGTAAGTATCAGGCATATCATAACCCAAACAAATTTAACCACAACCCACTGTAGGGTGCATAAAAATTGTTTATAAACAGCGCATTGCCACACTTACCACATATGATGCATTACTCTACCTACCACCACGAGCAGCCGTATTAACATCAACATCATCATTGTTTATTTTGAATGATTATGATTTTAGTGTTGATGGGCATCATTAAACTTTGGAGTAACAAAACTGAATACGGGTATGTACGAGTATATTAAATGGTACGTATAGAATTGTAAACAAATCGTTAAAAAAATTTGTTTTGTTTTTAAATATTGTTTTCAATTTTATTTTTAAACAATTTTATCGTTGTAGAGTTCAAATTTTAACGCACGAGTATGAATATTAATGAATCAATAAATTCATTCTTAAATTTCCTATTCATAAACAAGATCTAGTTTTTATGGCCATAATTGGAGTTTCATTCAAAATTGAAACTCTTGTAGGCTAAAACATGTTACCGTAAATGCCAAAAAAAGAAGTAGTTTTAATTTTTTATTTTATTTATTATTTTTATTATTTGTCTTGCCATTTTTTTTTTTTTTTTGTTTAAATTAATTTTATTCTTTCGATTTGCATAAGTTTTACTAACATGGAAATTGTTAGAAACCACTTTTTTTAGCCTACTCATACTTAAAATATGCTAATATGTAATAAAATCATATTTTTTTTAATATTGTGTCATTTGGTCAATATAGAAAAAATTCAAATCTAATTTTTTAGATAATAATTTTAAGTTCTTTTCAGAAAAACATGCCAAGATTCATGTACAGGACAAAAGGACAGTTGAATGCATACGACCAAAAAGCGCTGCTGTTGGTGGTACACTGACAGAAATTTGTAAATGACAATCAGCGACGTATCCAGGAATTTGAAAAGGGGGGGGGCCCAACTCAAAAATTTTTTTTAATCTTCACCAAATAAAAGTATTTTCTCTTACAAACTTTGACCGCCGGGCGCCACGGGTTAATTTGATACGATTGACCTCAAATTTGTACCACATAAGTTTCAGAACTTCGACAAAAAAAATTTGCCCGGACACTTGGGAAAATCGAAAGATGACAAAAAAATGCCAGTCTACTGTTACATATTATTGCGTTAGCGCAACATTTTAGGGTTAGATAAAAAATAATCATTTTTTTTTGCCAGTTTAAATATTTTCCTAAGTCGTTTTTTAATATTTGAAACTTTAAACTCGATTTTTTAAAATAGTGCTAGAATGAAAATTAAAAATTAAATATGCAAATTTTTCTTTAGAAAATTATTTTCATGATCCTGATGCAAAATTTTCATTAAATTAAACCAATATAATGTGTTTTCGATACATTTTTTACAGATGTTTCGATATAAATAATTTTTTAAAAACGAAAATTTATCAAAATCAAGAGTTTTTATAAAAATATATTAAAAACTTTTCTTCAAAGACCAAAATATTTTTAATACTAAAAAACATGTGTTTGTTTCTTGTATTAAGTATGTGTTCAAATGAATAATTTTTTTTAAATTTTTCAATCCAAAAGGGGGGGCCCGGGCCCCCTGGGCCCCCCCCTGAATACGTCCATGATGACAATAATGAAAATCTACACTAATGTTATGAAAAATGACGTTAAAAAGGAACCTATGTAGGGTTTCATTAAATTAATGAAATAGGTATCATAAAATGAATTTTCAAGAATAAGTTTCATTAAATTAATGAAAATTGTTCATACAAAATATAAATTGTATTTTATGAAAATTTTCATTACTTGTATAAAAAAAATATTTAATTTATATGAAGTACTTTCATTAAATAAATCCTACTTTTTATTTTTGAAACTAAATACTTTCATTGACAAAATGCTACTTTTATTTTTAAAATGAAATATATGTATGAAATTGTAAAGATCCTTTTATAGAATTAAAAATAATAAAAAATGGTTTTCACTTAGTTTTCTCGCACAAAATTTTACTCCAACCTTTAATTGTAATACATTATAAAAACCACGATGGAATATAAAACACCTCGAATTTAATAAATTTTAAATTAATAATTTACTTTTTATTTCAAATTTCATAAAAAATTTTGAAAAAATCAAAAAGTAACCAAGTTAAAAAACACTTTCGCATATTTTTTATTTTATCTATAGATTTCACTCAGTTTTCTCACACAAAATTTGACTATAGTCAATATATAACATTTACTTTTAATTCATAAGTAAAACCACGAAATAATATAAAACAATGCGAGTTTAATAAATACTTATAATAAATCAATAACATTTAATTTTAAATTTTGTATAAAAATTCTTAAAAAAAAAAAATTAAACAGACTAAACAGACGCGACACGACAGGTGTCAAAAAACGCCAAATTTTATAAACAAAAGTTAATGAAATTTTTTAATGAAACTACGAAATCTAATGAATCAAAATGAATGAAAATATTGCACAATATGTATGAAATTTAATTCAGCATATGAAATATTTCATTGTTGTAATGAAAGAACTTTAATGAATTCCATTCATTAGTGATATGAAGCGTTTTTCTATCAGTGTAGTCGACTTTGGGAATCTGTTGCTTTCCTGTGTTTTCACTTTGTCATTCTGTGAAATATTGGTCCTGAACCCGCAAAGTACATCCATGCATAAAATACATGAATTCTTTCGTAAAATGAACGAAAATATTCGTGATTTCGCACAACGAAGGATATTTGTAAAATACACGAAATGTACATTGTACGAAAAATATTTTTAATTTTACAAAAATATTTTATGTATGATACGAAAATGTTTCGTAAATTTAATGCAAAATTTAGTAAAATACACGAAATTTATTTGTGTTTAAAATCGATAATTTCATAAAAATCAAAAATTAATTTGGATGCTTACGAACATATTTCGTGACCTCAATTAAAATACTTTGTAGTTTTCCTTGAACATTTTTACAAAATGCTACAAGTTACACTGAAAAAAAAAGATATAACTAAAATTTAGGAAAAAATTTCTTTAAAAATTTGTCACGAAATTTCCTTAAATTTAACTAAAAAATGGGAAATTTTCCTAACTATTCAGAAAAAATTTTAGTTCATATACTTATAAATAGTTCATAGTTTTCTAAAATGGACTTCTTAAATAAAAGGAAACAAATTCTTACTGCCAAAGAAATTTTCCCCAAATCTAAGAAATATATATTTATTTCTAACAAGGGAAGTCTCCGTAGTGTCACCCGCGGATCTTTATGGAATTGGTTTTATTTTGTAGATCAGAAAAAATAATGGGATACGTATTTTTTTTAGCGGCCCAAATTCATATTTAGGGGGTAAAAAGGAGGGGGAAGACAAGCCCATTTTTCAGTTTTTTTCGTTTATCTCCTATATTATGCAAAGAAACCTAGTCATGTTACATACCACATGAAAGGTCTTTGGAAAACCTATCTACGTGTGCTAAGAACGTGTTAAAACATGCACAACTTTTCGTCATATTGAGTAAAATACCAAAATTTTATGACATTTTTATTAATAAGTCTAAAAATATTAACTTCTTTGGCCCGTTGTTAGCACCACGAGATAGGTATTTTTAATACCTTTAATCTGATACCACACATGCCTATATTAATTTTGATTAAATAGGCGTAAATCGTAAAAAACGGAAAAACGTCAATTTCCCCCAATACAAATCGACCCCTTAAAAATGAGTTTGGGCCGCTAAAAAAAAATACTGGTCGAATTAATTTTCGTTCTTAACAACATATCCAAATTTCATGAAGATCGGAGGGTGACACCAGGGAGACTTCCCTTGTAAGACACATTTCTTAAATATATGTTCACACAAAATTTAGTTCAATTTTACTTAAAATTTACTACAATTTAGAACTTCTTAAAATTTAGTTAAGAACCTCTAAGGATTTAGTTAAAACTTTATAAAGTTTAGTTAAAACTTAAATTTATCTTCTTAGAATTTAGTAAAAAATTTCCTAGGATTGAGTTAAAACTTCTTAGAATTAAGTTTAAACTTTTTAGAATTGAGTTAAAAATTTCTTTGAATTTAATTAAAAACTCATATTTGTTTTCTTAGAATTTAGTGAAAAACTTCTTAGAATTTTGTAAAAACTTTTTAGAATTTAGTTAAAACTTCTTAGAATTTAGTTAAAAAAAATCTTAGAATTTAGTCAAAATCTCGTATTTTTTTTTATAGAATTTAGTTAAAACTTCTTAAAATTTAGTTAAAAATTCTTAGAATATAGTTACAAATTTGAAAATGGCGAAATCTCAAGACCCTATTAGACCCCAAATTTCCGCATCTCAAAAACTAAGCAAGGTAGAGCAAAACGGACAAACAATCTATGGCGATACTTACCCAGTCTGCACAGTTTCGAGGCGACAATTTTTTCGAAGTTTTTTCGAGGCTTTTCCGCAATAACGATTCGAAGTCGATATTATATGGGGCATTCCATGCCAAATCACTCACTTTTAGGCCCGACCCCCTTCGATTAATTTTATTTTTGGATATGTTTTAGTACGTATTAAATGCAACTTCCAGCCAAATTTTCAGCCTTTTATACCAAGGTGGTGTTGAGTAATCAATTTTTCAAAATGGCGATTTTTTCCAAAAAATGAAAAAATTTAAATTTTCAATCAATTTTGACCAGTAAAAAATATAGATATATTAAAAAAAGATGGACAACATTTTGTTGGTAGTTAAATGTAGTTTTAGAAAAAAAAATATGAAAAATTATTCGAAGTAACTATCACTTGTTTTTTATCGTATAAAAATTAAAATCGACTTTTTGAAAAAGTCCGAAACCTTCGATTTTTTTTTTAAAAATGTCAAAAAATTCTACTCTAAATTACGCAACTTTTAAGTCATAATTCGAGATGTGATCGTAATTCGTTCTATTTTTATTCAAATTTTGAAAATTGCACTTTTTTTTTTTTGACTCTGGTTTATTTTATATGGTGCTCCAAAAAAAATAATTTGGTAAATATTGACCGTAACTTCCCCTAGATATATTAACTTGGGTGTAAAAATACGTCTCAGAAAATTTTAGGATGATCGGACATGGGTAAGGCGTGCCGCATCGGCTTTGAAGTTTGAAAATCGGATTACAAGGGAAAATATGCATTTTTTTCTGTTTTCTTAATTTTTTTGGTATTTTAAGTTAATTTTGAATTCAAATGGTTACAGAATTGAAATATAGAGTAAAATGTCTCTCTATTAAGGTCATAAAAACCGAAATCGGTTTAAAATCAGCCAAGTTATTACAACTTCCCCAGGCATCTAACGTGTGGCAGACAACTTGATTAATCAATACAATCCGATTTTTGAAATTCATTGAAATTTTCTACTGTAATAACATTTTTTTATTCTTCAAGTTCAAATGTTATTAGATGACAAGTATTTTTCATATTGTGTTTTGCTAACATTTTTTAAATTAGTGCTAAAAATGCCTGCATTTTCCACACCCTTTTGAAATCTCTATTTTAAAAAAAAAAATATTTTTTTTGTTTTAAAATTTGGAAAAGTCAAAAAAATATTACACTGAAACATGAATAATGAAAAAATGTTATTATAGTAGAAAATTTCAATAAATTTAAAAAAAGGGCCTCGTATTTTTTAATCAAGTTGTGTGGCACACGCTAGATGCCTGGGGAAGTTGTAATAACTTGGCTGATTTTCAACCGATTTTAGTTTTTAGTACCTTATTAGAAAGGTATTTTACTCCACATCATAATTCTGTAATCACTTGAATTAAAACTTAACTTAAAATACCAAAGAAATTGCGAAAACAGAAAAAAAATCATATTTTTCCTTGTAATCCGTTTTTTAAACTTCAAGGACCATGCTAAGCGCCTTACACATGTCCGATCGTCCCAAATTTTTGTGAGACGTATATTTACCTCCAAATGAATATATTTAGGGTAAGTTAGGGTCAGTATCTACCATTTTTTTTTTTTTTGGAGCTCCATATAAAATAAATCAGAGCCAAAACATAAAAGGTGCAATTTTAAAAATTAAAAAAAAAATAGAAAGAATTGTGATCACATCTCGAGTTATGGCTTAAAAGTTGCATAATTTAGAGTAGAATTCTTTTAGTTTTTTACAAAAAAATCGAAGGTTTCGGACTTTTTCAAAAAGTCGATTTTAATTTTTAAACGTCAAAAAATAAGTGATAATTACTTCGAATAATTTTTTCACATTTTTTTTCTAAAACTACATTTAAATACCAACAAAACGTTGTCCCACTTTTTTTAAAATATCTATATTTTTTACTGGTCAAAATTGATTGAAAATTTAAATTTTTTCATTTTTTGGAAAAAATCGCCATTTTGAAAAATTGATTACTCAACACCACCCTGGTATAAAAGGCTGAAAATTTGGCTGCAAGTTGCATTTAATACGTACTAAAACATATCCAAAAATAAAATTAATCGAAGGGGGTCGGGCCTAAAAGTGAGTGATTTGGCATGGAATGCCCCATATACAGTCGATATTTTAACGTTTCTCGAACTCATATTTTTATTGAAAAACTAATCGATTTCGAAATGATTTCCAATCTACATTTTAGGAATTCTCGTATTTGTTGTTCCATAAAAAAATATTTATTTTCAATATAACATCGAATTATTATAACATAAATTTTACTTTTATTATTAAAAAAAATAATATCTAACACTAGAACAATAAAAAAAAAATCCGCGACCGGGGTTTGAACCAAGGCCAAAAATCTACAAATCATAAGCTGCCGAGCCTGCTAACCAACTAGGCCATACACAACTTGAAATTTGTTTGTACTAATATATATTTTGAAATAAAAATATTTTCAAATTGGGAGAAGTATGTCAAAACAAAATAAAATGAATATAAAAACAGGGTAATTCAAATAATAATACAAATTATAATTTAAGGGCAATTCAAATAATAATAAAAAATTCAAATTTTAGTAAAAGTAATTTTAAAAAACTACTTTTATTATCAAACTTTGGCTGAAGGAGTAAGGCGTTCAACCAGTAAACTGGGAGTTCTGAGTTCAAATCTCAAGTGAGGCAGATAAAAATAGTAATTAGTAAAAATTAAATTTAAAGAATAAATAAATTAAGTTAGTAAAAATTAGTTAATTGTAAGTAAGAAGTAGTAAGCAAAAAAATATTTTTTTTAAAACAATTAACTAAATTATTAAAAAACAAATGTATCGAAATTCATGAAATTTTCGATTAAAAATCGAATCGAATCCTGTACCAATACTCGATTCTATATCACCTTGCATGCCACATAGGAAAACACTCTTTATATCGACATTATATCGAACTCGATATCGATGAAATTCTTAGAGAAAACGATTCTTTTTCGAATCGATATCGACTCATTTTGCATACTGGGTAACGACCCATCGGGTCCGAACCCAATAGGGTCTGGACCCATGGAGTCAGGACCCATGAGGTCTGGCCCCATGGGGTCCGATCCGAAACTTCTTAGAATTAAGTGAAAAACTTTTTCAATTTAAATTCTGATTAATTTTTATTATAAAATAAAAAATTGTTTTATTCGACCTTTAAAATATTATATTTTGAGGATGTTTAGTCTGGCTCGAGGTCATTACTTTACTTTACTAATCATGAAAAAATTTTCAAAGAAATGTTTTCCTAAATTTTAGTTATTTATTTTTTTCAGTGTACGCACTGTAAATTTAAGAATTTTAAAAGTTTTAGCAATTTTTGAAAGTGTGCAGAATTGCTTAGTCTTTTTTTTTGTCAATGGTGTCTGTATAATTAACCGACAAACTTGAAAAATATGCCATAAAAAGGTAAAGAAATTTCCTTGACTTTTCATCCAAAAGTTATAAGGCACATAAGTCGTCCAAATTACTTTAAAACTTCTATTTGCTATTCCACCAAAATAAACTACCTTAACTACCTTACAAGAAACCCGTCTTCAAAAATCAATATCGCCTTCAACAAAAAAAAATAAAAATAAATAAATATAGAATTTATAGGTGGCGCCAATATTATACTTAACAAATAAATGTGTCAAAACTTAAAAATTTTTATGATGTTTGAAGGACACATTAAAAAAAATACAACTGCATTCGAAACTAATAATAACAATGTCGCCACATGCTGCAACACACCCATTATCAAGGAACAGTTCAACAATACTTGCAACACAAAATCCATACACAATTACTTAACCACAAAAAAAAAGGACAATTGCATGGACACTTTGCACACACACACCCACCATGGTGAGTGTTATTGTTTTGATATAAATACAAGGACAATTTATTTGTTAAAAGGATCTACTGCTGCTGCTACTTCTGTTGATGACGTTGCTGTGGTAGACGAGTAAATTTGTTGGCTGTCTTCTTATTAAATGTCTACTAGTACTAAATGTTGATGTCGCCATCAGTTAACATTAAAAATCAGATCAGACGAGGTCAAGCACCTTGAAAATTGACATTATATGGTGTTGTATACGATTTTATCTTTCTTTTATATTAATTTGTTTTATAATATTGTGTTAATTGTTTCAAATAACGACTTCATGTTTATGCCATCTCCAACCATGACAAATATATTAGAAGTAATATTTTTGACAATAATTTTGGCAAGTTTTCTGTTGGCCTTGAGGCAGGCTTTGGGATTACAAACTCCTTGTAATAAACCCACCCTCTCCGCAAGCTTAATGGATTATGACCAAAATTGTTTTGGATCTACAATTTGTTCCCATAATATGAATACGGTTCCAACAGGGAAAGGAAGTAATACTCTTCTTCTTCTTCTTCTGTCATCCTTCTCTCCCGTTGGAGCATAGGGCCTCAACAACTTCTCTGTATCTATCTCTATAATTAGCTTCACGGCATATGTATGTCATTCCAACTGTAATTTGCAGTACCCAACTCTTCATCAATAGTTCTTCTCCAGGTTTTTGATGGTGCACCAGGGCATACATGGGACTATTTAAATAAATGGACTAATTAATTGACGATTTCATTGGCATTATATTGAAACTAATGCCAATGAAATTTTTAGCATTGGCATTGTTTCAATCAATGCCAATGCCCGTTAAGGAATTAGTAGCATTAGTAATGCCAATTATGAAAAATTTCATTGGCATTAATAAATGCCTTAATGAAAACAAAGCATTAGCAATATTAAAAGTCGTATTGCAGTCAGCGAGTTGTGAAATTTTTTTTTGGTTAAAACTTAAAATGGCTATATCTCGAAAACTAAGCCAGATAGAGCAAAATGGAGGTGATTTTTGGTTCTTAGAATCTCCATACTTTCGCCGGTCCTCTTCACATGTGGGGACCCTAATAGGTCCAAATTTTGAATCTAAAAAATTGGCACTCCCGAAAATTTAAAAATTCACATACCTTTACCATTATTTTGCTTATTTTTCCAGGTACTTCAATTTAGGGGCTCAATAGGGTCTTGAGAATTTTAGAAACTGAATAACTAAAAAACTATTGCTCTTAGGGTTTTCTAGTATTGGCAGACGAGTTCTAGAAACCAAGAGCTACAAAAATGCTTTTGGACTTTTTGTTGTGTCACCAATATTTACCGAGATATAAGCATTTTTAAATTTTCCGGAATCCCAAATTTTTTGGATTCAAAGTTAGGACCCATTGGGGTCCACACATGTGAAGAGGACCCGCGAAAGTGTGGCGATTTTAAGAACCAAAAATGCCCTCCATTTTGCTCTATCTGGCTTAGTTTTCGAGATATCGCCATTTTAAGTTTTAAAAAAATATATATATTTATTGTAAAAAAATGCTTTTTTTATCAATTGCAAATTGTTTTTTTAGGCATTTGTGTCGTTTCATTGGCATTAGTACAAACAATGCCAATGCCAAAAAATTTCATTGGCAATAAATGCTAATGCTTTTTTTTGGCATTGGCATTAGTTCCAACTAATGCCAATGAAAATTCAATGCCAATTAAAAATTCCCATGTATGCACCAGGGCGTCGACTTCCTTGAGGGTTCCAAGTTAGTGCTTGTCGAGCTATGTTTTCTGTAGGCCTTCGAAGTATATGGCCAATCCACCGCCACTTTCTTCGTTTTATTTCATTTGGAACTGGTTTTTGATTTGTGTGTAACCACAAGTCTGCGATTTGGCTACCATATACCCAGGATATTTCTGAGACATTTGTTTGTGAATGTCTGTAAACGTTTATCAATGCTTCTTGTACTTTTCCAGGTCTCGCATGCGTAGTACAGAACCGATTTTACATTTGAGTTAAAAATTCTTAGTTTTGTATTTTTTGATATTTGACTAGATCGCCAAATGTTATTTAACATACCAAACGTAGACTTGGCTTTGTTTATCCGGTTCGTGACATCTTCTTCAGCTCCACTCCTATTACCAACAGTACTGCCAAGGTAGTTGTAAGTTTGAACATTTTCGAGTGCCTCATTACCAATTATTAATGTTGGTTGATGTAATGCACTGTAACCACCAGACATAAATTTTGTCTTCTTAATGCTTATCTCCAGTCCTGCAATTTTAGCGTTTTCGTTAAGTTCCGTTAGGTTCTCCTGAAGACTGCTAAGTTTTTGGCTCATTAGACATATATCATCAGCATATTCGATGTCTTCGAGATGTGTAAATGGGTTCCATTGGATTCCTTTCCTACCCTGGACAGTACTTCTCATAACTTCGTCTAGGATCAAAATAAATAAAAGTGGTGACAGTATACAGCCTTGTCTTACTCCAGATTCAGCATCGTTGCCCGGAGCTTTGCCACTCTTTAAACTTTTTATAGCATTCAGTACTTCTGTTCTGCTTGGCACATCATAGTTAATACATTGAAAAAGAAGGGTGTTATTGGGTTCATCAGGGTGTTGAATCACGGGTAACAATCCAATAGGGTTATTGAGGGTATGAGTGAAATGTTCGACCCATCTGATAAGTTGTTTATCAGCAGCGGTTATCAACTTTCCATCGGTGTCTCTGATGGAGGAGCAGTTATGAGCTGGTTTTCCTGATATGCACCTAGTTATTTGGTGTAATTTTTTAACATCACCGATTCTCGCGGCTTCTTCGGCAGCACTTGCTTGATCTTCTAGCCACAACCTTTTATCATATCTGGCGGATTTCTTAATATTTTTTGATAGCTGTTGGTACTTTGTTCGCAGTTCAGCTTTCTCCGTTTCCGATGCGTCGTTACTGCCTGCTTGTTTTATTTTAATTTGTCTGCGTTCTTCTACCAGCGCCCAAGTATTATCTGTTAACCATTCCTTGTGTTTTCGATCTTTGTAACCTAGAATTTCACGGCTGACATCATTATACAAGTTCACTATTGCTTCTGAAGTTTGATTTATGTTCATATAGTTGTTATTAAAACTAAAAAGTTGATACTTGTTTCTGATTGCTTCACAAAACTTTGTACGATGAGGTTCCAGGCGCAGTTTTGTTGTATCAAATTTTCTTAACGTTTTTTTAATATTTAAGCGAATCGCAGCAACTTTTATTCTGATTGTACATACAACAAGGTAGTGGTCACTGCCAATATCAGCGCCACCTTTTGATCGCACATCCAACAATGAAGATCTCCATTTTGAGTTTACGATGACGTGATCAATCTGATTCATATATTCCACGCTGGGGACCTCCATGTAAGCTTGTGCTTCAGCTTGTAAGGAAATAGTGTACCACCAATGTCCAGATTCCTTTCGCAACAGAATTCCAAAACTCTTCTACCGTTATCATTTCTGTCACCTTCTCCGTGCTTGCCCATATATCGTTCAACTCCAGTGTTGTCATCCCCGATCTTCGCATTCATATCACCTAGGAGAAGTATAATATCACCCTTGTGTATATGCATTTCAAAACAGCTATTCAATTGTTCATAGAATTCATCTTTATCCTCATCGGAGTGGTTTTCCGTCGGAGCATAACAGTTAATGACAACCATTTTTCGAGCACTGGTTTTTATTTTTATTAGCATTATTCTTTCATTTACAGGAATCCAATCAATCATGCTTTTTGCAATCTTTTTCGTCATCAAAAACCCAACACCTCTTGTGTGACCATCACCATCAGGCCTGCCAGAGTATATGAAATCCGTTTTGTCGTCGCTTAAGTGACCATGATCATTCCATCGAGATTCTTGTACAGCTACTAGATCTAATTTGTAGCGAAACATTTCACGTCCAAGTTGTTCGAGTTTGCCAGACTCATATAGAGTCCTGACATTCCATGTTGCAAATTTTATGTTGTTTTTCATGCCTATTTCGGCTCTTTGATACTTCTTCTTTTGAAAAGTAGTTGAGGTTTCATTCATCGTTATGTTTAAACATGGGTTTGGCACCTCCAAATTTATTGTGCCGGCTGCCGTAGCAGGGGGATTTCTCGGGAATTCACGATTACCCCTTGGAGACTTACATTATTTTTGTTGACTTGAACTCATGTTTGTTTAAAATCTGTAAATTCGTCATACAGTGAGTGATGGGTTCAAAGATGACTACGCTGTACAGAAGCCGTTTTCGTGGATGCCACTGCGCCGACTGTTGCTTCATAGGTAACCATACCAGTTGATTCAACCTCTGCTCACTTATGTTACTAAAGAACCGGCTGCTATTCTTTAGGCTAGATTTTTGTCACCCCCGGGTATTTTATTTCCCCAGTACCCGCCATATTTATAAAATATGGTGAGTGTCCCCACTTCGCCATGGGAGGGTCCCGATGGAGGATCTAGCTAACCCTGTAAAGACGGAAGTCGCATAACGCTTGTTTTTGTCAACACAAGTTTATTTTTTTCATTCAACAAATTGTTCTTATAAATTTAAATTTGAATTTAACGGAAAATTTTAAAACAACTGAACACAGCTCATCACAACAGCTGATATGTACACAGATGATATCTGTCATCTGACACACAACCTCTGCCAACGTCATAAGCAGAACGATGAAAGAAAAATGATATAAAAGCAGAGCAACAATGAAGAAATAATCAGTCGGTCGGTAACCGGCAAAGTGAACAGTGCTCGTAGTGATTAGTGCGCGTAGTGAAGAGGAGTTCCGTCGTTAGGTACCTCTAGTGTTGAGTCGTGTTATTAAGAGGTGTTCCGTCGTTCGGTACCTCAAGTGATTCAGTGCGTTTTTGAAGGGAGTTCCGTCGAAGGTTCCCTACTGTGCTCTTTGGTTTTAAGGGAGTTCCGTCGCAGGTTCCCTTCAGTGCTCTTTGGTTTTAAGGGAGATCCGTCGCAGGTTCCCTTTTTGTGCTCTTTGGTTTCAAGGGAGATCCGTCGCAGGTTCCCTACTGTGCTCTTTGGTTTTAAGGGAGATCCGTCGCAGGTTCCCTATTGTGATCTTTGGTTTTAAGGGAGATCCGTCGTAGGTACTCTTTTGTGCTCTTTGGTTTTATGGGAGTTCCGTCGCAGGTTCCCTATTGTGCTCTTTGGTTTTAAGGGAGATCCGTCGTAGGTACCCTTTTGTGCTCTTTGGTTTTAAGGGGGATCCGTCGTAGGTTCCCATCAGTGCTCTTTGGTTTCAAGGGAGTTCCGTCGTAGGCACCCTTTTGTGCTCTGTGGTTTTAAGGGAGTTCCGTCGCAGGTTCCCTATTGTGCTCTTTGGTTTTAAGGGAGATCCGTCGTAGGTTCCCTATTGTGCTCTTTGGTTTAAGGGAGATCCGTCGCAGGTTCCCTATTGTGCTCTTTGGTTTTAAGGGAGATCCGTCGCAGGTTCCCTATTGTGCTCTTTGGTTTTAAGGGAGATCCGTCGCAGGTTCCCTATTGTGCTCTTTGGTTTTAAGGGAGATCCGTCGTAGGTACCCTTTTGGTGCTCTTTGGTTTTAAGGGAGATCCGTCGCAGGTTCCCTATTGTGCTCTTTGGTTTTAAGGGAGATCCGTCGCAGGTTCCCTACTGTGCTCTTTGGTTTTAAGGGAGATCCGTCGCAGGTTCCCTATTGTGATCTTTGGTTTTAAGGGAGATCCGTCGTAGGTACCCTTTGGTGCTCTTTGGTTTTAAGGGAGATCCGTCGTAGGTACCCTTTTGTGCTCTTTGGTTTTAAGGGAGATCCGTCGCAGGTTCCCATTTGCGCTCTTGGATTTGTTAATAGAATTACTCCTCGTTTACTTTGGATTCTCATAGTAACACTGTAGTTTAACTCTCTTCAATTGTAAGCAGAATTGCCATATCAACACTTGGTTCCAATCCAGCTAACCCGTCACCGGCTGTCCAGTGGGAAGCAAACCATATTTTAATTTACTTCGTATACAATACCATTTATCATTTTTTACTAGTTTTAAGTAATGAATTAATAAAAGAATTATATTAATTTTCAAAAGAAAATAAACAACTCGTTTCATTTCTCATTCTCTGTCACTGCGAATATAAATTTCTGTGACGAACCTGGCCCCCGTGAGCTATACCCCAGCAACCGGAGGAAACTCGTCGTTACAACCCCACACGGGGAAGTAATACTCATTAAACTTATAACCTTTATGGACATGGCCATACACTAAAAAAAACTTGTAAAATTACAAGAAAAGTTTGTAACTTTTTTTTGTTACCTCCTATTTGACAAGAATTCCTAGTTATTTTACGAGCTTTTCACACATAATTTTGTAATTTTACAAGCTTTTTACCAAACAAATTGTAAATTTAGAATTTTTGACGCGAAAAAACTTACGAGGAGGATTCTTGATTTTACTAGATTTTTTGATACCCCCTATTACGAGAATTCCTAGTAAAAACTACGAAGTTTTTTGTAATTTTCAAAATTTTTACCAATCAAATTGTAAAATTAAAATTTTTTTGGCGAAATAAAACTTACAAGGGAATCTCGTGAATTTACAATTTTTTTTGTAAAAAAATTTTGGAAATTTGTAAATTACAAAAAAAAAATATAAAATTAAAATTAAAATTTTTTGTTAAAAAACAAGGAAAACTGTGAAATATTGGTAAAGTGGGATTAAAAGACTTTTTCTAGTAATTTGACAAGGTTGTTTTGTGTGTAGGTAGAGAGTAAGTTGGAAGAGAGCGACATTTTTTTAAAAAAAGATTTGAATGTATCTGAAAATTTTCCTTTAACAAAAATGCCGCAGAATTTGAGAATCAGAAATTTTTTCTATGGAATTACTAGGATTTTTCTATAGGAAATCTGTCCCAGAATATGAAAATATTTCTATTAAAAAGCCTCATCAATTATGTTTGTTGTTGGCTGGTCAAACTTTTTGTTTTCAAGTGTTGTTAATAAATTAGCAAATACCACTTGGTATGTCTTCAACATCACATGATGTCATTGTCCTTCTCTTAACAATATTGAATTGTACTTTAACAAATTTTCTTGTCTATGTCAGCAAGTTAGAGGGTATTGTTGTTTAATATCTTTTATATTCAGTCAATATCCTTGTACTTCTTTAGAGTCGCAGTGCCATTTAACTGACAATTTCTGTTTGACAGTGTAGTTCACGCTTCTATTTAAGTGTCTCTGGCAGTAATTGAATTTTTATTTATTTTTTTCGTCCTGAAAGTAGGATTGTCTTATTTTAAGTTGATATCAGTAATGGCAAATAAGATTTATGATGTGTTTTATGTAAATATATAAAAAACTAAAGAATAGTTTTGTTTATGATGATAAAGTTGATTTAGGGATTGACATGCGAAGACGTCAAACTAATAATTATGACTGCCCTTGTGCGGCATTTTTGTATAATGAACTGCAGATAGAAATTTTCCAATAAAAACAAGTAAGAAAATTATAGTCGGTCAAGATCGCCATATAATACCCTGCACCAGAGTTTCCCGGAAAATGGGTCCCAAGTCCAAATATGGACCGATTAGATCTTTATTTTGTCAAATCTTTAATAAGTGTAAAAAACACTCACAAATCAAATTTGAGTAAATAGGCTTCTATTTGTTGACAATAAACCGCTTTTACATACGCAAACACAATTTTAATTGAATATTTTTTTATTCTCATGAAATTTGAGGGATTTATGTGAAAATCGGGAAGGTGGTTTGTATGGGAGCTACAAGAAGAACTGGTCCGATTCCTTTAAAATTTGGAATCGTAATTTGTGAAGATAAAAAACGTTTACCTGCCAAATTTCGAAAAGACACTCAAAATAATAACTCTGTAAAATACTCTGTAAAATGACTGTAATCTCAATTCAACAGATATTTGACAGAGTTTTCTGTCAAATTACAGATTTAAAGAAAATACTTTGTATTATGATGTGACAAAAAAACAAAGTTTCCTCTGTTATATTATTTTTTACTTTGTAATCTTAATTTTACAGATAATTAACAGAGTTTTCTGCTAAAATACAGATTTAAGCAAAATACTTCGTATTTTTTATAACCAAAAAAGTTTTCTGTTTTGAGTAGTTTTTGTTACCAAACATCAAAATTTTATCTGTATATTTTTTTTTTTTTTTGAGAAAAAGTTGAAAAAGTAGCAAAAAATTTTACAAAATAACATGCATTTAACTAAACACTGTAAATTTACAGAGTTTTTTCTGTAAATTTTTTTTTGCATCAAATGTATTTTACAAATATATGTAAATTTACATAGTATTTTTTGCTAAATGGTGGTTTATTTAACCAATATTTTACTAGAAACTCTGTAAATTAACAGTTTTTTTTATCCAAATTATTTAAGAGAGTTTTATAGTAAAATTACAGAGTTTTCTCTGTAAAAAAGATTTCATATTTAACCAATATTTTACTATAAACTCTGTTAATTAACAGTTTTTTCCTTTCAAAATCATTTTACAGAGTTTTTTAGTAAAATTACCATGAAATGTTGTTAGCTGGAAAAGTATGGTGTACTCTGTAAATTAGCAGAGTTTTTCTGTAATTTAACAGAGTTATTATTTTGAGTGTAGAGTCATTTGAGCCAAAATTAAAGAGAACCTTTGTATGGGGGGCTAAGTCTAAATATGAACTGATTTTTTCCAATTTATAGGCTTTGTCCTTGGGCCAAGTGAGGCTTAAGTTTTAAATTTCAAGTCAATTGATTAAAAATTGCGACCTTTATCGTGTTTACACCGTTTACATGGACAGACAGACGGACGGACGGACGGACGGACGGACAAAAAGTGATTCTGAGTCTATAGGTACACTTAAAGGTGGGTCTATGACCAATATTTCGGGTAGTTACAAACATCAGCACAAACTCATTATACCCTGTACCACAGTGTGGTGTAGGGTATAATAATTCGTTATGCTACCTGTTATTAATGTGGTGTTTTTTGTTCGTGCCAACGAAGGACAAGATTAAGTTTAAGTTAATTTTCTAAGAGAAAATAATTTTGTATATCTGTGAAACGCAGCAAATTTTCGGTTTAATGAAACTGCATATTATAGAAGTATTTTTTTACATGTATTAACATCAATGGGTTCGAAATTTGAATTTAAAAAAAAAATTGGCATTCTAGAAAATTTTCAAATCAAAATGTTCGTTAAGCAAGACCGCTAAAAACCCGAAAGCTATCAAATAACTGTTTTCAGTTACAGTTGCCAACTAATGAGGGCAAAAAATCGGCAGTTTTGGTTTAAAAATCTTCATAATCGTCATTTTGTAAATGAAAATTCGTCAAAAAATCAGTATTTTTTAAATAAAAATTCGTCAAAAAATCGTCATTGCATTAATATATCGGTTATTACGGAAAAAGGCCTTTGAAATGGTTACTCGATAATTGTTTGAGGTTGAATATTCTAGACGCAGTGTTTTATCAAGTCGTAACCGATCATAATATGAACTTAAGGGTTGCTCGAATAATAACTTTTTTGAACGTCGTCGATCGCCGGTTAAATTATGGTTCAACACAATTCTGGTCTGGTAGCGGAAAATCGTTTTTAGGAATGAGAATTCATTTAAAGACAAATGGTTCCGTCAGGGTTGAGGCGTCTGAACAAATGGGTTATGTATCGGTTATGAAATTTTAAGTCGCCATCACAGCGGGTGATAAAAAATTTGTATCTTAAAATATTTTTAAAAAAATTTTTGGAACTTAAAAAAATTTTGTTATCTAATTTTTTTTTCTCCAAAACGAAAAAAAAAAAAAATTCTGTCTGGGATAGAGTATCCAAAACAGAAAACGGGTGGATCCTGTTTTTTCATTTTCAACAAACCTACTGGTAACTATCCAAAATATTGGTCCTAGACCCACCTACAAGTATACCGATCGACTCAGAATTACTTTCTGAGACGATTTAGCGATGTCCTTCCGTCTGTCTGTCCATCTAAACGTTGTGCGCACGATGCAGGTCGCAATTATATGAAATTTGAAACTTAAGGTTCCTTTGGCATCAAGGACGAAGCCTATTGAAATTAGAAAAAATTCGGTCCATGTTCTTCTTGTAGTCCCCATTCAAACTAACCTCCCGACATTCACATAAATCTCCCAAAATTCATGAAAATTGGAAATATTTCATCAAAATTTTGGTTGTAGGTGTTAAATCTGTGCACCCCACAAAATGGTATTTTTCTAAAAAACTCTAGTTTTTTTTTTTTTTTTTTTTTTTTTTAATTTCAGCCAAAAAAGTGATCAGCGCACTTATTAATAATTTTTATCTAACACTGGGTCATATTTACTTGTTATGACTGTTGACTATTTGAGTTAAACTTTCATGGAATTCCAATTGCTACATACTAAACTACGTAGACCCCTAGTTTATGTTTTACTACGAATAGCACTTGTTGTTTTTTATAATTCGGAACTTTGTTGTTGGTTGCCAAAGTATTCACATTAGGGCGGATCGATAAATGCTTTTTCACGAATTTCGCTTGGGCGCTATGCGGGATTGGTAAAAATAGATTTCAAAATGATGTGGTTAAATTTTCACGAAGATCGCACTTCATCTTGGGGTCCCCCTCCAGCGCTGAAGTTTCTACTTTTTTAAGCCAAAGAGCATTTTTTTAAAAAAATTGTAAAAAATTCAAATTTGATCAGATCTTTTTAATTTTAGATTTTATGTGGTCTAGTTAATCACATATATTTAGGTTTTAAATATCAGCTTATGTATGCTTACATTTTGGAGAAACCCGAAAAGCAACTTTTTGCAATTATGTTAAAAAACACATTAAAATTGCAAAATATGATTGTTTTTCTTCCCGACTTGGAAAAAAAACTACCCAAGGATTCCAAAACCCGTTACAACAAAAAAATACGAAATTCCTAAACGGCGTGTGGACCAATCTCAACTTTCGATATTTTCAAAAAAAAAATTTCATAAATTTTTTTTTGCTATGTATATTATTCTATATTTTAAACATTTTTTACAAATTATGTCATATTTTCCTATTAAAGATTTTCTCATTAAAATTTAAGAGATCATTAACCCTTGTCGACATGGGGTCATATGAGTCCCACACAAGAAGTTGTTTTTTACGAATTACATATACATAGATTAAAATTGAAAACTTTTATGAGTTTAGCGGACCATATTACATATATAAAAAATATCCGCTAAACTCATAAAAGTTTTCAATTTTAAGCAATTTGTAATTGGTAAAAAACAATTTTTTGTGTGGGACTCATATGACCCCATGTCGACAAGGGTTAATGATCTCTTAAATTTTAATGAGAATATCTTTAATAGGAAAATATGACATAATTTGTAAAAAAATTTTAAAATATAGAAAAATATAGCAAAACAAGTGAGAGTGTTACATTCGGCTGTGCCGAATCTTTAATACCCTCCAAAATTAAAAAAAAACAATATAAATAAAATCCAGGGGCGTCTTTTTTTAGGGGGGGGGGTTGGTGGGAGACTTTAGGGGCACCTTCCCCTTGCGATTTTGAACTTCTTTTGAGATAAGAATGTTGCATTTGCTTAGCAAAATTACAAAAAACTCTTCAAAAAATGCGGTTTTTCTTAGGTTGGTTTAGTTGTCTAAGGGGGAACTTTTTTCCCCTTGGTCTGATTTTGCCCATTTCCGAACTTAACCTGCCCAGGAATATAAGACATATTCGTGCCAAACTTCGGAAGTCTAGCTCTTATATTTTGGACTGTATCGTGTCTTCTACAGACGGACAGTCGGACGGACATCGGTAGAATGTCTTAGAATCGATCACTGATCAATAAAATATATACTTTATGGGGTTCTAGACCGATATTTCGATGCGTTACACATGGAATGACAAAGTGAGTATACCCCCCATACTGTGGTTGGAGCGTATAAAAATGTATGAAAAAATGTTTTTGAAAATATCGTAAGTTGAGATTGGTCCACACGCCGTTCAAGAATTTCGTATTTTTTGGTTTTAACGGTTTTGGAATCCTTGGGTAGTCTATTTTCCAAGTCGGGCAGAAAAAAAATCATATTTTGCAATTTTAATGTGTTTTTTTTTTAAATAATTGCAAAAATTTGCTTTTCGGGTTTCTCCAAAATGTAAGCATACTTTTCCACCTCTGGTTTTTGGAGGTTAGCTATATCTAGGGTGACCATTTTTTTCTGGGCTTAAATCAGTACGCCCAAGTTTTTATGTTTTTTATGTTTTTGATGTTTTTCAACACTCAAAAAATTTGGTTAAACTAACTTGACCCCATGTATTTTGATTAAAAGCAACTGTTAAAAATAGCCGCAAAAAAACAACTGCAAAAAAAAACTATTTTACAGGAAATTTAGTTGGCTTTAAACGATTTCATTTGAATGTTTTGATCGTTTCAGTGCAGAAAATGTAACAAAATTCCACAGGTTTTTAGAGTGAGAAAGTATATTAGATTTTAAAGACATTTTTCCGTAAGTTTTGACAAATTTTCCTGTAAGAAATCTTCACAGCTAATAAGCACGTGTTTTTTTAATGGCCCTGATTTTCTGAGCGCTTTTTCGAATAAGCTCTGATGACATTATCTAATCTAAGATCTCAGAATCATTTGGATTCATGCAATTTACATCATCTTTCTAAAAATATAAAAAATCCATCGGCCCATTGAACTTTTCGTGGAAAACCTCAAATATTCTCTGCACATTTTCATAAAAATTTAGAAAGATCAAAATAACCTCATGCTCAGATATATTTTTGCATTAAGGACCTCTTGATTTACGAACTCTAATCTCCATTGTCAGACTTAAGTTATAAAAAACAGTTCTGACGACTTATATTATGGAGTTGAGTTGAGGGTGGGTTGTACAAGCCTAAAATAAGTAAATTTTTAGGCAAGTCCATGGCGCTCAGACTTAAAATAGTCGATTGTAACGTACCCTGAAAAGAAAGATAAAAGGTTGAGAAGAAAAAGAAAGAAAAGTGCTTGTTCAGAATTTCTCAGTTGCTTTCACAAACTTAAGAAAATCAGATAAGGGAAGTCCATGGATCGTGTCCATAAACAGAATATCAGAACCCAATATCCGCAGTCTAGCCCTTGAGAACGCTGGACAACAACAGATGTAATGTTCAGTTGTGTCATCATCCTCAAGACAAGCCACACATAATGGGTCTGATAAGACACCTAATCTCGTCATATGACGAGCACAGGCGTTGTGTCCCGTAATTAAGCCAGAAAGTCTGCGACAGTCTATTCTACTGAGGCTGATTGTGAGTAGATAGTTAGCCACTTTCTTGTCTGGCCTAATCACAAAACGTTTGGTATTCTTGCATGCCAACTCATTTGACCATCTTTCCATGAAAGTTGCTTTCATATGAGAGTTGATCCAACGCATCAGCCATGTCAAGCCAATACCAATTTGAGGTTCCGGATTGTAAGGAATTGTATCAGAGCCAAGATTTGCCAAAGAGTCGGCAATCTCGTTTCCACGTATTCCCCTATGACCCGGAACCCACAGAAGACTGACGCTATTCCCACATGAGACCTCATTGAGTCTGCGTCTACATTCCTGGACAACTTTGGATGAAGTGACTGGAGATTCAAGTGCAATGATCGCAACCTGGCTGTCACTGGCAGCAAATATTTCAATCTGAAATACTGTAGCCATTTTTCCCATAGCAATATAGCATTTGGTCGCATCGTCCAAATACCAGCCAGACCCACAACCATTTAAGGTACTGGATCTATCCGTGTAGAAAGTATCCGTGTAATTTTTCAGTAGGTCTGCTGGGTTTCCCCAGTCTTCCCTACTCGGAAATATTACAGTAAACTTCCTACCAAACTCGATGCAAGAGGTTGTACTGTCCAAAGGCATAGAAAACATCGGACAAAGTTCCGATAGTTGTACATGTCCCACATTGTACTCCCCATGCCATGTTCCGCTTTTGCGGAGCCTGCACAAAGATTTCATGGCTTCTCCTTGAATATGTAAGTCCAAGGGAAGCATATCTAACATAGCGTCCAGAGCTGCGCCTGGGGTGGTGCTCATGGCACCAGTAATTCCCTTGAATTATGGTAATTCCCTTGAATTATGGAAATTCAAGGTTTTGTATAGAATTTTCGAATAAAATTATTTTTTATGTTGAAATGTTCAAAAATCAGTACAATCAGTAAATATTTTAAAAAATCAGTACTAATCAGTACAACGTTTTTTGATCAGTATACGTGATCATAAATCAGTACATGTACTGATCAAATCAGTACGAATGGTCAGCCTAGCTATATCGTATTAAGCTGATATTTAAAACCTAAATAGATGTGACCACATAAAATCCAAAATTAAGGAGATCTGATCAAATTTGAATCTTTGACAATTTTTAAAAAAAATGCTCTTTGGCTTAAAAAGTGGAAACTTCAGTGCTGGAGAGGGACCCCAAGATGGGGTCCCATTTCGTGAAAATTTAACCACATCGTTTTGACACCTATTTTTACCAATCCCGCATAGCGCCCAAGCGAAATTTGTGAAAAAGCATTTCTCGATCCGCCCTAATTCACATGCATACATGTAACTGGCATAGATGGGTAAGGTGCGAGACATATGACGCGTCACAACAATTGTCATAATTTTCTGTTTTGTGTGTACGTTGGTGGTATACTCGTAGAATGGTAGTGTCGAATTGTTTGTTTATTTTATTGCCTTGGGAAAGGAAAATATATATATTTTTTTATACTTCCACACATATTTTTTTTTAACAATTTTTAGTATGAATTTAAGTAAAATGTTTGACAAAAATCGTTGTCTGCATTTTATAAATTTTCCATGGAATTCATTGATAAGGTTAATTTTATTTTGTATGTATTTTAAATATTGGTCAATTTAAAAAAGAAAAGGAAAATATGAAATTCCAATGAAATATACAATAATTTTCGAAAATTAAATAACTTATTGATTTTTACTCCTACATATTTAATTGTTAATGGAAAGAATTTATAATAATTCAATATTATCGTTGTAATACATTTAATTCTTTAGAATCGTATTTTGTTTTTCAGCTTAATTTTATAAATATTTAATTGCGTTTTTATTGTTGTATTTCAACATTTTCATAATTAACAAAAAAAGTTTAAATGTTTTTATAGTTCTTTTTTTTAATTTATTGATTAACGGCAGCAATCAAAATTCAATTACATTTCACTACGAACAAAAAAAATGTTTAAATAATTTAATGCTGCTGCTAATAATAAATTCTATGGCTCTTGCATGATAAAAATTTTCAACTACTCGTAGTTTCAACTATTGATTTACAAATTAATGCTTAATTTCCAACGTTCAATTTAATCCTTTGTAATTGTTGATAATATTCAAATAATCATACTAAGCGCTCATTTAGTTTTTTTTTTTTTATTTTGCATAAAATTTTCGTTTGAAATCATGTAGATTACGCCAAATAATGCGATTCCATTTAATAGAATTAAATTCCAATTAAGCTGTATTGATGTGCATGTACTTATAACACAGGCCAACAAGTTTTTGACCCTTTGACCAGATTTGCGCTGTATCCGAATTTAAACTCATAATTTGCCTATCACATCCGGTTTTCGAGATGCCTAAGCTAAAAGGTTAACAAAATTTTGTTTGCCATATTCGAAACGTTATAACTGCTCAAATTTATAAGACATGTTATGTCTTCTGAAAGTCCTACCAATTTTAAAATAAAGTTTTAACTTTTGTAGGGGGCTTCGCTATATTAATGGTATTTTGCTGCACAGAAAAAAAATTCATTAAAAAATTCGTAGATTTAATCAAAAAATAATTAAGTCCGGACCAATCACTAAAATGGTAATGATTTAATTAATTTTGTATGTCTTTAATTAATTAAAAATAAATGGATATTTAGTTAATTAAAAACTTAATAATATAAATTAAAAAATTTAATTGAAATTAAAAAAAAAAATAATTAAAATTTTAATTATATAAATTAAAAATTTAAAAAATTGAAAACAAATTAAATAATTGTATAAAAAAATAAAAATAATTAGTTTTTTAAAAAATAAATAATTTAAAAATAAAATTTTTTTTAAAAAATATTTTTTCAAACTTTGCCAAATATATTTATGCCGTTAAGGCATACACTCGAAAAAAAAGTTTGTAAAATTACAAGTAAAAGGTCTTGTAATTCTGTTTTACTAATATTTTTGTCTTTTTACAAAAATTGTTGTATATTTAATAAAACGAAAACTACAGTTTGCTTTGTAATTTTACTATTATACGTTGGTAAATTTATTTTACAAATTTTTTAGGTAAATTTACAAAAAAGTGAATTATTTTACAAATTAAAAAAATATTACAAAATTTTACTTGATGTTATTAAGTCTTTCTACCAAAAAAATGTTTTATTACAAACATTTTTGTTTTAATTTCGTATTCAAGTTTTTCAGTTTTAAGTTCCGGACACAAAAATTCTTCAACTAATTGTAAGCTTTAGCAAAAAAATTTAATTTTTACACCATTTTTTGGTAATTTGCGTTAGGTAAAATACCACAATTTTTATGTGTTTCTACTATATAATTGTTCTAGTTTTTTTTCTGTATTTTTTACCATTTTTTTGGTAATTTTACCATATTTTTTTGGTATTTTTTTTTTAATTTGGCACCTAAAATGTCAATAAAAAGCTACCAATTATGAAAAATTAAGTTTTTCTTATTTTAACAGGTACTTATACATCCAATCTACAATATCCAACATTTTTTTCCGATTTTTTAAAAATACTTGTGAAAATAACTAAAAATTAAAAAAAAATGGTTATTTTTTTACTAATTTTTCCTGAAAATATAAGAAATTTCTTGTGTAGCCTCCTTCGCAATTCTCATATGTTCTACTTAAGAAAAACGAAATGTCGAAAAAAATAAAAAGTGCAGTGTTATACATTAAAAAGTATGTTAAAAGTGTTCAAGTGAAAAAAAAATCATATCAGGTTGCTGAAGTGCTACTCCAGCTGCCGAAGAAGGAAAAATAAGATGCACCAATGGAAAAAAAACCTTTAAATTTACAAAACAAATATGTAAATAAACCAAATTTTTTGTAAATTTACAAAACAAATATGAAAATTTAATTTAACAAAAATGAAGTAGAATACAAAAACAATATTGTAAATTTACAAATTTTTTTGTTAAACTACTGTTTTTACGGCAGAAATTAGAAAAAATGGTATATATACAATAAAAATTGTAAATTTACCATTTTTTATTGTAAATATACAAGATTTTTGCCATAAAAAACAGTAGTTTAACCAAACAATTTGTAAATTTACAATTTTGGTTTTTGATTTTCTACTTTATTTTGTAAATTTACAACTTTTTTTCAAAGTTTACAATTTTTTTTTGTAAATTTTAATTTTTTTTTTGCAAATTTACAATTTCTATTGTAAATATACGTGTTTTTCAATATTTTTTTGCAGTAAAAACAATAGTTTAACCAAATTATTTGTTAATCTACAATTTATTTTTTTCATTTTCTATTTTTTCTTTGTAAAATAACAATCTTTTTCTGTAAGTTTACAATTTTTTTTTGTAAATTTACCAAATTTTTTTGTAAATTTACAAAAAAAAATGTTTACCTCGAAGTTAATATATTACAAAAAAAATGTAAATTTACATTATCTTTTGTTAAATCAATTTACAAATTATCCCCGTAACATTACGGGGATTCTTGCTAGTACATATTTTACAAAACCTGCCCCGTAAAATCACGTGGATTTTATGTCATTTTACAAACTTTTTTTTTTGAGTGTAGTCAGTGAGACGATTTTATAAAATTGGGTATAAACCTTTTATATACATAAAACTATAAACAAAATGAGAATTCAAAAATCTATATAAGAAATAAAAAACTTTCAACAAACTGTTTATGGGGCATTCCATGCCAAATCACTCACTTTTAGGCCCGACCCCCTTCGATTAATTTTATTTTTGGATATGTTTTAGTACGTATTAAATGCAACTTGCAGCCAAATTTTCAGCCTTTTATACCAAGGTGGTGTTGAGTAATTTTTCAAAATGGCGATTTTTTCCAAAAAATGAAAAAATTTAAATTTTCAATCAATTTTGACCAGTAAAAAATATAGATATTTTAAAAAAAGTTGGACAACGTTTTGTTGGTATTTAAATGCAGTTTTAGAAAAAAAATGTGAAAAAATTATTCGAAGTAATTATCACTTATTTTTTGACGTTTAAAAATTAAAATCGACTAAAAAACTAAAAGAATTCTACTCTAAATTATGCAACTTTTAAGCCATAACTCGAGATGTGATCACAATTCTTTCAATTTTTTTTTTTAATTTTTAAAATTGCACCTTTTATGTTTTGGCTCTGATTTATTTTATATGGAGCTCCAAAAAAAAAAAAATTGTAGATACTGACCCTAACTTACCCTAAATATATTCATTTGGAGGTAAATATACGTCTCACAAAAATTTGGGACGATCGGACATGTGTAAGGCGCTTAGCATGGTCCTTGAAGTTTAAAAAACGGATTACAAGGAAAAATATGATTTTTTTTCTGTTTTCGCAATTTCTTTGGTATTTTAAGTTAAGTTTTAATTCAAGTGATTACAGAATTATGATGTGGAGTAAAATGCCTTTCTAATAAGGTACTAAAAACTAAAATCGGTTGAAAATCAGCCAAGTTATTACAACTTCCCCAGGCATCTAGCGTGTGCCATACAACTTGATTAAAAAATACGAGGCCCTTTTTTTAAATTTATTGAAATTTTCTACTGTAATAACATTTTTTCATTATTCATGTTTCAGTGTAATATTTTTTTGACTTTTCCAAATTTTAAAACAAAAAAAATATTTTTTTTTTTTAAATAGAGATTTCAAAAGGGTGTGGAAAATGCAGGCATTTTTAGCACTAATTTAAAAAATGTTAGCAAAACACAATATGAAAAATACTTGTCATCTAATAACATTTGAACTTGAAGAATAAAAAAATGTTATTACAGTAGAAAATTTCAATGAATTTCAAAAATCGGATTGTATTGATTAATCAAGTTGTCTGCCATACGTTAGATGCCTGGGGAAGTTGTAATAACTTGGCTGATTTTAAACCGATTTCGGTTTTTATGACCTTAATAGAGAGACATTTTACTCTACATTTCAATTCTGTAACCATTTGAATACAAAATTAACTTAAAATACCAAAAAAATTAAGAAAACAGAAAAAAAATTCATATTTTCCCTTGTAATCCGATTTTCAAACTTCAAAGCCGATGCGGCACGCCTTACCCATGTCCGATCATCCTAAAATTTTCTGAAACGTATTTTTACACCCAAGTTAATATATCTAGGGGAAGTTACGGTCAATATTTACCAAATTATTTTTTTTGGAGCACCATATAAAATAAACCAGAGTCAAAAAAAAAAAGTGCAATTTTCAAAATTTGAATAAAAATAGAACGAATTACGATCACATCTCGAATTATGACTTAAAAGTTGCGTAATTTAGAGTAGAATTTTTTGACATTTTTAAAAAAAAATCGAAGGTTTCGGACTTTTTCAAAAAGTCGATTTTAATTTTTATACGATAAAAAACAAGTGATAGTTACTTCGAATAATTTTTCATATTTTTTTTTTCTAAAACTACATTTAACTACCAACAAAATGTTGTCCATCTTTTTTTAATATATCTATATTTTTTACTGGTCAAAATTGATTGAAAATTTAAATTTTTTCATTTTTTGGAAAAAATCGCCATTTTGAAAAATTGATTACTCAACACCACCTTGGTATAAAATGCTGAAAATTTGGCTGGAAGTTGCATTTAATACGTACAAAAACATATCCAAAAATAAAATTAATCGAAGGGGGTCGGGCCTAAAAGTGAGTGATTTGGCATGGAATGCCCCTTATACTTCTGTATTTGTTTTTGTAAGTAAAACAATGCAAGCGAAAAGTATATACTCGCACACACGGAAAACAAAACAAAAAAAATAAGTAAAGCTAAAAATTTAATTAAACAATTTATTATATTAATTAAATATTTAATTAATATTAAATTAAAAAAAACAATTAAAATGTTAATTAAAAAAAGTTACAGTTACGCTACATTTCGCCTATATTTTATTTCATTAAAATTTTTTGCATTCAAAAATTCCACGAATACAGCAAAAAAAGGGGTTTTTTCAGAACACACGTTTTTTAACTTTAAGCTAAGATGTCTATCTTTAAGCTAAGATGTCTAGAAAGCCTAATGTGAAAAATTCTGAGGTCCGATTCGAATTCAGCGCCAAACAAACCATTAAAAAAGTATAATCTAGTCCCAGATATTTAAGATTTTTTTTGTCGTCCTGTGTATCCATTAGTACCTGCTATTATTTAAAATTTAAATGAAAAAATTAGTCGAAATGGAAAATTTGTCGATTTCAGTACCAAAAAATTACACTTAGAGAAAAAATATTCTTCATATTGATGAAACGGTTTAATCAACTTTGAAAGCATATTTTTATGAAAATGTCGAAAAGTTTGTGGACCGTGTTCAAAGGTGTGAGATGAAGTTTACTAGGTGAGTTGGTGAAGCGATGACAGCAATATAAGTTTGTCATTACTTTTGTTGCTCAATGAAAAAAGGGATATATCCAAGGCTGCCATAGAGGCGAAGGTGTCGAAAATTGAGTTGTCAAAGTACAACTTGTATACGTGTATTTGCTGACAAAGTACGACTTGTAAACATGTATTGTGTGGTGAATTCACATCGACAACGTAAGTGTGAAAAATTAGAAAAAGATAGCAATATTGTATTTTCGCCTCTATGTTTCTCTATGGCTGCCATATTTGACAATTTTTTGTCTCAAAATTATCAAAGTGCCAATTGGCCGATTTTTTCTCCAAAACTCGAAAAACAGTCACTTTTTATACCCTCCCATTAGTGATAGAACAATTTATGTATATAAGTTTATCGTTCCATTAGTAACACCACGAAATATCGGTCTGGGACCCCCTCCATCGATTTAGAGTCAATCTATCGACGTCCGTCTATCTGTCTGTAGAAAACACAACATATTCATAAGAGTGGAGCGATTTTTTTTTTCGGTTTCCCTTAGCGCAGGTGCGTAAACTTTCATTTAAATTAAAAGAAAAAAAATCCGAGATGACGGATTTGAGAGAAAAATTCTTAAATTTTAGTAAAATTTGAACAAAAAACTGAATTTGGTAAACAGCATTGTACAAAAAAATTTTATATCTTGCACGTCCCCAAAAAACTAGAGTACACCATTAGTACCCCAAAACCACCAAAGAGTTTTTAAAATATAGCTAAAGTTTTTTTTTATGACCCATTGTAGTTTATATTATTTTTTAATTCTAATTTAAAATTACATCTGAGCTTAATATTGTTTATACATGTCTTCAATAAAATTTATTTGCAGTTCTTTTTTTAGGGCACATTAAACTTCTATCTCCCTTTTAAAGGGGTCATTTTAGTCCCTTTTTCAAATATTTTTATTGAAAACCTATAAAACCTGCGTTTAAAGGGTTAAAATATTCTAAAAATATTTTTTGCTTCAAATTTTTACTAGGCCTTTTTAAAGGCCATCAGTTTGGGATTACGACTCTATTGAAATTGAATGCTAAACAGTATTTTGGAACATTTTAACCCTTTAAATGCACCTTTTATTTGTATTCAATGATGATATTTGAGAAAAAGAACTAAAATTACCCCTTAAAATATGAGATAGCGAGTTAATATATTCTAAGAAAAGTATCACCATCAAATTTCAATGCAGACATGTGGAAATATTATTTTGCTTAGAAGTTGATGTAATTAATTTTGTTTTACTTATTCCAACGCCATTGAAAAAATATTGAATACTATAGTGGGCCATAATTTTTATTTTTTTTAATTTGAAAAAAAAAAAATTAATAATTTTTTTTTTTGAAAAAAGTGTCCCACATAAATTCCACTTTTATCAAAAATGGCCATTTTAGCCATAACTAAAAATATTCGCTAACTAAAAATAGACGATCTAGCGATGTCCGTCCGTCCGTCCGTCTGTCTGTATGTCTGTTGAAAACACGCTAACTTTTGAAAGACTTTACGGAGGCTCCTGAAGTTTGGCATATATGTTGGGCATTTACCTGGTCAGGCTGGTATTGCAATCCAGCAAAATCGGTCCAGTGGTTCAAAACTTATGAGCAAATGAGTGAATTTCGGCAAGGGTTTTTCTGAAGTTTACGAGATAAAACACACGGTAACTTTCTAACGGCATTTCTGAGGAAGCTGAAGTATGGCACATATATTTACCGTTCCTCTGGTCCAGTTCGGTTTAAATTTCAGCGAAATCGGTCCAGTGGTTCAAAAGTAATTAGCGAACCGTAAATTTCAGATTAGTTTCACCTTAAATTTACGTGTTGAAAACCCGTTAAAAATGTTTTAAAAACATTTGTAAGTCACAAAAATATTTTACAAGGTATTTTTGTCACTCAAAAATATTTTTACACTAAAACCAAAAAAAATACACTAAAAAAAAAAATTTACACTCCAAAAAAATTTTACACTCAAAAAAAAATTAGTAAATTATTTTTTTTTTTCCAAAAATTACTAAAAAAAGTTTTTTTACACTAAATAAAATATTTCTAACCAAAAACGTTATTTTTTCACGTTAGAAATTTACTTTCATTTAAAAAGGGCATTGTGGAGGGTATTCACAAGGTAGATTTATATAAGGTAATATTTTAGTGACGTAAATGAAAATAATTTTCTTTCAAAATCATTTTAGTCGGCAAAAACGACTTAAATGTTCAGTGCACACATTAACCAATTTAATCGCTTTTTAAGACTTTAAAATTTTAGAAAACAACTAATTATAAAAAAAATATTGAAATTCAAACGAAATTCTTTTATTTTCCACGACAAAAATTAAAAAAAAACTAAAATATTTTTAAGCATAAAAAGTGTAGTGTAAACTCAAGTCATTTATGCCGAACAAAATATTTATACCCTACACCACACTGTGGTACAGGGTATAATGAGTTTGTGCTGATGTTTGTAACTACCCGAAATATTGGTCCTAGACCCACTTTTAAGTATACCGATCGACTTAGAATCACTTTTTGAGTCGATTTAGCGATGTCCGTCCGTCCGTCCGTCCGTCTGTCTGTCCATGTAAACGGTGTAAACACGATACAGGTCGCAATTTTTTATAAATTGACTTGAAATTTGAAACTTAAGCCTCTTTTGGCCCAAGGACGAAACCTATTGAAATTGGAAAAAATCGGTCCATATTTAGACATAGCCCCCATACAAAGGTCCTCTATAGTTTTGGCTCAAATGACTCTAATAGCCGCATTTTAATAGGTATCTTTTCTAAATTTGGCAGGTAATCATGTTTCATCCGCACAAATCACCATTCCGAGTTTTAAAGAAATCGGACCAGTTCTTCTTGTAGCCCCCATACAAACCACCTTCCCGATTTTCACATAAGTCTCTCAAATTTCATTAAAATAGAAAATATTTAATTAAAATTCAGTTTGTGTATGTTAAACGCGTACTTTGAAGACCTTATTAAATCTGATTATCATCGGACCATTTTTGGACTTAGGTCCCATGTGAAAATTTCGCCCGATATTCAGTTGAAGCGGTTTATTGTCAACAAAAAGAAGCCTATTCCACTCAAATTTGATTTGTGAGTGCTTCTTACACTTATTAAATATTTGACAAAATATAGATCTAATCAGTCCATGTTTGAACTTGGGACCCATTTTCCGGGAAACTCAGGTGTAGGGTATTATATGGTCGGTCTTGACCGACTATAATTTTCTTACTTGTTTTATTTCGTTTTGAAAATTCGTAAATATTATTGTTTTCAAATTTGTCAAAAAACTTACTATGGAGGAAAAGTGAGGTTATTGGATCTTACCTTGTATAAATCTACCTTGGGTATTCATAGATTCGGCCAAGTCGAATTTAACTTTTCTACTTGTTTTTTCATAGAATAGGAATGAAAAATACGCAACTTTTCTTTTAATTATCAGCAAGATATAGCTTTGAACTACGTAAACAATTTTTTTTGGGGAAAATTTAAGATGACGGATTTTAGATTTATTCCATCACACCCGGCCGTTTTTAACTTTTTACCAAAAAATTTTCACTTTTTACTAATTAGCTGTTAAATATATAAATTTCATAAATTTGTAAGACCATGCCCTTATTTTAGATTTTTGTCTATGGGACAACGCACTGTGCGCCCTAGTTAATATGCTGTAACGATCAATTTTCTTCGGTTTTCAGGGCTCAAGTTGAAAAAATGCAGAAGAAAATTTGAATTTCTAAAAATAATAGACAATTCTGGTATTCCCGTACCGGTTTCAAACACTCCAGTTAGTGTTATCATCAGTAGGATTTTAAATTTCGGATTTTTTATTTTTTTTTTTATTTTTCAAACATAAGATTATCAAATATTTGGGCATAATTAAGAACATCTAACAAAAGGATACCTGCTCATTTTTTTCTATTGTAATTATATGAGTTACTTATTGATATTAGGGTGCTCCAACCTTGCATGTAGAAATCGGAAATGGTGATAAGTAACCGCAATGGAAATATTCATTTATTACGTCTACTCGGACCTAATGTTGTAAAAACTGAAAACAAAGGACAATTTATTATTGGATTTTAAAAATTTTATCTTAATTTTTATCTGAAGTGATTGTGCGCCTAAATTTATATATCTAGGATGGACGACCATAAACTTTCTCAAATATTTACATGAGTATGTCTATGAATGTAATAATTTTCTAATGCACATAAAATTTATTCACAATTTTATTGTTTTATCATTAAAAAGTAGTAGTAGCATATTTTATTATTACAATATTGGCATATAAATTTGTTATTAATATATGTAACTTTAATATTAATATTGTGCTATGCATACAGAATGCATATTAAAAATCTTACATGCATACAGAATATTTACATAGAAAAATATTTATGCATATTATTATAAAATATTGTAATTTCTTTTAGCAACATGATAAATTTTTATTACTTTTTTATGTATTTTATGATTTACCAAAATATCATTCGTATATTAAGGTTATTAACAGTTCCTCATAAATTCTCTTTGAATGCTAAATTTTTAAACTGTTAAATTATGCGAAAATTTTTGGTAAAACAAAAATGATTTTTTTTTTCACGAAAAACTAAATTATGTTAAAAAAAATTTAATGAACCCAAAATTTTTGGTGAAAAAAAATTTTGATGAAAAAAAGTATTTAATGAATGTTTTGATGAAAAAAAAAATTTTTTTTGATGTAAAAAAAAAAAAATAATTTGGTGAGAAAAAAATTTACAATAAAAAATTTGATAAAAAAAATTGATGAAAAAAAAATTTGATGAAAAAAAAAATTAATGAAAAACAAATTAATGAAAAAAATTGACGAAAAAAAAATTTGATAAAAAAAAAATTTGATAAAAAAAAATGATGAAAAAAAAGTTTCATGAAAAAAAAAATTTTATGAAAAAAAAAAATTTGATGAAGAAAAGTATGATGAAAAAAAAAAATTTATGAAAAAAAAATTATGGAAAACAAGTGAGATTTTATTTTTTTATAATTTATTTTATTTTTGGATATGTTTTAATACTTATTAAATGCAAATTGGACACCAATTTTCAGCCTTTATTCCAAGATGGTGTTGAGTAATCAATTTTTCAACATGGCAATTTTTTAAAAAAAAATGAAAAAATTAAAATTTTCAATTAATTTTGACCAGTTAAAAATATAGATATCTTTAAAAAAGTTGGACAACGTTTTTTTGGTATTTAAATGTAGTTTTAGAAAAAAATATTAAAAAAATTATTCGAAGTAGTTGTCACTTATTTTTTAACGTTTAAAAATTAAAATCGGCTTTTTGAAAAAGTCCGAAACCCTCGATTTTTTTTACAAACGTCTAAAAGTTCTACTCTAACTTACGCAACTTTTAAGCCATAATTCGAGATTTGATCGCAATTTGTTCTATTTTTTTCAAATTTTGAAAATTGCACCTTTTATTTTTGACTGTGATTTATTTTATATGGTGTTCCAAAAAAATTAAATTGGTAGATACTGACCCTAACTTACCCTAGATATATTCATTTCGAGGTAAAAATACGCCTCACAAAAATTAAGAACGATCAGACATGGATAAGGTGTTCCGCATGGGCCTTGAAGTTTAGAAAACGGATTACAAGGAAAAATATGCATTTTTTTCTGTTTTCTAATTTTTTTTGGTATTTTAAGTTAAGTTTTAATTCAAGTGGTTACAGAATTATGATACGGAAATGCCTCTCTAATAAGGTATCAAAAACTGAAATCGGTTGAAAATCAGCCAAGTTATTACAACTTCCCCAGGCATCTAACGTATGGCAGAACACTTGATTAAGCAATACAATCCGATTTTTGAAATTCATTGAAATTTTCTACTGTAATAACATTTTTTATACTTCAAGTTCAAATGTAATTAGATGACAAGTATTTTTCATATTGTGTTTTACTAACATTTTTTAAATTAATGCTAAAAATGCCTGCATTTTCAACACCCTTTTGAAATCTCTATTTAAAAAAAAAAAAATTTTGTTTTTGTTTTAAAATTTGGAAAAACCAAAAAAATTTTACATTGAAACATGAATATTGAAAAAATGTTATTGCAGTAGAAAATTTCAATAAATTTAAAAAAAGGGACTCGTATTCTTTAATCAAGTGGTATGACACACGCTAGATGCCTGGGGAAGTTGTAATAACTTGGCTGATTTTCAACCGATTTTAGTTTTTAGTACCTTATTTGAAAGGCATTTTACTCCACATCATAATTCTGTAATCACTTGAATTAAAACTTAACTTAAAATACTAAAAAAATTGAGAAAACAGAAAAAAAATCATATTTTTCCTTGTAATCCGTTTTTTAAACTTCAAGAACCTTGCTAAACGCCTTACCCATTTCCGATCGTTCTAAATTTTTGTGAGACGTATTTTTACCTCGAAATGAATATATCTAGGGTAAGTTAGGCTCAATATCTACCAATTAAATTTTTTTGGATCACCATATAAAATAAGTCAGAGCCAAAAAATAAAAGAAGCAATTTTAAAAATTTTAAAAAAATAGAAAGAATTGTGATCACATCTCGAGTTATGGCTTAAAAGTTGCGTAATTTAGAGTAGAATTTTTATAGTTTTTTACAAAAAAAATCGAAGGTTTCGAACTTTTTCAAAAAGTCGATTATAATTTTTAACGTCAAAAAATAAGTGATAATTACTTCGAATAATTTTTTCATATTTTTTTTCTAAAACTACATTTAAATACCAACAGAATGTTGTCCAACTTTTTTTAAAATATCTATATTTTTTAATGGTCAAAATTAATTAAAAATTTTAACTTTTGAATTTTTTTGAGAAAATCGCCATTTTGAAAAATTGGTTACTCAACACCATCTTGAAATTAAAGGCTGAAAATTGGTGTCCAAGTTGCATTTAATAAGTACTAAAACATATCCAAAAATAAAATAAAAGTGAGTGATTTGGCTTGGAATGCCCTATATACTTTATGGGGTCCTAGACCAATATTTCGAGGTGTTACAAACGGAATGAAAAACTTATATATACCCTCTATCACTAGAGTGGAGGGTATAAAAATAGAAAGAAACAGAAAAAAGAAAAGATGAAAGAAAAGAAAAAAGTAAAAAGAAAAAAAAAATGAAATCCGATAATTTTTATTGAAAACAATCTGAAGACTTTTTCCATAGGAAAGGGTCGGAGAATCCCCAGACTTTTTCTATAGAAAAAAGGACTCATACCCTGATTTTTTTTATCGGCAAAAGGTCAGAATCTTTAAAATGTTCTATAGGAAAAAAGTCTCAGAATCTAAAGCATTTGCTATCGAAAAAAGTTCTCAGAATCTTTAACTTTTTCTATACGAAACAAATCTAAGTTCTTAAAATTCGATAATTTTTCTGTAGGAAAAAAGTATAAGATTTTCATACAGTTTTCGTAAAGAAAAAGTCTAAGAAGGGAAACTGAAAAATTTGACCATTTGAATGCATTTTAACAAATTAAATAATTTAAAAATCTTAAATTCGTATATTTTTGTAAAAAGGCCGCAAGTCCAGCAGTACTCCGATTTCGATAAATCGAAAAAAGTTGGCGTAAAATAGGAGTTGTTTATTTTACTTTCCCTAAAAACTTGAGCCGGGTTATGACGAGCATTTACAAAATAATTTAAACAAAATGGTTTAGCACTTCTTCGATTTAATATATAAAAAAACAGTTGTTAAGTAAAACTTTAAGTTGGATTATGAGGAACATTAACTCATTTTGATCCTCTGTTAGATTTTTCAACTAGTACAGATCAACTTTTTCCAAAAAATATTTATGTATGAAAAAGGTAGAACTTCAGTTAAATTTGGATACAAATGCCAAGTCTCATCTTTCTGCAATTAAAAAAAATATCCCCCCTGGGCCTCCGCAATTTATATGTGCATCAGTACAGAAATTGTTTCAAGCAAAAATGAACATTTTTTTTAATTTTCGGCTTTTAATTTTTTTAGATTTGATTTATACACTCAAAAAAATACGTTAGTAGATTTACTAATTTTTTTTTGCTAATGCTAGTTAGCAAGCTTTTAGCAAATTTTTAGTTGAGATTAGCATGTTAGCAAAAAATTCTCGTAAACTTCATTTAGCACATTAGCAATTTTAAACAATTTGAACTAATTTCTTTTGCTAAATTTGAAATTGAGTTGACAACATTTTTACAAGATTTTTTGCTAACATTAGCAAAAATAAACGGTAATTTTTTTTTATTTTCAGAAAACTTAAAATGGCGCTATCTCGGAAACCAAGCCAGATAGAGCAAAATGGAGGCCATTTTTGGTTCTCGAGATCTCCATAGTATCGTCGGTGCTCTTCACATGTGTGGGCCCTAATGGGTCCTAACTTTGGATCCAAAAAAGTTAGCATTCCCGAAAATTTTAAAATGCTCATATCTCGGTAAATATTGCCGACACAACAAAAAGTCCAAAAGAATTTTTGTAGCTCTCAACACGTAGAACAAGACCGCAAAATAACCAAAAGCTCTCCGAGTAATATTTTTGAAGTTATCGAGTCTTTTAATTCTCAAGACCCCATTGGTCCCCTAAAATCACGTATCTCAAAAACTAAGAAAGATAGAGCGAAACGGACACAATTTTTGGATCAAAAACTATGACGATTTTTAAGGAACCCAACTAAAGCTAGGCCCATCGGGGTCTGGACCTATTGGGTCCGAACCCAATGGGGCCTTCAAATGTGTATAAACTAAGTTCAAAAAAAAAATTCAGTTAACTAATTTTTGGCAAAACATTTTTGCTAACTTTAGGAAAAAAAATTGGGGTTTCCAAATCAGTAAATTTTCTTGTAGGTTTACAAGCTTTTTTTGCTAACATTACAGTTTTTTTTTTGAGTGTAATCAAATTCCACTAATTTGAATAATTTTTAAACTATTTATTTTGAAAATAAAGAAATAAATTAGTAAAATAGCAAATAAATCCAAAAATTAAAATTGCGAAATATATTGAAATACACACAGAAAAAAAAAACAAGTGAGAGTGTTACATTCGGCTGTGCCGAATCTTTTATACCCTCCAAAATTTAAAAAAACTATATTAAAAAAATGCAGGGGCGTCTTTTTTTTTGGAGGGGGAGGGGGTTGGAGGGTGACGTTAGGGGGCACCTTTCCCTGGCGATTTGGAACTTCTTTTGAGATAAGAATGTTGCATTTGCTTAGCAAAAGTACAAAAAAACCTGCAAAAAATTCTGTTTTTCTGAGAATGGTTTAGTTTTCCAAAGGGGAACTTTTTTCCCCTTGGTCCGATTTTGCCCATTTCCGAACTTAACCTGCCTAGGAATATAAGACATATTCGTGCCAAACTTCGGAAGTCTAGCTCGTTTAGTTTGGACTGTATCGTGTCTTCTACAGACGGACGGACGGACGGACATCGCTAGAATGTCTTAGAATCGATCACTGATTAATAATATATATACTCTATGGGGTCCTAGACCGATATTTCGATGCGTTACACACGGAATGACAAAGTGAGTATACCCCCATACTGTGGTTGGAGGGTATAAAAAACGAATTGTTATATTGACTATCGAGGGAAAATATTCAAAACATGCTATATGCTGTGTTATTATACTACAGATAGCAAGTTTTGAGTATTTGCCTTCGATATGATGTGTCTCAAGACATTTTTTTTTATTTTTTTAATTTTCTAAAATTTTGATCGCTGGGCGTCACTGATTAATTTATTCCGGTTTCAAACGAAATAGGATACCCTCTTTGTGGGGTATCCTATTTAAAAATCAGCAAACCTGTTATCGAGTTCATCAAAAAAATATTAACAACCCGCTTAATAAAAAATGGTATTAAAAAAGAATATTCAGAAGAGGTAATATATTTGATTTCCACTTCTTAAATTATATGGTTACTAGCTTACCATCCCGGTACTTCGTTACCGGTTGTATTGAATACCGTATAATATAAAGATCAGGATTACTCTATCGATTTAAAAAAAAATCCTCTACATGGTTTTTGTTTTATTTACTTGTGGACGTTTAAGTCTTTCATAAAATAATATTTTAATGAATAATTTAAACAATAAAATTTGAATAACTTCGCTGGTACGTCATCATGCTCGTTTCGGTGAAAAAATGTATTGACAACTTTCGAGCCCTTATATCGGGTTTTAAGATTTTGAGTGAAGAAATACTTCAGTGAAAAAAAAAGTTGGAATAATAATAAGTTTAAGTGGAAAAACAAATAGAGAGAACAAATATAGAGTAAAAAATTTAAATACGTAAAATTTAAGTAAAAAGTATCATTCCATATTGTTCCCAGCTCTATTCCACTTCGTTCCCCGTTCTATTCCATTTCACTTCCAAGTCCATCTCCTTTCGCTCCATGTAAGTTTCATTCCTCTCCGTATAATATGCGTTAAAAATATAAAAAGTTCTGTTGTCTTTATATTGTAGATATGAAAAGTACCATTTTACACCACTGTTACCAGGTACCCCTTTTTACCCTAAAATTTTAAAATATGTCCTTGTCTTGGGTGTTATTTCTGCGGCTTTTAGTTCAATAGTTAGATATCTCAAAATAACCATTTGTCCCCTTTTCCCCGTAAAATTATATTTTCCAAAAACTGTTTTTTGTGCTAGGTGATCCTTTATTTAAAACATCAAGTTTCTGAACCATTATTTCAAAAAATATAAGAATAACCAAATTTGCACTTTTTATCCCCTTTACGATCGGTCGCGACCCTTAGAAACAGAATTTCCAAAAATAACTTTTTAAAGCATTCAAAATTTCAGTGCCTAGGATAATTACTTCATGAAATATAAAAAGTATCAAAAAACACTTTTTTACAGCTCTAGAAACAGAATTTTTTGAAAATACTTTAGCAGAATTTTTTTTCAGCGAAGTCCCCTACATTCCAAAATTCAAGCTTCAACGGTCATTATTATAGGAACAAAAAAAAAGTACCAAAACTACACTTTCTTACCCCCGTTAGAAACGAAATTTCAAAAAAAGTATCTCTTCCAGAAGTTTTTTTTCTTCACCGAAAAATTCTACATTCCTTTTTATAAAAGGTACTTTTTATAAAATATACTTTTTATAAAAGGTACTTTTTATAAAAGGTACTTTTTATAAAAGGTACTTTTTATAAAAGGTACTTTTTATCAAAGTTACTTTTTATTAAAGGTACTTTTTATAAAACGTACTTTTTATAAAAGGTACTTTTTATAAAAGGTACTTTTTATAAAATGTACTTTTTATAAAAGGTACTTTTTATAAAAGGTACTTTTCATAAAAGGTACTTTTTATAAAAGGTACTTTTTATAAAAGGTACTTTTTATAAAAGGCACTTTTTATAAAAGGTACTTTTTATAAAAGGTACTTTTTAAAAAATGTACTTTTTATAAAAGGTACTTTTTATAAAAGGTACTTTTTATAAAAGGTACTTTTTATAAAAGGTACTTTTTATAAAAGGTACTTTTTATAAAAGGTACTTTTTATAAAAGGTACTTTTTATAAAAGGTACTTTTTATAAAAGGTACTTTTTATAAAAGGTACTTTTTATAAAAGGTACTTTTTATAAAAGGTACTTTTTATAAAAGGTACTTTTTATAAAAGGTACTTTTTATGAAAGGTACTTTTTATAAAAGGTACTTTTTATAAAAGGTACTTTTTATAAAAGGTACTTTTTATAAAAGGTACTTTTTATAAAAGGTACTTTTTATAAAAGGTACTTTTTAAAAAAGGCACTTTTTATAAAAGGTACTTTTTATAAAAGGTACTTTTTATAAAAGGTACTTTTTATAAAAGGTACTTTTTATAAAAGGTACTTTTTATAAAAGGTACTTTTTATAAAAGGTACTTTTTATAAAAGGTACTTTTTATAAAAGGTACTTTTTATAAAAGGTACTTTTTATAAATGGTACTTTTTATAAAAGGTACTTTTTATAAAAGGTACTTTTTATAAAAGGTACTTTTAATAAAAGTTACTTTTTATAAAAGGCACTTTTTATAAAAGGTACTTTTTACAAAAGGTACTTTTTATAAAAGGTACTTTTTAAAAAAGGTACTTTTTATAAAAGGTACTTTTTAAAAAAGGTACTTTTTATAAAAGGTACTTTTATAAAAGGTACTTTTTATAAAAGGTAATTTTTAAAAAAGGTACTTTTTATAAAAGGTACTTTTTATAAAAGGTTCTTTTTTACACTTTTTACCCCCGTAGAATCAACATTGGCAAAAACCCAGCCTTATTGAATCTTTTTTCCGAAAGGTGAACATTACATTACAAATTTCAAGTTTCTAGTACCATTATTTAAGTAAATGTAAAAGGTACCAAAAGTACAGTTTTTTACCCTTTTTTCCCCCTTAGAATCATCATTGGCAAAAATTAAGCCTAACTGGATCTTAATTCCGAGAGGTGAACATACAGTCCAATTTTCAAGTTTCTATGACTATTATATATATAGGATATATAAAAAGTACCAAAAGTACACTTTTTTACCCATTTTACCCCCGTAGAATCAACATTGGCAAAAACCCAGCCTTAGTGATTTTTGTTTCCGGGAGGTAAACCTACATTGCAAATTTCAAGTTTCTAATACCATTATTTAAGGAACTAAAAAAGGTACCAAAAGTACAGTTTTTTACCCTTTTTACCCCCTTAGAGTCATCATTGGCGAAAATCCAGCCTTAGTGAATCCATATTCCGGGAGGTGAACATACAGTCCAAATTTCAAGTCTCTGTGACAATTATTTTAGAAAATATAAAAGGTACCAAAAGTCCAGTTTTTTACCCTTTTTACCCCCTTAGAATCAACATTGGCAAAAGTTCAGCCTTACAGGATCTACATTCCGGGAGGTGAACATACAGTCCAAATTTCAAGTCTCTATGACCATTATTTCATGAGATATAAAAAGTATCAAAAGTACAGTTTTTTACCCTTTTTACCCCCTTAGAATCAACACTGGCAAAAATCCGGCCTTAGTGTATCTATGTTCCGGGAGGTGCACATACAGTCCAAATTTCAAGTCTCTATGACCATTATTTCAGGAGATATAAAAAGCACCAAAAGTACAGTTTTTTACCCTTTTTACCCCCTTAGAATCAACACTGGCAAAAATCCAGCCTTACAGGATCTTCGTTCCGGGAGGTGAACATACAGTCCAAATTTCAAGTCTCTATGACCATTATTTCATGAGATATAAAAAGTACCAAAAGTACAGTTTTTTACCCTTTTTACCCCCTTAGAATCAACACTGGCAAAAATCCAGCCTTAGTGGATCTATATTCCGGGAGGTGAACCTACAGTCCAAATTTCAAGTCTCTAGCTTCAGCGGTTTGGGCTGGGCGATGATGAGTCAGTCAGTCAGTCAGTCAGTCAGTCACGTTACTCTTTTATATATATAGATTATGATACTAAATATGAGAAACTGTTATTCGTACAAACTGATGATGCTACCACTATATATCTTATTTTGCTTTTTTTTTAAATCAGAGCTTTAAGGATTGCAATCATAAACAAAAAATAGATAAATTTTTCGTATTCAAAAATTGAATAAAATTTTACTTTTCGTAGAAGAAACAATATACTCTTCCTGTTTTTTTATCGGTCCATTCTTATATGCAGGAGGTAAGAAGTGAAGGCAGAGTTTTATAATTTTTTTAAAGTAAATTTTTTATATAAAAAAATCTAATTTAAGATTCAAGAGTGCGCTAGCAAAAATTTCCCCCAATAATTTTTTCCAGTGAACATGTAACTTTCTAAGGAAATTTTTTTCTGTTTGTTTCATGAGTGTAAAAAGGCAAAAGGAATTACGCCTTTATCAGATCTGCATTTTCAGTTCTTTACTTTGGTTGTTTTGAAAAAAAAGACGACACTGAAATACATAGTGAAATATGGCATAAATTGCATTTAATTCACACCATCAGTTATAATAAATTTTTATCATTTTGTAAATCGTATTTCATTTTGTTCATTTTTTTATTTCTACATCAGCGAAAAACATTTCGTTATGTCCAGTTAAACTACTTTATTTGGTTTTCCTCTTCTAGTTATTTGTTTGGAGTAGGAATCCTTTTGCTTAAGTTTTTAGTTTTATTTACTGACAAAATTTGCTAACGTTACATTATGTCTTTTCAAAACTATTTCATTACATTTTTAGGGCATAAATAAAGAGTTTTATAAAAAAAATTTTAACTGACAACTAAGCATTTTAATCAGCAAAAAAGTTTTTTTTGTTCTTTTTAGTCTTCAATAAATTGCAATTTAATTTTGTTTTTATTATTATGAGCAGATTTATGAATGGGTTAAAAAATAAAAATTTGTTATTTGAAAAAAAAAAATAATTTAAGAATAAAAAAGAAATGGGGTGAAAGTGGTTGGTAAGAAATGAAATGAAAGCTTTATAATCTATTTGAATCTCCTGCTTTAGGAAATTTTAACGATCAATTTACACGTCGACTACCCATGACTACACAGAAAAAAAAATAAAAAAATATTTGAGTAAATTTTTAATACTATTGAGTAAAAAATTACTCAATTCTGCACCAGTAAACGATTTAATAGTTTGAGTAAATTTTTAATAAAAATTTATTAAATGTTTGAAAAAAAATTTGAGTAAATTTTTAATTGACACAATTAAAAATCTACTCAAAATTTTTCTATTTATTTTTTTTAAGGTTTGAAAAAGTTTTAATTTTTTTTACAAAAAAAAAAACAAAAAAACTTGTTTTTTCAAACTTTACCAAAAATATTTATGTCTCAAAAACATAGGAAAATTTTATAAAGACGATTACAAACTTTCATATATATACACAAAAAACTATAAACTAAACGAGAATTCAAAAAACTATGAGAGTTAAAAAAAAATAAAAAAACTATTAAAATTTTATTAAATTATTTACTTAAATTGTTTTTAAAATTTTTGAGTAAATTTTTAATTGCGTCAATTAAAAAATTACTCAATTTTTGTTATTAAATTTAAACAAGTGAATTTGTTTCTTTCATATTTTTTTCTGTGTACCATGACAAGTACTAGAGAATTTAATAATCGTCAAAATCGGTTCAGTAGTTTTTCTGTGCAACTGCAGCCGATTTTGAAAAAAAAAACATCCCACAATTGAGTGCCTACACGCAAAAAAAAAACTTTTTAAAACGACAAGAAAAGTTTGTAACTTTTTGTTGTGCTACCTCCTATTTGACAACAATTTCCAGTACTTTTACAAGCTTTTTATCAATAATTTTGTAATTTTACAAGCTTTTTACCAAAAAAATTGTAAATTTACAGATTTTTTGACGCGATAAAACTTACAAGGAGGTTTCTTGTTTTTACTAAATTTTTTGCTACTTTATGAGAATTCCTAGCAAAAATTACGAGCTTTTTCGTAATTTTACAAGATTTTTACCAATTAAATTGTAAATTTACAACATTTTTAGCGCAATAAAACTTACAAGGAAATCTCGTGAATTTACTAGATTTTTTTTTGTAAAAAAATGTTGAAAATTTTTAAAATTACAAAAAAATGTAAATTTACAAAAAACAAGTGAAAGTGTTAAATTCGGCTGTGCCGAATCTTTTATACCCTCCAAAATGTAAAAAAAAAAAAAATTGACAGGGGCGTTTCTTTTTTTTGGGGGGGGGGGGGGGGGGGGCGAAGTTGATAGGGTCAGTGGGGCACGTTGAGAGCACCTTCCCATCGCGATAAATATACCAAATGTTTCATTTATTTAACAAAAATACAAAAAAACATGTAAAAACGTGTATTTTTTTAGAGGTTGGTTTAGTTCTTCAAGGGGGAACTTTTTTCCCCCTGGTCCGATTTGGCCAATTTCCGAACTTAACCTGCCTAGGAACATAAGACATATTTGTGCCCAACTTGAGGTTCCTAGCTCTTTTATTTTGGACTGCATCGTGTTAACTACAGACGGACGGACGGACGGACATCGCTAAAATGTCTTAGAATCGATCACTGATCAATAATATATATTCTTTATGGGGTCCCGACCGATATTTCGATGCGTTACACACGGAATGACAAAGTGAGTATACCCCCATACTGTAGTTGGAGGGTATAAAAATGTAAATTTTTATCGAAAATTTTTTGTTAAAAAACAAGAAAAACTGTTAAATATTGGTTAACTAGGATAACGAGACTTTTCTAGTAATTTGACAAGATTTTTTTTTTAATGTAAGTAATTTTCTTATACCAGAATGGTCATGTTCACAACAATTTCATACAAGAAATTTTGTCTTCATAATTAGAACATCCAGATTGACAAAAATTTTTTAAGGAAAATTTTTAGATTAATTAATATTTTTTTTTAAACTTTAAGATTTTCCCTATAAAAGTTTTCAGATTTTTTCTTTAAAATTGTTTAAATTTTTTTATGAAAAATTTTCGTATTTCGAAATTTTTTCATTTAGAAAATTTTTGAATATTTCCTTCTTCCCTCTTTTATTTTTTTCTGCTTTTTATACCCTTCAACTACAGTATGGGGCATACTCACTTTGTCATTCCGTGTGTAACGCATTAGCAAAAAAAAATTAGTAAATCTACTAATGTATTTTTTTGAGTGTAATACATTCTAGCGATGTCCGTCCGTCCGTCCGTCTGTAGTTAACACGATACAGTCTAAAATAAAAGAGCTACACTTCTCAAGCTTGGCAAGAATATGTCTTATGGTCCTAGGCAGGTTAAGTTCGGAAATGGGCAAATTCGGACCATGGGGAAAAAGTTCCCCCTTGAAGTACTAAAGCAACCTCTAAATAATATAATTTTTTTACATGATTTTTTGTCTTTTTGTTTAACAAATGCAACATTTTTATGCTACAAGAAGTTCAAAGTCCTGCTAAAAAATGTCGGTTTTTCGATCCGCCCCCTTTTATGGGCGTGGAATAAAACAAAATTTAATTACGATAAACTTGCATTTCTTTAGTGCAAAAAGCATAAGAATGAATTTTTAAACACATATTCGAGAGGGCAATTGCCCCCCCGCGATCACCACGACCCCCCACCAAAAAAAAACAAAACGCCCCTGCATTTTTTTTGCATGTTGGAGGGTATAAAAGATTCCGCACAGCCGAATTTAACACTTCTACTTGTTCTTTCTCTTTTCTTTCTTTTTGAAAATTGTCTATTCCGTTTCTACTGCACGAAAACGGACCGCTTTAGGTACGTCTGTAACGCACCATTAATTTGTGTACTCCGTTTTCAACACTGCATATCGGTCCGTTAACGGTCCGAAAGTGTCGTACTCTCAACGGATTTCAAATTAGAATACGGATCCAGAAAACGGTCTGAATACGGAGTTGGATTCAGTTTTAGACGGACCGAAAACGGACCGTAAACGGACCTTTTTGTTTTTTGGGTGAGATTATGTGAAATAAACTAATGTAAAAAAATTTTCAGTAAGTAATTGATATTTAACGCTGAAAATAAAGTGTTTTCATGTGACTAATATAATAATTATGGGGTTAAGTTGAAATTTAATTGCATATAACGGTTTAATAACTTAATGCATATCGTCAACTTAAATGAAAAATGCCGTAACCCATGTTTGTGTTGTTTGGCCGAAGAACAAAAACACTATAACTTGAAAACTATTGTAAGTTAGTTGAAACTATTGTAAGTTAAAAATCGATTAAGATTTTTGATTAGTTATGGATCTTGGCATTTTCAGTGACGATGTATAAACATTTCAGCGGTTCAGCATTTTTAAATTTAATTAAAATTGTATCACCCCATGAGCTTAATAAATAATCAAAGCTTCTTTCTCGCTTATTATTTAAAATTAACTCTTTCACTGTGTTACCGTATAATTAAAGTGTGTGGTCTGCTTCACTGCAGCAACAGTGACCATATATTCTATTATTTTTAAATGCAGGGCAAGTATTAAATCAATACCTTTTTAATAAACACATACGAGTGATGATCATATTGTGTGATACACCAGAAAACGTTTACATTAATGTAAGCATTTGGGTTGTATTTATTTTTAAAACTTGGGATTTGTGTTTAAATCAGAAATGAACGTCAATCTTAAGACCTACAATGTTTATGACAAGGTATAGGCATTTTCATTTTTTGTGGACTAACAAGGAGAGTCTCCCTGGTGTCACCCTCCGTTCTTCATGAAATTTGGATATGTTGTTAAGAATGAAAATTAATTTGACATATATTTTTTTTAGCGGCCCAAACTCATTTTAGGGGGTTCGATTTCTATGGGGGAGAAGTTGACCTTTTTCAGTTTTTACGATTTACGCCTATTTACTCAAAATTAAAAAAGGCATATGTGGTATCAAATTACCTTACGTGACGAAAACGTTAATATTTTTCGACTTATTAACAAAAATGCACTAAAATTTTGGTATTTTACTCAATTTGACGAAAAGTTGTGCATGTTTGGACACGTTCTTTACACACGTCGATAGGTTTTCCAAAAATCTTTCATTTGGTATGCAATATGACTAGGTTCCTTTGCATAATATAGGAGATAAACGAAAATAACTGAAAAAGGACCGTTTCTTCCCCACTCATTTGCACTCCCAATTCTATTTAAATCCGTGGGTGACACTAGGGAGACTGCCCTTGTGAGCCAACACTCAGGGGATACCCCTACGCCAGTAATAGTAAGGAAAGAAGGAACAGTGTTTATGCAAATTTAACATTGTTAGGTTAGATTGTAAGTAGCTGCTGAAGTTTTACGTCAGCACACATAGACTCTGAGGTCTGTTGTGATACCACGGGACAGTAATAGTTTCCCTACTAGTCCCTGCCGTTAAACCCATTCGAGCTCCTTATAAAACTCCTAAGATATTGAATTTTGACAACCGATAAATCACAAAGATCTTGCAGCTCCCTAGATCCCAGCGAAGCAAGGGTCTGACAAGAAAGTGCCGGACAATGACAGACATATTTAACCGCTCTGCTTAATTTGCTATAAGTCATTGTCTCACATTCAGATTAAGAGAAGGCCAAATTTGTCGTGCAGTCTCACACGTCCATCCACGTGCCAATCTCTGAGTAGTCTCCGTCGTGGAACAAAGGCTTAGATTTCTAGTTTCTAGAGTAATAGCAATACATTCCAATTCTGTTGGAATCTATAAGGTAGTTCCTAATTTTGCAAGCTCATCGGCATTGCAATTTCCTGGAATGTCTCTCTGCATTGGACCCATATGAGTCGTATGTTAATCTGCTTGGTCATCTCGTTTGAAGACGTGCAAAAGTTTAGAGTGGATGTTGTTTTAAGGATCATTGACTCCAGGGGCGTGACCGAAGCTTGACTGTCAGAATAGATATGGACTGTGGTTGTAGACAAGACATTGCAACTCACCCAGTCAGCAACTTTCTTTATTGCCAGAATATCTTCCTGGTAAACACTGCAATGATCTGAAAATCTTCAATCTCGACTGAACTCAAGCTCTTCCAAAAAGACTCCAGAGCCCATTTGTTTGTGAAGCTTCGATCCATAAAAATTTATGGAGGCTCCTCTACCCAGAAGTCCCCCATCCAAGACTTCCTAACAATGACTCCCTACAGCAGAATGGGGCCACTGCTGTATAAATCTAATCTAAACTTTAGGGCTAAAGCCCCATCGTTTTCCAGAGAAATAGAATCAAAAGCAGTAATCTAATTTTTCCTCGTAAACAACAAAAGCTCTGATTTACTTGGATTAACTCTCAGACCACAGTCTCTTGCCCATTAAGACAGATCTTTCATAGAGCTCTGAAGAAAGTCCCTTAATGTTAGCAGGTTTGTTTGCGATAAAATGACATCCACCTGATTGTAGAGAGAATTCAGTGTCAGGTTCCAAAGAAGCAGCGAAACAACATCTTCTTGAGACATGGCAACCGCCAACTCAGACGTTATGCGTCTCTTGCAGGCGCGAATCCAGCTCTTGGGTTTGGAGGGGGATTTTTTTTTTTACACAACAATTTTTTTAGGGTCCTCAGGTTGGATAAGCTAAAGTTTTTTGAGTGTTTGTTTATTGTAATTTTTTTTCAGAAATAGACCAAAAGCAATAAATAAAAAAACAATCAAAAGCAGGTTTTTTTATATTTCCCTTTAAACAAAACAAAGAAATTAACTCCGTTACCACAGCCTCTTGCCCACTTAGACAGGTTTTTCACAGAACCCTGAAGAATGTCCCTCAATGTTGGCAGATGCTTTCCCTTTACCGCTATCGCGACATCGTGAGCATATGCGAAAACATGACAATCTCGATATTCTAGAGATAGCAGCATTGAATTCAGTGCCAGGTTTCTAAGGAGCGGGCGCACCTACCTGTGGTGCGCTCCTATTGACAAATCGAGATATGACAGATGATATCGATTCAGACGTTATACGTATATTTTCAAGTAGATTTACCGCCATTAAAACGATCCCACCCTTCACTCCCAGACCAGACAATGCCACAATTATTGAGTCTGGGATGACATTATTAAAATCCCCCTCTATATTAAAAAAGGCCATTATAGTGTACTCCTTTACCGAAAGCGATCTCTCGATGGTACCAACGACCTATTGAAGAGCTGTTTCCGTTGATCTTTCCTTGCTGTTAGTGTCCGACCGAACGTTCGGGTTCGGTTACGGAGTTCGGCAAAAAGTGACGTTCGGCCACTGTTCGGTATTCGGTAAACTTTTAGCCGAACTTTACCGAACACCGAACTTTTGTATGTATTGCATTTTATCGTCTTAAAATTAAGCCATATTACCAGTGCAACTACTTTACACCTAGAATCGGGCTATAGTTTAAAAGAAATATATTTTTTTTTCCAAAAAAAAAAATCAACTTGAGCTATATTTGTCCACTTTTTAAGTATACAACTAATAAAAAAAACACATTTTTTAGTTGTTTTTTTCATAACTATTTGCAAAAACAACTTTTTTTTAATAAAAAAAAAAGTTCGGGTACGGGTTCGGGTTCGGCCGAACTTTGCAAAATTTACCGAAGTTCGGGTTCGGGTACGGGTTCGGTCTGAAAAAGTGCGTTCGGTCGGACACTACTTGCTGTATACATGTTGCCTTGTCGAAAGCAACCTCGGGCCAATCACTCTATGCAAATCCGAGTATAGCATTCGTTCCACTGTCTTTAACAAAACGAAGACAGACTAATTGGTCTGAAATCCTTCGGAGCTTTGTGGGAATTTTTCCAAGCTTTCGGGATAAAGACGACTGAGGTATCTCTCCATTTTAAAGGGATATACGACCAGTTGATGCATGCCGTGTAGAGATTATGAGGTCCAGTGACTCCCCACTGGAGGTATACCACATCTCAGTATGATGCCTCAGAAACGTCTTCGATATTTTCCCAAAAGATTTTCCAAGAATCATATTTGGCAATCCTGACCATCTTCTTATAACTCTTAAGTTTTTATTCAGCCGGACATCAACCTGTATTCTCATAGCCAGAACATCAGGTGTGTTTGATTTGTAAATGCCCAGACCATCCAGAGTTTCGGATAATAATGTTGCCACGGCCTGAAAGTGAGTCAGAAGTGCAAGACCGAAACTGGATTTTTTTCGGAAGTACCCACGAGCTCATGATGTATGTTCTGCCGTGTCTAAAGCTACCTCGGGTTAATCACACTTTGCAAGAACCAGCCAATCATTCGATTTATTATCTTTTATAAGAATGATAAATACAATCTTTTGGGGCAGTTTTTTAGGGGTTAGTTTTTAAACAATTCTTTTTCAGAAGCTCTATTTCTGAAGACCACTAAGACGTTTAGGCACCAGGACGTACCATTCCTTGAAACGTCGTCTACGAATAACAGGGTACAAGGAGATAATGCCAGAACTTTGCGAAGCCCAGAAGATTTGGGGGATGATCTTACTGTTCCAATTTACTGTGCCAAACTGTATAACTACTCGTTTTACAGTTAGGCATTCCAAGACGCTGTACTGTAGGACATCACTCTTTAAAAAAGTGTCCAGTTTTAGATAAGACCTGTCTCAATTAATGGATGATTTCCCAATTTTTTCCAAAAATTTTGATTCATATTTTAATTTAGAAAATAATTCCTACCCTACTACTCATATGCATAGTTGATACGGAGTTTTTGTTTTTAGATTGACTATGAAAATTGATGATGATGCTCGATGCGCCAAGGAAGTAATCAACTTAAAACTGTGTTATTTATTGATCGTCTCCTATATTTGATATATGTATTATTACAATCTTTTTTTTAACTCATCTTTCTATTTCATCAATTCATGGGATTCCCCACGGGGTGGACGCCATACTCCGTAGTTATAATACATAAAAAACGTATAAAGATGCATTTTCATATGAGTACAACGATTATGTGTGATGTTGAGATTCGGTAATTATATCTTTGATGTTTATTACCCACCATGTTGAGTTGCTTAACGCCCATTTTCATCATTCATTCCAAAATTTCAATTGCGTTGTCCATTTCGAAAAATAACAACAGCAACAGAAAACTGAAAATAAGCTTAAGATCCAATTTACGATTTATTATTGATTTTATATGTTTGCACCGCATACTGCATCTTGAAATGGAGTGGCGTGGAGTAGATTGGAATTGAATGATGAATGCAACAAACTGTGTCAAGAGTATAATTTTAACTTATGATATAGACATGATAGACATGTTGTTGATAGATGAGTTTTCAACATACTACTACGCACCACTCCAGCAATAGTTGCATACGGATTGATACGCAGACGGACGGACGAACATCATGCATACTGTTAATATGCACCATAAAAATGTTGGAAGAAACAAAAAACAAAAAAACGGAGAAAACAATTCAATTAAGTTAATACGTACATTTAATCAAAAACAGAAAATACAATGCGGCTTTCTTTGTGTGTGGCTTTTCGTTTTCAATATCATCTAAATCGTAATTCAATGTGTTGATAAAGTAGAAAAAAATTAAATTATCGATAGAAATATAGACAATAAAGAAATTGGGTTTGGTCACTACCCAACATCATCATCAGCATATACCGTAACATTTACAATCGCGATGAATGCATATTACGATACAATTATATTTGTGATCAGAGTTTTGAAAGAGTTTTAGCTTCGATATTTAAGATGGTTAACTAAACTATTGCTATACTCAAAATATAAGGGCAGGCTATATTAGGTGGTAAGTGGCTGCTGACGCTTTACGTCAGCACCCAAAGACTATGAGGTCCGTTGTGATAACATGCAACGGTAATTGGGTTCCCCTGCTAGTCATCCGACGAATCGGAAATATCGTGCAGCTCTCAAGATCCCAGTGAAGTAAGTCTCTGACCAGAAAGTGCCGGGCAATGGCTGTTAGTTGAAACTAATCCTCATTCATGCAACTCTGGCAAAAGTCATTTGACGTCACATTTAACCATAGCAGCTCATTTGTGCGTTTGTGATTAAGAAGTTCAAATCTGTCGTGAAGTTTGACACGTTCATCGATGTGCCCAACTCTGATTAGTCTCCATCGCGGTACAAAGCCATAAATTTAGCTTGCAAGTTTCTAGAGGCATACCAACACATTACAAATACGTTGGAATCTGTAAGGTAATTCCCAGTCTTGCAACCTCAACGGCTTTGCAATTCCCTGGAATGTTTCTCTGTTAAGCTATGATTCGTAAGTCACGCTGTTTGACCATATCATTAAAAGACTTACGGCAGTTAAGGGCAGATCTTGTTTTCAGAAACATTGACTTTACGGACTTAAGCGCGGCTTGGCTGCCAGAACATTTGTTGACTGCGGTGGTTTACAAGACATAGCAACTCAACTATTCGGCCACTTCTTTAGTGCTGGCACTGGCCGGACGTAATATTAAGCTATTTATATTAGTTTTAAGATTTGAACACTTATTGTTAGTTCACATAGTTTTAGTGAAGATTCAATAAAAAATGAATGAGAAAAAAAAAAAAAACTTCTTTAGTGCCAGCACCTCTACCTGGTAAACACTGCAAAGATCTGACAATCTTCGAGACCGGCTCAATCCAAGCTCTTTCGAATAGACTCCAAAGTTCACTTGTTCGTGCAGCCTCGATTCATTCGTGTACAAATTTATGGAGGCTTCACTACAGGGAATGCCCATCATCCAAGACTCGGTGGATGGTATCATTGTGGTAAAATTGCGCTCAAAAAGGCTTATAGATGTAGCACAGTCCACATTTTGTGGTGTTGTTATCTTCTTCATGATCGCGCTATGGCCACAATCGCTGCTCCTTCATTGCAGTGTGCTACTAATTTTAAGACGAATTGGAGACGTAGCCGCATACTGCCTACCCAATATGTTCAATGGAATCAGGTGAAGCAGGATTTCTAATGCAGCCGTATGTGTAGTACGAAGAGCACCAGTGATGCACTTCGACACCATTCTATGTACCTTCGAGAAAAAGAAACAGTTTCCTTCTGTCTCTAAAGCAGGCCACCATACAATGATTCCATACAGCGGAATTGCATGCACCACTGCTGTATAAATCCAACGAACGACGATGGGGCTAAAGCCCCATCGTTTTCCAATGGCTCTTTTACAGGAATATAAAGAAATCGTTGCATTTTCTCACCCGTACCTCAATATTATGCCTGAAATTCAACTTCCTATCTAGAAATACTTCAAGATTCTCGGCTCCATCTAAGAGGCGATTTCAGGTGACAGGACATAATCTCCACGGACATTACCCCCATAACAAAAATGGTGATTATGAACGAATTCATCACGGTCATAATCCCCATAATAGTTGTTTGGACTATGACCGTTTCCCAATGGGGATAACGTCCGTCCACTGTTGGGGATTATGTCATGTCACCGCGATTTCAGTGCCGTCTAGGAAATAGGAACAAAAGCTAGATTTTTTTTTACTTTAAACCAACACTCAGGGGATGCCCCCTACTAATGCAATGCATTGTGTTGGTATTAGGAAAATAAGTTATGAGGAGAAGGAAAGAGGGAGTAGCGTTTGTGGTTATTTAATTTGAATTTCTTTAAGAAACGAATTGTCTCTGTAATGCGTTGTGCGAGACAACGAACGGATATGCTGAAGAGGCGAGTACTACGGGCATGCACCCGCGTCTCAGGGATGAGTTCGCCCATCTCAGCAGAACACTTACCGTGGTAATATCGGTAGAACTATGAAGCACAACCCACATTCCGATGATACTCCAATGAGTCAATAGAGCTGGATACCCTACTGTCATTGATGACCTTCAACACATTCCTTTGCACCCGATCCAGAAGCTTCAAGATAGACCTTGAAGTGGGAGTTGTATTCCATTTTCGGTCGGATATGGGCGGTGTAAATGGTGAGGAGATCAGACGGAGTGAAGTAATTCCTGCACCGTTTTAAGAAACCAAGACACTTGATTGTTTCTTTCGACACTTGAAAAACATCTTGTTTCCAACGAACGTCACATTGGATTTTCATGCCTAGAACATTAAAGAGATTCTGATTCCTCAATAGCTATACCACCCATGGATAAAAATGACGCTGATTCCTCGAGCCGTCTGTGGGTCAACATACAACATTAGGTCTTACGAGCATTAAAATCGACCCTGTCCGCAAGACACCCCTCGAATATTGTCGTAAGGTCATGATGGAGTGTGTCATTCAATTCATGTTTCGCCTCATAGCTTCAACCTTATTAAGGCTTGGTCTATGATTAAAGGAAACTGAATGACAAATGTTGCTGTCATCTGCGAAAGAATAGATAGAATTGGAACTTAGACCCAGGACGTCGTTAAGAAAAATAAGAAAAAGGGTAGGAGAAAGAACAGAGCCTTGCGGTAAGCCTGAATCCAAATGAAACTCATCAGCTGAGAACTCATCTATAACAAAATGTATAGAGCGGTCTCGGAGAAAGCTCGATATAAATCGAGAGAAATCACTACCGACACCAAACGCAATAAGTTTTTAAACGAGTGCACCGTGCAACACACTGTCAGACGCTTTGGAAATAAATAGAGCAACCACTTTGCTTTCACTAAATTTGTGAATAAAACGACTCCAACGTTCCGAAAGAAACACTAACAGGTCCCCCGTAGAATAACTTCTACGGACATAGGAAACGACGTCGCTGTCGGCACAATTATTGAGTCTTGGATGACATTATAAAGAGCACGCTCTACTTCAAGAATGGATACCATAATGTACCCCTTTACAGAAAGAAATCTCATTGACCTACCGATGTCTATGAAAATATGAGTCTATAATTCGTTCCATTGTCTTTAACAAAAAATGATGTTAGGCTAATTGGTCCAAAGTCCTTCTGAACAGTGCAGAAGTTTTACCTAGCCTTCGGGATAAACACGACTCTAATATCCCTCCATTTCAAAGAAATATGCTGCGTAGAGATTATGCAATCAACTCAATAGCCCAGATTAATGTTGATATATATACCTCTGAAGCAATTTCAGATGCTTGGGAATTTCCTGGAAAATCCGTGTGGGAAGGAAGATTCAGCCACTCTCCACTTGAGGTAGACCACACCTCAGTAGGATTTTTTTGGTATCCAAGGTTGTAAGGAAAAAAGCCAGAACTTTGCACAGCCTATATGCCTAAAAAAGGTCTGTTATGTCTCCACAGAAGTTTTCCAAGAATCATATTTAGTAATTCTGATCATCTTTTTATAACTCCTAAGTTGCAGACTGTGTAGAACCCTACCAGTCAACGTAGACCAGGCCTCGTCCGTTGTTGCCTTATCAAAGAGTTTTGTGCAGGAATCTCTGCGATTTTGCAACTCATGGCGGCCTAATCAGCAGAACAATCCGCTGTGAGAACTGACCTCAGGTTAATACCACCTAATGAAACTGTGTCACACAACCCATATTTCGATGACATTCCAAAAAATAATAAGTATTATTAATTATAATTTTCACATCGAAAGAGAATTCATATCCTTTACAAAATGTATTTTAACATTCACTCAGAACTTGAGAGCCCTCCCAGTTTTGGACACACAATCCGAATGAGCCTAATGTTCATCGAAGTAACTTACTAAAGTTTCCCTTTTCTCATCCAAGTATAAAGGACGAATTAACTCTTTGCTGTTCTGTTGCATTAAAAGTTTTAGTTTCACTTATAACAATCTCTTCTTCTAACACTTTCATGTGTGGTTCACCCACTGATTCCATAACACGTTGTATACATTCATCTAAGGAATCTGTACATATTTCCCAGACAAATGGCTTTAACGTCGTGTAGAAACAGTGGGTTAATGTTTTTTTTTTACATTTTATTTCTATTGTAAGCATGAAAAGGTGTGTGTTAATGTTAACAAAATAACAATGAAAAATGCTGCATGCTTCTGTTTCTGACCACTCATCGCATGTGAATTTAAAATTTATTTTTGTGTTTCTTTTAGATATTTTCATTAATGAATTGTTTCAATTAATTTCTTATTTGTATTGAGTGCTATTTTTTATACTCCTATTATAATTTTATGTGGCCAATGCACTTTTCAAAATTGTAAATGATCTGAACGCAGTTTTTTGTGAAACTTACATCTTTCATATACCAGGCGATAATCATTAGAATAGGAAAAGTGCCGATATTTTTTTTACATTTATTATCGAACAGATAAATACATTTCATATCGAGCAGATACATTTTCTTATAAAATCATTTTGAATGTTTAGCACATTGTTAAAAAATATGTTCCACAGTCTCTTTATCCACTTTATAAAACTTACATTATTACACTTCCCTGTTGTTTTGAAATATGTTGCCGTCCAAAAATAACCCGTTATCATTTCTACCAAATGTCTGTTATAATTCCTAGTCAGTGATAATAAAGGTTAGGTTAGAGGTGACTTGGTCAAAGACTCCTCACATAGACCGGATGGTCCATAGCGAAACCACTATAATTCCTTAGCGACGTTGACAGAACGCGCTAGTCCTCAACGCGAATTGTATTATATGTCACATATCAATATTTGAAACCGTTTCCAGGTTCTCGAAGATACGTCTGCCCAATATATTCAGGCGGGTTTTGGCCAAGGAGAGCAGTGTCAAAGAATATGTTCGACTGTTTCCTTAGTGTTAGGTCCATCGGACCTCCTACAGCTGGCATCGGAAATAAGTCCCATTTTCTACCGGTGATTACTCCAGTAAGTGACGGCAGTTCCATCTGGTAAGTGAGAGTAAATACACTCACAAAATTATGTTAGTAAAATCAACTGAAAATGTCAGTTACAATAACTACTTTGTTCAGACCCGAGGCATTTTTCGTATTGAAAAATTCCGAGATTCTCGAAGATATATTTCGTATTAAAAAATTTTCAGATTTTGAAACATTTTTTTATTTTGAATTTTTCTAAACAAAAAATATCTCAGATTTGTAAAGAACAATTCTGAGATCCTGAGACATTTTCCGTATAGAAGAATTCTCAGATTATAACACATTTTTCTTACAGAAAAATTTCTGGTAATAAAATTTTTCAAATTCGTATAGAAACATGCTCATGTTCTGATACATTTTTCGTAAAGATTTTTCCGATTCTGAGTCATTTTTCGTAAAGAAAATACTCAGATTATGAGAAAAATCTCTTATCCATTTGTTGAATTTACAGATTCTGGGACATTTTTGTAAAGAAAAGTTCTTAAATTCACAATGTCTTATGTCGATAAAAATTTTCTAATTTTGTATACATAGAAAGTTAAAAAAAACTATTATTTTTTGTGTACAAAAGTTTAGATTTAGAGAAGATTTTTGGATTTAAAAATTGTTGATTTTAGAATTACAAAAGTAGATTAAAATTTGCGTAGACGACACAATTTGCAATGCATATGTTCCACTAAAAAGTGTGTAACTTTTTTTTTTGCTACCTCCTATTTGACAAAATTCCTAGTAATTTTACAAGCTTTTTACCAATAAAATTGTAAATTTAAAAATTTTTTGACACGATAAAATTTACAAGGAGGTTTCGTCACTTTAATAGATTTTTTGCTACCTCCTATTTTACGAAAATTCCTAGTAATTTTACAAGCTTTTTACCAATAATTTTGTAATTTTACAAGCTCTTTACTAATAAAATTGAAAATTTACAGTTTTTTTGGCGCAATTAAAATTACAAGGAATTCTCGGGAATGACAAAGTTTTTTTTTTTTGTGTAGGATAATATGATTTTATTAGATCTAGCTACTGACATCCATTAAACATTTTGGATTTGTTGTTATCAGAAAATACGATGCCACTTTTGACGATTAGAAACGATTAAGTCTTTATAGCCTGGAAAGTGTGTGATACTTCATAAGGTTTTAGTAGTCGCTGAATAGGTGTTCACCATTTTGGCGAGTTCATTCGGAGAATTCTAAATAGAAGTCAACTAGACATCATAAATATTTTTTATTGAGCGGCAATCATGTTTATAAAACTAACAAAAGGTCAGAAATTTTTGGTTTATGTTATATTTGTATAAAATTTATTTATATTTTTAATGTTTTCTTCTCAATAAGTAGTTTTTTTTACGAATAAAACAAAATTGGATCTATTTTTTTGGAAATAAAACTAGGTTGATAAAAAATATACCCTGCTTACAGCGAACTTCGCTTATAATGAACTATTTTTACAGGTTCCTCGGAGTTCGCTATAACCGGGTTTGACTGTACTAACAAAAGTGAAAAAACTATATTTTTTCTGCATTTTTAAAAAAAAAAAAAATAGTACAAAAGTCAATTTTTTGACACAGTGGATCGTGTAGAGTAAACACTCGGAAATATTTTTTTCGTTGAGTTTTTTTATAAAAAGGTCTTTTTATATCTTTTAGAGGCCTCTGGCTCCGAATTTGGCAAAAACAAAAAAAAAAATTTCAAAAAAAATAAAAAAATGGCGATTTTTTTTGCAATTTTGCAACATTCGCGTTCATTAAAGGCATACCTTAATAATTTTCTTTTAGTACTGCTTCAAATTCAAAAGTTAAAACAAAAAAACTTAACATCAATACAAATATGTAATAAAAATTCTACACTGAAAAAAAAAAACAAAAATTTTAGGTTAGGGAAAAAAGAATTGCCCAAGTTCTATTAAAAAAGTAGGAACAGGAAACTAAAGTTTACGTCCTCTTTAATTCCCATAGTGGTTTTATACCCATTTTCTTTAACCCCGCCGAAATATTTGACGGTTAAAATTTCAGAGTAATTTTTCTCAGTGTATTATTTGCCGAATTTGAAAAAAGGCCTTAGTCAAATTATTAAGACAGATGATATTTATAATTAATAAAAAGTGGTATAACCTTTCATTTCTATTTTTCGCGTTATGTCGCGTTTTGTAAATTTTGCTATCCACGCAATTTTTTTAGCAAACCAAGCATGCAGTGTTTTAAAACAAGTCCCTATTATCATATTAGCATCAAAAAATAAAGATAAATTACCCATCTTCTATGAAAAATTACATTAAAACTGAAAAAAGCCAAAAATAAAAAAGTTTGGATCCCATATGTCTCGTAAACCATTACAAATTTCAAAATTCTAAGAGCATACATGAATTTTTTTATTTTGACCCTTTGACCGGACTTTTGATTTTCAATCCACTGTGTATTAGTCACATTAAAGCTGAATACATCGTCCGACAGCCAATATTAAACATGAACCGGATGATTAACGTCTGAAAGTAGAAATAAAATGGAGTAAAACTGCATTTACAGTTTTTCATTTCCTGAACCTGTTTCCTTTTAAAATGACCTGAAAGTTTTAAAGGAAACATTTTGTAAAATACTTCGGAAATATTTGTATTTTTCCTAGGATACCACTGGTGATGGAAAATGAAAGAGGAGGATCTCCCCTAATATGCCCATTTTTATACCCTCCACTTACAAGGGAAGTATCTCAACCCTTATGAACCGATTTGCCTGAAACTTAAAATATATACTAAAGAGACAATTTTAAGGTTGGGGTGTCTCGGCTTATCGGCCATATCGGTGTTTTAAAATTTCGTTGTCCCATTATGAAACCATTTGGGCCTTCGGGAAAATTTTGATAACTTCCGAACTAACAGGAATATCATCAAGGGCAAAAATACGGGTCGACTTAAATTTAATAAAGATTATTTCTTATCCATATGTTTATCGTAGGTCTATGTCTTCACATAAGTACCCCCCAAAATTTACACATTTTCCTGAAAAAAATATTTAAAGAAGCCGAATTTTTACAAGGTTATGCCACCATTGGATAGGCATTAAAAAAACCTTTACTCTCATTTGAAAACATCATATAGTTTCTTAAAAAGAAATGGCTGAAAAATCCAAAAAACTATTTTTTCGCCATTTTTTGACCCATGTTTTGAACCCCTAAATCCCCGATATGGCCGATAAGCCGAGACACCCCAACCTTAGAGTTGTCTCTTTCATATATATTTCAAGTTTCAGGCAAATCGGTTCATAAGGGTTGAGATACTTCCCTTGTTAGTGAAAGAGGGTATATATAAGTTTGTCATTCTGTTTGTAACTCATCGAAATATCGATCTGGGACCCCATAAAGTATATATATTCATGATGCCCGATCGATTTTAAGACATTCTAGCGATGTCCGTCTGTCCGTCTGTCTGTCTGTGGAAAATGCTGTCGCGGACAAAATATTGCACAGATATGACTGAAACTTAACATATTTATTGAAAGTTCTCCCGAGAAGTTTGGTATTGCATTTGAGCAATATCGGTTCAGCGGTTCAAAAGTTATGAACGTAAATGTAAGCACACCTCAAAAATGTCAGTACATTCAACATAACCTAAAAATACAAAATGCTTTAATTCGGCTTCTGGTTGACATATGAGGCATTCCACACCAAATGTCCCGCTACAGAAAAACATGTGTCCCGTAAATTTCTGAATAGGTTATTTGGATAGCCCTATATGGAACTAAGAAAATTGCGTTTTTGGTTTTTCAATTTTCAAAAACTGGGCTGAGGAGGCGTGGTCAAATATTGGAAAAATGGTCAAATTTGTGTCGAGTTGCCTTGATTAAATATTTATCACATTAAAACGGAATGCACCACAATCTCAAAAATTTACATTCTTATATAGTTTTGTATGGGCTATCGATTAAAATTTTTTTTTTGGAAAATTTTCAGAACCCGTTCTGAAATTTTCCATTTTTTAAAAAAGTCAATTTATCAAAAATCCGGCCACTTTTTTTTTTTTTTTTAATTTTTTTTTTTAAAGTTTAGATGTTTGTCCATCCACACAAAAAAATTCAGAAACACGTTCGGCGTTTTTTTCGAGAAAATCGCATTTGAATATTGAATTTCACGACAATTTTGGAATTTCCTTGTATTTTCTTGTTATAACATCGCGTATGAGTAACAAATTTTTGCGAAACCAACGAGTTGATCCCATTTTAATTATTTGTTCATGTGTGGTGCAATATAGAGATGGGCGTGAATGCGATTTGACCCACGCAAGATTTGAGCCACGCAATTAAAGTCACTGACGACTCGTTATTATTTTTAGTTTACTTGTGCAATCACGTGAGTCAATTTACTGTTACTCACGCTCACGCAATTTTTGATTACGCTCACGGTTGTTCACTCACGTTGATGATGATTTTACAAAAATAATAAAAACAACAAATTTTCTATGAAAACAAAGCACTGAAAACGGAAACTCAAAAAAAAAACAGTAAGAATAAAAAAAAAAGTTAAAAATCACATCGCAAAAATTGGACTTCCTAATCGCTCACGAAATGTTTTTCTACTCACGCTACCTCTTTAATATCGTGAGTGATTTAGTTTTCACTCACGTGTGATTCGCAAGTGAGTCAACCATCTCTAATATAGTATAAATAGGAAAGGTCTCTGGTAACGTTTTTGCGTGATTCAGGCAAGAATGACACTAACGCATAACTCAAGTTTGTTAAGTGAAAACTAACTGAGGGTTTAATTAAAAATAGCTTAGTACGTGACCCGCGAGTCAATTTTTTCAAATGTTGAACGTTAAAGGATATGTACCTACAATGTAGTCTCCGATTTATTGCTCCCGCTTTAATGCGCTTATCCAAAATATAAGATAAATCAAAAGAATTTTGATGCATATAAACGTTAATCTAGTGATCTTAAGTTTTTGAATTTGTTTATTGTTATTTATGCTTCCGCAAGTGAATCAATAAAGCGGGGAACTCATTTTAGTGGTGATATTTCAGTTCACTTTAGTTTTGATATTTCAGTGAACTTTGTATGAAACTCTTTTACCAGTCTTACGCATTTAAGCGGGGTTTTGTTTATCAGACATACATACAGCCAGACAGATAGACATACATACAGACAGACAGACCACTTGATGTGCGTTTATAAGAGTTTTTTTTATGTAAATGCATCAATATCCTTCTGATTTATTTAATATTTTGGATAAGCGCATTTAAGCGGGAGCAATAAATCGGACACTACATTATAGGTACATATCCTTTAACGTTCAACATTTGAAAAAAATGACTCGCGAGTCACGTACTAAGCTATTCACGACATTAAAGAAGTAGCGTTAGTAGAACATTTCGTGAGTGATTATGAAGTCCAATTTTTGCGAGATAAGTGAATGCTTAAAATTTTTCTTAAGTAAGTTTTTGTGATTTTTAACTATTTTTTTTTTTGGAATTTTACTGTTTTTTTGAGTTTTCGTTTTCAGGGATTTTTTCATAGAAAATTTGTTGTTTTTATTATTTTTGTAAAATCATCATCAGCGTGAGTGAACAACCGTGAGCGTAATCAAAAACTGCGTGAGTAACAGTAAATTGACTCACATGATTGCACAAGTAAACTAAAAATAATAACGAGTCGTCAGTGACTTTAATTGCGTGGGTCAAATCTTGCGTGGGTCAAATCGCACTCACGCCCATCTCTATATTGCACCACACATGAACAAATAATTAAAATGGGATCAACTCGTTGGTTTCGCAAAAATTTGTTACTCATACGCCATGTTTTAACAAGAAAATACAAGGAAATTCCAAAATTGTCGTGAAATTCAATATTCAAATGCGATTTTCTCGAAAAAAACGCCGAACGTGTTTCTGAATTTTTTTGTGTGGATGGACAAACATCTAAACTTTAAAAAAAAAAATTAAAAAAAAAAAAAAAAAGTGGCCGGATTCTTGATAAATTGACTTTTTTAAAAAATGGAAAATTTCAGAACGGGTTCTGAAAATTTTCCAAAAAAAAAAAATTTAATCGATAACCCATACAAAACTATATAAGAATGTAAATTTTTGAGATTGTGGTGCATTCCGTTTTAATGTGATAAATATTTAATCAAGGCAACTCGACACAAATTTGACCATTTTTCCAATATTTGACCACGCCTCCTCAGCCCAGTTTTTGAAAAATTGAAAAACCAAAAACGCAATTTTCTTAGTTCCATATAGAGCTATCCATACAACCTATTAGAAATTCGTGCGACACGTGTTTTTTTTCGCTGGACATTTGGTGTGGAATGCCTCATATGTGAACATAATTGAACACCAAATGGTATTTAAACAAGTACGAACATTTTTTTTGACAAAAAATTAAAAAAATCGCGGTTTTTTTTTACCAAAATTTTTTTTCGCGGAAATTTTTTTTCAAAAATTTTTTTTTTTCAAAAGTAATTTCCTTTTAAATAAAAATTTTTGCAATAATCTTTTCGAAATAGTGGAGGGCATCACTACATTCGGCAAGGCCGAATTTAACTTTTTTACTTGTTTTATTTTGCCATATGAGGATAAAAGGATGTGAATAAAGTCCTTTGAAAACTTCATCAAAAATATTTTGTTGAAAATTTCAAATGATATTAAAGGATAAAGTTCTGAAATGTTGTAACTAACCTTCTTTTTCCTGATCTATAAAAATAATAAAATAGGTAAATTAGGGGAGATCCTCCTCTTTCATTTGCTATCACTAGTGGCATCCTAGAACAAGTACAAATATTAAAAAAATATATTTTATAAAATTAATTTCTCTAAAACGTTGAAGTCCTTTTAAAAGGAAGCAGGATCCCGAAATGAATAACTGTAAATGAAGTTTCACTTCCCACTGCTTTTCAGAATCTTTGGAGGCCCATTAAAACGAATTAGGTACCAAACTGGACAATCCGAGTATAGGGTTTTACTATGTGCTAAGGGACGAAAAATCGCAAGGTAACAGCAATCTGCTTCTGGATATGGACAGAAGACAGATAAGATCAGTAATAAACCACATGGTAAGAATCGGGGTAACGTCAAGCGACATTTGCAGATGGTGCAATGTGTAATGTTGCAACTTTCTGGTTGTATTAATTCCCTGCCTAGGGTTTTTAGCCGGCGTTTCAAACGCCACTGGCTTCTTAAATTACCGGCACTAAAGAGCGCCAAGGTAAAGCACAATTAAGTGCTAACTTTTATTTAACTTTGTTTTTAAATAAATAAAACTAAAAGCCAATTGCTCGGCTGAGTTTTGATTTCAAACTTATCTTTATTTACAAATTTGTCCTTCTTATAAACTAAACTAACGGTACTTATAATCTAGGATTTTATTTACATCTTTATTTTCGTTAACTTATCTGTTATTTGTTTACAAATGAAAAAGGGTTTTTCGTTAAATATAACATATGTTTTATGAACATATGTTCTTAGTGATGTGAGTAGTGTGATCGATTTGAGTTCACCACAAATGAATCTGTCGAGGTTAGCTTCCATTTTTTATGTGGAAGCACTGCATTATCATTTAAAAGATTTAGGTGTTTCGGTTCTTATGTCTTTCTGGATCTTCAGGACCTACGAGGTATAAACCCTTGGCTCCTATTGTCATTCATCGAAGCGTCGAAGTGGGAAACGTAAATATGCGTTTTTTTGGGTAAACACAAAATCGAATGGAGAGAAGGAAGGAAACAATAGCAGGAATCATAATGGGTCAAACATTAGCCTCTATGGATGTCATTCCTAAAACTTTTTGGGATTGGCGTCATCCTCACTAACCTAACCTAGGGTTTTACTACCTTTGGGTAGCAGAAACATACCTGTATAGTCAAGTTATTGTGTTTTTTAACTGTTGCGCAGTGTCATTAAAGGAGGCGTCCGGACACACGCGTCCCTGAGTTTTGTCCAAATAAAACAAAAAGAAAAAAAAAAACTTTTTAATATTAACATTTTCTGAAGTTTGTCTCGACTCTAATCACACGCTGAAATTCTGACTTTACTTTAACATTCCACCAGGTGAAAAGCTCCTCCTACTTTATTTAGGAATTTACCATGTAATAACTATTTGATGATTTTTATCATTTTTATTATTATTATTATTATTATTATTTTGTTATTATGGTGGGTGCTAAAGTGTTTTTTTGTTGATGTGGTTATTTTGTTTGTCTACGACTCATTACCATTCTTGGGTAATCATTTTTATCAGTTTGTTTTAAAACAATGTGAATTATTAACTAAAACAATTCGCAAATGAGTGGTTACCAAAAAAAACAAATGACAGTATTATAATCGGCTGTAAGGAATGTTATTTACCCTTCACAAAATATCAATGAAAATTTGGAGAAAGTTTTTTTAGGAGGCCCATTTTCTCGCGAAGAGGTGACTAATTTTTGTATTGTTTTTAAGCCCGAACACTAGTGAGAAAATAAATTATCTCCCAGAAGCCGTGCAACTTCAAAAATCCCTATCTCAAGACCAATTAAATGGTCTATGTACTTTGAAAATACATTATGGGTGTTTTACTGAATCGCCTCTTGAAATTTGTGAGCTCCTATTGGAAACTACATTTCCAGGATATACGTCCGTTGACGAAACATCATTAGTGACAAGAATCCGTCATTAGCGAACGAGCGCGTTAAATGGGCGATCAGTAAGTTGTCATCCTTCAAATCACCGGGTCCGGACGGGATCAACACATGCCCATTCAGAGTAGAATGGATCTTATAATTCCCAAACTGATACTATTTGGATCAAGCCGGAACCTCAGAGGAAGGTAAACGTTGTATTTTTACCTAAGGCAGGGAAGAAATTTGGAGCCGTCTCTGAAAATATAAGTTGCTTCTATGGAATGGGGGGGGGGGGGGGAGTGTTTGTTAGACAGACCAAAATTCTAGAGTTTGAATATCTACATCGTATTTTTGGGCGAAAATAAGTTTGGGTACCGAGGTAACTTTCTTCCTTCTGCACCAATTTGGTTTATATACGAAATTAGCCTGAGTTGGACATATTCCTTGAAAAGCTTAGGAAGAAAGGGCAAAAACGGAAGTATAAAGACTCTTCCGTTTTTGCTCTTTCATCCTATCAACAGGCAGATTCCAGACAGATAAACAAACATCGCTAGATGGTCTTAGAATTGATAAAGGATCACGATTATATATGATCACGAAATTTCGATATGTTACACACGAAATGATAATAGTTATATACCCCCATTTTATAATGAAGGGTATAAAAAAGACAAAGTGCGCAACTGTGCGAAACAGTCATAAATGTGACGGCTGTAGCGGTAAGTGGCACCTGCCTATGGTAAAATATTACCCATTGTCAGATAAAAAATTCTTGCAACAAAAATAAAACAACATACAAAACTACAACATAAAGTTAATGGAACAACATTTGCCGAAACAATGTTAAATAACCTTAACACCAAAACACAGCAATGTTTTTAACACTTTTTTGTATTTTTTTGAAAACTTCAACAATTTAAAATAATGAAGAACATTTTAAGTTACAGCAAACTAAGTTTTTTAGGGCCGTATTTTGATAAAATATTTATTTTGCAAAATATATTATTAAATTGTCGCTTGAGGAAAATTATATGGTTGGATGGCTGACATTATGTCTTTTTTTGGGGGGGGGTTCAAAATTAATTGTTTAGGGTTAAAAAAGCAATGTAAATATTATAATGGCTTAAATGATTTAGATGGAGTGGTTAAACACAAAAATATTAATGGGTATTTTTGAAATTTTAACATTCTGAAAAACTTGTTCTTTTAAGATCTCTATCTAACATAAAGTCATTTCAACAGATCTTGGGTATAACAATTTTATGAAAAACTTAAAAGAAATAAAAAGTTCCAGCTTGTTAAATAAAATCAAAAAATTTCTCGTAAAAGGCTTCAATAGCTGAATTTCAAATCACTTCTTATACCCTCCAACTACAGTATGGGGGTATACTCACTTTGTCATTCCGATTGTAACGCATCAAAATATCGGTCGAGGACCCCATAAAGTATATATATTATTGATCAGTGATCGATTCTAAGACATTCTAGCGATGTCCGTCTGTCCGTCCGTCTGTCCGTCTGTGGAAGACACGATACAGTCCAAAATAAAAGTGATAGACTCCTGAAATTTGGCACATATATGTCTTATGTTCATAGGCTGGTTAAGTTCGGAGATGGGCGAAATCGGACCAGGGGGGAAAAAGTTCCCCCTTGACGAACTAAACCAACCCATGAAAAAAGGTAACTTTTATAGTTTTTATACCCTCCAACTACAGTATGGGGGTATACTCACTTTGTCATTCCGTGTGTAACGCATCGAAATATCGGTGTAGGACCCAATAAAGTATATATATTATTGATCAGTGATCGATTCTAAGACATTCTAGCGATGTCCGTCCGTCCGTCCGTCCGTCTGTGGAAGACACGATACAGTCCAAAATAAAAGTGCTAGACTCCTGAAACTTGGTACATATATGTCTTATGTTCATAGGGTGGTTAAGTTCGGAGATGGGCAAAATCGGACCAGGGGGGAAAAAGTTCCCCCTTGATGAAGGAAACCAACCCATGAAAAAATGTAACTTTTTATAGGGTTTTTTGTATTTTTGTTAAACAAATGAAACATTTTTATGCTTGAAAAAGTTCTAAGTCTTGGACTTGGACCCAAGGTATTTGAAAATGACTTTTTTTAGGTCCGCCCCCTTTTGTGGGCGTGGATATTAGCAAATATTTTATATAATGATGAAATTGTATATCTTTTGTACAAAAAGCATAGTAATTAAATTTGAAAACATTTTTGACCAGCGAGGAGGTGTCCCGAAGGACCCCCGACAAGCCCCCCCCCCAAAAAAAAAAACGCCCTGCAATTTTTATTTTTTATTTTTCTTTTTTAACGTTGGAGGGTATACAAGATTCGGCACAGCCGAATTTAACACTCTCACTTGTTTTTTTGTATTTTTGTTAAACAAATGAAACATTGTTATGCATGAAAAAGTTCAAAGTCTTGGACTTTGACCCAGGGAATTTGAAAATAACTTTTTTTTTTGGTCCGCCCCCTTTTGTGGGCGTTGATAATAGCTAATAATTTATATAATGATGAAATTATATATCTTTTGTACAAAAAGCATAGTAATTAAATTTGTAAAAATTTTTGACCAGAAAGAAGGTGTCCCCAAGGACCCCTGACAAGCCCCCCCCCCCGCAAAAAAAACGCCCCTGCAATTTTTTTTATTTTTTTTTTAACGTTGGAGGGTATACAAGATTCGGCACAGCCGAATTTAACAGTCTCACTTGTTCTTACTATCATAAGACAAAATTGGCTGTCACTATACACTGTCGGCCTACATCCCTGAATTTTGGCCATAAATAGTTAGCTGAATATCTCAAAAAAGCAGTTCATAAGGGCATGCGCAGGTACAAGTGGGGAGGGGAATTCTCCCCCCCCCCTGGCCAAATTTAAAAAAGAAAAAAAGGAAAAGAAAGGAAAAAGAAAGAAAAAAAAACGAAAGAAAAAAAGAAAGAAAAACAAGTGAGAGTGTTAAATTCGGCTGTGCCGAATCTTTTATACCCTTCAAAATGTAAAAAAAAAATTAAAACAAAAATTTGTCAGGGGCGTATCTTTTTTTTTTTGGGGGGGGTTGATAAGGTCAGTGGGGGACGTTGAGAGCACCTTCCCATCGCGATAAATATACCAAATGTTTCATTTACTTAACAAAAATACAAAAAAACATGTAAAAAAGTGTATTTTTTTAGAGGTTGGTTTAGTTCTTCAAGGGGGAACTTTTTCCCCCTGGTCCGATTTGGCCAATTTCCGAACTTAACCTGCCTAGGAACACAAGACATAGTTGTGCCAAACTTGAGGGATCTAGCTCTTTTATTTTGGACTGCATCGTGTTAACTACAGACGGACGGACAGACGGACGGACGCACATTGGGTTCAAATGGTATCAAAGTGGCGATTAATTGAAATTTATAAATGAAGTATTTGTTATAAGTTTTGGTATGGGGTAAAAGTAGATAAAATTCTGCAACGCTAGTTATCAAAATCAATAAACTAAGTTGTTTACTTTTTTTTCGGTGAGCTGTCAAAGTTAGCAAATTATTGCAGTCTTTGAAAAAAGTAAAAAAAATCAAATTTTTTACAATTCAAGCGATTATTAGTAGTATTAAATCTTTTAAATGAAAATCTTTTATAATGGAACCTTAAACAACAGGTATTAAACTAAATTGCAAAATTTTTTTTGTTTATAAAAATTAGGTCTTAACATTTTTAATAATTTTTTTAAAAAGGCCCCGAAATTGGGATATTTTCCCCATTTAATGGGCTACACATATTAAGTTAATAATAGTTGGATTTAGTTTTGTGGATTTTAAAAAAGTATAGGATATCAGCTTTTAGTTAAAAGAAAAAAAAGTACAGACAATGCCCGGCCCTTTTTTTTTATTCCCGTTTTTGTGTAAAAAGTCTGGGTATCGTTTATTAAACAAGACCATAATATGTGTGTTTATACCCTTCAACTACGGTATGGGCATACACTCACTTTGTCATTCCGTATGTAACGCATCGAAATATGGGTCTAGGACCCCATAAAGTGTATATTATTGATCACTGATCGATTCTAAGACATTCTGTGACTAACAGTGTGTCCGTCCGTCCGTCTGTTGTTGAGCACACCATAAAGTACATAAAACAAGAGCTAGAATCCTGAAGTTTGTCACAAATATGTATAATGGTCATAGGCTGGTTAAGTTCTTGAACGAGCAAAATCGGACCAGGGGGGAAAAGTTCCCCCTTGAAGAACTAAAACTACCCCAGAAAATTTTTTTTTTTACAATATATATATTTTTTCAATAAATTAAACATTTTAATGCCATATGAAGTTCATCGACCTGAATTTGAACCAAGGGGGATCAGGAAAGCGAATTTTTTCTGTCCGCCCCTTTTTGGGGGCGTGTATAGAAAAAATAATTTTAATAATGATAAATTTTTGTTAATTAGGTGCAAACAATTACATCTATTTTTTGGCAACGTTTATCGCGAGGGGAAGGTGTCCCCCATAGTCTCCCGGTAAACCCCCACCCGCTACGCCAAAAAAACGTCCCCTACATTTGTTTTTTGTAGCTTTATTATATGTTCAAGGGTTTCGTGTTTTTTTCGAAAAACAAAAAAAAACGACTAAAAGATTAAAAAAAAAACATTTTGTTAAATTTTTTTTTCTCAAATGCTGTGTTTTTATGTATTTTTGATAATTTGTTAATAAAAAAACTACAATATTCCCATAAATCACTTTTTTCAGATAAATTTGTACATTTATGAGATTTTGTGAAAAACAAAAATTGGATGTTAAATAAAATTTAAAATAATATAAATACATATTTTGCATTTTTTCTTTGATTACTTTGATAGCACATTATGTACACTTTAATATCCATTTTATTTATTAATTTATCGCTTTTCATTCCAAAGTAACAGCAAAAATTGTGAACTATAACCCTTTTTTCCGAAAAACAAAAAAACGCCTAACAGGTTAAAAAATTTTTTTTTTTCTAAATTTTTTTTTTCCAAAATGTGTATTTTTACGTGTTTATATTAGTTCATTAATAAAAAAATATAATATTCTAAAACTACTGCTTATCTGAATTAATCGCCATTTTGGGTACCATCGAACCCAATGTGGGACGGACGGACATTGCTAGAATGTCTTAGAATCGATCACTGATCAATAATATATATACTTTATGGGGTCCCCGACCGATATTTCGATGCGTTACACACGGAATGACAAAGTGAGTATACCCCCTACTGTAGTTGGAGGGTATAAAAAAGAAAGAAGAATGAAGTGTTCTAAAAAATTTCCCAAGGGAAAAATATTTTGAAATCCGAAAATTTTTTCATTGAAAAAATTCTGAACATTTTTAATCGAAAAATCTAAAAATTTTGATAAGGAAAATCTGAACATTTTAAAATGAAAAATGTGACTAAATCTGAAAGTTTTTTGTGAAAAAATATCTGTCAATCTAGAAGTTCTTATTACGAAGTTGTGAACGTTACAATTTTGGTATAAAAAATGACTTGGACTTTTCCTATATTGAAAATGTGTCAGAATCTGAGGATTTTTGTATAGAAAAAATATCTTAGAATTTTCTTAGAATTTATATGTTATACGGAGTTCACACTAGAGAATTTGTACTCGTTTAAGCCACTTCCCAGCAGAAATTTTGCTGAACGTTCAGCAGCTTTTGGAAGGGGAACTTGAGTAAAGGAGCGCATCCAATTGCGCTGAATTCATGCATGATTCCCTAAGGCGATGTCCCACTTTAGAGCGCTAGTTGGATACACAGAAACAGCGCTCTTTAGATGCACTGAAATCACGTGTCTTTAGAGCGCTGATTTAAGCAGAATAAAGATGCTGTAAATTCATGTATCTTTTTAGCGCTGATTTAAGCAGATTAAAGATGCAGTGAATTCATGTATCTTTGTAGAGCTGATTTAAGCAGAATAAAGATGCTGTAAATTCAAAGTTGAAATCAAATAACTAAAATTTAAAAAAATATAACAAAAAAATTCATTCGTTTTACTTTAAAAAACTTTATTTATGTGAAACAAAATGAAAAAAAAAAATCGGAAGTGAACATCAAAAAAATATCGGAAATTTTCATTTTCACATTTTTTATGGGATTTTTTTTAGGAACAGCGGTCAAAGATGCTATGATTGAAGCGCTCTTTGCAGCGCTGATTAATGGGCAATAATGATGCAGTCAAATCAAGTGTCTTTGTCTAAAACTCGTGTTTTTTTATTCAAAAAGTGTTAAAAATATTAAAAAGGAAAGCAAGTGTGAAATTTTATCAAAAAATAATTACACATTATAAGTTTTATATAAAAAATCTTAAAAAAAAATTAAAATTTTTTCCCCTTCCTTTTACTGCATCCCTAAGAGCGCTCTTTGGATGCGCTAAGGTATGCTATAAACAGATGCTGTGTCGCCAAAATCTCGATATATTTCTGCTGGGTTGTTTAAAAAAGTAAAAAAAATCGTTCACACTACATTTTGCTCGTTTAACGCTGTGTGTTTAACGTTTGTAAACAAACGCACATAACCTAATTCTGAAAAAAATTGCAAAAATATTTCTAAAAACCTTTTAAACTTTGGCGGAAGACAAGATATATAATTTTTTGATAACGTTAACATAACAGCACTACACAGAACACCTTTTTATTGACTCATCCCAAGTAAATAGGAAGATTTTTCTGTTTTTTGTACCGGACCTGTCCGAAGCTGTTTGCATATTTATACTTCGATGGAAGGCAAAATTCACTTTAAGTGCAGCTTTTCCAATATTATTATAAATAAAACACACACTTTTTTCTGATTTTTCAGTGTTTTTATTAGTTTTTTAAATATTTATAATTTCTCAATTTTCCAATGTTTTGCTAAAAAATGGCAGACCGATACAGAAGCTGGTTGCTATGAAATCTTTTTTTTGGCATAGAATAAAGAAAACTTAAAAGGAAATATACCGAACCCTGCCTTTGAAATGTTTAGTGAAATGTTCAACAGGGAAACAAGTCGAATTTGATTGTTTAGCTAAACAACCAAATGTATGGGGAAACAAGTCAAATTTTGATTGTTTAGCGCTTAAACACTCATGAGATGTTTAAAGTCGGTAGTGTGAACTCCATATTAAAAAAGCAGTTCATAAGGGCATGCGCAGGTAAAAGGGGGGGGGGGAATTTCCCCCCCCCCCCCAGAACAAATTTAAAAAGAAAATAAGGAAAAGAAAGAAAAAAAAACGAAAAAAAGAAAGAAAAAAAGAAAGGAAGACGAAAGAATGAAGAATGAAGTGTTCTAAAAAATTTTCCAAAGGAAAAATATTTTGAAATCCGAAAATTTTTCATAGAAAAAATTCTGAACATTTTTAAATGAAAAATGTAAAAATTTTGATAAGGAAAATCTGAACATTTTAAAATGAAAAATGTGACTAAATCTGAAAGTTTTTTGTGAAAAAATATCTGTCAATCTAGAAGTTCTTATTACGAAGTTGTGAACGTTACAATTTTGGTATAAAAAATGACTTGGACTTTTCCTATATTGAAAATGTATCAGAATCTGAGGATTTTTGTATAGAAAAAATATCTTAGAATTTTCTTAGTGTCGTTAAACGGAAGCACCAAGTCTGATTTATATGTTAGGCAAAAACTGATGACATCATATTTTGAGGATACCACTGCTTTTCAAAATCTTTTTAGGCCTATACATTGGTCACCAAACTGAACCATCCGAACATATTGTTTAAATACCTCTTGGTAGTAGAATCGAACCTAAACTTAAAATACATTTCCACTTAACGATACTATATGGTATTATAATAATGAGCTTAAACGAGTCGTTTAATTTAAAACAAATCGTTTAAATTAAAACAATTTGCTTAAATTAAGTTGATCTTGACATTTCCATCATTAACCGCTTTACACATTAAATAAGCTTAATACAACGATCATTAAATTAAAATATTATTAACGTTATCAAACTTTTATTATGACACACAGGTGTCATATCATGTTTAATTTCATCATTACAAATTTTGTAGACTTTAAACTTCTAATGTTTCAATCATTAAAGCGTTCATTGACAGTTAACGTTTCTTCAACTCCCCAATTCATTTAGACACACACATACAGTCGTCATCATTCATTCTTCACTCATTAGGCGACATCCATATTTAAATAATTTCAAATCTTGGCTTAAATGTCTCTTTTGTTCTTTATTTTCTAAAAAGAAACTAAAATTTGTATAAAAAAAATCTAAAGAACAACATAAAATTATCATACCAAACAAACAATTCAAACAAAATGAACCAGCTAAATACAAATAAACCCAAAAAAGGTTGGAACAACTTTGCCCACCCAAATACTAAAACTCTAACGCTTTCCGTGTTACTTGTTTTTGTTAACGTTGTTGTCAAATGAAAAATAGTGTTATAGGGTCAAAGGTTTAGTTCAAAATCATAGTAAAAATTTCAAAAGCCCGCATCTCTGGCTATAAATGGTTTGAGTCAAAATAAAAAAAAACATTTTTTTAATGTGCAACACTTGTTTAAATTCAAACATTTATTTGAAATGAAAAAAAAAAAAAATACAGAACACAAATAAAACAAGAATTAATGTTATAACATTAACAATTCTTTTTTTATGGTGAGAAAATTATGACCAACATGAAACCCAACAACATACCATATAATTTAAAAAAAAAAAAAAAATTAAGCTGTAGAATTTGACAGTTAAATCTAATTTAGTTATCAGCGTAACAATTTCAAAATGAAATTGTTAAGAATTAAACAACATTATTTAATGATGCAAACGTAATGTTACTACATTTTATTAAGAAAAAGTGAAAATAATTTAATTTTTTTTTAATTAGTTTTCTACAGTGTTGCTCAAATTGTGATGAAAAATAAGAGAAAAAATTGAAATCCTCCATAATGTAAGAAAGATTATTTGAAAAATAAATAAGTTTTAAGAAAAAAACAAATTTTGGAAAAAAAAAAATTAGCTGAGAATAAAATTTTGATGAACAAAAATTCCGCAAATTTTTTTCTTGTTAATAAAATACACTTAAAATAAATTCTTTGCCCAATTTGCAGAAAAATCTGCTGAAATTACACCCATTTTAAGCCATGTGAGAAATCTGTTGATTTTAGCAGACACGGTTTGCTGAAAAATCTGTAAAATTTATCTAGGTGAAATCAGCAGAGAAATCTGTCAAAACAGCAGAGTAATCTGCTAAGACACTTTCTAGAATTTTTTTCATTTTCATGAATAATAGTTTTTTTTTTTAATTTTAACTTAAAAAAATAAAAAATAAATTGTTTTGTAAAATTAGCAATATCATAAACTGTTTTTATTTAGTTTTGTCAATTATTAGTCTCAATCGTTTTAATTGCATAAAAAACGAAAAAAAATTAACACTTAAAAAAAAAAATTTAAGAAAGTTTTCTTGAAAAAAGGATGACAGCAAACTATTTCTGTAAAATTACAAAATAATCTGCTAGCAATATGTTAAAAAATATCGTTTTGATTGCATAAAAAAACAAAAACAAAATAAAACAAGTAGAAACCCTGCAAAAAAAGTCATTACCACTTCTCAGTGGAGTGCTTTAAAACTATAACAAATGTAATGAAATACAACAAAAATAACAAAAAACACAAGACAAAAACACACAAACAGTTTTTTCTACTCCAGAATACATAGATATTCAGCACTTAACTCATTACCTATCGCGACACCTCCATACAAATGTAAGTAGATATTCAGTAGATAAGAACTACTCCGTGGAAGTAGTTGGAAGTTGTTTGAAAGCTCGGAGTACTTCTTATCTACTGAATATCTACTTACTTTTGTATGGGAGTGTCGCGGAAGGTAATGAGTTAAGTGCTGAATAACAACTTATTATGGAGTAGAAAAAACTGTTTGTGTGTTTTTTTCTTGTGTTTTTTGTTATTTTTGTTGTATTTCATTACATTTGTTATAGTTTTAAAGCACTCCAAAAAGAAGTACTCCGCACTTTTTTTGCTGGGAAAAGTTAAATTCGACTTGGCCGAATTTATGAATACCCTCAACTAGAGTTTGCAAATAATCGAGATATCTCATAATCGCGATTACGATTAAAAAAATCGCCGTTAATCGCGATTATCGATTAATCGAATTTTTAAATAAATTGAATTGCAATAAATTTATTTAAAAAATCTTTTAAAATTTTAATTTCCAAACGTATGAAAATACAAAAATTATTTTTTTTACATATAAAGTGCTTGATTTGGGAGTACTTTTTCGCCATTCACCTTTTTTTAAATTTGTTATTCTTTCGAAATTTAAAAATCTTAAAATTCGAAAGGATATCAAATTTTTATAAACTAGGTGAATGGTGAAAGAGTGCTTCCAAATCGAACTCAATATATTTATGTATGTGGTACAAATTTGAGGTTAATCAAATTAAGTTAACCCGTAGCGGCGATCAAAGTTTTAGATTTTTAAAAATTAAAAAATACGTCTTGCTATCCAAATAAGAAATAAATATAAAAAAAAATATATTTGGTCAAGCGGGTTTCGAGATATAATTCGCAATTCGCAAAAAATGTCGGTTTTCCAAAGTCCAATTTTTTTTTGTAAATCTCAAAAAAAATTCCCTTAAGCTTGAGATGAACTTTCATTTTAATTTAAGTCGATTCCGATGATTTGAACCTGTGGGCCTTTCGATCAAAATTTTAAAAAAGCTACACGTTTTGAATAATCCGATTTGGCTCAAATCAAGTTTAAATAACATCTTTTTTTTAAGTTTTTTAAAAGAATCAATGAAAAAAAAAAATTTCAAATTTCTGGAATGTCACTTTTGGATATTTTTTGACAAGTTTTTAATAGCGATATCTCGAAAACCGTGCGATCGATTTCAGAAAATTTTTGATATTCGTATTCATCATGCCAATATCAATAAAATATATCGCAAATTATTTATATTTTTAAACTTTTTTCAAAATTAAAAATTTTTTTGGAGGAAATTTTCCATATTATGTATTAAATTCGTTATCAAAACAATAAATTTGATAGAAAATGATTAATCGTAATCGCATGATTTTTTTTGCCGATTACGATTACGATTAATTGGTCCGATTAATCGCGATTACGATTACGATTTTAATCGTTTTGCAAACTCTACCCTCAACAATGCCCTTTTTAAGTAATAATGAATTTCCTAACGTGAAAAATAACGTTTTTGATAAGAAATATTTTATTTTGTGTAAAAAAACTTTTTTTTAGTAATTTTAAAAAAAAATACTAAATTTTTTTTGAGTGCAAAAATTTGTTTTAAAATAAAATTTTGTTCGAATGTATTTTTTATACCCTCCACTCTAGTGATAGAGGGTATATATAAGTTTGCCATTCAGTGTGTAACACCTCGAAATATTGGTCTAGGACCCCATAAAGTATGATCCTCGATCGATTCTAAGTCGATCTAACGATGTCCGTCCGTCTGTAGAAAACACGCTAACTTTTGAAAGACTTTACAGAGACTTCTGAAGTTTGCCATATATGTTGGGCATTTACCTCGTCAGGTTGGTATTGCAACTTGCCGGAAAGCAATCAACCACCGCCCGAGCTCGAAAGGGTATCCTTTACTATGTCCAAGATATTTTTTCGAGCGCGTGCAGTTAAAAAGGTCCTTGAGGATCTCAACATAAACAAGTCCCCGGGGCCGGATGGTATTACGGCTGTGGTCCTGAAACGGTGTGCTTTGTCGTTGTGTCGTCCTTTGGCAACATTATTTAGCTACTCGTACCGGGTAGGAGTTTTTCCCTCTTGCTGGAAGGTGGCCAACGTCCAGCCAATTCCAAAAAAGGGAGAGGCTACAAACCCTGAAAACTACCGCCCAATAGCAATTTGCTCTACGCTCTCGAAAGTCATGGAGAGCATGATGAATCACCACCTGGTAAATTATTTGGAGTCTAATTCACTTTTGTGCGATCGACAGTATGGCTTTCGTAGAGGTCGTTCTACGGGAGACCTGTTAGCGTTTCTTTCGGAACGCTGGAGTCGTTCTATTCACCAATTTGGTGAAAGCAAGGTGGTTGCTCTAGATATTTCCAAGGCGTTTGATCGTGTGTGGCACGGTGCACTCGTTTCGAAGCTTATTGCATTTGGTGTCGGTAGTGATTTCTCTCGATTCATATCGAGCTTTCTTAGAGACCGCTCTATACGTGTTGTTATAGATGGGTTCTCATCGGATGAGTTTCATCTGAATTCAGGGGTACCGCAAGGTTCTGTTCTATCTCCTACACTTTTTCTTATTTTTCTTAACGACCTTCTGGGTATAACTTCCAATCCTATCTATTCTTTTGCAGATGACAGCAACATTTGTCATTCATTTTCCTTTAATCATAGACCAAGCCTTACTGAGGTTGAAGCTATGAGGCAGAACATGAATGACACACTCAATCATGACCTTACGAAAATCTCCGAGTGGGGTCTTGCGAATCAGGTCGATTTTAATGCTCGCAAAACCCAATGTTGTATGCTGACCCACAGACGTCTTGTGGAATCAGCGTCATCTGTATCCATGGGCGGTATAGCTATTGAGGAATCAGACACTCTTGATGTTCTAGGCATGAGAATCCAATGTGATGTTCGATGGAACCAACATGTTTTTTAAGTGTCGAAAGAAGCATTCAAGTGTCTTGGTTTTTTAAAACGGTGCAAGAATTACTTCACCCCGTCTGATCTTCTCACTATTTATACCGCCTATATCCGACCGAAAATGGAATACAACTCCCATATCTGGGCAGGTGCTTCAAGGTCTATCTTGAAGCTTCTGGACCGGGTGCAAAGGAGTGCGTTGAAGCTCATCAATGACAGTAGGGTATCCAGCTCTATTGATTCATTGGAGCATCGTCGGAATGTGGGTTGTGCGTCATTGTTCTATCGATATTACCACGGTAAGTGCTCAGCCGAGATGGGTGAACTCATCCCTGAGACGCGGGTGCATACCCGTAGTACTCGCCTTTCCAGCAACTCACATCCGTTTGTTGTCGATTGTCCAATGTATCGCACAACGCATTACAGAGAAAATTCGTTTCTCGGTCGAACTAGTCGTATGTGGAATAAACTCCCCGCAGAAATCTTTCCAGTAGGCTATAATTTAGAAAAGTTCAAATTAAATGTCCACAAACACTACTCCCTCTTTCCTTCTCCTCATAACCTTTTTTCCTAATACCAACACAATGCATTGCATTAGTAGGGGGCATCCCCTGAGTGTTGGCTCAAAGTAAAAAAAAAACCCAGCGAAATCGGTCCAGTGCACTATAGGAAATTTTAACCATTTTTTTGGCCAAAAGTCAAAATTAAAATTTTTGCAAACATTATTTTTTTTTTACATTAATATAAAAAAACTTAACAAAGTAAACAATTCTTTCTCAATTTTTCGACAGAATTGATGTACTGTAACTTTATCAGAAGTTTTTCTTGCAATTTCTTAATTAGTTATAAAATAACGATTGAGTGCAGTGAATTTTGTGATAGCTTCTAACAAAAGTTTTTATATTAACTGGGCTATTCATAATGAGTAAATTAAATCTAATGTAGGTTTATTTGACTGATATTGCATGAATATTTGTCAAATAAAGCTACTTTAAGTACACTTTTAGTATTATGAATAAAGGCCTAAGAATTTATAGTTTTTAAAAACTAAAAATGGAAAATAATGTTGAAGGTGAGTACTTTAATGATAAATAGTGAATTGTTGGTGAACTCATCTATTAGATCGATTTAATTGGAAAAATTGGAATGACCTTAAGATGAAATTATTGAAGTATGAATTGTAATTTTATTTTGACTTTAAAAAAAATGATAGCATATATTAGCTATAAAACCATAAAAGTTCTCTAGGTGCTTTGAGGGTGCTGTGGCTCAGTGGTTAGCGCGTTGGACTACTAGCCAGTAAGCCTGGGTTCGATTCTCAGCTCAGGCAGAACAACATTTATTTCAGATATTTATTAGTTTCTATTTATAACTAATATCTTTTGCAGCACCCTCCTTCGTTGATAAATAGCACTAAAAACGTCAACGAAGTAAAATAATAAAATAATGGCTATTAAACACAGCTTCAAAATAATTCGCCAGATCAATTACAGATGGCGATGCAACAACTGTTCTAAAAAATAACAACACGCGCAATTACAGTGTTGCCATACTGAAGTCCTACTAACTTTCAAATCTTTCATCTCTCTTCTATCCCCTTTCCGAAAGAAGCATCACGGTTACATTAGTAATTGATAGGCAGCATTGCCTGAGTGTTGCTTCTTTATAAAAAAAAAAAAAAAAAATACATGACGAGAGAAACAAAACAAAGGTGGATAAGGAGCCGCTATTTCTGGCCATTTATTTTCATATATTGCTGAGAGTGATTGTTTCGAAAACTTTAAACAATATATAAAGGAGGAATTAGGAATATTTTGTTCAAAAATTTATATGAAAAGGCTTAAAAGTTGTAGAGTTTGAAAGTTTTTGAAAAACAGCATGCTGTTTGGCTTAAAGGCAATAATCCGATAAGAAAACTTGAAACGCAGTCTGCCTCAACTAAATCGAAACCTGGGCGACCGCAATTAACTTTTTTGTCAAAATCTGCGAGAACAAAAAGACGAGTTACAACAGAAATATCTAAAGATCTAAATAGGGAAGTTGAGCCCCAAGCTCTTGCTTCATCTGCGGCTGCTCGTAGTGGCATTTGAAATGTAGTTGACGTCATGGAACTCGAAAATCAAATTTTTGAATTAAATCCTTATTAAAAAGTAGCTTTGTTTGACACTTCTTAAAATTGTTAAAATAAATTTCTACTGTTATCTTCGAAAGTTAGTGTACACTCAAAAAAAAAAAAAATTAAAAACAGTTTAGAAAAAGAGATAATCTTTCAAGGATCTAAAAAATGTTAGATGCGGAAACTTATAACCCGGGAACCCTGTTTGGAACTAATTATTAGTTATTTTTTTAGGTAACTTTACTAATTTTTTTTGAGTGTATGAAAAATTTTAAGAGTCACTCCCTCCCTCTAAAGAGTCTTCCAAAAGTCAAATAAAAAAAAATCATTCAAATCGGCCCACCCGTTTGGCTGTGAATAATTTTGGCCAAAAAAAGGGTAAAATTTCCTATAGTGCAGTGGTTCAAAAGTTATGAGCAAAAGACTGAATTTCGGCAAGGGGTTCTTGTGAATTTACGAGATAAAAAAACACGCTAAAACTTGGAAGGCAAATCTGAGAATGCTGAAGAACGGCATATGTATTTGTCGTTCCCCAGGCCTTGTTCGTGTTGAATTTCAGCCAAATCGGTCCAGTGGTTCAAAAGTTATTAGCAAAACCGTGAATTTCAGATTAGTTTCGCCTTAAAATCACGTGTTGAAAACCCGTTAAAAATGTTTTAAAAACATTGGTAAGTCACAAAAATATTTTGCAACGAATTTTTGTCACTGAAAAATATTTTTACACTAAAAAAAAATACATACACTCGAAAAAAATTTTACACTCAAAAAAAAATTTTGAAAAATTTTTTTTTTCAAAAATTACTAAAAAAAAATTTTTTTACACAAAATAAAATATTTCTAATCAAAAATGATATTTTGTTCACGTTAGAAAATTTACTATCATTTAAAAAGGGCACTGTGGAGGGTATTTTTAGATTCGGCCAAGACTAATTAAACTTTTCTACTGTTTTTGCTACATTCATTCAAAAAAAAGTTTGTCAAATATTTTTAGTTAAATTAAATAGGAATTTAATAAGTAGTGATGAGATTTCCATGCAAATGCAGGTTTTTTGTCGATAGTCTGAAAACGATTTTGACCAATTATCTTTCCGAATCAAGAAATTTGCTTCAAAATGGAATCGATTTGTTTTTGCATATTTTTGCATATTTTGGTTAAAATGCATATTTTTGCATATTTTGGGTTTAAGTGCATATATTGTGCATATTTCCAACTTTTAAGTGCATATTTTTGCATATTTTGATATAAATTAGCTTAAACACAAATTGAAATTTATTTGTTTCAAAAACTATTTTAAATTTTACAAATTTATTTTAAAAATAAGAACAATTTTTTTTTTTGCTTTTTAATTTTTTTTATAGATTGTCCGAATTTCTAAAAAAAATGTTTTAAATGTTGCTATTTAAGTCCGGTGTTATTTTTTGCTTTTTTAAAAAGTTTTTCCAATGAAAACAAGAATTTTATTGAACACATTTTATTTTTTAGTGCATATTTTTAGGTTTTTTAGTGCATATTTTGAATTTTTTAGTGCATATTTTAAGCGCATATTTTCGAATTTTTAGTGCATGAAAATTCATCCCTATTAATAAGCCAAAAATCAGTTGCTTTTTAAGTTTAATTTAACTTACAAAAATCGATGGACAGACAAAATGAATTAAAAATCGTTCTCTGGAATTCAAACGGACTTAGCCAACATATCCTCGAATTAAAATCATTTATACACAATAACTCCGTCGATATCATTTTAGTATCCGAAACTCATTTTACTCCAAAAAGCTTTATAAATATTCCCAATTTTTCAATTTTTCACACAAATCACCCAGACAACACTGCACACGGTGGTACTGCAATAATAATACGAAAATCTATAAGATGTACTGAACTTGAAGGTTACAAAAAAGATTATCTACAAGCTACGTCTATTATTATTGAAGACTTACATGGCCCACTTGTTTTATCAGCGGTATACTGTCCCCCAAAACATTCAAATACCAAAATGGATTACCTTGCGTTTTTACAATCGCTTGGCAATCGGTTCATCGCTGGAGGAGACTTCAATTCTAAAAATATAGCATGGGGCTCACGAATTACTCTTACTAAAGGTAAAAATTTACTTGAAGCAATAAGGGAATTCAACTGTAAATTCATAAGCACTGGAGAACCTACATATTGGCCAACTAATACACAGAAAAAACCTGATTTAATCGACTTTTTCATTACAAAAAACGAATATTTTAACATAAAATCATGCTTTGAGTTATCCTCCGATCATTCACCTATCATGCTTACCTACCATAGTGCCGTTGTTCTTGCAACAAAATGCAAAAACATTTACAACCACAAAACTGATTGGGATTGCTTTCGAGAACTTGTAGAAATGAACCTTACAACAAATGTGTCTCTAAAAACAGAAAACGAAGTTGACAGTTCAATTGCATTTTTAAATGATGTACTGCTGGCGGCAGCAACCGAGTCTACCCCTTTAATAAAACAAAAAGTTAATAATTTAAGTATTTCTTCGTTTATAAAAGAAAAAATAAAAGTAAAAAGAAAATTAAGAAAGAAATGGCAAACTACAAGATCGCCCCAAGATAAAACTAGACTAAACCAAATTACTAAAGAACTTAAAGATATTCTTAAGCAAGACAAAGAGGACAAGCTGGAAATTTACCTGCAAAATCTAGGAGCGAATCAGGCAACCAATTACTCCCTGTGGAAGGCCACAAAAAAAATAAATAATAATATAATTCATCAACCCCCAATTAAAAAAGATGACAACACATGGGCTAGAACGCACATTGAAAAAGCCGACGTTCTTTCTGAACACTTCCATAAGACATTTACAAACCCAATGGATAAACAGATAATTAATTTCTCAGATACATTTCCAACTGCCAACATTCCAATTCGAAAGATAACATTAAATGAAATTCAAAAAACAATAAAAGCGAGAATCAACATAAAAAAGTCTCCTGGTTACGATCGCATTACAGGCAAGTTATTAAAAGAGCTTCCAAAGAAAGCCATTATCTACATAAAAAATATTTTTAATGTTATTCTAAGCATTAAATACTTTCCAGTCGTATGGAAAGTTGCTGAAATAATAGCTATACCAAAGCCAAACAAAGATGCAAATAAGGCAACTTCATACAGACCAATCAGCCTACTGCCGGTCTTATCTAAACTTTTGGAAAAACTAATCTCTGACAGACTAGAACCCATAATACTGGAAAGGAATCTTATCCCCACTCACCAATTTGGATTCAGACAAAGACACTCTACCATCCAACAAGTACACAGAGTTATTAATAAAATATCTTCTGATATCGATAAAAAGTGCGTTTGTGTAGCTACATACCTTGACGTTGCAAAGGCGTTCGACAGTGTATGGCATGTTGGTCTTTTACACAAACTGAAACAACAACTACCACTAGATTTCTTTCTTCTTCTACAAAGCTACTTAAGCAATAGGCACTTCTACGTAAAATATAAAGAAGAATGCTCGAATATAAAAAAAATAGAGGCTGGAGTGCCTCAAGGAAGCGTGCTAGGTCCATTACTTTATCTAATGTATACTGCTGATATCCCTACTCCAACAACACAAGACGAAATGATTGCAACATTTGCGGATGATACGGTTATGCTTGCACACAAAAAAATAATCGAGGTAACAATGCCTTAGCTGGCATAGGTATTTATTTTTTCTTTGAAATCAAAAATATAAGGTTTATTACCTTAGCAATATGTAATTTAAATACCTATTGGCTATGCAACTTTTACTATTCAAATTAGGTAGAACTTCGAAAAATTTTTTGACAATAATTTTAAAATTAATAAAAAATACAAACATCAAAAATTTTTAGAATATTTTTTAAAAGTTATTAAACGCAATAAGAATCAAATCATAAAAATTAACAATTCGCGAAAAATTAGACCGGCAAGGTAATTAACTTTATTAGCAAATTAATTATGTAAAAATAAATCAATTATTTTACAGTTTTTTAGATAACGTAAACATAAAGAAGTCTTCAAGAACTAAGGATCCAGTTTTAAGAAGCATCATTTACAAAAAAAACTCATCAAGAATACTAGAATTAAGAAAAATCTCAGAATCAACCGTATTTCCACATAGAAAAAATACGAAAAAGACATTTTTCTATAAAAAATATTTAAAAATCTGCGAATTTTGTGTAAAAAAAGTCTCAGCATCTGAAAATCTTTCCGTCTCAGTTCCATAAATGTTTTCTGCAAAAATTATTTGATTCTGAAACAAATCTCAGATTCTGATACATTTTTTCTACAGAAAAATTTTCAGATTCCGATACATTTTTTCTATAGAAAAATTCTCAGATTCTGAGACATTTTTTCTATAGAAAAATTCTCAGATTCTGAGACATTTTTTCTATAGAAAAATTCTCAGATTCTGAGACATTTTTTCTATAGAAAAACTCTCAGATTCTGAGACATTTTTTCTATAGAAAAATTCTCAGATTCTGAGACATTTTTTCTATAGAAAAATTCTCAGATTCTGAGACATTTTTTCTATAGAAAAATTCTCAGATTCTGAGACATTTTTTCTATAGAAAAATTCTCAGATTCTGAGACATTTTTTCTATAGAAAAATTCTCAGATTCTGAGACATTTTTTCTATAGAAAAATTCTCAGATTCTGAGACATTTTTTCTATAGAAAAATTCTCAGATTCTGAGACATTTTTTCTATAGAAAAATTCTCAGATTCTGAGACATTTTTTCTATAGAAAAATTTTCAGATTCTGAGACATTTTTTCTATAGAAAAATTCTCAGATTCTGAGACATTTTTTCTATAGAAAAATTCTCAGATTCTGAGACATTTTTTCTATAGAAAAATTCTCAGATTTTGAGACATTTTTTCTATAGAAAAATTCTCAGATTCTGAGACATTTTTTCTATAGAAAAATTCTCAGATTCTGAGACATTTTTTCTATAGAAAAATTCTCAGATTCTGAGACATTTTTTCTATAGAAAAATTCTCAGAATCTCAGAGTTTTTTTATAGAAAAATACTCAGATTTTTAGACATTTTTCCTACAGAAAAATGTCTCTGAGAATCTGAGATTTTTTCTATAGAAAAAAATTTATCAGAATCTGAGATTTTTTCTATTCAAAAATGTCTCAGAATATGAGATTTTTTCTATACAAAAATGTATTAGAATCTGAGATTTTTACTATACAAAAATGTCTCAGAATCTGAGATTTTTTCTATACTAAAATTTATCAGAATCTCAGATTTTTTCTATACAAAAATGTCTCAGAATCTGTGATTTTTTTCGATACAAAAATGTCTTAGAATCTGAGAGTTTTTTTATTCAAAAATGTCTCAGAATCTAAGATTTTTTCTATACAAAAATGTCTCAGAATCTCAGTTTTTTCTATAAAAAAATGTCTCAGAATCTGAGATTTTTTCTATACAAAAATGTCTCAGAATCTGAGATTTTTTCTATAGAAAAATGTCTCATAATCTGAGATTTTTTCTTTAGAAAAATGTATCAGAATCTGAGATTTTTTCTATTGAAAAATGTGTCAGAATCCGAATTTTTTTATATAGTAAAATTGTCAGATTCTAACTCTTAGATTCTGAAAATTTTTTCTATAGAAAAATTCTCAAACTCTGAGAGATTTTTTCTACAGAAAAGTTTTAGAATCTGAGAGTATTTCTATTTAAAAATGTTTAATAACAGCAAAATTTTCAGATTTTGAGTTCTTCATAAAGTTCTGCGACATTTTTCTTATTATCAACTTTTCTTTAAAATTTGTAAGCATTCAAAAAATTAAAAAAAAAATAAATTAATTAAAAATAATAAACTTTTCGTAGTTTTTATTTAAATTTTAAAAGGAAATGGTGTAAAAAAGCCATTACTAATACAAGGTAATACTACCAAATTATTTACGTAATATCACCTATTTATCAATGCTATTTTACCTAAAAAGCTAAGGTATATTTCTGTCAACCATAATAAATTTTCGAACATAGGAATTACCTTAGCTTTTAAGTAACATTACCTTTTTACTTAGCAAATGCCCCGTTTGCCTGGCGCTATGGTATTTTTATACTATAATTTTAGGTAATATTACCTCGATTTTTTTTTGTGTGTGCTTCAAGTCGTGACATCAACAAAGCCACTTCAAGACTCCAAAATATGTTAAACAACACAATCAACTGGTTTGCAAAATGGGGAATACTAGTAAATAGTGACAAAACAGTCAATGTAACGTACACAAATAGACGTCTTGGTCAATATCCGCCCATAAAGATAAATAATGAACCAATTCGAAATGATACTAAAGCAAGGTACCTCGGCATGATCATAGATTCGAGACTTATATGGAAAGATCATATTAATCAAAAAAAAAATGAAATCAAGAACAAATTTAGAGAACTGTACTGGCTGTTGTCAAAAGAATCTAAGCTGTCAATTCAAAACAAACTACTTATTTATAACACAATAATAGCTCCTATCTGATATTAATTCTAGCTGACGTTACCTGGTGAAGACGTGAAGTTACAAGGCTCCTACTTAAATCTGTTCAAAAGGTGGTTTTCCGGCGATTTTTTTGGACGTGATGTGTACTGGATAACGCGGAAATTATAAGGATTGTCTGGCACAAGAAACTCAATTGAATTTTGGTGTATTTTTGTTAGAATTTTGATAAATTTTATTTGTTTTTTTCTACTTAATATCATTAAAAATCACTCAAAACTGGAAGGCGGTCAACACAAATAAACACATGTATGTATTTTATACGACAATTACAATAAAGAAAAACAAAACACCAGCTGACCCTTTCATACAAGGCAATTCACTATAAAGTAATAACATTGTCGATAATAGTGTGCATACCTTTTTAGAATAGGCAAGAATATGGCATCCACACCAAACAGTACAACCCAGCAAGCAAAACGGAAAAATCTCGAGTTAACCCCTGAAATGGAATCGAATCTAGTTGAAAGCATGAAAATTTTTGACTTAATGAGTGTTATTAAGGACACAATTAATAGTAATTTGGATGAGAAAATGAAGAACTTAGCTACCAAGTCCGACGTAGAAGAAATAAAGCATGAAATTGGAACAGTTAACTCTGAAATTGTGGCATTAAAAAATGAAAATATACAGTTAAAAGAAGAAATCGAAGTTTTAAAAAGAGAAAAGCAAGTAGATAGGAAGAACTTGTTATGGCTTGAACGTCAATCTAACAATAAAAAATTAATTTTCAAAGGTTTAGCAAAAGAAAATAATGCTAGAAAGGCTGTTCGCAGCATTTGTAAGGATACTTTGAAAATTGATGTGGGTATTATTTATGCCAGAATAATATTTGAAAAAGATGATCGTATGACTGTCAGTGTAGAATTGGAATCGAATGCGGAAGTTGCAAAAGTTTTTAGAAATACAAAAAAAAATTATCTGGCACTAAAATTTCTGTTGAACGTGATATTTTACCTCTCAAACAAGAAAAGAAGAAAGCTTTTTTAAAACTGAAAAAACAAATAGTAAACATTAGTCAAAAACATAAAGTCTTAGTTAGAGATGATAAGTTAAAGGTCAATGATACATGGTTTGCTTGGAATGATGATAATAAATTGGTGTGCGGTAAAAAAGATGGACTCGAGGCACTTAAAGGCTTATATGACGGCGAGCTCGAAAGTCTAGAAATCAATTATGAAAATTTATTAAAAAACGATTCAAAAAACTAAAAAGTATTGTAACGGAAAGTGTAAGCGAAGAAATAAAAAATAAAAGTATTAAAATTCTATCATATAATATAAATGGCATTGAAAACAAACGTATTCTTTCTCCTTTTTTTAAATACATAAGTCAGGCGGATATATTCTTTCTAATTGAAACACATTTAGTACAAGAAAAAACTGAATCTATACAAAAATACTTTCCAGGCTTTATATTATACTCAGTTCCAGCAATAAGAAATAGTCGTTTTGGTAGAGCAATAAGTGGATGTTTATATGGATATAAAAAGAGTTTAAAGGATAGTGGTGTTAATATAGAAATTATTAATGAAGGTGTGGTAAAATTAGTCAAACTCTATATAAACAACGTTAAACTTACACTTATACCATTGTATATAAGAGGATGTGACTGGAAAAATGAGTTTGATTCAGTTAAAAACTTTTTTAATGAAAATGAGGTAATAAACCCGATTTTAATTGGAGACTTGAACATCCGAATCGGAGAACTGCAACAAAATGTGGATGAACAGTACTTACAGTCTTTTATAAAAGGAAGAAAGAACAGGAAATCAGAAGATAAGATGGTCAACAACAAAGGTCGTGAGTTTATGAAATTGTGTACAGATGAAAACTTACTTGTTCTCAATGGGCAAACAGATGGAGATGAAGAAGGTAGTTTAACATACCTCAGTACTATGGGGGAGTCAGTGAATGACGTATGTGCAGTGCACGTCGAAGCGTTACAGTACGTAGAATACTTTAAGGTCGATAATGCAGTATGGTCAGATCATCTACCACTACAGTTAACTCTTAGTTTCAATGAATGCAGTAATACCGTAAAAAATATGAAATTGTTGCCTAAGCTATGCTGGAACAGCAAGGAAAAGATAAAATATCAAACTAAGCTTTCTTTTAATCTACAGTCTCAGAGTAATGAAAATAATTTGAGTGTAAAACAACTGTCTGCTATAATTAAAGCATCAGCAATTATTCCAAAATATAGAAAGTTTGAACCAAAAAACAAATGGTACAATTTTAAATGTAATAATGCTAGAAGTATTGCTATGAAATCCTTAAATAAATATAGAGACACAAAAGAACCTAAAGATAAAGAAACCTACCTCGAAAAACAACTTAAATACAAAATAATATGTAAAGAAAGCAAAGAAAACTACCTCCAACAACTATCAATTAAAATAAACAACATAAATGATAGTAAACAGTGGTGGAAGTTTGCAAGAGAAGTTGGTGGTCAAAATCATAAAGTTGGCGTCAGTGTATCAGCTCCAGAATTTAAAGAATATTTCTTAACCCTTTTAAACCCGCCCCAAAGTTCAAATGAATTTCTTTATGCACCCATGTTCAACAAGGACGATAAATTAGATTCAAACATCACACTACAAGAACTCAAATGTGTGCTTAAAAACTGTAAATTAAATAAAGCCCCTGGTGAAGACGGGATACCATATGAATTTATTATTAATGCTACTGAGGAGTTCCAAAAACATTTAGTAAAATCGTATAATGTTATGTTCGAAGATGGTAAAGTAGATGATATTTTCTGTAAAACAGTTATCTTCCCAATACATAAAAAGGGGGACCCTAATGTGCCGTGTAACTACAGGGGAATATCTTTTATGAATTGTGTTGCAAAAGTGATGATGGGTATTCTTAATAATGGACTCTATGAGTGGGTAGAGCAAAACAATGTGTTAACAGAGTACCAAGCAGGCTTTAGAAAAAGATATTCAACTGTTGATAACGTATACAACTTAGCGAGCATTGTAAACATCAAGTTAGCAGAAAAAAAGAAGGTTTATGCTTTCTTTGTGGATTTTAAGGCCGCATTTGATAAGGTAGCTAGAAAATCATTAATATACAAACTATACTCAATGGGAATTTCATACAAATTTATAAAAATAGTAGAAGCTATTTATAGTAATACACAATCTGCCGTTTGGACAGGAGAGCAGTTGTCAGATTATTTCGATACAAACTCAGGGGTAAAACAAGGTTGCTTGCTGTCGCCATTGTTATTCTCTTTATATATAAATGACCTACACGAGTGTCTTGGTGGTGGATTGCATATTGATGAACTTAATGTTCGAGTCCTATTGTATGCAGATGATATTGTCATTTTAGCAGATGAGGTAAACACACTTCAAAAAATGATTTTTAATTTGGAAGACTACTGCAAGTTATGGAATCTTGAAGTGAATTTAGAAAAATCCGAAATACTTGTTTTCAGAAATGGTGGTAGACTTAAATTAACTGAAAAGTGGCACTTCAACGGGAATACTATTAAAATCATAAATGAGTATAATTACCTTGGGGTTATCTTTACTCCAAAAATGAAGTTTACAAAACACGTTGAAAAAAGAAATATACAGACTAGAAATGCAATCAATTCAACATGGAAAAACTTTGTTGGAAATCAACAAATAAATATAAAGCAAAAATGGAACCTTTTCCTAGCAGCGTGTAGATCTATACAGTCATACGCGGCTCAAGTGTGGGGTTATGGCTACTTCGATGATGTTGATATCTTACAACGATATTTTATGAAAAAAATCTTAAAGATTCCGGTATGTACTCCTAATTATGCTCTTATGCTGGAAACAGGCGCAGTGAACAACCATTTGTATACATTGGAGCTACATATACAATATGTAACAAGAGTTATGTTTCAATACCATCACAACAGGTTGCCTCGTCAACTAACACAAATACTTATTCGTAAAAATTTGTTCTGGGTTAATGAATTAAAAATGGTTGCCAACAGTCTTAATATGCCGTGGTCCAGTACACAGATTGAGAGACATCAATGGGTTTCTCAAAATACTGAAATGCTGAACCACATCCGAGAAAAACACTATATCGAGTATTTGCAAAATAAGGAAAAATGCTCAAGAGTTTATAAGTACCTTGATCATACTAGAGGCCAAAGCTATATAATAGACAACAACAATCAGTCCAAAATAACATGGATTTTCAAAGCAAGATGTGGTCTTATAAAATTAAACTACAATACATTTGGTGCACTTAATGATGAAAAACTATGCAGTATTTGTAATCTTGGTGAAATAGAAACTTTTGAGCACTTTTTGTGTATTTGCCCAGTTTTAAAGGAGTTCCGCCTAGCATTCTTCGGAAAAACAAGCTTAAACCATTTAGAAATGTTAAAAGTACTCAATGGATTCTGTAATACAGATTGGGATAACTTAGTTGCTTATCTTAAAACATCTTTGCAATATAGACACTTTTTGTTACAAGATTAGTTTAATCTTCACGTTATAATATGTTAAAATATTTTGAATCGACACACGTTTTCTAAGAAAACATTGTCGTAAGTTTCTTTTTTTCTTTTTTGCAATTTTTAATTTATGTACATATATAGATAAATTTTTTGTAAAATAATTTTATTGTAAATAAAGAAAAACTACTACTACTACTACTAATAGCTCCTATCTGGAAGACAGCGAGTAGCTCCAATATAAAAATTATACAGCGACTACAATCCAAGATCTTACGAACTATCATCAACGCAGAATGGTATATTTCAAATGAAGACATACATCGTGACCTGAACGTAAAAACAGTACAAGAGGTTATTCGTGACTATAGCATAAAACACACAACTTGTCTCACAGCGCATTCAAATTCTGAATTAAGTCGACTACCAGCAAACGATACCATGGAACCTAGAAGACTGAAGCGGTTTACACCAACGGAATTGTGCTTCCGCTTTTAATAACTACAATATTTTTTCTTTTTTATATTTAACAAATAATCTTAAGTAGTGACTTAAGTTTATTAATTCCCAAAATAAATGTACCTCTAGTTACTTATTGTCATTTAGACAGGTGTAAATAAAATCGGGATTTAAAAAAAAACAAGTAGAAAAGTTAAATTCGACTTGGCCGAATCTATGAATACCCTCCACAATGCCCATTTTAAGTGATAGTAAATTTTCTAACGTGAAAAAAATAACAGTTATGATTAGAAATATTTTATTTTGTTTAAAAAAATTTTGTTTTAGTAATTTTTGAAAATAAAAATACTATTTTTTTTTTTTTTTTGAGTGTAAATTTTTTTTTGAGTGTAAAATTTTTTTTGAGTGTAAAATTTTTTCGAATTTTACATTAAAAAAAAAAATTTACTAATTTTTTTTTTTTGAGTGTAAAATTTTTTTTGAGTGTAAAAATTTTTTCGAGTGTATTTTTTTTTTTGTTTTGGTATAAAAGTATTTTTGAGTGACAAAAATACGTTTTAAAATATTTTTGTGACTTACCAATGGTTTTAAAACAGGTTTAACGGGTTTTCACCACTTGAATTTAAGGTGAAGCTAATCTGATATTCACGGTTTTGCTAATAACTTTTGAACCACTGGACCGATTTGGGTGAAATTCAACACAAACTAGGCTGGAGGAACGAAAAATATATATGCCAAGCTTCAGCATCCTCAGAATTGATTTTCGAAAGTTATAGTGCTTTTTACCTCATAAATTCATGAAAAACCCTTGCCGAAATTCAGTATTTTGCTCATAACTTTTGAACCACTGGACCGATTTCGCTGGATTGCAATACCAACCTGACCAGGTAAATGCCCAACATATATGCCAAACTTCAGGAGCCTCCGTAAAGTCTTTCAAAATTTAGCGTGTTTTCAACAGACAGACAGACAGACAGACAGACAGACAGACGGACGGACGGACGGACGGGCGGACATCGCTAGATCGTCTTAAAATCGATCGAGGATCATGAATATATATACTTTATGGGGTCCTAGACCAATATTTCGAGGTGTTACAAACGGAATGACAAACTTATATATACCCTCTATCACTAGAGTGGAGGGTATAAAAAAAAAAAATTTAACTAAATTTTTTGTTAACTTTACATATTTTTTTTGAGTGTGAACTGCCGATCAGAGATTTCGGATTGTAAGGAGTTGTATCGGAGCCAACATTTGCCAAAGAATCGGCAATCTCGTTTCCCCGTATTCCTCTATGACCTGAACTCACAGAAGACAGACCATATTCCCACATGAGACTTCATTGAGTTTACTCCTACACTTCTGGACACATCACCGTTTTAACAGTGACGGTCTGTGAAGTTGTCACGGGGTATTCTCTACTTCTTTAAAATATCAAAATCATGTATATAATGTATGTTTTTCTGGAGGTAACGCATTCCCGTGATACACAACTCTAAATTTAAATAGTTTTAATTGACATGCAGTTAAAATTCAATTTTATGGTCTATTTATTTGCGAAATAATGCTTTTTGGTAATTGTCGATGTGGTGAGGCAATAAAATGACCATTAAATATAATTTGGGCTGCATCTTACTCAAAAATATACAAAACTAATAAGATTGGTTCTTTATTTATCTCAGGAACGCGTTAGGTCCAGGAAAACATGAACTTTATACGTAAATTTGCTGTTTTTAAAAATGACCCAGTGACAACTTCACAGACCGTCACTGCGTTTTAACCATTAGGGCACACTGTTTTAAATACTGAGACATTTTTCGTATAGAAAAAGCCGCAGATTCTGAGACATTTTTCGTAAAGAAAGAGTCTTAGATTCTGAGACATTTATTGTATGGAAGGAGTCTTAGATTCTGAGATTTTTCGTGTAGATAAAGTCTCAGATTCTTAGACACTTTTCGTATATTAGACAATTCGTAGAAAAAAATTCTAAGATTCTTAAACATTTTTCGTAAAGAAATTGTCGCAGATTCTTAGACATTTTTCAGATTCTGATACATTTTTCGTATAGGAAAACTTTCAGATTCTGAGACAATTTTCGTATAAGAAAAGTCTCAGATTCTGAAATAGAAAAGGTCTCATTAAAACCAAGTTATTCTACACAAATATCATGGTTTTAATAAGCAAAAAAAAACTACCTCGAGCTAGAATATTCCTACTCAAAATATTTTTTTTAGTCTCTTTGTCTTAAATTAGGTAACAACATGAGTTTAGTTTGTACCAAAAAAAAAAGTTTTTTTGTCAAGCGAGTTTTTACTTTCCAACGGGTCCCAAATTCTTGTGTGCCCAGGGCCCCGCCATACCTTAATGCGGCCCTGTCTGGACAATTTTAAAGACGTGACTTGAGAATCCAGTGCCCTAAGCGCAGCTTGGCTGTCACTGCAGACACTGTTTCTTCTATCTCTGCATCTATTTTCTTGGGAACAGTTTAAAAATTGGGAACAGTTTAAAGATCGCTGTTATAAACATTAGAATTAGTGTGTGTTTTTTTTATTATCACTTAAGTTTTTTTTATTTTTTTCAAAACTAACAAACTTTTATTAATGTTATATGAGATTATTTTAGTTTTTTAACTGCATTAAAGTTGACATTTAATACAACCAGAGTGTAGCAGATTAAAACATTTCGTTTGTGGCTGCTTTGTTGATTAATATCTCTTTTTAAAGGGTTTTTTTATTTTATTTTTTTAGTTTTTTTGGTTTTCGTGTGGTCATAAAAAGCCAAATCATGTTAGCAGCCCAAAAACATTTATTAATTAAGAGAAAAATTACGGTGTTGCATTTGATGTTGTATTATTATTTTTTAATTTTCATTTCTTTTTTTTTTTGTTATTTAGTTATTAAACAAATGCATGTGTGTGGCATGTTGTAAAAAATTACATGCTTTACGTTCTAACATTTTAATGGAGTTTAGTTATTAATTATTTATTCTTTCAGACACCGTTTTTTTTTTAATCAGCAAATGCAGGCAATTATTTAATGGAAAAGCTATAAATTTTGTCATTGCCATAAGATAATCAAGGACTTGACTTTGAGATTATAGTTGTAAATATGATAGGGCGGTTTATTCCTGCGCAATTCAATAAAGTTATTACGTTTTTATTGGGTGATCACTAGATAAGAACAGTAGAATGTTAAATTTATTCTGGAATTATTTTAAAGTTACATTTATGCCATTTTGTATGGAATACCACACTGAAAAAAAGGACATAACTAAAATTAAGGAAAAAATTTCTTTGAAAATTTATCATGAATTTTTCTAAAATTTAGTTAAATTTAACTAAAAAATTAAAAATTTTCTTAACTATAAGGAAAAAAGTTTAGTTCATTTACTTATAATTAGTTCATAGCTTTCTTTAAATGGAATTTTGTAATATAAGGAAAGAAATTCTTACTGCCAAATAAATTTTCCACAAATCTAAGAAACGTATCTTTATTTTTAAGACATATTTCTTAAAAAACAATTTAGTTCAAGTTTAGTTAAAATTTACTAAAAAAACATCATCGTATTTCTCTTCTTTGAATTGAGGAAGTGTACTTCTTAGAATTTAGTTAATGACTTCTGAGAATTTAGTAAAAAACTTCTTAGAATTTAGTTAAAAATTCAAAATGGCGATATCTCGAAAACTAAGCTAGATAGAGCGAAACGGATGAAATTTTCAAAAGAAAGACTACAAAGAAAGTATGGCATAGCCTAGCTCTGCAAAGCTGTCGGGGTCTCAAGACCCTAATTTTAGATCTAAAATTTGAAATTCCCGAGATTTTATATATGCACATATCTCGGTAAATACTGCCAACACGAGAAAATGTCCAACAGCACTTTTGTAGCTCTTAGCTCGTAGAAAATACCCGAAAGCCCTCCGATTAATAGTTTTTGAGTTATCCGTTTTTTAAGATTCTCAAGACCCTATCAGACCCCTTATTACCGTATCTCAAAAACTAAGCAAGTTAGAGCGAAACGGACACAAGTTTTGGTTCAAAATCTATGGGGACCCATAAAGGACCCAACGGGGTCTCGAGTTAAATGGGGTCCGAACTCATGGGCCCAGGGTCCAGACCCAATCTATTTCTAAAATGTGAATCATAAGTTTTCCCATTTTCTAGTTAAAATTGGCTTAAAATTAAATAACTTTGTTTTCCTTATTTTTGGGAAAATTATGAACTTAAACCAAGAAAAAAAATCTTTGGAGCCAAATCATTCCCTCTTTTTCTCAAAATTGAGTTAATTTTCCCAGATTTTAGTTCCCTTTTTTTTGAGTGCATATCATTCCAATAACCACCTCGCACTTCGCAGCAGTGTTTTAAGCGTTCGGTCCAATATACACGCCAACATTTTTTATGGGCATTCGGTCATGCTATAATTCTGCTAAAATTAGCAAATTTTTCATCTGAAATCAACAGACATTTTTGGGTGTATTTTCAGCAGATTTTTCTGCTGACTGGATAGAAAATTTATTTTTAGTGTAGGAAAATCTATAAAGCAGGGGGTGAGGGGGCTGTAAGAGAAAAACAGAAAATCTGAGAATTTTTTCTAAGAAGAATCCCAGCAAAACTTAGATTACCAAATAAGGTATGAAATAAGGTATATGATCTCTTATTTTATACATTGCAGCATTGATGATTTTAACAGGCGATGAGACTCAAAGTAATGCATCCACATTATCACAAAGAATACCAGTAAGGTATCAAATAAGTCATAAATTTATAACGAAGAATACGAGTAAGGTGTAAAATATATGAAATTTTATAGGTTACGAGAAATGAAATAATATAGCATACCTAACCTGACCAACTGTTTTGTTTGGCTGTTTGGCTGAAAAGCGGGATGGAAAGGTCGAAAAAGCGGGATTTTGGCATAGAAAGCGGGACTTTTATACCCTTCAATAAGCGATAGGGAATATATATTAGATTGGCATTCCGTTTGTAACTGGTCGGAAATAGGTCCTAGGATTCCATAAAGTATATAAATTGATGATTTTCAATCGTATTTAAGTCCACATAGCGATATCTGTCCGTCTTTCTGACTGTATGTCTGTTGAAAATATTCTTGCTTTCGAAAGATATAAAGCGATGTCATGCGAAAATTGCACAATTTTACCAAGGTTTACGAAACTTTGCAGTTCAAAATCATTTTTCTCGAAAACAAAAAATAACTGCCCTCTAAAAATTTTACATTTTCTAGAGAATTTAATGAACTTTCATTAAAAACTAAAAAATAAAAAGGCGTATTTTTTGCTACATCAATTTTAAGGTTAAATTTGGAAAATTTACACATACATAGTTCCGAATTTTTTCTAGAAACATATAATGCCAATCGATAGCCCATATAAAACTCTATAAATAAATGTGTTTCGAAAATTGCAGATTTGTTGAATTACCGTTGAAAACATTAAATAAAATGCGATTTCATGCAAAAATTGGTCAATTTTACTTTAACACAATTTTAGAAGTAATTTCCTTTACATTTTTTTAACACAATAAAAAATTCTAATTGTTACCATATTTATATGATCAAAAATAAATAAAAACAAGTAGAAAAGTTAAATTTGCCTTGGCCGAATCTGAAAATACCCTCCACAGTGCCCTTTTTAAGTGATAGTAAATTTTCTAACGTGAAAAATAACATTTTTGATTCGAAATATTTAATTTTGTGTAAAAAAACTTTTTTTAAGTAATTTTTGAAAAAAAAAAATAAATTAATAAATTTTTTTTTTAGTGTAAAATTTTTTTGAGTGTAAAATTTTTTTGTAGTGTATTTTTTGTTTTTTTTTTAGTGTAAAAATATTTTTGAGTGACAAAAATACGTTCTAAAATATTTTGTGACTTACCAATGTTTTTAAAACATGTTTAACGGGTTTTCAACACACTCAAAATATTTTGTAGGCAAAACAAATGAAAAACACACTTAAAACCAGTGAATAAAGAATTGAAAATCATTCCAGTAATTATTCATTTGTTTTAACAAACATCAACATTTATTTTTTACTGTTGATAAAATTTTCTAAAATAAATAACATTAAACATTAAAAAATTACGTTTTTTTCACTCTTTTTCGAAAAAAATAACCAACGAAAACATTAAAAATTAAAGATAGTTCTGTTATTTTTACCAACAAATTTCAAAAAAATAACCTACGAAAACAATAAAAATTAATGATTTCGTGGGTAATTTTTTACAATTTTTTATTGAAATATTTTTTTAAAAATTTTTAATAAAATTTTTGAGGAATCGATCCCGCAATCAACTACATTCTGGCCAGACATTCTACCCATCGTGCCAAAGTCACTTAATACAAACACGTTTTTATATTTCTATAAATAATTTTTTGAATTTTTTTCTACAAAAAATTACTGACTAGTGCAGGTAAAAACTAATGATATTTCATTAAAAAATACCAACAATTTAAAAAAAAATTACTTACATAAATCATTAAAAATCAAAAGAATAATCAGTAGTTTTTACTTACAGAACAAAAATAAATGACTTTAAAAATAAAATGTTAATGAAAGTCTTTATTTATTAGTGTGTTATTTTTGAAACAAAGGACTGAAGTAGTCATTAATAAAAACTGATCATCAAACAAATGTTTTTTCTTTTAAAAACGACTAAACGGAAAACTTTTTAAATAAACTACAAACAGTTAACGACATAATTTTTTGAGTGCACGTGAATTTAAGGTAAAACTAATCTGATATTCACGGTTTTGCTAATAACTGGACCGATTTTGCTGAAATTCAACATAAGCCAGGCCTGGGGAACGACAAAAATATATGGCATGCTTCAGCATCCTCAGATCTGCCTGTCGAAAGTTTGTTTTTTTATCTCGTAAATTCACGAAAAACCCTTGCCGAAATTCAGTCTTTTGCTCATAACTTTTGAACCACTGGACCGATTTCGCTGGATTGCAATACCAATCTGACCAGGTAAATGCCCAACATATATGCCAAACTTCAGGAGCCTCCGTAAAGTCTTTCAAAAGTTAGCGTGTTTTCAACAGGTAGACAGACGGACAGATGGACGGACGGACGGACATCGCTAGATCGTCTTAAAATCGATCGAGGATCATGAATATACAATATACTTTTTGGGGTCCTGAACCAATACCTCGAGGTGTTACAAACGGAATGACAAACTTATATATACTCTCTATCACTAGAGTGGATGGTATAGAAACTACAGAACTCAAAGTATTATTTAAAAAATTATAAATTGTATTTTGCTATTCTAAAAGTCAAAAAGCGGGATAAAGCGGGATTAAGCGGGACTTTTGCTTAAAAAGCGGGATGGAAAATCAAGGCGGGATGAGACTTCAAAAAGCGGGATAATCCCGCCAAAAGCGGGATGGTTGGTCAGGTTAAGCATACCAGAAGATAATATATAAGGTGTTACGAGTAGTGAAAAAGTAATTTTGTATTAAATTTACTCACGTGATTGTAAGTGAGTGTAAGTAGAAAAAATATGCTCGTGAGTGTGTGTCGTTAGAAATTTCCTGTCGTGAGCCCATCTAGTTTAAACTTATGCATTTTTTTATAAAATAATTCTTTTTTTATGTTATTGTAATGCATTATGCATCTAATTATAAATAATACATTATTTCAAACTTTCAAATAATACATAATGTAACCAAATATAAGTCATTCATGATTTAATGTTTAGAAATAACAAATATGAAATACATTTTTTCCAATAATCATGCATTACGTAGCAAATTATTAGTAATGCATTATTTTTCACTTGAAAATAATACGTTGTGGAACAAATGTTTGGTAAGACATCATAAAATAATGCTACAAATAAGTTATATGCATTACCTGGTAATGTGTTATATAATCACTACCCATTACCAAAGTTTTGCTGGGATACCTAAGAATCACAAAATTTTTCTAAAAAAAATCTCGGAATCTTGGACTATGAAAACTCTGAGAATATGAAAAATTTTTCAGAAAAATGTTATTTTTTCATAGCAAAAGTCTGTGAATTTTTCTATAGAAAAAATCTAAGAATTTTTCTGCATAACAAATCTGAGATTTTTCGTAAGGAAAAATTTGAGAATTTTTCGATAGAAAAAATTTATCAGAATCTTTGACTTTTTCTATAAAACAAATTACTCAGAGTCTGAAAATTTTTTCTATATAAAAAATGATTCACAAAATGCTTCAGATCTCAGACTTTTTCTGTAAAAAAATATCTCTTGCAAATCCGTTTCGAATTTTCCTGTAAGAAAATTTTTTTGAGTAAAAAAATGTTTTGTATCCCAGTTTTTTTGAAAAAACCGGCTTGCCACATACGTTTTTTTGCGTACCTTAATTTTAGAATGCCTTACCCAGCAAAAACTTGCATTACCAAGTAATGAAATGTGTAATGGGAAATTCAAAAGCTATAACTACTTCCAATTCGAATTACGTTTCCCATTACATTTACAAGCAAATGTGCCAAATGTAATGATTATCAAACCAGTATTAATAACTAATTACATATATACTTATGGGTAATGAAAAAATTATTTTAAAAAAAATTTAAAAAAATAAAAAAATATTTAATTTTATTTTATTTTTAATCAAAATAATGTACAGTGAGTCAAAAAGTGAAAATCTAGTTCTGAAATTTGTTTATTTTATTATAATGACTTATGTAAGTCATTATTAATAAGTCCTTATTTTACATTTCAAAATAATGATAAAAGTAATTTTTTGTCATTACTAAGTAATTCGAATGGTAATGATGTGTCATTACCAAGTTTTTGCTGGGTATATACATTAAAATTTAAACTTAACGTTTTTCAGCATTGTTAAGCACTAATATCTGTATTTTATTTTGCAATTTTTAATTATATGTTAACGTTAACGTTAATATTTGTATTTAATGTTTAATTTTTTTTGTAGGGTGTGAACATTTTATAATGGAATTACCATATATATTTTTTTTCAAATATACGTTATCTGTCCACTAAAATATAGAAAGTTAAAGTTTTTGCATCGAAAATATTTATTTTAATATCTTCTACCAAGAAAGGCTTTGTCATTCAATGTATAACACATCAACATGTTCTTCTACGATCGCATTATATTCATCATCCTTTTTTGATTTTAAGACGATATATTGATGTTCGTGATGTACTCGGTGTTGACATTTATCATACTTCCGCTCAGGTTGGTAATGAATTTGAGCGAAATCGATATAGCGTAAACAGTTTTGAGTAAAAATGGAAAGACAAATAGGCAACCAAGTTTTGAGTTTGTCGCAACCGGACATTCGATTGTCACAACCTCCTTGCATATGCCACAATCATATTTCGATTGCCATAACCGATTTAATGTTGCGACAACTGCATGATTGCTTACGACAATTACAAGTAGGTTTTGACAATCGACTTGCAGAAGTAACGACCGAATGACCGATTCCGACAACCTCAAATTTCTGTTTGAATATTTGCTATCGGTACACCCAAGGGTGGCTCGTTTTTAGGCTTTTCCCTCTGATCAAATTCTAATACCCGCTAAAAGTGTTGGTTACCTAAGGGTAACTCACATGCAAAATATCACTCCGATCGGAGTTTATCTTCTGTCCCCACTTTGAGGCTCAAAATTGGGATTTTTGCAAAAAAGGACACTTAAAAAAAAAAAAATTATTAAAATTATTTTTGAATAATATTTGATCGTAAATTCGATGAAATTTAAAGATTTTACGGAATTATTAACTTGTTCAAACTTGAAGCCAAAAAAACGGCATTATTTTGGGGGGTTCTCAAAACACCATTTTTCATTTTATTAAAATAAATTTCAATATTCATAATTTTTATTTTCTGTATTCATTAGGAACATTTTAGAGAATAAAAATGTAAAATATGGCGTATATCAGTCGGACCACTTTTCGGGAATCACGGGGGGAAGTTGGCGGATTTCAAGAAATTCCATTTTTGTGAAAATTAACATTTTTGTGAAAATTAACGATTTTTTGATGTCGTGGCATTCTATCAGATTTTTGTAAGTCTGTCATAAAAGCTTACCGTCTTTACTCTACATAGGCTGGGGATTAAAAATGACCCCCGCAGAAAATTAGAAGTTTAGAGCTTAAATTTTGTGAAACAATAGGGCTGATCGAGAAATGAATTTCGCTTGGGCGCTATGCGGGATTGGTAAAAATATATGCCAAAACGATGTGTTTAAAATTTCAGGAAGATCGTACTTCATCTTGGGGTCCCCCTCCAGCGCTGAAGTTTATACTTTTTTAAGCCAAAGAGCACTTTTTGTTATTGTCAAAAATTCAAATTTTATCACATCTTCTTAATTTTCGATTTTATGTGGTCTAGTTAATCACATCTATTTAGATTTTAAATATCAGCTTAATACGGTATCGCTAACCTCCAAAAACCAGAGGTGGAAAAGTATGCTTACATTTTGGAGAAACCCGAAAAGCAACTTTTTGCAAATATATAAAAAAAACACATTAAAATTGCAAAACATGATTTTTTTCTTCCCGACTTGGAAAATAAACTACACAAGGATTACAAAACCGTTAAAACCAAAAAATACGCAATTCTTGAACGGCGAGTGGACCAATCTTAACTTATTTATTTCATACATACATAGTTTTTGCTATCTTTATTTTAAACATTTTTGACAAATTATGTCATATTTTCCTATTAAAGATATTATCATTAAAATTTAAGAGATCATTAACCCTTGTCGACATGGGGGCATATGAGTCCCACACAAAAAATAGTTTTTTACCAATTAAAAATAGCTTAAAATAGAAGACTTTTATGAGTTTATCGGATATTTATGGTATATGTAATATGGTCCGCTAAACTCATAAAAGTTTTCAATGGGTTAACGACACCGTAAAATCTTTAAATTTTATATTTGAGTATTTACGATCAAATATCATAAAAAAATAATTTTTAATTAATTTTAATAAAAAACTTTTAATTATTTTTTTTAAGTCCTTTTTTTGTAAAAACCCCAATTTTGAGGCTCAAAGTGGGGACATAATATAAACTCCGATCGGAGTGATATTTTGCATGTGAGTTACCCTTCGCGGACGACAATTTTAGCGGATACTAGAATTTGATCAGAGAGAAAAATGCAAAAACGTGCTACCCTAATGCCATACTAATCAAATTTTAAAAATTTTATAATCAAAAGGCCAGGTACTGTAAGTACTTATGTAAATTAAACAAAATGTAATAAAACTTATTTATTTAAGTGTATTAATGGAAAATAAAACTATAAAGAAGTTAAATTAGACTTGGCCGAATCCATGGATACCCTCCACAATTCTCAAAATATTTCGAATAACAAATTAATTCGAGTAGAAACACAACTTTTCAGTTATTCTAATTTTTCTAACGTAAATTTGTATGAAAATTTTAATTAAAATTTTTTTTATTTTAAGTAAAAAAACGTTCTAAGTAAATTTTGTAAGAAATCTTCGGAGTGTAAACATTTTTCTTCGAGTACAAAGACTTTATGTTTAACATTCTGTGGCTTATAAATAACTTTTTCAACACTTGAAATCGTAATAAAGCCCATCCAAAATTTTCGGTATTGGTCATAACTTCCTAATAACACAGTAACACAAAATCTAACTTTTCGAATCGGAATTGGATGAAACCAAAAGCAAATGAAACTTGACATTTTTCATAACATAACACCTTAAGTTGATGATTTTAAAGCATTTAAAGTTTTCGTGTACAAAAATTTCCTACTTTAGGGGCCCCTAGTGGTGCCCTTATTGAACTTGTGGAGGCCAGCGTCCAAGCTTAAGCTCGAAATTACGTTAGCTATTACCGGTATGGAATTCGCTGCAATAGGTCCAGTACCTACTTACTGAATAGCAAAATTATTAAAAATAAACCACCGTGCACCGTTGCGTATGATTGTTATTTAAAGGCAATCACAATATTAACCACACGCCACCCAAACAGCATTCAAGCAATATTATTATAATTTAAGTACACCAACTTCAAATGCGTGTAAAAAAAAAACTAGCATTGAATTAAAAAAAACTTGAGGGTTTTGTTATGGAATATGTCAATTGCTTTTGGTTTCATCCTATTCCGATTTTGGATGTTGCACTGTGTTAAGGTCAGATTTCAGTGAAAATTCAATACCAACTCGACCCCAAATATTTCTAATATTTATTTCAAAATTCCATAGCCTTAGATTTGTCTTTCGAAATTTGGAGTGTTTTCAACAACTTTCGCTAAATCAATTTAAAGTGCGTTTACATTGGAATTCTCATCTAGTATATTAAGATTTAAATTTACTTTGTAGAAGTGTAACAAACGGTATGATAGACCTATAAATACCCTCTTTAACTAAAAAAAATATGCACAAAATCATGTAAACAAATTAACTCATTTAACAATTCAGAAACTAAATGCAAACATCAAAGTATGAAATATTTTAGTTCAAAGGCTTAAACGAACAAAAAAAAAAAAAAAAACACCTCCCAGAACAATACAATAGGTTGAGTACAATATGGGAACAGAACAAAACAAAAGACACCCACAACAATGCGGCAACATTAAATCATCAGTTAACATAATAGTCGTCAGTATGTAAACGTACGTTATGATACGATAAGAATCCAGCCAACAATAAACTCGTCATATACATACCCAGCAAGAAAAGAATAATAGCTTACTACAAAGAAGTACTTCCCAAATGATCACTTTTTCAACATAGTTGAGAAAGCAAATTAATCAATCATATTACTAAAGCTTTTTAGCAATATGATGAAGTGTTCATCAATTTGATGAAAAATATCATCATTTGAAATGCATATGTTTTTTACGTTGAACCAACACTCAGGGGATACCCCACAATGCATCTAATCAACTGCATTGTGTTGATATTAGGAAAATTGGTTATGAGGAGCAGGAAAGCGGGAATAGTGGTTTTGGACATATGGCTTGAATTAATCTTTTCGACACGGTTCAAGAGTTCTAAAATATACTTTGAAGCTCCTGCCCACATATGGGAGTTTTTATCCATCTTTAGGGCGGTGGTATCAATAGTAAGGAGATTGGATGAGGTGAAATACTTCTAACACCGGTTTAAAAAGTCGAGGCACTTAAATGCTTTTCAATGATTTTTTTTTTAATTATCCCATAAGCAATCGCTTTTTAAAGCAAGTTGTTTTTTTTTCTGTTCAAAAAAAATTCCTGAGATGGTCTTAATCCACCTGTGTAAACATTTATGGTTGGAATTCTCGTCCAGGACTTTGTGGAAGAAATTCAGATCCAATCCACAGAGTTCGACTTAACTAATTTTTTGTAAGCTCTCTACTGATTTCTTGTTAGCTCTCTTAAGTGATTTTTTGTAAGCTCTCTTCTATTTTGCTGGGTATTCATGTGTTGGTAAATATTGAATTAAGACATTTTTTTATATTTTTCATTAAAAATAAAAATAAATTAAAAGCTAAAATAACTGAAACAATGCGTGGGAAAGTAATCAACAAAAAAATTTATATTAATATGTCAAAATATAAAAAAAAAATAGCTTTTGTGTTCCAATTTCATGAAATTAAACACATAAATATATTAAATACAAGGTTATGAAAAGTTAAATTAATGTGTAAGTACTACTGATAAGTAAAAGTGCATCATTATTCATGATTGCAACAGAAGTATAACATGCGATGCAACATTGTAACTAACTGTAAAGCTTCAGAGCTCTCTGAAGGACCTGTCTCAATTGGCAAGATACTGTGGTCTGGAAGTTAAACTCAGTCAACCTGTACTTGTATTGTTTACACGAAAATATCAGATTCCTGCTTTTAACGTTATTTCTCTGGACATCACCTAAATTGCCTTTTGATATGAAAGTATTTTACAGTATAGTATGTCAAGTAGGGCGTCCCGTCAAATCTAAACTTTCAAATTTCGTGTCGTAATACCTGCCGAACGATGGCCACGGAATAGCAGATTGTAGGAAAATTTATGAAAAAAATTTTGCAAGGTCATTTCAGTCGGCAACCAGCGGCCAAAATTTGAAAAAATTACGTTTTTCGACCAAACTTTTATGTCCGAATTTTTTGACCAAGTCCGGCTCAAAAATTACGAAATATTGCGTACTTTATGGGAGAAATATTTAAAAAATTCCAAAAAAGAGATTTTGCTCCACAAACGCAGATTTTAAAACACAAAAATTATTTTTTATCCAATGTTATCTAAAAATATTAAAAAATATAAAAACACGAAAAATGCTGATTAGCGATTTTGGTCCACAGGTGCTCATCAGCAGTTTTGGACCGAAATCGTATTTTTATATATTTTTTAATATATTTTACATAACATACTCAACATTTTCCAACTTTTAAGATCAATTCGGTTAAAAAATAATTTTTATATATAAAAATAAGCATCTGTGGACCAAAATCGCTATTTTGGAATTTTTTAAATATTTTTTTCATGAATTTCGCAAAAATTCCTAATTTTTAAGCGGGATTTGATTAAAAATTCAGACCTGAATTTTGGTCGATAAGCGTAACTTTTTTAAACTTTGACCGCTGGTTGCCGACTGACGATGTAGAGCTGCAAAACTATCGATGGTACTATCGATAGTATCGATAGTTTTATTTTAAAAGGACTATCGATAGTTTTTACCCGATAACGATACTATCGCCGAAAAAATACTAGCTTCAAAAAGATTGTCATTTGCTGAAAACTTAATCAAAAAGTGAACCGTTTTAAAAATCGTTATTCATTTTGAAATAATTCTACTTTTTGAAGTATTAATGCAATGATAGTAATATCGTGTTAATGTTATTGCGAAATTTAAGGTCCGAACAGAACAAGCACGACATGGTGGAAGATAGCCGTAGTGAGTTGAAATAGACTGGAATGTCAGTGAACGCCAAAAACTGTCATTTGTGTGTTCAGAAGTACCAAGTTGTAATGAAAAAACCCGTAATTTTACGCAAAATCTTACAATTCCTTAAAATATCCGATACTATCGATAGTTTAAAAACAAACTATCGAAAATATCGAATGGGACGACTATCGATAGTTTTGCAGCTCTATGAAGATGCCCTTGCAAAAATTTTCCATAAATTTTCCCACAAACAGCTATTCCGTGGCCATCGTTCGGCAGGTATTACGACATGAAATTCGAAGGTTATGATTTGACGGGACGCCCTAAATGTCTAGGGCGACACCGCTCTTCAAGCAAGTTTAGAATGAGTGACAAAATCGGGTAATGGCATTACAAAGTACCCAATTGGTTCTTGAATAGACAAAAGGATATTATTGATGGTAAATACAACCAATTGACATCATCCAATTTGGACTCTAAATTGCGTGACGATTTGGAACGTTTGAAGAAGATTCGTTCTCACCGTGGTCTCCGTCATTATTGGGGTCTCCGTGTCCGTGGTCAACATACCAAGACTACTGGTCGTCGTGGTCGCACCGTTGGTGTATCCTAGGGTGGCTCGTTTTTGGGCTTTTCTCTCTGATAAAATTCTAATACCCGCCAAAAGTGTCGGTCCCCTAAGGGTAACTCACATGCAAAATATCACTCCGATCGGAGTTTATCTTCTGTCTCCACTTTGAGCCTCAAAATTGGGGTTTTTGGAAAAAAGGACTTTTTAAAACAAAAAAAAAAAAAAAATAAGTTTTTTTATTAAAATTAAGAAAAAAATTTTTTGTATAATATTTGATCATAAATACATAAATATGAAATTTAAAGATTTTACGGTATCATTACCCCGTTCAAACTTGATACCAAAAAAATGGCATGATTTTGGGGGCATTCTCAAAACACCTTTTTTCAGAATTTTAAAATTTTATTAAAAAAAAATTTTAAATATACCATTTTTTCTTTCTGAATTCATTAAGAATACCTTGGAGAAGGAAAATGTGAACTATGGCGGATATCCGTCGAGCCACTTTTTGGGAATCGCGGGGGGAAGTTAGCGGATTTCAAGGAAATGTTGCTTTTATCAATAATTTGGATTAATAAAATCTTATAAATTTCATTTTTGGGCAAATTAATTGTTTTTGGTGTCGTGGAATTCTCTTAGATAACTTTAAGTCTGTCATGAAATCTTACCGATCTAGGACGTCTTTAACCCACATTGGCGGGGGCCCCCCGCCAATGTGGTAGGGGGTCAAAAATGGCCCATTCAAAAAAAAGTATATATTTTTTATAGAAAATTAATTTGTGGCAGTCTATTAGAAAACTTTAAATCAGCCCTGAAATTTCACCTTTATTTCATCTTTAACTCACATTGGCCAGGGGTCAAAAATTACCCCGGCAAAAACTTTTCGGCACAGTGCTTGAATTTTTTTATATCAACAAAATTTATATTTTTTATTGAATGGGTCATTTTTGACCCCCTGCCAAGAAGGGTTAACGATTTTTTTAAAGATAATACATTAATATGAAATAATAACTGAGGTAAAACACACAAAAGCCGTTTTATACTTGTTTATAGCACAAAATTTAAGCTCTAAACTTCAAATTTCTTGCGGGGGTCATTTTTGACACGACACCAAAAAACAGATAATTTGCCCAAAAATTAAATTTATAAGATTTTATTAATCCAAATTATTGATAAAACCAACAATTCCTTGAAATCCGCTAACTTCCCCCCGCGATTCCCAAAAAGTGGCTCGACGGATATCCGCCATATTTCACATTTTTCTTCTCCAAGGTGTTCCTAATGAATTCAGAAAGAAAAAATGGTACATTTAAAATTTTTTTTTAATAAAATTTTCAAATTTTGAAAAAAGGTGTTTTGAGAACGCCCCCAAAATCATGCCATTTTTTTGGTATCAAGTTTGAACGGGTTAATGATACCGTAAAATCTTTAAATTTCATATTTAAGTATTTATGATCAAATACTATATAAAATTTTTTTTTTCATTATTTTAATAAAAAAAAATTTAATTTTTTTTTTTTTTTTTAAAAGTCCTTTTTTCCAAAAACCCCAATTTTGAGGCTCAAAGTGGAGACAGAAGATAAACTCCGATCGAAGTGATATTTTGCACGTGAGTTACCCTTAGGGGACCGACACTTTTGGCGGGTATTAGAATTTGATCAGAGAGAAAAGTCCAAAAACGAGCCACCCTAGTGTATCCAAGAAGAACTCTTTATTATGAGCTTTAAAAATCGTTAACACGAAAATCCTAGCTGATCCTGTTTTCGAGTTAGTGCTTATAACTGCACTGTTCGACAACAAAAACCTCATAGTCTAGTATCCAACTGATTCTACTGAATCAAAATCTGCCTATTACTGAATCTACTGAATTCAAATCTGCTATCCAATTTGTTTGTCGTTTTTGAGATATTCGCTGTTAAAAAGTCAAAAAACCAATAATTTATCACTTTTGGGGGTCCACTGTTATGTTGTTTTCAGTAAATAGGACATGATTTCATATATTGGGGGTCCACTGTTATGTTGTTTTCAGCAAATAGGACTTCATTTATATCTCGAAATATTTATATTGCAGTTTTGGCATCAGGAGGTCGATTTCATATTAAATAAAGTCCTATTTCTGGAAAAATCTGTAACAGTGGACCAACAAAAGTGCGAAATTATTGTTTTTTAGACAATTTAAGAGCGAATATCTCAAAAACGATACGTGCTAAAAAAAATTGGTTGGCAGATTTGATTCAGTAGATTTAGTAGTAAGCAGATTTGGATTCAGTGAATATCTCAAAAAAGGTATGTGATATAAAATATTGATTGCAGATTTAGATTCAGGAGAGAAAAATCTATAAAACCAGAATCAGCTAGGATTTTTGTGTTAACGATTTTTAAAGTTAAAAATAAAAAGGACCGAAATGCCATTACCCGATTTTATCACCATTCTAACACAACCTAAACTTACTTAAATATTGAGAAATGAGTCCTCACTCAACGATTGCTTTACGTTCCAGCAAAAGGGCCATTGAAAAACGATGGGGATTTAGCCTAAGTGCCGATTACTGGATTTATACAGCAATGGTGAATCCAATTATGCATTAGAAATCCTCCATTACCGAATACCATTGGATTTATGCTGCAATGTCGGCAATTCAGCGTACTGCAATAGAAGGGCAGCGATTGTGGCCATAGCGCAATCTTGAAAATAATAGTACCATAAAATGTGGACTGAGCTCTTTCTATGATACATTTTACACAGAAGGATCGCAGCTAGATGGACAAGGAGGATTCGGAGAAAATTCAGTAGTCAATACTATTCTTACAGTCAAGACGCGGTTAAGTCCCTGGAGTCAATGTTACAGGTTCCTACGAAATGTATTGTGTTTTATTAATAAAATATTTCATCGAATTCATTTGCCCACTTAACCCAGTTAGCAAACCCTATTTAACTAACTATTCTGATAAAACATCATAAAAATATGTATAAACTAAATATGTACGAGTACATTTTGTATTCATACAAAAATATTTTATAATATAAAAGTGTCATTTTCCCACAGAAAATTATGAAATGTATCTTATTTTTTTTTTGTTATTAAGAAAAATACAAAAAACTATTGTCTACGAGTTACCAAAAAAAAAACGACAAACTTTGAAAATTTTGATTGTGTCTTAACACCAAACAAGTTAAAATAACTGAAAAAATATAAAAACTTTTTTTTTGAATTATTGTCTAGATAACAACTTGATTTTTTATAGCAATTTTTATGTTTGTAGTATGGGAATGTATTGTACAATGTACATTCGTAACTACTGTAGTACGAGTATTTCAAAAATACTAAATATAAAATTTTTGAATAAACAAAACTTTTTGGTTTTCAACATCTGTCCGGAATATGCGACAGAAGATAGAAATCTCGTTTATCAGTTTTGACATTCTTTTGGAGGTAAACGGTGTAAACAATATAGGTCGCAATTACCAAAAACGGTGGCTTAAATTTAGAGTTAAAGCTTCTACTAATTCAAGATCAAATCCTGATAAAATTAGAAAAATACTCGGTAAGTGTCTCGACAAAGCCTCCATACAAACCCTTCTTCAAATTTCCCAAAAACGATCATAATAGTCGTAAAATATACGTATTATACGTTTGAAACTAGTGACTAAATGTAGTAAAACTACATTTGCAGTTTTTCATTTAGTGATCGTGTTTCCTTTTAAAAGGACTTTAAAATTTTAGAGTATTAAATTTTTATTTGATTTTTACGATTCAAAAAGCATTTGACTCTAACACTTGTCCTTTTGTATATCAATGCACTAAAAATATGTTTTAAAAAAAAATGCGTTTTTGATGCAAACCCTAGTAAAAATATTATGCTAAATTTACTAAATAGATCTAATTTGATCCGTAAAATGGTTGTATCAAATAATATCTAATTGTATTACTTTAGATCAAAAAATATAAAAATTGATACAATTTGATCCTGAATTTGGTCAAATCTAATTAGATCAAATTGATCTTATAATATCTATTTTTATATAATTTGATGAGCAAAACCAAAATACGAATCTAATCATATATGGAGCAATATCTAATCATATAAAGTGGATCAACCGTATCAAAGTGATAGATAAAATTTTATATAAATTTATACGGAAGCATATTAACTCATATAAGATTGTATCAAATTATATATGATTAGACCAGAAAATTTTTACTCGGGAATGCAATTTTGTGAATGTATTTTTTAAAACTTTATCCCCCATAAATTTTTTTGAAACCTGCATAAATCGAGTACATAAAATTGAGTACCGATTTTTTTGGGACATAACAAACTGCTTTAACTGAGCTTTTGGTAAAGAATGTTATATGTACTGTGACATAAATTGTTATTTCATTGTATTATCGTATTCGGGACAGACGCTGATAACTTTTACAACAATGTTAACAATATGAAAATAAAGTGTACTTTGTACAATTGTTGCTTATGGGACAATTTCTCATTTATTTATTTTTTTTATTTTTTATCAAAAACTTTAAACTTTTTCTTACACTTGCGGTAATTGTTGATGTCATGCTGATGATTGTCATTGTCATATTTTTACTTGGTCAAAAGTATTGTTTTAGGCTTTCTTCCTTTTTAAACTGATTTGTTTATTTGTAAGTAGCTGGCATACTAGACTTTTTACAAATTGTTAAAGTTTATAAAATAAAAAAAAATATTTTCAAAATATTGTAATGAAAGTTTAAATTACACTACACAGAAAAAAATATCGTGAATTCAAAAGTAACAAAACAAATTGTTAGCAACTAACTTCCAGTTCAACAACGTTTTTAATTGTATCAACAATGTATATAGTTAATGTGACAAAAATCCAATTTAATTTCCAATTAAATGCATCAATTAAAATCATTGTTGAAAAACGCACAAAATGCTCATTGATAACACAGACACCTTATAAATTCATTTAATGAAGCTTAAATTTATGTGACGATAGCTCGGTGGTAGTGTGCTAGACTCAAATCATGAACATTGCGTGTTCGCTGCCAGCTGGAGGAAACATTTTTTTATTTTTATTTATTTTTATTTTAAATTATTTTTGTTTTGCTATTCTGCAACACCTTTTATACGTGTTAAGTCAAGTAAAAACAAGTAAGAAAATTATAGTCGGTCAAGACCGACCATATAATACCCTACACCAGAGTTTCCCGGAAAATGGGTCCCGGAAAAAGGGTCCCTTGGACCGATTAGATCTATATTTTGTCAAATCTTTAATAAGTGTAAAAACCACTCACAAATCAAATTTGAGTGAAATTGGCTTCTATATGTTGACAATAACCGCTTTAACTGAATATCGGGCGAAATTTTCACATGGGGCCTAAGTCCAAAACTGGTCCGATGATAATCAGATTTGATAAGGTACGCGTTTAACATACACAAACAAAATTTTAATTAAATATTTTCTATTTTCATGAAATTTGAGAGATTTGTGTGAAAATCGGGAAGGTGGTTTGTATGGGGGCTACAAGAAGAACTGGTCCGATTTCTTTAAAATTCGGAATGGCGATTTGTGAAGACAAAACATGTTTACTTGCCAAATTTCGAGAAGATACCTATTATAATACGGCTATTAAGGTCATTTGAGCCAAACCTGAAGAGGACCTTTGTATGGGGGCTAGGTCTAAATATGGACCGATTTTTTCCAATTTCAATAGGCTTCGTCCTTGGACCAAAAGAGGCTTAAGTTTCAAATTTCAAGTCAATTGATTAAAAATGGCGACCTGTATCGTGTTTACACCGTTTACATGGACAGACAGACAGACAGACGGACGGACGGACGGACAAACGGACAGACGGACGGACGGACGGACGGACATCGCTGAATCGACTCAAAAAGTGATTCTGAGTCGATCGGTATACTAAAAGGTGGGTCTAGGACCAATATTTCGGGTAGTTACAAACATCAGCACAAACTCATTATACCCTGTACCACAGTGTGGTGTAGGGTATAAATATATGAGAAATAGCACGGTGGTAGTGTGCTAGACTCCTACCATGTTCGTTGCCGGTTCGATTCCAGCTGCCGCTAGATGTTTTTTTTTTTTTGTTTTTTATATTTTGTTTTTAAATAAAATGACATTAAAACCGGTTTATTTCCTTTAATATACGCGTATAGTCAACTACAAATATATACAAGGAATAGCACGGTGGTAGTGTGCTAGACTCGTATCATGATCGTTGCGGGTTCGAATCCAGCTGCCGGCTAATGTTTTTTTTTAATTTTTTTTGTTCTATTTTTAGATTTTTTTTTATAAAATGGCATTAAAGCATGCTTATTTCCGTTAATATAATTTATTACAAACTTTTCAATTAATTTGATACAACAATGAATTTAATTGACAAAAATGAGTTGATATTTTTTTTAAAAGTTACAAAAGTCAATGTTGTATTGACAAAATCCAATGTAGGCTCAGTTTCAATTAAATGTTTAATTGTATTAACAATGAAATTAATTGTATTGAATTTAAGGCATGAACTCTTAGAATCATGCTAAGCACAAATCAGGTTTTTGAAAATGGAAGGCGACTTTACGGTTTCAATTCCATGAGTCATGTTGAGCACGAATCTTGTTTCCAAATTTTTCCATACTTCAAAAAATAAAAACGACTACACACTTAAGTTCCATGCGTCTCTCATTTCACCGTCTGACAAAAACTAAAAAAGTCGTTAAACACGAACTGGATAGTATACGTCTGTAGTAAAACTGTATTTACTGTTTTTCTTTTCGTGACCCTGTTTCCTTTTAAAAGGACTTCAAAGTTTTAGAGGATTAAATTTTATAATTTTTTTTAATATTTGTACTTGTCCTACGATGCCATCAGTGATAGAAAACGAAAAAAGAGAATGTCACATAATTTTCCTATTTAATTATTTTTACATATCCTTCAATATCATTCAAAATTTTTAACATAATATTTTGATAAAGTTTTCAAATGACTTTATTTACATCCTTTTATCCTGATATGGCAAAATAAAATAACAGGAAAATTAGGGGATGACTCTTTCATTTGCAATCATCAGAGTCATCCTAGGACAAGTACAAATATTTCAAAAATATTTTACAAAATGTGTCCTTTTAAACTTTGAAGTCCTTTTAAAAGAAAACAGGATCACGAAATAAAAAACTGTAAATGCAGTTTTTCTCCATTTGATCTCTACTTTCCGACGTACATCATCCGGTTAATGTTTAATATTGGCTGTAGGACGTTGTTTTAAACTGTAAATAAAAAACTGTAAATGCAGTTTTTCTCCATTTGATCTCTACTTTCCGACGTACATCATCCGGTTAATGTTTAATATTGGCTGTAGGACGTTGTTTTAGATATGGTGTTTTAGAAATGGTACGAAGGAAAATGAAAATTCATGCTGTTATTATCGACCCTCGTAGCATACAAGAGTTATGCTACGAATGTTAGCACATAAATCCAGAACATGTTTTTATATGCATTAAAATTTATGTTTTTAGCACCAAGTAGTTTTTAATGTGAATATTTTTTTTTTGTATATTTTATGGGAATATTTTTTGGGAGTACATAATTTAATTAACCAAACTTAAAAATGTTAATTACAAAAAATACAACAATGACATGATAAAGCTTGTTTTATTATTTTTTGTAACTTTAAGGTAACTAGTGTATTAAAATGTCAAATGTCATACCTTTCTCATGGATGTTCTAAAGTTACCTAAAAACATTTAAATAAAGTTTTTGGACAACATAATTTTCTGCAAGTCATTATCAATTTTGTATTTGACATAGTCTTATCATCTACATGATCTAAATTAGTAAAGTAATTGCTTGAGAAAAATGTATTTAATTTTTTGAATTTGGGAAGCCTTAAAAACATACTTAGCTGAAGTTGCGATGGTATAAAATCGGCTGACAGACTACACACAGAGAAGAGATATGATTTTGGGAAGAATAATTTATTGATTGAAAATATTATCATTATTTGTTTGTAGCAATATGATCTACAATAATCGTAAATCCTAAATAATCGTAAAATTATAATTTTGGACAATAATATGATTGCCACAAAAATTTTTTGATTGCAATAAACATATCGCTCATTTACTTGTATAAAAACAACGCGATTTTTGAGTTAATGATGCAGACTTATTTGTTATATATTGCTTTATATTGTGTCAAAAATTCGTATTAATATCTTTTAAACTCACCGTTTGAGAAGAGAACACGTCATTATTACATTTTAAATGTACCGGCCTTTTTCAATGGAAAACCATTTTCAATTGTAAACTTTAAACTCGATTTCTACAAAATCAAATATTTTAAGTTATGACGTTACACAAATAAATGAGCGATATTATATAATTTTCAATCATAATATGACGCTCTAATTAAGCGAGGGCTTCGAAATGTTCTTAGTCATTGCAAAGACACCTTTTTGGTTGGTGCGATGTCTTGATGAAAAATTATTTTTTGGTGTTTTAAACCCGGTCGCACAGTGTTGCGTCTTCATGTAAAGAGTGGCCAAAAATAGAAGGAGTTAAGTTAGAGCGTTAAAATTTGGAACACTTGTTAAGATCGATAAGATCAAGAAAAATTTTGAATTTGGTCAATATCCGCCCAAGGATTCGTATCCTTCCCATATATCCTGAAATTAAAATACGGCATAAAACGAAAACTAACGCTCTAATCTTCATGTTATTTATTGTAGTTATTACCTATAATGCCATTAATTATTCTACAAAATTTTGTCCCATTCGGAGCAAGGATACGCCTAGCTCAAAAATGTCCTTTTTAAAATAACGTTCAGAAAAAGGGTAAAAATTTAAGTTATTTCATGAAATTTTGAAAATCCAACTGTTATAATATGCTCAATGTATTTACCAAAATTTGTGCAAATCGGAACAAGGATACGCCCTCCTCGAAAATGTCCTTTTTTAAAAAAGTCAAGAAAAAGTTAAAAATTCAAATTCCTTCATGAATTTTTGCATCCGCAACACTTACAATATACCTCAAATCTTAATCAAATGAAAAAATTGAAGCAAGGATGTAATACATAAATTAAAAATGTCCTTAAAAATTTAAAAAAAAGTTTAAAAAATCCTTCGTACTTCATTAAATTCTGTTCTGATAATGTTGAAATTACCTTATTTTAGTATAATTCATAGCTGTATGCTATGATTGAAATAACGAAATGAATAAATAACAATATTTTTTAAAAAATAATCAAATAACAGATTATTTAAATATTTGAAAATGAATAATATTTATTTTGATTTTATTTGAATAACGAAAAATCGAATAATTTTTTCTGATTTTTTTATTCAAACAAACAAAATATAATTTTTCAAAATAATCAACAAAAATTTGTGATTTTTTTTGGTTATTCACAAAAATTCAAATAAATAATGTATTATTCAAACAACAAAAAATAAATATTCTTGAAAATTTTGTGTTTGAAAAAAAAACTATTTTATTTATTTTGTACAGTTTAACAAAAAATTATTCTTACAAAACAGTTTTGTTTTAATATCAGGTTCTTATAAATTGTAATTTATAAAAAGTCCATGTGAATTCAGAAAAGTTAAGTTGTGATTTAGGAAATTCCAAGTGCAGAGCTATAAACTTATGCAAATATTTACTTAACAACTTTTTTTTTAAGAAAAGTATAAAAATCTGTAAAAATTGGCGACTTTCATAGGTTGGTTTAAGGAGTATACTCACTTTGTCATTCCGTGTGTAAGCATCGAAATATCTATCTAACAAACCATAAAATATATATTATTTATTAGTGATCGATTGTTACACATTCTGCAGATGTCCGTCCGTTCGTCTGTGGAGGACATGATACAATCCAAAATAAAAGAGCTAGACTTCGAAAATTTGGCAGGAATATATCTTATGGTCTGAGGCTGGTTAAGTACGAAAATGGGCCAAATCGGATCATATTTAAAAATTTGAAAAAAGACAGAAGCAAATGAAATATTTCTATGGCAGAAGAACTTCAACGTCCTGCAGTTGAATCCAGGGGACTAGAAAATGAAATTTTAGGTGACATGACATAATCCCCACGGACATAATCCCCATATCCGTTATGTGGATTATGACCAAATTCATTTAGGTCACAATCCCCATAATGGTAGTTGGGACTATGACCGAAAATTATTTGGACATAATCCCAATAAAAAACGGACATAATTCCCAGATTTATGGGGATAATGACCACGTAACATATGGCCGTAATCCCCATTATGGGGATTATGTCTTCTATACTAGTTGGTCATGATCCCCAAAATTAAATGATTTTTTTTTTTTACTTAAAAGTATTTCTATAATCCCAATAAAGAACGGACATAATTCCCAGATTTATGGGGATAATGACCACGTAACATATGGCCGTAATCCCCATTATGGGGATTATGTCTTCTATACTAGTTGGTCATAATCCCCAAAATTAAATGATTTTTTTTTTTACTTAAAAGTATTTCTGCGTAGCCGGCCTTCGGCCGGGCTTAGGGATTACAAACTCCATGCATTAAACCCACCCTCTCTGCAGAAAATGGGGATTATGACCAAAATTGCTTTGGACTTACTCCCCATAATGTGAATGGGGGTTATGACCGAAAAAAGTTCGGTCGTAATCCCAACAAGGAACGGACATAATTCCCATTGGGATTCTGACCGTTTTGGAAACGGTCATAGTCCCCACAACTTTTATGGGGATTATGACTGAAATGAATTCGGTCATAATCCCCATTTCCGTTATGGGGGTAATGTCCGTGGGGATTATGTCCTGTCACCGAAATTTTATGATAAAATTTAGCGGTCATATAACCAAATTTAAAAACATGCGATTTGCGAAATGGAATGATATCTGATAATAATGATAAATACCGAAATGTTTATTTATTACATACACTCAAAATATTATGTCAGTAAATTCAACAGAAAATACGTTTGAAACTAATGAAACTTTATTTAAAAAAAAGACTACTTATATAAATAACTGTAAAAATCCGTAAAAACTGACTGAAAAATTTTTACTATAAAAACGGTTAAAATTACGGAAATGTACATTCATTTTTGATTTTTTAGAAATAATTTTAAAAAACATCGAACCTGAGGAGAATCGAACTCATAATTTCGGGCTGATAGCCCAGCACGCTACCATCTGTGCCACAAGCTACTTATATTTTAAGCAACTAAATTTGAATTCGTTGACGCCCTATGTTCAACAAAATGAACTTTCGTATATTTATTTTATCATTACTTTTTTATTTCTTTGTAGTGTTTAATATTTATTATGAATAAAGGCTTAAATATATAAATTTGAATTTAAAATTAAAATTAAAAAAAAAATTTTTTTAATTTTAGAAATTTTTAAATAACGGGCAATAACAAACGACACGTAAAATAATGTGGTTTGTTTTTTAAATACCTGATATGAGAAATGCACTTTGTTTTAATTGAAAGTCAGTTATCTAATATTTAATAAAGATATTTTTATTATTTTTAATATAGATACATACAGTGGGCGACAATACATTGGAAACTTTTTTATAGTAGATGAAATTTGTTAAAGACAAAGTTAACAATACTAACCTTTATAATTATCAAACAAGTATTATAAAAAACGTTATGTAGGTAATTTATCAAGCTTTAATTTAAGCTTAATTGCGTCCAGATTGGGAAAATAATGAATGTGTTACGAGGGTCGATGTGAAAAAGGAAAAAATTTATAGACATTTTTCAGAACATTTTTAAAAAATATTTCCGGATCGATTTTTTCCAAGTTAAGACATTAGAAATTTAAAAAAAGGTCCAATAGTTTTTACCCAGTGATCAAATAATTTTTCCAGCAACCCAAACAAACAGTGGAATTTTTTAAGTACAGTACCAAAAATCCACATTTTTTGACCTCCAATTCTTTTGACCACCAATTTTTTGTAAACAAAGAAAAGATATTATTGTTTATTAATTTTAGTACACTTAAGTATATGCTAAGGATATATTAAGATAATTTTAATTTTTCTTTGTTAACAAAAAATTGGTGGTCAAAAGAATTGGAGGTCAAAAAATGTGGATTTTTGCTACTGTACTTAAAAAATTCCACTGTTTGTTTGGGTTGCTCGAAAAATTATTTGATCACTGGGTAAAAACTAGTGGACCTTTTTTAAAATTTCGAATGTTTTAACTTGGAAAAAATCCACCCGGAAATATTTTTTAAAAATGTTCTGAAAAATGTCTATAATTTTTTTCCTTTTTCACATCGACCCTCGTAACACATTCATTATTTTCCCAATCTGGACGCAATTAAGCTTAAATTAAAGCTTGATAAATTAACTACATAACGTTTTTTTATAATACTTGATTGATAATTATAACGGTTAGTATTGTTAACTTTGTCTTTAACAAATTTCATCTACTATAAAAAAGTTTCCAATGTATTGTCGCCCACTGTATATTTTTATATATACATACGAATTTTGGTTAAATTTAAAAGAAAATAATTATGTTTATTTTTTGACCGTTTGAATACTGCAATGTAAATTTTTTTGAATACTTTACATAAATGCATAATTCCAAATAATATTTGTTTTTTTTGATATCTCTAGTTTTCGAGAAAATTCGAATATAATAATCTTTTGCAATTCAACCGCGATTTTTGAAAAAAGTGCTCGATCGATGTTTTGGTTTTTGTTCCTATATTACTCTTAGACATTCCAAATACGTATTCAAAAAAGAAAATACAGTTTTCGCACTTTTAGGCAAAAACTGTTTCCAACCACCCGTGTTTTACTTGGTTGGTCAAAGTCACAAATTTTACCTGGCCTATGTGATATAGTTATAAAGTAAATTTGGAACATTTTTGATATATTGTAACTTATTATTTTAATTATTTTCAATATGATACTTCCCCAGAGAAATTTCATGCACTAATTCGTAGAATATTTTTTCCCTTTTGGTAGACTTCAATGTATCTCGCTTAAAAAATATAACAGTTAATCCGTAAAATGAGGGATAGACGGATAGATCGTTATGTGCTAGAGAATCACAATAAATTACATCATCAGTAAAACATCAGTTTTACCTCAAAAGTAGCATTTAAATTTTAAAAATAGAATAATGCATTTTCTATTGCAAAAACGTTGAATTGTATAAAGAATGAAATTTTTTTCGATTAAAATAATTTTTGTGTAGTAGAAACATTTCACAGTTAATACTAAAGAATATTTTCTTAAAAATGTCACCAAAGCAAAAACCCTTAAAAATCCCAATGTTTTGCAAAATAAACCTTTACAATTAAGGGTATTTAAGTAATTATACATCCTTTCACGACTTTTTATTGTTTAAGAAAAATATCGAAAAGTCTAATCAACTAGAGTATTTTCCATAAGAAAATGTTTTAAGAACATTTTTTAATCAGTAAAAGTCAATTTGGGAAAAAATTAAAAATAATCTAATTATTGTTTTAGTAAAGAAAACCTTAAATAAGTAAAACAATAGTGGTTTGTAAGAATAATTGTGTGTTTTACTGTATAATAAAATTCAAAATAAATAAAAAAAAAATTATTTTTCAAACACAAAATTTTCAAGAATATTTCTTTTTTTTGTTTAAATAATACGTTATTCATTTGAATTTTTGTGAATAACCAAAAAAAATCACAATTTTTTGTTGATTATTTTGAAAAATTCTATTTTGTTTGTTTGAATAAGCAATCAGAAAAAATTATTTGATTTTTTTGGAAAGAAATATTATTTCATTTTTATGAATTTGAATAAAATAAAATTTTATTTTATTCAAACCAAAATAAATAAAATAACAAAACATTTTATTTTTTGATAGCCAACTAAAATATCAAAGTATTTTATTTTTTTCCAAAAAATCCAAATAAAAAAAATCAATAATACAGCTATGGTATAATTGAAGCAAGGCTTATCCTTAACCTATCCTTAGGATATTATTAGCGCATAAATATCCTTTTATAAAGACTTGAGAAAATTCAGGGAAATCCTTTGACCTTAAACTTATCAATAATTCACAACATTTTTGCACGTAGTATTTACAAAACGTTGAATATTGTTTTTAAATTTAAGCAGGGATATGCCTATCTCAAAAAGACCGTTATAAAATAAGCAAGTAACAATATAGTACAACGTACTTCCTCAACAAAATCTTTCTAAATAAAAGTCTGCATCTGTTAATGTACAACTGGTGTCTAGCCAAGCATCTAATTTGTGTCAGGCCTGGATGACAAATAATGGTTCTTGGACCAATTTAAATAAAATTTAAAATTTAATCAACCAATTCATTTTGCATTCCAATTTATTATATGTGTTCCATAACTATTTTTCGCAAAACATTTCAAATTATCAAGGACAACTGCTGCATCTTGGTGTTTTCGGTAAAAAAATTTCCAAATTTATTTTCGGGTTTCCACAAAAAAAAAAAAGTGGAAAAACGTGGACGAGTTCTTTTGTTATTTGTAATCTACATACTTATACCAATATTTTCTGCAAAGAACTAAGCGCGCCAATGAGGGCCACAAAAATGGCTGACTATCTGTTGGTGTAACAATTTAACTTGTTTAATGAAAAACAACTTTATAAATTTTTTGTATTTAAATAAAATAAAATAATTTAAAATAATTGTCTTTGGAAAAATATTCAGAAATATTTTTCAATTTGATATAAAATTTTCAAATTGTTAAAAACGGTTTTGTGTTAATAAATAATTTTTTTATATTTCAATCTTTTGATAATTAACGGTGTTATTATTTTGAACTGCGCCAATAGGTTATGGGCCCAGTAGACACAATGTCTCAAGATTTTAAGTCATCATTTGAAAAATTGAACCGTAACAATTATCAAATTTGGAAAAAGAAGGCTGAATGCGTTTTAATAAGAGATGATACGTGGAGTTCAATTCGTGATGAAAAGCCGGCAGACGCCAATGCGGCTTGGTTAAGAAAGGATGAAACTGCGAGGGCATCTATTTATTTGATGATTGAAGATGATTTATTTTATATTATTGACGAGAAAAATAGTGCTAGAGAATCATGGTTAGCAATTAAAGAACATTTTGAAAATTACTCTTTTAGCGAATGTGTATTCATCATGAAGAATATTTGCCAAATGCAGTTGGAAGAAAATGGTAACATGGAGAATCATATATGTCAAATGCAACAAGAAATAAAAAAACTGTCGTGTATGGGTGAGAAACTTAGTGAGAAATGGGAAGTAGCCATGATTTTGCGTAGTTTGCCAGACTCTTATGATATGCTGGTAACTACACTGGAAGCAAGAAGTGATGGTGTGCCCTCTCTACAAATGGTGAAAGAAAAATTACTTGATGAGGCTAGAAGAAGATCACAAAAACAATCATTTGTAAGTTGTGATGCTTCAGCATTGAAAGTTTATGGTGGTCATGATAAAAGGGAAAAACCATCACCAAAAATAGTTTGTTTTTATTGTGAAAAGCCTGGTCATGTTCGCAAAAATTGTCGTCTATATCAAGATTTCTTAAAAAAAAAAGACAAAACTAGGTTGGTAAAAGATGAAAGCGATGACAACAATGGAATATGTTTTTGGATTGGATCAACGAATAATGCTTGTGATTGGTATATAGACTCGGGTGCGACGAGTCATATTTGTAATCAGAGAGATTTCTTTGATAAACTTGATGAAGGATGCAAGACAACAATAACTGTAGCAAACGGCTATGAGATGAAGACTTGCGGAAAAGGTTCTGGTGTGCTAAAAGTTATAAAAGGAAATGGTAACGTAGAAAATATAAGTGTCAAAAAGGTTCTTTATGTGCCAAATATTGAAAGTAATCTACTATCGGTAAAGAAGCTCACAGAGAAGGGTTTTCGAGTTGTTTTCTATGGAAATTTGTGCGAAATATTCTACAAAGACGATGTTTATGCTACTGCTGTTATGGAAAATGGATTATACAAACTCAAGATTCCGAAAAGAGAACAAGCTTTAGTGGTAAGCCAAACAAGATGTATTCACGAATGGCACAGATGTTTTGGTCATCGTGATATTGAGTGCATTAAGAAAATGTTAAAGGAATTATATGATGAAGTACCAAGGAATTGCAGCTGTATTGATTTTTGTGAAGTATGTGTAAAGGGTAAATTATCAAGGAAGCCATTTCCAAAGTTTTCAAGCCAACAATCATACGCTGTAATGGACCTTATTCATAGTGATGTATGTGGACCTATGGATACTGCAACTCCTAGTGGTAAACGATATTTTATCACCTTTATTGACGACTATAGTAAGTACATTACAATTTATTTAATTAAATATAAATCAGAAGTAGCAACAAAGTTTAAAGAGTATTGTGAAATTATGAAGTCAAAATTCAATAAGTATCCTAAGGTCATAAGATCCGACAATGGAGGTGAATATACGAACTTAGAAGTGAATACATTTTGCAAGGAACGTGGTATTAGGCAACAATTTACAGCACCATACAATCCCGAGCAAAATGGTGTAGCAGAAAGAAGAAATCGATATTTAGTTGAAATGATGCGTTGTATGTTAATTGACGCAGGAATGCCAAAATGCTATTGGGGAGAGGCAGCTGTGACTGCTAGTTATATACAAAATAGAGTTGTAACAAGATCAACAAAATCAATTCCTTTAGATGTCTGGGAAAATAAAACATCAAAATTAGACCAGTTCTTTATTTTTGGATGTCCAGCTTTAGTTTATATACCTAAAGAAAAACGAAAGAAACTAGATGAGAAAGCGCAGCAATTAACTTTCGTCGGATATTCTGATAATTCTAAGGCACTTCGATTTTTAGATAAAAACACTAATAAAATTTTCATTAGTAGAGATTACAAGATAATTGTGGCAGATAATGCTGGTAAAAATAATAATCCAAATAAAATTAATGAAATTTATGTTGATCTTTTTGAGCATTCTAAAAATTTTACTAAATTATGTGAAAATGATAATGCACTTAATAACAATAATGAAGATGAAACATCTAATAATGATGAACTTCCTGTAGAAGAAGAATTACATAACGAGGATGGGGTATTAAGTGACGAGGATTTTTTTGATACTGAAGGGGACGTTAATTTACCAACAAACATTACTGATGAGGGTGATGAAGATCCAATGCAGCAATTTCAAGAGAACGTTAATTCACCAATAAATATTACAAATGATGAATGTTCAATGCATCAATTTCAAGAACAAATAAATGAAAATTGTGACGAACAACCAATATTGAGAAGATCCACAAGAACAACAAAAGGTAAACTTCCAGAAAGGTTTTGTGTGGTTACGGATTCTTTAGAACCAAAATCGTATAGAGATGTTTTAAAGAGGGGTGATAAGGAGTTTTGGTTAAAAGCAATGCAAGATGAACTAAACTCATTACACAACAACAATACATGGGAGCTTGTAAATATTCCACCTGGTCGCAAGCCCATAGGTTGTAAATGGGTGTATAAGTTAAAAACCGACGCAAATGGCACTATTACAAAATATAAAGCAAGACTCGTTGCCCAAGGCTTCAATCAAAAATATGGTGTAGATTATGATGAGGTTTTCGCTCCAGTAGTGCGTCAAACAACATTTCGTTTATTCCTGACAATTGCGGGTGAGAAAAAGATGGTAATCAAACAATATGACGTGAAAACAGCTTTTTTATATGGGGAACTGAAGGAAGAAATTTACATGAAGCAGCCGGTTGGTTTTGAAATTCCGAATGGAAAATGTTGCAAGCTAAAGAAAAGTATATATGGTTTGAAGCAATCTGCCCGATGCTGGAACGAAAAATTAGTCAATATATTTTTAGATGTTGGTTTTCAAAGAGGTTTAGCCGATTCATGTATTTTAAAAGTAAGAAAAGATGGTGAGTGGATTTTTGTTTTAGTTTACGTAGACGATATACTTGTTGCCACTAAGTGTAAAAATCATCAAAAATATATTGAACAACTTTTGCGAAATAGTTTTGAAATATCTGACCTTGGAGATGTAAATTTTTATCTGGGTATAAAAATTGAGAAGGGGATAGACGGATATTTCAGCATAAATCAAGAGCATTATATAATTCAACTTGTCAAAGACGCTGGTGTAGAAGATGCAAAAGTTTCTAAAATTCCAATAGATACTGGTTACATGAAAGACGAGACGAAAAGTGAACTTTTACCAAATAATGAAAAATATCATCATCTAATAGGAAGTTTGCTTTACATCAGTGTTAATACGAGACCAGATATTGCAACGTCGGTATCAATATTGAGTAGAAAAGTCAACATGCCTACATATCGTGATTGGAATGAACTTAAGAGATTAATAAAATATTTAAACGGTTCAAGATCTTTAAAGTTGAAGTTAGCATGCATTAATATGAAAGGACTGTATGGTTATGCGGATGCGGATTGGGCTCAAAGCCAATTAGATAGAAAATCAAATAGTGGTTATGTTTTTAAGTACAATGGATCATGTATATCATGGTGTTGTCGTAAACAAAACTGTGTATCTCTGTCGTCAACTGAAGCAGAGTATATCTCCCTATGTGAAGCTGCTCAAGAAGCTATTTGGCTGCGAAGATTAATGATTGATTTTGAAATATCTCAAGCAGAACCCACAGTTATCTATGAGGATAATCAGAGTTGTTTAAAGTTGGTACAAAATGAACGATTTAGTCGTCGTAGCAAGCATATTGAAACAAAATATCACTTCATTAAGGATCTAAAAGAAAAAACAATTATTGACCTGGTGTATTGTCCAACGGAGTTAATGGAAGCAGATATTTTAACTAAACCATTGCATGCTGTGAAGATCAAACAGTTTAGAGATCTATTAGGTTTGTCATCAAGTTAAATTGAGAAGGGGTGTTGGTGTAACAATTTAACTTGTTTAATGAAAAACAACTTTATAAATTTTTTGTATTTAAATAAAATAAAATAATTTAAAATAATTGTCTTTGGAAAAATATTCAGAAATATTTTTCAATTTGATATAAAATTTTCAAATTGTTAAAAACGGTTTTGTGTTAATAAATAATTTTTTTATATTTCAATCTTTTGATAATTAACGGTGTTATTATTTTGAACTGCGCCAATACTATCAAATATGAAATTTGCAAAATAAATTAGTATTTTCTTTGGAACTCACTTTATAACAGCGTTACTTACCATATGATTAACTTATGTCGACCAAAACAGCATTATCATACAAGCAACATATCTAACTTAAAACTTCATTACCAATAAGGTCGAATTTTAAATGCAAAATAATTATTTAACCGTTACAAGTACGTGTATATGATACCAAAATATGATATATTTCAAAAAGTTCAACTTTAGAGACATGTAACTTAAAAACTATTAAAGATATGTATAAACTGTTTTGGATTTGTTTTATTTATGATGTTTTCTAAAAATAAAATTCATATAACCTTAAGTTTTAAGACATTTAGTTTGACCATTTATGGTCAAGGTCACAACACTGTGGGTCGTGTTCCTAAAATTTTTAAATTCAATTGATACAAAAGGCTACAATAATATTCCAAATTTATTGTTTTACCTGTTTTAAGATAGTCGATCAATAAAATACCTTTGTAACCCCAAAAAACTGTTTCCATGATTTTTACCAGCCGACTGAACTGTTTTTGACTTCTTTGGTGCACTTCCACCAGCTTTAATCCATTGCTTGGATTATTTTTTTTGTCGCTGGTATATAGTGATGGATCCATGTTTTATCAACAGTTAAAAAACTATGCTTAAAATCCATTTTATTTTGCTTAAATCGATCCAAACAAGCTTGAGAAATTTTCATTCGAATGCGTTTTCGGTCAACCAACAAACAAATGCTTGTTTACAAAGCACGTATCCCCTAAATTTTTTTGGTCATAATCCCTGCCACCGTTATGGAGATTATGACAGAATTCATTGGTGCCCGAACATAGCACCCACGGACATTACCCCCATAACGGAAATGGGGATTGTGACCAAACAGATCGCATGCATAACCCTGTATTTGTTATGGGGACTATGACCACTTTCAAAACGGTCATAATACCCATGGGATTATGTCTGTTTTTTGTGGAAATTATGACCGAAATAGGGTCGGTCATAATTCCGGTCATATTCGGTTTACGAATAAAAAATTTAAATCGCCTAGGTCTGCTTTATTTTGCGGAGAGGGTGAGTTAACTGCATATAGTTTGTAATCCCTAAGACCGGCCGAATAGTCCGGGAAGTCGTGACATGATTTACTCGATCATTTTGATACGGCTGATTTTCATATATCGTCCATTCCATGAGAAATTTCAAAAAATCTGACCGAGGGTCTTCCGATTTTTGTTATATTTTTCATACAGATTCTCTATGGAGCCAATTTCAAATTTCATCCATCAGATCGAAAATATTCGAAAAACTCGCGATTTTATTCACGATTTTCGTTTTTAAAAAAGTTAAAAAAATGCAAAATCTGTGCAACTTTGTGCAGCTGTATTTTCTAAACTAATTATCGCATTTTAACAATCTATAGCGCATAAGAATGGTATGTAAGTCTATTTTAATATCTAATAAACTAAAAAATATCGGTGGTTTAAAAGTGCATTTTATATGCAAATGCAGTTTTGAAATGCATTTTGCGAAACTTTTACCCCTTTTAATTTTTTTTTAATTAGCATATTTGTAAAATTTAGAATTTTTGCTACAAAAAAATGTTTTCATTACAATGGACCGAGAATGTATGTTATTTTTAATATTTATTTTTAAAAAATACTTCCTTAAGTTTGCCTTATAAAAATTTTTATTTTTTAAATTATACCAAAATCATGTAAAAAGACATGTTTTTAAACCGTTATATTTTCAAAAGTACTAATCGTATCTTATTGTTTTTATGCAAATTATAAAGGTATTTTTGTCCATTTCTTGCATTTAATGACCGCAAAAATTTAGGTTTTTCACAAATGCATTTTAAATGCAAATGCAGTTTTGAAGTACATTTTTCAAAACTTTTACCCCTTTGAATTTTTTTTTAATTATCATATTCGAAAAGTTTACAATTTTTACTACAAACTAATGTCCTCCTAATAATGGACCCACTGTGTGTGCTATTTTTTAGAATTTTTTAAAAAATCATGTTTTTCTGATTTTTTTTTGTTTAATTTAAAATATTAAAATTTGTTTTAAGGAAATTTTTAAAAATTTTTTAAAAATAGCACACACAGCGGGTCCATTATTAGGAGGACACTATTTTGTAGTAAAAATTGTAAACGTTTCAAATATAATAATTAAAAAAAAATTGAAAGGGGTAAAAGTTTTGAAAAATGCACTTCAAAACTGCATTTGCATTTAAAATGCATTTTTGAAACACCAACATTTTTGAGGTCAATAAAGGCAAAAAATATATAAAAATACCTTTCAAATGTGCATAAAAACAAAAAGATTCGATTAGTACTTTTGAAAATATAACGGTTTAAAAACATGTCTTTTTACATGATTTTGGTAAAATTTAAAAAATAAAAATTTTTATAAGGGAAACTTAAGGAAGTATTTTTTTAAAAAAAATATCAAAAATAGCATACATTCTCGGTCCATTGTAATGAAAACATTTTTTTGTAGCAAAAATTCTAAATTTTCCAAATATGCTAATTAAAAAAAAATTAAAAGGGGTAAAAGTTTCGCAAAATGCATTTCAAAACTGCATTTGCATATAAAATGCACTTTTAAACCACCGATATTTTTTAGTTTATTAGATATTAAAATAGACTTAAATACCATTCTTATGCGCTATAGATTGTTAAAATGCGATAAGTAATTTAGAAAATACAGCTGCTCAAAATTACACAGATTTTAAATTTTTTTGACTTTTTTAAAAACGAAAATCGTGAATAAAATCGCGAGTTTTTCAAATATTTTCGATCTGATGGATGAAGTTTGAAATTGGCTCCATAGAGTATCTGTATGAAAAAAATAACAAAAATCGGAAGACCCTCGGTCAAAAAATGCCTAAAATCACCAAATGTCTCATGGAATGGACGATATATGGTAGGTTATTAAGTGTACATACGAAATCCGGCCGTCAGCCGGCACACCTCCAGGGGATACAGCCAGGAGACCCCGTCAAAGATTAAAAAAAGTGAAAAATTTAAAATCATTTTGATAAATCTGAAATTTTTATGGTGGATAAATAATGCAAAAACTATTCCAAAATCAACCGTCAGCTGGCGCACCTCCGGGGGAATAACCGTCAGTTTCCCCTTCAAAGATGCAAATAAGTGAAAAATTTAAAATCTTTTTGATAAAGCTGAAATTTTTATGGTGAATAAACAATGCAAAAACTGTTCCAAAATCAACCGTCAGCTGGCGCACCTACGCACAGTGCTTTGTTCCCATACTAAAATCGGCAAAAATAGAAGGAGTGGTCGGGTGTTTTTGAAATTTGGTACACTAACAGCAAATACCTTAATTAAGAAAAATATGAATTTTTGGAAAAATCGGTTCAAGAACACGCCTACCTCCCATGTGTTCTGAAACTTAAAAATTTTATTTTCGCTACAATAATGTCCGCGAAAGTACAAAAAGTGGTCATTCGGATGCATATACAACTAGCAACATGTTTGTAAATTTTCAGCTTAATCGAATCAAGAACTCTAGGTACTGCCATATATCCTTTTTCCTAAAAACGTTATAACTCCAACAAAAATAGTTCGATCGTAACAAGACTTAGTACGTAAATTGATATTAATAAAGCATATATTATTGCCAAATTTGGGTAAAATCGGATTATTAATGTGGAAAATGCAAAAATATCATTTATTGTAAAATGGTGGAATTTTTTTTCCAAAAGCGTTTGGAATAAGTAAAAAAAACATATTTAAGCAAGTTCTGAACTAAATAATGTTAATTGATGTATTCAGTGAAATTGTATGACAGTTATTTTCTTAGAACATATTAACCCTCTTTCTCTTCATTTTAGTCCTTTCAGTCATTTTAGTCCTTTTTCCAAAAACCCTCATAGAACACCATTAATACGTGGGTTTAATGTGTTAAAATATTCTGCAAAAGTTTTAAGCATCGAATTTTACTAGGGGTTTTCAAAGGGCAAAAGCTCGTGCTATTTTCGTCAGCCACTAAAATGTATTTTTCAAAACTGTGATTTTAGGCACTTTGAAAAAAAAATATATTGAAAGTTCTACTCAAGAGTTGCAAGCGTTGTTTTTTTTTTCTTTGAAAGATAAAGGTCAAGGCTTTAAAAAAAAATTATAAAGTCAAAAATCGGTTAACATGTATTTTTTTAATATTCCATCAAACTTTTATTATTTTAAAGATCCTCACAAAAAAAAGTAGTATTTCAAAGACTTACAAAAGGCATATAATTTAACTTTTTATCTCTAACAAAAAAATTTGCGTATTGCAAATATATTTTTTAATTTTTTGCAGAAAAAATCAAGTCATTATCTTAAAAACTGAATTTTTGAGAACTATTTTTGTAAAACTCAAAATAATATGATTTTTTTAAATACCGTTGGCTTGGAAATTCTCTAACTTTAGCGAACCCTTGTGGCGACAAAAAGAGTTATATCAAAAGGGATTTTTATTAAAATATTAAGTTACCTTATTACCTTTACAAAGAAAAATATTTGAATAAAAACGATGGTAACTTTTTTTTGTGATTTTTGTCAATGGGACAAAGCACTGTGCGGCACCTTTAAAAACGATTTCACCTCCTCTCAAAAACTGTTACATATATTTCGAATTCCACAACATGTTTCTTATACACAAATAAGTATATGTGGTTTTAATTATGTAATAAATTTTCTTATATCAAATGAGTATATAAACTCATTAAATAACACTGCGTGACAAAACTGACCACTATTTTAGAAAACAAGAGGTATGACCATCAATTCTATATATTTCGGGCATGCTGATTCGAATGGCGTACTCCGTTTTTTGATGTATGGTACAGTTTTTGTGCAAAATGTCTTTAAAGATTGGCCTATTTTCACCCGGTTTTTTAACGAAAAAATTTGCAAAGGTAATGATTTTTAAACTTTATGGCACAGAAAACACAGATATGACCTGTAGCAATATTTTTCAAGCTAATTTGGTTTTAAGATTTTGATCTTAGGCCTTTAAAATCGCGAAATTCTTCATTATTTGATGTTTTTTCGAATTTAACCGCTAAATTGGTTTTTAATTAAAAACTTGGTTCTAATAGATCACAAAGGCATCCATAACAAAACAAATAGTAGACACAAAACATCTATGTGCTGTGGACCATCATGCTAAAAATCGTGAAAAAGTGTTTTTTTCGTATGGTAGCATCATTCTACGAGATGATTTAAAGGTCCATCTTTTAGTATATAACGTGGGAACATTAAAAAATTAACTGACCAAAAATTTGGCCAAAAAAGTTTTCATTTGCAAAAGTTATCTTAACAAAAACTATTACTACAGTGTTTGTCCTACAATAAATTCAAATATTGAAAAATAAATATATTTATTTTAGTATTGCATATGTTAAGGAAATTTGAAATTTTCAAATTGAAATATTTAAATAATCATAAATACTTATAAGAATATGTTTAAACACGCATTTATTGTTGTACGCCAAAAAAACAATAGTTTTAACCATCACTTCTTAATATTTTGGGCATGCTGATTCCAATGGTGTATTCTTTTTTTCGATGTATGGTACTGTTTCTTCGTGAAATCTCTTTGAAGTTTAACATATTTTTATTAAATTTTCTACATACAAAATTGTTTAAATACGCGTAAATCCATCCTCTATGAATTGGAATATAAGACAGGTTTGTGGGCATATTTTCACTAATATTTTGGCACCCAAAAGTTAAACAAGAACTGCATATTCGCGTTTAACATCATTTAGTAGTATAAAGTTAAGAATATGTTTAAACGCGTATTTACTGCTGTACGCAAAAAAAACAATAGTTTTAAAAAACACTTCTAAATATTTTGGACATGCTTATTCCAATGGCGTGCTCCATTTTTTTGTTGTATGGTATAGTTTCTTCGCAAAATGTCTTTTAAGTATAACAAATTTTTATAAAATTTTCTACATACAAAAATTTTTAATTACGCGTAAACTAACACAAGTTGTTCCTGTATTCATATTTTCATTAAAAATTTGACTTAAGCATTGAATTTTATATCTCACGAATTCCACCAAAAAGAGAGAAAAAAATTTAATTTTCTGACCTCAGATCTTTTAATTTTCTTTAAATAAACAGCATGCAATTTCTTTAAAGCCAACTAAACATATCCATTTTAAATTTAAAAAAAATCACGATTTTTTCGCGAATATTATTTTCTTCAAAAATTAAAAAAAAATCAAAAGCCATGTCTTTGAAAGTATTTATCCGAATGCTACCATTCAAAAAGCATTCGACTTTAACAAACGTCCTTTTTTATACCAATGCACTACAGTGTCCCTTATTTTGGAAATGTTGAGACGTTACCCGCTCATTTTTATCCATTTGACTTAAAAATTACTCGGTAACAAATTTACGCCCCTACGACGACGGGGCCTTAAAGAGCGGGGCCTTTAAAATCATTTTTCCATACAAACCAAAAAAAAATGTTTTATTTTTAAATTTTTTGTTATTAATTATTATATTACTTGGTTAGCTTATTCAAGACAAAAAATTGATTTTCAATATAAAAAAAATAACACTCGAAAAAATTTTTACACTCAAAAAAAAAATTAGTAATTTTTTTTTTTTTTGTTTTTTAATGATAAAAAAAAGAGTTTTTTACTCAAAATAAAATATTTCTAATCAAAATTGCTAATTTTTTTACGTTAAAAAATGTACTAAAATTGCATTGTGGAGGGCATTCAAAGATTCGGCAAAGTCGAATTTAACTTTTCTACTTGTTTGGACCTTTCGTGATTTTTTTTTAAAACTACTTATGAGATTTTTCCCTACAAAAAATAAATTTTATGTTTATTCTGTAATTTTATCAAAAAAGTATGTAACTTTGAGGAACCATCTCTTTGTAAGTAGTATTTATTTGATTTTTATGATTCAAAAAGCATTTGACTATAACAATTTTCCTTTTGTATATGAATGCACTCAAAAAAAAAAAAATTTTTTTAAACGCATTTTTTTAAAACGCAGTTTTGATGCAAATGCAATTTTTTTAAAACTTTATCCCCATTAAATTTTTTTTGAAATCTGCATAAATCGAAAATATAGCAGTATTTACATAAATATACCGATTTTTTTTGGGACCGGGTTTTTTCTAATTTGTGCGATTATTTAAAAAAATACTTAAATATGTTTTTTTTTTTATATCACAAATATTTTATGTAAAAATGCTATATTATCGATTTATGCAGGCTTCAAAAAAAATTTAAGGGGGAAAAAGTTTTAAAAAATCAATTCAAAAATTGCATATGCATCAAAAATTAATTTAAAAAAAAAAATTTTTTTTTTGAGTGCTTTCATATACAAAGGGACAATTGTTAGAGTCAAAAGCTTTTGAATCGTAAAAATCAAATAAATGCTTTCAAAGATATGACTCTTCAAAGTTAATTACTTTTGGGATAAAATTACAGAATAAACATAATTTTTTTTTATGGAAAAATCTTATATGTAGTTTTTAAAAAAAATTACGAAAGGTGGAAAAATCACGAAGGCCCAAAAAAGCTGCACTCTTTTATACACATTTGTAATATAGAGCCAACAAAACATATTCATTTTCAGTTTTTTAATTTAAAAAAAAAAACGCGATTTTTTCGCGAATTTTATTTTCTTCAAAAATTGAAAAAATCAAAAAGTATGATAATGTGAAGAGCCACGTCTTCGAAATTATTTGTTCCAATTTTAACACAAAAAGTTTTATTCTTTCGATTTATTATCAAAATTGCATTTCCCGAGTAAAAAGGAATTTATATAAATGTATATTATTTTATATGTTTTCATAAAACCATATACAACTATATAAGTCAAAGTATAAAATTATATCTCACTTTGAAATTTTCCAATTTTTTTAAATGATGTCATATAAAATCATATCTAATTACATTGTTCATAATATATTAATATAAATGGTATATGTAATCATACGTTGCACATAAAACTTAATCCGATTTCATACATTATTATACGTGACTTTATATCTAATTATGTATAGGACTTTACTAAACAAAAAATCCAGTATCAATTTATGTATAATTGTATATGACTAATATAATACCATTTAAAATTATATATGGTTCCATACTAAAAAAATTTTCAACAAAAATAATAGATATAATTATATGTGTCTTAAACGATAACATATCTGTGTTTGTATGGTACTATATATACGCAAATTTCGTCAAAACTCAATATATATTTATAAATGGTCGCATATGTAATGGAATATATATTTTGATATAATCATGTATAAAAAAAATATTTTTTGACCAAACCACTAGCCATATATAATTATATATGCCAGTATTTCAAAATTTGTTTTTGTGTGTCAACATATATGGTTATACAAAACTTTTTATTGTATCATATAAGATTACATATGATTTTTGGAAACCCGAGTTCGATTCCCGGCCCAGTCAAGAACAAAAAAGTTTTTTTTATTTTTTTTTTAAATAGAAAACACTTTTTTATTGCGTTTAATTTTTTTAGAACTAAAAAATTTTCATTTTTGGAATTTTTGCAATCATTTTTAAAAAATTATTTTTCTTTTATATAGTTATATATGACTATATTTGATTTATTATAAAATTATCTATAATTTTTGGGAACCCGAGTTCGATTCCAGAAAAAAAAATATATTTTTTTTATTTTTTTTTAAATAAAAAACACTTTTTTATTGCATTTATTTTTTTTAGAACTAAAAATTTTTCTTTTTTTGAATTTTTGCAATCATTTTAAAAAAAATATATTGCTTTTATATAGTTATATATAACTATATTTAATTTATTATAAAATTATCTATCATTTTTGGGAACCCGAGTTCGATTCCAGAAAAAAATATATTTTTTTATTTTTTTTTTTAAATAGAAAACACTTTTTTATTGCATTTGTTTTTTTAGAACTTAAAAAATTTTACTTTTTGAATTTTTGCAATCATTTTTAAAAATTTATATTGCATTTATATAGTTAATAATAGCTATATTTGGTTTAAATTATCAAATTATCAATGATTTTTGGAACCCGATCTCAAATCTAATTCTGATTTCCTGATTCCATGAAAAATTTCAAACTTTCAAGCCAAAGTCTTTTTTCACTTTGGAAGCCTATGACTTGGAAATAAGGCATACCGTTACATTAAAATTATTGTTTAAGCTTACCATGGAAGCCCCTAATAGCGCTGTACGTCATTCCAATTTTTTTTTTTTTTGCAAATTTTATCAAAAATTTTCTAAGTCTTTTTGAAAATTGTGTACAAGTGAATAACATATTTAATTGGATGTAATCATATATTTCTATATGTTAGATCAATTTGATATAATTAGATACGATCAATTTATTTAAAACTAAGTCTTTTAAAGTTGTTATTTGCTAACAACGTCCGCTGGTCTAGAGGGTAGAGATTGCGATTACAAAACGGAAGACTTGTGGTTCTAATCCCCGTCCGTTCGAAGTTTTTTTTTTTTTTTATTTATTTTTAGTTTGACATTATTATATCTAAAAATAAATCTAAAAACAGAAACATTTTTTGGATAAAAATGTATCCAATAATTTTTTTATAAAATCAAGATATCAGATATTATAAGATAACTTTGGCGCGGCCAAATTTCGGATGAAATTACATTATATAATATCCAATTTAATATGAAATCATGATATTGGATATTTTAAGATAACTTTGGCACGGCCAATTTCCGGATGAAATTACATCATATCATATCATTTTTAATACAAAATCATGATAATAGATAATTTGGGATAACTTTGGCGCGGCCAATTTCCGGATGAAATCACATACAATCAAATATTAAACTGTAACTTCATATATTATAAGATGTTATGAGATAACTTTGGCGCGGCCAATTTTCGGATGAAATTTAGCAAAATCAGATCCAATAAATTATATATAATTTTATAAGATAACATGTTTTACCATACATTTTTTTTTTACTCGGGTTGCATTAAAAACTAACTTGAGTGCATTGATATAAAAAAGAGGATTGTTAGAATCGAATGCTTTTGAGTGGTAGAATTCGAACAAATAATTTCGAACATTGCAATGGTGTACTCTGTTTTTTGATGTATGGTACAGTTTCTTCGCAAAATGTGTTTAAAGTTTAACATATTTTTATTAAATATTCTACACACAAAAATGTTTAAATACGTGTAAACACAGGTCCTGTGGAAAATAAAGGGCTTTCGGGAAAATCCGTATAAAAGCCGAACTAATAGGAATTTCGGCAAACGAAAAATACGGGTCAGTTTAATTTTGATAGAGATTATTTTATATGATTTTGGCGGTCGTACGTATATACATCTCCATATAAACTACCCCAACAATTATACATTTTTGACAAAAACGAACTTAACGAAGTCGAATTTGGACACGACCGATACACCATTAGACAGGTCTTCGAAAAACATTTCAACCTGTATAAAATGTTCATATAGATTCTTTTGAAGAAATGGGAAAAATCCTCAAAAAACTAAAAAAAAAACGTTTTCCCACCTCCCTTTTGACCCGCTAAATGTGAGATTAGGCCGCTATAAAAAAACAGGTAACTCGTCTTTTGCTCCCCTCTTTCCTATATTTAGGACAATCGGCTGGTGCCCTGTGAAAGACCGCCCTATTACGTAAGCTTTTTAAAACTAAAAAAAAAATTTGAAAATTTTTACTCCCAATCAGCCTAATTTTTTTTGAAACTGAAATGCTTGTCCGACCAAAATGAAACTTTTTGTCATTAATAAGTTAATCAAGCTTAATTATAATTAAAATAAAAATAAATATATATCAAAAAAACAATTTTTTCATTGTGTGAACTTTTTTTTAGACAAAATGTTTGTTTAGGACCCGATAGAGCCCGATCACGTGTTATTTTCTCATAGCGCTTAATATACTATATTTCGGGTGACCCGTACAAAAAGCAAACTTTTGTTTTTATGATCCACCCTAATACATACACCACACTCACAATCAGCCAAACCCAGAATCACGAAACGAGGACAAACTTCAGGTAAAATATGTGTATAAATTTGAGAAACATTAGTGGTTTTCACGTCATTTATCCATCAAGTTTGCAACTTCAAAAATTATGCGGTGAAAATAAATTTTTTATTACATGTCGTAAGCATCCATTTTTTATACTTTGGATATTTCTTTTTTAATCATATTTCTTTTTAATCAATTTTTATTTCTCAATTTCATAAGAACAAACAAAAATACACGATTCAATGTTTTTTTTTTTTTTAATAAATGTATTTTTTTTTTAATAAATGTGTTTTTTTAATAAGTATGCAAACAATTATTGCGGCCGAAATGTCAAAATAAAAGCAACTCTGTTTGTTATTTGCACACAATTCCGTGTGCAAATGAAATAGTAATTGGTTTTCTGTGAGGATATGAATAAAATTGTGAGGATAAATGCATGTGCAACTGAAATGTCAAACGCATATAATTTGTTGTTGTGAGTTTGCACACTTTGCAAATATTCCTAGTTTATCAAATTTGCACTTTTTATCACCCAAAAAGCAAATGATATGAGCTCCATTATTATACAGTTTTGAAAAATCTCAAAATATTTATCAAGTCAAAATAAACTTGAAAAATTTACTTGAGAACTAACATGCCGTTTACTTTGAGAATGCTATTGTTTTCACGTTGAGAACTATGCTATTCTCAACTGGTTTTCAAGGCTAAGGTTTGGATTTAAAATTAGATATCAATATAAGATTCAATGTTTTTTTTAAATGTAAATGTTTGTTGGGATAGATATTTCAATTTGAAAATTTCAAATTTCCTTAACATATGCAATACTAAAATAAATATATTTATTTTTCAATATTTGAATTTATTGTAGGACAAACACTGTAGTAATAGTTTTTGTTAAGATAACTTTTGCAAATGAAAACTTTTTTGGCCAAATTTTTGGTCAGTTAATTTTTTAATGTTCCCACGTTATATACACTCAAAATAATTCTGCAGTAAAAATATTAGTAAGTGATTTGGTACCAAAATCTACTAATAAGTTACTAATTACCAGTAGTACGGTAGTTTTTTAGTATCTTCAAAGTACTAAAATTAGTAATTTTTACTGGTTTTGAATAATATTAGTAAAAAATTTTAGTATTGATTACCAACGCCTGCACTAGATCATTTTGGACTAAAAAATTAGTTCATTAGTAAAATTTTTAGTATTGAATACCCACGTTTTTTTTTGGGTGTACTAAAAGATGGACCTTTAAATCATCTCGTAGAATGATGCTACCATACGAAAAAAACACTTTTTCGCGATTTTTAGCATGATGGTCCACAGCACATAGATGTTTTTTGTCTACTATTTGTTTTGTTATGGATGCCTTTGTGATCTATTAGAACCAAGTTTTTAATTAAAAACCAATTTAGCGGTTAAATTCGAAAAAACATCAAATAATGAAGAATTTCGCGATTTTAAAGGCCTAAGATCAAAATCTTAAAACCAAATTAGCTTGAAAAATATTGCTACAGGTCATATCTGTGTTTTCTGTGCCATAAAATTTAAAAATCATTAACTTTGCAAATTTTTTCGTTAAAAAACCGGGTGAAAATAGGCCAATCTTTAAAGACATTTTGCAAAAAAACTGTACCATACATCAAAAAATGGAGTACGCCATTCGAATCAGCATGTCCGAAATATATAGAATTGATGGTCATACCTCTTGTTTATTTTTGACTGTTCCGCAGTGTAATCGTTCGCTCTAATACACTTTGTGAATTTGTATCTTAATTTAAAAACCACAATAAATACCATAAAACCGCAACAAACTTCAATTGTAATACAGGAAGATTTTAATTAATCCTGACAAATATCAATTTCTTAAACAAACAAAATAAATCATTTCATACTTTAATTATGGAGCATTAAATGGGGAAGGGCAAGGGGGGGGGGGGGTAGGTGGTGAGATCGCAAAGAAAGATATTTTTTTTTCTGAAAAACGGATACAAAATAATGCCCGTAACAGTACTAAACATTTTTTTAAACGTCTAAAAAAGTCAGACAAAGCTTTTTGCACCAAATTGCATAAAATAGGGTAATAACGCAAAAAAACGTTTTTTTTTTACCACTCTAGGCATTTATGTCAGAACACTTTAGTGAAATATATGGGGCATTCCATGTCAAATCGGACACTTTGAAAATTTTTTTTTAGATTTTCCCAATTTGTTTACAGTTTTTAATACCCTTCAAAAACTCCTTCGTGGTAAATTTTCAGATTTTTTTTGATGACCCGTTCAAAAGATATCGAATTTTTAAAAATTGGTAGTTTGCTCCTTTACTCAAACTTCTTTTACTCATAACTTCTTCAATAATGGTCCAAATTTCAAGTTTTTTCTTTCAAAATTTTTGTTTTTTACGTACTTTAAAAAAAAAAAATCCCAAAAAATTCTTAAAAGCGTTCTAGTATGCAATTTTTAAGTTTTAAAATTTAAATCTCATTTTTGAAAATGTTTGTACTCTTCGATTTTTTTGAAATTTTTTTGTGTAAAACTTCTATCGATTTTACAAATTCTTTTCCCAGGAGGATCGTGGGATAACGATTATTTCTATTTTTTAAAATTTTTTGAAAAAATTTTATTGTAATTTTTCAAACTTAAAATCATTTCTACTGCTCCAATGGTGCATCATAGAGGGGTCCTTTATAAGGCCGACCCCCATTAATTTTTACGTCTTAACATTTCTTTAGAACAAACTAATACCCTATCTCCAATTTCTAAGGGGGCTCCCACACAAAACGACATTTTTTAAAATATGCTCCAACCGCTCTAACTGCCCTAATAGTGCCCTTAGAGCAACAAAACGTATGACCGACCCACAATATTTTTTTTTGTCCAAGCATTTTCTCTGAACACACCTACCCTCTATCTTTAACTGTTAAGGCGGTCCCCATACAATTTTATTTATTTTTTGTAAATTTGTTTTATTTAATCAGCTTCTACCGGTCCAATGGTGCTCCCGAAAGGGGTCATTAGTGAGACCGACCCCTATTTATTTTTACCCTACAACATTTTCTTAAAACATACCTACGCCCTATCTCCACTCCCTAAGTAGGCTCCCATACAAATAACAGTTGGAGCAAATTTTATAAAAATGTAATTTTGCATGAGAGCCTACTTAGGGAATGGAGATAGGGCGTAGGATTGGGCTTTTTTTTAAAAAGTACGCAAAAAAACAAAAATTTTGAAAAAAAAAAAATTGAAATTTGGACCGTTATTGAAGAAGTTATGAGTAAAAGAAGCAAAGTAAAGGTACAAACTTCCAATTTTTAAAAATTTTATATCTCTTGAACGGGTCATCAAAAAAATCTAAAATCTTTACCACGAAGGAGTTTTTGAAGGGTACTAAAAACTGTAAACAAATTGAGAAAATCTAAAAAAAAAAATTTTCAAAGTGTCCGATTTGACATGGAATGACCCATATGTTTAATTCTGAGGCTAATATGTTGTCTTTGTGTGTTAAAATTGGAAAAAAAATAAAATATATTCCACTTTTTAATTTTCGTTACATTGAAATTTTATAGATCCTTAGCAGTCACAAAAATATTTTTTTAAAAAATTGTTTTGATTTTTGAAAAATTGAAGCACAGGTGCTCAAAAGTCATTTGCCTGTCTGTCCCTAGTGGAGATGGGCGCGTGAGTGATTTTTGACTCACACTCACTCATGCTCACGACAGGAACTTTTGAATCAAGCACACTCACTCACGATCATTTTTTTTCTACTCACAAGCACGTGAGTAAATTTAATACAGCTCACACTTACGTACACTCATGCAAGTTTCACTAACACTCACGTTGACTCACACTCACGAAACTCTTTTTTTATACCAAAAAAAAATTAAAAAACTAAAATTTCAAAAATCTCTAAAAATTCTCAGCAAAATTTAAAGTTCAGCGAAATTTTTGCATTTTTTTTTAGCTTTTTTCGGGACGAAATCTTAAATAAAGCCAAATTTTAAAATTTTTTTGCAAATTTTTTTGGTACGAAAGAAAATATGAAGAGAAAATAAATCACGCAAACTCACGCAAGAAAATCGACTCACGCACACTCACTCACGAAAAAATCTTAATCACGCACACTCACGCAATTTTTTTCTCTACTCACACTTACTCACAATCAAGTGAGTAAAATTGATTTCAGTCTCACTCGCGCTTGATCACGCGTGAATTACGTGAATCACGCTCTAATCTGATCATGTGCCCATCTCTAATTTTAACCCAGATTAGCTTGACTGTGTGCGGACGGATTCGATAAAGGGATCGTCGTATACAATCCTAAAAATTTCCGATTTTACAGTGTTTGATTCTAAGGCCTTTAGGGCTGCACGACTATTCACGAAAATATTAATGACTCAAGGACGAAGGTCTCTTGTCATAATCATCATGCCTCAGCCTGGAAAGTACTACACTTAACCGGAAGTCTAAATTAGGACCCGAGGCATTCAGAGTAAACTCACAATTCTGTAACCACTTAAATCCAAACTAAATTCAAAATGTCGAAAAAATTTAGTGGATCGAGGCTACACGAACAAGTGGGCTGTGGAGTTTATTCGGAAGAGCTTGGGTTGAGTCTGGCTTGCCAGATCATTGCAGAGATGCTATTGTACCGATTCCTGAAAAGGAAAATTAGTAAGGGTGAAAGAAAGTTTGGAATAATAAAAAAGCGCTTGTTCACAATTTCTAAGTTGCTTTCACAAACTTGAGAAAATCAGACAAGGGGAGTCTATAAACCGTGTCCATTGTCAGAATATCAGAACCCATTATTCACAGTCTAGCCCCTGAGACGTTGCAGACTGGTTGCAATGTCTTGTCGACAACCGTGGTCAACACGTATTCTGACAGTCAAGCCGAGGTCCGGTCACTGGACTTAACTGCCCTTAACTGCCGGCCGTCTTTAAATGACGTCGGAGCAGTTAAAGGACGTCCGAGTAGTTAATCCCTGCGCACAGAGGCGTTCTAGAAAATTGCAAAGCCGATGAGCTTGTAAATTGGGAAATACCTAGCAGGTTCCAACAGAATTGGTATATGTGCGCAAGGACTTAGGTCCATTGTCATAATCATCAGCGTAGCTTTATCAATTGCAAATACCTGGGCTGGAAAACACTACTTATAACAAGTAGGTCCTGAAGATCCTGAAAAACATTAGAACCGAAACATTTAAATCTCCTAAATGATAATGCAAGTCATTCACATAAGATATGAAAGCTGTCCTCGAAAGATTCATTACGTCATTTGCAAGTGTCGTTTGATATTTTGCCGATCCTTACCATGTGTTTTGCGAGTTCATATTGGCCCGTGATAAGGTTTATGTCTAATCTTAGCTTTCCTTTATCCATATCAAAAAGAATTTTGTTAACACCTTGCGATTTTTCGTCACACAGCACTTCGTCTGTACGCTATCATTTGATAGCATCCATTGATTTATACATTTATTAAGGACGAGTGGTGGAAAAACTTCCTGAGAACATAAGAACCAGAGAAATGTTCACTTCAATTTACCATAAGTTAAAACAAGGGCAGTTTACCTCCCACAAAGTTTCGATAGTTTACCAATTTTTAACTAGTTTTAAGTTAAATACATACTCTTACCAGAACACAACATTATTACTTCCGTATTCTAATTAAGAGAAAAAAACAAATTTTGACCACCCAAAATTATTAAATATTTTTTTTTATTTACATATGATCATCTTAATTAAAACGATCAAAACTATAACATCTGGATTATCAGATTACAAAAAGAAAAAAATGATTTACCTACCGCCCGTAAGAAGTTCTACAAAAAAATAAGTAAAAGAAAACAGCCGTTCGTTTGTTCTTATACTTAATTTGACGCTTCAACGTTTTGGCAGACGGTCTGACCAGATGAATTCTCTTATCACCTTCTTATGATCATTATATCACAAATTTGCTTATACGCACGACCTTTGGTAAGTCAATCAAGCATGCAAAAAAAAAAATATGAGTAAAATCAAGGTTGGAAACCAATACGATTTTAATAACAATACCGATTGAAGCTAAAAATCAAAACTAATTTGAAATTAATGCAATTCCAACAAAAAGCAGTGTCGCTACCCGACTACTAAGATAACTTAATTCCGAAAAGATTGATATTGATAAATATTTTTGAATGCTTTAGGATTATCAATATCGATTGAATTTTAATTCCCAATACATTAATAATCCAAAAATACAAAATTTACAATGCAATACCGATACCATTAATATTTATCAAAACCGTTAACAACATCAATATAGTTTCGGTACCCACCCTTGCTTAAAACTGCAACAAGATTATTAAAGTCCGTGTATCAAACATACACTGCACACACTTATATTCAAGTGAATTTGTATGTTAACAAATGCAGAGCTACAAAGGAGTTAATTCTTTTTATTATTACCACGTTCTCGTTTAATGCTTCAAAACTACACCAAATGTAACACTGTGCAACAACCACAATTGGAATGGGATCAAAAAGCAAATGAAATGTGGCATATTCCATAACGAAAACCTTAAGGCATTTTTTAATTTTTTTTTTTTTACACGCATTTGAAGTTGGTGAACTTATATTATATGAACTTATATCAATTTTCTTAAAAACCTGATGTGATGAAAAAGTTTGTAGACCGGATTTTTGAACAGCAGAACTTTTGTAATCAAATGTATAACATCGCAGACGTATTTTCGATGTTTAGTAGTGTAATCATTGCTTGTAAACTGTATAAGTGTCGTATGTTTAATTTTGTAATTGCCTTTAAATAACAATCGCTATTCAGTAAGAAGGTACTGTACCGATTGCAGCGAAATAAATAACGGTTATAGCTAACGTAGTTTCATCCTTAAGTTTGGACGCTGGACCCCAAATGCCCAATAATGGCACCGCCATGGGCCCCTAAAGTAGGACATGTTTAATACACAAAAACTTTAAATGATTGTTCTAATCACCAACTTTAAATGCGTGTAAAAAAAATGTAGCGCTGAACTCAAAAACAAAGGCCTTGAAGGTTCTGTTGTGTAAAATGCCCACATGCATTTGGTTTTGGTTTCATAACATTCCGATTCGGAAAGTTCGATTTTGTATCACTGTGTTATTAAAGACAACAGATAACACAATAAAAAAAGCACCATCATTCTATTCTGCTCCAGAATTTGTATGAAAGAACTACTCCGGGACGTAGTTTAAAGTCGTATAAAAAAAATATAGAGTGTAAAAAATTAAAGTAAAACCAATTTGAGTAAAAAAAAAAATTTAAAAAAACTATTTATTCCATATCATTCCCTTTATTCCGTTCCCTTATATTCCGTTCCTCATTCTTTTTAATTATGTTCTCCATTCTTTTTAAGGGCAATAGCAGATAAAGTGTTCGATAGTTTCCAACTCCTCCTCATTCATACAACTCAGGAAAACGTAATTTGGCAACACATTTAACCGGTCTGCGTGCTTCCCTATAAGACAGTGTCCAGTAATTACAGCAACCACCGTCGACAACTCACCTCTTGGAAAGCCAAATGTGTCGTGTAATGTCGCACATCCATCCATGTGCCCATCTCTGATTAGTCTCCGTCGCGAAACAAAGCCTTAGATTTTGCTTGCAAGTTTCTAGGGGCATACCAACACATTCCAACTTTGTTGGAACCTGTAAGGTAGTTCCCAGTTTTGCAAGCTCATCGGCCTCGCAATTCCCTAGAACTCCTCTGTTTCCCGGGACCCATATGAGTCGTATGTCAAGCTGCTCGGCCATTTCATTTAAAGACGTTCGGCAGTTAAGGACAAAGCTTGTTTTCAGAAACATTGACTCCAGGGATTTGACCGGGGCTTGACTGTCAGAATAGATGTTGTATGCGGTTGTCGACAAGACATTGCTCAACCAGTCAGCATTTTCTGAAGGGATAGACTGTGAATAATGGGTTCTGATATTATGTCAATTAACACGGTTCATAGACTTCCCTTGACTGATTTTTTCAAGTTTGTGAACGCAACTGAGAAATTCTGAACAAGCACTTTTTTATTCTTTTTATTCTTCTAAACTTTCTTTCACCCTTACTAATTTTCATTTTCAGGGTACGGTACAATGGACTATTTTAAATCTGACCACCATGGACTCGCCTGAAGAAGAAGTTTACGTAATTTTTGGGTTTGTACAACCCACCCTCAACTCAACTTCTTTATTTCTAGCATCTCTGCAATAATCTTGCAATCTTCGAGCCAGGGTCAACCCAAGCTCTTCGAAATTAACTCCACAACCCACTTGTTCGACGTATCTTGGATCCACTAATTTTTTTTTTTTTTCGATTTTTTGAATTCAAAAGGTGACAGAATTGTGATTTGGAGTAAATGTCTCTCGAATAAGGTAAAATAAAAATGGCTATAGATCAATATTAATAAATGTAATATATGGTATAAATGAGAGAACCGACTACAGACGAACTTTGACAGAACCTTCGAAGACCAAATACCGACTTGGGAAGACTGGGAGGAAAACTCTGTTATAACAGAGAATGCGATCTCAATCTTTACGGACGGATCAAAGATGGGTACGGGTTCGGTAGTTTACTCTGAATGCCTTGAAATCGGGGCCACATTTAGACTGTGTAGTGATTTCCAGGCTGAGGTACTTGCAATTGATAAAGCCGCGCAGATGATTATGACAAGGGACCTTCGTCCTTGAGTCATTAACATTTTCGTGGATAGTCTTGCAGCTCTGAAGGCCTTAGAATCAAACACTGTAAAATCGGGAATAGTTAGGAATTGTATACAATCCCTTCATCGAATCAGTCAGCACACACTAAGGTAATCTGCTGGGTCCATGGACATAGTTGGGTCGCTGGGAATGAATGTGCGAGAAATGGCTTTGAATCGTTGGAGTACTTACAGAACACAGTATAATTGGCCATATGGCCGTGCGTATAGGAATTTCTGATAGGGACTAATGTAGAACTTGGGGGAAGTGGTGGAGGGGGTGTCAGTGAATCACTTCTTATGTGAATGTTCGGGTCTAATGAGAAGCCGCCTTAAGCATTGGGATCAAGGATTCGGCCACAACGTACATCAGAGTCTATTTGTACTGACGAGAAGCGGTCAAAGCCACTTAACCTTATGTTCATTAAATGAAAGAATGAATTATTTTAAAGATCTGCCGTTGTATGTTTCATACTCTGACCAATGTGTCTGCTGCATATGGAATACCCTATCAATTTACATTTTCTTCGTTATTTTTTTGTGCTTAAGTACTTATTTTCTTCTTGTTGGAGTTTTTTTTTTACTTTTCGATGATTTGTTTGCCCAATTCATTCAGCAAATGGACCGCCTATATTGGCCATCACCTGAAGTAATTTGAACTTTAAATGTTTTTGTTGTTCTTGTTGTTGGTATATTTAACCGATAAGGCACGTAATGTAATTTGATACTTCAAACGCGTGGCTATCAGACGTATCAGAGAAGCAGAGCAAAAAATAAAATTAGCAAAAACAATATTCATCCAAAAATTGACAGCAGCAGAAGCCACAATGAGCTAAATAGGGAGATACTTTAGTTTTACTTATTGTTGTTGCTTTTTTTTTGGTAGTCTGCATATTATTTAAACATATTTTATGGTTACCAGGTGTTTTATGTGTCAAAAAAAAAAAATTGCCAATGTAACAAGATAACTTTGATGATAAAGATGGACTGACGTTTTATATGGAGTGGTCAATGTTTATTTTGGAATACAATAATTAGCAGAATAAAAAATATGATATGCCACCCACAATGACATTTAAATTAGCATCTTTGAATTTATATTAAGGAAAGCGTGCGATAAGAAATTTAATGGAATTCGTTTTTGGGGCTTGTCGAAGAGATGTACTTGTACGGAAAGCTATCTGACTGTCATCCACTAGGGGATGACGAGAAGCTATTCCTTTTCTCGAAATAACCAAGCACATCATTACTACAGGATCGGATGGGAGGCCTTATCAGTCCCTCAATAGTAATAATCACCGAATCCCCACGATAACGACCTTCAGGATGAAAAAAATGACAAGAAGTGGAACATGAAACGAGAGCACACTCCATATATATCTTAACTAGCAGAGAACTCGCCAACTACAACCTGCTATTTTTAAAATTGTGCAAAACCAGATGGCCAGAACCAAGAGAATTTAATAGCTCCCAAAGGAGCTTTAATCGAGATCACGTCAGAGAAGCATCTATTCGTCGCTGAAATTATTTCATAAATCCAGAAACACGTTTGTGTTTGTCGGTCGCTGGTATTGGTTACTACTCCGTAAGTACCGTTAGACAACGGTGTCTAACCATAATCAAACACGCTCACGTATTAAGAAGGCTTCATTTCACTCTTCCATTGTAAGGGCAATGTTCGTATTGTGTCCCGAGTTTTCCACGTGTTAAACCCCCCATAAATCAAAATCCCACAAAGGTGGCATATAGAATTCGCGTCTCCGGCCACCTTTTTATCAGACCATTCGTGGACACGGTGTAGCATTGTCTACACCAAGGTCGAGTGGAGTCAGAGAAGCCCAAAGTGAACTGCTGAACTGGAAACCTTAACTACGTGCAGTGTTATGCATCAACAGAAACCTTCACTCAAAATATTTTGTAGGCAAAAACATATGAAAAACACATTTAAAACCAGTGAATAAACAATTGAAAACCATACCATTAATTACACTGTGCAACAAGAAAAATGAGCCTCAATGGCTTCAACGTCATATGAAAGTAGACCATCAAATGGACAAAATCCCCAAAGGGTTTTGCAAAGTCAGTTCGGATTTCTTTTTTATAGCCCACTGAAGTTTGTGTTTTTTTTATCAAAGGCGTTTGGAAAACGTCAAAAATACTATAATAAGAACACATCTGAGCTTCAAAATATGATCTGATGTTTTCAGTGAAATTTTATGGCGGTTCTTTTCTTTGAACATTTTAACCCTCTAACTGCTATTTTAAGGGGTCATTTTAGTCCTTTTTCAAAATCAGAACACAGAAGTCTAATAAAACGTCCATTTAGAGGGTTAAAATGTTTTACAAATATTTTCCTCATAAAATTTCACTAGGGGTTGCAAAATGTTTAAAGTTTGTGCGACATGTGCAAAGTGCTTAAAAAGGGTCAAGTATAAATAATCAATGTTTGCTATTTTTATTTACCAAAGCAGTGTTAAAAAATATCGACAAAAAACAGTGCAAATATACTTTTGAGCTAAAAATGGTGTTCTGATGTGTTTTATAAAATTTTATGATGATTCTTTTCTTTGACCAAATTAACCCTCTAGCTCCCGTTTTAAAGGGTAATTTTTGTCCTTTTTTTTAAAGAAATACAAAAAAGTCTATAAAAAAGGCAGTTAGAGGTTTAAAATGTTTTACAAATATTTTCTGCATTAAATTTTACTAGAGCACGTCTAAGACAGAAAGTTCGTCCAGCATATAGAAAATGCTTAAAAATTTTAAAGTATTAAATTTTTTTTTTATATTTTTTTGGACCGAAATAAAAAAAAACAAGTAAAAAAGTTAAATTCGACTTGTCGAATGTATTGATACCCTCCACAATGTAAAAAAAACTATTTGCAAAAAAAAAAAAAACAAAAAAAAAAATCCGCGAAAAAATTTTTTTGGTAAAAAAAAAAATTGACGAAAATGTTTGTTTGAAGTATTTAGATACCATTCGGTGATCAATTCTGTTCACATGTGTCAACCAGCAGCCGAATTAAAGCATTTTGTGTTTTTAGGTTATGTTGAATGTACCTCAATTTTCGAGGTGTTCTTACATTTTCGTTCATAACTTTTGAACCGATGAACCGATTTCGCTAAAATGCAATACCAAACTAATCAGGGACAAAGTATTAAACAGATATACATAACTAAGGAGTTTGGTATTGCATTTGAGCGAAATCGGTTCAGCGGTTCAAAAGTTATGAACGAAAATGTAAGAACACCTCGAAAATTGTGGTACATTCAACATAACCTAAAAACACAAAATGCTTTAATTCGGCTGCTGGTTGACACATGTGAACAAAGTTGATCACCGAATGGTATTTAAGCAAGTACAAACATATTTTTTTACAAAAAAAAACATTTTCGTCGAATTTTGTTTTTACCCAAAAATTTTTTTCGCAGATTTTATTTTTTTTTATTTTTTTTTTTTTTTTTTTTTTTTGCAAATAAACTTTTTTACATTGTGGAGGGTATAAATACATTCGACAAAGTCAAATTTAACTTTTTTACTTGTTTTTTTTTTTTATATTTATAAAAATTTTAATACTTTAAAATTTTTAAGCATTTTCTATATGCTGGACGAACTTTCTGTCTTAGACGTGCCCTAGTAAAATTTAATGCAGAAAATATTTGTAAAACATTTTAACCCTCTAACTGCCTTTTTATAGACTTTTTTGTATTTCTTTTAAAAAAAAGGACAAAAATTACCCTTTAAAACGGGAGCTAGATGGTTAATTTGGTCAAAGAAAAGAATCATCATAAAATTTTAAAAAACACATCAGAACACCATTTTAGCTCAAAACTATATTTGCACTGTTTTTGTCGATATTTTTTAACACTGCTTTGGTAAATAAAAATAGCAAACATTGATTATTTATACTTGACCCTTTTTAAGCACTTTGCGCATGTCGCACAAACTTTGAACATTTTGCAACCCCTAGTGAAATTTTATGAGGAAAATATTTATAGAACATTTTAACCCTCTAAATGGACGTTTTATTAGACTTCTGTGTTTAGATTTTGAAAAAGGACTAAAATGACCCCTTAAAATAGCAGTTAGAGGGTTAAAATGTTCAAAGAAAAGAACCGCCATAAAATTTCACTGAAAACATCAGATCATATTTTGAAGCTCAGATATGTTCTTATTATAGTATTTTTGACGTTTTTCAAACGCCTTTGATAAAAAAACAAAAACTTCAGTGGGCTATAAAAAAGAAATCCGAACTGACTTTGCAAAACCCTTTGGGGATTTTGTCCATTTGATGGTCTACTTTCATATGGCGTTGAAGGCATTGAGGCTCAATGCGATGACCCAAAATTTGTTGCACAGTGTTATTAATTTGTTTTAACAAATATCAACATTTAATTTTTACTGTTGGCAAAATTTTCTAAAATAAATAACATTAAACATTCAAAAATTACGTTTTTTCACTCTTTTTTACCAACAAATTCGAAAAAAATTACCTACAAAAACATTAAAATATAATGATAATTCTGTTATTTTTACCAACAAATTCCAGAAAAAATAACCTACGAAAACATTAAAAATGAATGATTTCGTAGGTTATTTTTTTACAATTTTCTATTGAAATATTTTTTTTAAACATTTTTAATAAAATTTTGGGGAATCGATCCCGCAACCAACTACATTCTAGCCAGAGACTCTACCCATCGTGCCAAAGTCACTTCATACAAACATGTTTTTATATTTCTATAAATATTTTGTTGATTTTTTTTTCTACAAAAAAATAACCTACTAGGTAGGTAAAAACTAATGATATCTGAATAAAAAATACAAAAAAAAAAAAATTACTTACACAAATCGTTAAAAATTTAAAGAATAATCAGTAGTTTTTACTTACAGAACAAAAATAAATGACTTTATTTTTAAGTGTGTTATTTTTGAAACAAAGGACAGAAGTAGTCATTAATAAAAACTGTGGGCTAATTATATAACTGGATAATCGTCAATCGTCATCGTTAGCTCATTATTCTATTACCATAAAATGACACTATATGGTAATGGAATAACGATGGAAACGATACAATTGACGACTATCAAGTTACATAATTACCCCCTGAACATCAAACAAATGTTTTTTTCTTTTAAAAACGACTAAGCGTAAAACTTTTTAAATAAACTACAAACATAATTTTTTAAGTGATGTAAAACTCTGGATAATGAATACTTTTATAGTAACTTGAATGAAGTGTTGACATCACATGAAATTGCCCTTAACATTACAGAATTTATGATTTTTGTTTGAAATTGTCCCAAAAACAATCGTTTTTTGGTGCAAGTAGTTGTTTTGAAAAATTATTTTACACTAAAAATTTAGTTGTGACTACCATATTCTTTTAACTCCCACAGGATCATTGGGCGCCAACAATAGCCGTTCTCCTATCTACTGAGCATTTGGCGACGTTCCTAGATTGGTTTCATATTAAACCAACATATCTTGTTTCGGGTTTGGAAAAACGTCTTTAAGTTATGCTAGGCCTTGCAACTGATTAACCTGTTTAAAGGATCGGGGGTTGCAACGTAATAAGATTAAAGATTTAAAGAAATTATAAAACGCCACATCACGGGCTCTATGGACGTAAGATCCACCATCGTTATTCTTCTTAGCATAACCCATTAAAAATAATATTAGAATTTTACAGCCATAAAGTAAAGTGGTTTTAATTCTAAGCTGTGTTATTGTATAAGTATTAGAGTGTCCCTTATTTTGGAAATGTTGGAAATCTTGAGACGGTACCCGCTCATTTTTTTCCTTTTGACTTAAAAATAACTCAGGAAAAATTTTACGCCCCTAGGACCACGCCTTCCCTACGCGACGGGCCCTTAAAGAGCGGGGCCTAAAAAATCATTTTTCCATACAAACCAAAAAATTTTTTTTTTGATTTTTAATTTTTTTGTTATTATTTATTATATTACTTGGTTTGCTTATTCACAACAAAAAATTTGATTTTGGTGGGATAAGTCTTTCAGCGCTAAAAAATTTTTCGCAAAAAAAAATTTTGAGCCGCCGGGGTCCTACAGTAAAAAATTTTTAAAAAATATTTTTTTTTAGTTTTGACCAGCAACGGTTTTAGCTGCTATGTTGCTTTAAATGATATATATTCATAAAAAAATATTTTTTGTATCTGTGACATCTTAATCGTGTTCTAAAAAAGGGTAAAAAATGCATTGATGATTTTTTTCGATACACGATAAAAATGTCACAAATATGAATAATATTTTTTTTGGAATATATATCATTAAAAACAACATAAAAACTAAAACCATTGCTTTTCAAAACTAAAAAAAAATATTTTTTAAAAATTTTTTACCGTAGGATTCCTACGGCTCAAAATTTTTTTTTTCGAAAAAGATAAAGATGTCACAGATATGAATAATTTTTTTTTGGAATATATATCATTTAAAGCAACATAGCAGCTAAAACCGTTGCTGGTCAAAACTAAAAAAAAATATTTTTTAAAAATTTTTTACTGTAGGACCCCGGCCGCCCAAATTTTTTTTTTGCGAAAAATTTTTTAGCGCTGAAAGACTTATCCCTCCAAAATCAAATTTTTTGTCGTGAATAAGCAAACCAAGTAATATAATAATTAATAACAAAAAAATTAAAAATCAAAAAAAAATTTTTTTGGTTTGTATGGAAAAATGATTTTTTAGGCCCCGCTCTTTAAGGCCCCGTCGCGTAGGGAAGGCGTGGTCCTAGGGGCGTAAAATTTTTCCTGAGTTATTTTTAAGTCAAAAGGAAAAAAATGAGCGGGTACCGTCTCAAGATTTCCAACATTTCCAAAATAAGGGACACTCTAATAAGTATATAATACAGCTATTTAAAAAATTAGCTAAATTAGAAAATTGCATACTCATTTTCAACAGTATGATGAACAATAATGATACACAAAATGCAAAAGTTCTAAAAAAACTACAGAAATTCAATGCAAATAGTAAGAAGACAATTTGCAAATAAATACAATTACAAATGTATGTCACGTCGCACACTGCTGTTAAAGATGTACGAAATTGTTCACGTTTAACAATTTTACAGTAGTAAAAACAAATTTTATTATCTGTAAATACCCTACATTATGTCTAGTTAAAAGTTTATTTTTATTTTTTTAAAGAACTTAAACGCACTGGAAAGCTTTACAATCTGCATACGGAAGAATTGTACAGTAGGGTGGGTCGACGGTTTGATAACACAGTGCTACAAAATCGAATTTTCCGAATCGGATGAAACTAAAAGCAAATTAAAGTTAGCATTTTCCATGACAAACCTTTCAAGGTGATTTTAAAGCATTTAAAGTTTTTGTGTTCTAAATATTTCCTACTTTAGGGCCCCTGGTGTTGCTCTTATTGGACATGTGGGGTCCAGCATCCAAACTTAATCTCGAAATTACGTTAGCTATAAACGGTTTGAGTTTTCCAGGAATCGATCCTGTACCTACTTACTGAATAGTAGAGTTGTCAACTGATTAAGAATAATTCGACTAATCGATCAAACAAAACCAAACTATTGTTCGATGAATTTAAAAATGACGATTTTCGAATAAATCGACTAATTTATGTCAATTAATCGAAAAATTAGTTTTTTTAAACCATCCAACTCCAGTATCAAAATATCGGTCTAGGACCCCATAAAGTATGTATATTACACAGGGCAACATTTTTTCCCCCCCGGGTTCTGTTAGCTAATTTTGGGTATTAGGGGTACGCTGATTTCAAATCTGGCTACCGTTTTTTTGGGTCAGCTCTAGTTTTCGATATATAGCCTAAGGAAACTTTGAAAATAGGCTGTTTTTGGCATGTTTGTGAGTCCATATTTACTAGGGTTTCTAAATTCCCGGACTTTTTCAATTCCCGGGAAAGCGTTTTAAAAAAATCGAATTCCCGGGAATTCCCGGGAATTTTTAATTAAAACAAATTTTGGACTTTATCATATAAAAATTATTATATTACAAATTATGGTCGTATTTTCTAATTTAAACACATTTTAGATGTCTTCTTTTGTAAAATAGTTTTATTAACCTCCAAATATACGTAGAAAGTTCATAAATTCTATTTTGTAGAAATATTGGACCTTATCATAGTTTTAGTATTTGCATTGATGTATTTCCACTCCATACAAAATTTTTCACTATTCGAAAAATCTGTATAACTTATCCGAATTGCCACAAATGTGTTTGTTATAACTTTTTGGAAAATTTTTTAATTTTGACTACGCCAACCGTACACTCAAAAAAATTACTCTGTTAAATACTCTGTAAAATGACTGTAATCTCAATTCGACAGATATTTGACAAAGTTATCTGTCGAAATACAGATTTTAAGAAAATACTTTGTATTTTCTTGTGACCAAAAAACAAAATTTTATCTGTAATTTTACTTTTTACTTTGTTATCTATATTTTACAGATAATAAACAGTTTTTTTTTGTTAAAATACGGAATTTAGAAACCGATGACCGATAAACCCCTCTTTAGTATCTTAAATTACAATAAAAACTCGTAAATTTTACAAGGATGACGTTCAAAATTGGAGTTACTTGTTAAAAACTCATAATATTCACAAAAATAAAAAAGTAAATTTGCAATTTGGAAGCATTAGAGCGGGCAAATTTAACAAAATTTAAATCTTAATAATTTAATTTTTTTAATTTTAATTAATGTTTTTGATGCAGAGAAGTTTTACTCATAAAATGGATTTAACTAAAACTTTGTAAATTTACAGAGTTTTTTTTTTGTAAAATTTTGATCTCATAAAACGCATTTAACTAAAACTTTGTAAATTTACAGAGTTTTTTTTGGTAAAACTCTTTTCGGGTTTATCAATATTTTACAGATAATTCTATAAATTTACAGTTTTTATCGATATCGTTTTACAGAGTTTTCTTTGTAAAATAACAAAAAATCTTGCTGGTTGGAAATCTATGGTATTTTCTGCTGGCTCAGCAGAGTATCTCTGTAATTTAGCAGAGTGATTATTTTGAGTGTAAGAAAATTATACTTTGAAGATATATTTAATTAAACTTTCGAATTATTAAAATTAATCGGTGTACGGCATCCGTGCCAAAATGAGACAACAATGTACTAAATAGCCATTGTAACGACATATTTTCACTGGTTGCTGGGATAGAACTCGCGGCGGCCAGGATTCGTTTCAAAATATTTATTTTTCACCACCGATAGATATCAGGATTTTACTTCATATATGAAATTTTAAGCTGAAAACCTGGTTTGTTTTATATTCTTTAAAATATTGATATTTTTATGTTTAAGTACTATAAAGATTGTTGTTCTGAATATGAAATACTAAATTTCGAAAGAAGAAAGCATTGGAATTATAGATTCCGAAAACTTTTGCCAATTTGCAACCAACCTTCGAAGTGAAATTCAGTTTCATTCCGTATTTTGTCACGCAATCGATTAAAGAAAAATAATTACAAGGTCGAAATAATGTGAAAACTGAAGCATATCCTTCCTAGTTTTTCTTTAAAAATTTTAATTTTTTCAAAGTTTTGATGTAATTTTTAATAAATATTTGAAAATTGTGTTAAAAATTTGTAAATTAAATACATTTTCAATAAAAAAATTAGCGACGAATTCCCGAAATTTCCCGAAGAAAAAATCCCGGGATTTTAAGAAAAATATTTCCCGGGAATTCCCGGGAAATTTTTCCCGAATAGAAACCCTATTTACCAACACTTGTCTTACATCCAAGAAGTGAATGACGATTTTAGGTACGTTGGATATGCTGATTCCAAAAATGCTCTTACTTTTGTTGAGTCATCTTTACTTTTGGAGATATCGCTAAAATAAACATTTTTAAATTTATGACCTCTTTAATTTTGTCTGAATATTTATGCCATTTTTAATAACTCGAAAACTAAAGCTTTCAGAAAAAAGCTAATACCAGTTTTGGAATCCTGGCATCCAATATAGTTAAGTTCGTGTTTAAAACTGAGGCAGTAAATTTTATTTTGGGAATTATAGCCAAGCAAAATTGGTAAAAATGCACTTTTTGGACTCTTTAACAGCGAATTGCTTGTGAAATTGAGCTGATGGAAACAATTGGATATCAGATTCGGAATCAGCACACTAAAATCCATATAAATCAGTTGTCAAAGGTCAGGCAAATTGAAAAAGGTCAAATTTTGCCAACCTGTGTTATTGATCAGTGATCGATTCTAAGACATTCTAGCGATGTTCGCCTGTCCGTCCTTCTGTGAGGGTACGATACAGTCCAAAATAAAAAAAGCTATACTCCTAAAGTTTGGCACTCTTATGTCATAGGTTGGCTATGTCCAGTGGCTAAATCGGAAGAGTGGAAAAACAACACAAGAAAAACCAAATTTTTGTACATCGAGGGCGAATATTCAAAACTTGCTATCTGCTATGTTATAACACTGCAGATAGCAAGTTTTGAATATTCGCCTTCGATATGGTTTTTATTGTAAATTTGTTAAACAAATGAAATATTGTTATGACATATGAAGTTCATTGACCTACATTTAGACCAATATGATTAGGAAATTCAATTTTTTCGGCCCGCCCCCCTTTAAGGGCATGTATTCAGAAAATAATACAAAGGGGCCTGTCACAGACTCAATTCCGTTCGGATTTGAAAAAAAGTGGTTTACTCGTAAAACACAAAACGAATATTATTTTTTTCGGAATGAAATCACTTTCAAAAATCGAAGTGGAATTGAAGTGCATAAAAGCGGTTTCATTTCGAAAAAAAATATTCGCTTTGCGTTTTACGAGTAAACCACTTTTTTCAAAACCGAACGGAATTGAGTCCGTGACATGCCCTAAAATAATGATAAAAGTGAATTTTTCGGATTTTTGTTAGAATTGTTTATTTTTTTTTGTTAATAAACATAAATTTTTAATAACCACTTTTTTATTCGTTATTCTCATCGATTAATCGAATATTTTTTAATGGTTTAATTTAATTGCTTGATTGAACGAACAAAAACAATTATTTGAATTATTCAAACAAAGTTGAAAGGCGAATAATAGACAACTCTACTGAATATTAATAGCCAAATTATTAAAAATAAACTGCGTGCACCGTTGCGTATGATTGTTATTTAAAAGCAATTACAAAATTAAGCATACGCCACTTATACAGTTTTAAGTAATTATTATTATAATTGTAATATAAGTTCACCAACTTCAAAGGCGAGTAAAAAACACTGAATGGTTTTGTTATGGAATATGTCAACTTTCATTTGCTTTTGGTTCCATCACATTCCGATTTTTGTTGTTGCACTGTGTTATTTGCGAATCTAATTAACTTATAGCAAAAAATCGATGCGTATTTTCGAGCTGATAACGGGAAAATTTATGAAAAAAAATTAGGGATGGTCCTTCAGGCTTCATTTTATTTTTTTATTTTTATTATTAAGTTCACGGTTTTTGCGAACTAAAACTAAAATTTTAATATATTAAAAAAAATATTTTTTTAATATATTAAAAATTTCGTTAATAATATTAAGAGTAAGCCAAAATAAAGCTGGTGAATTTTGGACCATGGAAGCATTTAAAAGCACTTTGGTTAAATTAGCTAACAAGATTCCCATATATCACAAAATCTTTTTTACATTTCAACTCAGTGAAACTGAAATAAATGTTTAAAAAAACCGGCAGTTTTTGGAATTTAGAAAAACTGTAAATGCAGTTGTGTAAACAAGACCTTGAACCATCACTGAGCAATGTTTAAGGATTACCCCACTTTATCCGTAAAAGTTACAGAGGGTTAAAGTTGAAAAATCGATAAAAAATGGCTTGAAATAATCCATAGTTTTTACCTTCTTTCGCTTTTTTTTTTAAGTTCTCCTTATATTTCAATCTTTTCCGGCATAAACAAAGTCAGTACGTATAAGAGATTATTTTAATGTTGGTTTGATAGATGCTTCATCGCTTGGTAAGAAGTTATAAGACGGTTAAGTTTTGAAACCAAAGATTAAGAGTTTTTAAATTTTCGAGGTTTTTTGATCAGGGATTTCGGCCCCCTCTATAAAATGAAAAAAGTTGAACTAGAGTTGGTAGCTGTTGTAATTCTTAACATTTTGGAATTAATCCCTTTAATGTGCCACGAATAGTTAATGAGTTTCAGCTGATCAAAGTTCGAAAGAAAAAACGTAATTTTTTTAAAATACCAGTTTTACGCGAGGCACGTTCGCGGTTTCATTCGAAATTTGATGGACTCTTGCGTAAACCGAGTATACATAAAAAAATCACTGGCGGGTTTATAAAAAATAAATTGCAAAAATTTTATGGCATTTTTGAAAATTGTGCGAAATTTGCAAATCTGTTTCCAATTTTTTTAAGTAGCAATTAATGCATCATGTTCATTTTAATACACCAAAAGACGTGCCTTAACGAGTAGAACTGATTTGCTTTTTGACTTTTTACTTTAAGCCATTCTTAGCGGAAAGCGCGATGATTTTATCTAAACCTGTTTTGATCTGGCACATCCAAGGCTTTACACGAAATCGGATGAAATTTTTTTAAATGAAAGCCCACTTGATGTGTCATCATAAAATCAGAGGCGGGTTAAAAAATTTTGATGATTATAGATTTTTTGGACTATATTTAATTTTGTTATGAAAAAGCATTACCGATTTTTTTTAACTACTGGTACAATGATACGATTTTCCGTGATTTCTTTCAGTAATACCAACGTGCATTGCCTAAATATGTTATAAAAAATTGTGAAACTTTTCTTTTACCGCGAATTAATCGCGATTTTAGGTACTTAGATATTTTTTTTTTTAAATCGTTTGGTCATTAAAGGGTTAAATTTATATCATATATTTTAGAAGAAATGATATATCCTGGTATGTTTTAATTACGCATGCAACAAATGTGTGGAAAAAAAATCTTTAAAATATTTTTAAGATTTTTAAAACCGCTAAATCTTAAAACCGCCATAACTTTTGACCCCCTTGCGCGATTTAATTGACGCGAACGAATTTCTTATTCTTAAATAGCTTCTAATATTTATGCCGACTTTCATCGATGTGCCATCAAAACAAAAATCACATCTATTTTACCTCAAAATTTAAGTCTTAGACGGAACTCCTCATATGAATAATATCGAACCACCCTACTATATAGAGGAAGGCCTCGATGTATACCACTGCAGCTTTTTTAAGACATTTTGATACAATAAAATGGAAAGCATGATCTTATGCAAGAAGTCTTTGATAGATGAAATTTTATATAAGTAGGGACTTTAATATACTGTTCATAGCTACATGTTGTATTCAAACATTGTTTGACGCATTTTGCGTCGGGACCGTCTCGCAGATTTCCTCTAGCAATTACAAATGCTGGCAATAAAGTAAGTGGCTGGCTGACCGCGGTCAAGCCCCTGTAGAACGTCTTTAAATGGCATTTTAGGGAAGTGCATGAGCTTGCAAGATTATCTTACAGTTTGCCGCGGAATATAAAATGCAAACTACGGATTTGTTCCGCTGAGGAGGCTAAGATAGGCAAATGGATAATCCTGCGATTCCTGTGAGACATCATGACAGATTTGATCGTCTCTAACTCAAAAGCGCGGCACTAAGAACACGATAAGCCCCCTTAATATCAAGAAAGGCCAACATAGTGTACTCGTTTACTGAAGCGATCTCTCGATGGTACCAACGAGCTCATGTAGTGCTGTTATCGTTGATCTACTCTTGCTGCATGTTGCACAGTTTAAAGCAACCTTGGATTAATTACTCTACACAAGTATGAGTCATTCGTTCCATTGTCTTTAACAAAAAAGAAGACAGACTATTCGGTCTGAAATCCTTCGGAACTGTGTGGGAATTTTTTCCAGCTTTCGGAAAAAAACGACTCTGGTATGCCTCCAATTTAAAGGAATATACGACCGGTTTATACAACCAAGTGAATACTCACTAGATCCCAGTAAAAACTTCTATTGCCAAGTAATGAGGTTTTCGCTTAAAATAGATGGTGGTATCTAGTTACTAGGTTGGTGAAACACTCATTAATTTAACATGGCGATGTCATTGGAGTAATGACCGCATACCCACTCGCTTACGAGAATGCTACTGAAAAACTACATACATTAGTACCACAAATAATGAGCTACAAGTAGCCCAAAAATAACTCGTTACCCACTCCTTACAAAAATGCTACCAAATAACAGCATACTTTAGTCCTAAAAATAAGTAGCTACCAGTAGCCCATGTTGTATTCAAACATTGTTTGACGCATTTTGCGTCGGGACCGTCTCGCAGATTTCCTCTAGCAATTACAAATGCTGGCAATAAAGTAAGTGGCTGGCTGACCGCGGTCAAGCCCCTGTAGAACGTCTTTAAATGGCATTTTAGGGAAGTGCATGAGCTTGCAAGATTATCTTACAGTTTGCCGCGGAATATAAAATGCAAACTACGGATTTGTTCCGCTGAGGAGGCTAAGATAGGCAAATGGATAATCCTGCGATTCCTGTGAGACATCATGACAGATTTGATCGTCTCTAACTCAAAAGCGCGGCACTAAGAACACGATAAGCCCCCTTAATATCAAGAAAGGCCAACATAGTGTACTCGTTTACTGAAGCGATCTCTCGATGGTACCAACGAGCTCATGTAGTGCTGTTATCGTTGATCTACTCTTGCTGCATGTTGCACAGTTTAAAGCAACCTTGGATTAATTACTCTACACAAGTATGAGTCATTCGTTCCATTGTCTTTAACAAAAAAGAAGACAGACTATTCGGTCTGAAATCCTTCGGAACTGTGTGGGAATTTTTTCCAGCTTTCGGAAAAAAACGACTCTGGTATGCCTCCAATTTAAAGGAATATACGACCGGTTTATACAACCAAGTGAATACTCACTAGATCCCAGTAAAAACTTCTATTGCCAAGTAATGAGGTTTTCGCTTAAAATAGATGGTGGTATCTAGTTACTAGGTTGGTGAAACACTCATTAATTTAACATGGCGATGTCATTGGAGTAATGACCGCATACCCACTCGCTTACGAGAATGCTACTGAAAAACTACATACATTAGTACCACAAATAATGAGCTACAAGTAGCCCAAAAATAACTCGTTACCCACTCCTTACAAAAATGCTACCAAATAACAGCATACTTTAGTCCTAAAAATAAGTAGCTACCAGTAGCCCAAAAATAACTCGTTGCCCACTCCTTACAAAAATGCTACCAAATAGCAGCATATATTAGTCCTAAAAATTGGCCGTCTTCCCTCAGCAAAGAATTGCGTCAAAAGTAAAATGTTCGCTTCATGCCGATTCGTCATGATGATAAAGTTCATGTTAAACGAGGTTATTTCAAGAGCAACCAAACGGGAAAATTTCTACAATCTAAATGTAAGAAAAGCCAACGGAACCAATGTTTACGTTGATATCCATCCCTCCAAATGTTTGATTGTAAAATTCAAATAATAAAAGGACCGAAAATATATCTTGGAACATCGTAGAAAGGGGCATTTGGATGCTTAGGGCAGGACCAATAACAAATTTACAGAAGCGACTGCTGCTCAGCCCATGGAAACCGCATTAAACACCATCTTAAATTTTAGTCTATATAAGAGTAAGTTTTTAAGGGAAATACTGTCTATGATGGTTTTTTACCTTTTAACCGGTTTTAACATACTTTAAACAACAAGGCAAACAAATGATTTAAATTAAAATTTGGAAAACGCCCCAAAATTTCTACACTCAAAAGAAAAACTCTGTCAAAAAATCTGTAAAACGACTTTCAATTTGAATTAGCAATCTTTTAGCAGATTGTTCTGCTGAGAAGGATATTTTTAGTAAAATCTCTGTCATTTAGTTTAAGAAAATAACAGACATTTTACTATGTTTATACTGATTTTGTTTGCTGAATTTCATTATTTTTTCAAGAAATTTTTTTATATAAAAAAAAAGCAGAACAGATTGTCAGCAGATTGCTCTGCTGAAATCAGCAGATTGTTCTGCTGAAATCAGCAGATTGTTCTGCTGAAATCAGCAGATTATTCTGCTGAAATCAGCAGATTTTTTCTGCTAAAATCAGCAGATTTTTCTGCTAAAATCAGCAGATATTTCTGCTGATTTCAGCAGATCAATCTGCTGATTTCAGCAGAGCAATCTGCTGACAATCTGTTCTGCTTTTTTTTTTATATAAAAAAATTTCTTAACAAAATAATGAAATTCAGCAAACAAAATCAGTATAAACATAGTAAAATGTCACACATGTTTAATAACTAAAACGCCAGATAAAAGTATAAGCTTCCGTAGCGTAGTGGTTAAGAAGTGTACTTTCAAATCGGAAGGTGGCGAGTTCGATGCTGGCTGGCGCCGTATGTTTTTTTTTTTTTTTTATTGTTATATTTATTCACCTCTTATGACAGATATTTAGCAAACCGTGTCTGCTAAAATCAGCAGATTTCTCATATGGCTCAAAATGGGTGTATTTTCAGCAGATTTTTCTGCTGATTGGACAGAGAATTTATTTTGAGTGTAGAAAAACAATTATAATTTAGAACAAGTGAGAGTGTTAAATTCGGCCGTGCCGAATCTGTTATACCCTCCAACATGCAAAAAATAAAAAAAAAAAAATGCAGGGGCGTTTTATTTTTTGTGGGGGGGGTCGGTAGTGGTAATTGGGGGGGGGGGGGTCATTTCTTCTCGAATATGAATTTAAGAATTCATTCGTATACTTTTTGCTCTAAAAAATACAAGTTTATCATTATTTAAAAAAAAAAAAATATTCCTCGCCCATAAAAGGGGGGGGGGCGGACCGAAAAAACGACATTTTTTAATTCTCTGGGTCCAAATGCAGGACTTTGAACTTCTTGTAGCATAAAAATGGTGCATTTGTTAAACAAAAACAAAGAAAATCATGTAAAAATATGGTATTTTGCAGAGGTTGGTTTAGTTCCTCAAGGGGGAACTTTTTTCCCCCTGGACCGATTTTGCTCCTTTACGAACTTAACCTGCCTAGGAACATTAGACATATTCGTGCCCAATGTCGGGAGTCTAGCTCTTTTATTTTGGACTGCATCGTGTTAACTACAGACGGACAGACGGACAGACGGACGGACGGACGGACATCGCTAGAATGTCTTAGAATCGATCACTGATCATAAATATATATACTTTATGGGGTCCTAGACCGATATTTTGATGCGTTACACACGGAATGACAAAGTGAGTATACCCTCATACTGTAGTTGGAGGGTATAAAAAGCCAATTAAAATTCAGAAAACTTCAATAGAAGTTATATAAAGACTAATAAAGGCTCATAAATCACTATCAAGTGTCAGCTAGATCCAGGTTTTTAAATATCAATTTGGTTTTCTAAACTTTAATTTGCCTGTTCCCAATTTAATCAGAATTCCTGAATTAAAATTTCTGTTAACGGAGTTTTTTTTAGAAAAAGTAGAGAAATGTTAATCTTTTTTAAGCTAAATGTGCAAGTTCTTTCTAAATTTTCTTTAGCATTTTTTTAATTTTAATAAAAAAAAATTTATTTGGACAACTTATCAAATATTTTAAATCGTATTTACCAGTAATTGGTTCTGTATGAGGCTATCGGTAACCCATTATTTGTTAACAAGAAGTAACCGGTCCTGTATGAGGTTATCGGTAACTCATTAATTGTTAATAAGAAGTAACCGGTTCTGTATCAGGTTATCGGTAACTCATTATTTGTTAACAAGAAGTAATCGAGCAGGTAACGAGTCCTCATTACATAGAATGCAGGCGGTAATGGGGACTTATTACCAAGTTTTTACTGGGATAGATTACAAAGCACATTCTCTGCGCATAGAGTGCAGTGTTTTGGAAAGTGCATGTTTAAAAATCGGAAAGAAATCTCTAGATTCGTAGTAATGAGACTTCGCCAAGAAAGCATGGGGATGCTGTCACTTTTGGTGGCGTTACCTTGGAATTAAACTTACAAATGGATTAGGGGATGGTAACGCTAAGGGCTTAAACTGTCCTTTGTGCTTCGGTTTATTCAACAGTTGCCGGATTTGGACGTTATCTGTTATTTTACAAGGATTGAAGAACTATAGCATAGGGTATGATCCAGCCATTTATGACCTGTAATTCCATCTGTTATTTTTTTTATTAACAAGACACGAAACAATAAAATATTAACAACGTCTCAGCCAAATCAATGCAATAGAGTAAATAATGATTTAATGGTAAAATGATTGATTACAGGTAGTAGAAGTGTATAATAATTTATATGTCTTCTTTTTTTTAAAACTTTATGAATATGATATTACCCAGCAAAAATTGGCATTACTAGTAATGGGTTTTGTAATCCGAAACAGATGTTAATCAGTAGTTACTTATTGAATGAAACACTAATTATTTTAACAAGGGCGTGAGACAAAAATAACTAGTGAAGAGTATGGAGATAAATAAGTAGTTACTGCCTCGGATTACAAATAAGGAGTAAAAACCCATTACCAATAAGAAGTAAAATAATTAGTTAATTAAAACATTTAAAATTTAACTTGTTTTTACTAAAACTTAAAAATTGCGTAATTTTTAAGTACTTTTTAAGTTAATTGAATTGTAAAGGTTAAAAACTGCAAGTGCAAGAAGATATTATTACTTAGAGGTGCTTTTATAACATATTACTGAGAAGCAGTTACTTTTGGGCTTAAAATAATGTTAATGGTAATGGGTACTCATTATAAATAATGTACTTGGTAATGATTACTTTTCACAACTCATTACCATGTTTTTGCTGGGTAATAATAATAAAACGAGAAATGATAATAAACTTAATTGTGTTGTTTTTGTTGATTTTGATTTACATACATACTTTTTGTATAGTAACACATCCTTTGTTTTAAGTCAAGAAACTGACTGTGAGAAATAATAAATATTCCAAAAAAAAAAAATAAAATAAAAAATAACAAAAATATTAAAAACAAGTAAAAAAGTTAAATTCGGCCTTGCCGAATGTAGTGATACCCTCCACAATTTCAAAGAGATTATTGCAAAAAACTTTATTTAAAAGGAAATTACTTTTGAAAAAAAAAATTCCGCGAAAAAAAAATTTGGTAAAAAAAATCCGCGATTTTTTTTTCTTTTTTTGTCAAAAAATATGTTCGTACTTGTTCAAATACCATTTGGTGTTCAATTATGTTCACATATGTCAACCAGAAGCCGAATTAAAGCATTTTGTATTTTTAGGTTATTTTGAATGTACTGAAATTTTTGAGGTGTGCTTACATTTTCGTTCATAACTTTTGAACCGCTGAACCGATATCGCTCAAATGCAATACCAAACTTCTCGGGAGAACTTCCAATAAATATGTTAAGTTTCAGTCATCTCTGTGCAATATTTTGTCCGCGACAGCATTTTCCACAGACAGACAGACGGACAGATGGACAGACGGACATCGCTAGAATGTCTTAAAATCGATCGGGCATCATCAATATATACACTTTATGGGGTCCCAGATCGATATTTCGATGAGTTACAAACAGAATGACAAACTTATATATACCCTCTATCACTAAGTGGAGGGTATAAAAAGTAACTACCTTGATTTCGTAAATTTGTCATATTTTTATTCTTTATAATAATTTAAATGAACTTGGCGCCATGCATTTTATTATCATATTGTGATGTTTGATCATCATCATCAACCCATCCATACAGTCAAACATTTAATTTTTAGTACCCATTTTTAGTACAATTTATAACATACACTCAAAAAATTATGTTAGTAAAATCAACTGAAAATGTCAGTTAAAATAACTACTTTGTAAGTTGTTTTGGGGTCAACTACTTTTTCAGTTAAATCAACTAACAATGTCAGTTATTTTAACTGACAAAAAACAACTGACTTATATAGTAAAAACTACTTACATTTGTAGTCAAAACAACTTAAATGTAGTAAAAATAAAATAATCAATATATATATTTTTTTTTCAAAAAATTTTTCAGAAAAAAAATTTAAGATCAAATTTTTTTGCAAGTTTTTTTAAAAAAAAAAGTTCTGAAAAAACGATTTTTTTTGGAAAAAATCTTTGAAAATTTTTCAGGGGAAAAAAATAAAATTAACTACTTTAAATAACTGTTACTACATTACAGTACTTTTTTGTTAGTTGTTCAAAAAAACGACTTAAAATAACTAAAAAAAATAGTTGTTTGATATTTTTCATACAAAAACAACTGACTTTGTAGTTGATAACAACTAACTACTGTAAAATATACAAACAACTAACATGTAGTAACTTACATAATTTTCTGAGTGTAAAAAAATACAATCATTTGTTATGATGACTGACTATTTACTGGCTGCAGGTTTTTTATACTTTACAAGGGAATAATAATCATACGCTGAAAATATTTGACTGAATTGACGAAAATTATTTGCAATTGTTTTGTTGATCATTTTATTAATTAGGTAAGAGCAAATAAATTTCCATTGGTCAGCTTAGGTTTAAAGTGGTTGCCAACGTTTTAAGTCAGCGCACAAAAACATATCTAAGCCTGAGGAAATAGTTTTTACCTAACTTCCGGTTTTAAGCGGTTAAGAAATGGTTTCGGCTTGTTTGTCAATTAATTCGCAGCTGACTGTCAATTTTATTGTTAGTTCCATTGTTAAATTATGGTGAGAAAAGAAGATGTGGTACACAGAAATAATAATTTGTCAATACAATTAAATTCATTGTTAATACTATTGTATACATTAAAAAAAAATTAAACCAAAATTGAATTTTGTCAAAACAAAATCGACTTTTAAACAGATAACAAAACTCCTTCAAAAGCTTGCACTTAGAAAAAAAAATAAGCCAAACAAGTAAAAAAGTTAAATTCGGCCTTGCCAAATGTAGTGATAGTCTTCACAATTTCAAAAAGCTTATTGCAAAAAACTTTATTTAAAAGGAAATTACTTTAAAATTTTTTTTTTGCGCGAAAAAAAAATCCGCGATTTTTTTCTTTTTTTTGTCAAAAAATATGTTCGTATTTGTTAAAATACGATTTGGTGTTCAATTATGTTCACATATGTCAACCAGCAGCCGAATTAAAGCATTTTGTATTTTTAGGTTATGTTGAATGTACTAAAATTTTTGAGGTGTCCTTACATTTTCGTTAATAACTTTTGAACTGGTTCGCTCAAATGCAATACCAAACTTCTCGGGAGAATTTCTAATAAATATGTTAAGCCTCAGTCATCTCCGTGTAATATTTTGGCCGTGATCACCAATTCCACAGACAGACGGACATCGCCAGAATGTCTTAAAATCGATCGGGGATCATGAATATATATACTTCATGGTGTCCCAGACCGATATTTCGGTGAGTTACAAACGGAATGACTAGCTTATATATACCCTCTATCGCGTGTAGGGTATAAAAATGGGAACATTAACATAGTTAGGAAAACTTCCCATTTTTAAGTTAAAATTGAACAAAATTTTAGGAAAATTCATGAAATATTTCGAAGAAATATTATATTTTGTGAGGATGTTTATTCTGGCTCGAGGTCATTATTTTCTTTACTAATTAAAACCATGATATTCTCATAGTATAATTTTCAAGAAAATTATTTTTTGTTTTAAATTTATTTATGTTGGTCATTTTTGCAAGACTTAATCGACACGTGTTTCGGAATTTGTCAAGATTCCATTGTCAAGATTATTTAGCAAAAATAGAAACGATATACTACAAAGTAGCAAACGAGTCTAATGACAAATCGTTTTTGCACAAACTAAAACATTAATACATATTCGACTCTATCCACAATGTGAATTAGAAAGACGAAGGAATTGTAGTCCAATGGACTATCGTATGTAAAATGTTTTAAATATTTTTGTTGGTTATTGACAATTGTTACTTACTAGCATAGCACAATTTCTTCGTCTTTCTAATTCACATTGTGGATAGAGTCGAATATGTATTAATGTTTTAGTTTGTGCAAAAACGATTTGTCATTAGACTCGTTTGCTACTTTGTAGTATATCGTTTCTATTTTTGCTAAATAATCTTGACAATGGAATCTTGACAAATTCCGAAACACGTGTCGATTAAGTCTTGCAAAAATGACCAACATAAATAAATTTAAAACAAAAAATAATTTTCTTGAAAATTATACTATGAGAATATCATGGTTTTAATTAGTAAAGAAAATAATGACCTCGAGCCAGAATAAACATCCTCACAAAATATAATATTTTAAAGGTCGAATAAAACAATTTTTATTTATTAATAAAAATTAATCAGAATTTATTTCGAAGAAATTTTATTTTTTAAATTTTAGTTATCCCGGCAAAAAATAAACGAGATTGTGGAAGCAGTTCATAATTTTTCTGGCATACACAAGCGCTTCGTCTTCAGCACACTAGATGCACATACTAGATGCACTATTGTAAGGAAGAGATAGAAATATAAATTTTTCGATAAATTACGAATATAAACAGAAATGTTTAAATACATTCGCTTTAGTGTTGTAAAAGTATTGAGTATTTGAGTACTGAGTACTCAATACTGCCTATTTTTCGAGTACTCAATACTCAAAAGTAACAACTCATTACTTTCAGGATTGTATTTTTTCATTAGAAACGCATAATTTAACCAACAAATATAACCATAAAATGCAACTCTGTGTATGCAAAATATTTTAGTTGTTTTTTTTCTAAAAAATAATTTTTAAATTGATTAAAAATAATCTAAAGATAAAAGCAAATGCATTGCTATGCAAACACAATTAGAATTTTGATAAAAATTAATAAAATTGTAATTTATAAAGCTCTATTTTAAAATTTTTCAATTTCCAAAAAAGTATTGAGTAGTATCGAGTACTCAGTTGAAAAAGTATCGAGTAGTATTGAGTAGTCAAAAGTAACCACTATTTACAACACTAATTCGCTTACAGTAGTGCATCTAGTCAGGGGTGCCAGATGATTTTGATGAAAAATCGGCATATTTAAAAAAAAAAATCGGCATTATCGGCACTTCATATTAAAAAAATCGGCGAAAAATCGGAAAATGAAAAATAACCATTTTTAATGCAATAAAAAATGTTTTATTGACAAAAAACAGCAAAATAGAACAATTTAGCATTAAAGGAAAACAAAATAAATGCGCTAATTAAAACTTTTCAGCAAAAAACTAAAAATTCTGATTCATTTTTATTAAAAAATAAAAATTGTTTTATTCGACCTTTAAAATATTATATTTTTAGTAGGTTTGTTCTAGTTCGAGGTCATTATTTCCTTTACTAATTAAAACCATGATATTCTCATAGAATAATTTTCATGAAAACTATTTTCCTGTTTTAAATTTATTTATGTTGGTCATTTTTGCAAGACTTAATCGACATGTGTTTCTGACATTGTCCGATTCCATTGTCAAGAACTAATATATCCAGCAAAAATATTTTTTTCAACTTTCTTCAGAGCTTCCCGATTTTAGGTCAAAAAGGAACTCACAGACATTGCCTCACAGGTTAAATATTTGTTTATGTTGATATTGACCCGAAAAGACAACTCTTCTGACCCCTACGCTAAGTGAAATCGAAAAAAAAATCGCTCCACTCTAATAATGATGTGTTTTCTTCAGACATACGGACGGATATCGTTAGATTGACTTAAAATCGTTGGAGGACCATGAGTATGTTCATATCCTACTATGACGAAGGGTAGGGTTTAAAAAGTGACCGTGTTTTTAGAGTTGATCAAAAAATCGGCATTTTTGGAGCAAAAATCGGCAAATCGGCAATTTGACAATTGCAGCCCTGCATCTAGTATGCACTACCGTAAGGCAAAGAGAAAAAACTATAAATTATACGACGATTTACGAGCATCAAACAGCAAAACGAAAATTTGGATAACGCAATAAAAAAATATATTCTTAATTCAGTTGATATTCTTTTTTTTGTGAACGGACGTGCACGCATGTGCAAAAGTGAAAACCAATGTTTCGACTACACACTATTTAGACATTAGTGCATAGTACTCTGTTCGATTTCACGGGAAAAAATCTGTCAAACTCCATATAAAAAAAAATAAATTTTGGCAACGCGAGGAATAATAGGGAAATTGTTAAAAAAGTTTTCAAGCATTTTTATTATACAAAACAATTCAAATTGAAGTGAAAATGTGACATTTCAGTTTTGTTATGATCGTTTCTTTCTTATTGTTGTCAAAGGTGGTTGATTTTTAAATGTTTTATTGCGATTTGAGGATTTTAAAGTTTAAGTAAAATTTTGACGCAAAAAACAGACTTACAAGGGAAGTCTCCCTAGTGTCACCCGCGGATCTTTATGGAATTGGTTTTATTTTATAGAGCACAAAAAAAAAAAAGGGACACGTATTTTTTTTAGCGGCCCAAATTCATATTTAGGGGGTAAAAAGGAGGGGGGAAGACAAGGCCATTTTTCAGATTTTTTCGTTTATCTCCTAAATTATGCAAAGAAACCTAGTCATGTTACATACCAAATGAAAGGTCTTTGGAAAACCTATCTGCGTGTGCTAAGAACGTGTCCAAACATGCACAACTTTTTGTCATATTGAGTAAAATACCAAAATTTTAGGACATTTTTGTTAATAAGTCGAAAAATATTAACTTCTTCGGCCCGTTGTTAGCACCACGAGATAGGTATTTTTAATACCTTTAATCTGATACCACACATGCCTATAATAATTTTGTTTAAATAGGCGTAAATTGTAAAAAACTGAAAAAGGTCAATTTCCCCCCATACAAATCGACCCCCCCTAAAAATGAGTTTGGGCCGCTAAAAAAAAATACGTGTCGAATTAATTTTCGTTCTTAACAACATATCCAAATTTCATGAAGATCGGAGGGTGACACCAGGGAGACTTCCCTTGTTAGCTTAAAACTGTAGTATTTTTTTGTGTGTTTACGAGGAGCACTTCCTTCATACAAACTTTTCAGGCATAAAGACTTTAGTGATGGTAATACATTATTCTTGTGATTTATTGGAGCAACTAGTCGAATAGCCTGTCCCTGCCAGGCGGAACACCAATTCACTTTTCTCAATAGTTCTAATATTTTACCAAACTTTATAAAAAATTATATTTGTGCTTCAAAAATTTAATATTGCTAGATTGAGTTACATCAATATATTTCCCAAACTGGAAAAAAATTTAATGAGTATAAAAGGTTTATTGATAACATTTTAGAACTAAATTTAGCAGGCCCATTTCGTCTCTCCGTCCATAAACCGGATATCAAAAATCCATCGTGTGGATCTGTCCCATGGTCACTCCTATATACATGGCAATTTTTGTCTTTCTTTTTATCATAAAGGGTTTTAAAATTAGTTAAAATGTTAAAAAACACAAAGACTTTTCCACTTAAAATTTTTCCTTATAACTCTCCGTACACAGTTTAAATATTAAATCTGACTTCATAAGGATATGATCCATTGTCAATACTTTATGCTTTACAATTTTCAGCTTCCTTAGTCATTAGGGGTTTCAGAAATAGTTTAAGTATTTAAAAACTAAATTTCGCCGTCTTCCGCCACTCCCCCTGACTTAAAGGCCGAAAACCCGGCTACGTTACAGATTATATATACAAACTGAACAAAATTCACAACAGATTTTTTGTATTTCCAGTAAAAGGGCATATCCAGGTCAGAGTTGATCTTTACCATAGTCCGTACCATATGTATTCTAATTTTCATCTTTCAAGGTCATAAGGTGTCTTCAAAATTAGGTAAGATGTAAAAACATAATTTTTCCACGCCCATTTCTTCTCTTAATTCTCCGTCCCTACACAGAGAGAACAGTTTAGTTGTGCCAGCCGAATTTAGAGCCAACTGCATAGTTAAATAACAACAACCGAAATTTTCGGTTGCCATAACCAAAATTTGTTTTGAAAATTTAACTTCTGTTTGTCCAAATAAATTTCGGTAATCGCAACCGAAAATTTCAGTTGTTGTAATTAAACCATGCAGTTGGCTCTTTATTCGGCTGGCACAATTAAACTGTTTTTTTCTGTGTATTCCAAAATTCAGCTTCCGTATTCATTGGGGCGGAGCTTAAAAATACTCTAAAATGTTAAAAAAAAAATAATTTTGCCAAGTCCCCTTTTTCTCGTAATTGGCCGCCCACAGGCAAAAAATCCTACTTCGTAAGAATCTGTCCCTGGTGTTTTATTATATACATGCCAATTTTAAGCTTTTAAGTCCATCAATGAGATTCAAAAGGAGCTGGATACACAAAAAATAAGAGAAACACAAATAAATAAAATATACATTCAGAAACTAGATGGAAATAAATTTACCACGCCCTTATCCTTTCTTAATCTCCACCCATACACTGGATATCAAAAATCCAGGCTCGTGCTGATCTTCCACATGAAACCTTCTATATACATGCCAATTCTGTGCATTTTCCGCTTCCTTTGGAGGCTTCAAAAGAAGTTAAAATGTTAAAAATCTCAATTTTGTCACTCCCCATTTTCCTTTCAATTCTCCACCCACAGTCCAAAAAATTAAAATGATATGCTTCGTCGATAGGACTATACGCTAGAAAATTTTCAGCTTCCTAAGTCATTAGAGGACTTTAAAATAAGCAAAAATGCCAATTTTCATCTTCATAGATCATTGGGGGTCTTCAAATTAAATATTAAAAAACACAATTTTGCCACACCCCATTTTTCTCTTAATTCTCCTTCCACAGTTTAAAAAATTTAAATCCGATTACTTCAGGAAATGCTTCATTGTTAGAACTAAATGCTATGCAATTTTCCGCTTCCTAAGTCATTTGGGGGCTTCAAAAGAAGTAAAAATTTAAAAAAATCCCAATTTTGCCACGCCACTTTTCCCTCAATTCTCCGCCCACATTGCGAAATTTTGAATCCGATAACTTGGGGATATGCGCCATTGTTAGGACTATATTCTAGGAAATTTTCAGCTTCCTAAGGCATTTGGGGGCTTTAAAAGAAGTAAAAATGTTTAAAAAAAATCTAAATTTTGCCACTCCACTTTTCCCCTCAATTCTCCGCCCACATTGCGAAAATTTTAAATCCGACTACTTGGAGATATGCGGCATCGTTAGGACTATATTCTAGGAAATTTTCAGATTCCTAAGTCATTTAGGGGCTTTAAATTAAGCAAAAACGTCAAAAAATTGCATTTTGCCACGCCCACTTTCCCACTTATTTCTCCGCCCACAGACAAAAAATCGAAAATCCGGCAACGTTGGGATCTGCCCCAGGTGTTTTACTATAAGCATGCCAATTTTCAGCTTTGTAGCTCATCAGTGGGCTTCAAAAAGCTCTGGAATGACAAAAAAAGAGGAATACACAAATAGGGAAATTATATATGAAGGTTTCTATTTCAAACGTACCACGAAAAAAAAATGTTGTTGGATCAAAGTCAAACTTTGAGAGCTTATTGCCCTCTATGAAAGTAACAAACACGCCATTTTTAATTTTTTTTAAAAAAATTTTAAATTAAAGTTCATTTCATTCTCTACATCACACTGTGGGCCAGCATCCCTGAATTTTGGCCATAAATAGACCGCTTAACCTATATATCAAAAAAGTATTGCATATGGGTGTTAAAGGATCACTGATCACGATTCTGGAAAAAAAATTTCATAATTCAAAATGGCGGATCCAAAATGGCGGACATGATTTTTTAATTCTTTGTTTATTGTATTTAATATAATCATTATCGATGTATTTGGGGTCGTTAACGACGAATATGAGCTCAGACTTTTAAAATTCAAAATGGCGGAACCAATATGGCGACAAATTTAAATTTAAAATTTTTTATATGTTGTCTCTTTTGGCCAAAAACTTCAATTTTAATGGTTTTTCGGATATTAAAACCGATTTTGGAATTAAAGATTTGAAATTCAAAATGGCGGATCCAATATGGCGAATATGCTTTTGTAATTCTTAGCTAATTGTTAATTGTACTTAAATTAGTAATTTTTGATGTATTTAGGGTCAGTAATTACGAATATGAGCTCCGATTTTTTAAATACAAAATGGCGGATCCAATATGGCGTCAAATAAAATATTAAGTTTTTTTCTATGTTGTCTGATTTTGATGGTTTTTGGAATGCCAAATCTGATTTAAGAATCAAATATTCAAAATAGCGGATCCAATATGGCGGACAAGATATTTAAATTATTGATTAATGTTTCAAAATATCACTAGGAAATGATTGCACAACACGAATACGAACTCAGATTTTTTGAAATCAAAATGGTGGATCCAAAATTTAGGACATAGCTTTTTAAAAAAATGTACAATGTTTAAATTTCTAAGTTTTTATAAATCCCTCTTTTTGCTTTTATCAGAAGATTTTAATAAAATATTTCTCTTTTAAATAGTGTCCGACCGAATACACCTTTTTTGGCCGAAGCCGAAGCCGAATATTCGGCCAAATTTTCACTATTCGGCCAAACCGAAGCCGAAGCCGAATATTAAAAAAAAAATGTTTTTAGTTGCAAAAACACTTAGTAAAATGTTTTTGTGGCTTACTAATGTAATTCAAAGTTAGTTTAGTGTGTTTTTCAACACGTGAGCACAAATATTATACAATTATTCGGTATTCGGCCTATTGGGCCAAAATTGTGGCCGAAGCCGAATAGTGGCCGAATAGTGCTTTTTGGCCGAAGCCGAAGCCGAATATTCGGTCGGACACTACTTTTAAATGCGTCAAAAAGTTCATATATTCAGTGGCTCATTTAAGAGAGAACTTTTTTATTTCCAATAAGCATTTGCCATCCTAAATGTACAAATAATGCTACAAGCTTACAATTTCGTAAAAAATATTAAAAATGCTATTGCCAAAATATGCCCGCTTAATTGCGTTACCAGCTTTAATGTTTAGCACTAGAGATGGACGCTGGTCACGTGAATTACTCGTGATCGAAAGTGAGCGTGATTAAAATTTTTTGTTCGTGAGTGATAAGTGAGTGAGACAATTTTTTGCGTGAGTGATTCGTAGTGAGTGCAATTTTTTTGCGTGAGTCAAAACTATTTAATTGTATTGATTCAGTTATTTCAATTTTTTTCGTGTTTTAAATGTTTAGCGTGAGTTACGAGTGAGCGTGAGTCACACGTGTTTTGTTTACTCACGTAAATAATGAGTAAGTGTGAGAAAAAAAACGGTGGAGTAAATTATGTTTTTTTGTGAGCGTGAGTCAACGTGAGTCAAAATTCACTCACGTGCCCATCAGCAGTTATCACGCCAATGTTGTCAAAGTGAGGCATTTTTTATTAGAAATCAATAGTGTCCGACCGAATACACCTTTTTTGGCCGAAGCCGAAGCCGAAGCCGAATATTCGGCCAAATTTTCACTATTCGGCCAAACCGAAGCCGAAGCCGAATATTAAAAAAAAAAATGTTTTTAGTTGCAAAAACACTTATTGTTAGTAAAATGTTTTTGTGGCTTACAATTGTTATTCAAAGTTAGTTTAGTGTGTTTTTCAACACATGAGCACAAATATTATACAATTATTCGCTATTCGGCCTATCCGCCAAAATTGTGGCCGAAGCCGAATAGTGGCCGAATAGTGCTTTTTGGCCGAAGCCGAGGCCGAAGCCGAATATTCGGTCGGACACTAGAAATCAATAGAAACAAAAATATCGAAAAATGTTGAAGTTCCATTTTAGGGCATTTCTAAACGTCATATTTTGGTTTATTGCCTCTACATCAAAAGTTTATGAACGGTCGCACAGGGTCGCAAAAATGTGAATAGAATACATTGTCAGAGACAGATCGTAGTTCGAGGTTTGTCAATATCGTTTGGACTTTCTTGGACTTTGGTGTTGGAAAAAGGCGGATTTCAACAAAAGTATGAATTTCCATAATTTATTTAAAAAAAATGCTTATAGCTTACTTTTTGGCAGTTTATATCATGTGTTGAACAAACAGGTATGTCTTTAGGAGAACTTCACCGAAATTTTGAAAAAATATTGTGTCGAAGTACAAAAAAAAAATATTTGTTTCATAAATAAAAAATATAAAAAAAATCTCAAACATTGACTTTAACCTCATGCAAAAAAAAAAACTTTAAGCTATAATAAAAAGATATTAAAGGTGGACAAAATTCAAGATGTCGACATTCCGAAAAAATATTTTTAAATATGTGTTGCCTTACAGACCTTATTGGCCAAAAAATGGAAATCCTGGCCCACAGTGCATCATATCAAATTTTCAGAGAGCAGTTATTTTTGGTTTTCGAGAAAATTGGCTTTAAAGTTTGAATGTCTTATTTTATTTTCCATATCAATCATACGCCACGATACATTTATTTTTGCACTTACCAAAAACTTGTTTAATTCTATTTAGATAATTGATTTAGAGCTGATTTGTCTTATTTATAGGAATTTGACTGTTTTTTTTTGTTGACCAGAGACATACAGTGTCATCGCTTACTCGTCTTCTGTGTAATAAGAATGACAATTTTTTTGAACTTTAAAATCTTTGAAATGATGAAGAAGGTTTGTAAAATTTTTGAAGTGCAGACTTTTTTGGAACTTGTCTACTTCTGATATATTGTTAAATTTTTAGTTAACAACGACTGTGAATATTTTTGCCTGGATTTATTCCAGTAAATGGCTAAGCGGCGTCCCAGAATTTCAACAATCATAAGGCACTTCTGAAATATTGTAATTTTATTGATATTGAATGCAACCTTGATACGAAGAATCTTGAAAAATAGTCGAATTCTTATTATAAATATGACAAATCAATAGCTTCCGGCCGAAACCAGTTTTTCGAGGCCAAACCGAACCAAAACCGAAACTGAAAAAAATTAATGCCTGGCTGAATAAAATTTTTACATATTTCTTTTTTGAAATAAATATACAGCACTTAATGTTTTTAAACCATCGGAATTGTTGTATTTATTAAAAAATATACATATATATTTTAAAAAATTTACAAAAAAATCATCTATATATATAATTTCCCTATTTGTGTGTTCCTCTTTTTTTGTCTATCCAGAGCTTTTTGAAGCCCACTGATGAGCTATAAAGCTGAAAATTGGCATGCATATAGTAAAACACCTGGGGCAGATCCTAACGTAGCCGGATTTTCGATTTTTTGCCTGTGGGCGGAGAAATAATCGGAAAAGTGGGCGTGGCAAAATTAAATTTTTTGACATTTTTGCTTAATTTAAAGCCCCCTTATGACTTAGGAAGCTGAAAATTTCCTAGAATATATTCCTAACGGTGGCGCATATCGCCAAATAGTCGGATTTAAATTTTTCTCAATGTGGGCGGGGAATTGAGGGGAAAAGTGGCGTGGCAAAATTTGGATTTTTTAAACATTTTTGCTTCTTTTGAAGCCCCCAAATGACTTAGGAAGCGGAAAATTGCATAGCATTTAGTTCTAACAATGAAGCATATCCTGAAGTAATCGGGTTTAAATTTTGTAGACTGTGGAAGGAGAATTAAGAGAAAAATGGAGCGTGGCAAAATTGTGTTTTTTAATATTTTAACTAATCTGGAGACTCCCATTGACCTATGATGATGAAAATTTACATTTTTGCTTATTTTAAAGTACTCTAATGATTTAGTAAGCTGAAAATTACCTAGCATATAGTCCTATCGATGAAGCATATCCTGAAGTAGTCGAAATTAAAATTTTTTAACTGTGGGCGGAGAATAGAAAGAAAAATGGGGAGTGACGAAATTGGGATTTTAACATTCTAACTTCTTTTGAAGCCCCCAAAGGAAGCGGAAGGTGCATAGTGTATAGTCCTAACGATGTAATATATACTCAAGTAATCGGATTTAAAATTTCTCGACTGTGGACGGAGAATTAAAAGATTAAAGAAAAAATTGGGTTTTTTAATATTTTAACTAATTTGAAGACCCCAAATGACTTAGGAAAATGAAAATTGGAATGTATATAGTAGGTTTCATGGGAAAGATTAACACGAACCTGAATTTTTGATATCCAGTTTATGGGTGGAGAATAAGACAGGCAAATGGGTGTGGTTAATTTATTTCCATCTTTTTTCTGTATATAGTATTTTTTTTGTGTTTCTCTTATTTTTTGTGTATCCAGCGCCTTTTGAATCTCATTGATGGACTTAAAAGCTTCACTCAGAAAATTATGTAAGTTACTCCGTTAGTTGTTTGTATATTTTACAGTAGTTAGTTGTTTTCAACTACAAAGTCCGTTGTTTTTGTATGAAAAATATCAAACAACTATTACTCTTAGTTATTTTAAGTCGTTTTTTTTGAACAACTGACAAAAAAGGACTGTAGTTTAGTAACAGTTATTTAAAGTAGTTCATTTTTTTATCTCTGAAAAATTTTCAAAGTTTTTTTCCAAAAAATAAAAGTAAATTTTTGCTTTTTTTTTATTTTTCACAACTTTTTTTTAAACAAAAAAAACTTTAAAAAATTTTGGTCTTCAATTTTTTTTCTGAAACATTTTTTAAAAAAAAAAAAAAATTATAGTGATTATTTTATTTTTACTACATTTTAGTTGTTTTGACTAAAAGTGTTAGTAGTTTTTACTACATAAGTCAGTTGTTTTTTTGTCAGTTAAAATAACTAACATTGTTACACTCAAAAAATTATGTTAGTAAAATCAACTGAAAATGTCAGTTAAAATAACTACTTTGTAAGTTGTTTTGGGGTCAACTACTTTTTCAGTTAAATCAACTAACAATGTTAGTTATTTTAACTGACAAAAAACAACTGACTTCTGTAGTAAAAACTACTAACATTTGTAGTCAAAACAACTAAAATGTAGTAAAAATTAAATAATCAATATATATTTTTTTTTTCCAAAAATTTTTCAAAAAAAACTTGAAGACCAAATTTTTTTTTTTTCAAAAAGTTGTGAAAATAAAAAAAAAACGAAAATTTTTTTTTATTTTTTGGAAAAAAAACTTTAAAAATTTTTCAGATATAAAAAAAAAATTAAATTAACTACTTTAAATAACTGTTACTACATCACAGTACTTTTTTGTTAGTTGCTCAAAAAAACGACTTAAAATAACTAACAGAAATAGTTGTTTGACATTTTTCATACAAAAACAACTGACTTTATAGTTGAAAACAACTGACTACTGTAAAATATACAAATAACTAGCATGTAGTAACTTACATAATTTTCTGAGTGTAGTTGATTTAACTGAAAAAGTAGTTGACCCCAAAATAACTTACAAAGTAGTTATTTTAACTGACATTTTCAGTTGATTTTACTAACATAATTTTTTGAGTGTTAAAATTGGCATGAATATAGTAAAACACCAGGGACAGATTCTTTCTTACGAAGCCAGATTTTTTGCCTGTGGGCGGAGAAGTACGAGAAAAAGGGAAAGCAAAATCATTTTTTTTTTTTACGTTTTAGAGTATTTTTAAGCTCCGCCCCAATGAATTAGAAAGCTGAAAATCCCTAACGGAAAAAGGGGCAAGGCAATATTTATTTATTTTTTATACCCTCCACTCTAGTGATAGAGGGTATATATAAGTTTGTCATTCCGTTTGTAACACATCGAAATATTGGTCTAGGACCTCATAAAGTATATATATTCATGATCCTCGATCGATTTTAAGTCGATCTAGCGATGTCCGTCCGTCCGTCCGTCCGTCCGTCCGTCCGTCTGTCTGTCCGTCCGTAGAAAACACACTAACTTTTGAAAGGCTTTACAGAGGCTGCTGAAGTTTGGCATATATGTTTGTCATTCGGCTGGTCAGGTTGGTATTGTATTTCAGCCAAATCGGTCCAGTGGTTCAAAAGTTATGAGTAAAAAGGTAAGGGTACCTCAAAATTTTTTGGGTATTTCACACAACAAAAATGGTATAACTTGACATCTGTTCAATGAATATGAACCAAACTTGGTATATGTTGTTATTTTGTCATTTCTAACCCACACACCAAATGTGGGCGGAATTGGACAATGGGGCGTGGCACCTGTAGTGTTGCCCAAAATTTTTAAAATGCTTTATCTCAAGTAATAGTAAATATATTTGAGCAAAATTTAATATTGGTACATATTTTATTGTTCTCTACGTTTTTCTGATCATTTTGGTATTAAATATGGCAAAATCGGTCAAGGAGTTAAGAAGTTATATGAGTTTTAATAAATTCCACGTGGTTTAATTTTTTGTTATTTGATTGCATTTGTATTATCGTTGTTATTGTAGTGTAGTCAAAAAAAAACCCGCTATTTTTTTTGTTTTTGTATGTCAATATATTGAGGTGAGTTTCAATATAAACAACGCCATTTTATTGTTGATGTTGTTGCAGTTTTTGTCATACAGTAAAGATGATGATGGTTGTTGTTTTTTTAATTTATAACTAAAAATGAGTTACCAAATGTTTGTTTACACGTGGTTTCTTTTTCTTTTATATGGTTGTGATTGTTTATGCTTAAATTTCGAACGCGGCAACAAAAACATTTGTACAAAATGAAGCATACAAATTATTTGTGTTTATTTTAAAATTGTGAATGTAAAAAGTTAATTAAAGTTATTTTGTGCAAATTATTAACGAAAAGTGCGCCCATGATATGTAAAGAAAAATTGGTGGCAAATGCTTGACGTTTAGTAAAATGGCAAATTTGCCAAATACCCAACTAAAAAAGGCAAATTTAATCGTCACTGTGAAAACCCTAATTATTTTTATTCTATGTATGCCTTGGTTAATATTGTGGAGGGTATTCATAGATTCGGCCAAGTCGAATTTAAATTTTCTACTTGTTTTTAATTGAACTAACTTTAAAGCCCTAATGACCTACGCAGCCGAAAATTGGCAAGCATATTGTCCTGAAACTGGAGCAGACCCAAAAGAAGTCAGACTTAAAATTTTTGGACTGTGGATGGAGAACTAAGAGAAAATGGGGCACGGATACGAGTATAGTACTGACGTTGTTGCTTATCCTAAAGTAGTCAGATTTAAAAGTTTTGGAATATGGACGGATAATTAAGAGAAGAAATGGGCGTGGAAAAATTATGTTTTTACATCTTACCTAATTTTGAAGACACCTTATGACTTTGAAAGATAAAAATTTTCAGTTTATATATATAATAATCTGTAACGTAGCCGGATTATCGGCCTTTAAGACAGGGAAAGTGGCCGAAGACGGTGAAATTTAGCTTTTAAACAATTTCTGAAACCCCTAATGACTAAGGAAGCAAAAAATTGTAAAGCATACACTTAGAAAATTATGTAAGTTACTACATGTTAGTTGTTTATATATTTTACAGTAGTAAGGTGTTTTCAACTACAAAGTCAGTTATTTTTGTATGGAAAATATCAAACAACTATTTCTGTAAGTTATTTTAAGTCGTTTTTTTTGAATAACTAACAAAAAAGTACTGTAATGTAGTAACAGTTACTTAAAGTAGTTGATTTTATTTTTTTGATCTCTGAAAAATTTTTAAAGTTTTTTTAAAAAATAAAATTTCGTTTTTTTATTTTTAACAACTTTTTTTTTTTAAAAAAAATTTGGTCTTAAATTTTTTTTTTCTGAAAAATTTTTAAAAAAAAAAATTATATATTGTTTATTTTATTTTTACTACAAATTAGTTGTTTTGACTACAAATGTTAGTAATTTTTACTACATAAGTCAGTTGTTTTTTGTCAGTTAAAATAACTTACATTGTTAGTTGATTTAACTGAAAAAGTAGTTGACCCCAAAACAACTTACAAAGTAGTTATTTTAACTGACATTTTCAGTTGATTTTACTAACATAATTTTTTGAGTGTAAAGTATTGACAATGGGTAATATCCTTATGAAGTCAGATTTAATATTTAAACTTTGTAAGGAGAATTATAAGATAAAAATTTAAGTGAAAAAATTGTGTTTTTTAACATTTTATCTAATTTTAAAACCCTTCATGACTAAGAAAGATAAAAATTGCCATGTATATAGGAGTGATCATTGGACAGATCCACACGAAGGATTCTTGATATCCGGTTTAAGGACGGAGAGACGAAATGGGCGTGCTAAATTTATTTCTAAAATTTTATCAATAAAACCTTGATACTAATAAAATTTTTTTCAGTTTGGGAAATATATTGATGTAACTCAATCTAGCAATAGGTGTGTTTGATTACCTTAATTCGTTACTATTTATTTAAAAATGAGTAGATTGTAGTAAGGTAAACGAACAGACATAATATTAAATTTTTGAAGCACAAACATAATTTTTATAAAGCTTGGTAAAAATTAGAATTATGTATTGAGAAAAGTGATTTGGTGTTCCGCCTGGCAGTGACAGGCTATTCGACTAGTATTTAAATAAACTTAAGAAAAATTGTTCATTAAATCTGTAGATTAAGAAAAAAAAAATTATTTGAACTGTAACGGTAACACGTTAATTGGAAAACCTTGTTACATTTTTTAAAATGAATGAATCAAGTGTAATGATACTCGAAATTGAAAAATTCAGCAACTTTTTTAATATTTTTTAAAATACTAAAATTTTGCCGAATACCGAATAGAGGCCGAAACCCCATTATTCGGCAGAAGTCGAGACCGAAACCGAATATTCGGTTGGACTCTACAAATTGGCTCTAAATCAATTATCTAAATAGAATTAAACAAGTTTTTGGTAAGTGCAAAAATAAATGTATCGTGGCGTATGAGTGATATGGAAAATAAAATAAGACATTCAAACTTTAAAGCCACTTTTCTCGAAAACCAAAAATAACTGCTCTCTGAAAATTTGATATGATGTAGAGAATGAAATGAACTTTAATTTAAAATTTAAAAAAAAAAAAATTAAAAATGGCGTGTTTTTGCTACATCGATTTTTATTTGAAAAATTCAGACATAGTTCTGAATTTTTTCCAAAAACTAATAATGCCAATCGATAGCCCATACAAAACACTATAAATAAGATGTGTTTCGAAAATTTTAGAATAGTTGAGTTACTGTAGAAAAAATTAAATATAAAGCGACATCATGCAAAAATTGCTCAATTTTACCATGTTTGACCTCGCCTATCTCGCCAATTTTTCCGAAAAACGAAAACTTTTGTTCCACGATTTGTTACTTTCATATAGGGCAATAAGCTCTCAAAGTTTGACTTTGATCCAACAACATTTTTTTTTCGTGGTACGTTTGAAATAGAAACCTTCATATATAGATAGATGATTTCTGAGCATCCAATATGCTTACAAAAATGCACCTAGTAAGCTTCTAAGAAGGTATGATCTCATTACATTTTTATTGCGCTGAAATAAGCGCTGGGATGAAATGCTCTAAAGTGGGACAATGCGACCAAATATCATGCCATACGTAAGCAGTAATTTTTTGTGGGTAGTAAAGGAAATAATGACCTCGAGCTAGAATAAACCTACCCAGGCAGAAACTGCCAACCGTTCCACAGAAAAAGTCTCGGCAAAGCACTTTATTTTTTGTGTATAAGGTAATATGAAAAAAAATGTGCTTTGCGAGCGCTTTGCCAAATTTATTAATTTTTATAACAATTGGAATAGTTTTCATTTCCATGCAGGATAAGTTATTGGTCCTTGATAGTTCTCGTGATATGTCACTTACAATTAGACACAATGCCTATCACAAACTTGACACCTTTTATATAAAAACACGTTTCTTTTGTGAGGAAGTGTCTTAAACTCCGGATACATCACATGTGATATGTAAAAGGGTCTATCCCTTTGGAACACAACATGTTTCGGTTCAATACATCACTTTTTTTCGGGACTTTTGCTAAAAGGTTAATCTAGGACTATTATTTCTGGTAGTTTCAAACATAAGCATAAACTCGTTATGTACCACAGAGTGGTGTAGGGTATAAAAATAAAGCCAAGCTCCCAAAATCCCAGTAAAGCAAGTCTCTGACCAAAAAGTGACAGACAATGGCAGATAAAGTGTTGTATAGTTTCCAACTTCTCCTTATTTATGCAATCCCTGCAAAAGTCACGGCACATTAAACCGCTCAGCGTGCTTTCCTATAAGGTAGTGTCCGGTATTTACAGCAACCACAGTCAAAATCTCTCCTCTTGGAAGCAAACACATCACGATTCCGTTGGAACCTGTACGGTAGTTCTTAGCATTGCAATCTCATTGCCTTTGCAATTCTCTGCAATGTCTCTGTACCCTAGGAACCATATGAAACAAAAGTCAAACTGCTTGACCATCTCTTTTAAAGATGTGCAACAGTTAAGGGTAGATTCTTTTTTCAGAAACAATAACTCCAGAAGCTTCACCGCGGCTTGACTGCCAGAATAGATGTTGACTGCAGTTGTAGACAAAATATTGCTACTTAACCAGTCAGCTACATCCTTTATTGCCAGCATCTGTGTCTGGTAAACACTGCAATGATCTGGCAATCTTTGAGTCAGGTCCCAAGTACCTCCGAATAGAGTTCGACTTCTGTGTAAAAATTTATGGAGGCTTCACTTCCCGGAATGACTTTCACCCAAGATTTCCCGTATGGTATCATAGTGGTAAAGTGATGCTCAACAAGGCTCATAGAGGAGTACAGTCCATATTTTGTGGTACTCTTATCTTTTTCAGGATCGCATAGCAGTGTGCTTCTAAAACGAATTGCAGATATGTCCAATGTGGGAGGATTTCAAATGCAGCCGTAGGTGTAGTACGAAGAGCTCCAGTGATATATATTGACATTTTCTGTTTCTTCGTGATAAAGACAAAGTTCCCGTTTTTGACAGTTAATGTGACTTAAACGTGATTGTGAGAAATATCAAATGATAAATGTTCTATCGTGAGTTTCGGATTGAAATTTACTCATACTCCTTATAGAAAAATCACCATAAATGCCCAAGTGTGCCAGCTGTAGAAATTACTTCTCCCCTTAACCAATATTTTCATCATCACATAAAATTTGTATGTCATAACTGACATGTCTGTTAGATAAACACTTTGATTAAATTTTATTCGGCTGCAAAGCATTTGACTTTGATTATCACTCAGTTGCTATTTGGTTGGGAATTTCGCTATCACAACAATACTTGTGATGTTTTGAGTACTCACTCAGCAGCGATGATGCTGTCATCGCTTATTATTGTTAAATCAAAATGTTAAACTAATAGTGTGTATGTTCGCTCGGTTGACTAACAAAAGCATTTTGTAATTATTTTAATTTACGTTTAAGAGCAATTACTGAATGGCTGCTGCTAATGTACAATACTAAAACTGCGGAATATAATGTCTAATACAAGAATCATGTTGATTTTAATTTACTTTAAATAGATATTCCGGATGCAATCAATTGAAAGATGTATAAAATATATTTTAAGCAAGTTGGAATGATAGTATATGTCTTAATTTGTAATATAAATAATAAAAATGAACATACAATTGTAGTAAGAGATTTTATGCTCGGGATGATATCATCAACAAAAGAACAACGCATTTTGCATGATAAGATTTATTGCAGTAACTCATTAATTAATCTAAGGAGGCAGAATTCCCAGGCGTCATTGTGGACTTAAAGCTTTCTTAAAAAAGGAACGTATTGGAAAGGATTTGCAAATTGTTATGTGTAGGAGGACTATTTGGGGTCAAAACCCATTTATTGTCTATATAAAGCAAAACTTAGAGAGTACAACGACTAGCATGTGTGGGTATCACTGGTGCTATTAAATAGGCTGGTCTGGAAGTGATACTCAACATTCAGCCCGTGGATATCTACATCAAGCGTACTGCAGTAAATCGGCTCCCAGGTTATGAGAGTCAAAAATGCTTATGCATTGTCCCCTTGGGGACACTGGTCGACTATGGACGAAACTGGAACAGAAAACCGAATATCTCACTGCAAACGAGCTTTGATAGAACCTTCGAAGTACCGACTAGGGAAGGCTGGGCGGAAAACTCTGTCATGGCCAAAAATTTAATTTCAGTTTTTACGAACTGATCAATAAGGATAAAGGTTCGGGAGTGTTTTCCGAACGGCTTAGAATCTGCGCCTCATTAAGACTTTCGGACAGGTGAAGTATTTTCCAGGAAAAGGTACTTGCAACTGTTAAAGCCGTGCAATTGATTATGCCAAGCGACCCACGTCAGGGAAAATGATTTGTATGGACGAACCAAAGATGGGCAGGTATTCGGAAGTGTATTTCGAACGCCTTAAAATCAGGGCCTCATTAAGACTTTCGGACAAGTGAAGTATTTTCCAGGCAAAGGAACTTGCAACGTTAAAGCCGCGCAATTGATTGTGCCAAGTGACCTATGTCAGGGAATATTATGAAGGATAGGCTGGGCAGCGGCAGGCAAAAAGATTCACAACTCCATCTAGCACCGTACACTCAAAAAAAACCATTAACTTAAACTTTGGAAAAATTTTCTTCAAAATAGTTTATAAATTTTCCCATAATTTAGTTAAATTTAACTAAAATTTTGGAAATTTTCCCAACTTTTAGGAAAAAATTTTAGTTCATGGACTGTTCAATAGGCCAAAATTTTCCTTAAATGGAATTCCCTAATACATGGAAGAAATTCTTACCGCCAAAGAAATTTTCCCTAAATAATTGAAAAAAAGTCTTTATTTTTAAGACATATTTCTAAAAACAAAATTTAATTCAAAAAATTCAATTTTAGGACGTAATTTCCTACCAATTAGTTCATCATATTTATCTTCTTTAATTTGAGGAAGTTTTTTCCACAAGTTTAGTAAATTTTTCATAACATGAAATTGTTAAGTTGATTTATTTTTTTTTCATGCTTGCTTGTAGTTCACATTTTGTTTATTATTTGTAGTACATGAATACAAAAGGTTTGGTCTTGTATAACAAGTAATAAATTTAATGTTTACATTTTTTTCTACACATGTATGTGTTAGGGAAAAAATAATATTTTAATCACAACAAAGGCCTTGGCTTTGGCGTGTTTTCCCATATAATTTGGGAACAAACGTTAAAGACAAAGTCTTTGTTGTAATTTAACTTTAAAAACTAATGAAATTTATTACTTGACCATAAGAAACGAACGTTTTTTAATATTTTAAATAAAATATGTACATAACGAGAATTCTGTGTGTATTCACATACTATTCTATAAATAAACCTATAAAAATATGAAATTAACTAATTTTTAGGAAAAATGTCCTCATCAAAAATGTGTTTTTTATCTAAAAAATGGGAAATTTTTTCACACTTTCTAGTTTAAATTGGTCCTAATTTTTAAGAAAAATATGGACTAAAAAGTAGGAATACATGGCAATGGAGCTAAATCATTATCAATTTTCCTTGGATTTAGTTAATTTTCCCATTTTTTAGTTAGTTTTTTTTCTCAGTGTATCAAAATGATAACAGTCTTTAGACAGAAAGATCTTAGAATCCTTACGTTCTACCTAACTGGACCTTGTAACCTACGTTACCATCTTTGGTAGAAAAATCTATCTGACACGGACACGTGCAAATTCTGTGAGATGGACACACTCAAAAAAAAAGTGAACTAAAATCTGGGAAAATTAACTCAATTTTGAGAAAAAGAGGGAATGATTTGGCTCCAAAGATTTTTTTTCTTGGTTTTAGTTCATAATTTTCCCAAAAATGAGGAAAACAAAGTTATTTAATTTTAAGCCAATTTTAACTAGAAAATGGGAAAAATTATACTTCACATTTTAGAAATAGATTGGGTCTTGACCCTGGACCCATGGGTTCGGACCCCATTTAACTCGAGACCCCGTTGGGTCCTTTAAGAGTCCCCATAGATTTTGACCCAAAATTTGTGTCCGTTTCGCTCTAACTTGCTTAGTTTTTGAGATACGGTAAAAAGGGGCCTGATAGGGTCTTGAGAATCTTAAAAACCGGATAACTCAAAAACTATTAATCGGAGGGCTTTCGGGTATTTTGCGGAAGTGTTCTACGAGTCAAGAGCTAAAAAAATGCCGTTGGGCTTTTTCTCGTATTGGCAGTATTTACCGCGATATGTGTATATATAAAATCTCGGGAATTTCAAAATTTAGATCTAAAATTAGGGTCTTGAGACCCCGACAGATATGCAGAGCTAGGCTATTCCATATTTTTCTTTGTAGTCTTTCTTTTGAAAATTTCATCCGTTTTGCTCTATCTCTCTTAGTTTTCGAGATATCGCCATTTTGAATTTTTAACTAAATTCTAAGAAGTTATTTACTAAATTCTCAGAAGTCATTAACTACATTCTAAGAAGTACACTTCCTCAATTCAAAGAAGAGAAATACGATGATGTTTTTTTTAGTAAATTTTAACTAAACTTGAACTAAATTGTTTTTTAAGAAATATGTCTTAAAAATAAAGATACGATTCTTAGATTTGTGGAAAATTTCTTTGACAGTAAGAATTTTTTTCCTAATATTTAAAAAATCCATTTAAAGAAAACTTTGAACTAATTATAAGTAAATGAACTAAAATTTTTTCCTCATAGTTAAGAAAATTTCTCATTTTTAAGTTAAATTTAACTAAATTTTAGGAAAATTTATGATAAATTTTCTAAGACATTTTTTCCTTAAATTTAGTTATGTCTTTTTTTTCAGTGCAGCAGAACATATACTTTGTACATGCCCAAGACTGACTGGTAGAAGACTTCAACATCTGGGGGGACACTTTTTAATATCTCCGACTGACGTGTGGAACTCTCTACCAAATAGGATTCTCGGCTTTATATAAATCCTGAATATTAAGGGCCCCCTTTTTAGGCTGCACAATAGATCATTCTGGTCGCAGTGCATAGGGCCTCTTTAATATAATCTAATAGGAGGGTATCGATGACTACGTGTAGAATGTCGCGAACCCTGTTACCACTGACAAATCCTAAGAGGACAGAAAGTCTTCTTAATTTTTGTGGGAGTGCTGACAGAACATTATTTAATGGGCCAAGTGGCCGTTCGTATGGTAATCTGTGGAGAGGACTATTGTAGGAGTTGTGGTGAAGTGGAGGAGCAGTCATTGAAGCATTTGTTATATAAACCAGAGCCTGCGGTCAGAACCGGGAAGCTCGAGTACCCGGGAACTCGCCTACCCGGGAAGCTCAACTACCCGGGATTACTACCCGGGTAGTTGAGCTACCCGGGTAGTTGAAATGAGCTTTTTTTACTTTTAAAACCGTGTAAAGTCTAAACTATTACTAGAAAGTATAGCAAAGTTATATAAATTTTAATGGAGAGATTGCAAGGAATAACCTCAAAAAATTTTATGCAAATCTAACGACAACTGTGGCTTCGGCATACAACTACCCGTCTCGGCTCGTCCACTTTCCATACAAATATGTGAAAAACTGTACAATTTTCAAGTTTGACATCATTTTATGAAAATTTTTTAAAAACGACTTGTTAAAAAAATTACATGGCTGGGATCGGCTTATAATTGTTAATTCTTGTTTAAAATTTCAAAAGAATCCGATGAAAATTGTGGCCTTGCCAAACTACTACCCGTCCCGGCTCGTCCACTTTCCATACAAATGTGTAAAAAAGTGTACAATTTTCAAGTTTGAAGTCATTTTATGAAAATATTTTCAAAGAGACTTGTTAAAAAAAATACATGGCTGAATTCGGCATATAATTGTGATTACTTGTTTAAAATTTCAAAAGAATCCGATGAAAATTGTTGCCTGGCCAAACTACTACCCGACTACCCGTCACGGCTAGTCCACTGAAAAAAAAAAAATGAAAAAAATCCAAAAAAAAAAAAAAAAATTTTTTTTACTAATTATAATTGACTATATTCAAGGACACCAAATTTCAAATTTTAGTACAATCCGATGAATTTTGTGGCATTGGCGAACTACTACCCGTCCCAGCTCGCCCAATCACCATACAAATGTGTGAAAAAGCGAAACATTTTCAAGTTTGAAGTCATTTTATGAAAAAAATTTCAAAGAAACTTGTTGAAAAAATTACATGGCTGGAATCGGCATATAATTGTGATTACTCGTTTAAAATTTCAAAAGAATCCGATGAAAATTGTGGCCTGGCCAAACTACTACCCGTCTAAGCTAGTCCACTTAAAAAAAAAATGTAAAAAATAAAAAAAAAAAAAAAATATTTTTTTTATTTACTAATTAGAATTGACTATATTCAAGGACACCAAATTTCAAATTTTAGTGCAGTCCGATGAATTTTGTGGCATTGGCGAACTACTACCCGTCCTAGCTCGTCCAATTTCCATACAAATGTATGAAAAAGTGTACAATTTTCAACTTTAAAGTCATTTTATGAAAAAATTTTCAAAGAGGCTTGTTGAAAAAATTACATGGCTGGAATCGGCATATAATTGTGATTACTTGTTTAAAATTTCAAAAGAATCCGATGAAAATTGTGGCCTGGCCATACTACTACCCGTCCCGGCTCGTCCACTTTCCATACAAATGTGTGAAAAAGTGTTCAATTTTCAAGTTTGAAGTCATTTTATGAAAAATTTTTAAAAAAGACTTGTTAAAAAAATTACATGGCTGGAATCGGCTTATTATTGTTATTGCTTGTGTAAAATTTCATAAGAATCCGATGAAAATTGTGGCCTGGTCATACTACTACCCGTCCCGGCTCGTCCACTTTCCATGCAATTGTGTGAAATAGTGTACAATTTTCAAGTTTGAAGTCATTTTATGAAACATTTTTTAAAAAGACTTTTTAAAAAAATTACATGGCTGGAATTGGCTTATAATTGTTATTACTAGTTCAAAATTTCATAAGAATCCGATGAAAATTGTGGCCTGGCCATACTACTACCCGTCCCGGCTCGTCCACTTTCCATACAAATGTGTGAAAAAGCGAAAAATGTTCAAGTTTGAAGTCATTTTATGAAAATAATTTCAAAGAGACTTGTTGAAAAAATTACATGGCTGGAATTGGCATATAATTGTGATTACTCCTTTAAAATTTCAAAAGAATCCGATGAAAATTGTGGCCTGGCCAAACTACTACCCGACTACCCGTCTCGGCTAGTCCACTTAAAAAAAATGTAAAAAATGTAAAAAATCAAAAAAAAAAAATATATATTTTTTTTATTTACTAATTAGAATTGACTATATTCAAGGACACCAAATTTCAAATTTTAGTGCAGTCCGATGAATTTTGTGGCATTGGCGAACTACTACCCGTCCTAGCTCGTCCAATCTCCATACAAATGTATGAAAAAGTGTACAATTTTCAACTTTGAAGTCATTTTATGAAAAAATTTTCAAAGAGGCTTGTTGAAAAAATTACATGGCTGGAATCGGCATATAATTGTGATTACTCGTTTAAAATTTCAAAAGAATCCGATGAAAATTGTGGCCTGGCCAAACTACTACCCGACTACCCGTCTCGGCTAGTCCACTTAAAAAAAAATGTAAAAAATCAAAAAAAAAAAAAAAAAAAAATATTTTTTTATTTACTAATTAGAATTGACTATATTCAAGGACACCAAATTTCAAATTTTAGTGCAGTCCGATGAATTTTGTGGCATTGGCGAACTACTACCCGTCCTAGCTCGTCCAATTTTCATACAAATGTATGAAAAAGTGTACAATTTTCAACTTTGAAGTCATTTTATGAAAAAAATTTCAAAGAGGCTTGTTGAAAAAATTACATGGCTGGAATCGGCTTATAATTGCTATTACTTGTTTAAAATTTCATAAGAATCCGATGAAAGTTGTGGCCTGGCCTTACTACTACCCGTCCCGGCTCGTCCACTTTCCATACAAATGTGTGAAAAAGTGTACAATTTTCAAGTTTGAAGTCATTTTATGAAAAATTTTTAAAAAAAACTTGTTAAAAAAATTACATGGCTGGAATGGGCTTATAATTGTTATTACTTGTGTAAAATTTCATAAGAATCCTATGAAAATTTTGGCCTGGCAATACTACTACCCGTCCCGGCTCGTCCACTTTTCATACAAATGTGTGAAAAAGTGTACAATTTTCAAGTTTGAAGTCATTTTAAGAAAAATTTTTAAAAAAGACTTGTTAAAAAAATTACATGGCTGGAATCGGCTTATTATTGTTATTGCTTGTGTAAAATTTCATAAGAATCCGATGAAAATTCTGGCCTGGTCATACTACTACCCGTCCCGGCTCGTCCACTTTCCATGCAATTGTGTGAAATAGTGTACAATTTTCAAGTTTGAAGTAATTTTATGAAACATTTTTTAAAAATACTTTTTAAAAAAATTACATGGCTGGAATCGGCTTATAATTGTTATTACTTGTTCAAAATTTCATAAGAATCCGATGAAAATTGTGGCCTGGCCATACTACTACCCGTCCCGGCTCGTCCACTTTCCATACAAATGTGTGAAAAAGCGAAAAATTTTCAAGTTTGAAGTCATTTTATGAAAAAAATTTCAAAGAGACTTGTTGAAAAAATTACATGGCTGGAATTGGCATATAATTGTGATTACTCGTTTTAAATTTCAAATGAATCCGATGAAAATTGTGGCCTGGCCAAACTACTACCCGACTACCCGTCTCGGCTAGTCCACTTAAAAAAAAAATGTAAAAAATCAAAAAAAAAAAAAAATATTTTTTTTATTTACTAATTAGAATTGACTATATTCAAGGACACCAAATTTCAAATTTTAGTGCAGTCCGATGAATTTTGTGGCATTGGCGAACTACTACCCGTCCTAGCTCGTCCAATCTCCATACAAATGTATGAAAAAGTGTACAATTTTCAACTTTGAAGTCATTTTATGAAAAAATTTTCAAAGAGGCTTGTTGAAAAAATTACATGGCTGGAATCGGCATATAATTGTGATTACTCGTTTAAAATTTCAAAAGAATCCGATGAAAATTGTGGCCTGGCCAAACTACTACCCGACTACCCGACTACCCGTCTCGGCTAGTCCACTTAAAAAAAATGTAAAAAAAAAAAAAAAATATTTTTTTATTTACTAATTAGAATTGACTATATTCAAGGACACCAAATTTCAAATTTTAGTGCAGTCCGATGAATTTTGTTGCATTGGCGAACTACTACCCGTCCTAGCTCGTCCAATTTTCATACAAATGTATGAAAAAGTGTACAATTTTCAACTTTGAAGTCATTTTATGAAAAAAAATTCAAAGAGGCTTGTTGAAAAAATTACATGGCTGGAATCGGCTTATAATTGCTATTACTTGTTTAAAATTTCATAAGAATCCGATGAAAATTGTGGCCTGGCCTTACTACTACCCGTCCCGGCTCGTCCACTTTCCATACAAATGTGTGAAAAAGTGTACAATTTTCAAGTTTAAAGTCATTTTATGAAAAATTTTTAAAAAAGACTTGTTAAAAAATTACATGGCTGGAATGGGCTTATAATTGTGATTACTTGTGTAAAATTTCATAAGAATCCGAGGAAAATTGTGGCCTGGCCATACTACTACCCGTCCCAGCTCGTCCACTTTCCATACAAATTTGTGAAATAGTGTACAGTTTTCAAGTTTGAAGTCATTTTATGAAACATTTTTAAAAAAAATACATGGCTGGAATCGGCTTATAATTGTTATTACTTGTTTAAAATTTCAAAAGAATCCGATTAAAATTTTGGCCTGGCCATACTACTACCCGTCCCGGCTCGTTCACTTTCCATACAAATGTGTGAAAAAGTGTACAATTTTCAAGTTTGAAGACATTTTATGAGAAAATTTTCAAAGAGACTTGTTAAAAAAATTACATGGCTGGAATCGGCTTATAATTGTGATTACTTGTTTAAAGTTTCAAAAGAATCCGATGAAAATTGTGGCCTGGCCAAACTACTACCCGTCTCAGCTCGTCCACGTTCCACACAATTGTGAGAAAAAGTCAATTTTTTTAGGTTTGATGTTGTTTGTTTATGTTTTTGTGAAAAGTATGTTTGTATTTGAAGAGATATTCGAAAAGTTAGCAGTTGAAAAAATAATCCAATAGTTTACTTGCTGTTAAAGTTCAAACAAATTTTGAGCAGTTTTACTAATCCAATGGTATTTGCGGTAATCCAAACGTAGACTGATAAATTACACAAATTTTGGCTGCTTTATATACCTTTTTTTTGTCATCAAAATCACTACCTAAAATGCGATGTAACATATTTTTTACAACTTCTCGCGAAATATTTAACAAAAGTTAATAAAATTGTCTATCATAAAACCATATTCTTAAAAAATTTGCGCACTTGTAAGTGAAACTACAACCTATCATAAAACTCTATCATAAAACTCTATAAGAGCAGGTAGTACTTAGATTCAGAATATATTAAGATGTTTGTTTGTTTAAATGCGACTGGATCCTTTTTAAGCATAGGAAAAATTGATCAATGGTGAAATTACGTTTTAGAACTTAATAGAAATTGCCACACACACAGTGTAGTACACATTTTGGGATAATAGTGTTTTTTTAGGAAAAGTGAAAAACTCGTGACAGGTAGTAGTTTAGCCAGGACACAACTTTGTAAATTTTTTTAACAAGTTTCATTGAAAATTTTTTCATAAAATGACTTGAAAATTGTACACTTTTTCACACATTTGTATGGAAAGTGGAAGAGCCGGGACGGGTAGTAGTATGGCCAGGTCACAATTTTCATCGGATTCTTTTGAAATTTTAAACAAGTAATCACAATTATATGCCCATTCCAATCATGTAATTTTTTTAACAAGTCTTTTTTAAAAATTTTTCATAAAATGACTTCAAACTTGAAAATTGTACACTTTTTCACACATTTGTATGGAAAGTGGAAGAGCCGGGACGGGTAGTAGTATGGCCAGGCCACAATTTTCATCGGATTCTTTTGAAATTTTAAACAAGTAATCACAATTATATGCCCATTCCAATCATGTAATTTTTTTAACAAGTCTTTTTTAAAAATTTTTCATAAAATGACTTCAAACTTGAAAATTGTACACTTTTTCACACATTTGTATGGAAAGTGGAAGAGCCGGGACGGGTAGTAGTATGGCCAGGCCACAATTTTCATCGGATTCTTTTGAAATTTTAAACAAGTTATCACAATTATATGCCGATTCCAGCCATGTAATTTTTTCAACAAGCCTCTTTGAAAATTTTTTCATAAAATGACTTCAAACTTGAAAATTGTACACTTTTTCATACATTTGTATGGAGATTGGACGAGCTAGGACGGGTAGTAGTTCGCCAATGCCACAAAATTCATCGGACTGCACTAAAATTTGAAATTTGGTGTCCTTGAATATAGTCAATTCTAATTAGTAAATAAAAAAAATATTTTTTTTTTTTTTTTGATTTTTTACATTTTTTTTTTAAGTGGACTAGCCGAGACGGGTAGTCGGGTAGTAGTTTGGCCAGGCCACAATTTTCATCGGATTCTTTTGAAACTTTAAACAAGTAATCACAATTATAAGCCGATTCCAGCCATGTAATTTTTTTAACAAGTCTCTTTGAAAATTTTCTCATAAAATGTCTTCAAACTTGAAAATTGTACACTTTTTCACACATTTGTATGGAAAGTGGACGAGCCGGGACGGGTAGTAGTATGGCCAGGCCAAAATTTTAATCGGATTCTTTTGAAATTTTAAACAAGTAATAACAATTATAAGCCGATTCCCGCCATGTAATTTTTTTAAAAAGTCTTTTTTAAAAATGTTTCATAAAATGACTTCAAACTTGAAAACTGTACACTATTTCACAAATTTTTATGGAAAGTGGACGAGCCGGGACGGGTAGTAGTATGGCCAGGCCACAATTTTCATCGGATTCTTTTGAAATTTTAAACAAGTAATCACAATTATATGCCGATTTCAGCCATGTAATTTTTTCAACAAGTCTTTTTTAAAAATTTTTCATAAAATGACTTCAAACTTGAAAATTGTACACTATTTCACAAATTTGTATGGAAAGTGGACGAGCCGGGACGGGTAGTAGTATGGCCAGGCCACAATTTTCATAGGATTCTTATGAAATTTTACACAAGTAATAACAATTATGTAATTACATTCCAGCCATGTAATTTTTTTAACAAGTTTTTTTTAAAAATTTTTCATAAAATGACTTCAAACTTGAAAATTGTACACTTTTTCACACATTTGTATGGAAAGTGGACGAGCCGGGACGGGTAGTAGTAAGGCCAGGCCACAACTTTCATCGGATTCTTATGAAATTTTAAACAAGTAATAGCAATTATAAGCCGATTCCAGCCATGTAATTTTTTCAACAAGCCTCTTTGAAATTTTTTTCATAAAATGACTTCAAAGTTGAAAATTGTACACTTTTTCATACATTTGTATGAAAATTGGACGAGCTAGGACGGGTAGTAGTTCGCCAATGCCACAAAATTCATCGGACTGCACTAAAATTTGAAATTTGGTGTCCTTGAATATAGTCAATTCTAATTAGTAAATAAAAAAATATTTTTTTTTTTTTTTTTTTTGATTTTTTACATTTTTTTTTAAGTGGACTAGCCGAGACGGGTAGTCGGGTAGTAGTTTGGCCAGGCCACAATTTTCATCGGATTCTTTTGAAATTTTAAACGAGTAATCACAATTATATGCCGATTCCAGCCATGTAATTTTTTCAACAAGCCTCTTTGAAAATTTTTTCATAAAATGACTTCAAAGTTGAAAATTGTACACTTTTTCATACATTTGTATGGAGATTGGACGAGCTAGGACGGGTAGTAGTTCGCCAATGCCACAAAATTCATCGGACTGCACTAAAATTTGAAATTTGGTGTCCTTGAATATAGTCAATTCTAATTAGTAAATAAAAAAAATATATTTTTTTTTTTTTTGATTTTTTACATTTTTTACATTTTTTTTAAGTGGACTAGCCGAGACGGGTAGTCGGGTAGTAGTTTGGCCAGGCCACAATTTTCATCGGATTCTTTTGAAATTTTAAAGGAGTAATCACAATTATATGCCAATTCCAGCCATGTAATTTTTTCAACAAGTCTCTTTGAAATTATTTTCATAAAATGACTTCAAACTTGAACATTTTTCGCTTTTTCACACATTTGTATGGAAAGTGGACGAGCCGGGACGGGTAGTAGTATGGCCAGGCCACAATTTTCATCGGATTCTTATGAAATTTTGAACTAGTAATAACAATTATAAGCCAATTCCAGCCATGTAATTTTTTTAAAAAGTCTTTTTAAAAAATGTTTCATAAAATGACTTCAAACTTGAAAATTGTACACTATTTCACACAATTGCATGGAAAGTGGACGAGCCGGGACGGGTAGTAGTATGACCAGGCCACAATTTTCATCGGATTCTTATGAAATTTTACACAAGCAATAACAATAATAAGCCGATTCCAGCCATGTAATTTTTTTAACAAGTCTTTTTTAAAAATTTTTCATAAAATGACTTCAAACTTGAAAATTGAACACTTTTTCACACATTTGTATGGAAAGTGGACGAGCCGGGACGGGTAGTAGTATGGCCAGGCCACAATTTTCATCGGATTCTTTTGAAATTTTAAACAAGTAATCACAATTATATGCCGATTCCAGCCATGTAATTTTTTCAACAAGCCTCTTTGAAAATTTTTTCATAAAATGACTTTAAAGTTGAAAATTGTACACTTTTTCATACATTTGTATGGAAATTGGACGAGCTAGGACGGGTAGTAGTTCGCCAATGCCACAAAATTCATCGGACTGCACTAAAATTTGAAATTTGGTGTCCTTGAATATAGTCAATTCTAATTAGTAAATAAAAAAAATATTTTTTTTTTTTTTTTATTTTTTACATTTTTTTTTTAAGTGGACTAGCTTAGACGGGTAGTCGGGTAGTAGTTTGGCCAGGCCACAATTTTCATCGGATTCTTTTGAAATTTTAAACGAGTAATCACAATTATATGCCGATTCCAGCCATGTTATTTTTTCAACAAGTTTCTTTGAAATTTTTTTCATAAAATGACTTCAAACTTGAAAATGTTTCGCTTTTTCACACATTTGTATGGTGATTGGGCGAGCTGGGACGGGTAGTAGTTCGCCAATGCCACAAAATTCATCGGATTGTACTAAAATTTGAAATTTGGTGTCCTTGAATATAGTCAATTATAATTAGTAAAAAAAATTTTTTTTTTTTTTTTGGATTTTTTTCATTTTTTTTTTTTCAGTGGACTAGCCGTGACGGGTAGTCGGGTAGTAGTTTGGCCAGGCAACAATTTTCATCGGATTCTTTTGAAATTTTAAACAAGTAATCACAATTATATGCCGAATTCAGCCATGTATTTTTTTTAACAAGTCTCTTTGAAAATATTTTCATAAAATGACTTCAAACTTGAAAATTGTACACTTTTTTACACATTTGTATGGAAAGTGGACGAGCCGGGACGGGTAGTAGTTTGGCAAGGCCACAATTTTCATCGGATTCTTTTGAAATTTTAAACAAGAATTAACAATTATAAACCGATCCCAGCCATGTAATTTTTTTAACAAGTCGTTTTTAAAAAAATTTCATAAAATGATGTCAAACTTGAAAATTGTACAGTTTTTCACATATTTGTATGGAAAGTGGACGAGCCGAGACGGGTAGTTGTATGCCGAAGCCACAGTTGTCGTTAGATTTGCATAAAATTTTTTGAGGTTATTCCTTGCAATCTCTCCATTAAAATTTATATAACTTTGCTATACTTTCTAATAATAGTTTAGATTTTACACGGTTTTAAACGTAAAAAAATTTTATTTCAACTACCCGGGTAGCTCAACTACCCGGGTAGCAATCCCGGGTAGTTGAGCTACCCGGGTAGCAATCCCGGGTAGTTGAGCTTCCCGGGTAGCTCGGGTACTCGTCTACCCGGGAAACGGGGGGCTCTGATATAAACGTCTGGTACTGATGAAGCGCCATATGTGGCAAAGGTTTTTTGCTGAACTGAAATGAGATTGACTTCTCTAGCGGAATATCTATGGAATCGGGGTGGTTTTAAATTTAGATTTAGATTTTTCTAGCAGAAGGGAAAGGGAAATTAAATTTAAGGGAATTATAATCCTAAACCTAAGGCAGCAATGTAGCACTCGATAACTGTGGCATTTTGTGGCCTTAAAGTGAAGCATTGTATCGTGTTGATGGTAGAAAATCTACTTGCTAATAGCTGCATATCCTCTGAGTTGGGAACATCTACTGTTTTTTGATTTGTCAAAAGGGGTAGAGAACAGGGAGGTCAGCTCTCTCAAGAGGTACGTGGCCGACATGTTGCATATGCTAAAAGTCTTACAATAATGGTAAAGAGAAAGCACCTGCCAACATTAAGGGACATTCTTCAGGGATCTCTGAATGAACAGTCTAAATTAACAAGAGACTGTGGTCTGAAATTTAACCCCTGTAAAACTAAACTTGTCGTGTTCACAAGGAAAAAACGATTCTTGCTTTTGATCCTATTAGTCCTGACGATACTGAAATTGCCTTCTCCAAAGGAGCCAAATATCTTGGAGTATTTCTAGATAGGAAGAAAGCTAATGATTTCTTTGTAGTCCTGCAAAAGCGCCATTGGAAACATTTTTCCAACCTTACAGGTTCCAACAGAACTGGAATGTGGTGGTGTGCCTTTAGAAACTTGAAAGCAAAACCTACGGCTTTGTTCCGCGACGGAGACTTATCAAAGATGGGCAAATGGATGGACGTGTGCGACAACATGACTAATTTGGCCTTCTCTTAATCAGGGGCGCACAAGTGAGCTGATATCGCTTCCAAGAGGAGAGATTTCGACGGTGGTTTCTGTAATTCCCGCGGTTCAATTTGCCGTCGAATGACTTTTGCCGGAGTTGCATGGATGAAGAGTAGTTGGAGTTGGAAAATAAAAAAAAGTTGGGCAAATGGATGGACATATAAGACAACACGACTGATTCAGCCTTTTCTTAATCAGGGGCGCACAAGTGAGCTGATATCGCTCCCAAGAGGAGAGATTTCGACGGTGGTTGCTATAATTACCGGACACTGTATTATAGGGAAGCACGCAGAGTGGTTAAATGTGCAGTCGAATGACTTTTGCCGGAGTTCCATAGATGAAGAGGAGTTGGAAACTATCGAAAACTTTATCAGCCATTGCCCGGCACTTTCTGGTCAGAGACTTGCTTCACTGGGATCAAGGCAGCTGCATCTTTCTGATTTGTCGGATTTCAAAATTCAATATCTTCGGAGTTTCATAAGAAGCTCAAATTGGTTTAACGACAGGAACCAGTAGGGAAACACAATGTACCTCAGAGTCTACGTGTGTTGACGTAAAACGTACGACATACGACTCATATGGGTCCCAGCCTGGGACTAACGACAACCTGATACCCCTGGGTTGGTGTTAAACATTTCTGTCTTTTTAAATGTATGTGCCGTTTCAGACTATTGTCGATTTTGCAAAGTCTCCAGAAGCATCCTGGAAGCACATAGCTTTGGTAGGGAAATAAAATTAATTTAGTTTAGCATTCACCTCTGTTAAAGATAAATGAAACTAATCTCGTAAATATTTTTTTTTTACATTTAAACTTACTTTTGTTTTTTATATTTTTTCTTATGATTTTTATGTATTCTTTTAATGAAATTGAAATTCCATTGTGAATATGGGGGCGTTACCGCATCGAAGAAAATGCAATAAATATGCATATGAGAATAAAAAAAAAATAAAATATTAAAATAAGATTTGCACCATACTCCCTCCTTGATGACTACAACCATACAACACATAATATTTTGCGTTTGCAGTCTTTACTCCTCAGATGTTTAGTTTGATTTAAATAATTCAGTTCCCACACTATATGACTTAAGTATGTCTGTCTGTCGGTTTGTCTCGTCTGGCCTGGTCATACACAGATTCCTTCCTAAAGTCTGTGTCGTCTGTGCGGTGTGGAACATTTTTTTTATGTCTTCAGAGATGTCTTACAGGTTTGTTAAAAGGATTTCTTTTTGTTTTTGTTCCACACACAAAAAGGGTTTCATTTTTGTTAATTAAAGTTATTAATAGGAATCGCTCAGGTAATTTATTATCATCGTTTTTCGTTGTTTTTTTTTTAGTTTTTGGATTTTGGTTATGCTAAAGTCAAGATTAATATGGCACTGATATGTAAATTTAAAATTAAATGGAATGTTTTAAATATCTTTTTTTCTTTGGTACGAGAAGTTATGAGAAAAATGTTGTACACATTTTGATGAGAAATTCTTCTTGTTGCTAAGATAATAAATGGAATGGAAAATATTAAGTTTGGTGTTAGCAGAAAAGGATTGTGCAGATTTTTAAAAATCCCAAAGTTTTAATTTAAAAAGGATTTAATTTAAAAGTTTTAGTTACTAATTCTAACAAGAGCATGCGCGGGTATAAGGGGTGGAGGTGGGGAAGGGGACCAAATTTAAAAAGGATAAAAAGGAAAAGGAAAAGAAAAAGAAAGAAAAGAGAAAGAACAAAGAAAGAAAAAATATTAAAAAAAAAAAGAAAAGAGACTTACTAAAAAAAATTTTCTATGGAAAAAAAATTTTGAAATTCGAAAATTTTTCTAGAAAAAAAGTCTGAACATTAAAGGAAAAATGTCACAGAGTGAAAAAGGTCTCATAATCTGAGACTTATTCTATAGGAAAAATGCCTCAGATTCTGAGACTTTGTCTATAGGAAAAATGCCTCAGAATCTGAGACTTTTCCAGTAAGAAAAATGACCCGGAATCTGAGATTTCTTCTACAGAAAAAAAGTCTCACAATAAGAATTAGAGTATCGAAAACCGGTGGACCGGTTTTCTCATTTTCAAAAATCCGGCCGGTTTCGGTTTTTATTCAAATTCGGTGGTTCGAAAAACCGGTGTTTTTAGGTCGGTTTAACCGGTTTATTTTTTTTATGAAAAACTAAAAACATTGGTGTCACTTTTTAATTTATAGAAAAAATTGGAAGCGATTTTGGTCTAAAATTTTAAGCTATATTTTGCAAAACAAAAATCGAACGTGAATTAAAAAAAAAAAAAAATCAAATTTTATTGAAAATAATCAAAAACTCTAACACAACCAGAACTCAAAATTTGATTTTTATTTCTAAAACATTAATGGAATTAACGTCAGAAATTTTAGTCTTGCAAAATTACTTACTTTACTTTATTTGGCCATGTACAACAACCTATAATAGGTCTTTGGCCTGTTTCAAAAGAAGTTTCCAGTCATCTCTATTCTTAGCACGAGTTTCCCAGTTTCGCACACGAAGTCTCAACATGTCTTCGTCAACTTGTTTACCCCACTGGAGCTTGGGGCGACCTCTTCCGAGAATGCCGTGGGGGTTTTCCAAAAGGGCTTTTCTTGCCGGTGCAGTGTCATCCATGCGCTGGACGTGACCACCCCATTTTAGTCTTTGTATTTTAATACGCTTAACTATGTTGGTATCTGCGTATAGTCTATATAGCTCGTCGTTTGTTCTTCGACGAAAGTCATCACCATTACGAGCGGGTCCAAAAATTCTTCGTAGAATCTTCCTCTCAAAGACTCCAAGCATGGCTGCATCTGCAGCAGATAACACCCATGTTTCCGCGCCGTACAACAACACAGGCAGGATGAGCGTGTTGTATAGAGTAATTTTCGTCTGCCTTGAGAGGCTTCGTGAGCGCATCTGCTTGCCAAGGCCAAAATAGCATCTATTTGCCAAGGTGATTCTTCGCTTGATCTCCAGACTGACATTATTTTTATTATTTATGAGAGATCAAAGGTATACGAATTCGTCCACTACTTCAAAATTGTAATTTTGGACAGCTACGGATCGCCCAGTACGCTGCGATTCCTTAAACACTGACTGCATCAATTTGGTTTTGCCTTCATTTACCATCAGACCCATTTTTTTTCGCTTCTTCTTCAACTTTCATAAAAGCTGCAGTAACGTCTTCTAGAGTGCGTCCTATAATATCAATATCATCGGCATATGCCAGCAGCATGATACTTTTACTATAAATTGTGCCCCTTGGCACCCTATCATCGAATGCATTACGCATAACTTTATCCAAAAGTATGTTAAATAAAACGCAGGAGAGTGGGTCACCCTGTCTAAAGCCACGCTCAGTATTAAACGGCTCAGATAGATCTCTCCCAACCTTTACCGAAGATCTAGTGTTCCTTAGCGTCATTTCACAAAGTCTTATTAGTTTCGATGGTATATTGAAATAAGACATTGCAGTAAAAAGTGAGTGTCGTGTTGGGCTGTCAAAAGCGGATTTGAAATCGACAAAAAGATGGTGAGTGCCGATGCCTTTCTCACGGGTCTTCTCTAAAATTTGTCGACGTGTACATATTTGGTCCATGGTAGATTTTCCAGGTCTAAAGCCACACTGGTATGCACCAATTTTTCCTTCAACTATGGGCTTTAGTCTCTCACATTGCTCAATTTAAAAATTGCTCAATTTAAAAATTGCAACTTTTTTGCTAGTTTCTTTGTGAATAGAAGCAATTATATTACTATTAAAATAAATTGCAAATATTTTCTTGCAACGACGCATCATATAAAAGGTAATAAAAAAATAAAAATTTTATTAAAATTAAAAAAAAAAAAAAGTTGCGATATTGCACTCTTGCAAGGGCCAAAAATTTCTGAAGTGAATATCCTCATTATTTTAGAATATAGAACCAAACGTTTTTTTTTATGTTTTAAGTGGAGTTAATAAGATAATTTTGTATCTTATTGTCTTCTTTTTAATTAACAAATTTCGTTATTTTTAAATAAAAATCTAAAATTATCAAAAACCCGGAAAAACCCGGTTGACCGGTTTTTTATATAAAACCAAAACCGAAACCGGTTTTTTAAATTTTAGATTTTTCGAATAAACCGAAACCGGTTTCTGAAAATCGGCGGTTTTTTGGATACTCTACTCAGAATGTGCGATTTTTTCTATAGGAAAAATTTCTCAAAATGTGAAACCTTTTCTTTAGGAAAAATGTCTTAGAATGTGTGACTTTTTCTACAGAAAAATGTCTCAGAATTTGAGAATTTTTCTATTGAAAAATTTCTCAAAATGTGAAACTTTTTCTGTAGAAAGATGTCTCAGAATCTGAAACTTTTTCTATAAGAAAAATGTCTCAGATTCTTCGACTATTTCTATAGGAAAAATGTCTCAAAATCTGAAACCTTTTCTATAGGAAAAATGTCTCAAAATCTGAAACCTTTCCTATAGGAAAAATGTCTCAGAATTTTTCCTATAAAAAATAATCTGAGACTTTTTCTATGGTAGATTTTTTCTATAGGAAAAATGTCTCGGAGTCTGAGACTTTTTCTATATTTTTTCCAAATCCAAATTTTAACATGATAATGTTTTTAGGCTGATGTCTAATTTTAAAAAAGTTGCAGGACGCCACCTCAGTTTGACTAAATAAGCTAACAATTAACGAAAAAGAAAACAAGAATTACTATTTTCAAAAATTTTAATAACTTGGGTTTGTAACTTGGATAAAATTCACCTCGTGGTGAAAAAAACAATTTTTACCAGCTGGTGAATAAAAAGAAAAATAATTATTTTTCCACAAAAAAAAATTTTTTTTCATAAATTTTTTTTCCATAAGTTTTTTTTCAATCAAATTTTTTTTTTTCATCAATTTATTTTTTTTTTTTTCATTTAACTTTTTTGTCATCAATTTTTTTTTTCATAAGTTTTTTTGTTTTGATAAATTTTTTTGTCTTTTCATCAAAAACTTTTTTTTCATCAAATTTTTTTTCACCAAAAATTTTGGGTTTATTAATTTTTTTTAACATAATTTTGTTTTTCGTGAAAATATTTTTTTTACCAAATCTACTTTTTGACCAAGTCTAAGCTTTTCGCATTCAAATTTTCCATTTGTTTATCAAATGTACATAAAACAAGTGAGAGTGTTATATTCTTTGGTGCCGAATCTTTTATACTCTCCAAAGTGTAAAAACACTTTTTTGCACTCACTTACGAAATGTACAGCCCTTTTGGGTTTTTAATGGGGTCCTCGACTGATATTTCAATTCGTTTTGCATGGAATAGCAAAGTAATATAACATTATTACATAGGTACACCCAAATCTTCCGCAAAACATTATCCTGATTTAATGTTTTGGGCAAGAGTACAAAATTCGCAGGCATTTTTTAAATACAAATGGAATTTTCTGAAAAGCATTAAGAAAATTTTGGAAATACAAATTTATAATAAAATGAATTCAATTGGAAATTTCTGAAACATAAATAGAAATTTCTGTAATGTAAATGGAAATTTCTGATATATAAATAGAATTTCTGAATTAAAAATGGAAACTTATTTACTCTTTGAAATAACAAATAAGCATTTGCTGTTTTTTGGTTGGCATTAGAGTTTTTCACGGGAATTCCCGTAAATTTTCGATCCCGAAATCCCGGGAAAAATTTTTACGTCTCTGAAATTGTTGATTTTTCGACTTCTATTGATTATTTTGTATGTGATTTATTAGAGATTTTATTAAAATTCTTGATAATTGATGGCAGAAACGTACGCAGGGACCAGGAGGGCTTAAAAGTATTCCAAGAGAAACCTTCTAACTAAAAAATGTCATAAAATCTGAGACTTACGAAATGAAAAAAGTCTCACAATTCCTAAATCTTCGATAGGATATAATTATCAGAACCTGATACTTTTTTTTAGAAGCTGAAAAAGTACTTTCTGAGACCTGCATTAGAAAAGTTTGCAGTAAAATTATTTGTTTCTATAAAAAATATTTATGTCTCTGGATATGATTCTTTTTAAATCGATAAATTGATATAAAATCAGTGTAAGGAATGACTCTGAAATTAACGGGTTTTTTCTTTTAGAAACCAGAATTGTTTAATTTTTTAAAGAATTTTTTGGGGTAAATTTTCTTATTACATATCTCTAAAACAGTTACATTCAGATTCAGAGACATAATTAAGAAATTCCTCTGAATCAGTTTCATTGTGTTTTAGAGGCAAAGCGCTGAAAACAAATTGTAAAAATGTACTAAAATGAATTAGAATAAATGAAAAATTTTTATTATTAAAACAGATAAAAATTACTTTTTAAAGACTTTGCCATATTTGGGGACAAAAATTGTTCTTTTTTCACGAAACCACTTCTATGTCATCAGTAGGACATTACATTAAATTGATTGTTTGATATTTGCTAGAAAAATTATTTATATGTAGCAAATTTTTAGTTGAGATTAGCATGTTAGCAAAAAATTCTTGTAAACTTCATTTAGCACATTAGCAATTTTAAACAAACTTTGAACTAATTTCTTTTGCTAAATTTGAAATTGAGTTGACAACATTTTTACAAGATTTTTTGCTAACATTAGCAAAAATAAATGGTAATTTTTTTTTTATTTTCAGAAAACTTAAAATGGCGCTATCTCGGAAACTAAGCCAGATAGACCAAAATGGAGGTCATTTTTGGTTCTTAGAATCTCCATACTTTCGCGGGTCCTCTTCACATGTGTGGACCCTAATGGAACCTAACTTTGGATCCAAAAAAGTTAGCATTCCCGAAAATTTTAAAATGCTCATATCTCGGTAAATATTGCCGACACAACAAAAAGTTCAAAATAATTTTTGTAGCTCTCAACACGTAGAACAAGACCGCAAAATAACCAAAAGCTCTCCGAGTAATATTTTTGAAGTTATCGAGTTTTTTAATTCTCAAGACACCAGTGATCCCCTAAAATCACGTATCTCAAAAACTAAGCAAGGTAGAGCAAAACGGACACAAATTTTGGATCAAAAACTATGACGATTTTTAAGGAACCCAACTAGGTCTAGGCCCATCGGGGTCTGGACCTATTGGGTCCGAACCCAATGGGGTCCTCAAATGTGTATGAACTAAGTTAAAAAAAAAAAAAAAAATCACTAATTATTGGCAAAACATTTTTGCTAACTTTAGCAAAAAAGTTGTGGGTTCAAAATCAGCAAATTTTCTTGTAGGTTTACAAGCTTTTTTTGCTAGCATTACAGTTTTTTTTTTTTTTAGTGTGGACAAAAAATTTTGGTTTTTAGTTTTTGCGGGAATTCCCGGGATCCCGGGAAATTTAAAAATGATTCCCGCTTTCCCGGGAAATGAAAAAGTCCGGGAAAAGAAAAACTCTGGTTGGCATATTTACCATCATTCAAAATGTGATAAATATATTTTTTGCAGACCGGATTAAGATTTGGATTAACTCTCTTTAGTTTAAAAATGGGTCAAATCAAGTCCATACATTTTTTTATAATTTTTTCTGAATCTTCATACAATTGGTAAATATAAACAGGAAAACAAATTAAGCCTTGTCCAAAATGTAAAATGGTATAAATAAATTCGAGTTAATCCTAGGTTTTAACTAAATTTATTTTTCATTCTTTACATTTTGGACGAATCATAATTTGTTTTTCTGTTTATGTTTACTAATTGTATGTAATTTCAGAAAAAAATTATAAAACATATTCTGGACTTGATTTGACCCATTTTTTAACAAAATAAACAAAATAATCTTAATCCGGTCCGCAAAAAATAAGGCTATTATTATTGAAGCACTCTTTGCTGCGCCGATTAATGCGCAATAATGATGCAGTCAAATCATGTGTCTTTGTCCAAAACTCATGTTTTTGTATTCACAAAAATTTTAAAAATATTTAAAAAAAAGCAAATGTGAAATTTTATCAAAAAATAGTTTTGTATAAAAAATATTAACAAGAAATACATTTTTTTTTCTTACTTTTACTGCATCCTCAAGAGCGCTCTTTTAAAAGATGCTGTTTTTCCAAAATCTCGAATTATTTTTGCTGGGATGTCAAACAGCTTGACCATCTCATTTAAAAACGTGCGGCAGTTAAGGGCAGAACTTGTTATCAGAATAATTGACTACAGGGACCTGACAGCGGCTTGACTGTCAGAAAAGATGTTGACAGCTGTTGTAGACAAGACATTGCAACACAACCAGTCAGCCACATCCTCCATTACCAGCATGCCTGCTAAACACAGCAATGATCTGGCAATCTTCGAGCTAGGCTCAACCCAGGCTCTTCCGAATAGACTCCAAAATCCACTTGTTCCGGTAGCTTCGATCCATCTGTGTTAAAATATATGGAGGCTGTACTACTCGGAATGCCTCTAATCTAAGACTCCCTTGAGGAGGGGTACCATACATCCTTTGGATAATATACCGTTTTAAATCCCATCTTCCTAAAGTTTCTCCTGAAAGTGTAAATAACTCATCACGACTTCTTCATCCTTTCTCTGTATTCTTTTTCCAAGAAAGCTTTGAGTCCTAGATCACACCCAGGTATTTCGCCACATGAGAAAGTTCCAGGATGATTCCATCTAATTTGGGAAAACTTACCTGCCTATCTTAGGTCTTTTGTGAACTAGACGAGTTCAGTTATGGCGGGATTTACTTCCAGACTATTGTTTTTTTGCTCACGCTGAGAGTATCTTGAACGCTGATTCCATAAGTTCGCTAATCGTTGGTAAAAACTTTCTTTTGATCAGGATCACAATGTCATCAGCGTAGGCAACCACCTTGATACCCATTCCGTTGAGTGACTCGAGGAGCTTATTTATTACAAGATTCCTCAGAGGAGGAGAGATCACTCCGCCTTGTGGAGTACTACTTTAAACTACTTAGGTAAAAAATAAAATTGTAATACTTTGCATTTTTCAATTTCGTCAAAACCGTGTATACTAATTGTAAGTACCAGCATCCCAGTTTTGATTCTATACAACACAAAATAATCTGTTTGAAATTTTATTTTTCTGTGTATAAATATTTGAAATTTGTGGTAATAAAAAATTTTTTATTCAAACTGTGAACAAATAAAAATTCAAACTGTGTGATATTGTATACAAAATAATTTACCTTTACGGGCTACTTAAGTTAACCAGACTATAATAAAAAATTTTATTTTTTTTTATCAACAAGATGTTTTGTATGTGTGCCAAACAATTAAACAAAATTAAATGCCCCACACATTGAGATGAATTGAAAAAGAATTAAGAAAGAAGGTTGCTTAATTATCAGCAAACAGACAAACAACCCAACACACGAGACGAACATTCGAACGAACACCGGGTTAAGAATGAGAAATAAAACCCAACAAAAGAACTAAAGAATACCGCCACTGACGCCACAAACTTAAGTCAACTCAATTACCTCAACCAGATAAAGAAAAGAAAAAAAAGGAGCGCTGTCAAGGATTAACACATGAAATTAAAAATACAAGTATCAAAAAAGAAGCAGAAACCAAAAATGAAATTTATAACTTAAAAAATGTATTGGAATTAAAAACAAGAACTGTATAAAAATAAAACAACAAAATACTGACTGACTAAAATTAACATGTAATTATCTCAGTTTTTTCAGTGTTTAAGACACCTACTTTTAAATATCAGACATTGCTACACACACAGAAATATATCGACAGACTGACTAGCTATAACGTTCATTGACCAAACAAATTTTTTTTATAAGGATTTAACAAAAAAAATAACACTCTGAATAGAGTTTACAGTAATGGGCAAAATAGATTCGAAATACAAAAAAAAATAAAATTTTTGTGGTTGTCGTAAGCAGTCATGCGGTTGTCACCACCCCAATTTAGTTATATCAACTGTAATGTGGTTTAATATATGGCGATAGTCGGGCATGCTTCCAGCCAGGTCAAACACTAGCTCCCCTGATTAATATCCGAATAATATCGATAGTTTTAAACGCTCTGCGTGCTTTCCTATAAGACAGTGTCCGTTAATTACAGCCACCATCGTCAAAATTCTTCCTCTTGAAAGCGAAACAGTTCACTTGTGCTCTTCTGATGAAGAGAGGGCCAAATCTGTCGATTAATCTAACGCGTCCATCCATGTGACCATCTCTGATTAGTGTCCGTCGCGGAGCAAAGTCGTAGATTTTGCTTGCAAGTTTCTAGAGGCATACCAACACATTCCAGTTCTGTTGGAAACTGTAAGGTAGTTCCCAGTCTTGCAATCTTATCGGCTTTGCAATTCCCTGGTAAGTATCTGTGCCCTGAGTCATATGTCAAACTGCTCATTAAAAGACGTTCGGCAGATCTTGTTTTCAAAAACATTCACTGCAAGGACTTGACCACGACTTGACTGTCGAAATAGATGTTGACTCCACTTGCAGACTCAACAAGTAAGCCACTTTCTTTATTGCCAGCATCTCTACCTTGTAAACACTGCAATTATCTGGCGATCTTCAAGCCAGGCTCAACTTAAACTCCTTCAAATATACTCCAAAGCACAATTGATCGTGCAGCTTCGATCCGCCTGCGTAAAAATGTATGCTTGGCCATCTCATTTAAAGGAGTATGGCAGTTAAGACAGATCTTGGCTTTAGAAACATTGACTTCGAAGACTTGACCGAAGCTTGACTGTTAGAATGAATGTTGACTGCGGTTAAAGACAAGACATTACAATTCAAACAATCAGCCACCTCCTTTATTGCCAGCATCTTTGTCCGGTAATCACTGCAATGATCTGGAAATCTTCTAGCCATGCTCAACCCAAGCTCTTTCGAATGGACTCCAAAGCCCAATTATTCGTGCAGCTTAGATTCGTCTGTGTAAAAAAATTAAAGATGCTCCACTACCCGGAATGCCCCTTATCCAAGACTTCACAGATTGTATAATAGCTGTAAAGTGGATCTCAAAAGGGCTCATAGATGGAGCGCAGGCCACATTTTGTGGTAAGGTTATCTTCTTAAACATCGCGTTATGGCCACAATCGTTGCTCTTCCATTGCAGTGTGCTTTTCAATATGTCCAATGGTATCAGGAAAAGGAGCATTTCTATTGCAGCCGTAGGTGTAGTACGAAGAGCACCAGTGATGTACATCGACGTCATTCTCTAAACCTTTGTGATGAAGTCGCAGTTCAAGACAATGATTCCATGCAGCAGAACCATGGACGCACCACGGCTGTATAAATCAAATGAACGACTTTGAGGCTAAAGCCGAACTATTTTCCAATGGCTTTTTTACAGGAATATTAATCAATCGTTTCTTTTCTGATGATTAATTTTCTGAACGATTAATTTAATTTCATCCAAGATACTTTGCTCCATCTGAGAATTCCGTCCAGAGAAATGGTATCGAAAGCAGGAATCATTATTTTCCTAGTCAACAAAGCAATCTCTGTTTTACTTTGATTAAATCCCCTGCCCATCCAGTCATATCCCTTAAAGACCCCTAAAAAATGTTCCTCAATGTTCACAGGTGCTTTTCCTTCCAACATGACAACCACGTACCCTTAAAGAGAGCAGCATTGAATCCAGTGCCAGGTTCCAAAGAAGCGGCGAAAGAACTCCTCCCTATGGTGTGCTCCTATAACACTGTGCAACAAATTTTGGGTCATCGCTTTGAGCCTCAATGCCTTCAATGCCATATGAAAGTAGACCATCAAATGGACAAAACCACTAAAGTGTTCTGCAAAGTCAGTTCGGATTTCTTTTTTATAGCCCACTGAAGTTTTTATTTTTTTTATCAAAGGCGTTTGGAAAACGTCAAAAATACTATAATAAAAACTCATCTCAGCTTCAAAATACGATTAGATGTCTTCAGTGAAATTGTATGGCGGTTCTTTTATTAGAACATTTTAACCCTATAACTGCCATTTTATGGGGTCATTTTAGTCCTTTTTTAAAAGCTAAACACAGAAGTCTAAAAAAACGTCCATTTAGAGGGTTAAAATGTTCTACAAATATTTTACTCGTCAAATTTCACTAGGGGTTGTCTTATGTTTACAGTTTGTGCCACATGCGCAAAATGCTAAAAAAGGGTTAAGTATAAATAATCAATGTTTGTTAGTTTTTTTGCCAAAGCAGTGTTAAAATATATTGACAAAAAACAGTGCAAATATACTTCTGAGCTAAAAATGATGTTCTAATGTGTTTTATAAAATTTTATGATGATTATTTTCTTTGACCAAATTAACCCTCTAGCTCCCGTTTAACGGAGTCATTTTTGTCCTTATTTAAAAGAAATACAAAAAAGTCTATAAAAAAAGACTGTTAGAGGGTTAAAATGTTCTACAAATATTTTCTGCATCAAATTTTACTAGGGGTCGTCAAAGCCAAAAAAGACATTTGGACTATGTAAAATGCCAAAAAAGTATGTGCAAAAATTGTATGTGCAAATTTTACAACTATATTTTTTTTAAGCATTTTACATAGTCCAAATGTATTTTTTGGCTTTGACGATCCCTAGTAAAATTTAATGCAGAAAATATTTGTAGAACATTTTAACCCTCTAACAGTCTTTTTTTATAGACTTTTTTGTATTTCTTTTAAAAAAGGACAAAAATGACCCCGTTAAACGGGAGCTAGAGGGTTAATTTGGTCAAAGAAAATAATCATCATAAAATTTTATAAAACACATCAGAATATTATTTTTAGCTCAGAAGTATATTTGCACTGTTTTTTGTCGATATATTTTAACACTGCTTTGGCAAAAACAATATCAAACATTGATTATTTATACTTAACCATTTTTAAGCATTTTGCGCATGTGGCACAAACTTTGAATATTTGACAACCCCTAGTGAAATTTTATGGGGAAAATATTTGTAGAACATTTTAACCCTCTAAATGGACGTTTTATTAGACTTCTGTGTTTAGCTTTTGAAAAAGGACTAAAATGACCCCTTAAAATGGCAGTTATAGGGTTAAAATGTTCTAGGAAAAGAACCGCCATACAATTTCACTGCAGACATCAAATCATATTTTGAAGCTCAGATGAGTTTTTATTATAGTATTTTTGACGTTTTCCAAACGCTTTTGATAAAAAAATAAAAACTTCAGTGGGCTATAAAAAAGAAATCCGAACTGACTTTGCAAAACCCTTTGGTGATTTTGTCCATTTGATGGTCTACTTTCAAATGGCGTTGAAGCCATTGAGGCTCATTTTTCTTGTTGCACAGTGTAATCAAATCGAAACATGAGACACGCTAGCAATTTAAACGTTATATATCTATAGGCAAGAAGATTTTCCACATTTAAAACGAATCCATGATTCACTCCCAGACCAGTCAATGCCAAAATTATAGAGTCTGGGATGGCAATATTAAAAGCACACTCTAGATCGAGAAAGGCCACCATAGTGTACTCCTTTACCGACAGCAATCTTTCGATGGTACCAACGAGCTCATGAAGAGCATTCGAAAGCAACATCGGGTTTATCACTCTATGCAAATATGAGTCTAGCATTCGTTGCATTGTCGTTAAAAAAAAACGAAGACAGACTAATTGGTCTGAAAACCCTCGGAGCTGTGTAGGAATTTCTTCCAGCCTTCGGGATAAAAACGACTCTGGTATTCCTCAATTTTAAAGGAATAAACGCCGTAATGTAATAAAACGGAAAATGCCTAAAGGATGTTTAGAAGGAGATTCAGCGACTCCCCACTGGAGGCAGATCACACCCCGTTAGGGTGGCCAGAACTTTACGCAGTCTGTATACCTAAGAAACGTCTCCCATGATTACTCAGAAGTTGGTCCAAGAATCACATTTGGCAATTCTGGTCATCCTCCTAAAACCCTTAACCCATTCACTCCCCTTGTACACTACAGTGTATACAAAAAATCATTCAAAATTAACCGTACAATACTTTTGTGTTTTGTTTGATTGATTGATCATTGAAGGATAATGTTAACGAAAGATGTGTTCGGAAAAACAAATTTGCAATCCGGTGGGCTCTACTACATACCAAAGAATGGTTCAGTGCCAACGAAGGATCGCCTGGTACCGCGATGTGTCAAACAGTCGACGCGTTCGTTTCCCGTGTGACCCTCATGTACCGGAATCCATACGAGTGTCAGGTCGTTTTGTCGCCCTCCATCTCTCCCAATCTGGCAATTTGCCAATTCTGAGTTGGAAGGTAAGTATTGCAGGATTTGATAATCTTCAGAATGACCTCAGTGTCACTTGTAGCCTTCGGAATCCATGCATATGCTCTGGGTTGCAACGGGATATCATGTTTTCCACGACCTCTATTTTTTCTCCAGGCCATAACTCTCCCACATGGCTAATGGCAATCTTAAACATGGCTGCAGATCTTTCGTTCCCAAAAGCAACGATTTTTACTCGCCCTTGATACCAACCTGCTTTGACAGTAATAAGGAAAAAATCAGGCATACTCTTAAGGAGCCTAAAGCAGATTTCATTTAATTTAGTTTTAACTAAACTCAGCTTATTCCTTGGGATACTGCTATCCCAATTCCAGTAAAATTACTTAAGTTTTATCCATCACTGTATGTATAAGTATCATACTATTTGTCTGTATAATATTGAAACTGTGATGTGATATTCTTCGTCTTATTCTTCTTCTTTTTAATCAGAAAATGAAACGCAACGAATTGTCGGCGACACCCAACCAAAAACAAACTCGTTAAGAACACCTTAAATTAGCCCTTAAGGAGGTGCGTCATATACTTACACAGGCTACGAAACTAAAACATACACTCACTCGTACATGTTTGATTTGGTTTACACTCAATAAATTGGTCTGTAAGGTTGCGTGTTGCATGCATCACTCAATGACTACAATTAAAGGTGTGTCACTTTCGGAGCTAAGATGCTGCTCGTTACTGCCATGTTAGTATGTTTGCAGTTTGGCTATGGTGTGGTTGATGGTGATCTACTCAAATAACGTATACGAGCAAACTAAACTATAAGCTGATTAAAAATAAAAAACAACATACAAAGATGCGTGAGCGTACGATTCCTTGTTCTATCATAGTCAGTCAGTAAGTGAGTTTCTTTTATTGTTTTGAAATCATGCCGCTTGACCACCCGCACTACTAAACAACCAAGAATACAAGAAGAAACAACAACAAGAGGTTGGTTTGGAAAACTCAACTTAACCATGGAACATAACACACACGAATGAAAGACCATTTGTCCGTCTGTCCGTCCGACCTAACATGCATGTCCAACTAGAGAAGTGGCGCTAAAGTCGTCTTCAGTTGATTTGACTAAAGGCGACGATTTTACACCCTAATTAAGTGTTATCTAGGGACCTTCTCATTAACTTAATTGTGCGATATAAATGATGTTGATGATGAGGATGGTCCTTCTGCTTTCATCTGTGTTTGGTAGGTGATGGTGTGTGGCTGTATGACTTTGTCGGCATCAATTTTATGATCATATTTGTTAGTTTTTTTCATTTTTATTTCTTAACTTTACTCCTTTATTGAATGTGGCTTATCAACAAAAGTGTGTGCGGGCAAAAGGTGTTTTTTTCCAGTTTTATTCAAAAAACAAAATAATTTTATTTAAAAATTATTCTTGTATATTTAACGATTTTAATTTTTTATGGGAGTTATTTCTACAATAAACCTTTAAATGTTTGGGTATGAGTCATTCTATTTCAATGTGATACAATTAATTTTATTGGTTTCGTCTTGAAATAAATTTGTATGCAAGACCAGACCACAGTAACCAATAATATTGACATTATTGTGAGAGCGACACTGCTCTGAAGAACATAAACAAAATATTCAACATTTATTGCCAGTCAGATCGAACAAAAATGGTGCTACACTGAATATTATGAGGATTTAACGAGTCTAGTCGATATCGAATATCATGATGTAATGTGACTTTTTGTGTTTTATTAAACCTACACTCAGGGAATGCAGTTCATTGTGTTGACCAGGAAATTAAGGTGTGTGAAGGAGGAAAGAGGGAGTAGTGTTTGTGGGAATAAGATTTGAACTTCTGTATATTGAAAATGCCAGGATAGATTTCCGTGGAAAGTTTATACCACATACGAGCTCTACAACTGAAAAACGAAAAACGTTGTGCAAAACAAAGGACAGTCGATTACAAACGATCTACTTGGCAACAGAATACTCCGAAGAAATACCTAAGCTTCAGGAATAAGTTCACTTATCCCAGCAGCTGAGACACAGCCGAACACCAACCATGGTTATATTGATAGATCAGTGTCACACAGCCCACATTTCGACGATAGTGGCTGCTGACGTTTTAAGTCAACACATGTTAACTCTGAAGTCCATTGCGATACCACGGAACTGTAATAGGTTTCTCTACTAGTCCGTGTCGTTAAACCAATTCCCTTAGATATTGAATTTTGACATTCGTCGAAATCTCTCATCTTGGAAGCGATAACAGCTAACTTGTTAGCTAGTGGTTAAGAGAAGGCAAAATCTGTCGTGTTGTCATCACCACATCCATCCATTGGCCCATCTTTGATTAATCCACGTCGCAGAACAAAGCCGTAGGTTTGCACGTTTCTAAAGGCAAACCAACACATTTCAATTCTGTTGGAATCTGTAAGGTAGTTCCCAGTCTTGCAAGCTCATCGCGGCTTGACTGTCAGAATAGATGTTGACTGCAGTTGTAGACAAAACATTGCAGCTCAACCAGTCAGCAACTTCTTTTATTGCCAGCATCTCTGCCTGGAAAACACTGCAATGATCCGACAATATTTGAGCCAGGCTCAACTCAAGCTCCTCCGAATAGACTCCAAAGCGCACTTGTTCGTGTAGCCTCGATCCATCCGTATACAAATTTATTGAGACTCCACTATACGGAATTCCCCTCATCCAAGACTCCCTGGATGGTATCATAGTGGTAAAAAGGATCACAGAGGGAGCACAGTCCACATTTTGTGGTATTGTTATCTTCTTCAAGATCGCGCTATGGCCACAATCGCTTCTCCTCCATTGCAGTGTGCTATTTAGTCGAATTGCCGACGTAGCCGCATACTGCCCACCCAATATGTCCAATGGTATCAGGTGCAGGAGGATTTCTAATGCAGCCGTAGGGGAAGTACGAAGAGCACCAGTGATGCACATCGACGCCATTCACTGTACCTTCGTGATAAAGACACAGTTCCTTTTGTCTCTAAAGCAGGCCACCAGACAAGGATTCCATACAGCAGAATTAGATACACCACTGATGTCTAAATCCAATGAACGACTTTAGGGTTAAAGCCCCATCGTTTTCCAATGACCCTTTAACAGGAATATAAAGCAATCGTTGCTTTTCTCACCCATTCCTCAATATTACGCCTGAAATTCAACTTCCTTTCTAGAAATACTTCAAGAAACTTGGCTCCATCTAAGAAGGTGATTTTAGCGCCGTCCAGAGAAATGGGATCAAAAGCAGGAATCTTATTTATCCTTGTAAACAAGAAAAGCTCTGTTTTACTTGGATTAACTCCCATATCACAGGCTCCTGCCAATTTAGACAGATCTTTTAGAGAACCCTGAAAAATGTCCCTCAATGTTGGCAGATGCTTTCACTTTACCGCTATCGTGACATCGTCAGCATATGCAAAACATGATAACCACGTGCTTCTAGAGCATTGAATTCAGTGCCAGGTTCCAAAGAAGCGGCGAAAGAACACCTCCCTTTGGCGTGCTCCTATTGAAAAATCAAGATATTCAGACGTTATACGTCTATTGGCAAGTAAGTTTTCCACCATTAAAACGATCCCACGCTTTACTCCCAGACCAGACAATGCCACAATTATCGAGTCTTTGATGAGATTATAAAAAGCCCCCAAAATATTAAGAAAGCCCACCATAGTGTACTTCTTTGCCGAAAGCGATCTCTCGATGGTACCAACGAGTTCATGAAGAGCTTTTTCATTGATCTACCTTTGCTGCATGCATGTTGCCTTGTCGAAATCAACCTTGGGTCAATCACTCTACGCAAATATGAGTATACCATTCGTTCCATTGTCTTTAACAAAAAAGAAGACAGACTAATTGGTCTGAAATCCTTCGAAGTTGTGTGGGAATTTTTCTCAGCATTCTGGATAAATACGACTCTGGTATCACTCCATTTTAAATTAGTATACGACCAGTTAATGCATGCTGTGTATAGATTATACAGTCATGGGGCTATATAGTCCGACACTTGCTGCATCTCAGCCGGAAGTATACCATCAGGTCCAGTGGATTTATAGGGCCTGAAGCCTTAAAACAGACTCTGAAACTCCTTTTCATATATGAGTGTTGTATTCAATTTTCGGTCGAATATAGCTGAGACAATTAATTGCATCTTTCGACACTTGGAAAACGTGCTTATTCCAACGAACATCGCACTGTATTCGCATGCCCAGATCATCAACAGTGTCTGATTCCTCAATATCTACAGCACCCATTGTTACAGATGGCAATATTGAATCCACAGCTCTGTGGGTTAATATACAACAATGGGTCTTGCAACTTTGTTTGCAAGACACCACTCGGAAATTTTAAAAATGTCTTGAATAAGTGTGTCATTCATATTTTGCAGCATGCGCCCAACCTAAATAAGACTTGACCTACGAATAAAGAAAAATGAAAGCAAATGTTACTGTCATCTGCCGAAGAAAAGATTGTGTTAGAAGTTTGAATAAGAAGGTCATTAATGAGTATAATAAATTTAGTAGGAAATAGAACAGAATTTTGCGGTACCCCTGAATTTACTGAAACACATCTGGTGAGACCCAATCTAGAACAATACGAATAGTGCGATCTCTGAGAAAACTGGAAACAAAGCGATAGAAGTCATTTCCGACACCAAAAGCAATAAGTTTTGACACAAGTGCTTCGTGCCACACACGATCAAATGCCTGGGAAATATCAAGAGCAACCACTTTAGTCTCATCGAATCGATTAAGGGACCGAATCGGAAAGGAATGCTTACAAGTCTTCCGTAAATTGGTCTCAAAATAATTGACAATGTGGAAATTAATCATGGTTTCCCGTACCTTTGAAAGCGCGAAACATATTGTGCTGTAATTTTCAGTGTTTTGAGTCCCACAATTTTTAGCAATTGACTGGCCACCTTCAAGCACGAGGTGAAAAATCCAGCGCTATACAAATGGACAGTTGACGTTCTGAAGTTGAAGAGCACTGTTTCAGCACCAGTGCTAAAATGCCATCCGGCCCTAGTGACTTGTTTACATAGAGATTTGCAAGGATCCTTTTGACAGCTCGAGCTCGAAAAAAATCTTGGGCATTGTATACGATATTCCTTTAAGAGCGTTTAGTGGTTGATCGCTTTCCGGCAAAAATTAATTCCTTGCAAAAAGTTTAAACAGGATAGTGAATTATTATCGTCCTTTTAAAGAGTATTTTTTAAAGAAATGACCAAAGGTCTTACTTTAGCACGATGACCCTGTTCTACAAAGTGCAGAATAGGAAAAGGCTGCAGAAATCGTACTGTGATACGAGTTACCAAAGGGTGCAAATGTTCTCACATTATACTTTCCGGGATGTGAAGTGAGAAAAAATCCGAGAATGAGTACAATATTTTCATCAAATTGTTATATTTATTCTTTGGATAAACATTTTCCGCGGTGTGCTTTGATAATCCTGTTCGTTTTCAAATTTCACTAAAGCTGTGTTTATATCATACCACTGAGTATAAAGACTTGTCAAAAAATCGTGTGTAATAAGATTTTGTTGAAAGTCCAATAAGACTTTTGATTTTATGAAATGTTTCAAAAAATGGCTGTGTGTTATAAGATTTGCATACAAACAGCTGTTTTAAAAATGTCTGTTTGATTTTGCTTATGATTTTTTGGCAATATTAAGACTTTGGTAATATTTTACTTTCTTGAAATCCAAAGACTCGGTGGGATGATATAAACACACCTTAAGTCGCACTCACATTTAAAGCGGAAAGACGGCATAATCAATAGAACTCTCTCTAGATTGAAGAAATTAAAAAAAATGTTTCACCAAACTGCACTCCCTTGTATTTTAGTGAAGATATTTTGAGTTTGGTGAGAGGAAGGATAACCTTTTGTTTCCGTCAACATATTTTTGGCATTTAAAGGCTTTTTACAGATGCTCCTCTACGGAGCAGGTTAGTAAAATAAAACGTAATTTTTGAAGCGGTGCTTTCAGAAATCTTGTACAGTATTGTCTCCGATGGTTTTGGCCCACCGAACTGTTTGCATGAAAAATCACATCAGCTTTATTTAAAAAAGATCACGGCTGATACGCAGAGCAATTAGGCAGAAATAACAAAGATTTCTATCAGTACGATATTTCTTAGTTAAAAGAGCGTCCGAGTTGCTGTATAAAATTTATTAATACATTTTTTTAAGTGCTGTGTAGGGTGCACAAATAAATTCATAATTCACATTGGCACACATAGTTTCGATTTCACTATGTGAACTCAATTGTTGTCATCGTTATTTGCACAAAAGCAAATGTGGAGTAGGACAAGGAATTATTAAATCATGTATTCTACTTACAAAGAAATCACACATTAAACATTTAATATGCATTCTTCTGAGTATGTTTGTGTTATGGAAAGTAAAAGTTTGTTTTGCTTGTTTAATTTTTACATAAACACTTACGATTAATGGATGTCAGAGACTTACGAAAAAATGGATGTCAGAGGCTAGAGTCGAGACGTGCACATTGTGCAATACATCATAAGCGGCGCCCAGTGTGCGGCTAATTTCATCTGAAATCCTAAAAGGCGATTTCTCTATAACAAAACGTCACTAGGTCACATTCAGTGTACACTACAAGGTCTCAGATACCTGTCTTCTCAAAAGCTTTACGAACTTTAACAAAAAAAAAAATCTGAAGCAACCACTGTGGTTTTCATGCATCTAATTTAAGTTTCGGTTAACATAGGTCACAACCCACTGACTTAGTATCAAACTAAAACCAACAACTTATAAATTAGGTGCCTAGTTGGCTGACAATCAAGTCCGAATGGCAACCTTCTTATGCAGGGATCGGGTTTCACGACTAGTTTGACTGAGAAATAAATCTTCATAACGGATGTGATCTGATTGATTGGCGCGTGTTACGAACATGCACCCAAGTCTCGGGAATAAATTCACCGAACTCAACAGAGAATATCGGTAGAATAATAATGAACAGCACTGTTCCGACGATGCTCCAATGAACCATCATTAATAAGTTCAAGCGGACTTTTTTGCACCCAGTGCAAAAGGTTCAAGATAGACCTTAAAGACCCTTCCCAGATATGTGAGTCGTATTCCGACTTCGGTCGGCCATAGGCGGTTGAAATATCAAGGAGATCAGACGGAGGGAAGTAATTATTGCACCTTTTTGAGAAATTAAGCCTATGAATGCTTCTTTCGACACTTGAAAAATGTGTTGGTTCCAACCAGGGCGACCAGACCTGGGGATTATTAAAGCCAAGTGTATTTAATTTGTTGTTTGTGTTTTTTGATTTAAGGCCATGGTCTAGGGTAAATCCACATTTAATTTAATCTTTAGAGACACAATTTTCTTCTTCAATCAAAAAACACAAACAACAAATAAGTTACGCTCACGCGTGACTCAGGTGATTCATAATTACGCTCACCCCAATTCACTTTCAAATATACAATTTTAAGGAAATTAAAAAAAAATCTTTTTCATATATTAGCAGACCGTTAATTTGAATTTTAACTGATTGCAAAACGAAAAATAAAACTAAAAACTTTAAATAAAACTGAAAACAATACAAAAAAATAATGCTGAATCACGCAATAAAAACGGCACTCACGCAAAAATTGGGCTCGATTTCTAATCACTCACACATAAAAGTTTTAGAAGCGTGAGTCACGCGTGATTCACGTGAACCACTCAAATCACGTGACCATCACCCACCTCTACTCAACACAGCTAATGTAAAATTTGTTGAGGGATTCCCTTTTTTCATTTTCTTTACTTTAGAGATGATTTTATATATAAATTCAACGAAAGGTATGTTAGTTTTGTGTTCTCCTATAATTTCTAATGATTCATCTAATTTAGGTGGCGTGTATATTGCTGATCAAATGTCACAGCAAATCGATGGCCTAACATTGTATTTGCAAACATACTTGATATCCCAGCAAAACCTTAAAAATGTTAACGGTTATGTAATGCATTACCATGAAATGCATATCCAAAAAAAAAAAATGAAAAAATGTGCATTAATTTTCCCGCTTACCATAGGCATTCACTTTATGTATTTTTCAGGCATTATGTAAAACTCATGCATTACTTTAAGTGTCATCCCAAACAAAAAGCATCAATTCAGTATAGGCTATTGTAAGGTTGCGTTACCCTATACTGGATTAATGATTTTTGTTTGGGATAAGATTCAAAGTAGCGCATAAGGTTTAAAAAATGTGTAAAAAATGCAAAAAATGATGGATTTTTTTTGCTATGCATTACATAGCCGTGCCCATTTTAAAAGGTTTGAATGCGTGCATCCTGTTTTCTGAAATCGACGTTTCATGGGATCCAGCTATAGAAATCGCAGGAGACCGGAGTTTTTGCGGCAACTAGCACTTTCTCGGTCTGAGGCACTGTTGCCAACTATTTTTAACCAAAAACCTCTAAATTTCACGAAAAAAGCGCTAGAAACCGCCAAAAATTAATTTAGCGGGGAAAATTTAAAAATTTCCCGCTAAATTACAAAAAAAAGCGCTGAAAACCAAAAAACTTGGCATTTTTGATTGACAAAAAAGAAAAATTTTAAAAAAAAACCTCCAAATTATTTTTTCTACGAAAATTTACTTTTCATTAAAAATGTGCAAGAAACGGTCGAAAAAATTTTAGCGGGAAAATACAAAATTCTCCCGATAAATTTCAAAAAAAGCGCTAAAATTAGACAAACTTGGCGTTTTCGATTGAAAAATTGGAAAAAACCTCTAAATTTGTCCCACTTAATATAAATAATAAAACGGTAGATTTTCCCGCTAAAGCACCGTTCCCGCTAAACCCAATTTTTCCCCGCTAAATCCAAACAAAAAGCGCTAGATTTAGCGGGAAAACCTCCAACTTGGCAACAGTGGCCTGAGGCGTATATGTTAAAACGGACCAGATTGCCTCAACAAGAGTTCTCAGGAGAGTTATTGACTGAAATACGATCAAGCGTAGTTCCAGTAGCCTCATCAAATAATAATAATTCAATTCAGGTGCTCAAAAGAGTAGAATTTTTAGTTGCTGCGAGTCTAAGACTGACATAAAATGCTTCATTTGCAGCAAGTTTATTTGCAAAACTAACCGGAAAACATTTTGCTCACCATGCAATGACAATTATTATAAAACAAACTAATAAATATTTATTTTTTTTAAATAAATAAAAAAATAACGAAGGAAACCAAAGAAAATATACTATGAACCAAATGGTCCCTTAACCAAAGATACGTAATTTTTTATTTTTCTCAGTCCTGGTTTAAGTCAGAACCTAGATTTTTTGTAAATAACATTGTTTTACAAATAGACCCCATGAGCAAAAAAACTAATCCAGTATATACCCAGCAAAATTTTCTGTTCCAAATAATCGGTTCCAGAACGCATCATATTACCCTGCAACCGGTTCTACTTAACATTCCAGAATCAATGATTTTTGTTTGAAATTGTCCCGAAAGCAATCGTTATTTAGAGCAGGTAGTTTTTTTGAAAAATAATTTTACATAGAAATTTTGTTGTGATTGCCGTAGAATATATTCAAGAATCTATTGTAATAGGATATTGTTCCAAAAAATTTTCCTGGGTATCACCATTCAAAAGTTACAAAGGACACAATCCAAAAATTGGACAAAATGGGATTAACCTAACAGCAGGGTTAAGGTAAAGGTTGAACATTGGATATATTCCTGCAAGAGGGGAAAACTACCCTACGGAAAGAAAATCTAGATAGTTTAGCCAATGTGCAAGGGAGCGGTAAAAACACTATTTCAACAATAGTGATTCCATCCGACCCGGGGACTTGTTTACGTTAAAATCTTCTGGAAGATCTTGATGTTGACATCTTCAAGAAATTATATTTACAGTATCATCACTGTCATCAATAAAACAAAGCTTTTCGCGTGTACACTCAAAAAATTATGTAGATAAATTCCAGTGAATATTCACTTAAAACAAATGAAATTTTATTTAAAAACCATTCCACTATTTTTTCATTTAAAATAAAAACATATTACAGTCAAAATTAATGTTAATTTAATGACCATCCAAAACATTCAAAAACTAGTGAATATTCACTTATTTTGTATTGAAAAACCGTAAAACTATAGAAGAAATTTTTTACTGCCGAAATTGAACGTAACAGAAAATTCAGTTTTAAGACAGTGAATTATTTTTTTTAAACTACAGAAACAGTAGAAAACAAGAAACCCATAATAAAATTAATGATTTTTCTTTTAAAATAACTTTACTGATTAATTTTTAAAATAACCTATAAACAGTTAATGACATAATTTTATTAGTGTAGGTAAATTAGTTTACGCGTGGAAATTTGGTCAATTACCACACTAAATAGCTCGAGATCTTGAAAATTCTTATTAATTCAAAGTGTCAGATGCATTAATATTTTCTGTAAAACATGCAATATTTCGGTGGTAATAGATCGAGATAATGTGTTGAATGATGCCAACTTTGACGATTTATCGTCATTTGACGATTTTTCAAGTTGCAATTGCAAAAAGTTATCCAAGATTGTTCTAAAAATTTAAATCATCCGATAATGAAAATAATAAAAAAAATATCGATGTAAAAGCAAAAAACAGTTAAGGGTACTTTTCAATATCACACATTTCCATTATACAAGCGTAATTTCACCATGTTAGCGAAATATTTTTTTAAAAAATTTTGCCAAAAATTGTTCACTTACACTCAAAAAAAAAGTGAACTAAAATCTGGGAAAATTAACTCAATTTTGAGAAAAAGAGGGAATGATTTGGCTCCAAAGATTTTTTTTCTTGGTTTTAGTTCATAATTTTCCCAAAAATGAGGAAAACAAAGTTATTTAATTTTAAGCCAATTTTAACTAGAAAATGGGAAAAATTATACTTCACATTTTAGAAATAGTTTGGGTCTTGACCCTGGACCCATGGGTTCGGACCCCATTTAACTCGAGACCCCGTTGCGTCCTTTAAGGGTCCCCATAAAGTTTGACCCAAAATTTGTGTCCGTTTCCCTCTAACTTGCTTAGTTTTTGAGATACGGTAAAAAGGGGCCTGATAGGGTCTTGAGAATCTTAAAAACCGGATAACTCAAAAACTATTAATCGGAGGGCTTTCGGGTATTTTGCGGAAGTGTTCTACGAGTCAAGAGCTAAAAAAATGCCGTTGGACTTTTTCTCGTATTGGCAGTATTTACCGCGATATGTGTATATATAAAATCTCGGGAATTTCAAAATTTAGATCTAAAATTAGGGTCTTGAGACCCCGACATATATGCAGAGCTAGGCTATTCCATATTTTTCTTTGTAGTCTTTCTTTTGAAAATTTCATCCGTTTTGCTCTTTCTCGCTTAGTTTTCGAGATATCGCCATTTTGAATTTTTAACTAAATTCTAAGAAGTTATTTACTAAATTCTCAGAAGTCATTAACTAGATTCTAAGAAGTACACTTCCTCAATTCAAAGAAGAGAAATACGATGATGTTTTTTTTAGTAAATTTTAACTAAACTTGAACTAAATTGTTTTTTAAGAAATATAACTTAAAAATAAAGATACGATTCTTAGATTTGTGGAAAATTTCTTTGACTGTAAGAATTTTTTTCCTAATATTTAAAAAATCCATTTAAAGAAAACTTTGAACTAATTATAAGTAAATGAACTAAAATTTTTTCCTCATAGTTAAGAAAATTTCTCATTTTTAAGTTAAATTTAACTAAATTTTAGGAAAATTTATGATAAATTTTCTAAGACATTTTTTCCTTAAATTTAGTTATGTCTTTTTTTTCAGTGTATTAGATACGACTAGGTTACAATCAAAAAAGAATCCAAAAATTTTAGGAAGTTTGTAAATTTTGATGTGTATAATGGAAAAGTGTGATAGTGGAAAGTACCCTTCATACCTACTTTACACTATTATACTTTTCCATTATACAAGCGTAATTTCACCATGTTAGGGAAATATTTTATAAAAATTGTTTGCCAGAAATTGTTCATTTATTAGATACGACCAGGTTTCAATAAAAAAGGAGCACACAACTCTTTTAGAAAGTGGTAAATTTCGATGTGTATAATAGAAAAGTGTAATAGTGTAAAATAGGTATTAGCAGCACTGCATAGCGATACTGTCCTCGGAAAAATATCAGCATCATAAAGATTGCCACTTGCTGAAAAATTCATCGAAAAGTAAACAGTTTTTCAAAAAATTTTTACTATTTTGGAATAATCTTACTTTTAAAAGAATAAAGGCAATGACAGTTTTTTCGTTTTAATATTTTTGCGAGATTAAAGGTCTGAACAGAACAAGCACGGCACAGTGGAAGATCGCCGTAGTTATTTAAAATAAACTGAAATGGCAGTGAACTGCAAAAACTGTCATTTGTGTGTTTAATAAAAAAGCGTAATTTTATGCAAAAATTTAAATTTTTTTCAAATGTCCAATACTATCGATATCGAATGCGATGACTTTTGAAAGTTTTGCAGCTCTACTTCAAGATTGATCGTGTTCAAAAACCTTACAATTCATATTGATTAGACATTAAAATTATTAAACATTTACAATATTGTATTAATCTATAAAATACATAATTATCACATATATTCTCTCATTTCACTTGATAGTTAAAAACAAACTTTTAGATAAATATTAAACAAAAAACAATATTTATCTTTGGTAACTATTTAACAATAAGTAACTAACATACCAAATACAAACAAAATATTGTCATGGGAAAATTTTGAATACTGTTCACTGTTCATGGTTCCACATTAAATATCATTTACCGTTGCTTAGAGGTTTTTGTTTACCAGTTTTTTTTGTTACTTCTTCGTTATTATTTGTTGTTGTCGATCTTGTCTGGTCTTGTCGTGCGTATCTGCGTCTAAGGTCTGTTTTAGTTGGAATCTACTACATTTTGTGTTCCATATGATGAATATTGTAGAATTTTGTTTTCACAGAATGTTGACGATGTTTATGATGTTGATGTTTGTTTGTTTTCATTAACAATGACACAAATATTAAGTTAAATAGTTCATTAAACAATACAAAAGGTACAAGAGAGAAGAGACAAAAAAAATAGGCAACTCCAAACTAATCAACAACATCAGCAGTAACAACATCAAAATGTGATAATGAATGACTGAAAACAAAGTGTTGGTAAAATATCACCTTAAGATACCAACAGATATTTAGATATATGTAGGTACCTACAAGAGTTTACTCCAAATATGATACGCACACAATTATATGGAATTCAGAATTTGAAAAGAATTTAATGCAGACCAGTATTTAGATGCCGGCAAAGAAAAATACTTCATTTAAACCACTTCATGGATGCTGGGAGGTAACGGGTCCTGAAATTATCGGTTCGAACGTCTGAGCATTCAATGTGAGAAGTTATGGTTTAAAGTGGCTGCTGACATACTTCAGCACATTCACAGCAATCATAGACTCTGAAGTCCATTGTTATACCACGGAACAGTAGCCGGGTTCCCCTACTAGTTCCTGCCTTTAAACCATTGTGAGCTTCTTATCAAATGTTGAAATATTCTAGCTCCCTAGATCCTAGTGAAGTTAGTCTCTGGCCAGAAACTGCCAGGCAATGGCAGATACAGTGTTCAATAGAGTTCAACTCCTTCATCCATTCATGCAACTCTGGTAAAACCTCGTTTGACGGCACATTTAACAGATCGGCTTCATTTCTTATAAGGCAGTGTCCGGTAATCACAGCAACGGCCGTTGACGTCTGTTCTCTTGGAAGGAATAGCAGCTCACTGGTGCGCCTCTGATTAAGGAAAGGTCAAACCTGTCCAATAGTATCAGACGTTCATCTATGTGCACATCTATGGTTAGTCTAGTGGAAAAAATTCGTAGATTTTTCTGGTTTCTTTAAGCATACCAAGATTCCGATTTTGTAGGAACATATACGGTAGTCCTCAGTCTTGCAAGCTCATCGGGCTTGCAATTTCCTAAGCCATGGAGCCGTATGTCAAACTGTTTGGCCTTCTCATTTAAAGACGTGCGGCAGAATATGTGTTGACTGCGGTTGTAAACAAGACATAGCATCATAACCTGTCAACCACTTCCTTTATTGCCAGTATCTCTGCCTGGTAAAAATTGCAATGCTCTGGCGATCTTCGAGCCTGGCTCACCACATGGTTTTCTAAAGAGACTCCTAAGCCCACTTGTTCGTATAGGCTCGATGCAACGGTTTAAAAATCGATGAAGACTCCAATACCCGAAATACCGCACATCCAAGACTCCCTAAATGGTATGATATTAGATGGGATGATGGTCAAAGAGCTTCAGTGATACACATCGATGCCATTCTCTGTACCTTCGTAATAAAGACACACGAAGCTACAGAGCACAACAGGCCACCAGAAAACGATTCCATAAACGACATAACTTCTAGCAGATAGACGAGATTCCATCCAAAGGTAAAATGCAGCGGACACGTTTAAGGCAACTGAGCACTAAAATTGTCCTGCAATAAGTCGACAGAGTCAAGAGCATTCGGCCAGACCCAGATCTCCACCTCTGACGGAAGACGTAGAGGTTACACCGGAAGATGTCTCCAAAGCTATCAGGGAAGCGGAAGCCTCCACTGCAACAGATCTCGAAGGTCTTGTACTAAGAATGCTCAAACTGCTTGGAAATCCGTTCTTCTCCTTCTTGTTTGCGCGATGCCAAATGACGTCAGACAAAGCCGGAGCCCTTGACAGTAAGCGCTCACACTAGAGGACCATAGTAGTCGCTGTCACTGTGTCTAAGGCCTTCGACACGGTCTGCCACAAGAAGCTGTTGCAAGACCTTTATGACTCTTCGATCCCAAACACCCACAAAAGATGGTTTGCAAAATGCATAGCTGGGAGGCAGTCAAATGTATAGTTCAGATGTTGTTGGTTGTAGGACTTAGGAGAAATAAAGAGGGTGTGCAACAAGGAGGGGTTCTTTCCCCTATCCTGTTTAATACCTTCATCTCCAAAAACCCACCCCACCCTCAGGGCTGAAACTTATATCCTACTCTGACTCTACTATGACTGCACAATTCTGTGTACAGGAAGGGGTATCGAAGCCCTAGAGGAACAGCTAAACGGAGGAACAGCTAAGTGGAGGTTCCTATTTGACTTTTTGTCAGATAGGAACCTCTAACTCTTAACACCCAACTCGACGGCCACACTTATTACCATGTAGACTAAAGAGTTTACTAGGGAACTCAATATTGGAACAGAGAGTTCCCACGGTGAAAAACCCCAAGAGTCTTGGGGTCCACATTTTCCAGGCCGAAATAGTTGCCATAAGCAGGGCTGCTTTACAGTTTGGTGATGCGACAAACAGAGAGTTTAACATTTATGTTGACCGTCAAGCTGTTCTAAAATTCCTTCCAATGGAACGAGAGAGCGGACGAGCTCGCGAAACAAGGTGCTGATGGTATTGGTATTTCTGTACATATTGATCCACCAATCCAGCACTTCAGACCGCTACGCGAGATTCAAAACACTGTAATGGCTTATAGAAAGTGGAGAGAGCTAACAAACAAGTGCGATCAGTATAAGATTTTGGGCATGCTAAAACCTAAGGAAAACTAAATACTTACTCTCACTCACCAGATGGAACTGCCGTGTACTTACTGGAGTGATCACCGGACACTGCCTTATAGGTTATCATAGAAAGAAAATGGGACTTATTTCTGATGCCAGCTGTAGAAGGTGCAATGAACATAACACTGAGGAAACGGTCGAACATATTCTTTGCCAATGTCCTGCTTTGACCAGAACCCGACTTCACATATAAGGGAGACATGACTTCGAGAGCTTGAAAACGGTATTGAATGTCGACCTAAGGCAAATAGTACAATTCGCGATGAGGACAAACGCGTTCTATCAGCGTCGCTGAGGAATTATTGTGGTTTCGCTATGGACCATCCGGTCTATGTGAGGAGTCTTTGACTCCGCCACCTCTAACCTAAACAGGCAGCACCTGGGGACGATCTTGACTACATACAAAGCCGTTAGCGACACACAATGGAGAAAACTCCAAACAGAGCAGAACTCGGCACTCAGTGTGGTAAAAGGGTGTCTTTCAATGACACCCGAAGACAAACTACATGAGGAGACCAAAGTTTTTGCCCGTTCGGAGCCATTGCTCCCTTCTTACTCGTCAATTAGTGCTTTGGTGTTATATGACCGAGCACCCCAATCATGCTAGTACGTCGGCACCGAAGGTGAGACAGGTGAGGTATGAGAGAGATCGTCTCTGAGTCCATTGTGTGGATAAGTGACAATGTCCTACTAGGTGGCAGGCTTCCTCCCAATTTCAAATCGGAAAACTGCCACGTAAGGTCCGTACGACATTATACCAACACAAGTCAGGTTATTCTAAAGAGCTGAACAATTACCTGGCCAGAGTTAACTCGGAAATCTCGGACGAAACCCCTTTTTGCAACTCTGCACCCCATAATAGTTTACACGTTTTTCGAGTACATGCGCTGGCCCACCACACTAACTCCTAGGTCATTATGGACCAACCCAGTCGAGGCAGCACGCTTTCTCGAACTGGAAGGGTAACCTGTTAATGTCTCCCATCCTAAATTTCCTTCCCATTCCCATCCCCAACGGAAAATTAAATAAAAAATTATAATCATGCACTAATTTTCTTTTGGACCTATATGAAACAACTCCAGTAGACGCGACAACAACATGACAACATTCAGACGTCAAGAAATGCTACTAACATGTACTCTTTTACCGAAAGTGATCTCTCGATGGTACCAATGAGCTCATGAAGAGCTGTTTTCGTTAATCTACTCTTGCTGTATTCATGATGCCTCGTCGAAAGCAATTTTGTTTCAATCACTCTACGCAAATATGAGTCTATCATTTATTCCACTGTCTTTAACAAAAATTATGTGGACTAGTGTTATAGACAATACACTGCGATTACAGAAAGTAAGCAACTTCCTTAATTGCCATCATCTCTGCCTGGTAATCACTGCAATGATAGGGAAATCTTCGAGACAGGCTGAACCCAAGCTTTCCCGAATTGACTTCGAAGATCACTTGTTCGTGTAGTTTGGTCAAAGTAAAAATGTATGTACGCTTTTCTACCCGGAATGCTCCCATCATAGAAAGAGCACAGTCCACATTTGGTTGCATTGTTATCTTTTTCCAGACCGCGGTTTGGCCACAATTGCTGCTCTAGTCAGAATTCGAGAATATTTTTTAAATCCATACACAACTGTTTCCCAAATGAGCAGATTTCTAGTAAGTAAGAAATCTCTTCTTCAAACGAATTAATTATTTTAAATATCTGCACTAAATTCATTTCAATATGCATGTGCAACATTGTATCTTTCAAGAATACTTGGTACTGACTGTCTGTCATAATGAATATGTATTAAAATTTAAAAAAATAAAAAATGTTCTCATGATAGTTTTTAATGTTTACATTTGTTGTTAATATTGAAATAATATGGTTGTTATTGTTGTTATATTTTAGTTAAAAACAACAACAACAAAAATACCTGAAGAAAAACAAATAATTAAAAAAAAAAACTTTATCGCCCAGAAAAAGAGTGGGTATATCATGTACATGGGTTTTTCAAACATGTTGTTAAGCATTTAGGAAAAAAATTTCCCACCATCATTATTTACGGGCAGTGTAGTAGTAGGTTTTCATTAAATATAATAATGAATTTGTTTAAACTATTGATTAGAAAGCTTTTAAAACATTAAACAAATAACTCAAAAAGTAAATAAATGAAAAATTATTTGTTTTAAGCTATAGCCCCCGGTTATACATTTATGGGCTATTGGGAATAATTTGTTTAAATATGGAGTAGAAGTTTAAAATTTGAGCGTCAATGATATCAAAGCTAAATGAAAGCAGACATAAAAAACCTAAACGGGTTTGGCAAAGTTAGCTGATTGTTTATAACGTAATGAAGATTAAATAGTTTTGCCCCAAGTAAAAGAAAATATATCGAGAAAATCATGTTATTATAGTTTTTAATCGGGTTTTTTTTTTTAAGAACATATTTACAGCTTATTTGGAACATTTTGAGACTCCACTGGCCAAAACTGATAACACAGTACAACACTAAAAAAATATGGGGTTCCGACGATTGATTCAGGTAGAGGAGACCAAAAATATACGTGTGTCGGCGTTTTGCAAGATCACATTGGAATTTTATTTTAGAGGCGGTTAAAGTTTCCCAGCTTTGGCCTTTCTTGCAACATATCGGTATATAAAAGTATGTTTTCTTTACATCTGAGGTGTAGGCTATGTTCAGCCACTTTGTAGAAAATATTGTGCTCGATTCGGGAGTACTCTTTCACCATTCACCTACTTTTAGGCTGACCATTCGTACTGATTTGATCAGAACATGTACTGATTTTGTATTACGTGTACTGATCAAAAAACGTTGTACTGATTTGTACTGATTTTTTTAAATATGTACTGATTGTACTGGTTTTTGAACATTTCAACATTAAAAAATGATTTTTTCAAAAATTGTGAACAATAAAAACATGAATTTCAATTAAATAAGTCGTCAGAGTAGTTTTTTATAACTTATATCTGACAATGAGACACTTTACACTAAAAAAAAAGACATAACTAAAATTAAGAAAAAAATGTCTTTGAAAATTTTTCATGAATTTTCCTAAAATTTAGTTAAATTTAACTTAAAAATGAGAAATTTTCTTAACTATGAGGAAAAAATTTTAGTTCATTTACTTATAATAAGTTCATAGTTTTCTCTAAATGGATTTTTTTAATATTAGGAAAAAAATTCCTACTGCCAAAGAAATTTTCCACAAATCTAAGAATCGTATCTTTATTTTTAAGACATATTTCTTAAAAACCAATTTAGTTCAAGTTTAGTTAAAATTTACTAAAAAAACCATCATCGTATTTCTCTTCTTTGAATTGAGGAAGTGTACTTCTTAGAATTTAGTTAATAACTTCTGAGAATTTAGTAAATAACTTCTTAGAATTTAGTTAAAAATTCAAAATGGCGATATCTCGAAAAACGAGATAGAGCGAAACGGATGAAATTTTCAAAAGAAAGACTTCAAAGAAAAATATGGAATAGCCTAGCTCTGCATATCTTTCGGGGTCTCAAGACACTAATTTTATATATAAAATTTGAAATTCCCGAGATTTTATATATGCACATATCTCGGTAAATACTGACAACACGAGAAAAGATCCAACGGCATTTTTGTAGCTCTTGACTCCTAGAACATGTTAAATGAGGTAATGTCATCAGAATTTATTGAAAAAAACTCTCAGAAGGGATGTTTAAAAAATATGTGCTTATCTGGGAAGTTTTCTAAACTTAAGGGTCGCCAGAATCTGAGAAATTTTTTTATTCTCAAAACCTGTGGGTTTTTGTTATATTTATTGCACTGAAACGATCAAAACATTGGAATTAAGTTGTTAAAAGTCAACTAAATTTTCTGTAAAATAACGACAACAGTTTATGGCAGTTGCTTTTATAAGAATTCCAATTGACCACAAGTTTGTTAGTTTAAGTGAAATTTTTTGAGTGTTGAAAAAATCAACATAAAAACTTGGGCGTAGTTATTTGAGTTCAGAAAAAAATGGTCACCCCACCTACTTTTTAAAAATTTGATATCCTTTCGAATTTTACGATTTTCAAATTTTTTTTCTTGTAAAAATATTTAAGATATTAACTAGGATTTTAATTTGAACAAGAAAAAATTTTAAAATCATAAAATTCAGAAAAATATCAAATTTTTTAATATTTGGTGAATGGTGAAAGAGTACTTCCGAATCGAGCACATTATTGCAAATATTTTTTGGGGAACATATTAACCCTCTAACTTCCCCTCATAACGATATTTTTTGTTTCTATTCAAACAAATCGTAAAAAACACCCTAAAAGGGGGGTTGGGAGGGGGGGATGAAATATTCTATAAAAATGTTGGCCATAAAATTTCACTATATGTGTCCGAACACACAGGCGCGGATTCACGGGGGTAAACAAGGAAATTCCCCCCCCCCCCCCCCCACCCAAACCGAATTCGAAAGAAAAAAATGGAAAAAAGGGAAGTAAAAGAGAAAAGGATATAATCTGAGAATTTTTTCAATGAAAAATGTCTAAGAATATTAAAATTTTTCTGAAGTAAAAATGTTTCGGAATGTTAGAATTTTTAAGGGTTTGTGATTGAAGAAGAAAACACTGTATTTCTAAAGATTATTTTTAATGTGGATTTATTCCAGACCATGGTTTCTGTAGCCACCTCTACGTCTTCAGTGGGGAAAATTACATTGGATTTAAATTGTTTGATTTTTGTAAGACTGTTTTTTCTAAATGTTTTTTCATCAACAGACTTAACTCTGATTGGAATCAAACCCACGTTCATGAAATTTTCCATCAGATTGTAAAGCTACACAGAAAAAAATAAAAAAAATATTTGAGTAAATTTTTAACACTATTGAGTAAAAAATTACTCAATTTTGCACCATTAAATGATTTAATAGTATTGAGTAAATTTTTAATAAAAATGTATTAAATGTTTGAAAAAAAAATTTGGTAAATTTTTAATTGACACAATTAAAAATTTACTCAAAATTTGTCTCTTTATTTTTTTTTAACAGTTTAAAAAAGTTTTAAATTTTTTACAAAAAAAATACAAAAAACTTGTTTTTTCAAACTTTACTAAACATATTTATGTCTCAAAAACATAGGAAAATTTTATAAAGACGATTACAAACTTTCATATACATACACAAAAAACTATAAACTAAACGAGAATTCAAAAAACTATGAGAGTTAAAAAAAAAAAATTAAAAAGACTATTAAATTTTTATTAAATTATTTACTTAAATTGTTTTTAAAATTTTTAAGTAAATTTTTAATTGCGTCAATTAAAAAATTACTCAATTTTTGTTTTTAAATTTAAACAAGTGATTACTCAAATTTGTTTCCTCCATATTTTTTTCTGTGTAGCACTTAACCATCTAGTCTATCGCTTTGCTTGACAAACTAACACCAGAAGTTGGTTCGTATTTCTTTACAGATTTTATGTGTGTGACGTCAACAGAAGATTTTTATTTTACACAAACAATATTACGATCCTTAGAAACAACAATATTCCTTAATCTCTCTTTGTCTCGTTTTTGCACATTACAATTTTAGCGCTGAATTATTTGTTCATACACGTTAAAGATGAGTGCATATATTTGAGACTGGGTTCGATTCCAATCAGAGTTAAGTCTGTTGATGAAAAAATATTTAGAAAAAACGGTCTTACAAAAATCAAACAAATCCAATGTAATTTTCTCCACTGAAGACGTAGAGGTGGCTACAGAAACCATGGTCTGGAATAAATCCACATTAAAAATAATCTTTAGAAATACAATGTTTTCTTCTTCAATCACAAACCCTTAATAACAAACAGAAATGGCATACGCCGATAAAAACACAAATAAAATGTTAGAATTTTTCTTCTTCAAGAATTTTTCTACAAAAATAGCTGACTATTTTTTTTTTGTAGGAAAAATCTCAAATTTTTTTTTTAAGGAAAAATCTATGAATTTTTTATAAGGGTTCAAGTTGAAAAAATGCAGAAGAAAAATTGAATTTCTAAAAATTATAGACATTTCTGGTATTTCCTATACCGGTTTCAAACACCCCAGTTAGTGTCATCATCAGTAGGATTTTAAATGTCGGTTTGTCTTGTTAATGAAAACTGTTTTTTATATATGTGAATATTTTTAGTTTCTACAGAATAAATTTTGACAGTTTCCAACACTACAATTCTATTTCTAGCAATCTCAACCTCACCTCATACTTTCTTTCAACTTTTTTGTCTCTTACATTATTTCGCAAGGGTTACCAACATGATCTGGAATTACAGACACAAATGAAGGAATTTGCATTTTCTGTTTCGGAGACGTGCCTAATGGCGACATATTTTGTCAGTAATTTTATTTGATTTTTTCTGTAAGTACAGATCGAGCACGGGCTCTAATTATATTTGTTATAAGGGTTCAAGTTGAAAAAATGCAGAAGAAAAATTGAATTTCTAAAAATTATAGACATTTCTGGTATTTCCTATACCGGTTTCAAACACCCCAGTTAGTGTCATCATCAGTAGGATTTTAAATTAGGAACCCCAGCAAAAAATCTGGGGAGTACTTCTATTTGCAGTGCTTTAAAACTAAAATAACAAAAAACACAAGTCCAAAAAACGCAAAGGCATTCTTTTCTACTCCATAAAAAGTTGATATTCAGCTCTTAACTCATTACTTTCCGCGACACTCCCATACAAATGTAAGTAGATATTCAGTAGATAAGAAGTACTCCGAGTTTTCAAACAACTTCCAACCACTTCCCGGAGTACTTCTTTTCTACTGAATATCTACTTACATTTGTATGGGAGTGTCGCGGAAGGTAATGAGTTAAGAACTGAATAACTATGAATTCTGGAGTAGGAAAAAATGTTTGTGTGTTTTTGTCTTGTGTTTTTATACCCTCCAACCACAGTATGGGGGTATACTCACTTTGTCATTCCGTGTGTAACGCATTGAAATATCGGTCTAGGACCCAATAAAGTATATATATTATTGATCAGTGATCGATTCTAAGACATTCTAGCGATGTCCGTCCGTCCGTCTGTCCGTCTGTCCGTCTGTAGAGGACACGATACAGTCCAAAATAAAAGAGCTAGACTTCCGATATTTGGCACGAATATGTCTTATATTCCTAGGCAGGTTAAGTTCGGAAATGGGCAAAATCGGGCAAAGGGGGAAAAAGTTCCCCCTTAGGGAACTAAACCAACCCATGAAAAATACCACTTTTTTACATGATTTTTTGTGTTTTTGTTTAACAAATGCAACATTTTTATGCTACAGGAAGTTTAAAGTCCTGCATTTGGACCCAGAGAATTAGATAATGTAATTTTTTCGTTCCGCCCCCCCCCTTTTCATGGGCGTGGAATAATTGCTTTTTTTTTTAAATAATGATAAACTTGTATTTCTTTAGTGCATAAAGCATATGAATGAATTTTTAAACACATATTCGAGAGGAAATTTGCCACCCCCCATTTTCCACTTTCGACCCCCCCCCCCCCCCAAAAAAAAAAAGAACGTCCCTGGAATTTTTTTTTTTTTGCATGTTGGAGGGTATAAAAGATTCGGCACGGCCGAATTTAACACTCTTACTTGTTTTTGTTATTTTTGTTGTATTTTATTACATTTGTTATAGTTTTAAAGCACTCCACTAGGAAGTGGTAATGAATTTTTTTGCAGGGAACAATCTTAGAATTTAAGATTTTTTTTTTTTTGAGAAAAATATCAAAAAATTCCTTAGGCTTCTGTTATAAATATATCCATCTGAGAGAAAATGTCTCAGAAGCTAACACCTCTTCTATAGGAAAAATGTCTCAGCATCTAAGAATTTTTTTGTAGAAAAAATTCCTAAAATTCTCAGAATTTTAATTAGCAAACATTTTTCCCCCATTTCCCGGTTCTCCATATTATTATTATATTCCCGGGAATATCGGTATTCCCGGTTCTAGATATATTCCCGGGAATACCGCAAAAAAAATAAGTTTTTAATACTATTGAGTAAAAAATTATTTAATTTTGAACCAGTAAACGAATAATTTAATAGTATTCAGTAAACTTTTAATAAAAAATTATTTAAAGCTTACTAAAAAATTTGTGTAAATTTTTAATTGACACAATTAAAACTTCACTTAAAATTTTTCGTTTATCAATTTATTTTTTTAAAAACCTTAAAAAAGTTTCACATTTAAAAAAAATAATTTTTAAAACTTTACCAAGTATATTTATGTCTTAAAGACATAGGAAAATTTCATAAAGATGATTTCAAACTTTGATATACAAACTATAAACTTAATGAGAATTCAAAAAACGACCCAGCAAAAAATAAACGAAGTGGTTCAAAAAGAATTAGTGGTTTCACTACATACAAAGTAGCGATAGGTGCTGAACTTCATATTCCGTAGAAAGTACTTTTAAAATCACTTCCAAAAATGCTACAAAATAATAATAAAAACATCTTTCACCAGTTCTTTGCTTAATGATTTTGAAGTAACTTTTTTATATGTTCTTAGGAATCAAATCGCCACAACATATGAACTTCTTTTTCAACTGAAACAATTAGAATGAGGGTGATACACGAAGTATGCAATTTTTTCTACGTCCAGCTTCAAATATATTTAGGTTTTGCAAAAATGGTGACAACATTTGGTAATGGCATTTCATTTTTCTTTATTTAGAGCTTAAAAAATCGAAAAGACGAAAATCGATTATTGATAAATTTTTTAAATTTCATATCTTATATCAAAAAAAGTTGGTCCTAAATTAAATAAATACATTTACGAACTAATGCGGATGTTGCTGCATCACATTATTAAAGATTGTTTAAGCTTTTAAGAAAATTGACGTATAGGCTTGTGGTCAAAACAAACTTGTGAATCAATTCGCCGTGAATTTTTATAGTTTTGTGATCTCTATAATTGCTTCTTTTTTAATTCGAAGTATATACGTTAGATCACACCGCTCAACACTCATTTTCCGGTTTGAATTCTGGTGATCAATTTTAGTAGACTTTGATCTCCTGATTCCAAATCTGTTCTCCAAATTTTTCCATCACGTCCAGATTTTTAGTTATTCATGGTTGAAAATGCGAAAAATTACGATTTTTGCATTATTTGAAAGCCTGCACAGCAGCTATTGAGTGGAATACAAATCTGGTATAAAACGAAAAAGTATAATTTGTCTTTGGTCTCCAACAAAGAAAACATTTTTTTCTGATTATTGCGTTTGGTTGGGTTACAATTGCGTTTTAAAATGACTCTGTTAAAATGATCATTTTTGTAAAAAAGGTTTTTTTTTTGATATTTTTCAAAGAAAAACTAAAAAAATAAATATTTTACAAATTTAGGTTTTCTGTGTTATTTTTCGTACAAACCGGAAGATATATTTAATGGGTTTAAAAGTCTATAAGAAAGACTGAACTTTTGCCTAAATTTTGAGCTCATCACAGTAAAGAGTTATCATCTGGTTTTTGTTTTAGAGCCTTTTAAAAATGGTGCTTTTTCTAATTTTTTTCACAGTGTTTTTTTAAAATACATGTTTGGCCAATAATGGTGAAACAACTTCAAATTTTTTTGATCATATATTTGAGATCATACACTGAGGGAAAAAATCGTAGTCAAATCAAAAATGCTCATACTCATTTTTAAAAACCTCAAATTTTTTAAAAAAATTTTAATTATGAAGTTGAACTTTTTAAAATTTAATATGTTTCGGTTTTAATTTAAAAATTTTTCTTTTTTGAATTAAGTATTTAAGAACTCCTTTTCATTTCATGGTACCGCCATGTTGAAAGTCATCATTTTGATTATAAACATTTTAAAAATGAGTTTTAAACAATTTTAAGAATGACGCTTCAAAAATTATCAATTATATTAAAAAAGTATCGTGGTGTAACAATAGTTAAAACTATTTTTAATCTAAAAAATATACTTAAAAAACAATAAATATTTTTAATAAAACAACAAAAAAAACAAGTAGAAAAGTTAAATTCGACTTGGCCGAATCTATGAATACCCTCCACAATGCCCTTTTTAAGTTATAGTAAATTTTCTAGAGTGAAAAAATAAAATTTTTAATTAGAAATATTTTATTTTGTTTAAAAAAACTTTTTTTTTTTAACTAATTTTTGAAAAAAAAAAATAATTTACTAAATTTTTTTTTGAGTGTAAAATTTTTTTTGAGTGTAAAATTTTTTTCGAGTGTATTTTTTTTTTCTTTTAGTGTAAAAATATTTTTGAGTGACAAAAATGCGTTGTAAAATATTTTTGTGACTTACCAATGTTTTTAAAACATGTTTAACGGGGTTTCAACACGTGAATTTAAGGTGAGGTGAATCTGAAATTTACGGTTTTGCTAATAACTTTTGAACCACTGGACCGATGTGGCTGAAATTTAAAACGAACCGGACCAGAGGAACGGCAAATGTATACGCCACACTTCAGCACCCTCAGAATTGCCGTTCGAAAGTTATCGTGTGTTTTATCTCTTAAATTCCAGAAAAAACCTTGCCGAAATTCACTCATTTGCTTATAACTTTTGAACCACTGGACCGATTTCGCTGGATTGCAATACCAACCTGACCAGGTAAATGCCCAACATATATGCCAAACTTCAGGAGCCTCCGTAAAGTCTTTCAAAAGTTAGCGTGTTTTCAACAGACAGACAGACAGACAGACGGACAGACGGACGGACGGACGGACATCGCTAGATCGTCTTAAAATCGATCGAGGATCATGAATATATATACTTTATGGGGTCCTAGACCAATATTTCGAGGTGTTACAAACGGAATGACAAACTTATATATACCCTCTATCACTAGAGTGGAGGGTATAAAAAGTGTATAAAAAAAGTTAAGATAAAGTGTAAAAACAGTGAAAAATGGAACTTAATGAGAAGTTCAAATGGAAATGGAGTTCCTCCTGGAATATGTGCTTTAAATTATTTGATTCTTTTTCTATGTCGTCTCTGCTCTTACGAAAACACCTGGTCGTATTTAATTTTTTTTAAAAGACTAAAAGAAAAGCTACACTCTTATAAATTTTTGTTGAAATTTACCCACTTTATTGTAGGTAACTGTTCTCCTACAATAAAGTGGGTAAAAATACTCGATGTGTTTAAATTTGCACACAAAGTGTGTAGTTGTAAACATTTTGTGTGAAAACCTACAAATGAACTGCTTTCAAAATTCTCTGGCAATACACACAAAATGTGTAATTTTAGCTTACTTGTGCTCAAAAATAGATTTAAAATGTTTAAAATTGCATCTTAAATGTTTTCTTTTACATAAAAGGTGCCTAATTTTTAACAACCTGCTAAAAAAATTATTCCTATAAACAAATAAAACCAAAAATGCATTTTTATTATTATTTTTATAGTTTTTATTTAAACTGAAATGAAAATGGGTATAATAGTGAAATATGTATAATATTCAAAAATTATAATTTAAATGCAAATTTTTTTGGGGTTATAAAATTATTCGTAACTTAAACTAAATATTAATAACAAATGAAAAATAACACGTTACAATAACCACATAAAAGATAAAATTTGTTAAATTAAAGAATTGACAATCGCAATGAGTGGAGAATTCGTTGGAACTTTACTTTCTTATCATAAGTTGTTGCCTCAAACTGCAAGTATAAAAAAATTTCACATTATTTACGAGATATTTTTGATATTTAAATCATACAAGGGAATATTTTCAGAATCTGAGAAGTTTTTTCTATAGAAAAATTCTCAGAATTCAAGATAATTTTTCTTTACAAAATATGTCAGAATCTGAGATATTTTTTCTATAGAAAATTTCATTGTATCTGAGATATTTTTTCTATAAAATCAGTATCTGAGATATTTTTTCTATAGAAAATTTTTCAGAATCTAAAGAATTTTTTCTATAGAAAAGTTATTAGAATCTAAAAATTTTTTTTTTAGAAAAATTCTTAAAATCTGTTATATTTTTTTAAAGAAAAATTCTTAGAATCTGAGATAATTTTTCTATAGAAAAATTCTCAGAATCTAAAATACTTTTTCTATAGAAAAATTCTAGGTATCTAAGATATTTTTTCTATAGAAAAATTCTCAGTATCTGAGATATTTTTTCTATAGAAAATTTCTCAGAATCTAAAGAATTTTTTTTATGAAAAATTTTCAGAATCTAAAATATTTTTTCTTTAGAAAAATTCTTAAAATATTTTTTAGAGATATTTTTTTCATAGAAAAATTCTTAGAATCTGAGATATTTTTTTCCAAATCTGGGAAATTAAAAAATTTTCGGAATCTGAAATAATTTTTCTACAGAAAAACTCTCAGAATCTAAGATATTTTGTAATAGAAAAATTTTTAGAATCGAAGATATTTTTTCTATATTAAAATTCTTATAATCTGAGTTATTTTTTTGATTGAAAAATTCTAAGAATCTGAGATATTTATTCCATATAAAAATTCTCAGAATCTGATATGTTTTTTCTATAGAAAAATTCTTAGAATCTGATACATTTTTTCTATAGAAAATTTCTCAGAATCGGATATATTTTTCCTACAGAAAATTACTCAGAACCTGATATTTTTTCTATAGAAAATTTTTTAGAATCTGAGATTTTTTTTCTACAGAAAGTTTTAGAATCTGAAAATTTCTTTTATAGAATAGTTTTCAGAATCTAAAATTTTTTTTCTATAGAATAATTCTCAGAACATAAGAAATTTTTTCTTTAGAAAAATTCTCAGAGCCTGAGATATTTTTTTCTATAAAAAAATTCTCAGAATCCATTGAATTTTTTCTATAGAAAAATTCTCAGAATCTAATGAATTTTTCTATAGAAAAATTTTCAGAATCTGATATATTTTTATAGACAAAATATAAGATTCTGAGATATTTTTTCTATAGACAAAATATGAGAATATATTTTGTTCTATAGAAAAATTCTTAAAATCTGAGATATTTCGTATATAGAATAATTCTCAGAATCTGAAATATTTTTTCTATAGAAAAGTTTTCAGAATCAGAAATATTTTTTCTATAGAAAAGTTTTCAAAATCAGAAATATTTTTTCTATAGAAAAATTCTCAGAAACTGGTTAATTTTTTTGCAGAAAAAAATCTTTTGGAATCAAAAAATTTTTATTGAAATCTTTCCAGAATCTGCTAAGGAATTGAAAAAATTTTTTCTGTAGATAAATTCTCATAATCTGAGATACTTTTTCTTTACAAAAAATATTCTCAGATTCTGATATCCACACATTTTTGTAAAGAATAATTCAAAAAATCCAAGACATTTGTGGTACTTACCTTTCTGATTTATTATTGCAAATATTTAAGAAAAAATGCAATGTATATTTTTCATAAATATTACGAATTAAAAAAAATCGGGTTTGTTTTTGTGTCTTTGATCAGCAACGCGTTGGTTAATATTTTCACTTTTTTTTAATTTATTTGTTTTTATTTTATGGTTTTTTCGCGTTATTTTAGTTTAATTGTGAGCATAACTAAATTTTTTGGTTAAATTTTCCTTTTTTATTTTATTTTGACAATTTGTATTTTAAAATTGTTGAACATTACGCATTTAATGTTTAATATTGAAAATTAAACACTTAATGTTTACAATAAACATTAAATGTGTAATTTTAAAAATTTTGTGTTTATAATTTTAAAAAAAATATTTATAAACTCACAAAATACTATATAATGTGCGTAATATTAAAATTTTTGTGTGTAAACTAAAATTTTAAACACTTGGTGCTCAATTTTAGGCGTTGTGTGTTATTTTACATAAAAATTTACCCACTTTATAGTAGTATTTTTACAAGGACTTTTTAGAGTGTACATTATGAACTTTTGGGTGATTTTTTTAAATTCAACTTAAAGAAAATTAGTTATTGTAATACAATTTAAATATTTATAAAATATGTTTTATTTAAAGAGAAAAAATACGTTTAAAGAGATAAAATTAAGCAAATTTGTGGGCATCTTTAAAAATGTTTAAGTGTTGCGTTTTCTTCAGAGCAGCGATGATATACATATTACTTATTATACAAATGTTACTTTTCTAATTATTCTGTAGCAAAATAAAAAATATACATATAACAAATTTTTAATTGTTTTATTTTAAAAGAAAATTTTAGGAGATAAGTATAAAGAAAATTATTTTAATGGTCAATTTTAAATTGAACATGACTATCATTTTAATTTGATTATGAGCACCTTTGATATAAGCATGAAACATATTCAAATCACAGTTCTTTCATTTCATTTTTAAAATGTTGTTTGCTACTCAAGTCATAATAAAAGCATCAATGAATATTTTCAAATTGAGAAAAAACAAAGTTTGTTGACTTTTGTCACTGTTTTATTTTCAATATGAGGTTGTTTTTGCTTGATTTGAGAATTTTTTTTTCTTAGTGTAGTTCAATTCTACTCTAACGCTTTATACCAGATTTTTATTCCACCCAGTTTCTGCTGTGCAGGCTTTCAAAAAATGCAAAGATCGCGTTTTTTCGCATTTTCAACCGCGAATAATTAAAATTCTAGACGTGATGGAAAAATGGAGCACAGAATTGGAATCAGCGAGTCAAAATCTTTCAAACCGGAGTCAAAAACCTTCGATTTGTTGAGCGGTGTTATCAATAAAATTAATTTTTCTATCACGTAAGGTTTTTAAGATATTCGCGTTTTAATATTGAAATATTTGGGTCTCCTCTGTAACGTATTCTTAAGTTGCTCAAACACAATAGAACTCGATTTAGTAAAAATAAGGCATCTTTATTCCAAATCTGGCATCAAAATTTTTCTATCGCGTACTGTTTTTGAAATATTGGCGTTTGAAAAACTCAAACTCTACTGTTACGCACTTATATTCTTTATTAATCACACTAAAATTTTCAAACGCGAATATCTCAAAAACAGAACATGCTTGAAAATTGTGGATTGCAGTTTTGGAATCAGGAAGTCCATTTTCTATGAAATCAAGTCCTATTTCGTGGAAGCAACGTAAGAATACGTAACAGTGGACCCCTAAAAGTGTTTTTTTTACTTTTTAACAGCGAATATCTCAAAAACGGTGCGTGCTAGAAAAATTTGGACGGTAGATTTGGAAGCAGGAGACCAAAATCTATAACGACCAGTTAGAAATTTCACTGGAAGGTTTTTGCTGTCGAACAGTGTTTTTAATGTAAATATTACAAAAAAATACTCTTTCAATCAATCTTACAAAAATAAGTGAAAAAGAACTTTATTTTAGAAGTTCTGAATCACCAAATAAAAATGACATAATCACACCCAAAATGCCAAGAAATATGTACTTCTAAAGAAGTGATGAAAAAAGTGCTTCCAAAAGGTCAAGTTATATGAACATCCGGATCACTACTTCAGAAGTTGTGATAAAAACACTAGTGATATATGTTATACTTAAGTGTCAATCTTTCGCCACTGAAAAGTGGCGATAAAAAGAACATACTTTGTGTGTCACGCCCATATTAAATTCATCAATGTTTCAGTTGAAGAAGAAGTACATCTGGTTCATAAGTTGTGGTGAATTTTGTAGTGAATGGTAAGCTCTTTTTTTGCTGGGGAAGAGAATAAAAAAATAAAAAAAAAATTATTAAATTTTGTATTAAATTATTTACTAATTTTTTTTTTTAATTTGTGAGTAAATTTTTAATTGCGTCAATTAAAAAATTACTCAAATCATATTTAAAAATTTAAACAAGTGATTACTCAAATTGTTTTTCTCAATATTTGTTTCTATGTTTGGTGTGGGTAATGAAAACTTTACACTTATTTTGATTTTTCTCAAGGACTGCTAGTATATACGTATTGTCTCAGATGGGTATTTTAAGTATTTTTTATTAATTAGGGGTACCATAGGATTTTTTTTCTTCTTTATTTCTTATTTAAAATTAAACTTTCAATCCTGTCCACTGTTTTACAGATAAAATCCACATTTGCCATGCAACTTCCTTCGGCCTTTTGAAGGAAGAATATAAAATACACCCACAGCCAAGATGTTTTTACAATCTCAAACTGAGGTCGAGCGCAGAAAATTGACTTAAATAAGCGAAAAATCTAGAAGGTGATGACTAAAGTGTTATGGATTTTACAAATATCTTATGAAGCATTTGAAATATGTTGGATTGAACCAAAAACCCATATGATCTTGTAGGATTAAAATTTGGATTACGAATTAGATTACGTATTACAATTTCAACTAAATGTATGATTCGATTTGAAAAGAAATCACAAATTCAAAATAACAACATCAAAAGTCAATTTATTTAGGATAAAATAAAACAAAAGCCAGGCAGGCCACAACAACAAAAAATAAGCCGACAAAATTCCACAGAACTATAACGAAAATTTAACATTTAAACTGCTTGATTATATGAATCAAATGCGGGCAATTATCAGGATTCAAAAACATTGAATCTTTCAAAACAAAAACACAAAACGTCAAAAACCACAAATCAAATGTTAAAATAGTTGCATAAAATATTTTTTTTTGGTTCAAGAATAATTTCGCATACAATAATGGGTTCTTTCAATCATTCTGTTTTAGCAGAACACAGTAAAAAGCATCAAACATTTAAAACTGCAAAATCCCTCAAATGGGAGATGTGTTGGTTGATGTTTTTTTTTCGTTTTTGGAATTCATCTAATTCTCGTTTAGGTCATTTTTGGCTCCTAACAATCAGTTATCATCATTCAATGTTACTCACTCATATATTTTAATGCAGTTTACCACCTGTACATTTAATTTTTATTCAAAGAATTCTTGGTTTGTTTTTTTTTTTTTGCTTAAACCCCGAAAAAAAATCTTCAAAATACCATCATAACAATTTTTTTTTTTCTTGTTTTCTGCCTTCCACTCTAGGTATAGAGGGTGTAGATAAGTTTGTCGTTCAGTTTGTATCACCCAGAAATATTTTATCTAGGACCCCCTAAAATATATATCAGTGATCGATTCTAAGACATTCTAGCGTCTGTCTGTTGAAATGGCGATCACAGCCAAAGTATTGCACGGGTATGACTGAAACTTTACACATTCAGTTGTTGTTTCCCCCAGAAGTTTGGTATTGCATTTGAGCGTTATAAGTTCAGCGGTTCAAAAGTTATGAAAAATAGTCCTTACAAAAATGTAAGGACTATTCGTAAATTTTGGTATATTCAAAATAACCTAAAACATGGACGTATTCAGGGGGGGGCCCAGGGGGCCCGGCCCCCCCTTTTGGAATAGAAAATTTTAAAAAATGTAAACACTTCAACTAATGATACAAGTAACAAACATAAGTTTTTTGTAGTATTGTAAATATTTTGGTGTTTAAAGAAAAGTTTTACACATTTTTTTATAAAAACTCTTGATTTTGAGTAGATTTTCGTTGTTAAAAAGTCATTTATATCGAAATATCTGTAAAATGAGTATCGAAAACACTTTATATTGGTTTTATTTAATGAAAATTATGCATCAGGATCATGTAAACAGTTTTCCATAGAACAAAATTCAAATTCTAAGGATCTAAGTTACTTTTTCTACATTAAAAGTCTCAGATTCTGAGATATTCATCCTTATTTCTAAATACGCGCATCACTTCGACGTCGAATGAGTTTCACTTTCGACGACCGAGTTTCACCACATTCTACAATACTTCAGTGGTATCGGTGAAGGAATATCGATTAATTTTTGTCATCACTAGCAAAACACAAAAAAACAACAAAACATATAAAATAACATGAATTGTAAATTAATTAAAATTATATTGCGGTTCATATTTTATATTTATTTTCAATCTTACTATAATATATATAATTAAAAAATTAAGAATAAGTATTTTAAACTTCAAAAATTATGCAAAAAATCGCCATAAACAAAAATCCGTCCCTGTGTGGCACAGTCCGGGAACAAATGCAATTTGCATTTTCATGGTTTTTATTCTGCCGGAGACATTTTTATTACATAATTTATACAAAAATAAAACACTTAATTGATATTTAAAAGAAAATTCTATGAGTTTTCATGTTGACCCTTAATAATTTTTAAGGGAAAATAAAAATTTAAATAAATTATAAATTTTTATTTTATAAAATTTGAAAATGGTGGGAGGTATTTGAAAATAAAAAAAAAGAACGCGTCTTGTTGGTTTGCTGTATATAAACAAGTATTTATTTAATTCTTTATATTCTTTTCTTCTCTTTTCAGCTACAACCGTTATTTTTTACATTATAAGCAATTTTATAAATCCAGGATTGCCATATATTTTATATTAACATTTAGTCATTTAAAATTCAGATTATGACATGTTATTTGAAATAATTAATTCATTAAACAATTTAATAAAAAACAATTAATACCAAGCGTTATTATTAAAAAAAGTAATAAAAAAAAAGTAAGTATAAAAAAAAAATAAGTTTGTAAAAAAGGGATAAAAAAATAAATGAGTATAAAAAAACCATGTTGTGGAGAAAACCATCTAGGCTAAAAAACTCCACTATCACGCTCCAACATTCCGGCCCCATTGAAGGATCGCAGATCTTTAATCAAATGGTAGTGGGGCAAGTTTTGCTATAGGCCGTTTATAGATTCCGTTTTTCGTTTTTACCTCCGCTACTCTGACCTTGCCGTCTGGACCCGCGGTTGCGGCGACGACTATCCCGGTCAACCACTCTCGGGGCGGGAGATTGTCCTCGTGGACCACCACTACTTGGCCGATTTTCACGTTGGGCTCTTCTTTGTGCCACTTGCCCTTGTCCTGCAGCCCCAGGACGTACTCTTTGGACCAGGCCCGCCAGAACTTCTGCTTGAGTTCGCAGAGCATCCGCCATCGCCTCAAGAACGTCCCCTTGTTGCCGTTGGTTCCTTCTGCGGATTCTGGCGGCAGCGAACGCAGACCCTCTCCTATTAGCAGGTGCGCTGGAGTTAGCGCCTGCCCGTCGTTCGGGTCTGGAGACAGCGGTGCGATTGGGCGACTGTTGAGCACCGCCTCTACTTCTGCGATCATTGTCTCCATCTCCTCTTGCGTCAGCGACGCGTTCCCCACGGTTCGCAGAAGCAGGAACTTCGCTTGCTTCACGGCGGCTTCCCACAGACCTCCGAAGTGAGGAGCCCTGGGCGGTATAAAGGTGAAGTCTACCCTGGACGATGCTCCGTACGACTCCACCTCTCCTCTGTCCTTCACGAACGCCTCGTATTGCGCTTTCAGCACCCTGTCTGCGCCGACGAAGTTGGTGGCGTTGTCGCAGTACACTTTGTTGGGGAGTCCTCTCCTGGCCGCGAACCTTTTAAAAGACAAAATAAAGGCATCAGTTGATAAGTCGGAAACTAATTCTATGTGAACTGCCTTTGACGTGAAACAAATATAAACCGCAATATACATTTTAATTGGGGGTCTGCCGCGAATTCGCAAAGAAACATTCACGGGACCGCAAAAGTCTACGCCAACTATTAAAAATGGCCGTAAGGCTCTCAACCGATCGGTTGGTAAATTACCCATTATTTGAGTCATTAATTTGGGTTTATAGCGGAAACAGTGAACACAATTCCGCACTATTTTACTGCACTCATCCCTGGCATTAATTATCCAAATATTTTCCCGTGAAAGGGATATTAACGCCTTTGTCCCAGCATGACAATTCTTAAAGTGCAAGTCACGTAAATAGCGGGTCACAAAGAGAGATTTCTTTGGCAATAAAAGTGGGAATTTCGTATCGTACGGTAATGGTGCATTAAGCAACCTCCCACCTACCCTCATTAGTGAAAAATTTCGATTTTCCTCTGTAAAATTGTGGATAAATGGTGTTAGCCTTTGAATGTTTGACGGCAACACAAGAGATTTTTGCAATTTTTTAATCTCCTCAGAGAATTTTTCTCTCTGGATTATTTCCACAAGCCTATAAAAGGCCCATTTCATCTCCTTTGCAGTAGGGTGATTTGACTTGGATATTTTGCATTTTCTACCACAGTCAATGAATCTTAGTACAAAGCACATGATTCTTAAAATTTTATCATATGAAGAATGATTTTCAATCAACTTCAAAAATATATTTCCTATTGCTTCTTCCGGAGAAATCTTATCAGAAGATTCCGGAGATGTATCAAATTCCTTAGAATTCTCTACTGATAGGAGGACATTGGATTTTCGTATTTCCAACGACTTTTGGCATTCGGTTAATTCAAAATGTTTATTAACAGGCCATTTTGAAGCATCCTGGAGTAGAAAAGAAGGACCCTCAAACCAAATTGAGTCCTTTATCTCATCTACATCGCATCCTCTCGAAACAATGTCAGCCGGATTTTGTTTTGTAGGCACATGGCGCCACAAAGCGCGGTCTGACCATTCCTGTATTTCGGCAACTCGGTTAGAAACAAAAGTTGCGAGTGTAGAAGGATGGGTTTTAATCCAATGTAAAGTGATTTCCGAATCGGTCCAGAAATTTACACTCTCGATTTCAAAGCTTATCATTTTCTCAATTCGATTCCACAATTTTGTCAAAAGGTGTGCTGCACATAACTCAAGTCTCGGAAGAGATTTAGTCTTGAGGGGAGCGACTTTAGATTTGGCTGTAAGTAGCCGACAAAAGACTCCATTTGAGTCTCTACTCCTAATATATATGCAGCAACCATATGCACGAATTGAAGCATCAGCAAATCCATGAATCTGAATATTTGCTGTTGAAGTTGTGTGGACGAATCTTGGGATTTGTATTGAATCAATTTTCGACAAATTCCCCTTAAAATTTTCCCAAGCAGTATTTAGTCGCAAGGGTATTGATTCATCCCAGTCGAGTTTTTGAATCCAAAGTTCTTGTAATAACATTTTGGATTTAGTTATAATTGGGCATAAAAGTCCGAGAGGATCAAACAACCGAGATGAAACAGACAGAATGTTTCGTTTTGTTGCTTTCAGATCATGAAAGTTATCTTCCAAATGAAACGTAAATGAGTCATTCTTCGGAATCCAATGTATGCCCAAAGCTTTTGCTGAATCGGAATCTTTTTGTAACAATTTTTCCGCATTGTTTGAAAAATTTAAATCGGGGTGATTTGAAAACCATTTGGTTAAATTAAAACCAGCTGAACACAAAATTTCAGTTACCTGGTCTCGAATAGTTACTAGATCCTCGTAACTATCGGCGCCAGTTAGCAAATCGTCGACGTAGAAATCACTGCGGATAATATTTGCCCCAATTGGCAAAACATCTCTAAATAGATCGCTGAGATAAATTAGACATCTGATCGCTAAAAAAGGTGCTGATGATGTACCGTACGTAACGGTGTTTAATCTATAAATTTGCAGCGGATCAGATGAATTTTGTCTCCAAAGTACTAATTGAAAATTGCGATCTTTTTCACTAACCAAAACTTGGCGATACATTTTTTCAATATCCGCAGTGATTACAAACTTGTGAAATCGAAAACGGATCAAAGTCGAATATAATTCTTCTTGTACGGTCGGTCCAACCATCAACAAATCATTTAGAGATGTTCGTGAAGAAGTTCGACTCGAAGCATCAAAAACCACACGAAGTTTAGTAGTTGTGCTCAGAGGACGCAAAACGCACTGATGCGGAATAAAATAATGTGGAAAATCCGGTATATTATTGTCCATAATAGACATGTGACCTAAGTCAACATACTCTTTCATAAAATCGTGATACATTTCTCCAAAATTTTCGTCGTGGGAGATTTTACGCTCAAGCGCAAGAAAACGCCGTTTGGCCGTATCATATGATGATCCCAAAAGATTAGGATCCGATTTGAAAGGCAACGAGACCTCAAAACGTCCTGACGATAATCGTCGTACCGAATTTTTAAAATGATCCTCACATTTTTGTTGCTCCTCGCTAAAGATAACTGTAGATTCGTTTGAAATTTCCTCCAATTTCCATAATTGTCGGACAAGTGAATCTACAGTTTCCTCGTTTTCGATAACATTACTAATATGGCATATTGTTGACCTAGAACCCACAGAACGATTATGTTTTCCACACACAATCCATCCAAGAGATGTTTTATGGAGTGTCGGGGTAGTTGGACCAGTTTTAATTTGTCCAACACTTAAAAGGTCAAAAAAGAATTCACCACCGATTAACAAATCAACTCTTTGAGGTTTATCAAAGGATGGATCAGCCAGTTCAATATTTCTTGGAACATCCCAATCTTTTGTAGAAATTCTACGATCAGGTTGGCATTTCGTAATTGATTTTAATACCCAATAATCCGCTGAGAATTGAGTAGAATTAATTCTCGACATGACAGATACTTCGACATGAGATTTCTTTCATTTCATTTTTAAAATGTTGTTTGCTACTCAAGTCATAATAAAAGCATCAATGAATATTTTCAAATTGAGAAAAAACAAAGTTTGTTGACTTTTGTCACTGTTTTATTTTCAATATGAGGTTGTTTTTGCTTGATTTGAGAATTTTTTTTTCTTAGTGTAGTTCAATTCTACTCTAACGCTTTATACCAGATTTTTATTCCACCCAGTTTCTGCTGTGCAGGCTTTCAAAAAATGCAAAGATCGCGTTTTTTCGCATTTTCAACCGCGAATAATTAAAATTCTAGACGTGATGGAAAAATGGAGCACAGAATTGGAATCAGCGAGTCAAAATCTTTCAAACCGGAGTCAAAAACCTTCGATTTGTTGAGCGGTGTTATCAATAAAATTAATTTTTCTATCACGTAAGGTTTTTAAGATATTCGCGTTTTAATATTGAAATATTTGGGTCTCCTCTGTAACGTATTCTTAAGTTGCTCAAACACAATAGAACTCGATTTAGTAAAAATAAGGCATCTTTATTCCAAATCTGGCATCAAAATTTTTCTATCGCGTACTGTTTTTGAAATATTGGCGTTTGAAAAACTCAAACTCTACTGTTACGCACTTATATTCTTTATTAATCACACTAAAATTTTCAAACGCGAATATCTCAAAAACAGAACATGCTTGAAAATTGTGGATTGCAGTTTTGGAATCAGGAAGTCCATTTTCTATGAAATCAAGTCCTATTTCGTGGAAGCAACGTAAGAATACGTAACAGTGGACCCCTAAAAGTGTTTTTTTTACTTTTTAACAGCGAATATCTCAAAAACGGTGCGTGCTAGAAAAATTTGGACGGTAGATTTGGAAGCAGGAGACCAAAATCTATAACGACCAGTTAGAAATTTCACTGGAAGGTTTTTGCTGTCGAACAGTGTTTTTAATGTAAATATTACAAAAAAATACTCTTTCAATCAATCTTACAAAAATAAGTGAAAAAGAACTTTATTTTAGAAGTTCTGAATCACCAAATAAAAATGACATAATCACACCCAAAATGCCAAGAAATATGTACTTCTAAAGAAGTGATGAAAAAAGTGCTTCCAAAAGGTCAAGTTATATGAACATCCGGATCACTACTTCAGAAGTTGTGATAAAAACATTAGTGATATATGTTATACTTAAGTGTCAATCTTTCGCCACTGAAAAGTGGCGATAAAAAGAACATACTTTGTGTGTCACGCCCATATTAAATTCATCAATGTTTCAGTTGAAGAAGAAGTACATCTGGTTCATAAGTTGTGGTGAATTTTGTAGTGAATGGTAAGCTCTTTTTTTGCTGGGGAAGAGAATAAAAAAATAAAAAAAAAATTATTAAATTTTGTATTAAATTATTTACTAATTTTTTTTTTTAATTTGTGAGTAAATTTTTAATTGCGTCAATTAAAAAATTACTCAAATCATATTTAAAAATTTAAACAAGTGATTACTCAAATTGTTTTTCTCAATATTTGTTTCTATGTTTGGTGTGGGTAATGAAAACTTTACACTTATTTTGATTTTTCTCAAGGACTGCTAGTATATACGTATTGTCTCAGATGGGTATTTTAAGTATTTTTTATTAATTAGGGGTACCATAGGATTTTTTTTCTTCTTTATTTCTTATTTAAAATTAAACTTTCAATCCTGTCCACTGTTTTACAGATAAAATCCACATTTGCCATGCAACTTCCTTCGGCCTTTTGAAGGAAGAATATAAAATACACCCACAGCCAAGATGTTTTTACAATCTCAAACTGAGGTCGAGCGCAGAAAATTGACTTAAATAAGCGAAAAATCTAGAAGGTGATGACTAAAGTGTTATGGATTTTACAAATATCTTATGAAGCATTTGAAATATGTTGGATTGAACCAAAAACCCATATGATCTTGTAGGATTAAAATTTGGATTACGAATTAGATTACGTATTACAATTTCAACTAAATGTATGATTCGATTTGAAAAGAAATCACAAATTCAAAATAACAACATCAAAAGTCAATTTATTTAGGATAAAATAAAACAAAAGCCAGGCAGGCCACAACAACAAAAAATAAGCCGACAAAATTCCACAGAACTATAACGAAAATTTAACATTTAAACTGCTTGATTATATGAATCAAATGCGGGCAATTATCAGGATTCAAAAACATTGAATCTTTCAAAACAAAAACACAAAACGTCAAAAACCACAAATCAAATGTTAAAATAGTTGCATAAAATATTTTTTTTTGGTTCAAGAATAATTTCGCATACAATAATGGGTTCTTTCAATCATTCTGTTTTAGCAGAACACAGTAAAAAGCATCAAACATTTAAAACTGCAAAATCCCTCAAATGGGAGATGTGTTGGTTGATGTTTTTTTTTCGTTTTTGGAATTCATCTAATTCTCGTTTAGGTCATTTTTGGCTCCTAACAATCAGTTATCATCATTCAATGTTACTCACTCATATATTTTAATGCAGTTTACCACCTGTACATTTAATTTTTATTCAAAGAATTCTTGGTTTGTTTTTTTTTTTTTGCTTAAACCCCGAAAAAAAATCTTCAAAATACCATCATAACAATTTTTTTTTTTCTTGTTTTCTGCCTTCCACTCTAGGTATAGAGGGTGTAGATAAGTTTGTCGTTCAGTTTGTATCACCCAGAAATATTTTATCTAGGACCCCCTAAAATATATATCAGTGATCGATTCTAAGACATTCTAGCGTCTGTCTGTTGAAATGGCGATCACAGCCAAAGTATTGCACGGGTATGACTGAAACTTTACACATTCAGTTGTTGTTTCCCCCAGAAGTTTGGTATTGCATTTGAGCGTTATAAGTTCAGCGGTTCAAAAGTTATGAAAAATAGTCCTTACAAAAATGTAAGGACTATTCGTAAATTTTGGTATATTCAAAATAACCTAAAACATGGACGTATTCAGGGGGGGGCCCAGGGGGCCCGGCCCCCCCTTTTGGAATAGAAAATTTTAAAAAATGTAAACACTTCAACTAATGATACAAGTAACAAACATAAGTTTTTTGTAGTATTGTAAATATTTTGGTGTTTAAAGAAAAGTTTTACACATTTTTTTATAAAAACTCTTGATTTTGAGTAGATTTTCGTTGTTAAAAAGTCATTTATATCGAAATATCTGTAAAATGAGTATCGAAAACACTTTATATTGGTTTTATTTAATGAAAATTATGCATCAGGATCATGTAAACAGTTTTCCATAGAACAAAATTCAAATTCTAAGGATCTAAGTTACTTTTTCTACATTAAAAGTCTCAGATTCTGAGATATTCATCCTTATTTCTAAATACGCGCATCACTTCGACGTCGAATGAGTTTCACTTTCGACGACCGAGTTTCACCACATTCTACAATACTTCAGTGGTATCGGTGAAGGAATATCGATTAATTTTTGTCATCACTAGCAAAACACAAAAAAACAACAAAACATATAAAATAACATGAATTGTAAATTAATTAAAATTATATTGCGGTTCATATTTTATATTTATTTTCAATCTTACTATAATATATATAATTAAAAAATTAAGAATAAGTATTTTAAACTTCAAAAATTATGCAAAAAATCGCCATAAACAAAAATCCGTCCCTGTGTGGCACAGTCCGGGAACAAATGCAATTTGCATTTTCATGGTTTTTATTCTGCCGGAGACATTTTTATTACATAATTTATACAAAAATAAAACACTTAATTGATATTTAAAAGAAAATTCTATGAGTTTTCATGATTTAGTTAAAAAAACACAATTTTCTATAAAAACGCGCCAAAAAAGATGTCGAACAAAATTGTATGAATCTGGCGTCGAAGACGAATTGAGGAATACGTCGAATGGTGACGATAACGAAAAAACATATGTTTTTCGTCTGTATCATCTCCAACGTATTTAGGAATACCAAAAATTGCCTTCGTCGCGTTTTAAACGCGTTTATGACAACAGGAATAGCCCCGATTATTTCTATAAAAAATTCTAAGATGCTGAAAATTTTTTTCTAAATAAAAATTTTCTTATTAATTTTTAATTTTCAATCTAGCACTTTTTTCAAAAATCGGGTTTGAATTGAAAAACCGCAGTTTTGAAAATTTAATAATGACTAAGGACAATATTTTAACTGGCAAAAAATAAAAAAACTTCGATTATTTTTTATGTAAATAAATAAAGATAAATTTTCATAAACGAATTTACGAAAGCATTTTAATGACGTATTTGGAATCTAGATTTCCATTTTATAAAAAAACAGTCCTTAATTGTTGCGCCAAGGCAATAATATGTAACAAGTAGAGCCGTAAAAACCGCAAGTGCGAAATGTTCTACAAATATTTAAATGGCAGATTTGGAATCAGGTACTTTATAATAGCTCTAACAGTAGACCCACGCCTAAATTAGCGGTTTCGAATTTTCAATCCCCAATATCAGAAAAATGTTAAAAGATTAAAATATTTGGTAAGATAATTTGGAATCAGGAGGGCTAAATCCATACACTCAAAATAATAACTCTGTTAATCTGCTAATCTGCTAGGTAATTTTACTAAAAAACTCTGTAAAATGATTTTGACAAAATAAAACTGTTAATTTACAGAGTTTATAGTAAAATATTGCTTAAATATGAAACCTTTTTGACAGAGAAAACTCTGTAATTTTATTTTAAAACTCTGAAAAATGATTTGGACATAAAAACTGTTAATTTACAGAGTTTTTAGTAAAATATTGGTTAAATAAACCACCATTTAGTATAGAAAACTATGTAAATTTACATATATTTGTAAAATGCATTTAATGCAAAAAAAAATATTACAGAAAAAACTCTGTATATTTATACAGCCTTACCATAGAAAAATAAAATATATTTAAAATCAGATTTTCATTTTATTTCCATACAAATTGTTTTTGTTTTTAAAATCGGCTTTCAAAAAATGTATTGAAAATTTGAAATTTAAAATAAAACTTTTGTTAAAATATACTTTTTGTTTTCTTGTGGTGAGGGCCATAGAGTTTAGTTAGTTTTTTGGTAAGTTTTTTTGCTACTTTTTCAACTTTTTCTCAAAAAAAAAAATATAAATTTTGATGTGTGGTAACAAAAACTACTCAAAACAGAAAACTTTTTTGGTTATAAAAAAATACGAAGTATTTTGCTTAAATCTGTATTTTAGCAGAAAACTTTGTTAATTATCTGTAAAATTAAGATTACAAATTAAAAAGTAATATAACAGAGGAAACTTTGTTTTTTTGTCACAACAAAATACAAAGTATTTTCTTTAAATCTGTATTTTGACAGAAAACTCTGTCAAATATCTGTTGAATTGAGATTACAGTAATTTTACAGAGTATTTTACAGAGTTATTATTTTGAGTGTATGGTTCATATAATTAAATTTTGAAATTTATCACAAATACCTATTTAAAGCCTTTTTACATTTAGGTTACATATTGTTTCTAAGAACGGTTTTTATAGGAAACAAGTAAAAAAGTTAAATTCGGCCTTGCCGAATGTAGTGATACCCTCCACAATTTCAAAAAGATTATTGCAAAAAACTTTATTTAAAAGGAAATTACTTTTGAAAAAAAAAAATTTTAAAAAAAATTTCCGCGAAAAAAAATTTTGGTAAAAAAAAAATCCGCGATTTTTTTCTTTTTTTGTCAAAAAATATGTTCGTACTTGTTTAAGTACCATTTGGTGTTCAATTATGTTCACATATGTCAACCAGAAGCCGAATTAGAGCATTTTGTATTTTTAGGTTATGTTGAATGTACTGAAATTTTTGAGGTGTGCTTACATTTTCGTTCATAACTTTTGAACCGCTGAACCGATATCGCTCAAATGCAATACCAAACTTCTCGGGAGAACTTCCAATATATATTTTAAGTTTCAGTCATCTCTGTGCAATATTTTGTCCGCGAGAGCATTTTCCACAGACAGACAGACGGACATCGCTAGAATGTCTTAAAATCGATCGGGCATCATGAATATATATACTTTATGGGGTCCCAGACCGATATTTCGATGAGTTACAAACGGAATGACAAACTTATATATACCCTCTATCACTAAGTGGAGGGTATAAAAATACCTCAGAATCTAAGAATTTATCAGACATTTTTCACAAAAAAATTGACAGATTTAAAGACATTTTTGCTATAGAAATTTTTTGTATAAAATATTTTCAGAATATTTTCTATAGCAAAGTTCTCAAATTCTAAGAATTTTTTTTTTTATAAAAATGTTCTCAGATTCTGAGATGTGTCAAGTTTTGCAGTTTAAAAATAGAGTCTGAGTCATTCTTCTCAAAAAAAATTTACAAATTCTGAGGCATTTTTTATGTTGTTAGTACACATAGAAAAATGCAGTAATTTCTAGAATTTTTTTTGGACAGGGGGGTGGGGTATTCCTAGAAAATAGTATTATTATATTGTGATAAAAAAAAATTTCGAGTTGGGCCCCCCCCCCTTTTAAAATTCCTGGATACGTCGCTGACCTAAAAATACAAAATGATTTAATTCGTCTGCTGGTTGACATAACCCAGCAGAAATTTTGCTGAACGTTCAGCAGCTTTTGGAAGGGGAACTTGAGTAAAGGAGCGCATCCAATTGCGCTGAATTCATGCATGATTCCCTAAGGCGATGTCCCACTTTAGAGCGCTAGTTGGATACACAGAAACAGCGCTCTTCAGATGCACTGAAATCACGTGTCTTTAGAGCGCTGATTTAAGCAGAATAAAGATGCTGTAAATTCATGTATCTTTTTAGCGCTGATTTAAGCAGATTAAAGATGCAGTGAATTCATGTATCTTTGTAGAGCTAATTTAAGCAGAATAAAGATGCTGTAAATTCAAAGTTGAAATCAAATAACTAAAATTTAAAAAAATATAACAAAAAAATTCATTCGTTTTACTTTACAAAACTTTATTTATGTGAAACAAAATGAAAAAAAAAAAAATCGGAAGTGAACATCAAAAAAATATCGGAAATTTTCATTTTCACATTTTTTATGGGATTTTTTTTGGGAACAGCGGTCAAAGATGCTATGATTGAAGCGCTCTTTGCAGCGCTGATTAATGCGCAATAATGATGCAGTCAAATCATGTGTCTTTTAGGGTTGCCAGAATTTTGTTTCGAAAATGCGGGACAAACTCCCGAAAATTACAAAAATGGCGGGATTTTAAAAATTTCCGCGGGACAAAAATATTTTTATGAACAAAACTGAAAAATTTAGCAGCATGTTGCCGAGTTTTATTGTTTTAAATAGAGACTACCAACCTCTAGTGCATTTTGAAATAAAAAAAATGTTGTTGTTTTTCAAAAACATTTTTTCGCGCTGCTTTAGAGACTAATTTTGCTAAAGTAAATTTTAGTACACACACTTCCATTTTGAAGATACAAGGCTGGACCAGAATTACTCCATGGAAATTTAATAAATTTTTTTCCCGGAATGTACTCTATACTGTTCAACTTTTGACGTGCATTTTTTTAAAAATAGTTTTTTTCTTTCAAACAAACACTAATGGTGATTTCTTTTCTGAATAAAAAATGTTTGCCTTTTTATGGTACACATTTTTAAAATGTTTAACTCACACCTTCAAAAATTTGCATTTTATTTGACTGGAGGGCCATTCCAGAAAATTTAGCTCAAATTTTAATCATTTTCGGAAATGGTGTCTCAGATTAATTTGAACCTTGACACATAGATAGCCCTCATAAATATGATATATGTACCATATATCGTTTTTTTACATTTGGTGTATTTAACGAATTATGGCGGGTCAAAGATTGACTTTTTAAGCAAAAGTAAGAAAAATACATCACGTTCAAAGAGCTGTAACTTCTTAACCAATGACCCGATTTTAACAAATTTAGGCTCATGTGAAAGCTGGGGTTCTTCTTTTAGAAAATATTTTTAAAATAACACAGTTTTTTTTACAGAAATGATGCAAAAATGCAAAAACAATTTTTCTTTTCGAATATTTAAAAAAACACATCTTCGATTTTTTTTTTTTTAAATTCTGGTGAAAAATAACAATGTTTTGTATAACATATTCAAAATTCAGAGTGGGATCTCCATGGGATCAAAAAATATTCTGTTTTAAGTACGAGGTTCTCATATTTTTCCCTTAGAAAATTTAAATTTCTAATGTTTTGAATGTTTTTCAAAATTTTAATAGTATAATTTTCTTTGAAAATTTAAATTTTTGTATTGAAGAAACATAAAATTTTAATTTTCTAAGGTAAAATCTAAGAACTTCGTACTAAAACCAGAATATTTTTTGATCCCATTGGGATCCCACTCTGAATTTTGGATATGTTGTACAAAACAGTATTGTTTATCACCAAACTTTTTTTTAAAAAAATCGAAGATGTGTTTTTTTAAATATTCGCAAAAAAAAAATGTTTTGAATTTTTGCAACACTTCTGAAAAAAAAAACCGTATGCTTTTGAAAATATATCCTAAAAGAAGAAGAATTAAGCTTTCATATGAGCCATTACTTGTGATAATCGGATTACTAGTTAAAAAGTTAGGGCACGTTAAACGTCATGTATTTTTTTGACTTTTGCTAAAAAAGTCGAACTTTGACCCGCGATTATTTGAAAACTACAGCAAATTTTGAAAATCCAAAAATGCAGCATATCTCATATAAACGTGGATATCTATGAGCCAAATTCTCAGTGGCGTCCAAAGGCATGTTTCCGAACAGTGGGGCGAAAATTTTTGGAATTACCCTGGAATAGAACACAACATACAGAAATACTCTGCCCTGTATTTTTTAACAGCTGTTTTGAGAAAACAACACAGAAAAAGTCAGCTGTTGTATGAGGCAATTTCAACCCCGTGATTTTTTACGTTGTAAAAAGTGCAACTTTTTTGCAGTTTATAGGGCAGACATTTTTAGAAAAGAACACGATATTCTTTATAAGGGTTGAAATTTTTTAGAAAAGAACACAAAAACATAATTTTCGGGGCGAAATGCAAAAAAGGCACATTTTTTTGTCAGAAAAGAAAACACCATAAGATTGTAAACTTTTTTGTTATACCCAATACACACCTGAGGTGAAATCTCGGTCAAACAAGATTTCGATTGTGTATTAAATGATACACATCATCATGGACGTATACAGGGGGTGGGCACAGGGGGCACGTGCCCCCCCTTTTTCAATTACTTTTCGAGTACTTCTAGTTAAAACTTAATATAAATAGGCGATGACAAACAATTTTGGGAGTTGTGCCCCCCCCCCCCCCTTTTCAAATTCCTGGATACGTCGCTGCACAGAAAGAATTGAAAACGGAAGTCAATCAACAAAAACGCGGATTCAATTAATTTTTTAATTGAAACTCCTCCGATAAAGAAAATTGTTATATCAATCATCAAATTGTAGGTGATTAATTGATTTTTATTTCAATTAATCATTTTTTCGATTTTGATCAAAAATTTGATTGGTTTTTTATTTAAAGTCAATTAAAATAATTATTGATTTAACAAATGAATTTCACGCTTATGGAAAATTATGAAGAAATTCATACTTTTTGCTTTCCAATATGTTGCCGACAATAAAAAAAAAGTAAAACCGTAGTAAAGAGTATATTTTTGAATTAATGTATTCAAATAAATTGAAGCGAAAAAAAATCTGGTATGTTGAAAATTTGTAATTGTAATTTGATAGTTAAAGAAAATAACAAAAATGTTGATCAAACAATAATTGACTCATTTAAATTTTGTTGATCAATAGATTTAATTAAAATTTTTTAGCCAATAATTTTTTGTGTGTGCACATCATGTATAAAATGATGTGTATAAAATGATGCAGACCATCTGATCGAAATCTCGTTCGAACGAGATTTAACCTCAGATGTGAAAAGGGTTTATCTGTTCCTTTAAAAGGTTTTAAATCCCATCATTTGGGCGACAAGGCAAAACGAATTTTACAAAAGCTTACAAATAATCCTTTTAAAAACTTAGGCTTTTAAAGTAAAAAATAGTTGTTGTTAAAAAAAATTCCAAAAAAGCGGGTATATGGAATCCCGCGCGGGACGCGGGAATCGGTTATGAAAAGCGGGACAATCCCGCCAAATGCGGGACGTCTGGCAACCCTAGTGTCTTTGTCTAAAACTCATGTTTTTTATTCAAAAAGTGTTAAAAATATTAAAAAGGAAAGCAAGTGTGAAATTTTATCAAAAAATAATTACACATTATAAGTTTTATATAAAAAATCTTAAAAAAAAATTAAAATTTTTTCCCCTTCCTTTTACTGCATCCCTAAGAGCGCTCTTTGGATGCGCTACGGTATGCTATAAACAGATGCTGTGTCGCCAAAATCTCGATTTATTTCTGCTGGGAAGTGAATAGAATTGAACACCGAGTGGTATTTAAACAAGTACGAACATATTTTTTTACAAAAATATAAATTAATCGGATTTTTTTCCCAAATTTTTTTTCACGAAATTTTTTATTTCAAATACTTTTTTTTTCTCAAAAATAATTTCCTTCTTAAATAAAGTTTTTTGCCATAATATTTTTTTACACTGTCTAGGGTATTAATACATTCGGCAAGGCCGAATTTAACTTTTATTTCATGTTTTAGTTTAAATTTCGCGCTATAGCGCCGTTATTATATTTATATACAAAGTCAGACAAATAAAGAACAATGATAAATTTATATTTTATATCGTCATGTCATCATCTGTTGCTGCTTTAGTCAAATGTTTTTTTGAATTTTTTATAAGGACAACATAATAGCAGCTAAGAAACAACAAAGTCATCACTTTTATTTCGAGATCACTGGCCTTGTGGCTTTGGAAACAAATTTATGGTTTTATCGAGTGTCTGGAAATATGTAATGGTATTTTGTTTAAAGAAAAATGTATTTCTTTATATTATTTTTTTTATATACATATAAGAAGGATTTTTTTTGTTATATGTATATCGATAGAGTTATAGTGCTATTCTTGTGGCTCAAAGTATGATGTGACAGCACACACGTACTAGCGCCATCTTGCAAACAAGTATCAAACCAGCTAAAATATGTAATTGTAACACAATATTAAGAAGATAATGAGCTAGGTAGCCCTGTTCAGACAGAAGTTCTGGCAATGTCTGAAGTAAGCTGCAATGTCTTGCCTACAACTGCATTCAACATCTACTCCGACAGTCAAGCTGCGGTCTAGTATTTGGAGTCAATGTTTCTGAAAACAATAACTGCCACACGTTTGTATGACAGGGCACAGATACATTTGGCCTTCTCCTAATAGTAAGTGCAAAAAAGTAAAGATTTTGACGGTAGTTGCTGTAATTCCCGGCACAGAAGTGAAAGAATTTTGTTCATTACGGCTATGAAAACGTACATTGATTCTATGAAAAAAAAATTATTAGAAGTCAGCCAATGATGCCCTTCATAGAATCTATAAAACAAATTCATAGAAACCAGAAACCTATGAAAAAGTTCATAGGGTATAAAAAAAAAATTTTATTATTTAATTTTTTTTTTATTTTTTTTAATTTTTCATTTTTATTTATTTTTTTTTATTATTTTATTTATTTTAGTGTTTTAATCGGCGTATGCCATTTCTGTTTGTTATTAAGGGTTTGTGATTGATGAAGAAAACATTGTATTTCTAAAGATTAATTTTAATGTGGATTTATTCCAGACCATGGTTTCTGTAGCCACCTCTACGTCTTCAGTGGAGAAAATTACATTAGATTAAAATTGTTTGATTTTTGTAAGACTGTTTTTACTTTATGTTTTTTCATCAACAGATTTAACTCTGATTGGAATCGAACCCACGTTCATGAAATTTTCCATCAGTTTGCAAAGCTAGCACTTAACCATCTAGGCCATCGCTCTGCTTGACAAACTAACAGCAGAAGTTGGTTCGTATTTCATTACAGTTAAGTGTGTGACGTCAACAGAAAATTTTTATTTTGCACAAACATTATTACGAACCTTAGAAATTATTTTATTTATTTACAACTAGCTGGCCCGGTCCGCGTTGCTGGCCCAAATATAAGATCAGTGTTATATTTCGTCTCGATTCAGACATATAGCCCTGCAAAAAAGTTATGAATTTCTTGCCTTAGAAAAATTGGTGGGCATGGTTTTAAAGACTTGATTATGTAGATTATCATCCTTAAATTATATTTTAGGATCTAAAAAAAAATTACCATGTCTTCGACTTTGCGAACTGTACAAATTTAAAACTTCTTTAGTATCATTACGAAAACCACAAAAATAATTTGTTATTGTCTTGAGTTCAAACAACCATTAATAGTTTTCCCGAATTTTCCATTTTCCGGGACACATATCTTATTTATATTTCATTCAAACCCTAATTAGAACTATAATGAACCCTAGTAAAAAAGTTTTGATATATTGATATATAATTTGATACAATGATATTAAATTATATAGGACTTTTTATATGTTCAGATCTAATTTTATCTAAGATTTATTGAGGCTCCATTTTCTTATCTGAGGCTATACATAAATATATCTGACTTTATGTAACTATATAAATCTATATTAATTTATATAAAATAAGATCAACTGGATTTAATTGGATGTGACCAAATTTCGGATCTAATTTTATCATTTTTTATATTTGTGTATCTAAAATAATACAATTAGATCAAAATTTGATCCAACTTGATATAGCCAATTTTGAGATCAAATTAGATCTAAAAAGTTTTTTTTTACTCGAGAACATAAAAAAAATCAATCCGGTCATTAGTAGTCGACATATTTAGACAAAAGTGGGCATTCAAATTTGTGTGGTATATTAAACTTGTGCATATGGTAACAATACCCAAGGATTTAAAATCATGTGTACCAAGTTTAAGCGGAATCTATTAGGAAATATTTTTTTTAATATATCGAATTAGAGTAAAGAATATATTTTACATAAATCGAAAAAAAGTTAGCAAGGACAATTTTTCTTTCCGAACAATTATATGGACTATTACGAACATTTAAAACCAAAAAAATAGCCAAATCGGTCCAGGCGTTCTCAAGTGTTATAAATTTTAAGAATATTAATAAATGTGGACTTTGTAGTTTGGGAGGACAATAAATATTTCCGAAAAATCCTTGTTTGGACTATAATGATCTTTAAGAAAAAATTTAGTCGTTCTCCGATTTTAGATGTATTGAAAAATGTGGGCGTGAAAAATTTTTATTTCCGTTAAAACCTAAGTTGGACTATGACGAACATTGAAAAAAAGTTTAGTCAAATGGATCCAGCCGTTCTCTGATTTCAGATATATCGAAAAAAGGAGGCGTAAAAGTGGGCGTGATTAATTTGTTTTCCGAAAAACCAAAGAAAAACATAAAAAAAAATAAGACGAACATTTGAAGAAAAATATTATCCAAATCGGTCAGTTCTCAAGTGTACATTTGATTTTATTTATATTTTATTTTTCTATGAAGCAAATCTATATATATAAAAGAGTAATGTGACTGACTGACTGACTGACTTATTGACTGATTCATCATCGCCCAGCCCAAACCGCTAAAGCTAGAGACTTGAAATTTGGACTGTAGGTTCACCTCCCGGAATATAGATTCACTAAGGCTGGATTTTTGCCAGTGTTGATTCTAAGGGGGTAAAAAGGGTAAAAAACTGTACTTTTAGTACTTTTTATATCTCCTGAAATAATGGTCATAGAGACTTGAAATTTGGACTGTATGTTCACCTCCCGGAATATAGATACACCAAGGCCGGATTTTTTCCAGTGTTGATTCTAAGGGGGTAAAAAGGGTAAAAAACTGTACTTTTGGTTCTTTTTATATCTCCTGAAATAATGGTCATAGAGACTTGAAATTTTGTTTGCATGTTCACATCCTGGAATGTAGATCCAGTAAGGCTGGATTTTTGCCAGTGTTGATTCTAAGGGGGTAAAAAGGGTAAAAAACTGTACTTTTGGTACCTTTTATATTTCCTTAAAAAATGGTCACAAAAACTTGAAATTTGGACTGTATGTTCACCTCCCGGAATATGGATCCACTAGGGCTTGATTTTTGCCAATGATGATTCTAATGGGGTAAAAAGGGCAAAAAACTGTACTTTTGGTACCTTTTATATTTCCTTAAATAAAAGTTCTAGAAACTTGATATTTGCAATGTAGGTTCACCTTCCGGAAAAAAGATTCACTAAGTCTGGGTTTTTGCCAATGTTGATTCAACGGGGCAAAATGGGCAGAAAAGTGTACTTTTGGTAGTTTTTTTTTATATACTGAAATAATGGTCATTCAAACTTCAAATTTGAAATGTAGGATCCTTTAGTGAAATAAAACATTCTGGAACATGTACTTTCTGAAAATTCTGTACCGTTTATAAAAAGTACCTTTTACAAAAAGTACCTTTTATAAAAAGTACCTTTTATAAAAAGTACCTTTTATAAAAAGTACCTTTTATAAAAAGTACCTTTTATAAAAAGTACCTTTTATAAAAAGTACCTTTTATAAAAAGTACCTTTTATAAAAAGTACCTTTTATAAAAAGTACCTTTTATAAAAAGTACCTTTTATAAAAAGTACCTTTTATAAAAAGTACCTTTTATAAAAAGTACCTTTTATAAAAAGTACCTTTTATAAAAAGTACCTTTTATAAAAAGTACCTTTTATAAAAAGTACCTTTTATAAAAAGTACCTTTTATAAAAAGTACCTTTTATAAAAAGTACCTTTTATAAAAAGTACCTTTTATAAAAAGTACCTTTTATAAAAAGTACCTTTTATAAAAAGTACCTTTTATAAAAAGTACCTTTTATAAAAAGTACCTTTTATAAAAAGTACCTTTTATAAAAAGTACCTTTTATAAAAAGTACCTTTAATAAAAAGTACCTTTTATAAAAAGTACCTTTTATAAAAAGTACCTTTTATAAATAGTACCTTTTATAAAAAGCACCTTTTATAAAAAGTACCTTTTATAAAAAGTACCTTTTATAAAAAGTACCTTTTATAAAAAGTTCTTCTTCTTTATTCCTCTACTCTTGACAGAGCATAGTGACATAACATACATATATATATACATATACATTTTAGTATTAAATATAAAAAAAATAAAATTCATTATAAAGATTTTTTAATGTTAAAATAGATTATGATTAAAACTTCGACACACTGCTAAATATTAGTTAGACTGCTAGTTGTTCTCCATTGTTGTCTATTATTTGCCATGTGTAGCGCCTCATTTAAAGTTGCCCCAATGAGCGGTTTCAGTTGATCTGACCATCTTGTTGGCGATCTTCCTCTTCTTCTGGTTCCTTCTACTTTGCCGTCAACAATTAATCGCTCCATGGTACCCTCTCTTCTAGCAATATGCCCGAAGTATTTTAAATATGACCTGCTAATACGTTTCATTAATCGATCAGTTACATTTAGTTCTTCCAAGATTGAAACATTTGTACGAAACTCAGTCCAGGAAACCCTTAAAATTCTTCTGTACACCCAGAGTTCAAAGCTTTCGATTCTTCTTCTGTCATCCTGCCTAATTGTCCATGTTTCGGCGGCGTATGTTGCAATTGGAAATATTAAACTATCTACTAGACGAAGTTTGGTTTTTTTCGATATACTTCTGTCTTTCCATAATTTGCTAAGTTTAGTTGTAGCTGATCTGGCTAAGCAAATACGTCTTCGGATTTCTGGAGAGCAATCACCATCGTTGCGTATTATTGATCCCAAATAGTTAAAACTGTTGACAACATCAAAGCCAGCTAAAGTGGTTATTTCGGGATGATTGTTGTGAAGTCGATCTATAATCATAACTTTAGTTTTCGGTCTATTTATTTGAAGGCCATATCTGTTGCTGCTTATATGAAGCCTCTTCATAATATCCTCAAGTTCTTCAGGACAAGAAGCTATTATAAGCATATCATCTGCGTATCTAAGGTTGTTTATTTTTCGGCCACCAATAGCAATACCTCCCTCCCACTCCTCTAATACCTCACGCATGATTATTTCCGTATATGCGTTAAACAATGTAGGTGATAAGATACAGCCCTGTCTGGTACCAGACTTGGTTATGAACTGATCCGATGTTATGTTGTTGACTTTCACTGCGGCGGTGTTATGTTTGTACAATTCATAGATAATCCGTACTAGATGAGTTGGCACAGCTAGTCTCATTAAAACGTCCCAAAGAAGGTTCCAGTCCACAGAATCAAATGCTTTTGTATAGTCCACAAAGCAGAAGTAGGCAGGTACGTTGAATTCTCTCACTTTTTCTATCATTTGCCGTACATTTAAAATTTGCTCTCTTGTGCCTTTACCGGGCACAAAGCCACTTTGCTCTTCGGCTATCTCTGGCATAATGAACGGCTTAAGACGATTATGTATGATGTGCAACATAATTTTGCTCATGTGTGGTATTAGCGCTACAGTTCTGTAGTTAGCACAATCCATGGGAGATCCTTTTTTGTAAATTGGAATAAATATAGAGTGAACCCAATCTTCGGGCCATGTCATAGAATTCCATATTTGGTTGCATAAACTCTGGATCGGTTGAATAGCTATTTCTCCCATAGCTTTGATGGTTTCAGCTGTGATCATATCAACTCCAGGTGATTTGTTGTTCCTTAGTCTGGAAATCGCCATTTCAACCTCTGATCTAAGTATGCAAGGTTCCAATTCTATATCGTCCACTAGAGTGTTCATGTCGTTTGGTGCCGAATTATTATCAAAAAGTTTTATACAATATTCTCTCCATACTTTAGCAATTTCAATTGGATCTCGTATGATATCGTTAGATTCATTTTGGATGGCTTGCGTTTGGGCCTTAAAGTCTCTAGATAGAAGTTTCACCGTTTTAAACAATTTTCTAGACTCCGACCTTTCTGCATGTCTCTCTAGTTCTTTGCATGTTTCCATTATAAACAGGTTTTTGTCTTTCTTACACGATGTCTTAATAAATTTGTTTAGCTGTTGGATTTCGGTAAAATTCTCAGATGTGTTTCGTTGTTTAAGTGTTCTCCTATCTTCGACTAGTTTTAGAGTTTCGTCAGAGATCCAGCACTTTCTCTTTTCTGTCTTCAGTTTGCCACTTTTTTTGGCTGCATTAGTTATCCAATGTTTTACAGAGACCCAGTTGTCATTTGGAGATGTGTGGAATTCTATAGGGGTATTTCTCAATACTTGTTGGAAGGTTTCCTTGTTTACTACTTTAATGTAATCAGTTTTTTCAAACTTTCGTACCACATGGAATTTTATTTTAAAGATACATTCCAGTAGTTTGTGATCACTATCAAAGGTACTTTTTACTTATAAAAAGTACCTTTTATAAAAAGTACCTTTTATAAAAAGTACCTTTTATAAAAAGTACCTTTTCTAAAAAGTACCTTTTATGAAAAGTACCTTTTATAAAAAGTACCTTTTATAAAAAGTACCTTTTATAAAAAGTACCTTTTATAAAAAGTACCTTTTAAAAAAAGTTCCTTTTATAAAAAGTACCTTTCATTAAAAGTACCCTTTATAAAAAGTACCTTTTATTTAAAAGTACCGAAAGTACAATTTTGATACTTTTTTTTCCTAAAATTATATTTATAAAAACTTTTTATATTTCCTAGAATCTTAAAATTTGCAATGTAGGCAAATTCGGTAAAAAAAAGCATTCTGTGAAAAATACGTTTTTCCGGTTCTTAGTGGGGTAAAAAGACCAAAAAAGTGTATTTACGGTACCTTTGATATTTTTTTGACGTAATGGTTCTAGAAACTTAATATTAGGAATGTAAAATCCTCATTGTACTTTAAATATTTGCTAGAATAATGATCCAGGAAAATTGAAATATGGAAAAGAGGATCCTTCGGTGAAGAAAAAAACATTCTGGAAGAGGTTCTTTTTGGAAATTCCGTTTATATCGGGGGTAAGAAAGTGTACTTTTGGTACTTTTTTTTGTTCTTATAATAATGAAAAAGGGTAAATTTTTGATTATTCTTATATTTCTTGAAATATTAGTTCGGAAACTTGATATTTTAAATTTTTAAATAAAGGATTACCTAGCACAAAAACACAGTTTTTGAAAAATTTAATTTTAAGGGGAAAAGGGGGCAATTGGTTATTTTTACCTATCTAACTATTAAACTCAAAGTCCCAGAAATAACACCCAAGAGAAGGACATATTTTAAAATTTAAACTTTTAGAACGGGGAACGAAATGGAATAGAGCAGGAAAAAATATGGAATGATACTTTTTCCTCAAATTTTTCGTATTTTACTTTTTTAACTCATTTTTATTCCAACTTCTTTATTCACTGAAATATTTATTCACTTCAAATCCAAAATCCCGATATTAGGGCTTGAAAAATATTAAAATTTTATTGTTTAAATTGTTCATTGAAATATTATTTTATGAAAGACTTAAACGTGCACAAGTAAATAAAACAAAGACTACGTAGGGGAATTTTCTTGAAATCGGAAAAGCAATTCTGATCCTTCTATTATCCGGTATTCAATGCAACCGGTAACGAAGTACCGGGATGGTAAGCTAGTTTTATATATATCGAAAAAAAGGAGTGTTGGACAACTTTTCTTACCATAAAAACCTTATTTGAATTTAACCAACTTGGTCCATCCATTCAAAAGTGGGCATAGAAGTGGAAAATTGATCTTTCCAAAAAACCTTTGCTGGACTATGACGAACATTAAAACAAAATTAGACAAATTGATCCACCCATTCCATGATATATGTTTATCGGGAAAAGTGAGCGTAAAAGTAGACGTGCACAATTTTTCTTTCCTTTAAAATATTTTGCGGACTATAACCAAATCGGTCTAGCCGTCTTAGTTCTTTCGATAAAAGATGATGAAAATGCATTTAAAAAAAAATTCAAATCGGTGCAGCCATTCTCAGATTTATATAAATTGGAAAAGTGGGCGTAAAAGTAGGCGTGGTTGATTTTTGTTTCAGTAAAAACTTAAATTGGATTACTATGAAAATTTAAATAAAAAATTACCCTGATCGGTGCAGTCGTTTTCCGATTTTAGATAAATCAAAAAAAGTGGGCGTAAAAGTGGGCGTGGTCCATTTTTCTTTACATAAAAACCTAAGTTGGACTATGCTGAACATTTAAAAAAAAAAATTGTCCAAATCGGTCCAGCCGTTCTCAACTGATGCTGTTACCAACGAACGACAATTGATTTTTATTTATATAGATTTTTGTTTTTAAAAAATTTAAGTTTTTAACTTATCCCCACCGAGATTCGAACACAAAACCAGTTGTTCGTGAAGCTTAGTCTCTAGCCACTAAGCTAAAGTACATAAACAAATAATAGCACTTAAAATCCATTTTGGTTAATATCTTGCTATAACATATTGAGTTTTTACTATGCTCTGCCACAATGCACAGTGGGGTGGGCCTGGTACATTTTGCGGCATCAACTAAACCGCTAAGTTTTTATACAAGTTAAGCACATGGTTGAAAAGAGAATTACTTGTAGATATCAGAAACGTGAAAAAACATATTTGCGTAGTGCAAATATTTTTCGCAAATCGCAAAAAACCGAGTTCGCATACTCAACCGCTAAGTTTTTTAATAAGTTCTGCACATGGTTGAAAAGAGAATCACTTATAGATATCAGAACCGTGGAAAAACGTATTTGCGTAGTGCAAAGTTTTTTCGCAAATCGCAAAAAACCAAATTCGCATACTTAACCGCTATGTTTTTATATAAGTTTTTCACATGGTTGAAAAGAGAATCACTTGTAGATATCAGAGAATCACTTGCAGATTTTTCGCATAGATATCAGAAACGTGAAAAATAATATTTGCGTAGTGCAAATATTTTTCGCAAATCACGAAAAACCAAATTTGCATACTCAAGTACTTAGTTTTATTTTTAAGATATTCACATCGTTCAAAAGAGTCGCGAAAAATATATTCGAGTGTTGCAAATATTTTTTGCAAATCGAAAAAAAAATTTCATTAGTTTTAATGGCTGAAAAGGGGATTACTTATAGATATTAGATACGCAAAATGATGTATTAGCTAACTTCCAAATTCATTAATTTTGAAAAACCAAATTCCTATCTATTTTTTTTTTCTTATAAAAAAATGAAGTTAATAATCACTACTATAAGTAAACAAATTTTTGCAAAAAAATCAGAAATTTTACAAAATATTCGTCAACATTTTGCAAAAACAATTTCAAAATCAGTTCGTAACTGAAACTTCAGTTTAAAATTGAATTTAAACAACCATTTTACAAAAAATTGGCAAACGTAAATTTGCAGAAAGAAACATAATTATATAAAAAAAAAATAGTGTAAAAATATTAGACTAAATGCGAAGAAAATATTTGTTTAGCGCTTTTTTAATAAAAACCAATAATTTCTAACTTATAATGTAGACAAGTCTATTTAAAAAAAAAAAAATTAAAAAAAAATTTCGAGCAAAGTTGAAAATCGAAAAATTTTGTTCTACAGGGCACGCCAGGGCACGGCGGGCATATTAAATTCGTAATCTAGATTGTATTAGCTTTTATATGCATACGGTTTTAGAGTCTCCCTCCCCTACGTTCAAAATATAGGGCTATTAAAACATTAAGTTTCTCTTAATTTTTATTAAAAAACTAATCTCGTCTATGTGCTACCAGCATCTTTTTTTACAAATGTATTAACATGAAAAATTAATGATTTGTATTACTACTAATGATTTATTACTTAAAGGTAGTGACCTAAGTGGTTAAACACGCACAACACTGGCTTATGTTAGCACCTCTTTTTAATATGAAACATTTTTGGAAACAAAACTTTGACTTTGGCAGCTTGCCATCGTACCAATAATTGGAATATCTCAAAAAACTAAACGGAACTAGTTTCGGCAAGGTCTTATCTATTAGATTTGCCAGTTAGTTTGAAAAAATTCTAAAATTAAAATCTGACTTTTTACCGGAGATCCCCTTAGGCTGTCCCAACGTGCAATGCTCTGCCAAAAACTGTGTGTGTGTGTGTGTAGAAAACAAAATTTTTGTGTATTTGTAAGAAAAAAATAGTGAAAATTATAAAATTAAGTGTTAGTCGGCGAGATTTTCCTCCTTTGGTGGCGCTAATAGCTAAGGCGCCGACCACAACCACTAGACCGGCCAGTGTTGCCACTTCTTGGATAATTATCCAAAAAATGGATAATTCAAAGTTTTTTGGATACTCTTTGGATAATTACATTTTTGGATAATTTATGGATAATTTTATCATTTACAATTTAAAATTTTACATGGACAAAATATAATTTTTATTTTTTATTTTTATTTAATTTGTAGATTTTTTTAGTTACTTCTTTTTCGACAGCACTTTTTTTGTTGTTAGCTTTGGCAAAACCTTTTAAGTTTGGAGCTTTTCAAATTACATGAATCTATCAGCCTTATTAGACCACAAAAAATATGATTTGTTTGAATATTTGGATGTCCAAACTTATTGGGCAAAAGTTTTACAATTACAAATAGTGCTGGGGAAAATCTTTTTCTAAATTTAGAAGTTGTTTTTAAATTTCTTATGATTCTTCCACTTTCTAATTCAGTAGAAAGTGTTTTTATTAAATAAAAGATATCAAAAACCGATTTACGTTGTAGATAACAAAAACCGATTTTCCAAAAACATTGTCTTCAAATACTGTTGCTTCAATTCTTTTTACAAAAGAAGACATTGAAAGCAATGGGGTACATATTTTGAGCCACTTTTGTTTCGTTAAAAAATATCGTTTTTGAATTTTTTTTGTTTTTGGATAATTTTTTGGATTTTGGATAATTTCGGGCAAACTCCTGGAGTATCTTTTGGTTCACTGGTGGCAACACTGAGACCGGCCCTTCGTTGTATGGGCGATTTTAAAGTTGCTCCGAATCACGCTCCCCGGGGCTCATTTCGTGAGGTTACCGGAAAAACTAATCCAGAACAAATTTCAGCTCATTTGGATAATTTTTGAGCTATCCCAAGACCATCAAAGTTTTGAAAAACGATTAAAAGGGAAAAATATGACTTTTTATTGATTTTCTTAATTTTGTCGACATTTTGAGTTAAGTTTTGACTTACAAATGACTAATAAATTGTGATTTGCAGTAAATTGTATCTCCAATAAAGCAATAAACACTAAAATCGGACGAAAATCAGCCAAGTTATTACAACTTCCCCGGGCAACTAACATGTGGCAGACCACTTTGTCAAGGAAATCGAGCCCAATTTTTTAAATTTATTGAAATTATCTACTGTAACAAAATATTTTTATACTTCAAGATCCAATGTAGTAAGATGATAAGTATTTTTCATGTTGCGTTTTTCTAACTTGTTTAAAACAAATCCTAAAAGGGGTCCCTATTTTTCTACACCGTTTTCAAATCTCCAATTTTAAATTTTTTTGTTAAAGAAATTTAAAAAATTTGACTATTGGAGTTTAAAATATCATTAGGCACATATAAAGGAACAAACACTTTAAAAATTGAAGGGTTTCTTTTTTCATTTGGCTAGTCCAGTGATTTTGTTTCGTCGGATTTCGAGAAAAATTTGATTTGTGTACCTTTTTTAGCTTTTAGTTAATATGTTTGGTTTTTTAGCAAACTTCACATGTTTTGGACCGAATTATTACAGTACAAGATAAAATACTTCAATTCTATAAGTAAGGGCAAAATTGAGATGTGAAAAATTGCCACAGGTAAAGGTCAATTATCAAATTTTCGAAGATTTTGAATTTTTAAACACTAACAGATTTTTTGAGCGGATATAAATAAAACTACTTGATTGTTTGAGCGGATATTAATGAAAATATGTTATTTTAATAGGTTTAAAAGTAAATGGTTTATTATTAAAGCTCAGAACATTATCCCTTAAGCGATGTTAGGGCCTATAATTTTTTTAGTTTAATGGAGAAAATATAAGTATTTATTTTTCATAGGGTCATGTAGACCCCAACAACACTTAAGGGTCAATGTTCTGAATTTAAATGCCAATTCTTAATTTTTGACCTATTTAAATAACATCAAGTAGTTTTATTAATATCCGCTCAGAAAATCAAGTAAAATCTATGAATAAAATTCTATGAAATATTTCACAATACTAATGAATATTCGTTCAGCCAATGAATTGTTTCATAGATTCTATGAATTTGGTTTTATGAAATGTATTCATAGATATTATGAACAATAATTCTTTCAGTGTGCCTTATAGGAAAGCAAGCTGATCGGTTAAATGAGGAGTCACATGACTTTTGCCGGATTTAGAAACTTCAACCACTTTATCTATTATCAAAATCGGTAGGAATCTGTAAGGTATATCGCAATTTTCGTAGCTTAACGACTTTACCATTAGTCGGAATGCCCTTAAGCATTGAGACCCATATAAGTTCAATGTCAAATTGCTTGTTCATCTGAGAGCTGGTCTCTTCTTAAAGAAGATTGACTCCACGACTTGACTGTCAGAATAGATGTTGACTGCAAATGTAATGTAAAGGCCACCACGTGGTTCGCTTTCCACTTTTGTGGAATTTACAACTTGCCACGTGAACTCTCTGGTGTTAAAATTTTAAAATATTAACATCATCTTAAGAGAATTTAGTTGTTTCTACGATAGATCTCTAATTCCTACAAAGATGTCGCAACGGACCACATTGTTTGCTAACATTCATAGACAGTTGAAAACTACTTTAAACAAAATAGAAAAACAATTTAAAAATTCAAATATGCTCATTTAGACATTTGTTAACATCTAATTATTTTGACAACCTTATATCATCTTTGACAGTATTCGAACAAAAGTGTTGATATACGAATGTTTACATTGCTTTTGCATAACATTTCCTTGAAATGCGAATAATATATCATACATAGTAAATGAAAATGTCATTCATCAATTTCATTATTTGAAATTCCTAAAAGTCTATTTAGCATTCGGCATAGCCAGCCATATGATGTCTTCACTCATACATTTGCTACACTTGTACACAAAGGAATGAAAGAAAAGTTCTATTGCGACTGTTTACTATAAAACACTTAGAGTAGCCCATCTAAGGAATCCACTTTGTACTTTGAGAGTATTAGGTAAATAGAAAATTAACGATTGATAGATATTGTCAGCGGCAATTTTTACTTTGATGTTTAAGCTATTTTGTAAACGTGTAAAGTAGTAAAAACTTGAAGTACTTTCAATGCAGCATTTGTTGTTCTTCAAATAAAAACAGGAGTAAAGTACCTTGTTACGACTATATGCGTATAGGTGATGATATTCATTTATGCCAACAGCAGACAACATATAATATTTGGTGCTTACAATTTCATCTGCATTTGCAACCTATTAAATTCAATTTACCTAAGTTTATATATGCCCGTTTGAAAAAGGAACTGATATTTAATCATACCTTTTTTAAAGTTGCTAAGTAAATTGGCTGTTAATAGACGAAATGTCAAGAATTTAGCTGTCATTCCGCGAAATGTTGACCATTAAACCATTTACTCGAGAACAACGAATGTGAGGTGTGAAAATTTACTAAAAAAATTAGTTAATTTTCCGCCGACTAGTTCTTGTGGATTAACGCCGTTGGATTATTTTCTATGGGGTCATTTAAAGACCGGTGTTATGTAAGTAATCCGCAAACAAATGATGTTCCAAAAGAAGAAATTCTGCAATTTATTCACGAGACAAGCTAAACGTGTTTGCAAATTGTGGTTTAAATTTTTTCTAAAAAAGCGGACTTCGGCTATCAATAAAACTGAATTTGTCAAAAGAAAAGTGCTTATTCAGCTAATTTACTTTAACCTCAAATTTGCCCACCCTTAATGATCCACATAATATACTTAATTTTTACTCGGGTATCTATGTTAGCCAAAAGTATTTAAATGAACAAGCTGAATTGAATTCTATTACTTAAAACTTACTTTGAGTGTCTGTCTTCCCGTTTCTATTTATCGTCACATCAACAGAGCTTTAAAGTATTTTTTATACAAACTTTATACTAGAGATGGGCCCTGGTCACGTGATTTGCGTGATTGACGCGTGAGTAATTTTCAATTAAATCACGTAATTATAGTGAGCGTGAATTGAAAAAAAAATCTGCATGAGATCTTAGTGAGTGAGTCGAAGTTTTGCGTTAGAGATTTGTGAGTGATTCAGTTTTTTTGCGTGCGTTAGCGTAATTTGATTTTACTAACTTGATTCTTTTTTTTTTATTTCGTTCAAAAAAAATATTTTTTAGCAGTTTTTTCTTTTTTGGGAAGAAAATTGACTGCATGAGTATAGCTTGAGTGACTCACGCGTAGGAGTGATTGAATTTGGCGTGAGTCACACGTGATTGTAAGCAATTTTTGTTTTGCTCACGTGATTAGTGAGTGAGAGTGAGTAAACAAAAATTTTTCGTGAGTGATTCGATTATTGTTTGCGTGAGCGTGAATAAGTGTAATTTAAAATCCACTTACGCGCCCATCTCAACTTTATAGCACTCTGTTGTACAGGGTATAACGATTGTTACTGCCCAAAATATTGGTCATTGACCCACCCTCAATCATAGCGATCGACTTAGAATCTCTTTTTAAGTCAATTTTGTCGATTTCGAATTTCAAGTGTTGCTTTGATCTTTTACGAATTACACCTGACGACATTATACATATAGTGTAAGAAAGTTACAGCCATATCTGTTCATGCCAATGTAAAAGCAGCAGTTCACATTCAGCGGATATGCCTTGCATGTAAACGAAACACGAAACTACTCAACTCATTTACCAACTAGGGTAAAGTAATGATTTCAGGAAGTTGAATTTCGATTCAAGGTATAATCATGGGTAATTAAACTGAGTGTGGCTCGAAGATTTCTGAATCACGCCAGTGTGTACGCTTTATGGAATGTGGAACGATAACTTGAACAATACTCTTAACTACACAACTCTTTTTTTTAGTTTCCAACCCATGGGAGGGATTTTGCCGCACAGTTTTAGACCAATAGGACCTTGATAAACAAAACTACAGTTAAGGTGTATTTGTGAAGTCTTAATAATGCCACCTATAAAGGATCTACTTTATGCTATCTAAGAGATTGTTGACCACTGAAAGTCAGTGGGCACAAAACCACGGCTAAATTAAACAGAAGCTGCCCCCAAGGGGGTGTGCCCAATCCGCTACTGTGGTGTTTTGGAAATACAAGCTTTAGATGTTCTCGTACAGTCTTATGCGGATTATGTTAATTTCTTGAAATGGTCTGCAATAAAATTCAGACTGTTATAGACTTGATGGACAGCTAGTGCAACAGGCAGAGGTTGTCAGTGAATCCAGCTAAGACAACGCTCTTCTTGTTTACGCGAAGGACCAAACACAAGGGTCTTAAACTTTCTACGCCAGAAGGATCACTCTGGATAGTAAGCTAATGTAGACAAACAATTTCGGTATCTCGTGTGCACCGTGTTCTTTGGCAGTATCGGAGAGCTTTTGGGAAGACGTGTAATCCAAGACCTGCGGTGGTGCACTGGATGTACCTAGCAGTCATTAGACCTTTTGTGACGTACCTGGTGGCCGAGAACGGTAGTGAAATCTACTTGGGGATTACGGGTGATATGAACACTACCCCAGGCGCAGCTCTTAATGTTGGACTCGCTTCCTTAGAACTACACATCCAAGGGCTAGCCATAAAATTTCTATGCAGAATACGGAAAATGGATCATGGCATGGAGACTACATTGCAGAACATAATCAGCTGTTTAAATGGCTTTCGAAACTTTTTCCGATGTTTTCTATGCTCTTAGATAGTATGACGGCTTGCATAGAGATTGGTAGGAAGTTCATTGTATACTTTCCCAGAAGGAAAGACTAGTGCGATTAAGATAAACATCTTAGTAGTTACTCTGTTACTTCTATACGGACGGTTCTAGTACCTTTGTTGGCTCTGGATCTATTTCGTATTTAGATGACGTAACCAAATACCCTAATATTATGAGAAAAATGGCAACTGTCTTTCAGACTGCAGTGTTTGCTATTTTGGACATAGCGACTTGGAGCCTCAGATTGGTATAGGTTTGACATGGATGATATCTATATATATAAAAGAGTAATGTGACTGACTGACTGACTCATCATCGCCCAGCCCAAACCGCTGAAGTTAGAGACTTGAAAATTGGACTGTAGGTTGACCTCCCGGAATAAAGATCCACTAAGGCTGGATTTTTGCCAATGTTGATTCTAAGGGGATAAAAAGGGTTAACATCTGTACTTCTGGTACATTTTATATTTCCTTTAATAATCGGATGGAAAATATCGCCAAAATTCAATTTTGTTCAGATTTCTCAAAAAAAAAAAAATATTTTCATTTAAAAAAAATAAATTTTGTTAAATAATAAAAGACAGAAATAAACTTTATGGCAAAAATCGCCCAAATCCCGAAATCTATATATATGAAAGAGTAATGAGACTTGAAATTTGAACTGTAGGTTTACCTCCCGGAATATAGATCCACTAAGGCTGGATTTGTGCCAATGTTGATTCTAAGGGGGTAGGTTAGGTTAGGGTGGCGGTGCCAGATGGGCACTCCGCATATACCAATTGGTCTATATCGATACCACAAAACTTTTTCCGCTTATCGATGTAAACTAAATACATTGACCTTCATTGCGAATTGGTAAAAAGAGTAAAAAACTGTACTTTTGGTACTTTTTATATCTCCTGAAATAATGGTCATAGAGACTTGAAATTTGGACTGTATGTTCAGCCCCCTTAATATAGATCCAGTAAGGCTGGACTTTTGCCAATGTTGATTCTAAGGGGGTAAAAAGGGTAAAAAACTGTACTTTTGGTACTTTTTATATCTTCTGAAATAATGGTCATAGAGATTTGGAATTTGGACTGCATGTTCACCTCCCGGAGTATAGAACCACTAAGGCTGGGTTTTTGTCAACGATGATTCTAAGGGGGTAAAAAACTGTACTTTTGGTACCATAAATTATGGTACTAGAAACTTGAAATTTGCAATGTAGGTTAACCTCCCGGAAAAAATATTCACTAAGGCTGGGTTTTTGCCAATGTTGATTCTACGGGGGTAAAATGGGTAAAAAGTGAACTTTTGGTACTTTTTTTTTATTTACTGAAATAATGGTCATACAAACTTGGAATTTGGAAAATAGGATCCTCTGCTAAAAAAAACAAATTTTGAAAATTTGGATTCTTTGGGGGGGTCAAAGGGGGTGACAAGTGTTCTTTTAGTACCTTTTGTTATTTCTTGAAATAATGGGCATAGAAACTTGAAATTTGGAATGTAGAATCCAGCAGTGAAAAACACATTATATTTTAATAGAAAGTACCCCAATCAAAAAGTACCTTTTATAAAAAGTACCTTTTATATAGTGTACCCTTTATAAAAGTACCTTTTATAAAAAGTACCTTTTATAAAAAGTACCTTTTATAAAAAGTACCTTTTATAAAAAGTACCTTTTATAAAAAGTACCTTTTATAAAAAGTACCTTTTATAAAAAGTAACTTTTATAAAATGTACCTTTTATAAAAAGTACCTTTTATAAAAAGTACCTTTTATAAAAAGTACCTTTTTTAAAAAGTACCTTTTATAAAAAGTACCTTTTATAAAAAGTACCTTTTATAAAAAGTACCTTTTATAAAAAGTACCTTTTATAAAAAGTACCTTTTATAAAAAGTACCTTTTATAAAAAGTACCTTTTATAAAAAGTACCTTTTATAAAAAGTACCTATTATAAAAAGTACCTTTTATAAAAAGTACCTTTTATAAAAAGTACCTTTTATAAAAAGTACCTTTTATAAAAAGTACCTTTTATAAAAAGTACCTTTTATAAAAAGTACCTTTTATAAAAAGTACCTTTTATAAAAAGTACCTTTTATAAAAAGTACCTTTTATAAAAAGTACCTTTTATAAAAAGTACCTTTTATAAAAAGTACCTTTTATAAAAAGTACCTTTTATAAAAAGTACATTTTATAAAAAGTACCTTTTATAAAAAGTACATTTTAGAAAAAGTATTTTTTTATTTCCTGAAATAATAATCATAGAAACTTTTTATATATCCTGAAAAAATGGTCCAAGAATCTTAAAATTTGTAATGTATTGTGGAAAAAATACGTTTTGGGGTAAAGTGGCTATAAAAGTGTATTTTCGATTTTTTTTTTTTTTGATATTTTCTGCGAAATGGTTCTAGAAACTTAAAGTTAGAAATGTAAAATCCTTTTTGAAATATTGAATGTACACAGAAAAAAATAAAAAAAATATTTAATTAAAAAATTCGTAGATTTAATTAAAAAATTAATTAAATCCGAACCAATCACTAAAATGCGCAAATAAATTAAAAATATTTGTATGTCGTTAATTAAAAATAAATGTATATTTATTTAATTAAAAACTTAATACTATAAATTAAAAAATTTAATTAAAATTTAAAAAAAAAAATTTAAAATTTTAATTGTATAAATTAAAAAAATTAATTAAAAATATTATATAAAAAAAAATAATTTGTAAAAACATTCTTTTTGAATAAAATAGTTTAAAAAAATATTTCTTCAAACTTTACCAAATTCATTTATGCCGTAAAAAAATAGTCAGTGAGATGATTTTATAAAGTTGATTATAAACCTTTCATATACATACACATAAAACTATAAACAAAATGAGAATTCAAAAACCTATGTGAAAAATAAAAAAACTTTCAACAAACTTTTTTTACTTATGTATTTTTTTTTTTGTATGTAATACAATGCAAGAGAAAAACACACACTCGCACACACACGGAAAACAAAACAAAAAAAAATAAGTAAAGCTAGAAATTTAATTAAACATTTAATTATAAAAATTAAATACTTAATTAATATTAAATTTGAAAACAATTAAAATATTAATTAAAATAAAGTTAAAAATTTAATTAAACAATTAATTGTATTAATTAAAAGATTAATTAATATTAAATTAAAAATCAATTAAAACTTTAATTAAAATAAAATATACGATATTATTTTCTGTGTAGGATTTTACGGTAAAGAAAAAAACATTCTGGAAGAGGAACTTTTTGGAAATTCCGTTTCTAACGGGGGTAAGTAAGTGTACTTTTGGTACTTTTTTTCTGTTCCTATAATAATGACCTTAGAAGCTGGAATTTTGGAATGTAGGTGCCTTCGGTGAAAACTACATTCTGCTAAAAAATTTTTAAAAAAATCCGTTTCTAGAGGTGTAAAAAGTGTTTATGATACTTTTTATATTTTATGAAGTAACTAGCTGGCCCGGTCCGCGTTGCTGGCCCAAATATAAGATCAGTGTTATATTTCGGCTCGCTTCAAATATATAGCCCTGCAAAAAATGTAATGAATTTCTTGGCTTAGAAATTTGTGGGCGTGGTTTTAAAGACCCGATAAGGCAGATAATTATCTTCAAATTATATTTTAGGAACTAAAAAATATATAACCATGTCTTCGACTTTGCGAACTGTACAAATTTAAAACTTCTTTTGTATCATTAAGAACAACACAAAAATAAATTACGCATAGTATTCGTTCTTATTGTGAGCTATTGTCTTGAGTTCAAACAAACCTTTATAGTTTTCGCGAATTTTTTATTTTTCCGGGACACTTTTCTCATTTATATTTCCTTAAAAACCTAATTAAAACTATAATTAATTTAAAAAAATCGGTCCGGTCATTAGTAAAATTTGTATGGTAAGTTAAACTTGTACATATGTTTACAATAACCAAGGATTTAAAATCATTTGTACCAAGTTTAAACTGAATCTATTAAGAAATATTTTTTTTAATAAATCGAATCGGAGTAAAAATAAGTTTAAGATATATCGAAAAAAAAGTTCGCGAGGACAATTTTTCTTTCCAAACAATTATATGGACTATTACGAACATTTAAAACAAAAAAATTTGCCAATCGGTCCACGCGTTCTCAAGTGTTGCAAATTTTAAGGATATTGAAAAAAGTGGGCTTTGAAGTGGGGGAGGACAATAATTATTTCCATAAAATTCTTACTTGGACTATAATAATCATTAAGGAAAAAATTTCCCATATCAGACCAGTCGATCTACTATTTTAGATGTATTGAAAAAGTGGGAGTGGACAATTTTTTTTTTCCGTAAAAACCTTAGTAGTACTACATGAACGTCAACAAATACTACTTATAGCCAAATCTACCCTGCCGTTGTTCTATTTGAGATGTATAAAAATAAAAGTTTGCGTGAAAAATTTTTATTTCCGTTTAAACCTAAGTTGGACTATGACGAACATTAAAAAAAAAAGTGGGCGTGATTAATTTGTTTTCCGAAAAAAAATCTTAGGCGAACATTAAAAAAAAGTAAGACGAACATTTAAAAAAAAACATTATCCAAATCGGTCAGTTCTCAAGTGATGCGATTACCAACGAACTACAGTTGATTTTAATTAGTATTTTATTGTTCGATATTTTATTTGTTTATGGAGTAAATTTTATGTATACCGAGAAAAGAATGGGTTTCAACTTTTCTTACCGTAAAAACCTTACATTCAATGATTTAAAATATATATATCGGGAAAAGTGAGCGTAAAGTAGGCGTTGCAATTTGTCTTTCCTTAAAAGTCTTCTACGGAATATAACTAAAACGGTCTAGCCGATATAGATCTTTCAATACATTGGAAAAAGTGGGCGTGGGTAATTTTACTATCAGTAAAATCCTAAGTTGAATTATGACGAAAATTTGCAACAAAAATTAGCCAAATTGGGCGTAGTAAATTTCTTTTTTCGTTAAAATCAAAGTGGGAATATGATGAAAATTCATTTAAAAAAAATTTAGTCAAATCGACTCGGCCATTATCAGATTTTAGATAAATTGAAAAAGTGGGCGTAAAAGTGGGCGTGGTCGATTTCACATTCAGTAAAAATTTAAATTGGATTACTACGAACATCTAAATAAAAAAATACCAAAATCGGTGCAGCCATTTTCCGATTTTAGATAAATCGAAAAAAGTGGGCGTAAAAGTGGGCGTGGTCAATTTTTCATTACGTAAAAACCTAAGTTGGACTATTACGAACATTTCAAAAAAAAAATTGTCTAAATCGGTCCAGCCGTTCTCAACTGATGCTGTTACCAACGAACGACAATTGATTTTTATTTATATAGATTATCCTAGGCACTGAAATTTTTAATGCTGGAAAAAGTTATTTTTGGAAATTCTGTTTCTAACGGTCGCGACCGATCATAAAGGGGATAAAAAAGTGCATAATAACATAAAAGCATTCTTATATTTCTTGAAATAATGGTTCAGAAACTTGATATTTTAAATATAGGATCACCCAAAAAAAAAGTTTTTTGAAATTTAACTTTTAGGGGGAAAGGTATCAAGTGGTTATTTTAAGCTATCTAACTTTTTAACAAAAAGCCCCACAAAAAACACCCAAGAGAAGGACATATTTTAAAATTTTAAATTTTAGTGTAAAAAGGGGTAACAGTGGTGTAAAATGGTACTTATACTATCTATAAGATACACAGAAAAAAGTATTCGATGGAAAAAAACAATTAAATATTTGCTCAGCTTAAAATTTGAAATTCAATTAAATTTTACTTGAATCAATTAACCATTTGCTCAAATCTAAAAAATTCACAAAAAAACTCATCATTTGAGTAACAATGCGATGACCGCTGTTGCGTTTTTTGTTTTAGTTTTCGTTAGTCGTCAAATAGAAAAGTACTTGAACGCACACAAGACGAAGAAAAGAAAATAATATGTAGCACAAAAAAAAAACAATTTAAACAAAAGACTGACAAAAAACACTACAACTGTAAAATAATGATTAACCATTCACTTAGATCAAGCATTGGATTAATCAAAAATAACAAACAATTATTGATTAAACGCTCACTCAAATCAAGCATCGGTTTAATCAAAAATAACAGAAAAATAACAATTAACAAATTACTCAAATCAAGCATTGGTTTAATCAAGGAACAGTCAATGACTGACCTACAATTTTCATGCTTGATCCAACAATTTTCCTCATTAGCTGACTTTTAATTAAAATAATGCTCAACCTGGTGTATTTCGTGCTTGATTTAACAACTCATTTTTATCTGTGTAAAGGCAATATAACTTTTTATTTCTTTAACGCATATTATACGGAGAGGAATGAAACTTACATGGAACGAAAGAATATGGAATTGAAAATGAAATGGAGTAGAACGGGGAATGAAATGGAATAGAGCAGGGAACAATATGGAATGATACTTTTTACTCAAATTTTTCTTATTTAACTTTTTTTACTCCATATTCTATATGTTTTCCACTCAAATTTATTTTTATTCCAATTTCTTTTTTCACTGAAAAATGTATTCACTTAAAATCCCCAAACCCGATATAAGGGCTCGAAAATTGTCAATATTTTTTTTTCACCGGAACGAGCATGATGACGTACAAGCGAAGTTATTAAAATTTTATTGTTTAAATTATTCATTGAAATATTATTTTATGAAAGACTTAAACGTCCACAAGTAAATAAAACAAAGACTACGTAGGGGAATTTTTTTTTGAAATCGATAGAGTAATCCTGATCCTTCTTTTATATGGTATTCAATACAACCGGTAACGAAGTGCCGGGATGGTAAGCTAGTATTAGATAAACTGCCACATGAAATCAATTTTCATGGAAAGATGGCTAAATGAGTTGACATACAAGAACACTAAATAATTTGTGATAAAGCCTGGCAAGAAAGTGACAAATTATTTACTCAGTCTGAGTAGAAATTACAGTCATAAACTTACTGGCCTAATTACGGGACACAATGCCTGTGCTCATCATATGATTGTGTGTCTTATCAGACCCTCTTTGTGTTGCTTGTCTTAAGGATGATGACACAACAGATGACACCCAGCGTTCACAAGAGCAAGTCTGCGGATAATGGGCTCTGATATTTTGACAATTGATATGGTCCATGGCTTTCTTATCTGACTTTCTCGGGTTTCTGAAAGCAACTCAGAAGTTCCGAGCAAGCACCTTACAACTTTCTCTCATTCTTTACTTATTTTTCTGTCTAGGTTATGGTAAAATGGACTATTTTGAGTCTGAGCGCCATGGACTTGCCAGACAAGGTATACTCATGGGTGGTTAAACTGAGTGTGGCTCGAATATATCTGCATTACGGCAGTGTTTACTATGCTCTATGGCATTTCAATGTGTTTGCTCTGAAAACTTACAAAGTCGCACTTTGGCTTTGAAATTGCAATCATATATTACGGCTTTGTTTCCCTGAGGAGACTAATCTAGATGGGCAGATGAATCTGTAAGACAATACCATAAATCTGACCTTCTTCAAATTTATAATCAAACGATGCTGAACGACCGTGCACTGTCTTATAGAAAAACAAGCTGATCTTAGTCACTTAGTCAAATGTTTCTCTAATTTTTGTATCCCTCTAAAAAATAGGATTTTTTGAGGTCCCTAAAATAGATTTGTTTGATCAGTAATTTCATCGTTGGAGCTAAATCTCTTTTCACCGAGCCATTGGCAATAGACTGCTGCTTGGTCTCCGCAGTGTTGTAATGGATCCATGTTTCATCCACAGTTACAAAACGCCGCAAGAACTCATTCGAATTGCGGTAAAACAACTCCAAACAATCCTTTGAAGTTGTCACACGATTACGTTTTGGTCAATTGAGAGAAAATGCGGCACCCATCTTGCATACATCTTTCTTAAATCCAACTGATCATTTAAAATCGAAACCACACTGCCATATGAAATACCTATGGCATCAACAATCTCACGCACTTTTAATCTTCGATTGGCCAACACCATATCGTGGATTTTTTCGACATTTTCGGGTGTATTGGCCGTCCAGAACGTTCAGCGTCATTTCTACTTGTGTGACCACAACGAAAGTCAGTAAACCACTTTTTATTACTGAAATCGATGGTGTAGAGTCCCCATAGGATTTATCAAACTTTTCCTTGGTTTGATTGACTATTTTTTTTACGCAAAAATAATGTCTAATGAGCACTCGAAATTCACTTTTTCCCATTTTTAAAAAAGTCAACGAAGTTGTATGTTTTAAAAAGCTGTTAAACGCAAAGTTAATCGCGGAACTTGCTCAAAATTTGACAGTAGTCTTTTAACAGGTGGTACTTGATTGAAGCAATGTTGAATTTCACATAACTACGAGGGAAGTTCGAAAAGTCGCGGAATTATTGATCCGCCCTAGTAGATTTTAAGATTTTGAGTTCGTTGGAAGCAAGAATACATTCTTTTTAGTCTCTGCATATACTCCCCTGAAATGGTGAATGTTTGAGTATTCATGTAAATGTAAAGCCTTTATGTTCGAATGTGTAAGTAAGTGTTGTTTTCTTTGCTGTTATTGATTTGTTTGTATGGTTTGCCTTTAACACTTTATTTCAGTTTTTTTTCTGTAATTTTTGGCTTTTTTATGGTCTGGATGAATGCATCATGCTATGCAAGTTGGTTACCTCACTGGCTGACGGACTGGCTGCATGGTGTTTGGACTCGTGTAATACAAAGTGTTAGATGATGTATGTATTGACAGCTACCAAAGGAAAGTTATACACACTTAACTCCACTTTAATACATTGCACTACACTCCACTCAATTCAAAAACGAATACTTAAGGTGCAAAGTACTTGTGTTTGTTTTTTAGTCGGTCGGTTGGTTGGTTGGTTGGTGTGTGCGTAGTTCAAAGTGAAGTGAAATTAATGTGTTTATTTGCATTAAAGCTGCAATGTCTATTAAGTTTACATACATACCTTCACATACCAAAAGATAGACCCGCTGCAATAATCAATAATATGTTAACTATTTTCTCACCTGTAAGATCAACAAAATAAAATAAGTACATATGGTTATAAGAGTAGGATGAAAAATTTAAATACAAATTTTTTAAAATTTTTTTTTTGTGAGTTCACTCTAATGCCACAACGCTCATTGTGATTGATTATTGATTATTTTTCCTTTTCTTCCTATACTAAAAAGGTGAACTTCTTGAATCACTCCCGCTAGCGACACATCATTTTGGCAGTCCAGGTCATCGAAATATGTATCTTCATCCCAAATGCTTGAGGTGGTTAGGTTAGAGGTGGCGGAGTAAAAGACTCCTCACATAGACCGGATGGTCCATAGCGAAACCACAATAATTCATCAGCGACGCTGATAGAACGCCTTTGTCCTCATCTCGAATTGTACTATATGCCTTAGGTCGACATTCGAAACCGTTTCCAAGCTCTCGAAGTCATGTCTGCCTAATATGTGCAGTAGAGGTGTCCTTAAAAACGAAAATCATCTTTTTACACCTGGTAGGGTCCTAAATTGTTCTTTAGTATCTAAAAATGAGTGAGCCAAAATTTGGGGACAATCTGCTAAAAATAACTCGTGCCGAAAATGGATTGAAGTTTTGGGGCATTCTTATATGAAAGAAAAACCCTTTTTTTGTAGTTTTTGGTAAAATGTTGGTATTTGTTATTTTTTGTTAATTTTTTTGTGAAACAATACGCAAATGGTACTAAATTACCTTTCCAAAAAGACTAATAAAATTAAATTTGGATAAAAAACAAGCATTTTACGCATACATGCCCCAGACCATTGTATGGGTTTTAAAGCCAGAATTTCAAAATTTTTAGGCAAAAAAATAAAAAAAAAATAATTTTACTTTATGATCATATTGAAAACATGTTAACGATTAAAAATACCAGATATGGTAGTCAAGATTTTTTTTTATTTTTCGCCAGTAGTGATAAAATTTCTGCGGATTCCAAATAAAATGCGTTTTTTCACAATAATTTAGCAAATATTGGGAAATTTTTTCTTTATTGCACGGAACGAAGCGTAAAATGTAAAGTCTATAACTTTTGAGAAACCGGATATATGCAGATATCTTGTTTTATATAAATATGTAATGTCCCAAATTTGTAATTTCACCTCGATGAAAAGGGGTTAAAGATGCCATATTTCTCTAAAAATTTACAGAATTTATGTTTTACACTTGGTATAGTACAATACAAAACATTTTTTTTTATATTTGCTAAATTACCATAGAAAACACATTTTCTTCGAAATCCGCGGAAGTTATTTCACTATCCACGCCAAATTAAAAAAAAAGCTGGACTACTGTATTTGTTAGTTTTTATCTATAACATGTATTTAGTAACATTATAAAGTAAAATATAATTTTTTTTATTTTTTTGCCTAGAAATTTTGAACATTTTCAAATTTTGGCTTTAAAAACCATGCAATGGTCTGGGGCATGTATGCATAAAATGCTTATTTTTTATCCGATTTGAACTTTTTTAACCTTTTTGGAAAGGTAATTTAGTATTTAATTTAAATAATTTAAAAAAAACTAGAAAAAACTTGTTTTTTTATCACATAAGAGTGTCCCAAAACTTCAATCCATTTTCGGCACGAGTTATTTTTATCCGATTGTCCCCAAATTTTGGCTCACTCATTTTTAGATACTAAACTACAATTTAGGACCCTACCACATATTCAAAAGTGATTTTGAAAAATTACCTTAGTCGTAAGGACACCTTTAATGTGCAGTCGGGTTCAGGCCAAAGCAGGACATTGGCAAAGAATATGTTCGACCGTTTCCTCAGCGTTAGGTTCATCGCACCTTCTACAGCTGGCATCGGCAATAAGTTCTATTTTCTTTTTATGTTAACCTATAAGGCAATGCCCGGTTATCACTCCAGTAAGTACACGGCAGTTCCATTTGGTGAGTGAGAGTAAGTATTTAGTTTTCCTTAGATTATAGCATGCCCACAATCTTCTACTCATCGCACTTGTTGTTAGCTCTCTCCACTTTCTATAAGCCATTGCAGTGTTTTGAATGTCGCGTAGCGATCTGAAGTGCTGCATTGGTGGATCAATATGTACAGAAATACCAAAACCATCAGCACCTTGCTTCGCGAGCTCGTCCGCTCTCTCGTTCCCTTGAATACCTATGCTTGAGGTGACACTACTTCAATCCTGGACATTCATATATCAGGTGTTTCACAGTGCAGTACGCACTGACTCTTTTTCTTCTACATTACCAACCCTACAGTTCCCCTATCAGAGATTCCTAAATCCGCAGCCATTCGTCCAATATTACAATGTCCTATCAAACTCCCACAATTAAAGGTCCGATTTCCAAATTTAAGAAGATTTTTTGTCCTTTTAGGATTTAGCAGCGGTTATAGGGTGCACGATTTTTTTTAAGCAGGTAGTGATATCGTACATATCATTTTCAGTTATATCACCCAATCGCTTTCTAGCAGTCATGCCCAGGAATTCAAATTAGACTGACTCTCAGATTTGTGGAGCGATTGTATAATACAATTCTTTGCGCATCCGAGCAGTTGTATTCATTGTAGGAACCTCTGCACAGAAAACATTGCACTAGTCCCAAAGTCTCACCTACATGTCAAGGAACTTGGGGTACACTCCCTAATCCGTAAGCACTTAGCTCAATCCGTTAAAACTAAGATAGTTTTCTGCTTAGTTTTCCCTAGTCGGTAATATGGTCGAATGTCTCCAAGAGTGTTGCATCACATTCGCGACTCTCTCATCGTGAGAATTAATTTTGCTGCTTTGACCTGATGTAGATGCCCACGGGCAGAATGTTGAGCAACCCTTCCAGAAAAAAGTTGTAGGCACCGTAAATAGACAGATTGGATCTATTTTAAGGTAGATCTTTACTAAAAAGGAGGTATCCTATCCTTAGCTTACACAACGATTGCTGTTTTTTTTACTTAACCAACACTCAGAGAATGTCCCCTATAAATGCAGTGCATTGTGTTGATAATTAGGAAAATAGGTTATGGGAAGAAGGAAAGAGGGAGTATTGTTTGTCGATATTTGATTTGAACTTTTCTAAATTCTAATTAACAGGGAAGACCTCTATAGGAGGTATATTCCAAATACGTATAGTTCGCTCATAAATGAATTTTCTATGTAATGCATTGTGCGGTACACTGGTCAATCGACAACAAATGGATGAGTCGTACTAGACGAGCGAGTACTTCGAACAAAAACCCGGGCTCGGGGGATAAGTTCGCTTATCTCAGCAGAACTCTTACCATGATAATATCGATAGAACAGTGCCACGGGAGGTTCCTTTGTATGGGAGCTAAAAATAGTTCCATTCCATTATAACTTGGAATGGTGATTTCCCAAAACACCAGTCACGTTTCGAAAGAATAAATGTAAAAATACGGTTATCATGATCATTTAAGCTAAATTTAAATACACTCAAAAAAAAAAACTGTAATGTTAGCAAAAAAAGCTTGTAAACCTACAAGAAAATTTGCTGATTTTGCCAATAATTAGTTAACTAAATATTTTTTTTTTGAACATAGTTTATACACATCTGAGGACCCCATTGGGTTCGGACCCGATAGGTCCAGACCCCGATGGGCCTAGACCTAGTTGGGTTCCTTAAAAATCGTCATAGTTTTTAATCAAAAATTTGTGTCCGTTTCGCTCTACCTTGTTTAGTTTTTGAGATACGTGATTATAGGGGACCACTGGGGTCTTGAGAATTAAAAAAACTCTATAACTTCAAAAATATTACTCGGAGAGCTTTTGACTATTTCCGGTTTTGTTCTACGTGTTGAGGGCTACAAAAACGCTTTTGGAATTTTTGTTGTGTCGGCAATATTTACCGAGATATGAGCATTTTAAAATTTTCGGGAATGCTAACTTTTTTGGATTCAAAGTTAGGGCCCATTAGGGTCCACACATGTGAAGAGGACCGGCGATACTCGAAAACCAAAAATGGCCTCCATTTTGCTCTATCTGGCGCCATTTTAAGTTTTCTGAAAATAAAAAAAAATTTACCATTTATTTTGCTAATATTAGCAAAAAATCTTGTAAAAATGTAGTCAACTCAATTTCAAATTTAGCAAAAGAAATTAGTTCAAAGTTTGTTTAAAATTGCTAATGTGCTAAATGAAGTTTACAAGAATTTTTTGCTAACATGCTAATCCTAACTAAAAATTTGCTAAAAGTTAGCTAACTAGCGTTAGCAAAAAAAAAATTAGTAAATCTACTAACGTATTTTTTTGAGTGTAGAGTTCGTCCTTGGGTGAAGGTTAATTACAAATTTAAGAGAGATTGATTATCAATTGCGAACTTTATCGTGCTTACATCGTTTACTTGGACAGGTGGAAGGACGACAGATAGATGGACAGGCATCCGAAAAGTATTGGCGGCAGTGTCCCAAGTGCTGGCACATCCTATGCTAAAGAGCTTTGAAAAGTCACCCTAACCTAAAACTGATAACTTTGGCAAAGCGTTGGATTTACAAGTTTTACAGTGACCTTCTAACGTCAAAATAATCAGACAACAATTTCTATTTATCTGTATTTTTTCCTAGTTTTTATAACCTCCAACCACAGTACGTCATTCCGTGTGTAACTTATCGAAATATCGGTCGATGAGTTACACACCGTCAGCAATTTTTTTTATAAAAAAGTCTTACAATTTTGTTATAATAGTGCTACAACAGAACTGCTGGAGTGGTTCAACGTACCACAGGATGCGTATGATAGAGATGTCAACCGATTAAGAATTATTCGATTAATCGATCAAACAAAACCAAACTCATGTTCGATTAATTTAAAAATTACGATTTTTGAATAACGAATAAATCGAGTAATTTATGTCCAACTAAGTATCGAAATATCAGTCTAGGACACCATAAAATATAATTATTACACCGTCCGACAGCCAATATTAAACATGAACCGGATGATAGACTTCTGAAAGTAGAGATCAAATAGAATAAAACTGCATTTACATTTTTGAAATATTTGTAATTGTCCTGGGGTGACACTGCGTATGATAGAGATGTCAACCGATTAAGAATTATTCGATTAATCGATCAAACAAACACCAAACTCATGTTCGATTAATTTAAAAATTACTATTTTTTAATAACGAATAAATCGAGTAATTTATGTCCAACTAAGTATCGAAATATCGGTCTAGGACCCAATCAAATATAATTATTACGGCATACGGACATAGCGCCCAAGGTCTTATCGCCCAAAACCGTAAATGACATATCGCCCACGCTGCGACATATAGCCCAAAATGGTAGGTCTAAAAATGTTATTTCTCCCAAAACAAAATTGTCAAAAAATCCAAAATATTTTTTTGGGCTAAATGTCGAAATTACGACTTCTATGATTTGTTTTATTGTAATAAAGGTTTTCTGCGTAGCATGCCTTCGGCCGGGCATAGGGATTACAAACTCCATGCATTAAACCCACCCTCTCTGCAAACCAAAGCTATTTTCGTCATCAGGCTTTTTTGAGGCATAACAAATTTGGTAGCGTAAAGGACTGCTACCCTAGAAAACTTTACTTTGCGGAGAGGGTGGGTTTAATGCATGGATTTTGTAATCCCTAAGCCCGGCCGAAGGCCGGCTACGCATAAAAACTTTAAAATATTGTGTTAAAAAAACAATTTTGGTGAGTTTTATGATTATTTTTTTGGGTGCTATGACATTTTTTAAATATAATATTTTGATATTTGGGTAATATGACATTTTTGATAATTTATATAAATTTAAAGAAAATTGTTAAAATACCCAAAAATAATGGCCATATCGTCCAAAAAATTTTGCAACAACAACTTACACACACTTTTTTTGGGTGGAATGACTTTTTTAAATTGGGCGATATGCACTTGGGCGCTATGTCCGTACGCCAATTATTACACCGTCCGACAGACAATATTAAACATGAACCGGATGATAGACTTCTGAAAGTAGAGATCAAATGGAATAAAACTACATTTACATTTTTGCAATATTTGTAATTGGTTTAGGGTGACACTGGTGACGGCCGATGAAAGAGGAGGATCTCCCATAATTTTTCCATTTTTATATTTTGCCATATCAGGCTAAAAGGATGTGAATAAAGTCATTTGAAAACTTAAGCAAAATATTTTGTTGAAAATTTTAAAATTTTAAAATTTTTTGAAATTTGAAAGACACATTTTTGAATGAACGTACCTTGCCTCCATTTTCCTGATATGTAAAAATAATAAAATAGGAAAATTAGGGGAGATCCTCCTCTTTCATTTGCTATCAATAGTGGCATCCTAGGACAAGTACAAATATTAAAAAAAAATTATTGTATAAAATTTAATCCTCTAAAACTTTAAAGTCTTTTTAAAAGGAAACAGGATCAAGAAATGAAAAACTGTAAGTGCAGTTTTACTACATTTAGGGCCAGTTTACAGAAGGCGAACGCTACACACGAACGAAAATTTTACATGTATTTTGTTGTTGTTACAATAACAAAACACATGCAAAATTTTCGTTCGTGTGTAGCGTTCGCCTTCTGTAAACTGGCACTTAGTCCCTAGTTGAAAACGTATATATAAATCGTATTCGTGTTCAAAGACTTTTTCATTTTTATCGGACGGTGTTATTGAGCTGTGATCCATTCTAAGACATTCAAGCGATGAACGATTATATCTTCTTTTGGCTCCGAACTTAACCAGCCTATATGTTCGTAAATCGGAAGAGAGAAAGAAAATGTTCCCCCTTAAAGAACTAAAACAGTACCAGAAACACAAAATTTTTTTACATGTTTTTTATTGAACTACATTTGGACCAAGATGATTACGAAATGCTATTTTTGTCGCCCCCCCCCCCCCCCCACTTTTAAGGGCGTGTTTATAGGAAATGATATAAAATAATGTCAAAATTGTGTTTTTTAGGCGTAATTATCGTAATAAATGAATTTGTAAACATTTATGTGAAGAGGGAAAATGTGTCATCCAACGGCCCCCGCCGACTCCACCAACTTAAAAAACTTAAAACTTAAAACTTAATAAAAATATTTTTTAACAACCACTTTTTTTATTCGTTATTCTCATCGATTAATTGAATAATTTTTTATACTCAATCGTTTGATCGAACGAACAAAAACCATTATTTGAATTATTCGAACAAAGTTGAAGGGGGAATAATTGACAACTCTAGTGAATGATGACACTTTAAATTAAACTTATTTTTCAGCCCACTCTAATACACATCTATGTAAATACCAAACAAGACCAACAATAAACAGCCGCCAACATATAAAATTAACAGAGTTAATGTTAAGTTGGAGTTCATTTAATTTGTTTATTTAGAAATTCTTACAGTGGCATCTGTTGATGTTTATTCTATTTAAGGTAAATGGTTGAGAATTTAATTTGTTTAAATGAAAATTCCATCATAAAATATTTTGTTTAACAAATTTCCATACTCTTTAGCAAATTTAAATTGTTTTTGAATAATATTATTGAATGTACACCAGAAGGTTTGAGGTTATAATGATTTTTGAAGTGCCGAAAAGTTTAATATTTATTTTCAAAATTAAATTTATCCAAATTTAAAGAACTTTACAGTAGCTCCTCAACTTCTTTATGTCCATTTTTTAAGTGGTTTATTTTTGACAAAAAATTACATTTATTTCAAAACATTAAAACATATAAAAAACAGAAAAAAATGTCGTAGAATTATGCGCCTACACATTTATATAAATTCTCATATTTCCAAGATTATCTTTTCGTATTGTCAATGTGCATTCCTAGCAGTATTAGGATAAATAAGGAGTAAACAGTAACGTGTAAGTATAGTTATTGTTACTCCTTCTAAATTTACAAACTACCAAGTTGGAAAAATGTCCGACAATGTAATGGGAAATCGGTATACCAATAATCGGAATTTCTAAGAAAACTTTTTCTATAGAAAAAAGTCTCAGAATTGCCTCAAAAATAATCGAATATATTTTTAAAAGCATTAAAGTCTTAAATTTGTTTTATCACAAGCACTTTTTATAGAACAGATTTCAAAGCCTGAACATTTTGGTATAGACAGAACGATTCGGTATCTTCCCAGGCAGAAAAATACGAACGGGAGAGCGCTGGCAAAGTACTTTTTATGGTCGCTTGAGTGCTGGGAAAGCATCACAGTTTAGTACTCTCCCAGCGTCCAAAATGATAACCACGGTAAACGGTATGCCGTTGCTATTTAAAAGCGCTTTAAAAACAAAAAATATGGTACTATTGTAGCACTTTTAGAACAAAAAAATGGGACGTATCTAAATTGTACAAGTCCATAAGACACAACTTTTTTTGGTGTTTATTTGAATAAAGAAATTTATTAAATTGGGATAAAAAATTGATTGACTAATTTATTAGGATAAAAAAAATTTCGACAAACTTTGAAATATTTTCCTGGAAAATTTTGTTTTCCGTTTTCTTTGCGTTTTGGAATAAAAAAGTTATTAAAAATGCTTTTAGGAAAAATTTTGGAAAAGTCCCGAAAAAAGTGGTCTATTGAACCGAAACGGGTTGTGTTCCAAAGGGATAGGCCCAGTGACATTTCATATCTTCCTCACGAAAGAAACAGGTGTTTTTATATAAAAAGTGTCAAGTTTGTAATATGTTGGTCATTGTGTATAAGTGACATATCACGAGAACTATCAAGGACCGGCCACTAATCCTGCAAGGAAATAAAAAGTATTCCAATTGTTATGAAAATTAATAAATTTTAATAAAAAATTTACATTTTGAACGGATTTAAATAGAAAAACATTGGCAAAGCGCTTGGAAAGCACTTTTTCGATTTCATACTACCTTCTACACAAAAAATTAAGTGCTTTGCCGAGCCTTTTTCTTTGGAACGGTTGGCAGTTTCTGCCTGGGTTACATTCTTAAAATAGAATAGAAAAAAATATTGCAAAGTCAATAAGATTCTGAGACATTTTTCGTATAGAAAAATTTTTAGATTCTAAGAATTTTTTTTTCCCAGAGAAAAGGGGTCAGATCTGAGACTTCTTACTATAGACAAAATCTCATGGTTTAAAGCATTTTTGAGATATTTTTTCTATAGAAAAGATCTCAAATTGTTAAATTTGTTCTTAATGAAAAAATTTTAGATTCTGAGATCTTTTTTTATAGAAAAAGTCTCAGACCTTTTTCCTATAGAAAAGGTTTCAGAATCTGACACTTATATCTAAGGAAAAAGTCTCAGACTCTCAGACCTTTTTCCAATAGAAAAAGTCTCAGATTCTCAGAGCTTTTTCTTTTATAAAAAAAGTCTAAAATTCCGGCACACTTTTTCCTAAAGAAAAAGTGTCAGATTCTGAGAAAGTTTTCCATTATAAAAAGTCTAAGATTGTGAGAACTTTTTCCTTCAGAAGATTCTGAGTCAAAGACTATTTTCCCGTAGAAAAATTCTGAGATTCTGAAACCCTTTTCAAAAGAAAAGCTCCAGATTCTGCGACGCTTTTCCTCTAGAAAAACATTCTGAAACCTTTTTCTTATATAAAATACACTAAGAATCTTAGTCTTTTTTCCTAAGGAAAACGTCTCTGATTTTGAGACCTTTTTCCTATAGAAAAAGTCATAGATTCTAAGACCTGTTTCCCCAAAAAAAAGTCTCAGATTCTGCGATATTTTTCCTATAGAAAAAGTCAAAAACTTTAGGATTCTGAGACCTTATTCCTATAAAAAATCTTAGATTTTAATACCTTTTTCCAATTGAAAAATTCTCAGATTCTGCGAACTTCTTTTCAACAAGTAAAAGACTGAGAGAAAAAAAATTCACAGACTTTGAAACCTTTTTCTTTTTAAAAAAGATTAACATTTTGATACCTTTTTCCTTAAAATAAGTCACAAATCCTGAGACCGTTTTCCTACAGAAAAAGTCTCAGATTCTTATACCTTTTTTCTATCGAAAAAATCTCAGATCCTGTGACCTTTTTTCCTATAAATAAGTCTCAAATTTTGAGACCTTTTTTTCCGTAGAAAAGTCTCTGATTCTGAGACCTTTTGCCTTAAAAAAAACTCTCAGATTCTGAGACTTTTAAAATTTGGGAATTCTTCTCCAAAATTCCGAAAAAGAAAATGTTTGAGGATTTGAAAAATTTGAGAGTTCGTTTGTACTTTTTCTAAAGAAAAAGTCTCAGTTTCTGTGAAAAAAAACATATTCATTTTTTATACCAAAATTCTTAATAAGAGTGACAGAGATTTTTTCACAGAAAATTCACAGACTAAGTAACGTTTATCCTTTGAAAATTTTCAAATTTTCTCTACAAAAATTTTCCGATTGTTTTCTATGAAAAATTTTTGGATTTCAAGACTTTTTTTCCTGTAGAATATTTTTTAGAAAATTTCCTTCTTCCTTTTTTTCTTTTTTTCTTCCTTTTGTTTTCTTTTTAAAGTTTGCTATGGGGAGAAAATTTCCCCTTCCCCCCCCCCCCCCCCTTGTACCCGTGCATGTATCAACTTAGATCTCGAAATTGGGGACAAATCTGATGAGATACAATTGAAAAAATTTTGGCATGCAATCATTGTCTGGTGACCTGCTTTAGTGACTAAAGGGAACTTTGCCTTTATCACGATGGTGCAGAGAATGGTGTCGATGTGCATCACTTGTGGTCTTCTTATTTCACCTACGGATGCATGTCTTTAAATAAGATGTCCAAAAATTTTGACATACGACTCATATGGGCCACAGCAGTTTGATTTAAGGACTCATATGGGTTCTAGGGCACAGAAACATTCCATGGAATTGCAATGTCGATGAGCTTGCAAGACTGGCAACTACCTTACAGTTTTCAACAGAATTGGAATGTGGTGGTATGCCTCTCGAAACTTGCAAGCACAATCTACGGTTTGTTCCGCTACGGAGACTTATCAGGGATGGACAATTGGATGGACGTGCGAGACAACACAGCAGATTTGGTCTTCACTTAATCAGATTCGCACAAGTGAACTGATATCGCTTCCAAAAGGAGAGACTTTGACAGTGGGTGCTGTAATTACCGGACAATGCCTTATAGGGAAGCACGCGGAGCGGTTAAATGATCCGTCAAAAGACTTTGGCCGCAGTTGCATGGATGAGAATGAGTTGGAAAATATCGAACATTTCATGTGCTATTGCCTGTCACTTTCTGGTCAGAGACTTGCTTTACTGGGGTCTAGGAAGATGTACGATCTTTGTCGGATGTTAAAATTCAATTTCTTAGGAGTCTCATAAGAAGCTCAGATTGGATTAACGACGGGGACTAGTAAGGAAACCAATTACAGTCTCGTGGTATCACAACGATCCCCAGAGTCTATGTGTGCTGACGCAAAACGACAGCAGCCAATTACAACCTAACCTATACTTAAAGAGATTAAATTCAGACTAGCTCGAAGATTACGAGACCACTGCCATATGTTCTAAGCAGAGGTCCTTGTTATAAATGAAGAAGACTATTCTTCTAGATCGTCAACACGATTTATATGAAATACGTTGATTCTTCGGCCTGGAATGAAAAACTTCCTTTTGTAATCTTGCAACAAGGAAGTCGTGTTAATTGGTTTTCAAAAATTTCCTATAAGGTAAGTTCACATATTTAGGTAAGCTTATTTTTGTTTGTATTCAAGTTGATATCGCTATTTTAAGGTAAACGCCATCTACACACCCCAAGGCGTGCGACATTGATGTACAACCACAATAGCCATTTAAAATGCCATTGAGCATGTAATCGCTCTTAAATTGCAACAACAGCAGCAGCAGTAACAAATATGACGACAGCAACATTGAAAATGTCGTTGATGTGTTCTTGGTCTGGCCCGGCCTGCTTGTAAGGTGATTGTTACGCGTTATTGCTGTTGCTGTATTTATGTTATTCACATTTTGTGTATTACGCGCGTATTCACCATAAATTCTGTGACTTATCTCTGACTTTATATCGAAAACAATAGCAATGACAATGAAGCTTACAATAACAGCAGCAACAGCTACAACAACAGCAGCAATAACAACAGTAAGTAGTATACAACAATAACCAACCTTAAAATTATGGTTGCTTAGTATTTTCTATTCTAGGATATGGATATGGGATGTTGTTGTATGGTTCTGTTCCAACACTTATTTGTCAGTCTCGAAATTCTGAATGAGTTTTATCACGAGTGCAATACTTAAGGATACTTGTATACACTGGAAGAAAAAAAAACTAGAAACTGAATAATGCAAAGGTTGGACAATTCAATTTCAGGCTAGAACAATTTTAAATAGTCTCTTTGAAATTGTTGCAGCAGAATCTCTATATATCAGCTAAAACTGTTGACGTACTCTTAAGGGCGCTCTTTCCGGGCTGCAGGGAAATCTTGACATCAGAAAATCAATAAATGGGGCCGTTAACCTGTCCTTTAAACGTGTTAAGAGAACGTTGGCATAGGCTATAGGAACCTTCAAACCATAAAAATCGCTTGGAACGGATGGAATCTAACTAGCAACGCTACAACATACCGTTAAATGAGATTATAGGTTAGGTTAGGTTAGGTTGTAAGTGGCTGCTGACGTTTTACGTCAACACACATAGACTCTGAGGTCCATTTTGATGCCACGGGACTGTAATAGGTTTCCCCACTAGTCCCTGTCGATAAACCAGTTTGAGCTTCTTATGAAACTCCTTAGATATTGAATTTATCCTTAGATCCCAGTGAAGCAAGTCTCTGACCAAAAAGTGCCGGGCAATGGCATATAAAGTGGTTGATAGTTTCCAACTCTTCTTCATCCATGCAACTCCGGCCAAAGTCATTCGACGGCACATTTTGCCGCTCTGCGTGCTTCCCTATAAGAAAGTGTCCAGTAATTATAGCAACCACCGTCGAAATCTCTCCTCTTGGAAGCGATATCAGCTCACTTGTGCGCCTCTGGTTAAGAGAAGGCCAAATCAGTCGTGTTGTCTCACACGTCCATCCATTTGCCCATCTTTGATTAGTCTCCGTCGCGGAACAAAGCCGTAGGTTTTGCTTGCAAATGTCTAGAGGCATACCAACACATTCCAATTCTGTTGGAACCTGTAAGGTAGTTCCTAGTCTTGCAAGCTCATCGGCTTTGCAATTCCCTGGAATGTCTCTGTGCCCTGGGACCCATATAAGTCGTATGTTAAACTGCTTGGCCATCTCATTTAAAGACGTGCGGCAGTTAAGAGCAGATCTTGTTTTCAGAAACATTGCATCCAGGAACTTGACCGCGGCTTGACTGTCAGAATAGATGTTGACTGCGGTTATAGAGAAGACATTGCAGCTCAACCAGTCAGCCACTTCCTTTATTGCCAGCATCTCTGCCTGGTAAACGCTGCAATGATCTGGCAATCTTCGAGCCAGGCTCAATCCAAGCTCATCCGAATAGACTCCAAAGCCCACTTGGTCGTGCAGCCTCGATCCATCTGTGTAAAAATTTATGGTGGTTCTACTTCCCGGAATGTCCCCATTCCAAGACTCCCTGGCTGGTATCATAGTGGTAATGTGGCGCTCAAAAAGGCTCATAGAGGGAGCACAATCCATATTTTGTGGTGTTGTTATCTTCTTCAAGATCGCGCTATGGCCACAATCGCTGCTCCTCCATTGCAGCGTGCTATTAAGTCAAATTGCCGACGTAGCCGCATACTGCCTACCCAATACGTCCAATGGTATCAGGTGAAGGAGGATTTCTAATGCAGCCGTAGAGAGCTAGTGATGCACATCGACGCCATTTCCTGTATCTTCGTGATAAAGACACAGTTAGCTTTTGTTTCTAAAGCAGGTCACCAGACAATGATTCCATACAGCAGAATTGGACGCACTACTGCTGTATAGATCCAATGAACGACTTGAGGGTCATTTGTTTTCCAATGGCCCTTTTACAGGAATATGAAGCAATCGTTGCTTTTCTCACCCATTCCTCAATATTACGCGTTCTAGTTCCTATCCAGAAACACTCCAATATACTTGGCTCCATCTAAGAAGGTGATTTCAGTGCCGTCCAGAGAAATAGGATCAAAAGCAGGAATCCTATTTTTCCTTGTAAACAAAAAAAGCTCTGTTTTACTTGGATTAACTCCTAGACCACAGTCTCTTGCCCATGTGGACAAATCTTTCAGAGAACCCTGAAGAATGTCCCTCAATGTTGGCAGATGCTTCCCCTTTACCGCTATCGCGAGATCGTCAGCATATGCGACAACATGACAACCGCGTGCTTCTAGAGATAGCAGCATTGAATTCAGTGCCAAGTTCCAAGGAAGCGGCGAAAGAATACCTCCGAGTGGTGTGTCTATATTGACAAATCGAGATATGAGGATGTCTGATGTCCGTTTAAATAAGCACGTTTTTAAAGTGTCAAAAGAAGCATTCAAGTGTCTCTGTTTTTTAAACCGGTGTAAGAAGTACTTCTCCTCATCCAATTTCCTCACTATTTATACCAACTACATCCGAACCAAGATGGAATACAACTCCCATGTATGGGCAGGGGCTTCAAACCTCTCTTTGACCGTGTGCAAAAGAGGGCGTTGATGGTTATCAATGACAATAGAGTGTCCAACTCAATTGACTCGCTGGAGCATCGTCAGAATGTGGGTTGTGTGGCTCTGTTCTATCGATATTACCATAGAAAGTGTTCTGCTGAGATAAGTGAATTAGAACTAGAACCCGAGTTTTTGTTCGCAACACTCGGTTGGCTAGTAGATCACATCCGATTGTTGTCGTTTGCTCAGTTGATCGCACAGCGCATTGCAGAGAAGGTTAGTTTATCAGTCGAACTAGCAGTATGTGAAATAATCTTCCCACAGAGGTGTTTCCAGTTTCTTTCAATGTAGATCAATTCAAGTATCCTTAAACACTACTCCCTCTTTCCTCCTCTTTATCACCTATTTTCCTGATATCAACACAATGCTCTGCATTAATATGATCATCTCCTGAGTGTTGGTTCAAAGTAAAAAAATAGTCTAGATTTTCACTTTCTATCTGATTCGTCTATCAAGAGGAACAATCTATAGAAACTGCGTTTCACTCTGTAGTTAACACTATAGAAAAATGATAAAGAATTCACACTCAAAAAAAAGTGAACTAAAATCTGGGAAAATTAACTCAATTTTGAGAAAAAGAGGGAATGATTTGGCTCCAAAGATTTTTTTTCTTGGTTTTAGTTCATAATTTTCCCAAAAATAAGGAAAACAAAGTTATTTAATTTTAAGCCAATTTTAACTAGAAAATGGGAAAAATTATACTTCACATTTTAGAAATAGATTAGGTCTAGACCCTGGACCCATGGGTTCGGACCCCATTTAACTCGAGACACCGTTGGGTCCTTTAAGGGTCCCCATAGATTTTGAACCAAAACTTGTGTCCGTTTCGCTCTAACTTGCTTAGTTTTTGAGATACGGTAATAAGGGGCCTGATAAGGTCTTGAGAATATTAAAAACTGGATAACTCAAAAACTATTAATCGGAGGGCTTTCGGGTATTTTGCAAAAGTGTTCTACGAGCCAAGAGCTACAAAAATGCCGTTCGACCCATTCTCGTGTTGGCAGTATTTACCGAGATATGTGCATATATAAATTCTCGGGAATTTCAAATTTTAGATCTAAAATTAGGGTCTTCAGACCCCGACAGATATGTAGAGCTAGGCTATTCCATATTTTTCTTTGTAGTCTTTCTTTTGAAAATTTAATCCGTTTCGCTCTATCTCGCTTAGTTTTCGAGATATCGCCATTTTGAATTTTTAACTAAATTCTAAGAAGTTATTTACTAAATTCTCAGAAGTCATTAACTAAATTCTAAGAAGTACACTTCCTCAATTCAAAGAAGAGAAATACGATGATGTTTTTTTTAGTAAATTTTAACTAAACTGGAACTAAATTGTTTTTTAAGAAATATGTCTTAAAAATAAAGATACGATTCTTAGATTTGTGGAAAATTTCTTTGGCAGTAAGAATTTTTTTCCTAATATTAAAAAAATCCATTTAAAGAAAACTATGAACTAATTATAAGTAAATGAACTAAAATTTTTTCCTCATAGTTAAGAAAATTTCTCATTTTTAAGTTAAATTTAACTAAATTTTAGGAAAATTCATGATAAATTTTCAAAGACATTTTTTCCTTAATTTTAGTTATGTCTTTTTTTTCAGTGCACACCGGCCACCTTTCTGGACATTGAAGGAGCCTTTAACAATGTCAGTATGAATAGTTAAAGCAATGGAGATGTCATTAATCAACCCATGTATCACAAAATGAATTGGTTGATTACTACCTTGTAGTGGGGTGACAGCAGAATGGGGACCTACGGAGATTACCAGATACTTAACAAGAGGTAAGCTGCAAGACGGCGTCTCCTCGCCACTACTCTATCTTTTAGTAGTGGACCCTATTTTGGAGAAATTGAATTCGTAAGGGACGTCAGTGGTAGCTTATGCAGACGACGTTTTTATTAAGTCATGTGGGAAGTTTTTGGACACAGTATCCGAACTTTTGCAAGTGTCACTGATACAAATGTGAAAATGAGCAAATAATAATGACCTAAACGTTAATACGGAGAAAACAGAAATGGTGTTTTTTTTTTTAAATTGGTACAAAATAAAGAGGTTTAAAGTCTATAACTCTATAAACGGATTCAGAGTTCCTTTGTCAACCCAAGTGAAACTTGTAGGAATCATTTTAAACTGTCATGGAAGCAAAACACGGATGAGAGGATCAAGAAAGCATACAACGCTTTATACGCATGCAAGAAAATGTTTGTTGCAACTTGGGGAATGAAACTAAAGATTACTTATATGATTTATACTTTTGTTCTAAGACCAATCTTACTGTATAGCGTAATGGTCTGGTATAACGCATTGGAGCGAAATGTGACGTATATAAAATTTCGAGAAATCAAGGTCTTTTGGGTTTGTTAATCACAGTCGCTCTGAGAACAACATCGGATTGATATATTGACACACTACTGCACCTGATACCAATTGTCATCTTTGCCAAGCAAGAATCCTACAAGTCCTGCATTCATCTCAAAGAGTCTAATTTATTCAGAACACAATTTTGGACACAGTAACATGGACAATTTAAATGATATTGCCAACGATTACAGGCTTTCCAAACTTATTTTCGATCACGAATACGACGTAGAATTTCTGACACGAGAATTTTGTTCAAACATATTCACAGATGGCTCTAAACAATCCATGATAGTCGGTGCAGGATTTTCAACGAGTTTTTGCGAAAGAGCTCGCGAACAAGATGATGGTGGTATTGGTATTTCGGTACATATCGATCCACCAATCCAACACTTCAGATCGCTGCTTGATAATCTAAACACCGCAATGACTAAGAGAAAGTGGAGAGAGCTAACAACATGTACGATCAGTAGAAGATTGTGGTCATGCTACAATCTGAAGAAACCAACTATATACTCTCACTTACCAGGTGGAACTGACGTGCACTTACTGGAGTGATCACCGGGCACTGCCTTATAGGTTATCATAGAATGAAAATGGGACTTTTTCCGATGCCAGATGTATGAGGTGCGATGAAACTAATATTGAGGAAAGGGTCAAAACCATATTTGACTATCGTCGATTTTTAAAGTTTTGTTGCTCATAAACTAAACAGGAGCCTTCCATATTTGTTAGTGTTTCACGATTAGACAACACTCTTTAATAAAATAATAAAGACAAACTTTCAAATTTGTCTTCAAAATCATCAAAACAGATGTCGTTTGTACATCGTCAATCGTTTTCGTTTTAGGTGATTAGCCCCCTGCTTTGACTAGAACTCGCCTACACATATTGGGCAGACATGCGTTCGACAGCTTGGAAAAGGTATCGAATGTCGACCTAAGGCTGGTATTACAATAAGCGATGAGGACTAACGCGTTCTATCAGCGTCGCTGAGGAACTATTGTGGTTTCGCTATCAACAAACCGGTCTATGCAGAGATGCCAAGTATTTGAGAGCAAAACGCGCACACAGATTTTATAATCGGGTAAAAAAAAGGGTAAAAATATAATAATAATATAATATAATATTTTTATTCAAACAAAATTTTTGGTAAGTTTGTTGGTTAAACTTTTGAGCAACCGATATAAATCGTTGTACAATTTTACATAGTCTGCATTTTCCGCTTCAAAAGCCAAATTTAGTCTTTGAACTTCACCCAGAACAGAATTCAAATATTAAACCAAAATACAAAAAAAAACCTACAAAGAATGGCATTTTTTTAGAGGTTGGTTTAGTTCTTCAAGGGAAAACATTTTCCCCTTAGTCCGATTTTGCCCTTTTTTCCGAACTTAATACGACCAATGGTTATTGACCATAATAATAAATTCGTTCCATATTTCAGGCGTCTAGCTCTTAGTTTGAACTGCATATTGCTTCCACAGATAGACAGACGGACATTCAAAAAATGTCTTTGAATCTATCAAAAATCAATAAAATATATGCTTTGTGAAGTCTCCGACTAATATTTCGATGCGTTAAACTCGAAATAACAAACTAAGTATACCGCCATACTTTGTTTGGAGGCTATAAAAACTAATTTTAAAAAGCACTAAAAGCACCAACTGAAAATATAAAAAGCACCAAGTTAGTGCGTTTTTCTAATTTGGCACTAGGTCAAAAATTTTCGCGTTTTGACACATCAAAAAGCACTAGATTTAGCGCGAAAAGCACTAAGTTGGCATCTCTGGGTCAATGTGAGGAGTCTTTGACTGCGCCACCTTTAACCTAACTAATCTCTTATAGAGTTGACCAAATACTAGATTAGAATCAAAATCTCAACTTCTTCCCTTTTGGTTTCTCACATTTTTCTCAGTGTATAGTAAGACATGTATGATGCGTAAAATAAAAAAAAAAAGCTAAAAATATAACAGCAAAAAAAGTAAATCACCATTGACTCTACTACACTTCAAGTTCACACTTTTATCAGTATCACGTCATCTGTTGGCAATTTCGTTTGTCAATCACATAACCAAACAACACACATTGACTTGAGGCATTTTCTGTATTGCACCACCATTGTTGTTGTCATTGTTGCTGCTGCTGTTGCTGGTTCATGTGCAACATAAACATCATCAACAATGATAGTTAAAACACATTCATGCGAATAATAATCAACAATTCCCGTAACTTGTAGATGTTTGTGGTCATTTTGAGATGTTGATTACACAGTATTTAGTGGTTATTTGATATCATATTGTTTTGGTACTATTTTCCTTCGTTTTTTGTTTTTATTATTTTTTGTCAAGTTTACCTAGACGAATGCAAATTTTTGAAAATATTCCTCAGAACGAATTTTAGCTGCTAATATTACAGTGAAGCTTAAATATTCCGGTAAAAAAATAACAGAGAGATTACGAAACAACACAGTGTAGCTGCATGGATAGAGAAGGGAAATATTGAGAATAGCTTTGCTTATAAATCACTTGCTTTTTACAAGTATCAAAGCATTTCAAACTTGTTAGTAAACGGACGGTCGGACAGACGGACAACGGACGAATGTCGTAGAATCGATCACTGATTACAAATATATACTTTATGGGACTCAAATCGATATTTCGATGTATTTCAATCAGAATGACAATGTAATTATACCCTGCGTACTATGGTTGGTGGGTATAAACACATTGTGCAGGCATTTATTCCAAAATTTTGTTTTTATTAAAAGTTTAATAACTCAGTCAGTTTTTAACCGATTTTAAAATCCAAAGCTCGCACTCAAAAAAAAAGAATTATCTTAAACTTTGGAAAAATTTTCTTCAAAATAGTTTATAAATTTTCCCACAATTTAGTTAAATTTAACTAAAATTTTGAAAATTTTCCTACCTTTGGGGAAAATATTTTAGTCCATGGGCTGTTAAATAGGCCATAATTTTCGTTAAATGGAATTCCCTAATACTTGGAAGAAATGCTTCCAAGTATTATTCCCAAAGAAATTTTCCCTAAATAATTAAAAAAAAATCTTTATTTTTAAGCCATATTTCTTAAAACAAAATTTAGTTCAAAAAAATCAGTTTTAGAACGTAATTTACTACCAGTTAGTTCATCATATTTATCTTCTTTAATTTGAGGAAGTTTTTTCCACAAGTTTAGTAAATTTTTCATAACTTGAAATTGATTTTTTGATTTACTTTTTTTTCATGCTTGCACGTGGAATTCACATTTGGTTTATTATTTGAAGTACATGAATACAAAAATTTTGATCTTGTATAACAAGTAATAAATTTAATACTTACATTTTTTTTCAACACATGTATGAATAATATTTCAATCACAACAAAGGCCTTGGCTTTGGCGTGTTTTCCCATAGTCTGGGAACAAACGTCAAATACAAAGTTTTTGTTGTAATTTAACTAAAAAACTAATGAAATTTATTACTAGACTAGTTATAATAAAATATGTACCCAACAGTGATGCCATTTTAGCACTTTTAGTGCTAGATCTAGCACTTTTTTTTTGGACTTAGCACTAAAGTTTTGGAAGAAAGTGCCAAGTGCTAAGTTAGCACTTTTTTAAAATTTTTTAGCATTTTTAGCATTTTTTTTTTTACATTTTAACTTGTTTTTTTTTAAATCTCTTGTAAAAATTTTTAGCCTGCGGCACTTTCTTTGCACCTGTATAATGCAAAAACTCCCAAATCGTATGGAATTTATTTAATGTTTTTTCTTGGGATTTACTTCATGGCGCCCAATTGAAAGTCAGGAATCCTAAGAAATTAAGAAAGTATAAATTGAAATTCAAAAATTTAGAAAATATAAGTTGAAATTCAAAAATTAAGAAAATATAAATTAAAATTTAGAAATCCCAGTTAAAATTCAGAAAACCCAATTCAAATTTAAAAATCCAGATAGAAATTAAGAAAAGATGAATTGAAATTCAAAAATACCAATTGAAATTCAGAAAACCAAATTGAAATTTAGAAAACCTAGTCGAAATCCAGAAAATTAGATTGAGAAAAACCAATTTAAATTTAGAAAACCCAATTGAAAAACAGAAAACCTTTTTGAAATTTAGAAAATCCAATCAAAATCTAGAAAACCATTGGAAATTCAGAAATCCATATTGTAATTAAGATGATTTAAATTGAAATTCAAAAATCCCAATTGAAATTCAGAAAACCCAGTTTAAATTAAGAAAACGCAATTGAAATTCAGAAAAAAAATTAAAGCTCAGAAAACCAAATTGAAATCAAGAAAATATATGTACCGGTTACACTAGTTTACAAATCAAAAAAAAAAAAACTGACTTTATTTATACCCTCCACTGCACTATAGGAAATTTTACCCTTTTTTTGGCCAAAATTATTTACAGCCAAACGGCTGGACCGATTTGACTGATTTTTTTTATTTGACTTTTGGAAGACTCTTTAGAGGGAGGGAGTGACTCTTAAAGGTTTTCATACACTCAAAAAAAAAATTAGTAAAGTTACCTAAAAAATTACCTAATAATTAGTTCCAAACAGGGTTCCCGGGTTATAAGTTGCCGCATCTAAGATTTTTTAGATCCTTGATAGATTATATGGTTTTCTAAACTGTTTTTACAATATTTTTTTTTTTGAGTGTACACTAACTTTCGAAGATAACAGTAGAAATTTATTTTAACAATGTTAAGAAGTGTCAAACAAATCTACTTTTTAATAAGGATTTTATTCAAAAATTTTATTTTTGAGTTCCAAGTCGTCAACTACATTTCAAAATGCCACTACGGGCAGCCGTAGATGATGCAAAAGCTAGGGGCTCAACTTCCCTATTTAGATCTTTAGAGATTTCTGCTGTAACTCGTATTTTTGTTCTCGCAGATTTTGACAAAAAAGTTAATTGCGGTCGCCCAGGTTTCGATTTAGTGGAGGCAGGCTGCGTTTCAAGTTTTTTTTAGCCAAGTATTGCCTTTAAGACAAACAGCATGCTGTCTTTCAAAAATTTTCAAACTCCTACAACTTTTAATCCTTTTCATATTTATATTTGAACAAAATATTCTTAATTCCTCCTTTATATATTGTTTAAAGTTTTCGAAACATTCACTCTCAGCAATGTATGAAAAGAAATGGTCAGAAATAGCGGCTCCTTATCCACCTCTGCTTTATTTCTCTCGCCATGTATTAAATAACTCTGAATTTGGCACTCGGTAGTCACCTGGAAAAATGGGTATAAAAAAAAAGTTTGCACATATCCGACCTTGAAATTTTTTAAATTCGGAAGGTAATTGATTGTCCTAGAGAACTTTTATGGTTTTATAGCTAACATATGCTATCATTTTTTTTAAAGTCAAAATAAAATTCCAATTCATACTTCAATAAGTTCATCTTAAGGTCACTTCAATTTTTCCAATAAAATCGATCTAATAGATGAGTTCACCAACATTTCACTATTTATCATTAAAGTACTCACCTTTGACATTATTTTCCATTTTTTAGTTTTTAAAAACTATAAATTCTTAATATAAAAACTTTTGTTAGAAGCTATCACAAAATTCGCTGCTCTCAATCGTTATTTTATAACTAAGTAAGAAATTGCAACAAAAACTACTGATAAAGTGACAGTACATCAATTCTGTCGAAAAATTGAGAAAGAATTGTTTACTTTGTTAAGTTTTTTTTATATTAATGTGAAAAAAAATAATGTTTGCAAAAATTTTAATTTTGACTTTTGGCCACAAAATGGGTAAAATTTCCTATAGTGCACTGTAGTGATAGAGGGTATATATAATAGGGCGGGTCGATTTTTTTTGTCAAAAATCGTATAGCAAAAACATAATCTACAACAAATTCTAAGAACATTTCCCAAAGAAACCATGTTTCTAAAATCAAACCCTATACCGCGCCTAACGACATGAAAATTTGTCCGTCCGTCCTTTTTTTCATAAGCAAAACATAGAACTTGTCTCTTTTTTGATGTTTGTGTTAATTTTTGGGCTTTGGTGTGCTCCGAGGTATATAGTAAAATTTTATTGGCAACATTTTTGTAGAACATTTCATCTCCACTCTCCCCCTCTTTCTTTCAAAAAATACCGTTATGAGAGGGAGTTAGAGGGTTAATATTTTCCACAAAAATATTTGCCATAATATTTTCTACAAAGTTGCTGAACATACCCTACACCTCAGATGTAAAGAATACATAGTTTTATATACCGATATGCTGCTAGAACATATCCAGCGGCATTGTTATACTAATTGACGCTGGATATAATTCGAAAAATTTTTGGGATTATGACCGGCAAGTATATGAGACATAATCCCTGAAATGGAGAAATAAATAATTAGATTGATTTGTAATGAACAGACACAGACGAAAAATTATAATAAAAAATTTTAACAATAAATCGCTCCTTTTATCGTTTATCCATGATAATTTTACTCCATTATTTATTTTATATTGGGCTGCAGTATATTAACATGCACTCTAACTAAAGTGATTTTAGTTTCCTACTATAAATTGGGTAAATTTACACAAATTGCGTAATTATACTTAAAATTATTAGAAATTTACCCAATTTATAGCAGTAAATTATTTGAATTTGTTGAAATTTACCCAATTTATATTAGGAAACTGGACTGATTTTTTTAGAGTGTGTAGCGTGAAACTCTGAAAGGAAGCGCAGGGGTTGTGGGTTTGATTCCCTCCAAAGCCTTTGTATGTTAATTACAAAGGGAAGCTGGTGCAGCGGATTTGTCTTAGTAAATAAAAGTATGTAATTGAGGATCATAATGATATTTCGTCAAAAAAAAAACACAGAAACTTTTGTGGGATGAAATTGGAGAGTTGAATATCGGAGAGGAAAAAAACTGTGTTAGATAAAAATTTTTGATATTTGAATATTTTTTTTACATAAGTATTTGATTTATTTTGAGTAAAATTTTTTTTTAAATTTTTGTAAAAAAAAAAAAAATTCGAGTGAAAATTTTTTTGAGTGTAATTTTTTTTTTTTTTTTTTGAGTGTAATATTTTTTTTTTTTTATTTTTTTTTGATTGACAAAAATAGTTTCTAAAATATTTTTTTTTGGCTTACCATTTTTTTCAAAGCGTGTTTAGTGTTTTTTTCAACACTGGAGTTCGGGTTAAAACCCATCTGAAATTTCCCATTTTGCTAATAACTTATGAACCACTGGAGAGATTTCGCTGAAATTTAGTATTAATCTGACCGGAAGTATAACAAATATATTTGCTACGCTTCAGCAGCTTGCCGTATATATTTTTCATTCTTCCGCTAACATTTGAATGTGAGCGTGTTTCACACAGACAGAAAGACAGACGGACGGACGGATTTTCATATCGTTAGGCGCGGTATAGGGTTTGATTTTAGACCAATGGTTTCTTTGGAAAACTTTCTTAGAATTTCTTGTAGATTTTGTTTTTGCTATACGATTTTTCAGTTTTTTTCGATCCATACAAATCGACCCGCCCTAATATACATTCATTATTCTCGATGGATTTTAAGACAATTTAGCTATGTCCCTCCATCCGTCTGTCTGTTAAAAACACGCTAACTTTTGAAAGACTTCACGGATGCTCCTGAAGTTTGGCATATATGTTGGGCAGGTTGGTATCGTAATCGGTCCAGTGGTTCAAAAGTTATAATCATAAGAGTAAATTTCGGCAGGGGTTTATCGCGAATTTATGAGATAAAAAACATGCTAACTTTCTAAAGACATTCTGAGGATGCTGAAGCTTGTCATATATATTTGTCGTTCGCCTGGTCTGTTTCGTTTTAAATTTCAGCCAAATCGGTCCAGTGGTTCAAAAGTTATTAGCAAAACCGTAAAATTCAGATTGGTTTTACCTTACGTGTTAAAAAAACCGAGCTTTAAAAAAACAAGCTTTAAAAACATTGGTTAGCCACAAAATTAATTTACAAAGTATTTTTGTCACTGAGAAATATTTTTACACTAAAAAAAAATTTGCACTCGAAAAAAATTTTACACTTAAAAAAAATTAGTAATTTCTCTTTTATTTTTTTTTTTTTTGAGGATGTTTATTCTGGCTAGAGGTCATTATTTTCTTTGCTAATTAAAACCATGATATTCTCATAGCATAATTTTCAAGAAAATTATTTTTTGTTTTAAATTTATTTATGTTGGTCATTTTTGCAAGACTTAATCGACACGTGTTTCGGAATTTGTCAAGATTCCATTGTCAAGATTATTTAGCAAAAATAGAAACGATTTACTACAAAGTAGCAAACGAGTCTAATGACAAATCGTTTGTGCACAAACTAGAATATTAATACATATTCGCCTCTATTCACAATGTGAATTAGAAAGACGAAGAAATTGTACCATACTAATAAGGCAACGATTGTCAATAACCAACAAAAATATTTAAAACAATTTTACATACGATAGTTTTTTGATCAAAAAATTTATTTTTACAATGTATTTGTCTATCTCGCGTTAACTATTGAACTAATGGGAAAGTAACGTGTGTAGAGTTTGTTGCAAATTTGATTAACTTTAATTTGGTTTTTATCACGAGTAGATCGGAGGTACATTACTCAAGATATAAGGAAAACAGTGAAAATAACTCCAAAAAACGTTAAAAAATGTATTAGAAATATTTTTTTTCTATAAAATTTTTAAGTTTAGCGGTAAAAAAAAATATGTAGACGCAGTTAGTGCGCAATTTCGTTGTAAACTAGAGTTATTGTTAAAAATCATTATTTGTCAATTTAATAAAAGAAAAAAAAATCTAGCACTTTTTTTTTGGTCTGTAGAGCATTTTAGCTCTTTTTTTTCTGCCATTTAGCATTTTTTCAAAATTCTCTTATGGCAATACTGGTACCCAATGAGAATTATGTGTGTATTCACATGATATTCTATAAATAAACCATTAAAAAATATAAAATTAAATAATTTTTAGGAAAAATTTCCTTATCAGAAATGTTTTTTTAACAAAAAAATGGGAAATTTTTTTCCATTTTCTAGTTCAAATTGGTCCTTCTTTTAAAGAAAAATATGGACCAGAAAGTAGGAATACATGGCAATGGAGCTAAATCATTATCAATTTTCATTGGATTTAGTTAATTTCCCCATTTTTTAGTTAGTTATTTTTTTTTCTGAGTGCGGGTTCACTCTAAAAAAAATAAGCTTTTCTACTAAATTCATAAATGGTAAGGTTCCTAGATAAAAAAATATGAAAAAATATCTCCAAACTTAAAAAATAATGATTTTTTTTTTGAAAAATGTCACCAGGAAACTTTGTTTTCTAGATTATAATATTGATGCCGCTGCAAAAATGGTAATAAACATTATAAAGCTTGGAATGAAATCATTCATTCAATCCAAGACAAAAGTGATTGTTTAATCAGACGTGAATGATGTAGTCCAGTGCCCAGTTTCTGTAACTATGCGAAAAGTTTCCGCATCGAGAAAAATAAAACAATATTGTAGTCATTTAGTTTAGTTTCGAATACGAAAAAAATGCAAAGCTATTTTTTTAAATCACTCTGTTAAGTACACTCAAAATAATCACTCTGTTAAATTACAGAGAAACTCTGCTGAGCCAGCAGAAAATACCATAGATTTCCAATCAGCAAGATTTTTTGTTATTTTACGAAGAAAACTCTGTAAAATGATTTCGATAAAAAAACTGTAAATTTACAGAATTATCTTTAAAATAATGATAAAACCGAAAAGAATTTGACCAAAAAAGCTCGGTAAATTTACAAAGTTTTAGTTAAATGCATTTTACGATTTCAAAATTTTACAAAAAAAAACTCTGTAAATTTAGTTAAATCCATTTTATTAATTAAAATTAATGCTTCCAAATTGTAAATTTACTTTTTTATTTTTGTGAAAATTACGAGTTTTTTAACGAGTAACTTCAATTTTACAAAATTTTGATTTTCAGTCACAAGAAAATATAAACAAAGTATTTTCTTAAAATCTCTATTTCGACAGATAACTTTGTCAAATATCTGTCGAATTGAGATTACAGTCATTTTACAGAGTATTTAACAGGGTAATTATTTTGAGTGTATAAGATGACCATGATGTTCATTTATTTTTTTCGATGCGGAAACTTCTCGCATAGTTACAGAAATCGGGTACAGGGTTGCAAAACGAGAACATCAAAATTGTACCAACGAGCTGATAAAATTGTACTTTTTCGACCCCAAGTGTACCATTTTTTTTTTTTTAAATAAACGTAAAACAAATTTTTTAAATTTTTTTAAAAAATCTTACACTTTTTTCCTTTTATAGAGATTGAAACAGTCTTTAATTTAAACTTAATTTGAGTCAAATCTGATCATTTTAACCTGAAGCACCCTTCGATCAAAGTTTTGGACTTTTGGAAAATTTCCAGTAAAATTTTATTTTTTTTTTGGGAATTTTACACTAAAAAAAATATCTTACGATACATTAATTTTAATTTTATTACTTTGAATCGGTCAAGCGGTTTTCGAGATATCGCCATTTGAAATTTAAAAAAGGCGGTTTTTTCTGGGTTCAGGACTTTTGACTATTAATCTATTGACATAAAGCTGAAGACAAACTTTCATTTAAACCTAATTTGAGTCAAATCAGACCATTTTAACTCATGGCGACCTTCGATCAAAGTTTAGAGTTTTTAGTGGAAATTTTCCAAAAAATCAAAACTTTGATCGAAGGGCACCACACTCTATGCAAGGGTAAAAAAAATATTGAAATTTTTTTACTTTCTTGATCGCAGAATAATCTACCATTTTTTCAAATTTCAAATAACGATAAATTTTGCAATATTTGTGTTCAGCTCATCAAAATAATTGATGGTGTATCGCAAGACATTTTTTTCATTTTAAAAAATCCAATCCATTTGGTCGCCGCACATTGGGTTCAAATGGTGCCAAAGTGGCGATTAATTGAAATTTATAAATGAAGTTTTTGTTATAAAATTTGGTATGGGGTAAAAGTAGATAAAATTCTGCAACACTAGTTATCAAAATCAATCAACTAAGTTGTTTACTTTTTTTTCGGTGAGCTGTCAAAATTAACAAATTATTGCAATTTTTGATAAAAGTAAAAAAATTGGAATTTTTTACAATTCAAGCGATTATTAGTGGTATTAGGTCTTTTAAAAGAAAATCTTTTTTAATGGAACCTTAAACACCAGGGATTAAGCTAAATTTTTAAATTTTTTTTGTTTATAAAAATTGTGTCTCAACGTTTTTAATAATTTTTTTAAAAAGGGTCCAAAATTGGGATATTTTTCATATTTAATGGGCCACACATATTAAGTTAGTAATAGTTGGATTTAGTTTTGTGGATTTTAAAAAAGTATAGGATATCAGCTTTTATTTAAACGAAAAAAAAGTACGGACAATGCCCGGCCCTTTTTTTTTATTCCCATTTTTGTGTAAAAAGTCTGGGTATCATTTAATAAACAAATCCATTATATGTGTGTTTATACCCTTCAACTACAGTATGGGCTTACACTCACTTTGTCATTCCGTATGTAACGCATCGAAATATGGGTCTAGGACCCAATAAAGTGTATATTATTGATCACTGATCGATTCTAAGACATTCTGTGACTAACCGTGTGTCCGTCCGTCCGTCTGTTGTTGAGCACACCATAAAGTACATAAAACAAGAGCTAGAATCCTAAAGTGTGGCACAAATATGTATAAGCAAAATCGGACCAGGGGGGAAAAAGTTCCCCCTTAAAGAACTAAAACTACCCCAGAAAAATATTTTTTTTACAAGTTTTATTTGTATATTTGTTCAAAAATTGAAACATTTAAATGCCATGTGAAGTTCATCGACTTGAATTTGAACCAAGGGGGATCAGGAATGCCAATTTTTTCGGTCCGCCCCTTTTTGGGGGCGTGTATAGAAAAAATATTTTAAATAATGATAAATTTGTATTAATTAGGTGCAAAAACTGACATCTATTTTTTTGGCAACGTTTATCGCGAGGGGAAGGTGTCCCCCATAGTCTCCCGGTAAACCCTCCCCCCTACGCGAAAAAAACGTCCCCTCCATTTGTTTTTTGTAGCTTTATTACATGTTCAAGGGTTTCGTGCTTTTTTCCAAAAACATAAAAAACGACTAAAAGATTAAAAGAATTTTTTTTTTGTTAAATTTTTTTTTTCTAAAATGCTGTGTTTTTATGTATTTGTGATAATTCCTTAATAAAAAACTATAATATTCCCATAAATCACTTTTTTCAGATAAATTTGTACATTTATGAGATTTTGTGAAAAACAAAAATTGGATTTTAAAAAAAAATTATAATAATATAAATACATATTATGCGTTCTTTCTTTAATTACTTTGACAGCACATTATGTGCACTTTAATTTACATTTTTTTTTATTAATTTATCGCTTTTCATTCCAAAGTTACAGCAAAAATTGTGAACTATAACCCATTTTTCCGAAAAACAAAAAAACGCCTAACAGGTTAAAAAAAAAATTTTTTTCAAATTTTTTTTTTCCAAAATGTGTATTTTTACGTGTTTATATTATGTCATCAATAAAAAAATATAATATTCTAAAACTACTGCTTATCTGAATTAATCGCCATTTTGGGTACCATCGAACCCACTGTGCGCCGGCGCCACGGGTTAATTGATTCCGATTGACCTCAAATTTGTACCACATGATTTTTAAGTCTAGCAGAATTAAAATTTGCCCGGACACTTGGGAAAATCAAAAGTTGTAAAAAAATGCCACTCTTTCTTATTCCTCATATCACTAATCGTAAGTGGGGATTCAAAAAAAGTCAACAGAGAAAGTTTTAAAATTGTACCAAATGAGTCATTGCGTCAGCTTATTATTGTTTTGCTCCATACGCCAACAACTCGGTTTCGAGAAAAACGATAAAATAGGTTTACCACAATTTTTCTCGAAAAGTAATCGATGGATTTTGTTTTAATGTTTACCATTTGTTGCTACATATATTGTAAACAAAGCTTTCAGGTTTCAGACTTTTACATACATTAGATCAAAAGATTTTAAACTTTTAAGAAAATAAGATTTTATGGTATTATGCTCCATATCCAATTTTGCTTACACATTTGGGACTTTTGTGTGACATGGAGCAAATGAGTTCTCAGTGCCAAACAAAATAACAATGAAACAAAAAGAGCTAGATCTATAAAACTGGGTATTTAGAACACTTATATAGTCAGGTTGCATGGTATTAAAAATGGGGATGATCGGTCAATGGACACGCCTACCTCCCACACAACCTAAATGGCAAATGTGACATTACTTGAAATGTTTAGAAGTAACGGTATTAAAATTTGGTACGTAGAATAGTACCAACATAATTAATCTTCATTCCGAAAATATTCAATATCCGTTAATTTTTAAATAATCTAGAGCCTTTTCTATAACGCAAGTTTTCAAAAAACGTCAAAATGGTGTGTTTTTTCTTATGAAATGCTGGATATCTCAAATTTGAAAAGAGGTTTTAAAAAACGGACTTCGGAATAAGAAAGAGGATATTTATATTATATATATTCAATTCCTAACTCAATTTTTTCAAAAATGGCGTATGGAGCAAAACAATAATAAGGCGACGATTGGTGTACCATTGTACTTTTGAGCTTCGAATTGTACCAAAAAAAGTACAATTGTACCAACTTTTGCAACCCTGATGTAGTCAGATGATCGCCTACAAAAAAAAAAACGAGATCCAAATGTGCTAAAGTACTTAGTAGGGGTGGGATAGTGCACGAGTTTTCGATTTCGACACGCTAGAACCGCTTATTTTGTGAGGTTCGTAAAAAAAATGCATGGGCCAAAAAATGGGGCAGATCGGATAGGATCTAGGGGTCGCTCATCGGGGTCAAATTTGGGCGTAGAGGGGAAAAAATCCACAAAAAGCCCCAAAACTCCCTTGGTTTTGCTCCTAGAGGGGTCAAATGTGAGACCGGCCCCCATTATTTTTTCCCCTGAACACTTTTGCCAAACATACCTAAGCCCTATCTCCAATCCCTAAGGGGGTCCCATACAAAGGTTCAATTTTAAAAAAATCTTGCTCCTACCGCTCTAGCTGTCCTAGAAGTCACCCTAGAGGAATCAAATGTATGACCGTCCCCCAATATTTTTTCAACCCCAACATTTTCTTAGAACATACCTACCCCCTATCTTTAATCCTTAGGGTGGTCCCCATGCATTTTTTTTTATTTTTTCTTAAATTGTTGTATTAAATCAGCTCCTACCGGTCCAATGGTGCTTCCTAGAGGGGTCATTATCAAGACCAACCCCCATTAATTTTAAGCCCCCAACACTTCTTCTGAACATACCAATTCCATATCTCCAATTCCTAAGGGGTCTCCCACACAAAACGACATTTTTGTAAATCTTGCTCCCACCGCTCTAACTATCGCAGGGGTGACCCTAGAGAAGTTAAATGTGTGACCGACCCCCAATATTTTTTCAGCCCCAACATTTTCCCCAAACAAACCTACCCTCTATTTTTAAGCCTTAAGGGTGTCCCTACACAATTTTTTTTTTTTTAATTTTTTTTTATAAAATTTGCGCCTACCGCTCCCACTGTGCCTTTTTGGGACGGGAAATGCAGACTGACCCCCATTAATTTTTGCCCCCTACATTTTTTCTGAACATACCTACGCCGTATTTACACTTTGTAGGGGGGCTCCCCTGGGGAAAACTAAGTGTTTGAAACCAAATTCGGCAAAACGTCTGGACCAGGAGTGCTAATGTTTGCGCGTTTTAAAGAGCAGTGGGAAAATATAAAAGAAAAACCGTACAGTCTTGGTGGAAGGAAGCGGCAGGCAACATACCAGCTCAAGTCCAAACTGACATCAACTTGTTTTGTTGGGCTCAAATAAAAGAAAAGCAACCCAGAGACGACTACAAGGAGTTTCTTGAAATTGTTTTATTATACCTTGGCGAAAATATTCCTAATAAGCATTTTAGCCCACCAGGACCCATCAGTCTTGCTCGATGGATGGCAAAAGGCATATATTGCCTAAAAATGTTTTTGTTCCGAAAATATATCGGTTTGGCCAAAAAAGAATTAAATGCACTTCTTGATGTGACCGTTTTCATCATAACAATTTACGTAAAAGCTTGGTTTAGCGCTACCAAAGCAATAGAAGCTCCAAATAATGATTTGAATTTTTTGAAAGCGATTGCCAATTATGCTTCAATTGATAAGATTCTGTCGCAACGATTGGTCAAGAGATTCTGTGGACATCTCTTGACCAATATACGAATTGTCGAATGCAATTCGTATATTTGAAGAAGAGAAAGAGGAATTGGAGGAAGAGTTATCTGACGATGAGATGGACGAATCGTCTAACGAAGACAGCGAGGAAGAAGAAGTCGATGATATCGGGGAAGAAGATGCCTCAGAGGATAGCGGCGACAGTGGCAACAAGGATTGTAATCCTCCAGTACATGTTGTTGGATTCGAAGGTGTGAAAAGAACTAACATGGCATCGAAACAAGTGAATCAAGAACTCATGAAAACTGATTTAAGCCACTACGTCACACCTGAGACTCCAAAATTTTTTGCACGCTTCGGAATAACAACCAATTCATTGCTTCCGATCCAAATACTTGGGAAAATCGTCAGGACTACCAGCGAGCGCTGCAAATATTACGTAAATTACATGTTGTCAACGACGCTGCCGAAAGAGGCGTAAAATTAATAGAAGACTATAACAACGTGTTGTGCCGTAACGAGGAGGAAAAAATAGTTTTGCTTCAGGTCGTGGCCGAAAATCGGATACAATATCCATCACACGATAAAAATAAATTAATTTGATTTATAGTTATATTATTTATCATTTTTTATTATTTTCAAGTTAAAAAAAATATTTTTTTACGCTTAACAAAAGTTACTATTAAATTACAAATTAAAGACCTCGGATTTCTCGATAAAATAAATAAAAAAATTGTGGGGTAACACCTTGAAGATAGAGGGTAGGTATGTTTGAAGAAAATGTTTTGGCTAAAAAAATATATGGGCAGGTCATACATTTGACTTCTCTACATACATTACTAATTTAGTTTTCCCCAGGGGAGCACCCCTACAAAGTGGAAATACGGCGTAGGTATGTTCAGAAAAAATGTAGGGGGCACAAATTAATGGGGGTCAGTCTGCATTTACCGTTCCTAAAAGGCAGAATGGGAGCGGTATGCGCAGATTTTATAAAAAAAAAATTAAAAAATAAAAAAATCTGTGGGGACACCCTTAAGGCTTTAAAGTAGAGGGTAGGTTTGTTTGGGGAAAATGTTGGGGCTGAAAAAATATTAGGGGTCGGTCACACATTTAACTTCTCTAGGGTCACCCCTGCGATAGTTAGAGCGGTGAGAGCAAGTTTTACAAAAATGTCATTTTGTTTGGGAGACCCCTTAGGAATTGAAGATATGGAATTGGTATGTTCAGAAGAAGTGTTGGGGGCTAAAAATTAATGGGGGTTGGTCTTGATAATGACCCATCTAGGAGGCACCATTGGACCGGTAGGAGCTGATTTAATATGACAATTTAAGAAAAAATAAAAAAAAATGTATGGGGACCACCCTAAGGATTGAAGATAGGGGGTAGGTATGTTCTAAAAAATGTTGGGGTTGAAAAAATATTGGGGGTCGGTCATACATTTGATTCCTCTAGGGTGACTTCTAGGACAGCTAGAGCGATAGGAGCAAGATTTTTTAAAAATTGAAAAAAATGGGAACCCCCTTAGGGATTGGAGATAGGGCTTAGGTATGTTTGGCAAAAGTGTTCAGGGGAAAAAAATAATGGGGGCTGGTCTCACATTTGACCCCTCTAGGAGCAAAACCAGGGGAGTTTTGGGGCTTTTTGTGGATTTTTTCCCCTCTACGCCCAACTTTGACCCCGATGAGCGACCCCTAGTTCCTATCCGACCTCCCCCATTTTTTGGCTCATACACTTTTTTTACCAACCTCACAAAATGAGCGGTTCTAGCGCTTCCAAATATTGCTGCTTAAAATCTCACACAACACTATCCCACCCTTAGTACTTAGACGTGAAAAGATTATTGACAAACAATGTCTGCATGATAAAATCCTTGCTGCTCGACGGGAAAGAAAGACCTATTTTCGATCGTGTATGGCAGGCCGCGCTTGTGTCAAAATTTATTGCTTTTGGCGTGGGTAATGATTTCTATCGTTTTATTTCGAGCTTTCTCAGGAGCCATACAATACGTGTTATCATGGATGGGGTCTTTTAAAGAGAATTTCTCCTAAATTCTGGCGAACCGCAAGGTTCTGTTCTTTCTCTTTTTCTATTTATTATTTTCCTAAATGACCTTCTAAGTCAAATTTCACACCCTATCTACTGTTTTGCAGATGACAGCTACATTTGTCATTAATTTTTCTTCGGTCATAGGCTAAGCCTTTTGTAGGTTGGGGTCATGCTACTGAATATGAAAGACACCCTCATCCAAGATCTTTCTATTATCTCAGATTGGGTTAAAACCACTAGTATGGACTTTGTGGAATTAGCTCCGTCATCTATATCAATGGGTATTAAGATATTAAGAAATCGGAAACTCTTGATTTTCTGGGCATGAAAATACAGTGTAATGTTCGATGGAATAAACATATTTTTCAAATGTAAAGCGTCTTTACTCTCTGAAAAAGTGTAAGAACTACTTTACTTCGTCTGAATTCCGCACTATCTATACCACCTATATTCGACCGGATATATTCCACCGGATACCACCTATATTCGAATCGGATATTTTTTCTGTAGAAAAAATGTCTCAGAATCTAAGAATTTTTCTATAAAAATATGCCTCAGAAACTGAGAATTTTTCTATAGAAAAAAATATCTCAGAATCTGAGAACTTTTCTATAAAAAAAAATGTCTCAGAATTTTTTATAGAAAAAATACTCAGAATTTGAAAATTTTTCGGTAGAAAATGCGCCACAGAACTTGAAAACTTTTCTTTGGAAAAAATGTCACAGGATCTGAACCTTTTTCTATAGAAAAATTCTCAGATTCTAAAATTCTTAGATAGAAAAAGTGTCTCAGAATCTAAGAATTTTGCTACAGCAAAAGTGTTTCACAATCTGTGAATTTGTATATTAGAAAATGTCTCAGAATCTGACAATTTTTCTATAGGAAAATGTCTCATAATCTGACAATTTTTTTATAGAAAATATGTATCTGAGAATTTTTCTACAGGAAAAATGTCTCAGAATCAGAGAATTCTGAAAATTTTTCAATAGAAAACATATGAGAACTTTGCAATTGAAAAATGTCTCAGAATGTGAGAACTTTTTCTATAGAAAAATGACTCAGAATGTAAGAACTTTTTTATACACCTTTTCCAATTGTATTTCAAAAATTATTAATTGTATTTCGGAAATTATCAATTGTATTTTAGAATTTATCAATTGTATTTCAGAAACTAACCTTCGTAAAACAACTGAAAGTTTTTGAAACACAATTGATAATTTCTGAAATACAATTGATAAATTCTGAAATACAATTGATAATTTCTGAAATACAATTGATAAATTCTGAAATACAATTGATAATTTCTGAAATACAATTGATAAATTCTGAAATACAGTTGATAATTTCTAAAATACAATTGATAATTTTTGAAATACAATTGGAAATGGCGTAGAAAAATGTCTCAGAATGTGAGAAGTTTTCTATAAAAAATGTCTCAGAATCGTAGAAATTTTCTTTAACAAAAATTACTGAGAATCTGAGAGTTTTTCTACAGAAAAATATCTCAGAATTTTTCCATAAAAAATGTCTCTGAGTATGAGAATATTTACATAGAAAAATGTCTCAGAATCTGAGGACTTTTCTATAGAAAAAATGTCTCAGAATCTTAGAATTTTTCTATTTAAAACGTTGTTGCAGAATATAACAATTTTTCAACAGGAAAATATACAGAAACCGAGTTTTTGTCTATAGAAAAATGTCTCAGAATATGAGAGTCATTTGAGCCAAAATAAAAAGAGGGCCTTTGTATGGGGGCTAGTTCTAAACATAGACTTTTCTCTAATTTCAATTTCCTTGGGCTAAAGGAGGCTTAAGTTTCGAAATTTGGCAGGTAGGCGTGTTTTGTCTTCACAAATCAACATTCTAAATTTTAAAAGTATCGGACCACACTGAAAAAAATACCTTCGTGAAATTAATGAAAATTGACTTAACCTTAATGAAAAATGACTCACGTTTTCAACCGAAGACAGGTTTCATTTGATTAATGAAACTGGTGTCATTAAAGTTCCTTTCAATGAAAACTTGCATATAAATAATGAAAATATTCGTAGAACTTGTTTAAAACGTTTTATGAAGTTTTTCATAAAATGTATGAAAATATCCATTGATTAAATGTGGAATAGTAGTTGGTAATGAGCGTATGATAATTGCTTTTTACAAGTAACTAGTTGCTAACTTTATTAAGGTTTTGATATAGGAATTACGATAAATTCATGTTGGTTAAAGTTATCAAAATTTCCATAGAAAGCCCCTAATCAAGTTAGGAACAAGTTACCTAAAAACAGCACGTATCATACACCCATAAGTGAAAGTTTGCATTAATAACAATTTTGGTAAGTCACATGTAACCATCACTGTAACCGACACTGAAATTTTATTTAGGGGCATGTCACAGACTCAATTCCGATCGGATTTGAAAAAAAGTTGTTACTCGTAAAGGTACCTACAGACGACGCAATATTATGCACAATATTTTTGACGTTTACCCACAATTGGCATACATAAAAATACTGGGTAAAATATTGAAGTGAAAAAAATACATGCAGATTGTGCATAATATTGAATCGTCTGCAGAGGCCTTAAAACGCAAAACAATTTTTTTTTTCGGAATGAAATCACTTTCAAAAATCAAAGTGGAATTGAATTGCTAAAAGTGGTTTCATTCCGAAAAAAAAGTATTTGCTTTGCGTTTTCGAGTGAACCACTTATTCCACTTCCCAACGGAATTGAGTCTGTGACATGACCCTTAATTGCAAACTTTTTATGGTTTTCACCTAGTTTTTACACACAACAAAATTTTACTCCAAACTTAAATTGGTCTGAATTGCCAAATAAGGTAAACTATAAAAGATAAAATCGCGATGACTTTAAAAACACGGGCTGCCAAAACGTAGCAACAACGTAGCAATGGAACAACACAAATTACCCTACATTTCATCACAAAATTTTAATGACTTAAAAAACTATTTTCTGTTGCAAATTATATTATAATTTATAAGAAACAGTCAAAAGAAACACTTATACGGAACTTTTCACTTGTAATTTCAATTAGATATAACCAGCATAACACACACACACAAGTTTCAATAACAAAGCAAAAAATTATAAAATTATTTTATTTTATTAGAAAAAAGTTAACACACATGTAAAAATTACAATTAGACTAACACGCGTGGTGTAATAAAACGTCGTATGTTTTTGTTCTGTTTTCTTTCTCTTATTCGCAACGCAGAGTTGTATTTAGTTCTAAAAAATCTTATGATATTTTTTAATGAAATTATGAAATCTAATGAAACAAGTTTCATAAAATTTGTTCATAACATGCATGAAATTTCAATCAGCTTATGAATTCCTTCATTTAAGTAATGAAAACAAAATAATGAATCCGTTTCATTAATATCAGGAAGGTTATTTTTTTCAGTGCAGTTCTTTTTGTAGCCCCCATACAAATCACTTTGCTGATTTTTACACAAATCTCTCAAATTTTATGAAAGTTGAAAATATTTAATTAAAATTTTGTTTGTGTATGTTTAACGCGTACTTACATAACCTTATAAAATCCGATTATCATCGGACCATTTTTTGGACCATTTTTAGGCCTCATGTGAAAATTTCACCCGATATTAGGTTAAAGCGGTTTATTACCAACAAATAGAAGGCTTTTTCCCTCAAATTTGATTTGTGAGTGTTTTTTACACAAATTAAAGATTTGACAAAATATGGATCCAATCGGTCCATGCTTTAACTTGGGATCCATTTTCCGGAAAAAACTGGTGTAGGGTATTATATGGTCGGTCTTGACTGACTATAATTTTCTTATTTGTTTTTAGATGTAAATATGCATATTGAAATAATTTAAATTCAAATCCAATAAGAATATAAAGTGTTATTTAATATCATAATTAGCTAAAATGATCACTTATTTACCACAAATATGTATATCGATTTCATCTACCACCAGCATCTTTCTACATATTTTTTGTTTAAACTCCTAATGCTATTTCCACTTAAAGTCCGTCAGACTTTCTTTAGAAAAGCCACATTAATTTTAATAATGTGACTAAATTAAAATAAATATTTACAATAATACAGTTATTTAACCAATTGTTTATAAATATTATGTACATCAACAACATTCTTTCTTTTGTAATATGATATCTCTCTCTTTTTAAATAACTTTCTACATATATTTATTATCAAATTACAAAACTATTAAACTTTTATGTACGCATGCATGTATCTCTTCCTCCATGCAATAAAAACTCTTACACAAAAATATTTATTTCAAATTTGTATGTTAATGTCTGTATTTAAACATAAAATACCAGATGCAACTAGCAAACAAAAAATTTACATAAATTTTTAAAATTTCTTACTTATTTTGAAATTAAACTTCTTATTTACACTTTAATTTTTTTTTTTAATAAAGAAAATATTTTTTAAAATTTTTACACAGAAAAAAATATGACCTTTTTGTTTCAAAATAAAAATTTTCAATCGAATTGGAAGAAAATTTGTATTTTGTAGTCTTAATTAAAATGTTAATTGATTAAAAAAAGTACATATAATCAAACAATCAAATTGTTGTCAAATTACTAGAAAAATCTCATAATTAGGCTGACCATTTGTACTGATTTGATCAGTACATGTACTGATTTTTAGTTACATGTACTCTAGACTGGCCATAGCGTTATATAGAAAAATTAAAAAATGTTAAATCCATTTTTGTTCCGAGTACCTCCGGGTTGAGCCTAAAGTTTGAAAAACGGATTACAAGGGAAAAATATGACTTTTTTTTCATTTTCTCAATTTTTTTGATATTTTAAGTACAGTTTGAAATCAAATGGTCACTGAATTTTGATTAAGAGTTAATTGTCTATCAAATAAGGTGTTAAAAATTAAAATCGGTTGAAAATTAGCCGAGTTATGACAACTTCCCCCGGCAACTAACGTGTGGCAAACCACCTGATCAAGGAATTCGAGCCCCATTTTTGAAATTTATTGAAATTATCTACTGTAATTAATTTTTTTTATTCCTCAAGTTCCAATGTACTAAGAAGATACATATTTTTCATATTGCGTTTTGCTAACTTGTTTTAAATAAATGCTAAAGTGGTCTGAATTTTTCAACACTATTTTCAAATCTCCAATTTTAAATTTTTATTTTTTTTGTTAAAGAAATTTTAAAAAATCGGCTATTGGAGTTTAGGGATTTGTTAAGCACATATAAAGGAATAAAAACCCAAAAATTGTAGGGTTTGCTGTTTTCATTTGGCTATTACAGTGATGTAATTTCGGCGGATTTCGGGAAAGTAGTGATTTTTGGCCCTTTTTTAGCTTTTATTTATTTTTTTTTTTGGTTTTTTTACAAACTTGATATGTTTTGGAATTATATCAACACGAGATAGAATACTTCAATTTGCAAAATTAGGGCGAAATTGACATATAAAAAATTGCCCCTGTTAAGGGTCAAAGGTGATTCTCAAAAGAATGCCAATCAAAAATGTTGTCTGTGATGAGCTTCATTTCCTGCAAAACTATTACAACTATTCATGTAAGTTGTTTTTAACTCGTGTTTTTACTGAAATACAAGTAACAATATACAATAATTTTGTTAATTAAACCAAAGCTTTTTGAGTGTTAAAATATTCTTCATAATTTTTCTTTCCATATGAGTTTTTAGGGAGTTCTTCAGCGAAAAAAATTATCAAAAGTAGGCGTACTGATTTGAGTTCGAGAAAAAATGGTCACCCTACTCATAATCCCATTTTACCAATATTTGACAGTTTTCCTTTATTTTTTAACAAAAAATGTTTGATCAAAATTTCAATTTTTTTTTGTAATTTTATTTTTTTTTTTTGTATTTGAACAAATTTCCAAGGTTTTTTTACAAAAAAAATCTAATAAATTCACGAGAATTCCTTGTAAATTTTATTGCTCCAAAAAAGTTGTAAATTTTCCATTTTATTAGTAAAAGCCTTGTAAAATTACAAAAAAGCTCGTAATTTTTACTAGAAATTCTCGAAAAGTAGGAGATAGCAAAAAATCAAGTAAATTAATGAAACCTACTAAGTTTTGTCGCGTCAAAAAAATTGTAAATTTACAATTTTATTAGTATAAAGCCTGCAAAATTACAAAATTATTGGTAAAAGGCTTGTAAAATTACAAGGAATTCTTGTCAAATAGGAGGTAGCAAAAAAAAAGTTACAAACTTTTCGTGTCATTTTACAAAAATGACAAGAAAATTTAAAATTAATCAACTTTTAAATAAAACCCGAACTTTTTTCACTTTTTTTACACTACCAGGTGAGTGATTCCATGTCAAACCGCACCGAAAACTGTAATTTTCGGATTTGTCACTTCCGATTTTAATGAAATTCGCAAAAATTATTTCAAATGGGCAGTTTTAATAAAATCATTACCTCACAGGCTCAGGGTTGCCAGAATTGATGGGTACAAAATAGGGCTGTCAAACGGGATCGGTTTTTTAAAATCCCGGGATTCGGGATTTGAAAATCGAAATCCCGGGATCCCGGGATTTTTCGGGATTACGGGATTTTTCGGGATCCCGGGATTTTTCGGGATTCCGGGATTTCTTTGATTATAAAAGTGAAAAAATAATAGACTCTTTATGTTTCAATTTTATTGTGCATATTAAGGGGCTACTGTGGGTTAGTTGGTAGCGTGCTAGCCTATTAAGCAGGGAGTCTTGGGTTTGATTCCCACGAAAGCCCTTGGGTCGATTTCGCTACAACGAAATTTTTAAACAAATTATTTCTAATTATTCGGATTGTTATTTAAAGGCAATTAAAAATTAAGTATACGCCACTTATGCAGTTTCCAAGTAATTATTATTATTAAATATGTAGCAATGAACTAAAAAAAGCCTTGTGGGGTTTGTTATGGAAAATGACAACTTTTATTTGCTCTCAACTTTCATCACATTCCGATTTTGGTTGTTGCACTGTATGCACTGTTAGGCGCTGTTGCCTAAAACTTATGTGGTACAAATTTGAGGCCAATCGGATTAAATTTACCCGTGGCACCCTTCGATCAAAGTTTCGGTTTTTTAGAAAATTTTCGCCAAAACCTACAAACTTTGGTCAAAGGGCTCCGTGACAGTGGCTTAATGTTTAGTTCGTTGGACTATTATTCAGCAAGCACGGAAAGAATTCTCAGCTCAGCCAAATTCGTGGCCAGCTACGTTGGAAATTAAAAAAAAAATAGTTTTAATTTGTTTATGTAAATGTAACAATAATTGAACAAAGTTGTATTTTTAAAAATAAATTCTCATACATTTTTAATATTTCAAAAATCCCGGGATTCGAGCTTAAAAATCCCGGGATTCGGGATTAATTTTATGACAAAAATCCCGGGATTTCGGGATTTGGGATTTCGGGATTGACAGCCCTAGTACAAAATCGTCAAAAACGTACGATTTTTATAAAAAAAATCGTCAAAATCGTCATCCCATTTGTAAAAATCGTCAAAAAATCGTCAATATAAAAAAGGTATATTTATCCTTGATTAAAGATTAATTCTAAGACAATCAACAGATGTCCGCCCGTCTGTTGAAGACATGATACAGTCTAATTCAAAAAGAGCTAAATCCATGCAGTTAGGCACAAACATATCTATATATCGTCGAACTATATTCAATAAATGCCAACTCGAAAAAACTTACTGTTCAGGAGAGCTAAAAAACTAGTTATTTCGCGTATTATTGCAAAAATAAACAATGTACCTTCCACAAGATGGTTTAAATATTATAAACAATTTTTACCTACCCGGGTGAAAATGACCATGTATGTTCATACATGCTCATACATGATTCCATGTATGATAGTATATGAACAATATATGGAAATGTATGTCATATATGGGAGCATATATGAACATACACAAGTAATGTAATATTCCATATATGTAAATGTATGCAACTACGTGTAGATAGATATGTCATACTCCTTCATATATGCTATGCATCTGCATATCATACATGTCTTAAAAATAATTTTTTTAAAGGTTGGGTTCGGCAGAACTTTACAAAATTGGACGAAGTTCATGTATGGTTTCAGTCTGAAAAAACCGTTCGGTTGGACAATAATGATTATACATCATCAAGATTGATTATAATTTTTGTATTCTATAGGCGAATATGAACGGCACTAACGTAAACAACCAAATTTAGAAGAAAATTCGAACACTCAGACGGTATTACTGTCAGAGCTGCAAAGGATTTCATCCCTTAATAAGATTTGGTGTTCTGAATTAAACTTTAATGATTGCATTCCCCAATCACAATTTATCGAATGAATTTACATTTGATTTTAAAATATAGAATGAATTCGGTTTCTTTTTCATTCGACTTTGAAATTGAATGCGTAAGTTTTTATAAATTCGATTTTTAAAAGTCTCATGAATAATAAATAAATGAAATAAAGAATGCATTCAGTTTTTAAAATTCTTATAAACAAGAATTCGATTTAATGGTAAAAATCGAATCCATTCCAAGAAATATTGATATTTAAAGATAATTGTATTCAGTGACTATAAAAATCGAATGTATTTTATTTGTGAATTCATTCAAAAAGTGGTTAATTCTTCGAAGCTTTGATTAGCCTAAAGTAGCATAAAGTCCAAAGTATATTTTTTTAAATATTCGTTAGTTTTTATTAAAAAATCAGTGTCATAAATTAGTACAAATTATTTATATTTGAAAAAATTTCAATTAATAGACGTTTTATGGAAAAAAAATACAAAAAAAAAATTTACATACAAATTCATGTATGACAATGTATGATCATTAATGTACATGTACCCTCAAATTACGGATATGCACTTGTATGGACATCCATATATGCATCATATATGAACATACATGGTCATTTTCACCCGGGTATGCAAAAATTTTCATATTTTGCACTGGTTTGCATATTTTTCAGAGATGGCATTTATTACTATATTAAAAAACAAATATTTTTTTAGAGTTGGCATATTTTGTCGGAAAATAAAAATACATTTTTTTTGGAAAAATTTTTAAAATTTTTTTTTTTTTTTGGTTTTTGTTATCCTTAGTACGGTAATTGCAAAAACTGAACAAAAAATTAAAAATCTTTGCATATTTTTAAAAGTTACTAGCTCCGAAAGCCTTTTAATCTCAGGGTGGTCAACCTTGGCACTCTGTAACTCACTCTGTATTGTAATAGGGTCACTCCAAACTAGCTATTTTGAGAGCTTATATCATTGACTTTATTTGCCCCATTCATAATATTTCAATCTGATAAATAGTTTGAAAGTTGCATAAATATAAGCAATTTTTTTTTTGCAAACACTGTTTACCGATATTTTTAAAGTGGCAATATCTCGAGAACCAGTCATTAGATATCAAAATCTTTACAAAATTCGTGTTTAGCATGGCAAATGCAGTAAGATATGTGGTCTAATTTTTTTTAAAAATTTTTTGAAAAATTTTTGGAAATTTACAATGGGAGTTGGCATTTATTTCCACCAAAAAAATATGTACTTTGAGTTAGCAGAATAACAAAAATGGATGTAAAACGACAACAAATTATTTTTTTGTTCTGAAATTTTTATGGCAGATAGGTATTACATAGGGAAGCTATTTGCCATCGGAAACTCATTTCCGTCAAATTTGAGTTGGCATATTTTGAATATAGGTTCACGATATGGTTCAGTTCAAAAATTTTGATTTTATGAAATATTTCAAAAAATGGCTGTGTGTTATTAGATTTACAAACAGCTGTTTTTAAAATTGTCTGTTTGATTTTGTTTATGATTTTTTAGCAGTATTAAGACTTTGGTAATATTTTAATTCTTAAAATCCAAAGACTCGGTGGGATGATATAAACACACCTTTAATTGAAAAATGTTTTTTTTTTGTCCATCCTTTTTGTGGACACACCTATAAAAAATGATAATGATAAAATTGCATAAATATCATAACAAATCAATTTGCAAACATTTACACGAAAAGAAAGGTCTTCCGCCAAAAAACTCCATAATTTTTTTTTTTACATTTTGGAGGGAAAAAGAGGATGTTACACTCTCACTTGTTTCTTTTCTGCAAAAAATATTCATTGCATACTAAAGTTTTATTAAAAAAAATTTAAAAAGTAGACAAAATTGTCAGGTTTTTGTTATTTTTAAAAATCGTCATTTTTTGGACAAAAATCGTCAAATCGTCATTTTGCTATTTTGGGGAGTAAAAATCGTCAAAATGCAGAGAAATCGTTAAATCTGGCAACAATGCACAGGCTCCAAAAATTTTTAGTTTTCAAAATATGGCGTCTTGAAAATTGGCAAAAACGTCAAATTTTCAATAAGGTGCACATACAAAGTCACCCATAACCTTAAAACTATAAAACCTACAAGTACCAAATAGGTACCATTTGAAAGGTGAAAAGATTACCTTAAAAGTGACATATACATTTTTTTCTTGTAATGAAAGGTCAAAGGTCATATTTCAAGGTCTAATGTTCAAAGACCTATATCTCAAATTCCGATATTTTTAAAATTCTCAAAAAAATATATGATAACAATCAGGTCTTTTCCTACATTTGTATCAAAATTTCATATGGTTCCAAAGTTACAGAGGAAAACGTGCTCGTAGGTAAGGTTTTTTCTACGAGTTCATATGAAAAAGATTGCAAAAACAAAACAATATACATAGTCGTAAACAAAGGTGCGGGCCTAGAGCAAGACATACTACTTTTTATGTATTTTGAGTTCTTTTGTAGGGGTTTTCTTGTTATTTTTCAAGGAAATTCCTCGAAAGTGAACATACCTGACTTCTTTGAAATTTTTTTTTTTTTTTTTTTAAAGAAACAACACTCAGGCAATGCTGCCTATCAATTACTAATGTAACCGTGATGTTTCTTTCGGAAAGGGGATAGAAGAGAGATGAAAGATTTGAAAGATAGAAGGGCTTCAGTATGGCAACACTGTAATTGCGCGTGTTGATAATTTTTAGTACAGTTGTTGCATCGCCATCTGTTATTGATCTGGCGAATTATTTTTGAAGCTGTGTTTTAATAGCCATTATTTTATTATTTTACTTCGTTGACGTTTTAGTGCTATTTATCAATGAAGGAGGGTGCTGCGATAGATATTAGTTATAAATAGAAACTAATAAATATCTGAAAAAATGTTGTGCTGCCTGAGCCGGGAATCGAACCCAGGCTTGCTGGCTAGTAGTCCAACGCGCTAACCACTAAGCCACAGCACCCCAAGATCGGTTTCATTCGAAACATATATTCTTCTATATTAGGGAAATAGCAATGGGGTGGGGGAGACGTTTGTTCAAATCGGAATAAAGCTCATAAAAAAGAATATAATCAAGCATAAAAATGGTTTAGAAATGAAAACACTAACGTTTCGAATTTCTTTGAAATTTATTTTATTTTGGACACACTAACAAAAATATTTTTTTTCTAAAATACGGATGAAAGCCGACCTGTAAGGAATAATGCTAATAAAAAATTCATGTGATTGCTTAATTTAAATAGAAAATAGTACCAATATTTTAATTTGTTTAACAAAAACTATACATTTTTAACCAAAACAATTATGCAACAAATAAAATGTCTCAAACTGACTGCAAAAATTTGCTTTCAAATGAAACGGATCTGATATGTGGCATCTAAGTACCTAAAAGTGAAAATTACTAAAAATGGGTAATTTTTGACCCCTGCTTAACTCTTAAAAACTAAATATAGACCAATAAGCTCAGACAAGTCGATGTTAGATATTTTTTGTCTTTCTTGGGCATACATTTTAAAGAAATTACGTATGTTCACTTTGAAGATTTTCCTTGTAAAAACAAGAAAACCCTACGATAAAATTTAATTTTGATAGTGAAATCAAATTCAGGAGGTCGAAATATTGCTGAACAATGAGTTTAGTTTTTAGGTCCGGCACATTGTTTGTTTACTGCTATACTGTTGCGTGTGTGTAAGCTTTTGCATATGAACTCGTAGAGAAAATCTTGTCTTCGAGCACGTTTTCCTCCATAACTTCGGAACCAAATGAGTGTCCACCTTAAAATTTGGATACAAATGTAGGGGAAGACATACTTATTATCATATATTTTTTTGAGAATTTTAAAAATATCGGATTTTGAGATATATTTCTTTGAACATTAGACCTTGAAATATGACCTTTGACCTTTCATTACAAAAAAAATTTATACTCGACATTTTTGATATAATCTTTTCACCTTTAAAATGGTATCTATCTGGAAACTGTAAGTTGTATAGTTTATAAGTTAGGGGCCACTTTGTATGTGTACCTTATTGAAATTTTTACGTTTTCGCCAATTTTTAAGCCGCCATATTTCGAAAACCGAAAGGTTTTGGAGCCAGAAAGGTAATGATTTTAGGAACACTATCCATTTGCATTATATTTGGCAAATTTTATTAAAATCGAAGGTGACAAATCCGAATGCTGTGTAGTTTGAAGTGGAATTGCCCAGGTTTAGTTTTAATATAAATCAAACAATAAAACTACGGTTGGATTTTTTTTCTGTGTATCTTAAACATTTTTTCGGCTGCATCAAAAACATTAAAAAAGCCCTTTAGTAAATATTGATTTTATTAACACTTTTGATTATTTAAATTTTTATAATAAAGTGTATTTTGTTTTGTTTACTTTGAAAATATCTTCACGTAGGTTCATATTTTAGTATATACTCGTACAATAGTTTTAGTTTTAATAAACTTTAATAAATTTAATAATGTGTAAAAAAATCTTAAGTATCAATATACCTTTGGTAATTGCATCAAGAGTTCTTTTATTAGAAAAAAGCGCTTGAAAGATTTATGGGCGCCTGCTAAAAAGCCACTAGGTGGCTTGTTAGCAGGCGCGGATCCACGGGGGAGGGAAAAGAAAATTTCGCCCCCCCCCCCCCCCCCCCAACAAACCGAATTCGAAAGAAAAATGCCTGCGAATTTTGTACTCTTGCCCAAAACATTAAATCATGATAATGTTTTGCTGAAGATTTGGGTGTGCAAAACGAATTTAGATAACAGACGAGGACCCCACACAGAAAAAAATATGGAGGAAACAAATTTGAGTAATCACTTGTTTAAATTTAAAAACAAAAATTGAGTAATTTTTTTATTGACGCAATTAAAAATTTACTTAAAAATTTTAAAAACAATTTAAGTAAATAAATTAATAAAAAAAAATTGTTTTTTAATTTCTTTTTTAAACTCTCATAGTTGTTTGAATTTTCGTTTAGCTTATAGTTTTTTGTGTATGTATATGAAAGTTTGTAATCGTCTTTATAAAATTTTCCTATGTTTTTGAGGCATAAATATGTTTAGTAAAGTTTGAAAAAACAAGTTTTTTGTTTTTTTTTTGTAAAAAAATTTAAATCTTTTTTAAACTTAAAAAAAAAGAAATAGTTAAATTTTGAGTAAATTTTTAATTGTGTCAATTAAAAATTTACTCAAATTTTTTTTAATAAATTTTTATTTAAAATTTACTCAATACTATTAAATCGTTTACTGGTGCAAAATTCAGTAATTTTTTACTCAATAGTATTAAAAATTTACTCAAATATTTTTTTTATTTTTTTCGGTGCATTAAAAAATCAAAAGAGTAAATGAGTGCAAAAATAAGTGAAAACAAGTAAGTGTGTTAAATTCGGCTGTGCCGAATCTTTTATACCCTCCAAAAGGTTAAAAATAAAAAAAAATCGTAGGGGCGTCTTTTTTTTTTGTTTTTTGGGGGGGGGGGGGTGTCGTCGGTGTTGGTGGGGACACCTGTATATTATACCCTCCACTCTAGTGATAGAGGGTATATATAAGTTTGTCATTCCGTTTGTAACACCTCGAAATATTGGTCTAGGACCCCATAAAGTATATATATTCATGATCCTTGATCGATTTTAAGACGATCTAGCGATGTCCGTCCGTCCGTCCGTCCGTCCGTCCGTCCGTCCGTCCGTCTGTCCGTCTGTCTGTCTGTCTGTCTGTCTGTCTGTCTGTTGAAAACACGCTAACTTTTGAAAGACTTTACGGAGGCTCCTGAAGTTTGGCATATATGTTGGACATTTACCTGGTCAGGTTGGTATTGCAATCCAGCGAAATCGGTCCAGTGGTTCAAAAGTTATAAGCAAGTGAGTGAATTTCGGCAAGGGATTTTCTGGAATTTACGAGATAAATCACACTGTAACTTTCGAACGGCAATTCTGAGGGTGCTGAAGTGTGGCATATATATTTACCGTTCCTCTGGGCCGGTTCGTTTTAAATTTCAGCCAAATCGGTCCGGCGGTTCAAAAGTTATTAGCAAAACCGTAAATTTCAGATTAGTTCACCTTAAATTCACGTGTTGAAAACCCGTTAAACATGTTTTAAAAACATTTGTAAGTCAGAAAAATATTTTAAAAGGTATTTTTGTCACACAAAAATATTTTTACACTAAACCAAAAAAAAATACACTTAAAAAAAAGTTTACACTCAAAAAAAATTTTACACTCAAAAAAAAAAATTGGTTAATTATTTTTTTTTTTTTTTTTCAAAAATTAACAAAAAAAGTTTTTTTACACTAAAACAAAAAAAAAATACACTCAAAAAAAATTTTACACTAAAAAAAAAATTAGTATTTTTTTTTTTTTTCAAAAATTAATAAAAAAAAGTTTTTTTACAGAAAATAAAATATTTCTAACCAAAAAAAAAGTTTACACTTAAAAAAAATTTTACACTCAAAAAAAAAAATTGGTAAATTATTTTTTTTTATTTTTCAAAAATTAACAAAAAAAGTTTTTTTACACTAAAACAAAAAAAAAATACACTCAAAAAAAATTTTACACTCAAAAAAAAAAATTAGTAATTTTTTTTTTTTTTTTTTCAAAAATTAATAAAAAAAGTTTTTTTACAGAAAGTAAAATATTTCTAACCAAAAATGTTATTTTTTTCACGTTAGAAAACTTACTATCACTTAAAAAGGGCATTGTGGAGGGTATTCATAGATTCGGCCAAGTCGAATTTAACTTTTCTACTTGTTTGTTTATGATATTTACGCTTAAATTATAAATTTTTATCGTTATTTTTAATTAATCTCTATAACCACGCCCCCTAAGGGGGCCGGACTGAAAAAATCGAGTTTTCCCAACCACCCTCGACCAAGCGCAGGTCTATGAACATAATATGGCATACACATGTTACATTTGTTGAGCAAAAATTAAAAAAAAATCGTAAAAATTTCGTATTTTTCAGGGGTTGTTTTAGTTCTTCAAGGGGGAACTTTTTTTCCTCTGGTCCGATTTTGCCCATCTTCGAACTTAACCTTACTAGTAAAATAAGAGATATTCTTCACCAATTTTAGGTGTCTAGCTTTTTTCGTTTGGACTGCATCGTTATTTCTACAGACGGACGGACGGACATCGCTAGAATGTCTTAGATTCTATCATGGATCAATATTATATATACTTTGTGGGGTCACCGACCGATATTTCGATGTGTTACACACGGAATGACAAAGTGAGTATACCCCCATACTGTGGTTGGAGGGTATAAAAAGTGTTTTTACATTTTGGAGAGTATAAAAGATTCAGCACCGAAGAACTAAACACTCACTTGTTTTATGTACATTTGATAAACAAATGGGAAATTTTTATTTGAAAAGCTTAGACTAGGTGAAAAAGCAGTTGTGGTAAAAAAAATGGAAATTTTTTTATTTTTTTTCACAAAAAAAAAACGAAATAATGATAAAAAAGTTTAATGTTGAACAAAAAAATTGTGAAAAAAAATGTTGATGAAAAAAAATTTGAATTAAACAAGTAAAAAAAGTTAAATTCGGCCTTACCGTATGTAGTGATACCCTCCACAATTCCTAAAAAAATATTGCAAAAACTTTATTTAAAAGAAAATTACTTTTGAAAAAAAAAAAAAAAAATTTTTTGAAAAAACATTTCCGCGAAAAAAAATATTTGGTAAAAAAAATCCGCGATTTTTTTCTTTTTTTGTCCAAAAATATGTTTGTACTTGTTTAAATACCATTTGGTGTTTAATTATGTTCACATAAATCAATCAGCAGCCGAATTAAAGCATTTTGTATTTTTAGGTTATGTTGAATGTACTAAAATTTTTGAGGTGTCCTTACATAACTTTTGAACCGCTGAACCGATATCGCTCAAATGCAATACCAAACTTCCCGGGAGAACTTCCAATAAATATGGTAAGTTTCAGTCATCTCTGTGCAATATTTTGTTCGCGACAGCATTTTCCACAGACAGACAGACGGACATCGCTAGAATGTCTTAAAATCGATCGGGCATCATGAATATATATACTTTATGGGGTCCCAGATCGATATTTCGATGAGTTACAAACAGAATGACAAACTTATATATACCCTCTATCACTAAGTGGAGGGTATAAAAAATAAAAAAAAATTTGATTAAAAAAAAAAATTGATGAAAAAAAAAAATTTTATAAAAAAACATATAAATTGATGAAAAAAAATTTACAAAAAAAATTGATGAAAAAAAGAAAAAAAAAAAAAATTGATGAAAAAAAAATTTGATGAAAACAAAAAAAATGTCGAAAAAATGTTGTTTGTTGAAAAATAATTACGTTACTTTTTATTCACCAGCTGGTGAAAAACGGATTTATTCACCACGAGGTGAATTATTATCCAAGTAATTTTCATTTTCTTTTTCGTTAATTGTTAGCTTATATAGTCAAACTGAGGTGGCTTCCTGCAACTTTTTTTTTTTAAATTAGAATTAGACACCAGCCCAAAAACATTATCATGTTTAAAAAAAACCAAAAGAGAAAGGAAAGGAAAGAAGAGGAATGGAGGGGGAAACAGAAAGTGAAAAAGAAAAGGAAATCATCTGAAAATTTTCTTTGATGAAAACTGTCTAAGAATTTTAAAATTTGTTTTAAGGAAAAATGTCTTCAAGTGTTAGAATTTTCAAAAAATTTGATAATTTTTCTATAGGAAACATTTGAGAATTTTTCTTTAGGAGAAAAATTTTTAATTTTTCTATAAAAATGACTTTAAACCCTAAAATTTTTGTAAAGGAAAAATGTTTCGGAATGTTAGAATTTTTCTACATAGAAAAAGTCTTGGAATATTAAAATTTTTCTTTAGAAAAAACACGAGAATTTGTCTAGACAAATAACTTTGATGTTTTTTATATAAAAAATTTGAGAATTTTTTTGTAGAAATAATTTGCGAAAGTTTCTATAGGAAAAATCTGAGAATTTTCTATACGGGAAATCAGATGAAGAAGGAGATGGGTAAAAGTAGAGTTTGCAAAACGATTAAAATCGTAATCGTAATCGCGATTAATGGCACCAATTAATCGTAATCGACAAAAAACGATTAATAATGTTCTATGATATACACTGTTTTATAAAGAATTTAAATCAGTTCCAAATTATTTTGGAAATGAATCCTGTTACAATAGATTCTTGGATATGTTCTACGGTAATCACTATAAAATTTTCTATTCAATATTATTTTTTAAAAAACTACTTGCTCTAAAAACTATTGCTTTCGGGATAATTTCAAACAAAAATCATTGATTGTGGAATGTTAAGTAGAATCGATTGCAGGATAATATGATGCGTTCTGGAACGGATTATTTGGAATGGAAAATGTTGCTGAGTAGGTCCATGATTCATTTAACTTGTTTGAAATTTTTCTTTCCTTTTTTCCCGTAAAATTCATTCAAGTTTAAAGTAAAATTTAAATTTTGATTTTAGTAACCCCACAGTTTGGTTTTTAAAATATTTTCAAAAGGTTTTAGCCGATTTGGTCAAAAATTCGGACATGCAATTTTGTCGAAAAACGTAAATTTTTCAAAGTTGGAGCTCTAGTTATTATTTTATTATTCTAGTTGCCAACTAAAGATGCCCATGCAAATATTTTTTGAACTGGAAACAGCTTTGGACAGTGATGTCAGATGTTGGGAATTTTCACTTTTGTAGGGATTTTTTAAAAATTTTGGGTTTTAAAAAAGTTGCAGGACGCCACCTCAGTTTGACTATATAAGCTAACAATTAACGAAAAAGAAAACAAGAATTACTATTTTCATTTTCTTAAAAACAAAAATTTTAATAACTTGGGTTTGTAACTTGGATAATAACTCACCTCGTGGTGAATAAAAAGTAACACAGATATTTTTCAACAAAAAAAAAATTTTTTTTCATCATTTTTTTTCATCAAATTTTTTTTTTCATTAATTTTTGTTTTTTCATCAATTTTGATTTTTCATCAAACTTTTTTTTTCATCAAATTTTATTTGTTTTTCATCAAATTTTTTTTTATCAAACTTTTATTTTCATAATTTTATTTTATCATTTTTTTTTGGTTATAAATTTTTTTTGTCATCAATTTTTTTTCATAAATTTTGTTTTTCATTAATTTTTTCTTCATCAAATTTTTTTTTCAACAATTTTTTTTTCATTAATTTTTTTTTCATCAATTTTTTTTTTTTCATCAAATTTTTTTTTTATAATTTTTTATTATATTTTTTTTTCATTAATTTTTTTCATAAAATTTTTTATTATCAATTTTTTTCTCACCAAAAAATTTTTTTTTTTATATTTTTTTTTCATCAGTTTTTTTTTACATCAAAAAATTGTTCTTTTCATCAAAAAAATTCATCAAAAACTTTTTCTCATCAAAATTTTTTTCACCAAAAATTTTGGGTTCATTAAATTTTTTTTTTACCAAAAATATTGGGTTCATTAAATTTTTTGAGGTAATTTTTGGTTCTCCGGCCCTCGAATTTTGTACTCTTGCCCAAAACATTAAATCATATTAATGTTTTGCGGAAGATTTGGGTGTACTTGCCAAAGCAAAGTTTTTTTTAGAAAAAATAATGTTATATTACTTTGCTATTCCATGCAAAACGAATTGAAATATCAGTCGAGGACCCCATTAAAAACCAAAAGAGCTGTTAATTTCGTAAGTGAGTGCAAAAATAAGTGCAAAAAAGTGGGGTGTTTGAAACCGGTATAGGAAATACCAGAAATGTCTATAATTTTTAGAAATCCAATTTTTCTTCTGCATTTTTTCAACTTGAACCCTTATAACAAATATAATTAGAGCCCGTGCTCGATCTGTACTTACAGAAAAAATCAAATAAAGTGTTTTTACATTTTGGAGAGTATAAAAGATTCGGCAACAAAGAATATACCACTCTCACTTGTTTTATGTACATTTGATAAACAAATGGAAAATTTTTATGCGAAAAGCTGAGACTTGGTGAAAAAGTAGTTTTGGTAAAAAAATGATTTTTTTTTTCACGAAAACAAAACTATGTTCAAAAAAATTTAATGAACCCAAAAATTTTGATGAAAAAAATCTTTTGATGAATTTTTTAGATGAAAAGAAAAAAAATTTGATGTAAAAAAAATATAAAAAAAAATTTTTGGTGAGAAAAAAATTGATACTAAAAAAATTTAATAAAAAATTTGATGAAAAAAAAAATTGACAAAAAAAATAATTGATGAAAAAAAAAAAATGGAAAAAAATGACAACAAAAAATTTTGATGAAAATAAAAAATTTTAAGGAAAAAAATTTGATGGAAAACAAAAATTGATGAAAAAAAACAATTTTTGATGAAAAAAAAATTGATGAAAAAAAAAAAAATTGTTTTTTTGAAAAATAATTATGTTACTGTTTATTCACCAGCTGGTGAAAAACGGGTTTATTCACCACGAGGTGAATTACTATCCAAGTTATTAAAATTTTTGGTTTTAAGAAAATGAAAATAGTAATTCTTGTTTTCTTTTTCGTTAATTATTACCTTATATAGACAAACTGAGGTGGCGTCCTGCAACTTCTGTAAAATTAGACACCAGCCTAAAAACATTATCATCAAGGAGAGGACTTTCATGCAAATGCATGTTTTTTTCTCTTGGTCATAGAATAGCATAAACAAGATATCTTTGCGAATCAAAGAATTTGCTTTAAAATGGCGTCGATTCGTTAGTGCATATTTTTGCATATTTTGCTTAAAAGGAATATTTTTGCATATTTTGCTATTATTTCGCTATAAATGCATATTTTTAGGTCATATTTTGTATAAATTTTAGTTTTTTAGTTATTTTTTAGTATTTTTAGCTATTTTTAAGATTTTTTTGATAATTTTTTTTTTTTTTGCAATTATTAAATTTTTTTAGATAATTTTTATTTTTTTAATAACATTTTATACACACCGTATATATGCATATCTAAGCTTAAAATGCCAGACTGAATTAAAATGTTATGTTTTTTTTTTTAATAAAAGTAAAAAAACAAGTGGCTATTTATGATTTTTAGTGCATATTTTAAGATTTTTAGTGCATATTTCAACACTTTTTAGTGCATATTTTAGGCGCCTAAAACATAGTTTTTTAGTGCATGAAGGTCCTGTCCCTGATTATCATGTTAAAAATTTTACAATTTATTTTAGCTAATATTAGCAAAAAAGCTTTAATCAACTCAATTTTAAATTTAGCAAAAAAAAAAATAGTTCAAATTTTGTTTAAAATTGCTAATGTGCTAAATGAAGTTTACAAGATAGTTTTGCTAACATGCTAATCTCAACTAAAAATTTGCTAAAGGTTAGCTTGCTAACATTAGCAAAAAAAATTAGTAAATCTACTAAAGTATTATTTTGAGTGCACTGATAGAAATTTGTACATGAAAATAATAAAAATCTACATTAATGTTATGAAAAATGACGCTAAAAAGGAACCTATGTAGGGTTTCATTGAATTAATGAAATGGGTATCATAAAATGTAATTGCAAGAACAAGTTTCATTAAATTAATGAAAATTGTTCATACAAAATAAAAACTGTATTTTATGAAAATGTTTCATTACTTTAATGAAAAAAGTTTTTAATTGTTATAAAATACTTTCATTGAATAAATCCTTCTTTTTATTTTTGAAATGAAATACTTTTATTGAATAAATGTTGCTTTTATTTTTAAAATGAAATATATGTATGAAATTGTAAAGATCTTTTTATAGATTTAAAAATTATAAAAAATTGTTTTCCTTAGTTTTCTCGCAAAAAATTTTTCTCCAACCTTAAATTGTAATACATAATTAAACCAACAACTAATATAAAACATCACAAAAATTAGTTAATTAATAATTTAGTTTTTATTTAAAATTTTGTAAAAAAATCACAAAATAACCAAGTTAAAAAAAAACACTTTCACATATTTTTTATTTTATCTATAGATTTCACTCAGTTTTCTCACATAAAATTTTACTTTAACGTTTACTTTTAATACATAAGTAAACCCCCGAAATAATTTAAAACAACGTGAGTTTAATAAATACTTATAATTAATCGACAACATTTCATTTTAAATTTCGTTAAAAAAATTCTTAGAAAAAATCACGCTCTGATCAGCTGTTTTTTGCGCGCTTAAACTAACAGACTAAACAGACGCTACACGACAAGTGTCAAAAAACAGAAAATTTTGTAAACAAAACTTAATGAAATTTTTTAATGAAACTACGAAATCTAATGAATCAAAATTAATGAATATCTTGCACAATATGTATGAAATTTCATTCAGCACATGAAAAATTTCGTTGTTGCAATGAATCAACGTTAATGAATTCCATTCATTAGTGATATGAAGCGTTTTTCTATCAGTGTGTAATCATCTTGCTCTAAATGCAGGTCAATGAACTAAATATGGAATAAAAATATTTCATTTGTTAAACTAATATACAAAAAAACTTGCAAAAAATAATGTTTTTCTGGTGGTGTTTTAGTTCTTTAAGGGGGAACATCCCCCCATCCCCCCGTACGATTTTGCTTTCGAACTTAACCAACATATGACCACAAGACATAATTGTGCCAAACTTCAGGAGTATAGCTCTTTTATTTTGGAATGTATCGTGCCCTCCCGAGATGGACATCGCTAACATGTCTTAGAATCGATCGCTGATCAATAATATATATCCTTTATGGGGTACTGGAAGATATTTCGATACTGTAGTTAGAGGGTATAAAAAATAAATGTTCGATTAATTGACGTAAATTAGTCGATTTATTTGTTATTCGAAAATCCTCATTTTCAAATTAATTGAACAAGAGTTTGGATTTGTTTGTGCGATCAATCGAATTATTCTTAATCGGTTGACAATCCTAATATTTACAATAAAAATTGTAAATTTACCACTTTTTATTGTAAATATGCAAGTTTTTTGCCATAAAAAACAGTAGTTCAACCAAACAATTTTCAAATTTACAACTTTTTTTATATTCCATTTTATCTTTGTAAAATAAAATTTTTTCTGTAATTTTATAATCTTGTTGTGTAAATTTTCATATTCGTTTTGGAAATTTACCAAATTTTTTGTAAATTTACAAAACAATCTTGTGGCTAAAAGTTAATATTTCACAAACAAAAATTGTAAATTTACATTTTTTTCTTGTATTTTTTTTTATTTATTTATTATTATTTACAAGATTTGCCATCATAATAAATTATGAAGGTAAATATTATTTACATATGTAGGTGCTAACGACTAAGGTTTTTGACCTAAAATTTATTCAAACATGAGGAACTATAATTTTATATTAGGTGGTATATGTTACAGTACTTAAGTATATCATTAACTTTTTTTATATTTTCTATGTCAATTGTTTGTAGTAAATCTGGGAGACAAATTTTATTCAGTAAGACGAGTTGGGCTTGCTTTATGACACTGCAGTTGAAAATAAGATGGGCAGTTTTCTATACGGGAGTCGTTAAAAAGATGTTTATGTGTGATAAACGTGTGTCCAAGTCTGAGCCTGGTGTATTTTTGTATGTCTGTTCTTGAGGCGTCTGGAGGGTATGTTGGCGTTGTTTTATGGGGATTGATATTTTTGTAGTGATGTTGATAGTTGGACCATTCCTCTGTTTCTATTACTTTAAAGTATGTGGAAATTATATTATATATATCATTTTTATTCGGTAAAAGGTATTGCATAATTGGCGCGTGAGTTGCAAATTTCGCTGCTTCGTCGGCTAAACTATTACCAGTAATGCCAATGTGGCTTGGGATCCACATAATTTTAAATTTGGTGTGAAATTTTATTAAAATGTCTCTGATTTTTGAAATTGTATTGGATTTGTTTTTGATATTTTGGATGGATGTTACGGAAGACTTGGAGTCGGTACATATAATGTATTTCCCACGGATATTTTTGTATTTATTTAGAGCGTAAAAAACGGCTGTGGATTCGGCTGCAAAGATAGAAGATCTTTGATCAAGCGTAGCTAGAAAGTCCGTTTGCAGGTTTTCATTTATGACTGCCATTGAAGTTGCTGCGTCAGTCTTAGATCCATCAGTGTATAAAAACTTCCAGTTTCTATTTTTGTATGATGTAGCTAATTCATTAAACTGCGATATGTAGATGTTATTGGGTGTTGAATCTTTTGGAAGGCCCATAAGATCCCAGCAAAAAAAGTGCGGAGTACTTCTCAGTGGAGTGCTTTAAAACTACAACAAATGTAATGAAATACAACAAAAATAACAAAAAACACAAGAAAAAAACACACAAACAGTTTTTTCTACTCCATAAAAAGTTGTTATTCAGCACTTAACTCATTACCTTCCGCGACACTCCCATACAAAAGTAAGTAGATATTCAGTAGATAAGAAGTACTCCGAGCTTTCAAACAACTTCCAACTACTTCCACGGAGTAGTTCTTATCTACTGAATATCTACTTACATTTGTATTGAGGTGTCGCGATAGGTAATGAGTTAAGTGCTGAATATCTATGTATTCTGGAGTAGAAAAAACTGTTTGTGTGTTTTTGTCTTGTGTTTTTTGTTATTTTTGTTGTATTTCATTACATTTGCTGTAGTTTTAAAGCACTCCACTGAGAAGTGGTAATGACTTTTTTTGCAGGGATTTTGTAAGAAACTAGAGTTTTTAACTTCCAAGGCGGTTCCGTTGGAACATATACCTTTTGTGGTTTGGTTTCGACATTCATGTTTGAAGCATGTTTAAAGCTAAACAAATTGTGGACGGAAATTTAAGAGGAAGTTGTGATGGTATGTAAGCAATCCGGTTAAGAAGATGTTGTTCTGTAGGAAATGTGATTTTTGTAATAATTTTTGCAGTTTTGCTGTTGAATCTTTGTATCAGTGTAGGCAAACCCGATTCTGCCATTAGATTTACTATGGGGGTTGTTTTGAAGGCACCCAAGGCTATTCTTATTGAGGAATTGTAAGGTGGGCTTATTTTATTAAATAGTGATTTTGGCGCTTTGCCGTAGACTTCTAGTCCATAATCAATTTTAGATAAAACTGCGGTTAAAAATTACACCTAGAATTCTTAGGGTATCGACAGACTCTATTTCATTACCTTGAATGACGATGTTGTTGTTGTTGCATAATTTTTTTTGCAGATATGCAGGCATTTGGTTTTTGGAATTGAAATTTTTGCACCTGTTAAATTGCACCAATCATTCAGGGATAAAAAGAGGTTATCAACTACATCTTGAAGATTTACGTTTTTGTCATGTTTTGCTATAATGTACAAATCATCGGCGTAAATGACATGTTTAAAGAATCTATTGTTGGAGATGATTTTATTTAGTTTATCGGTTGCAATTTGAAAGAGAATGACAGATAATGGTGACCCTTGTGGTATTCCATTATTTAAAGGCTTTATAGATGAAAAAACTTTATTGACTTTAGTCCTTATTTTTCTTTTTGTCAGAAAAGCGTATACAAAGTTGATTATTTTTGGACCAAAATTCCATTCTTTTAGTTGAATTATGATCGTGTGAATGCCCACACGATCAAATGCTTTTTCAAAATCGATGGAAATAATTGACAGATGGTTTTTGTGCGATAGTGTGGATGCTGTGATATGATCAATATATATGAGAGCGTCGAGTGTGCCTTTGTTTGGTTTGAAAGCGACCTGATGATTGCTTAAAAGTTGGTTCTTTAAGAGAAACCAAGTTATTCTTGTGGCGATAATTTTTTCAAGTAACTTTGATGCACATGGAATTAGTGAAATAGGACGATACTAGGGTTTCTAAATTCCCGGACTTTTTCAATTCCCGGGAAAGCGTTTTAAAAAAATCGAATTCCCGGGAATTCCCGGGAATTTTTAATTAAAACAAATTTTGAACTTTATCATATAAAAATTATTATATTACAAATTATGGTCGTATTTTCTAATTTAAACACATTTTAGATGTCTTCTTTTGTAAAATAGTTTTATTAACCTCCAAATATACGTAGAAAGTTCATAAATTCTATTTTGTAGAAATATTGGACCTTATCATAGTTTTAGTATTTGCATTGACGTATTTCCACTCCATACAAAATTTTTCACTATTCGGAAAATGTGTATAACTTATCCGAATTGCAACAAATGTGTTTGTTATAACTTTTTGGAAAATTTTTTAATTTTGACTACGCCAACCGTAAGAAAATTATATTTTGAAGATATATTTAATTAAACTTTCGAATTATTAAAATTAATCGGTGTACGGCATCCGTGCCAAAATGAGACAACAATGTACTAAATAGCAATTGTAACGACATATTTTCACTGGTTGCTGGGATAGAACTCGCGGCGGCCAGGGTTCGTTTCAAAATATTTATTTTTCACCACCGATAGATATCAGAATTTTACTTCATATATGAAATTTTAAGCTGAAAACCTGGTTTGTTTTATATTCTTTAAAATATTGATATTTTTATGTTTAAGTACTATAAAGATTGTTGTTCTGAATATGAAATACTAAATTTCGAAAGAAGAAAGCATTGGAATTATAGATTCCGAAAACTTTTGCCAATTTGCAACCAACCTTCGAAGTGAAATTCAGTTTCATTCCGTATTTTGTCACGCAATCGATTAAAGAAAAATAATTACAAGGTCGAAATAATGTGAAAACTGAAGCATATCCTTACTAGTTTTTCTTTAAAAATTTTAATTTTTTTCAAAGTTTTGATGTAATTTTTAATAAATATTTGAAAATTGTGTTAAAAATTTGTAAATTAAATACATTTTCAATAAAAAAATTAGCGACGAATTCCCGAAATTTCCCGAAGAAAAAATCCCGGGATTTTAAGAAAAATATTTCCCGGGAATTCCCGGGAAATTTTTCCCGAATAGAAACCCTAGACGATACCCATCAACAGCTGTTATGTCTTTTTTTGGTTTTGGTATTGGTATGATCGTGGACGTCTTCCATTGTTGTGGTATAATACCGGTTGTAAATATTAAGTTAAAAAGTTGAAGAAGCTGTTTGTTGGTGTTGGGAGGTAAGTTTTTTAATATAGGGTAAGATATTTTATCAAAACCTGGAGTTTTACCTTTGAGGGATTTTAATGTTGATTGCATTTCGAAATACGTAAGATCTTCTTCTAGGAGTTTTGAGAATCTATTTAGTTGATAGCTTATAGAAGTGTCTGTGGAGATTTTGTCCAAAATAAATGATTCACTAAAGTTGCCATCATCAGATTGCTTGGACCAAGTCTCAGCAAACAAGTTGGCAATGTCCAGTGAGTCGTATAATGCCTTGTTGTTGTGCTCTATATGACGGATATTATGTGGGTTGTAAGTTCCGTTAAGACTACGAATGTTATTCCAAATTTTATTTACTGGTGTATTGGGGTTAATTTGACTAGTGAAATTAAAAAAAGATTCTCTTTTAGCAATTTTACTCTGGCGTTTAAAAAGTGCATTTGCTTTTTTGTATGCAATTCTGTTATCTGATGTAGGGTGTTTTTTAAAATAATTGAATAGCTTTTGTTTTGTGTCCCGGATATTTTTTAATTCGTTATTCCACCAATGTGAATATTTGTAGCTTCTGCGGTTTTTGTAATGTGGTATCGCGATATTTGCAGCTGATATTATGTTTTTTTGCAATTTAGCGGCTTCTTTATTGATGTTATTTGAGAGTTGTTTTTCTGGTATTTTATCAAGGACGTACTGGAATTTTTTCCAATCAGCTTTTTCTAAGTTGAAACGTGTATGAAAGTGGTTACGTTGTATTTTTTTTACAAATCAATTTACGATAATTTCCGGTAACATTACGGGCATATTTGCTAGTGCATATCTAAAGAAAACTGCACCGTAAAATTACGGGATTTTATGTCATTTTACAAACATTTCTTTTGTTGGATCTAGGAAACTGCATGATATTTCTGATTGTTTGGATGTCAAAATTCAATATCTTAGGAGTGTCATAAAAATCTCAAATTTGTTCACCGGCGGGGACTAGTAGTTGAACCTATTACCAGTGGTATCATAACGGACTTCAGAGTATGTATGTGTGCTGACGGAATACGGCAGCAGCCAGTTACAGCCTAACCTTATCTAACCCAATATAACCTAAAGTTATCACAAGCACATGATAAAAAAACTTTTAGCCAATATGTTTAAATTTTATGTACTTTTAAATTTAAAATAATACACAAACATCAATATTAAAAAAATAAGACAATAATTAAATTTTAAATTTATTTAATGTGTCAAAAAAATAGAAAACCACAAGAAACACTGACCAATTAATAGTTCATGTCTATTCTAAAAATAAATTTTATACCTAAAGACATTCTTGTAGTAAATGCATTTATTCAATTACTAAATAACACAGATGGTCAAAACAAAATATTATAAAATTAGTTGGCCAGAAAGGTTACTTACTTGCCACACAATAAGTTTTAACTTGGGCAACGATTGACTGCAACATATGGGTTCAATACTTAATTGGCATACAAAAGAGAAGAGACAGATACCAACAAAAAAAAAAGATCTAACATAAAATGTAGAACTAAAGAAAAATTAATTAAAAACTCAATTGGTCAATATGTTCCATGGTACTGTAGTTTCCAGTCAGTTCATACTTACAATTAGTTGCAACTGCCAATAGTTGCCTTGGTAAGTATCCACACAATAATAAACTTTTCTATTTATTGTATACGAATGACTGCATCAATAGGACATTTTTGTGTCAGATAAACAAGTGTAAAAAAGGAATTGCATTCGAACGAAATTATTTGCTTTGTTTGGTAACTGACCCTATTTTTAGGTATTTATTACATTAGGGTAGCTCATATAATTTAATGTCACTTTTGGTATGATTTAGAATATTTCCATATTCCAAAGCGCTAATCGCGCCACAATTAGCGCTTTGAATTGTCGTAGACCACCAGCATTCTCCCACAAATTTAAGAATTCTGTCCTTTCCAAACCCCTAATCGAGAGGATGGAACAATTAGCAAGCCAATTCGCTGTCTCACCCTCTAAACATCTCCATACACTCCAAAATAGAGTGAGTTTGTTTCTCCCAGACAGCTGTTGGAGGGTATCAAAACACTCTAGAGCCAGTTTCGTTTGAAATTCCAAGGAAGACAGTGCTTAAAGTGGTGTATGGCTATCAAAGAAAATTGAAATATGATTACTCTTCATACATTTTGTAATATTAGCTCTATAATATTCAAAATTTCAGCCTGAAAAATTGTAGGTCACCTAACCATGGGTTCGGAGATCCGGGAGTTTTAACCGTAAACACCAGCTTCCAATCCAGAGGTAATTTTTCAAACGTCAGTATACCAGTTTTGGCTTCTTGTGTCCATAGATAGCCCATCTTTATGCCAATTTGATCAACTCGATATCACGATCTCAAATTTTCTTTCAAAGCGAAGCTCAGTTTGGCCATAGACTACACAGAAAAAATTTGAAACGAATTTCAATCAACAAAAACGCGGATTCAATCAATTTTTTGATTGAAATTCCTCCAATTAAAAAAATTGTTATACCAATCATCAAATTGTAGGTGATTGATTGAAAATTTTTTCAATCAAACATTTTTTCGATTTTGATCAAAAATTTGATCAATTTTTTGTTTAAAGTCAATCAAAATAATGATTGATTTAACAAATGAATTGTAAGCTTATGACAAAGTTATCAAAAAAATCATCTTTTTTACTTTCTAATATGTTGCCAACAATAAAAAAAAGTAAAGCCCGATTATTTTGTAGATTTTTCAATTAATCTATTCAATTAAAATTAAATTACAAAAAAATCTGGTATGTTGAAAATTTGTAACAAAAAATAGCAAAAATTTTAAACAAAACATTGATTGACTTATTTAAATTTTGTTGATCAATACATTTAATTGAAAATTTTTTAGCCAATAATTTTTTGTGTGTATGGCAGCGTAGTTATATTCTGTACAAAAACTTTTATTTTAAAATATAAACGCTTGACTTGCATTCTTTCTTTAACTAATTTTAAAATTCAAACATTTTGTATTGAACAACATAAGATTCTGAGACACTTTTTTCAATTCTCAGATTTTGTTTTCAAAAAAATTCCTTTTACTTTCTGAAACATTTTTCCAAACAAAAACTGTCCGATTCTAAAGGCCTCACAGTGATTCGTTCCCATATATCGAGTGGGCAAAAATAGAATATTGGTCGCAGATTTCTGAAATTTGGTACACAAGCATTAAATTATCTAATCAAGAAAAAAACGAGTTTTTGGAAAAATTGGAGCAAGGACACGCCTACCCCCCATATATCCTGAAATTTAAATATGTGATTAAAACTACAAAAATGGTCACAAAATTCCCAAACTTTGTCAATGTTACCAATTTTGATATAGTATTTTACGTGTAAATTTTTTTCTATATTGAAGCAAGGACTCGTGTGGCTGCCATATATCCTTTTTCTTAAAAATATTGTAAATCGCTCAAAAATTACTCGATACCCTTGAAATTTTTTGTAAAAATTTGAATAAGTGATGTCAATGTTTGTGCCAAATTTCGCTGAAATCGGTTTTGTAAAACAAAAGTTATTTATATATGGGCAATTCCATCATGTCGAACGTGACCGTTGCACAGATTTAAGTTGAAATAAAAGTCAAAATAAAAAGATTTTTTTTCTTGACAAAAGGGGAAACTTATAGCTCTTAACTAGCTCTTTAATTGTTGCTCAGGTTGATTTTGGAAATTGTTTCAAGTTTTCGAGATAATCGCAAAGAACACAACCATTCGCACGGCACAAAAAACAGAAGTGGGTTTCGCGACTATCAATTAAAACTCTGTTTTTAGCGAAACCTGAGGCAATATCACAATGCGACTAATTTTAGAATGTTGGCTAATAATGTCTCTTAAAAGTTGTAAAATTTTACCTCAAAATTATTTCTACTTTTTTTTTAATTTAACTTTAATCACTGTCGCAACGGACATGTCGCACGGGACATTTTTTTCCATCATCATATTTATGTTGTTTTAGTTGTTCTTTTTTTAACAAATTATAAATAAAAAAGCTTAAAAAACATATTTTTATTCATTCATTTTATTTCAATACGTCCTTCAGCCAACGATTTCCACCTTTGTCTAGCATTCCGCATTATTTCCTTGTTTTTTAATTTATTGTCTTGTAATTTTATTTCATCTTCCTTTACCTTTTCTCTCCACCGTTTGCATCACTCTTTATTTTTTTCGCCGTTTATACTCATCTATAGGGATGTGATTTCCATGCAAATGCATGTTTTTTGTTGATCGTCTAAAAACGATATCGACCAATTATCTTTCCGAACCAAGAAATTTGCGTTAAAATGGCATCGATTTGTTTTTGCATATTTTAGCATATTTTGGTGGAAATGCATATTTTTGCATATTTTGTTTTTAAATGCATATTTTGTGTATATTTCCAACTTTCAAGTGCATATTTTTGCACATTTTAGCATAAATTAGCAAAAACACAAATTGAAATTGATTTGTGTTTTAATCGATTTTAAATTTTAAAAATTTATTTTGAAAATAAGAAAAATATTTTTTTTTTAACTTTTTTATAGATTGTTTAATTTTTAAAACAATTATGGTACATAAAGTTTTAAATGTTACTATTTAAGGACGGCGTTATTTTTATACCCTCCACTCTAGTGATAGAGGGTATATATAAGTTTGTCATTCCGTTTGTAACACCTCGAAATATTGGTCTAGGACCCCATAAAGTATATATATTTATGATCCTCGATCGATTTTAAGTCGATCTAGCGATGTCCGTCCGTCCGTCCGTCCGTCTGTCTGTCTGTCCGTAGAAAACACGCTAACTTTTGAAAGACTTTACAGAGGCTACTGAAGTTTGGCATATATGTTTGTCATTTACCTGGTTAGGTTGGTATTGCAATCCAGCCAAATCGGTCCAGTGGTTCAAAAGTTATGAGCAAAAGAGTAAATTTCGGCAAGGGTGTTTCGCGAATTTACGAGATAAAAAACACGATAACTTTCAAAAGACAATAACGAGACTACTGAAGCTTGGCATGTATCTTTGCCGTTCCCCGAGTCTGTTTGGTTTTAAATTTCAGCTCAATCGGTCCTGTGGTTCAAAAGTTATAAGCAAAACCCTGAATTTCAAATTAGTTTCATCTAAAATGCCACGTGTTTTAACAAGTTTTAAAAGCATTGGTGGTAACTAAACAATGCTTTTCAAACTTGATTAAATTTTAAGCAATGCTTTTTAAACTTGTTTAGTTTTAAAAGCATTGGTAACTTAAAAACCACACTCGAAAAAAATTTAACACTCAAAAAAAAAAAAATTTACACTCAAAAAAAAATTTTACACTCAAAAAAAATGTACACAAAAAAAAATGTATTTTTTTTTTACAAAAATTACAATATTTTGTGTACATAAGTACGTGCATTCACTCAGAAATATTTTTACAGTAAAAAAAACATTACACTCGAAAAAAATTTTACACTCAAAAAAAAAAAAAATAGTAATATTTTTTTTTTTTTTAAATTACAAAAAAAGAGTTTTTTACTCAAAATAAAATATTTCTAATCAAAATTGTTAATTTTTTCACGTTAAAAAATGTACTACCCTTTAAAAAATGCATTGTGGAGGGTATTCATAGATTCGGCAAAGTCGAATTTAACTTTTCTACTTGTTTTCTTTTTATGAAGTTTTTCGTATGAAAACAAGATTTTTATTGCCTACATTTTATTTTTTAGTGCATATTTTAAGGTTTTTTAGTGAATGTTTTGAATTCTTAGCGCATATTTTAATCGCATATTTTTGATTTTTTAGTGCATGAAAATCTCATGCCTACTCATCTATATTTAAATAATTTAAAAGTATGTATTTATATAAGTAAATCGTTTATGCAAGAAAAAATATTTTTTAAAAATTTTAAAATTCACACTTACCATGTCGCACGTGACCAACTTTATATTAGAACCAAGATCACAGATTTTATTATTTTTTAAAAAGGTTTTTTTTATTTTAATTGTAATAAAAATCTGTGTTTGTTCTCAATATTTGATGAATTTTCGTCATGTCTACTTGACGCACTAATAACTAGGGATGTCGCGAATAGTGTATTCGGCAATTTACCGAATATTTACTATTCGGTATTCGGTTTGAACCGAATACCGAATATTGCCGAATAGTTTGATTAATCATACTTCTCTAGTACACCTATGTAAAAAATTAAAAAAGTAGTAGAATAAAAAACAACAACGCTGTGTTTGGCACTATTTTTTCTGTTAGCTTAATAATTCGAATTTTAATCAAGTACTCTAGTTATTTGTAGAAAAAAACAAATTAAAATGACAACAAAAAAAATTTCGAACGTTTGGCGTTATTTTAAGGAGATTGTGGATTCAACAAAAGCTGTTTGCAATATATGCTTTAATCTCACGAGGTGGCGTTGGCCATAAAGCTTCTACTTCTGGAATGATAAACCACCTTAAAAATAACCATGAAAAAGAATACGAAGAATCATTCCATTCAATACTAAAAAACAATCCGACACAGAAAACCATACAACCAACAATTTCCAATTTGATAGAAAATCAAAAACAGTGGAATTTTACAGATGCCAAGGCAAAAAAGATCCATTTTTTGATAGGACAAATGATAGCATTAGACAATGAAGCAATATGTGTTGTTGAAAGGTCTGGTTTTACGAAGTTAATGGTAAGCATTCTACCGCAATATAAAATTCCAAAAAGAAACTTTTTTGCCGAAAAGATTTTGCCTGAAATGTATGACAAAGTCGTAATAGAAATAAAAAAGGATTTGTCTGCAGCGGAAAACATATCGCTTACATCGGATATGTGGACAAGCAGTTGCAACAACATTAGCTTTTTGAGTTTTACTGGTCATTGGATAGATAAGGATTTTGAATTTAAACATGGAGCCTTAAATATGAAACGTTTTCGTGGCCAGCACACTGGAGAAAACATTTCTCACGCAATAAAAGAAATGTGTAATCAATGGGAAATACCAATTACTAAAATACACGCTATGGTCCATGATAACGCAAGGAATATGATGAAGGCTTCCCGTGATTCAAACATAGATTCCGTGAGTTGTTTTATTCATACACTTCAGTTGATTGTAACAGATTCTCTCAAAGTCCAACCAGAAATTTTAGAAATGTTGACTGTAGCAAGAAGAATTGTCACCCACTTTAATCATTCACACATTTAATCATTCACACATTGTGACTTTAAAATCTTATTGTTTAAAAAAATCGGTTGCGGATTCAACTTCAAAAGTGTCACAAGCTCGAATTTCTATTGTACAAGGGTTAAATCGTCGATTTGATAATTCAAACTGTAAAAAAGTTTTTATTATCAACTCTTTTGGATCCGAGATTTAAAACAAAATTTTTTAAAAATCAAGTTGAAATTGAGACAGCTAAAGAATTTCTTAGAGAAGAGTTTGTCACAGAAGATAATAATTTATCTATTGTAGATGATCATCAACCATCACCTTCCAAAAAGCAAAAGTCCATTCAGGAGAGTAACCATAATTCTTTTTGGGAATGTTTTAATGAAATAATGATGGATAGAGAAGATGTACATACTACGTCACCAAAAACCAGCGATATTATTATTGAACTGGAAAAATACCTAGAACATGATTGCCTATCCAGACAAGAAAGTGTACATAAATGGTGGGGCAACAACAAACAAATATTTCCCTCTTTATCGAAAGTTGCGGCAAAGTACTTATGTTCTCCTAGTAGTAGTGTCTATTCGGAACGTCTATTTTCGGAAGCTGGTAATGTCTATGAAGAAAATAGATCAAAATTACTCCCTGAAAGAGCTGAGATGTTAGTGTTTTTACATCACAACCTTCCATTAGTAAACGTTACTTATGAATAGCTTTCATTTTAAAATATATTTTTTGCAAATACTATATGGTAAAAGTTAACTATTTATAACTTTAAAATTGGTAAAAATTTCCAAAAATAAAAAACTTATTAATAAAGTGTTTTTTTAACTAATTTAAATTTTGCCGAATATTCGGCAAACTGTTACCGAATATTTATTCCGCCGAATATTTAAAAACCATGCCGAATATGCCGAATACCGAATATTGACAAATATTCGTGACATCCCTACTAATAACTAATGTTGTTTTTCTATGTCGCACGGGACATCGAAACATGTGATAAGGCATAGCAAAAACTTACGGTTATTTTTTAAATGCATAGTTTGTTATGCATTTTTTTAGCTCTTTGTATCTCAAGAAAGATTTTTTAAAAGCAAAAGTCAACATTTAATGCTTCTCTTTAAGAACTTTTATCAAAACAAAATTTGCAATAGAAATGTCCCAATGAGAAAAAATTGGCTTGCTCGACTTTATATTCGAATATCTCGAAATGAGTTATGAATAAATGTAAAATTTGTTCACGTTAGTAAAATTTGATTGTTTCTTATGAAAATATGTTAAAACAAATTGGTTTCAAGAACTTTTGGTTTTTTGGTCTTGGTAGACCTTTCGGTGGAAGTGCCCATATCCTTTTAAAAACTGCAATAAAGTGTTAATATAGTTTAATCACAAAAATAAAATAGAAAGAGTTGTCAACGATTTTCCAAATTTGGTACGCAGGCACAAAATTAATTAATAGAAAAAAAAATAAAAATTTTGAGCAAATCGGTCGAAGGACATTTGTACCTGTCGTATATCCTGAAATTTAAAAGTGGAGTTTTAGCCACAAAACTTGATATAAAATTACTTAACTTAGTTATTGTCTTAGAAATTTAGATAACTATCGACGTACAACATTTGTATTTTAATCTGAGCAAGGACTCGCGTGGCTGCCATATATCCTTTTTCTTGAAATCGCTGTAACTATTTTAAAAATCTTTCAATTGCTATCAAATTAAATATAGATTAGATCAAATGGCGTCAATAAGTGCGCCAAATTTCGATGAGTTGCTTGCAGTAACAAAAAAGCTGTTAATATATCCTTTTTTTAAATATAGTCAAATATAAAAATACATAATAACTGCAAAAAAAAACATTCGCAACACTTATTTCCTATTGCATTACGAAAATAAATTTATTCAAAAAAGTTTTAAGTAAACTCGTTTAATACTTGCTTTATTTCTAAGTATATACCCCGTTAATAACAAAAAAACTTGAAAAAAAAATTTTTTGGGTACTTCAAATCTTAATTTTTTTTTTTTTAATTTTTTTCAAAAACTTAGTTATTTTTATTATTTGGTCGTATAAAAAACAGTCCAGGATGTTAAAAAAATCAATAAAAAATAATTTTTAAGCACGAACTTTTTTATGTATCTCACTAAAATTTTTGGTTTTGATTTGGGATACCAACGAAAATCAAATACTGGTTTTAAAGCAAAATGGCCCACTGTATACTTATTTTATCGAATTATTTACTATCTGGGCTATTCATAATGAGTAAATTAAATCTAATGTAGGTTTATTTGACTGATATTGCATGAATATTTGTCAAATAAACCTACTTTAAGTACACTTTAAGTATTATGAATAAAGGCCTATAAATTTATGGTATACAATACAATAAATCCTTTTATATAAAAAAACACTAAAATGTTGATTTACAGTAAATAAAATAAATAACAAAAAAAATAATCCAATTTTTGATTTTTAAAAAAAAAAAAAAAATTTCAACTTAAAAAAAAAAACTTAGTTATTTTTATTTTTTGATCTTATAAAACATAGTTAAAGGTACAAAAAAAATAAAAAACAAAAAAATTTTATTCACGAACTTTTTTTTTGAAGGCCATTAAAATTTGGTGATTTTGGGGATTTTAGTAAAAGTCGTAGATAACTTTTAAAGCAAAACGGCCTACGTACTGCATAATTTTTTTCTGATTTTTTATTATGTTTTTACAGAATACTATATAATATATTAATGTGTAAAGAAAAAATACTTAATATTGGATTTTTTTTCTAATATTTTTACCATTAATAATATAGCTTTTGAAAAAATTAAAGAAGACACAAAAAAAACCTAACTTTTTTCCAACTTCAGACAAAAACTTAGTTATTTTTATTGTTTTCCCATATAAACCATAGTCCGAGCTATCGAAAAAGCGAAAAAAATAATTTTTTGACTCACGAACTTTTTTTATGCATTCCATCAAAATTTGTAAATTTTTGGGGATTCGGTAGAAAAAATATAGATTTCAGAGCATTACAAAAATGTATTTTAAGATAAATTCTAAAAAATTGCAAATACAACTTTTAGCAAATATATTTAAGTAACTTTTGCAAAAAAAGTTCATTGATTTCTTTAAAATTCGATTTTTAATAATTATTTTAGTAAACCTATAAAAATCAATTTTTAGGTTTTAACACAATAGCGTTGAATGTCCATACTTTAGCGCCCTCTTGTGGCAACATATGACTTCTTAAAAATAACAAAGGTACATATTTCTTTTAGTTTACTATTAAACTGTAAAAATACAAAAAATCATCAACATTGAAGACATACATTTTTTTTTTGATTTTTGCCAATGAAACGAATCACTGTGGGCCTGTTCAGTGAACAGTGTTCACACCTGAGGTAAAATCTCGTTCGAACAAATTTCGATCATATGGTTCTGTATCATTTTATAAACAACCATATGTTCGAAATCTCGTTTGAACTAGATTTTACCTCAGGTGTGATCTAGTTTTAAGACATTTTGAAAAAAATTTCCAAAATAGATTAACTGACGTTTGACTATCAAATTTTTTTAAGATATTAAGATATTTTTCCTATAAATATTATTTTTATGTAGGTTAATCAAATTATGATGGTGCCGTAATATTTTCCTAATTCATTTCCTATTGTCACATTCACAACAATTTTCCCCAAAGAAATGTCTCTTCATAATAGGAACTTCCAGATTGGCAGATATTTTTTCATAGAAAATTTTCAGATTTAGTCACAATTTTCCATAAAAAATTTTTAGATTTCCTCTTTAAAAATTTAAAAATTTTTTCTGTGAAAAATTTTCGGATTTCGAGATTGTTTTCCTTTGTAACTTTTTTTTAGTAAATTTCCTTCTTTTTTGCTCTTTTTCTTTCTTTCTTTCTTTTTATACCCACAAACTGCAGTATGGGGGTATACTCACTTCGTCATTCTGTATGTAACGCATCAAAATCGGTCTAGGACCCCATAAAATATACTACCTCCGTCCCAAAATAATCTTAACATTTCTATATTTTGGCTGGGATTATGGAGGATTTTTTGAAAAAGCTTTGTTCTTTTTGTTAATACATATCGGGACATATCAATAATTTATAAATTCTTTATAGCTTTGCAATTTTTCAATTCACGTGCAAAATGGATGCAATAAACTGCATCCAGATAAATGAGACAACTTGTTTTCAACGTTACAAACAGGCATGGTGTCCACTATGGTCGAAAAGATGAAAATTATTACAAAATGCGGCGTATGAAATAAGAAATTTTACGCTAGAGATCCTTTTAACGGTTTTTAATAAATGCATTATGGATGCAATAGGGACATCTTGCAAATATTTTTAATTAATTTTGTTACAGTTTTAGTACACGAGATTAGTATAAGATTGTTTTTTTAACTTTATCTTGTATTATTTCAACTAAATCACTACTTAATAAAATGTAAAGTTTATTTTGGGACAAAAAAATCTATAGAAATGTTAAAAATATTTCGGGACGGAGGTAGTATATATTTATGATCAGTGATCGATTCTAAGCAGGCGCGGATCCAGGGGGGAGAATGGGATTTCTCCCCCCCCCCAAATTGATTTAAAAAAAGGAAAGGAAAGGAAAAAAGAAAAAAGAAAGAAAGGAAAAAAAGAAAAAGGAAAAAGGATTTACTGACGTTAATTTTTTTTACATCCTTAAAATGTTTCAGAGTTAAAGAAATTTCATGTGAAAAACTTAAATGACAAAAGAGTCGTAAACATTTTCTAACCGAATAATTTTCCTTATCATTTTCTAAGAAAAAATATTTTTATAGAAAAATTTTTCGGAATTCCAGACTTTATTTTTAGAAACTGTTTTGATACTTATTTGACTCTAAATGTAAGAATTGTTGTATTGAAAAATTATCTTAAATTTTAGGAAAAATTTCTTAAAACTTTTCTATAGAAAAAAATCCCACAGCAACTGGGAATTTTTCCTTTAAAAAATGCTTCAGAATATACCAAGATTTTTTCTGCAAAAAATTTCTCAGAAAGGAATAACATTTCTAAAGGAAAAACATCTTAGAATCTGAGTTTTTCTGTGAGAGAAATATATTTCCGAATCTAAGATTTGTTTTTATCGAAAAATTTTTAAGAATATGAGAATTTCTCTGTTTGAAAAATCTTTTAGCGTCTGAGAATTTTTCTATAGGAAACGTTAATTAAAATCTATGATTTTCTTATAAGACTTTTTAGAATTTTTCGATAGAAAACTAAATTAGAGTTCAAGATTTTTTGTATGAAAGGTCTCTCAAAATCTGAAAATTTTTCTTCCATTCTAAGAATATTACTATAGGAAATGTGGCTCTGAATCAGTGTTGCCAGAAGTAGGGAAAAATCCCTACAAGTAGGTATTTTTGTTCTCAAAATGGCAGCGTAGTAAAAAAGCGACAGATATTTAAATTTTCATCAAATGTAGGTACTTTTTCAGAATAGAGTTAAAAATTGTCTAAAACCTTGAATTTTAGTTAAAAACAGTATTTTTCTTAGAGGGTTTCAGTTTCAGAACAAATTCTTGGATTGTGCTTTTTTAAAATATTTTGTGCACTCTAATTAAAGGGGTATAAATTGGGTAAATTTCAATAAACTCTGTATTCAATATTAAAGAAATTTTCCCTATTTATAGTAGGAAACTTTACTTGAGCAAATCTCATGATATCGATAACCGACAGCCAATATTAAACATTAACAGGATGATATACTCCTGAAAGTAGAGATAAAATGGAGTAAACCTGCATTTACTGTTTTTCACTTCGTGATCCTGTTTCCTTTTAAAAGGACTTTAAAGTTTAAAAGGATTTAATTTTGTAAAATATTGTTTAATACTTGTTCTTGTCCTATGATGCCTCTGGTGATGAAAAATGAAAGCGGAGGTTCTCTCCTAATTTTTTATTTTGCCATATCAGGATAAAAGAACGTGAATAACGTTTTTTGAAAACTTAATCAAAATATTTTGTTAAAAATTTTGAATGATATTAAAGGATAATCCTCCTCTTTTATGTAGCACCAGAATTAGTGCAGGTTCTGTGGAAGAATGAGTTTTTCCTCACCAGTTCTTTGTTACCAAATATTTAGCTGGGTAATGATCTGTTAATATATTACATTCAAAAATCAAAAAATTTTGAAGATTAAAAAATCTATTTTAATGGAATTATCCAATTTTATTGTAGGGATAAATAGTAGGGGAATTTTTTTTCGAATGTAGGGAAAATAGGGATTTTTTTTATTAAGTGTAGGTACTTTCAAAAAAATCTGCTGGCAACACTGCTCTGAATATGTAAATTTTTCTTTTGAAATATGTCTAATAATAAAATTTTTTCTATATGAAAATGTTTCAGAATCTAGATGTCATTAAAACCGTAACATTTTTCGTTTGAAAAATGCTATAAAATTTAAGATTTTTTTTTAGAAAATTGTTTCAAAATTTCTTCATAAAATGTTTTAAAAACTGATCATTATTTAGCATCTGATAATTTCCTTTTACGAAATAAGGTTCAGGATCTGAGAATTTTAACATAACAACTAAAACCGTTGCTTGTCAAAACAAAAAAAAAAAATATTTTTTTAAAAATTTTTTACCGTAGGACCTTAACGGCTCTAATTTTTTTTTAGAGCTTATCCCACCAAATTCAAATTTTTTGTCGTGAATAAGCTAATTATAACAAAAAAAATAAAAATAAAAAAAAAAATTTTAGTTTGTATCGAAAAATGATTTTTTAGGCCCCGTCACGTAGGGAAGGCGTGTCGTAGGGGCGTAAAATTTTTTCTGAGTTATTTCTCAACATTTTCAACATTTTCAAAATAAAGGACAGTCTAATATACATATATGATTGTGATTTAGTGTGCTGAAATCATGTTCCAAACTTGATTTTTGAAATAGTGATTGTTAGGGATGAGATTTCATGCACTAAAAAATCAAAAATATGCGCTAAAAATTCAAAATATGCACTAAAAACCTAAAAATATGCACTAAAAAATAAAATGTGCACAATAAAAATCTTGTTTCCTTCCATAGGAAAAATTTCTTAAAAAGCAAAAAATAACGCCGGTTATAAATAGTAACATTTAAAACTCTATATAAACAAGATTTTTTTTTTGAAATAAGGACAATCTATATAAAAAAATTAAAAAGGAAAGAAAAAAATTTTTCTTATGTTTAAAATAAATTTTTACAATTTAAAATAGTTTTTGGTACAAATAAATTTTAATTCGTGTTTTTGCTATTTAAGGCCAAAATATGCAAAAATATACCCTTAAATGTTGAAAATATGCATTTAAATCCAAAATATGCAATAATCTGCATTTTCTCCAAAATATGCAAAAACAAATCGATGCCATTTAACGCAAATTTCTTGATTCGCAAAGATAATAATGAATGAATTTAGATCTAGAAACACTATTTGGTAACAATTTTTAATTTGTTACTCATTCTAATCTCATTCCAACAGATTTTTTATTTGGATGTTCCCATTCAAATAAGTGTCAATTTGAGTGATACATCCACTTGACATCGATGTCCTGCTACTAAGCACTTCAAAATGTTTTTTTTTTCTATTTTGTTTTTTAGCATGCCATAAGTCACTGTATGTGGTACTCTTTGTGTCACTATGTCATAGAGAAATTAATAAAATTTCATATATTATGCTACGTGTCTTTTTATGTACTTTTGTTCAATTTTGTTGTCCCAAAATCATGCAACTTTTGTTGAGTGTTGTGTGGTGGCAACTACGGGTTTAACAATTTTGTAACGTGTTGCTGTTGAAGTGTAGTAAAGTGTAGAAACTATGAATTCCAAAGGGAGTTCCTGTAAAATATTTCTACATAAATATTTTGGTATGAATATGTGCCAAAAAGCGTAACTGTTATCACCATAACAAATGTACAACCAACGAGTACATTGTAATGGAAAGTAATAAAAATCTCAATTTTATTACTAAAAAATTATTTCTGCTACTGAAAAAAAATAATAAAAAAATTATACATAAAATTCACATGAATGAATAAAATCATTTTTTAAATTTTGTTTTTTTTTACGGAAATTTTTCGAGCGATTAATTTTTTTTAAATGTATACACTGTCATCATAAATAAACATATCAGAAGTGTCAAAATCCGTACTCTTACAAGTGAGAGTGATAAATTCGAAAAGAAAAAGCAAGTTTGCGTGATAATCTTGGCGTTGTCAAACTTTTATACGTCCGGGCAAAATGTTAAAAATGGCAGTGGTCATTTTGGGCTTACATTTTTAAATATATCGTCGAACTATATTCAATAAATGCCAACTCTAAAAAGCTTACTTAAAAACTAGTTATTTCGCATACTATTGTAAAAATAAACAATGTACCCACACAAAAAATTATTGGCTAAAAAATTTCAATTAAATCTATTGATCAACAAAATTTAAATGAGTCAATTATTGTTTTGATCAACATTTTTGTTATTTTCTTTAACTATCAAATTACAAATTTTCAACATACCAGATTTTTTTTCGCTTCAATTTATTTGAATACATTAATTCAAAAAAATATACTTTTTACTACGATTTTACTTTTTTTTATTGTCGGCATCATATTGGAAAGCAAAAAATATGAATTTCTCCATAATTTTTCCATAAGCGTGAAATTCGTTTGTTAAATCAATAACTATTTTAATTGACTTTAAATAAAAAATTCAATCAAATTTTTGATCAAAATCGAAAAAATTATTAATTGAAATAAAAATCAATTAATCACCTACAATTTGATGATTGATATAACAATTTTTTTTTTTTTTATCGGAGGAGTTTCAATTAAAATATTAATAGAATCCGCGTTTTTGTTGATTGACTTTCGTTTTCAATTGTTTCTGTGCCTTTCATAAGTTGGTTAAAATATTCTAAATAATTTTTACTTATGCCAAAAATTTGATATTTTGCACTTGTTTGCGTATTTTTCAGAGTTGGCATTTATTACTATCACAAAAAACAAATATTTTTTTAGAGTTGGCATATTTTGTCGGAAAGTAAAAATACATTTTTTTTTTTAAATTTTTTATAATTTTTTTTTTCCGGTTTTTGTTATCCTTAATACGGTAATTGCAAAAACTGAAAAAAAAAAATAAAAATCTTTGCATATTTTTAAAAGTTACTAGCTCCGAAAGCCTCTTAATCTCAGGGTGGTCAACTTTGGCACTCTGTAACTCACGCTGTATTGTAATAGGGTCAGTCCAAACTAGCTATTTTGAGAGCTAATATCATTGACTTTATTTGCCCCACGCATAATGTTTCAATCTGATAAATAGTTTGAAAGTTACATAAATGAAAGCTTTTTTTTTTTTGCAAACACTATTTACCGATATTTTTAAAATAGCAATATCTCGAGAACCAGTCATTAGATATCAAAATCTTTACAAGATTCGTGTTCAGCATGGCAAATGCAATAAGATATGTGGTCAAATTTTTTTTTTTTATTTTTTTTTTTAAATTTTTGGAAATTTACAATGGGAGTTGGCATTTATTTTCACCAAAAAAATATGTACTTTGTAGTGTTTCCAATTATTCGACCCCGCCGGTTAATCGGTTAGGGCATTATTCGAAAATTGACAAAAATTGGTTAATCGGTTATTCGGGTCGATTAATCGGAAAAATTGGCGATTAATCGATCAATCGTCAAAAACAATAAAAACTTCATTTTAAATGATTTATTAGAAATAAAGTAACAAAAAATAAAAGTATTTTAAGTAAAATTTCATTTTCAGTCCTTATACAGCGCTTAAAAGGGTAAAACAAAACGCAACCAATTAAAATTTAGAAATAATTAAAATTTCTAAATTTTAATTGGGTTTTTTCTGAACTTTAATCAGGGTTTCTGACTTTCAATTTACTTATAATTGTAATTTTTAAATTACAATTTCGAGTTTTCAAACTCAAAATATCCATTGAGATTTCTGAATTTCAGTTGGCTTTTCTAAATATCAATTGGTATCTCTGAATGTCAATTGCAATTTTTAAATTTTAATTTTGCTTTTCAGAATTTCAATTGGTGTCTTCTTAACATAAATTTTGATTTATATATTTTGATTTTACTTTTCTAAATTTCAAGTGGAATTTCAATTGTGATTTCTGAAATTCATTACCGTTTCGGAAATTCAATTATATTTTGTGAACTTTTTTTTTAATTTTTAATTTCAATTTTGCTTTTCAAAATTTCAATTGAGATTGCTGAATTTCAGTGGGCTTCTGTAAATTTCAATTGAGATTTCAGAATTATAATTGTGTTATTTAATTTTGTATAATTGGGAGATTCTGAATTCTAATAAGCTTTTCTGAATTTCACTTGGGATTTTCAGAATATCAATTGGGAATTTCTGAATTTACAATTTGGCGTTTAAAAATTTCGTTTGGGATTTCTGAATTTCAATTGGTTAGTGTCTTCTAAATTTAAATTTGGGTTTTCCAAACTGTTAATTGCTGGTTTCTGAATTTTTTTTCTGTAGTTTTGCCTTTTTTTGGAAGTGTTTGTAAAAAAGAGGAAAAGTTTGAAAAAAATTATGGTAAAATATTAAGATAATAATCTTAACCGGTTAATCGAACCATTTTAACCGATTAATCGGGTCGAATAATTATTTGCGTTTTGAATTATTTGTTTCGACATTAACCGACATAGAGGCGATTAATCGAGGAATCGGTTAATCGATTAACCGAATTGGAAACACTAGTACTTTGAGTTAGCAGAATAACAAAAATGGATGTAAAACGTTTGTTATCGTTTATTTTTTTGCTCTGAAATTTTTATGACAGATAGGTATTACATAGGGGAGCATTTTGCCATCGGAAACTCATTTCGGTCAAATTTGAGTTGGCATATTTTGAATATAGGTTCACGATATGTAAATAGTTGTTAATTTAATTTACATTTTTTTTAAATGCAAAAAAATTATAAAAAAATCTATTCTATTAATGAAAGCGGTTAACCGAAAATATATGGGTCGGTTTCGGGTTCGGTTTTCGGCTTCAATAACCGCGGTTTCGGTTACGGTTTTAACCGAAACAGAAACTCTAGTTCTATTCCAATCAGAGTTAAGTCTGTTGATGAAAAAACATATAGAAAAAACAGTTTTACAAAAATCAAACAATTTAAATCTAATGTAATTTTCTCCACTGATGACGTAGAGGTGGCTACAGAAACCATGGTCTGGAATAAATCCACATTAAAAAATAATCTTTAGAAATACAATGTTTTCTTCTTCAATCACAAACCATTAATTATGTTACTTTTTATTCACCAGCTGGTGAAAAACGGTTTTATTCACCACGAGGTGAATTATTATCCAAGTTACAAACCCAAGTTATTAAAATTTTTGGTTTTAAGAAAATGAAAATAGTAATTCTTGTTTTCTTTTTCGTTAATTGTTAGCTTATATGTATAGTAGGGCTATAACCAAATTTTTGGCATAGCACCACGTGATAAACAATGTTGTTTTATTAAACAAAATTGCATTCTCCGATCATTTTGGAAAAAAAACCACATGCACCAAATGCATTTTCTAAAAGTCCTCAAGATTTTTGTTTTATTAATACAATATTTATGTATTTGTTTTTTAACAACAAGTAACAAATAAAAAAAAAATTAAAAAAACACTAATGTCTATTTATTGAAGGAAATAAACTTAATATTTAAAGTTCGTGCTGATTTACACAATGGATAAATATCCTGGACCTCTAATTACATAAAAATGTAATAAACAAGAAAGTGAAATTTTCTAAATATGTGGTAATTTTAATTTTGTTGGGGAGGGGGGTAGTACCCAACTAGTGTTTATAAAAAACCGACATTTTGGAAAACCGGGTTCTCGGTTAACCGAAAATCAGCTTTTCGGTTAACCGGTTTTCTCGGTTAAACCGGAATAAAAAAACCGGTTAATCGGGTTTTTTTTTTCTTTAACTGAAAAAACCAAAAAATACTTGAAAATATCTGATTTTTATTAAAAAATAAAGCGAATATAGCTTAGGTTAACATATTTGTTTCTTTCAGCAAGGTTTGCAACTCTTACGCTATAAAAAAGCGATATTTAAATAATGTTCTTTAATTGACCATATTCACTAGAACTTCAATTTAATTTGTATTGGTTTTATTTAGAAAAATACATTTATTCGTTATAAGTAAATTGCAGTTCCGAATTTTATTTTATTTTATTGACATTTTCGCAGTGTTGCCACCAACAAAATCGTAAATTACACATGGGTCATGCCAAAATTACACATGAAATCACGAATTACACATGGATCATGCCAAAATTACACATGAAATTACACATGCTTTTTTTAACAACGATTTTTTTTTTTCAAATTTTCAAAATATAACGGTTAACCAAAGTCTGGTTTTTACTGCTCAAAAAACCTACGACTTATATTTTTTTGCAAATTTCTGTCTGGATAATCTAAGTCAAATCAGAAGAAAATCTGAAAAACAGCAAAAAAATAGTAGTACACCAATACCCCGATTTGCGTCGTTAATTGGGACCGGAGAAACGCGACGCAAACCGAAACGACGCGAACCGAAGCACGATTTTCCATACATTTGTATTAATTTTCATTTAATTGGTTCCGATTATCATAATTTTAGCAGAAAAATTAGATTTTTCAATAAAAAATGCATTTTTTTTGTATTTTTTCTTTAAACAGTTTTAATTAAAATAAAAATATAACAATTCATGAGAAAAACGTAAAAAAACATAATAAAAACATAAAAATATTAAGATAAAATTAAAAAATTCATAGTATAAAAGCAAGTATAAAAGCAAGCATTGTATAAACATTTTCATATTAACGACGCAAATCAAAGCACTAACGACGCAACTTCGAAGTCATGCTACGCAAACTGAAATATAAACGGGAAATCCCCTTTTTTTGTTTTAGCTTTGTACACACATTTTTATATCAACGACGCAAATCGAAGCACTGGCGACGCAACTTCGAAGCCATGCGACGCAAACTGAAACCAAAACGACGCAACATCGAAATCACAGAAATTTGAAAACGACGCAACTTCGAAACGACGCAAACCGAAGCGACGCAAACCGGGGTATTGGTGTAAATTGATTTCAGCTGAAAATCTGCTCAAAAAAAATTTTATTATTTCACAGAAACAGTTTGTTGTATTTTTTATTTTTTTCAAATCGTCAATTTTTTTTAAATAAAATTTAGAAAAATACTTATGATAACTAAGTATTTCTGCAAATTTTGCAAAATAATCTGCTATTTTTTAATTTTGACAATTTTTAATCGTTAAATTTTCACGAAATAAAAAAAATTCTGTAAAATTTTAAAATAATTAGCTGAAATGTTCACAAAAATATTTTTATAAACTCAGCAAACAGAATCAGCAAAATAATTAAAAAACTTCTGTTATTTTTTAAAACTGAATGACAGAGATTTTCGTTAAAATATCCATTTCTGCAGAAAAATCTGCTAAAAGTTTTGTTAAAACAAATTATGAAAAAAAAAATGCTCCAAAAAGTAAAAATTTCAAATTACACATAAATTACACATGCAGACAATTACACATGGGCTACACATGAAAAAAAAATTACACATGATATGTGTAATTACACATAAGGTGGCAACACTGCATTTTCGCCATTAACAGGGATTTTAGTATCTGGTTAACAGTCACTTATTAAGTTTTTCATGAAATATTAAAAAAAACGCTGACAACAGTGAGTATTTCAAATTTTTATCAGTTTCGTAAAAAAATTCCTATTTAGAAAATTATTTCTTTAAGACAAAAAATATTTTAGACGTTCTTTCTCGCGGATTTTTAATGGGTTTTCAACAAAATTTTGAAAATATCATAAAAAAAAAATAAGTGTAAACCCTTAATATTTGCGAAAATATTCCGTTTTGAATGTATTTAAAAAACCGGTTAACCGACAGAAAAAAACCGGTTTTCGGTGCACCGGAAATCTTCAATTCCGGTTAACCGGTTTGCAAAAAAACCGAAATTTAAGGAAAAAACCGGTTTTTCGGTTAACCGGTTAACCGGTTTATAAACACTATACCCAACGGGTACCTTCCCCGCCTATCTTAGTTTAAGTTTCGGACTCGATTAAAGCGGACCCGAGTAAAAAGGAATTTATATAAATGTATATTATTTTATATGTTTTCATAAAACCATATAAAACTATATGAGTCAAAGTATAAAATTATATCTCACTTTGAAATTTTCCAATTTTTTAAATGATGTCATATAAAATGATATCTACCCAGTCAGAAAAATACAATCGCAAAAGCGCTGTGAAAGCGTTGTAAACGGTTCTACAAGCGTTCCATTTACCATCTTGAAAGCGCTTTCAGATGATCCGAATGATAACATCGATCTACGCTAGGTTTAAAGCGTTTTAAAAAAGTGCTTTTAGAACGTTTTGTTAAAAGTCATGAAAGCGCTTTAAAAACCAAAAGTAAAGGACTTATAAAGAGCTTAAATACAAAAATTAAAGATATTTTCCAGCGATTGAAATATGAAAAAACAGTACTTTAAAGGACTTCATATAAAGCAGATATTTTTTTTTATTCGTTAATTGTAGATATTTTTTTATAAAAGTATTGTAGAAAATAAAGCACCATTGGTATATCCTCTCTTTAAAAACAAAAAGTATTCTCTTGGCAAAGTAATGGAATCCACTAAACAAAAGTTTTGTTTTCTTTTATTAATATTCATGGTTTCAAAATTACTGCATCCCATCCTGATAACGCAATTATACTTAGTAATGGAAATATTATGATAGTAAACCAAATTTTTAGTACAAATCGATCTAAACACACATGTGATAATATATATTTAAAAGGCAACATCTTTAATGAAATAAACGATTAATTTGTCTATCCAATTCCATCAAAAGAAATATGACTTTATAACGTAAAAAATTTACGTGAAGATGTTATTGAAGTCAGTGTGCATATTGTAGAAGTTAATGCATTATTTGTAAATTTTTAGAGTCCGACCGAAACCAGTTTTCGAGGCCGAACCGAACCGAATACTCGGCCGAAAAAGTAATATTCGGCCGAAACCGAACCGAAACCGAAACTTTAAAAAAATTACCGCCTGAATAAAATTATTAAAAAGTTGTTAAAGATTAATATACAGCATATAATGCTTTTAAACCATAGGAATTGTTGTATTTTTGAAAAAAAAAATAAGTTTTTTAAAAAACTTACAAAATAATTGTATATTTCAATTGCAGATTAGGAGAAAATAATTTTTGAACTGAAATAGTTTTACATTTATTGCATAAACTTGTAACATTTTCTTCAATTGAACTGAAACAAGTGTAATGAAATACGCAATCAAAAAATTCACCGACTCGGCTAATATTCGGCCAAAATTTTACCGAATAGAGGCCGAAACCCCCTTTATTCGGCCGATACCGAGACCGAAACCGAATATTCGGTCGGACTCTATAAATTTTATAACGAAACTATTGCTATAATTCTTTTGCATAAATGATAATAATAAAACTTAAAATAGATTTACAAATTAAAAAATGTTTTATGTTTTCAAAATTTTGCGTTTTCAATGTGGTAGTAGGGAAAAATTATTTAGTTTGATTTAACAAAATGTTTTTATAACAATTTGTTTAAAATTGAGTATAATCTAAAAAATACTATACTTGTATGTACTACGAAAAAAAATTAAAAATGTTTGCAAAAACTGCTTTAAAACCATTTAATTTTGAAACGAACATGTATTTTGTTAATAAAGTGCTTTCAAAACGCTTTTCGAAAACGCTCTCAAGGCGTTCGAATAAAGCGTTTTGAGAATGCTTTTTTTTTGTTACAGTGCTTTCAGAACGCTTTTCGAAAACGCTCGCAAAGCGTTCGAAAATAACGTTTTGAGAACGTTCTTTTTTTGTTACAGTGCTTTCAGAACGCTTTTTTTTTATAACCGTCGTCAATTTCTGCTTGGGTACCCAGTCAGAAAAATACAATCGCAAAAGCGCTGTGAAAGCGTTGTGGACGGTTCTACAAGCGTTCCATTTACCATCTTCAAAGCGCTTTCAGATGATCCGAATGATAACATCGATCTACGCTAGGTTTAAAGCGTTTTAAAAGCGTTTTAAAAAAGTGCTTTCAGAACGTTTTATTTAAAGTCATGAAAGCGCTTTAAAAACCAAAAGTAAAGCACTTATAAAGAGCTTAAATACAAAAACTAAAGATATTTTCCAGCGATTGAAATTAGAAAAAACAGTACTTTAAAGGACTTCATATAAAGCAGATATTTTTTTTTATTCGTTAATTGTAGATATTTTTTTTATAAAAGTATTTTAGAAAATAAAAATTAAATTCAATGTAATAAAAAAAGTAAAGGTAAACTTCATAAAAAAAGTAAACTAATTTATTTATAGGGACTTTCTTCCTCCCATTCTGTCCTTTGCAGCCAGCCAGCGGCTAATTTTTGTAAAAATGGTTTGTTCTGTTTCGCTTTCAAATTGCAAAACCAGATGGTCTGTAAACAAAGTAGAAAAAAGTACAAATCGATCTAAACAAACATGTGATAATATATATTTAAAAGGCAACATCTTTAATGAAATAAACGATTACACTGCGGAACACTAAAAAATAAACAAGAGTTACGACCATCATTTCTATATATTTCGGGCATGCTGATTTTATGAAACTTTGGTTTAAAGCTTTTCATCTTAAGCCCTTAAATTCGCCAATTTCTTCATTTTTTAAGGTTTTCGCGAAATTAACAGCCAAATTGGTCTTTGATAAAAAACTTGCTTTTAGTGAATCAAAAAGGCATCCCTAACAATACGAATAGTGGACAAAAAACAGCTATGTTATATGGGCCATTATGATAAAAATCGCGAAAAACTTTTTTTTTGTATATGGCAGCATCACTTTACGAGATGATTTAAGGCTTCATCTTTTAGTATATAATGTGGGAACCTTAAACAGCAAACTGACCAAAAATTTGGCCAAAAAAGTTTTCATTTGCAAAAGTTATCTTAACAAAAACTATTATTTCAGTGTTTAAAACACAATTGCAATAAAATAGAAAAGATAAACTGTGATATTAATTTAAGTTGTGTGTTTAATTTAATTATATGTTAAATGTTTTATGTTTTATGTAAGCTGTGTAACATTTAATGTGAAAAACTACTTAGTAATTACAACCCCTGAAGAAGTCAACAAATAATTGACGAAACGTTGGGAGAAATATGTAAAAAAGGTTTTTTATTTACATTAATACATTAGGCCCAATTAGCTTAACAAAAACTCATATATAATATAACAACTTGGCCAAAAAAAATAACAAAAATACTTTACAATAATAATAGTTTTTGTTAAGATAACTTTTGCAAATGAAAACTTTTTTGGACAAATTTTGGGTCAGTTCATTGTTTAAGGTTCCCACATTATATAGAAGGATTCCAAAATTTTTGAAAACAAAAAAAACACTTTTTCGACCTTACCTATTTTAATTTGCATAAAAATTGGCATATCAATTCTCGAGATCTGTGTCGAATTTCGGTTTTTGTTATTTAGTCAAAATTGTGAATGGTTCGCGTTTTATCGCTGTTCAAAGTTGGTATTTTGCAACAATTTAATGAAAAATACATGATGTTTAAATGATCGTATCTTTGGAACGCATCATCCGATTGTCACGAAATAAAGCGCAAAATAATGGCTATGTCCTGGTCTTAAAATAGAATTTTGAAAAAGGATAGGATGCTTTGCAAAAAGGATATTGAAATTAAAAAAATGTCCTTAATTTGCAAATATCTCAAAATGCGTATCTTTAATTTTCCTATATTTTTTTGCACATATAGCCCTAAATATACGTAACAACATATGCAAATCCCAAATTGGGATGGTAAGCGGTTTAATTGTAAACGCGGTTTCATGAAACGCCTTATTGATTTTTGTTAATAACTCTCGTTTACAAATGAAAAACAATTTCTGCGCACTAACCGCGAATAATTTTTTTATATGTATTTTTGATCGCTAAACTCAAAAATTTCATCAAAAGAACATTTCGCGAATAACTTTTTGTTTAATGAATTTTTTAGCGTTTTTTGGAGGTATTTTGACTATTTTTCTTATATCTTAAGTTCTGTTTATCTGATTCTCTCGCAATAAAAACCAAATTAAAGACAATCAAATTTCCAACAAATCCTACATTCATCATTTTTTCATAAGTTCATAGCTTTACGCGCAAATAATTTTTTTAGCGTTATTTGGAGGTATTTTGACTATTTTTCTTATATCTTGAGTTCCGTTCATCTGATCTTTTCGCAATAAGAACCAAATTAAAGACAATCAAATTTCCAACAAATCCTTCATTCGTTATTTTTATATCAGTTCATAACTTTACGCGCAATAGGCAAACAAGGAAAAACTATTTTTTATTAACAAAGCTCATTTTTTAAAAATTTTAAAAACAGAAATTGTAAAAAAATATCATTTTTTTTTGTAGTTTATCATGTATATTCATAAAATTTGTGATAACTTCGGAGTAAACCTATAGATTTTCATCAAATCAACTTTATTATATTTCTCAATGTTCAGGCTTTGCAGATAAATAAAAAGATGCAATTAATTGCAAAGATTTCTATTTCTTAAACTTTTTTTAAATGATTTGTTAATCAAAAAACTTATTTTAGTCATATGTTTGCCTATTGCGCGTAAAGTTATGAACTGATATAAAAATAATGGATGAAGAATTTGTTGGAAATTTGATTGTCTTTAATTTGGTTCTTATTGCGAAAAGATCAGATGAACGGAACTCAAGATATAAGAAAAATAGTCAAAATACCTCCAAATAACGCTAAAAAAATTATTTGCGCGTAAAGCTATAAACTTATGAAAAAATGATGAATGTAGGATTTGTTGGAAATTTGATTATCTTTAGTTTGGTTTTTATTGCGAGAAGATCAGATAAACAGAACTTAAGATATAAGAAAAATAGTCAAAATACCTCCAAAAAACGCTAAAAAATTCATTAAACAAAAAGTTATTCGCGAAATGTTCTTTTGATGAAATTTTTGAGTTTAGCGATCAAAAATACATATAAAAAAATTATTCGCGGTTAGTGCGCAGAAATTGTTTTTCATTTGTAAACGAGAGTTATTAACAAAAATCAATAAGGCGTTTCATGAAACCGCGTTTACAATTAAACCGCTTACCATCCCAATTTGGGATTTGCATATGTTGTTAAGTATATTTAGGGCTATATGTGCAAAAAAATATAGGAAAATTAAAGATACGCATTTTGAGATATTTGCAAATTAAGGACATTTTTTTAATTTCAATATCCTTTTTGCAAAGCATCCTATCCTTTTTCAAAATTCTATTTTAAGACCAGGACATAACCATTATTTTGCGCTTTATTTCGTGACAATCGGATGATGCGTTCCAAAGATACGATCATTTAAACATTATGTATTTTTCATAAAATTGTTGCAAAATACCAACTTTGAACAGCGATAAAACGCGAACCATTCACAATTTCGACTAAATAACAAAAACCGAAATTCAATAAAAATCAGAAGAATGGATATATTAATTTTTGGATAAATTGAACCACCATCGGCTGATTGCCTATGCTATTTAAAATGGAACCAGTCTATACTAAAAGATGAAGCCTTAAATCATCTCGTAAAGTGATTTTTTTGGACAAATTTTGGGTCAGTTCATTGTTTAAGGTTCCCACATTATATACTAAAAGATGAAGCCTTAAATCATCTCGTAAAGTGATGCTGCCATATACAAAAAAATGGTTTTTCGCGATTTTCATCATGATCGTCCATATAACATAGATGTTTTTTGTCCACTATTCGTAGTGTCATGGATGCCTTTATGATCCACGAAATGCAAGTTTTTTATCCAAAACCAATTTAGGGGTTAATTTCGCGAAAACTTAAATAAATGAAGATATCCGCGAATTTAAGGGCTTAAGATGAAAAACTTCAAACTAAATTTACATTAGAAATAATGCTACAAGTTATATCTTTGATTTACATGCCATAAAATTTAAAAATCATTAGCTTTGGACATTTTTTTGTTAAAAAAGCAGCTGAAAATCAACCAATCTTTAATGACATTTTGCAAGAAAACTGTACCATACATCGAAAAACGGAGTACGCCATTCGATTCAGCATGTCCGAAATATATAGAAATGATGGTCGCACCTCTTGTTTTCTAAAATAGTGGTTAGTTTTGTCACGCAGTGTTATTTTGTCTATCCAATTCCATCAAAAGAAATAGGACTTTATAACGTTAAAAATTTACGTGAAGATGTTATTGAAGTCAGTGTGCATATTGTAGAAGTTAAATGCATTATTTGTAAATTTTATAACGAAACTATTGCTATAACTCTTTTACATAAATGATAATAATAAAACTTAAAATAGATTTACAAATTAAAAAATGTTTCATGTTTTCAAAATTTTGCGTTTTAAATGTGGTGGTAGGGAAAAATTATTTAATTTGATTTAACAAAATGTTTTTATAACAATTTGTTTAAAATTGAGTATAATCTAAAAAATACTATACTTGTATGTACTACGAAAAAAAATTAAAAACATTTGCAAAAACTGCTTTAAAACCATTTAATTTTGAAACGAACATGTATTTTGTTAATAAAGTGCTTTCAAAACGCTTTTCGAAAACGCTCTCAAGGCGTTCGAATAAAGCGTTTTGAGAATGCTTTTTTTTTTGTTACAGTGCTTTCAGAACGCTTTTCGAGAACGCTCGCAAAGCGTTCGAAAATAACGTTTTGAGAACGTTCTTTTTTGTTACAGTGCTTTCAGAACGCTTTTTTTTATAACCGTCGTCAATTTCTGCTTGGGTAATTATATTGTTCATAATATATTAATATAAATGGTAGATGTAATCATACGTTGCACATAAAACTTAACCCGATTTCATACATTAATATACGTGACTTTATATCTAATTATGTATAGGACTTTACTAAACAAAAAAATTCAGTATCAATTTATGTATAATTATATATGACTAATATAATACCATTTAAAACTATATATGGTTCCATACTAAAAAAATTTCCAACAAAAATAATAGATATAATTATATGTGTCTTAAACGATAACATATCTGTGTTTGTATGGTACTATATATACGCAAATTTCGTCTAAACTCAATATATATTTATAAATGGTAGCATATGTAATGGAATATATATTTTGATATAATCATGCATATAAAAAATATTTTTTTGACCAAACAACTAGCCATATATAATTATATATGCCAGTATTTCAAAATTTATACATATATGGTTATACAAAACTTTTTATTGGATCATATAAGATTGCATATGATTTTTGGGAACCCAAGTTTGATTCCCGGCCCAGTCGAGAAAAAAAAGTTTTTTTTTTATTTTGTTGTAAATAGAAAACACTTTTTGATGCATTTAATTTTTTTAGAACTAAAAAATTTTCATTTTTGGAATTTTTACAATCATTTTTAAAAAATGATTTTTCTTTTATAAAGTTATATATAACTATATTTGATTTATTATAAAATTATCTATAATTTTTGGGAACCCGAGTTCGATTCCAGAAAAAAATATATTTTTTTTTATTTTTTTTTAATAGAAAACACTTTTTTATTGCATTTATTTTTTTAGAACTAAAAATTTTCCTTTTTTTGAATTTTTGCAATCATTTTTAAAAAATTATATTGCTTTTATATAGTTATATATAACTATATTTAATTTGTTATAAAATTATCTATCATTTTTGGGAACCCGAGTTCGATTCCAGAAAAAAATATATTTTTTTATTTTTTTTTAAATAGAAAACACTTTTTTATTGCATTTGTTTTTTTAGAACTTAAAAAATTTCACTTTTTGAATGTTTGCAATCATTTTTAAAAATTTATATTGCATTTATATAGTTAATGATAGCTATATTTGGTTTAAATTATCAAATTATCAATGACTTTTGGAACCCGATCTCAAATCTAATTCTGATTTCCTGATTCCATGAAAAATTTCAAACTTATAAGCCAAAGTCTTATTTCACTTTGGAAGCCTATGACTTGGAAATAAGGCATAGAGCTACACTAAAATTATTGTTTAAGCTTAGCATGGAAGCCCCTAATAGCGCTGTACGTCATTCCAATTTTTTTTTGGCAAATTTTATCAAAAATTTTCTAAGTCTTTTTGAAAATTGTGTACAAGTGAATAACATATTTAATTGTATGTAATCATATATTACTATATGTTAGATCAATTTGATATAATTATATACGATCAATTTATTTAAAACTAAGTCTTTTAAAGTTGTTATTTGCTAACAACGTCCGCTGGTCTAGAGGGTAGAGATTGCGATTACAAAACGGAAGACTTGTGGTTCTAATCTCCGTCCGCTCGAAGTTTTTTTTTTTTTTATTTATTTTCAGTTTGACATTATTATATCTAAAAATAAATCTAAAAACAGAAGCATTTTTTGGATAAAAATGTATCCAATAATTTTTTTATAAAATCAAGATATCAGATATTATAAGATAACTTTGGCGCGGCCAAATTTCGGATGAAATTACATTATATAATATCCAATTTAATATAAAATCATGATATTGGATATTTTAAGATAACTTTGGCGCGGCCAATTTCCGGATGAAATAACATCATATCATATCATATTTAATACAAAATCATGATAATAGATAATTTGGGATAACTTTGGCGCGGCCAATTTCCGGATGAAATCACATACAATCAAATATTAAACTGTAACTTCATATATTATAAGATGTTATGAGACAACTTTGGCGCGGCCAGTTTTCGGATGAAATTTAGCAAAATCAGATCCAATAAATTATATATAATTTTATAAGATATCATGTTTTACCATACAAATTTTTTTTACTCGGGGAATCATAGTCAAAATAGTTACATTTTGTGATTTAAAAAAAAAAAAATACAAAAATAGTAATTTAAAACTTCATCGCGTTTGGTGCGTGTACTTTTTTAACATCCGCGAAAAAGTGAAAACATTTTTCTTCATAGTTTTTCGTTGCCTATATGACTGTGCTATGCCAATTTTGATATTTGCAAAAAATGTAAAAAAACGTATAGCCCTAATGTATAGTCAAACTGAGGTGGCGTCCTGCAACTTTTTTAAAATTAGACACCAGCCTAAAAACATTATCATGTTAAAAATCATGTAATAAATTTGTGTTTTCCAGAGGATGGTTTAGTTCCTCACGGGAAAACTTTTTTCCCCCTGGTCCGATTTTGCCCGTTTACCTGCCTACGACCATAAGACATATTTGTGCCAAACTTCAGGATCCTAGCTCTTTTAGTTTGGACTGTGTTTTCTACAGACGGACGAACGGACATTCATAGAATGTTTTAGAATCGATCATGGATTAATTATGTATATACTTTATGGGGTCCCCGACCGATATTTCGATGCGTTACAAACGGAATGACATAGTTAGTACTCCCCCATACTGTGATTGGAGGGTACAACAAAAAAAAATTAAAACAAGTAAGAAAATTATAGTCGGTCAAGACCGACCATATAATACCCTACACCAAGGTTTCCCGGAAAATGGGTCAGATGGATCGATTAGATCTATATGTTGTAAAACCTTTAATAAGTGAAGAAAACACTCACAAATCAAATTTGAGTGAAATAGGCTTCTATTTGTTGACAATAAACCGCTTTAACTGAATATCGGGCGAAATTTTCACAAGGGGCCTGAGTCCAAAACTGGTCCGATGATTATCAGGTTTGATAAGGTTATTTAAGTACGCGTTTAACATACACAAACAAAATTTTAATTAAATATTTTCTATTTTCATGAAATTTGAGACATTTATGTGAAAATCGGGAAGGTGGTTTGTATGGGGGCTACAAGAAGAACTGGTCCGATTTCTTTGAAATTCGGAATGATGATATGTGAAGACAAAACATGTTTACCATCCAAATTTCAATATTATTAGAGTCATTTGAGCCAAAACTAAAGAGGACCTTTGTATGGGGGCTAGGTCTAAATATGGACCGATTTTTTCCAATTTCAATAGGCTTCGTCCTTGGGCCAAGAGAGACTTAAGTTTCAAATTTCAAGTCAATTGACTAAAAATTGCGACCTGTATCGTGTTTACACCGTTTACATGGACAGACAGACAGACGGACGGACGGACGGACAGACGGACGGACATCGCTAAATCGACTCAAAAAGTGATTCTGAGTCGATCGGTATACTTAAAGGTGGGTCTAGGACCAATATTTCGGGTAGTTACAAACATCAGCACAAACTCATTATACCCTGTACCACAGTGTGGTGTAGGGTATAAAAATGTGTGGGGACACATCATACTTTATCATTTGATGCGCTGAACACGAATATCAAACAAAAATAAAACCAGTCTAACGGTTTTCGAGATATCGCTTTGTGAAATTTTCAAACAATGGCGGTGTTTTCGTACGGGACAATCATTTATTCAAAATTTAATTTGAACCAACTCCGATTATTTTAACCCGTGGCGCCCTTTGGTCAAAGTTTTAGACTTTTAGATAATTTCCGCCAAAATTTTGTGTGCTTGAAAATAAAAAAATATGTTATTTTTATTAATTTTGGCATGCTGAATACGAATATCAAATAATTTCTGCAATCGATCGAGAGGGTTTCAAGATATAGTAATTTAAAATTTTAAAAAAAATTCCAAAAATTACGGTTTATACCTACGTTCAAGAGTTATTAAAAAAAATCTCAAAATTTCTCTCCCTTGACCTGGTTTTTTCCTACGTTCAAGAAATTTTGTAAATAACAAGTAGAAAAGTTAAATTCGACTTGGCCGAATCTATGAATACCCTCCACAATGCCCTTTTTAAGTGATAGTAAATTTTCTAACGTGAAAAAAATAACATTTTTGGTAGGAAATATTTTACTTTGTGTAAAAAAACTTTTTTTTAGTAATTTTTGAAAAAAAAAAATAATTTACTAATTTTTCTTTTGAGTGTAAATTTTTTTTTTTGAGTTTAAAATTTTTTTGAGTGTAAAATTTTTTTTGAGTGTATTTCTTTTGTTTTAGTGTAAAAATATTTTTGAGTGACAAAAATACCTTGTAAAATTTTTTTGTGACTCACAAATGTTTTAAAAACATGTTTAATGGGTTTTCAACACATGAATTTAAGGTGAAACCAATCTGAAATTTACGGTTTTGCTAATAACTTTTGAACCACTGGACCGATTTGACTGAAATTTAAAACAAACCGGGTAAGTGGAACGACAAATATATATGCCACACTTCAGCACCCTCAGAATTGCCGTTCGAAAGTTACCGTGTGTTTTATCTCGTAAATTCCAGAAAAACCCTTGCCGAAATTCACTCATTTGCTTATAACTTTTGAACCACTGGACCGATTTCGCTGGATTGCAATACCAACCTGACCAGGTAAATGCCCAACATATATGCCAAACTTCAGGAGCCTCCGTAAAGTCTTTCAAAAGTTAGCGTGTTTTCAACAGACAGACAGACAGACAGACAGACAGACAGACGGACAGACGGACGGACGGACGGACGGACGGACGGACGGACGGACGGACATCGCTAGATCGTCTTAAAATCGATCGAGGATCATGAATATATATACTTTATGGGGTCCTAGACCAATATTTCGAGGTGTTACAAACGGAATGACAAACTTATATATACCCTCTATCACTAGAGTGGAGGGTATAAAAAACATCAAAATTTGTTTCCCTTGACCCTTTCATAGAGTTTTAGATAATAATCTTTGAGACGAATTTGTCTAAATTATGCTCTTTATGTAATTCAAGGGAAATTGAAAATATAGAACATTTTCTTGGTCGTTGTAAAACTTTAAAAGAATTTAGAATTATGTACTTCAGTAAAGCTTACCTTACAGAAGACGAAATCTTAAATATATTAAATGGTGTAAATACAAATTGGAATTTCTTAGCAAATTATATAAAAACATGTATAAATTACAGAAACTTTTTGATAACAGAGTTTAATACATAAAAACATTTATCTCGATTAGGAAATTAAATTTTTATATTATAAGCGGCTGACGACGATAGTCAGAGTCGCATATGTTTATTTTTAACTTTTATTTTATTTTGTAATTATTTTATATATATTGCTGAAAATAAAAATAAATACTACTACTACTACTAATAATCTTTCATATAAACCTAATTTAAACCAAATCTGATTATTTTAACCGCGCTCTTTGTCAAAGTTTGATTTTTATTAGAGAAATTGACAAGAGAAGAACTCTTCACTTACTTCTGCTTCAAGACACTTTGAGACTTTTCATAAACCTGGGGACCCTTAAAGATTCCTTCTTGCCACATTTATGAGCAAATGAAATTTTGTCTGGCACTGGACGGACTTGAGATAAATCTATTTATATTAGTTTTAAGATTTGAAATTTATATTCGATTTGAGTATTATTCTGGCTCAAATCTATTATGATATTGTCATAATAGATTTTTTTTATTTATTGATTTAAATCAGTGGTGCGCACAAACTATAACATTTATTATTGTGTGGGTAGTACACTCAAAATAATTCTACAGTAAAAGGTTTAGTAAGTGATATTGTACAAAAATCTACTAATTAGTTACTAATTTTAGTATCTTCAAAGTACTAAAATTAGTAATTTTTACTGGTTTTGAATAATATTAGTAAAAAATTTTAGTATTGGTTACCAATTTCTGCACTAGGTCCTTTTGGACTAACATTTAGTTAAATTTTTAGTATTGAATACCCACGTTTTTTTTTTGGGTGTAGTAAGCGAAAAGTCAACAAATTTGCTCAAGCAACAGAATTTTATAGTGTACGTGTGTCGAAAGCGCACAAGCAGCATTTTTTAGCATATTCCCTTGGGAATAGGAATTACAAATATGCCCATCACTGATTCAAATGCTTAGATTTAATTTTACAGGCAATAAAGAAAATGACAATTGCTTGTGATTTTGGGAGTTCGTTTCGTTCTTCTTTTCCCAATTACCTGTGTTCGCAGATAAATTCTGCATTGCATATTTCGGCCATTCAACGCTGTTTGACCAGCTGTAAATTTTTGAATCGGAACTTAATGTTTGTATCGTTTTGGCTGCTGTCGAGAATTGCGTTAAACACTCCCTCGTTTACAGTGGTTCTATGATTCCGATTAGCAATTGTCAAACGGATCCCTCTTTGAACGGCATTTGCTTAAAAACCCTGTATGCCAGTTTTGCTGGTTCTAAATTTTTAATAACCGATAGAGTTTGTAACACCGAAACCTCTATTTTTAACTGACCGGTTGGTGAGGATCTTTTCTTAGGAGACACAGTTGAGTGCTAAATAATCTTATATTGATCTAAATGGATTTAAAATCTTTCACATACAATCCTTTAGACCGAAAAAGTTCGGTATAAGACCATTTTCTGAAAAATTTTGAATATTTTTAAATTTTTTAGAAGCAGTTTGCACCCCTAAGCGTAGTAGGGTTAATGGGAACGAATTGGCTGATGAATTTGCAGGGAATGACTCTGAGTCGGCGCGGGAATTGTGTAAGAAATAATGAGGAGGTGTCAGTGCATTAAATGTCATTTTAATTGTCGGGGTTGAAGGATTGTAGCATTAGGAATCTATGGCGGAAAAGTGGGAATTGGGAAAACAATAAAAGGATTTTCAATCGATCGTTTGGCCTCCGAATGAAAGTCCAAAATAAATCCTTAATATTTTTTGATAGCCTATGTAAGACGGTTTGCATCACTTTATTTATGGAATATAAAATCAATTTATAAATAATTTTCTTCAGGCAACCCTAACACATAAAAATATCTGTTTAAAAAGTTAACATCAAAAATAACTAATAAACAATTCCCAAGAGTTTGAAAGAATGTTGAGTTCTAAAAAAAAAAACATAAATTGCAATAAATCTATGTGATGGGGGCATGCGTCATTTGTTGCATATTTATCAAAGATACAACATCAATGTCAACAGCCAGTCGTCAAAAGTAAAATGACATAACCCACCATAAAAATAACAACAGCAGCATTAAAAATCACAACAACAAAAAAATCGAACGAACGAGCAACATAAATACCCACAACAATTTCAGCTATAGCAGCAGAAGCAGAAGGAACAACATAAAAACATATGCAACGCAGCATTAATATTTTTGCTACCATAAAAAACACCCCAGCAAACTAATAAAATTTACAATAACAACAACATCGTAGTCAATCCATAAAAAAAAACAGAAATATTTAATTTTATTTTTTTTTATGAAAGGACAACATCAACAACATAACTTCCGAAAAGACATATCAACGCCTGTGCCACCAAAACATTTAACACAAGGGGGAAACCAAAAAATTGTAGAACCATTTGATGAACCAGTGATGATAACTGATTTTTTTGCTTTGTACCTTGATTTAAAAAGTACTTTTTTTAGTGGAAATGTACCAAAAAATTAAACTAAATATCAATGATGCTGTGAATTTGGTAGACACGGCTGCAATTCTTTCTTTCCAACTCTGGTGTTCAGTGTAGGGCATGCAAGGTAGCGGAACTGATCTCATTTAACTTGGTGAATTCCAGAACCAATCCTTGCTCTTGTAACCGACTAAAAGATTCACAACCTCCGAGCCATTGGGGCAAGTGAACACGGGTCTATGATAACATAGCATCCGCTTTGCTATTAGCAAGTGTGAGAAACGTATTATATGTTACTGGGATAACTCGACATATTTGGGTAATAGGCAGAAGCATATTACTTTACTATTATTGCTGGTAGCGGAAGAACCCGTAAAGGTCAACGGTAGCGCCCATAAGCTTTCAAGAAGCCTGTGCTTAGTCAAACAAGGAGTGCCAGGCTCTACTGATATCTTCTTTGTGAATATAGGCGTTTGTCAAATCCCCCCTCTTCGGCGACCCCGTACTGAAACATTACCAATAGACACAAAAACAAAATTATCACTTATGCTGACGATTTCGCGATAGCGGTAAAGGTAAAGCATCTGCCAACATTCAGGGACATTCTTCAGGGTTCTCTGAAAGATCTGTCTAAATGGGCAAGAGACTGTGGTCTGGGAGTTAACACAAGTAAATCAGAGCTTGTTTTCTTTACAATGAAAAATAAGATTCCTGCTTTTGATACTATTTCTCTGGACGACACCGAAATCACCTTCTCAGATGGAGCCAAGTATGTTGGAGTATTTCTTGATATGAAATTAAATTTCAGGCATAATATTGAGGAACGGCTGAGAAAAGCTTTAAATTTTTTACTTTATATTCCTGTAAAAGGGCCATTGGAAAACGATGGGGCTTTAGCCCTAAAGTCTTTCATTGGATTTATATAGCTGTGGTGCGTTCAATTCTGCTGTATGGAATCATCGTCTGGTGGCCTGCCTTAGAGACAAAAGGGAACTGTGTCTTCATCACGAAGGTACATAGAATCGCGTCGATGTGCATGACTGGTGCTCTTCGTACTACACCTACGGCTGCATTAGAAATCCTCCTTCACCTGATACCATTGGACATATTGGGTAAGCTAGGTCGGTAATTCGATTTAATATTACACTGCAATGGAGGAGAAGCGATTGTGGACAAAGTGCGATCTTGAGAAAGATAACAATACCACAAAATATGGACTGTGCTCCCTCTATGAGCCATTTTGAGCGCCACTTTAATACTATGATACCATTCAAGGAGTCTTGGATGAGGAGAATTGTGGGTAGTGGAGCCTCCATAAATTTTAACGCGGATGGATCGAGGCTGCACAAACAAGTGGGCTTAGGAGTCTATCCGGAGGAGCTTGGGTTGAGCATGGCTCGAAGATTGTCGGATCATTGCAGTGTTTACCAGGCAGAGATGCTGGCAATAAAGGAAGTGGCTGACTGGTTGAGCTAAAATGTATTGTCTACAACTGCAGTCAACATCTATTCTAACGGTCAAGCCGCGGTAAAGTTTCTGGAGTCAATATTTCTTAAAACAAGATCTGCCCTTAACTGCCGCACGTCTTTAAATGAGATGGCCAAGCAGTTTGACATACGACTCATATGGGTCCCAGAGTACAGAGACATTCCATGGAATTGCAAATCCGATGAGCTTGCAAGACTGGGAACTACCTTACAGGTTCCAACAGAATTGGAATGTGTTGGTATGCCTCTAGAAACTTGCAAGCAAAACCTATGGCTTTGTTGCGCTACGGAAACTAATCAAAGATGGGCAAATGGATAGATGTTTGAGACAGACAACACTACACATCCTAATCAGAAGCGCTCAAGTGTGCTGATATCTCTTCTAAGAGGAGAGATTTTGACGGTGATTGCTGTAATTACCGAACACTGTCTTATAGGGAAGCACGCAGAGCTGTTAATATGCCGTCAAATGACTTTTGCCGGAGTTGCATGGATAAAGAGGAGTTGAAAACTATCGAACACTTCATCTTCCGTTATGAATGAAAAAATAAGGGCTTTCGGGAAAACCCGTATAAAAGCCGAACTGTCAGGAATTTCGTAAAACGAAATACGGGTCAGCTTATTTTTGATAGAGATTATTATATGTATATAATTTTGGCGGTTGTACGTTTATAAATCTCCATACACTTAAAAAAAAAAAAAAAACTGTAATGTTAGCAAAAAAGGCTTGTAAACCTACAAGAAAATTTGCTGATTTTGAACCCATAATTTTTTTGGTAAAGTTAGCAAAAATGTTTTGCCAAAAATTAGTTAACTGAAATTTTTTTTTTTCAACTTATTGTTAGTTCAGACACATTTGAGGACCCCATTGGGTTGGGACCCGATAGGTCCAGACCCCGATGGGCCTAGACCTAGTTAGGTTCCTTAAAAATCGTCATAGTTTTTGATCCAAAATTTGTGTCCGTTTCGCTCTACCTTGCTTAGTTTTTGAGATACGTGATTTTAGGGGACCACCGGGGTTTTGAGAATTACAAAACTCGATAACTTCAAAAATATTACTCGGAGAGCTTTTGATTATTTTGCGGTCTTGTTCTACGTGTTTAGAGCTACAAAAATGCTTTTGGACTTTTTGTTGTGTCGGCAATATTTACCGAGATATGAGCAGTTAAAAATTTTCGTAATGCTAACTTTTTGGATCCAAAGTTGGGAACCATTAGGGTCCACACATGTGAAAAGGACCGGCGATACTATGGAGAGACCGAGAACCAAAAATGGACTCCATTTTGCTGTATCTGACTAAGTTTCCGAAATAGCGCCATTTTAAGTTTTTTGAAAATTAAAAAAAAATTACCATTTATTTTTGCTAATATTAGCAAAAAATCTTGTAAAAATGTTGTCAACTCAATTTAAAATCTTAGCAAAAGAAATTAGTTCAAAGTTTGTTTAAAATTGCTAATGTGCTAAATGAAGTTTACAAGAATTTTTTGCTAACATGCTAATCTTAACTAAAAATTTGCTAAAAGTTAGCTAACTAGCATTAGCAAAAAAAATTAGTAAATCTACTAACGTATTTTTTGAGTGTATAAACTACCCCAACGATTATACATTTTTGACAAGAACGAACTTAACAAAGCCGAATTTGGGCACGACCGATACACCGTTGGATAGGCCTTCAAAAAACCTTTCGACCTGTATAAAATGTTCATATAGTTTCTTTTGAAAAAATTTGGAAAATCCTCAAAAAACGAAAAAATCCCGTTTTCCCCCTCCCCTTCGACCCACTAAATGTGGGACTGGGCAGCTATTAAAAAACTGGTGACTCTTATTTTGCTCCCCTCTTTCCCATGCAAGTTTCAGGACAATCGGTTGGAGCCCTGTGAAAGATCTTCCCTGTTAGTTGTTCACTCGGCAAATGTCGGTTTAAAAATCAAGTCTGGTAAAATCAGACATTGAACACAGAATCGGTAAAACATGCAGTGCGTTCATTCATTGGCGGAACATTTGGAAATCAACCATCATATCGATCAGAAGTAAGCTAAGCAATAGAATGCAATAGAGGAAAAGATCGGAAAAGAAGCTTGCTTAAAGATATTGAAAATAGCGCAATAATTTGGAACGAGATAAAACTACTTGCGAGTGACAGAACATCTTGAAGAAATTTTGTACAAGCCCTATGCTCCACAAGGAGTTAAGTGGAAAAGAAGAAAAACAATTTCTGATAAGACAACTAAATTCATATTCGAATACTTTAATTAATAATGTTGATATTTCTACCACCAAAAACGGACGTAAAATTTATTATTTGTATTTGTGTAGCTATGTCTAACCTTACCATCTCTAGTATACGAGCACATACAAAGTAACATACAAAGAAAACCCAACTCAGTATCATCTTAAGAGAGCATATCATAGGAGGGGGCATCAAGGATCAAGTGTGTTATAGGGTTTCCAAATTTAATTGCATTAACATTATTTCTTTTTTTTTGGAAATTTTGTATGCGCCACTTTGGTCACAGTTGTTGTCATGATCTTGTGACATGTTGCTCGTAAAAAAATCACAAAAATGTTTGTGTCTTCAAAATGATTAATTGCATAAAATAGTGATGACAGTAAAAATTAAACAAACAACAAAAAATCAACACACATACACATTCAAAAGAAAGGAGAAAATAATAAACAATACCAATGCGAGCCACGGTTGGGAAATGTGGCACAATAGTGCCATTTTTGCACTATTGAATGGTCATTGGCACCACAAATAACAGTTTTGGCCCTTTTTCATTCTCTCCAAATATTGTCAAAATTTATTTAAAATAAATATATTCGTACTAAAATTTAATGATGTATTACAAACACGAAAAAATTATCAGTTGTTCCCCCTTACAACAATGTAAGTTTCTGTTTCCTTTAAATTAAGATTTTGAAGTGTTTAATACCTGAGGGAAATTGATTGGTCCTACAGGAAAAATTGATCCTAAAAACCTATCCCATGACTTATTCAACGCGAACTGGTCATGGAATACTAGTTCTAAGACAAGTAAAAATGTGTCCGGAGATCTGAAAGTCTGAACATAAAATAAGGTGTTAATTATTGATGATTTTACTTTCAAAACCGTCATTTATAAAAAAAATTATAAGTTGTGTGTAAAAAATACTAAAAAATAAAAAAAAATTTTTTGGCCCTTTTCAACCTATTTTGGCCCTTTTTAGCCTTCAAGTTGGCACTAATTGAAAATTCTCAAACACCAACACTGATGCGAGCCTCTTAAAAAAAACATTCTTACCAGATGACAACGACAAAAAACAATGTTACAACAACTACTACTTCTATCAGCCATCAGTTTAAGCCAGTAGCATACAAAAAAAAGGATAAAAGGACTATAAAAACTCCCACATTAATAAAAACTTCTACATAAAAAATTATTTCCAACAGTAAAGCCGCAAACACATTCAATACATACAAATATTTGGAAATAGATTACTAAAGTAAAAAAATATACAGTTTTTATGATTGATGTCGAAAATTTAGTTACTGTATTTATTCTGGGTACTTTATGATACTCGGACGATACTCCTGCGGATCTTAGTTCTAGAAATCAGATTTGTTTTCTCAAGGTGAAATCAAATGAAAGATGGATACAAACTCTGCGGCCATAGCTTTCGTTCATAATTTTTTTTTTTTTTTGTTCATATTTTATTTATTGAATCTTCACTTTAATTCCGTGAACTAACAATAAGTGTTCATATCTTATATCTAAATATTCTTAATATTAAGTCCAGCCAGTGCCAGACAAAATTTAATTTTCTCATATATTTCTTAAATTTATTTGTTTATAAATGACTGATAAAAATGTGTAAGTTAGGTTAGGTTGTAAGTGGCTGCTGACGTTTTACGTTAGCACACAGAGACTCTGAGGTCAATTGTGATAACACGGGACTGTAATAGGTTCCCCTAGTGGTCCCTGCCTTTAAACCAATTTGAGCTTTTTACTCCTAAGATATTTAATTTTGACATCTGACAAATCAGAAAGATCGTGCAGCTCCCTAGATCCCAGTGAAGCAAGTCTCTGACCAGAAAGTGCCAGGCAATGGCAGATGAAGTGTTCGATAGATTCCAACACCTTTTCATCCATGAAACTTCGGCAAGTAATTTTACGGTACATTTTACCGCTCTGCGTGCTTCCCTATAAGACAGTGCCAATTATATTTTGCTTGCAAGTTTCTAGAGGCATACCGACACATTCTAATTCAGCTGGAACCTGTAAGGTAAACACTGCAATCATCTGGAAATCTTCGATTCAGGCTTAACTTACTTGTTCGTGTAGCTTTGATCCATCTGTGTTCTACCCGGAATTCCCGTCATCCAAGACTCCCTGGATGCTATCACAGTGGTAAAGTGGCACATAAAAGGGCTCATAGAGGGAGCACAGTTCACATTTTGTGGCATTGTTATCTTCTTCAAGATCGCGCTCTGGCCACAGTCGCTGCTCCATTGCAGCGTGCTATCAAGTCGAATTGCCGACCTAGCCGGTGAAGGAGGATTTCGAATGCAGCCGTAGGTGTAGTACGAAGAGCACCAGTGATGCACGTCGACGCCGTTCTCGGTACCTTCGTGACAAAAACACAGTTCCCTTTTGTCTCTAAAGCAGGCCACCATACAGTGATACCATGCAGCAGAATTGGACGCACCGCTGCTGTATATATCGAATACTCCAAGATACTTGGCTCCATCTGAGAAGGCGATTTCAGTGCCATGTAGAGAAATAGGATCAAAAGCAGGAATCATATTTTTTCTTGTAAACAAGACAAGCTCTGTTTAACTAGAATTAAATTCCAGACCACAGCCTCTTGCCCATTTAGACAGATCTTTCAGAGAACCCTGAAGAATGTTCCTCAATGTTGGCAGTTACTTTTCCATTATTCATATCGCGACATCGTCAGCATATTCGACAACATGACAACCACGTTCTTCTTGAGAGAGCATTGAATTCAGTGTCTGGTTCCAAAGAAGCGTCGAAAGACCACCATCCTTTGGTGTGCTTCCTTCGACAAGTCGAGATATTACAGACGCCCCCCAATTCAGATGTTATACGTCTATGGGCAAGTATATTTTCCACCATTAAAACGATCCCACTCTTCATTCCCAGACCAGACAATGGCACAATTAACGAGTCTGGAATGACATTATCAAGAAAGGCCACAATAGTGTACTCCTTTACCGAAAGCGATCTCTTGATATTACCATCAAGCTTATGAAGTGCTGTCCCCATTGATACCCTTGCATATGCATGTTGCCTTGTCGAAAGCAACCTCGAGTCAATCAGTATATGCAAATATGAGCCCATCATTCGTTCCATTGTGCTTAACAAAAAAGGTTTCACAACACACAATTTACTACACTTATTGTTAGTGTATATTTTTACTATTGTTAGTGTATATTTTTACACAATAAAAGTGTAACTATTTTGCTTAAACACTACGAGCTTAAATCTTGGGCCTTTTCTGTAAATATACATGAAAATTTACTAACTTATTAGTAGTAAAGTTACATGAATTTTTTACAGTGTAGATAAGGCCCAATCACAGGTTTATTCATCCGCCTATCTCTGATTTATTTTCTCCGCAGAACACATCGTTTGATTAAGAGAAGGCCAAATTTGTTTGGTAGCGCTACAGGTCCCTTCATCTGTCCATCTCTGATTAGTTCCCTCCGCGGAACGAAGCTGTAGATTCTGCTTGTACACTCATAGAAATATCTTAGTAGAAAAATTAGTAAACCCATTGTAGATCAAGTTTTACAGAATAATGCCGTATTCAACAAAAATTAATGTTGATATCGTTGAATAATCAGTAAAGTTGAATCAACTTTTTACAACGCTTATACAGAATTCAATAGATAAATCAAAATAGAAAAAACAACCCTGTTCGTTCATTTAAAAAAAATTAAAACTTTTTTGTTTTTTTTTAAGGATTTTGTTTGGTATCATCAGAAAACTGGAGAATGGCTTATGAGTGCATAACATGAATAAACGAAGTGTGTGTGAAAATCTTTGTGAAAATCTTCAAATATTGCAGCTTAAAAAGCCGACGATAATACAAAAATATTGTGATTTATGTTTAATAAAAGAATATTAACAAATAACAACAAGCTTTTTTTTATTAATAAAATTTCTTATATCAACAAAAATATGAGTTGAATATACAAAAAATAAGTGTTGATTTACAAAAACACGAGTTGATCAACTTTTACAAAAACTGACAATAATTTTTATTGAAATCAACATAAATATTTGTAGGGTCAAAATCAACAATGATTTCTGTTGAATTTACAGCGATTTTCTTTGGGAATACAATGATTTTTGGTTGAGTGTAAGTTTCAAAAGTCATACCAACACATTCCAATTCCATCGGAATCTGTAATGCAGTTCTTAATCTTTTAAGCTCGTCGGCTTTGCAGTATGAGTCCAAACTGCTTGGTCATCTCATTTAAAGACGTAAGACAAGTGAGGGTACATCCAGCGTTGCAATGTACTTTTCTGTTGTCCCCAAAACTACAACAAAATATCCCCAAACATCTCCAAACACTAAGAAATTAGTTTTTTTCAATTACCCCAAAAGTTTTTTCCTTAATTTAAAATAATAAAAAAAAGGTGGACATTTTAAAATTTTATTTCGTGGATTTAATTGCTAAATTAAAAACTCCACAAAAATTGCAGCCGATAAATGCAAGTTTTACTGAATGCGCTTCGTAATCTCGTACCAAAGATGGATATCACTAAAAATATTTTTTTTAGATCGTTGACTACATTTAATTTAGCTTGTGGTATTAAACAGATCTAATTTCGAATATTCAAAAAAAAATCCCCAAAATAATTTTCGAAATCCCTAATCTCCACATGACATTTGGTGTCCTTTTTGCTGTAATGTAGTAACCATTATTAAAAGTAGTTAATTTTATTTTTTTACCTCTGAAAAATTTTATAATTTAAAAAAAATTAATTTTAATTATTTTTTTATAAGGGTTCAAGTTGAAAACACTACAATTCTATTTCTAGCAATCTCAACCTCACTTCATACATTCTTTCAACTTTTTTGTCTCTTACATTATTTCACAAGGGTTACCAACATGATCTGGATTGCAGACAGAAATGAAGGAATTTGCATTTTCTGTTTCGGAGACGCGCCTAATGGCGACATATTTTGTCAGTAATTTTATTTGATTTTTTCTGTAAGTACAGATTGAGCACGGGCTCTAATTATATTTGTTATAAGGGTTCAAGTTGTATTTACCATACCGGTTTTATGCACCCCAGTTAGTGTTATTATTTTTATTTTTCACAGCTTAAAATTTTCTCAAAATTTTCTAAGTTTTAAAAAAAAATTGTATTCAGAAACATTAAAATCAGACAAGGCAGTCTTCCTTTATTACCAGCATCTCTATCTGAGACTACCTCTGAGGATCTCAGGTAGAATTTGAAACCAACTTGTTTAATTTCGATCTGTCCGTTTTAGAAGTCTCTTTATCCCGAAATCATTCGATCAGAGTCAAAATATTTTTTTTTGAGAAAGTATCAAACCACTTTATTTTAAATAAAATATAAATTTTAAAAATAAAAACAATTATTAAAGCAGATGCACAATGCATTGCAGCACATACACAAAAGTCCTCTTACTCTTTACAAATTAATCCTTAAATAATAACACTGTGATACAAAATCGAACTTTCGGAATCGGAATGGGATGAAACCAAGAGCAAATGAAAGCTGACGTTTTCCATAACAAAACCCTTAAGGCCTTTTTTTTAGGTCAGAGCTAGATTTTTTTTACACACATTTAAAGTTGGTGATTTTAAAGCATTTAAAGTTTTTGTGTACTAAACATGTCGTACTTTAAGGGCCTCTGATGGTGCCCTTATTGAACATGTAGGGTCCAGCTTCCAAACTTAAGCTCAAAATTACTTTAGCTATAACTGGTATGAATTCTGCTACTTATTTACTGAATAGCCAAATTATTAAAATAAACCACTGTACACCGTTGCGTATGATTATTATTTAAAGACAATTCGTCACCTTATTATTGTTTTGCTCCATACGCCATTTTTGAAAAAAAATTAGTTAGGAATGGAATATATATAATATAAATATCCTCTTTCTTATTCCGAAGTAAGTTTTTTAAAACATCTTTTCAAATTTGAGATATCCAGCAGTTTCTAAGAAAAAACACACCATTTTGAAAATTTGCGTTATAGGAAAGGCTCTAGATTATTTAAAAATTAACGGATCTTGCATATTTTTGGAATGAAGATTACTTATGTTGGTACTTTTCTACGTAATAAATTTTAATACCGCAACTTCTAAACATTTCAAGTAATGTCATATTTGACATTTAGGTTGTGTGGGAGGTAGGCGTGTCCATTAACCGATCATCCCCATTTTTAATACCATGTAACCTGACTATATAAGTGTTCTAAATACCCATTTTTGTCGATCTAGCTCTTTTTGTTTCATTGTTATTTTGTTTGGCATTGGGAAATCATTTGCTCCATACCACACAAAAGTCCCAAATGTGTAAGCAAAATTGGATATGGAGTATAATAACATAAAATCTTATTTTCTTAAAAGCTTAAAAGCTTTGTTTACAATATATGTAGCAATAAATGGTAAACATTAAAACAAATCCATCGATTACGCAGTCGTCGACTAACACTTGTTCAAAGCAGACGTTTTATTTATTTTTACGCGTATAGAGTTTTTACATCGGCTTAAAATACCATATTCGTAATCCAACGTGTACTCTCTTTTACTTCTCAGTAAAAAATAAAAAAAAACAATATAAACTTTTAATTAAAAAAAAAAAAAAATGCCCCCTGGGCCCCCCAACCTTGGGGACAATAGATTTGCTGCTTTAGCAAATTCTACTAGTCCCAAACGGAAAAAAATTAAAACTAAAGATACGACACCATTTCCACTACTTCCTAAAGTTCAACCTCCGAATCCAAAATATGTAGTTATGGAGTCTACAAATCCACAAAAACCTCTATCCAGCTATTCTTGCTTTGCAGTACATCGAGCTATTCAACTTATCAGTAAAGATATCACTTCAATATCACAACTACGTGATGGTAATTTACTTTTACTAGTTAATAACAAACAAGCTGCCGATAAATTTTTAAATTCAGTGGAACTAGTTGGTATTTGCAACATTAAATGCAAACTCCATACAAATTTAAATTCCATCAAAGGTACTATTTACGCACCCTACCTAAATGATATTTCTGATACAGAAATAGTAAAAGAACTAGCTGATCAAGGCGTAATCGAGATTTACAAGTTCCAAAGAGTCGAAGATGGTAAACAGAAAAATACAGGAGTCTTGCTTCTTACTTTTGATCTGTATCACTTACCAGACAAAATAAAAATATCATGGAATTCCGTCACAGTTCGTCAGTATTACCCAAATCCTATGCGATGCAAAGGCTGCCAATTACTTGGTCACACGAAGAAAAACTGCACAAACTCACCAATTTGTGAAAACTGCAACCTTCCGCCACATGATAATACAGCTTGCACACGCCAGCAATGCGCAAATTGTCTTGAGAACCACCCCTCCTCTTCAAGCAAATGCACCAAATTTATTCAACAAAAAGAATTATTAAAAATAAAAATTAAAAACAAATGCTCTTTTAATGAAGCAAAACGTATCCAAAGAAATAGTATACCTACAATTCCTCTGAATACAACATTCTCCTCCGTTACATCAGCAAACACAATAAATAAACAACAAACCACACTAAATCAAAAACACATAAAAGAAACCAATGAAAAAGAATCAAACAACAACCAAACTCCCCTCAACACACTTCCTTCAACAAAACCAACAACATCCAACACTCTCCCAAATTCAAACGACAACTCCACTAAACAATCAACAACAAAAACTACAAACCAAAATTCTAACAACAACCTTTACGCAAAAGTCCAAAAAATAATTGGCACTCCAACAATTTTAACTAAAATACAATCAGACAACATGGATTGCGAAGTGATCGTTACTAGCGAAGAAGAATAAAAAAATAAAAATAACAACAAAAAAACACAAACTTACTCTTTTTAAAATATTATTAACTTTTACTATGATAAGGTTAATACAGTGGAACATGAATGGCTACAACAATAACTATAATGAACTCTCTCTTCTTATTAATGACTTTTATCCAGACGTAATAGCTCTACAAGAAACCCACATTCCCTACAACAAATATAATATAATAACACACAAATTATACGAGGGGTACTTCTATAATTTACCAAACAATTCTTATGCAAAACAAGGTATTGGATTTCTTGTAAAAAAACAAATCCCACATAAAACAATCTATCGCAACAATAACATTGCATCAATTGAGTTGGTGATAAACTTAAGTTTATCCTTTTCTATCATTAATTGTTACATTCCACCTAATCAACAATTTACCTTAAAAGATTTAAATGACATATCTTCTCCAACTAAACAACTTTATTTTCTTATAGGTGATTTTAATTCGTGGAGCTCTATATGGGGTTCCCAAACAACAAATGATAGGGGTAAAATTGTAGAAGATTTAATTCATAATAAAAATTTAGTTGTTTTAAACGATGGTTCAAGCACACACTTATCAACCCACAAATCTTTTACAAATGTTGACATTTCTTTATGTAGTGCCCAACTTTCACCAAGAGTTTCATGGAAAACAATTAATTCTTTATACGGAAGTGATCATTTTCCCATAAATATTGAGATAGGATGCAGTTCTAATTGCAGCATATGGAAACCTAATTCTAACTTCAAAATCGCAAAAGCAGATTGGAATAAATTTGAACAAAAATGTATCGAACTAAACGATACAATAACGAAATCGCAAAATATTAATGCTGAAGCCGCAAAACTACATAGAATAATCCGCACTTCTGCCAATGCTGCTATACCTCAAACTATATCGATCATTCGTAAACACTCCGTCCCGTGGTGGAATACCAATTTACAAAACCTAAGAAACGACAAACAAATAAAGTGGCGGTTATTTACTCGATACAGATCAGACGATAATCTTCTTGCCTATAAAAGGGCAAATGCTTTGTTTAAAAAAGCTACAAAAAAATCCAAATCGGAATCTTTCGAAAAATTTACCTCATCAATTAGTCCAAATTCAAATACAAAAAAGATGTGGAATGATATAAAAACGCTAGTAGGTAACAAACCCTTCAACACTTTTCGATTTATAAAACAGGATCAAGATTTTTTAACATCATCTACTGATATAGCTAACAATTTTGGCAAATATTGGTCAGATCTATCACTTGACCAACAATTTCACCCATCATTTATCACAAAAAAAACAGAGCTATTGAATCTTTCATACAATACTAATAGCCAAAAGAAAACAGACAGGCATATTGAAAGCAAAATTAATCTTATTGAGCTAGAAAAAGTATTACAAAATGCAAAAGGCAAAACACCTGGATATGATAAGATCTCTTACCCAATGTTAAAGAATCTTCCACCCTCTTTAAAAGACAGACTTATATCTCTTTACAACAACATTTTAGACTCTGGCATATACCCCCAAAGCTGGAGAACTGCAATTATAATACCAATACAAAAACCTAATAAACCAGTTGAAGTTATAAGCAGTTACAGACCAATATCTTTGCTGCCATGTGTTGGCAAAGTATTTGAAAAAATAATAGCTGAAAGAATTATGTGGTATGCCTCAAAAAACAATCTTATTCACCCCAACCAAGTCGCTTTTAAGAAAAAACAATCTACTTTAGATGCTCTGTTACACATAAACCACTTTATTTCACAAGCCATTTCTCATAAAAATCATGTCTCAATTCTCTCAACGGATTTTGCGAGAGCCTTCGATCGAGTTGGCATTCACATTATTCTGGAAGAACTTATTAAATGGAAAGTTAGCAAAAAAATTTTCAACATAGTTAAATCTTTTTTAACGAATCGAAAATTTAGAGTTCGCATCAATAACACCTTATCAGAATTTTTTCCTCTTCATAACGGCATACCCCAAGGATCTCCCCTTTCGGTAGTGTTATTTTTAATAGCCTTCAATGAAATTAGTAACATAGCATCCAAATATAAAATCATTAGTCACTCTTTATATGCGGACGACGCAATATTTTTTTCAAAAAATAATGACTCAGACAGAGTGAAAACAGCATTTTCTAATCTTCTTTCCGACATCAAAAAATGGTCTGAAGTATCTGGAGCAACACTTTCGCTTGAAAAATGCAAGATATTACATATTTGTAATAAAAGAATGTGCAGCCCACTAACAATTAATTATAACAACACAATTATTGATAACGTTTCTGAACTACGAATTTTAGGTGTCATCTTCGATGATAAATTTAACTTTAAACAGCACTGCCTCAAACTCAGAAAAGACCTTACACAACGCCTAAACATCATCAAATTTCTGGCATCCAAAAAGAGCTTTATACATTCTAACACTCTCTTAAATGTAACAAAAGCTATTATACTCTCCAAAATTGACTATGGATTACCAATATATGGCCACTGCCCAAAACAACATCTAAGCTTGCTGAACGCACCCTACCACGCATCAATCAGACGTGCGTTAGGCGCATTCCACACTACAAACTTAAAGAATTTACTAACGGAAGCAGGTATTCCATCGATCTCAGAACGCATTTATTCAAATGACCATAAACTCATTCCCAAATTGTTTATTTCTTACAACTCTAGCTTGCACAAAAACTTAAAAAATACAAGCAAACTTAAAAGAATATGCAAGAAACAATCTCCTATTCACAGATGTATACAACTCGCAAATGACCTCATACCATCTCTCCAGCCTGTTCTAATAAACACCAAATATCAACCCTGGTGGTTATTAAAATCTACTTCATTTATTCTTGACCTTCAAGAATATCATAAGTCCACAACTCCACCTGAAACTTATCAACAGCTCTTCAGATCTATACGATCATCTGCCTACAACGACTGGAATTTTATATATACCGATGGCTCAAAAACAATATCAGGAACATCTTTTGGTATAGTTGACCACAACAACGTAATTATTAAAAATGGGCTATTAGAACCACATTGTAGCATTTTCACCGCAGAAGCTCTCGCTGTTAAATTGGCAGCAGAATTTTCTTCAAAACAAAAAGGTCGTTTTATTATATGTACTGATAGTAAATCCACAATTTCAGCAGTCATGAACACAAAAAATATGGAACAAATAGTAGCAGATATTCGTAATTATTTAATAAAATTCCCAAATAAAATTCGCCTAATGTGGGTGCCAAGCAGCGTTGCCAGAATTTGAAAACAAAAAAAGCTAGATTTTTTCTAAAAACCCGCTAAAACAAGCTAAAAAATTTGAAAAAAAGCTAAAAAATAAAGCTAAATTTTTTTAACTAATTTAAATTAGCTTTTTCTTCGATTTTTCAATTGAATTCCAAAATAGGGATCTGTTATTCCTTCTATAGCGTATTTGGGACTAAAACTATGCTTATTAATAAACAAAATATTAAAATATAACAAATCTTCATAAATTTTAAAAAAATGGCCCGTACCAAAGAAACATAAAAAGTCTATTTTAACAAAAGTTTTTTTTTTTAAATGTCAAATTTTCAATACATTTTTTGAAAGTCGATTTTTAAAACAAAAACAATTTGTATGGAAACAAAACAAAAAGTCGATTACAAATTTATTTTATTTTTCTATGTTTCCGAAAATTTCGAATGCAGGTACATATTAATAAAGTTTAAAAATAATACATTCACGAAAATCTTTAACATTAACAAATTCAAAGTGCATTTCAGAAATTTCAAAACGTTGTGTATAAATTTCCAAATAAATCAAAGAAATTTTCAAATACAATTTAGATTTTTTTTTTTTGATTTTTTCAATTGCATTTTAGGATTTTCTCCCAAAATGTATTTCAAATTGTTTAAATTGCATTTTCAAATAAAGTTTAGAAATTTGAGAAAAATTAGTAGTGGAAATTTTTACATTCTAAAATTTGTGAATATTTAAAAAAACAGTTTGTAAATAAATCAACACTATTCCCAACAATTTTTCAGGAAATACAAACAATATTAAAAAAAATTAGAAATGCATTTCTGAAATCTTCATTTATATTTTAAAAATGTTCAATTTTATTTCGCAAAATACTAAATATGTTTAAGAAACTTGTTCCAAAAAATTTATAAAAATTTTATATTTAAGAAATTTCCAAATACATTTTAAACATTTTTATTTAAGTTTTAAAAATTTTTAATTATTTATTAGAATTCTGAAAAAAAAATTTAAAAAAACTTTCTAAAACACATTTAGACAAACTTAAAATATAAATAGTTAGATGCCCGAGTAAAAAAGTTCATATATATTCATATAAAATTATATAAAGCCATCATATATAATCATATATAGTTTAATGCGAAAAATGAGTCGATAAAACGATATAAAAACTTATCAAATTTGATCAAATCTGATCAAATTTGATATAATTTTAATATAATTTTATACAGTTATATGCGAAAATTGGACCCTTTTTTGTATAAAATTGATGCAATTATATATAATTAAATATATTTATATATAAGAAAAAAAATGTTTTCCCCCAAAACGCAAAAAATTGACAAAAAAAAATTGTTTCCTGAACTTAAAAATTTTTAAAAATATTTTTAGGACTTTAAAAATTTCCAAAAAAAAAACATCTCGACTTAGAAAAATTTTCAAAAGTTATATTAAATTATATGTAAAGGACTTAGATTTTTTTTTAAATTTTACTCATATAAGATAACATATAATTTAAAAACAGTTGCATAAAGTTTTATATAAAATTTCTTCAAATATTTTGTTTTATCAAATTATATAAAAAAGAAGACAGAATTTTAAAGTTCATATGTAATTATATAAACGAACTTTAAATCATATGTTATTATATAAAAGTCCATATTTTCTGTTATATAATTTTATATAAGAAACAAATTAGAAGTGCAAATATATAAAATCACATATGATGCAACAAAAAATACATATAGTTTTACAAAATAATATATGTATATATAAAACTATATATAATTATATATGATCTTTTTTACTCGGGTGTTTCTGAAATATAATTGTGTTTTGAACACAACTTTTTAAGTAAAAATTTATATTTCTTCTATTTTTAGATTGATATTTAATGAAAAAAGTTTAAAAAAGTCTAAAAAAAGCTGAAAAAAAGCCAAAAAATTTTCAAAAAAAGCTAAAAAATCCGCTTAAAGCTAAATGCAAAATTTTCCCGCGAAAAATTTAAAAAAAAGCTAAATCTAGCGGGAAAAAAGCTAAATTGGCAACGCTGGTGCCAAGTCATATTGGCATTGTTGGAAATGAAACTGCGGATAATGTTGCTGGTAATGCTCAACGTGCTCCGCTGTTAACCTTTCATACACAAGAAGCAAAAGACCTCCAATCCCTGGTTGTAAAACATCTCACAACAAAACTAATCAATAATTGGACAGCATACAACCATAGCTACAAATCAATAAATCCTACAGGAGAGAAAATCTTATTCCCTGCAACAAGTACGCGACGAGAAACAATTGTATTTTCCAGATTAAGGCTCGGCCACACCATATTAACTCATCAACACCTACTAAAAAAAGAAGATAAACCGAAATGCAACATTTGTAAGACACCTCAAACTGTAAAACATATTTTGGATGAATGTCAGAAGTTTAGCCAAGAGAGAAATTTAACATTTAATATAAATACACCTAGTTTATTACTTAGTGATCCCAATCCTAATAATATCTCTAATATCTACCTTTTTTTAAAAAGATGTAAACTACTTAATTTTATATAAATAACTTTTGTAAGTAACAATATACTTATATTATACATAGAGTCGAAGGCCTTAGTTGCTCGTACTCATTAAAACAACATATTTATGTAATAGCATTTATTGTATTATATAAATCTAATAAAAAAATAAAAAAAAAAAAATCCATCGATTACTTTTCGAGAAAATTTGTGGTAAACCTATTTTATCGTTTTTCTCGAAACCGAGTTGTTGGCGTATGGAGCAAAACAATAATAAGCTGACGAATTATTAAAATAAACCACTAGACACCGTTAATCATACGCCACTAATACAGTTTTCAAGCATTTATTATTATAATTATAATAAAATTTCACTAACTTCAAATGCGTGTAAAAAAAAATCTAGCTCTGAACTAGAAAAAAGCCTTGAGGGTTTTGTTATGGAATATGTCAACTTTAATTTACTTTTGGTTTCATCCCATTCCGATTTTGGGTGTTGCACTGTGTAATTTACAAAACATTAAAAAAACATCTTAAATTAATTTAAATTTATATTGCTCGCACATCTGCCTTTTAAAGTACAAAATCATAACATGAAAATATAAGAAGTGTTAAACACTAAATTTTATTTGCTGACAGCCATGTACTAATTTTAACTCGGATTATATATAATTTAAAACATAAACAGTATGTTGACATACCAGCCAGCAGCAGCTTGCGACAAACACTAACAATATCCTTTTTTTTTTGGTTATGATTTCCTTTTACACGGTTTTTGGTATGGCATCCACCAAAAATCAAAAACTAAGGGGGAAACAAAAAAAAACATTGATTGTCTCCCAAGTGGACCGTAATAAAATTTAAAAATGACACGCGTAACAAGTACTTGAACAAGCAACCTACACACATATACTAATAACGGTTAATAGGGAGCATGGAAAGGTGCAAGAGCACGACATTTACAATAGAAGCAGCAGCAGCAGCATATGCTACTGAGGCAGCACATGCTCGGCTGCAACAAGATTTACAATATTCTTATTTGTAAATTAAATCTTATGTATGGTAAATAATTAAACATACATGGCATTGGATCAGACCAAAAACAGAGACAATGTCAACACCGTGTAATTTATGGTCGAGAAAATGTTAATGAACGAAAGGATGAAGAGAAACACACACGAAAATAAAACATTCACTGCAACTTGCTTTCACTTAATACAGCTGCAGTTAAAAGGACACGCGTAGGCATTGATTTGTATGCGAAAGGACGCGACATATGTATGTTTGTTCATCCTTCTTCAGGCACTCATAGTACACACATACAATTTTCGAAAGGGCACCTCTTAAGTCAACTATTTGTTTCATATAGTTGTAAAGTTCATTGCAACGCGTGGCGACAACTTGACATATGGCTGTGTTGACACAAAACACAGTCAGTCGTCTTTCATGTATCAACAACAATTTATTGGTTTTATTTTCTTTATGATTATTTTTTACTATTTCTGTCTATTACAGGAGGTTCTGTGATTTTAAGCCTGCAGATGTCAATTACATCGCGCAAAGGACATGTTAAAGTCATGTAAAATGTGTATTTACATGGATTAAATTACTCGTCGACATCACTTTCCAAAAAAATAAACAATATTTAGGCGGCACATCAATTTCTACTAGAGACATTTTACTTAAATATTTGATGGAAATATCGAAGCAATTTGTGCAAAAGAAGACATGTTGATTTTAAAAATCTAACAAACACAATAATGTTACGTTGTGTCAAGTGTGATTTTTTAAAATTGATTTTTGGTTGACACTTATCACACGCATTTACAAATTGACACATTTGTCAAATATCTAAACATTCCATTACAATGGAGGATACATTGAGTGTAATTTAGCAAAAGTCAAATGTATATTGACACTTTTCAATCGATTTTACATATGTTTTACATGTTATTTGTTACATTTCTTTTTAAAAATATTTTGTTTATTTTCGAAATCATATCCTGAATCATGGATAAAAAGGTATCAAGATGACCAATTTCTAAACTTAACATGCATACCTGTCAGGAATTGTACCAAATAGTTAATTTCCTCTAGTCTAGTTTCTGTAAAGTTCTTTCCAAATCCCCCAGTGTACCAGGATTTCTTAATAAGACAGATGGATCCTTTACAGAAAGCAGTCAGGAAACCATTGAAATTCTGTTGGACATCCATTTTCCGTGTTGCAGAGACGAGGTGAAAAGAGATATTCCCTTGGGGACACTTTTACCAACTACAGTTCCGGTAAATGAATTCATCAAAACAGTGGTGGACGAACGCAAGATAAAGTGGGCGGTTCGCTCCTTCAAGCCCTACATATAGGCAGGGCCAGATGGTATATTTCCGGCACTCTTGCAAGAGTTCCTCGGGATAATCATGCCATGGCTACTACGTATATTTATGGGTAGCTTGGCATCAGGGTATATACCCTCCGAATGGAGGGAGGTAAAGGTGGCCTTTATTCCCAAAGCGGGAAAGATAAACCACAATACCGCAAAGGACTACACCCCTATCAGTCTGTCATCGTTTTTATTGAAAACACTGGAAAAACTTGTAGATGTCTATGTGGGAAGTACCCTCACATCAGACAATTTCAGCGATGCCCAACATGCGTTTCTTAAAGGTATGTCGGTTGAAACGGATTTAAGCGATGTTGTCGGGCTGATTGAGGATACTCTTCACAGAAAAGAGTATGTTTTGGCATAATTTTTGAACGTGTATAGTGCGTTCAACAATGTCAAAATATCATCTATTCTTAATGATCTACAGAATACAGGCACGGACACACAGATTACTTTATGGACGGGCAACATGCTGAAAAGCAGGCAGTTAACCCTTAATATCCTGATTTTTTTTTTGAGCCGAAAAAAATATATGTTATAAAACTCGCAATTCTAAACAAATTTTGTTCTACGGCTTTGTTTATTGGTTATATTTACCCGAACTATGTGAAGAAAACCTTGCGAATCAACCAGGCATCCTGAGATCAAAATTTTACCAAGGTCTTTTTGTAACATATTTTTTTTGTTTTAAACATTCTGAAAATTCAAAAAATTGACGGAAATATTTTTTTCAGCTTCGATTTCGACGTTTTTAACACAAAAAATGATTTTTCGAAAATACGTAATTTCACAAAATTTTTTGGTTTTTTTGAGGTTGAGACACTCTGATGAGCATACGGGGGTCAAAAAAGTGTTGAAAGGCGAAAATGTTAGATATTGTATCAATAAGCATTTTTTAAGTCACAGAAGGAAGTTTCAACAAAATTTATTTAACAATGTTACCGTTTTTTTGGTCGGTTCCTTGCGGAACCACTAGGATATTAAGGGTTAACTCGAAGAGAGGTGATGTGGAAGCGAGGAAAGTATTTACAAGGGGCACACCACAAGGGTGATCTCTCCTCTTCTGTGGAATCTTGTAATAAATAAAATCCTCGTGTCAATCAATCAGATTTAGGTTTTTACCAACGATTAGTGAACTCATGAAATCAGCACTTAAGATACTCTTAACGTGGGCAAGAGACAACGGTCTGGGAGTCAATCCCGCCAAAACCGAACTCGTCTTGTTTACAAAAAGGACTAAGAAAGACAGGTTTGTTCTTCCCAAACTAAAAGGGTTCACCCTAAAACTATCTAATGAGGCAAAATACATGGGTGTAATCCTGGACTCAAAGCTTTCCTGGAAAAGGAACACAGAGGAAAGGATGAAAAAGTGGTTATGTGCTTTTTACACCTGCAGAAGAATTTTCCGAAGAAGGTGGAATCTAAAACCGTATAATATCCACAGGATGTATGGTGCGATAATTATACCAATACTTACCTATGGGGTCCTTGTGTGGTGGAAAGCAGCGGATGTGGTGTAAAGCAGCGGATAAGAAATCATATCTCTGCAACCTACAGAAGGTACAGCGACTGGCGTGCGTGGGTATCACTGGTGCTATTAGATCAGTACCCCAGACCGGCCTGGAAGTGATACTAAACATTCAGCCCGTAGATATCTACATAAATAACACAGCAGCGAAATCGGCTCTCAGGTTAAGAGAGTTGCAAGGATAGGTGGATATCACTGACCACGTGCAGGATATCGCGAACCATGTGGCCACTACCAAATCCTAAGAGGACGGAAACTCTTATTACCTTTGGCAAGCGGACTGTTACCCTATTAGTAGGAGTACTAACAGGATACTGTATAATCGGCCAAATGGCCGTTCGTATAGGAATTTCTGATAGGGACTTTTGTAGAAGTTGTGGAGAGGTGGAGGAGGAGGAGTCAGTGAAGCACTTGTTGTGTGAATGCCCGGGTCTGATGAAACGTCGTCCTAAGTATTTGGGGCAACGGTTTTTTGATGAGCTGTATTGCCTAAACAGTATCTTATTGACATCTCCAGCGGAATATCTTAGGGAATCGGGGTGGTTTGAGTGGTAGAATTTTGTATATTAGAGGGGAGTATGGAAATAACTTTAGAAGAATCACAATGGGCATTATGGCCTCCGAGTGAATTCGCCAAATTGGGGGACACCCACCCAACCTTACCCAACCTTATTTCCTCTTAGAAAAGATTTTTTAAGAATCACAGTCTTCAAGAACGAATGAGAAGCCTGCCTCCAGATTTCAACTTATGTGAGACTTATATGAAAAGATTAAAAAAATCAAATGGAAACTGATTGGTGCCAACTTTAAAAAAATTAGTTACCCAGAACCTAGGAGTCTATGTGTATTGAGAATATCCCAGCGCAAAAGAACATAACTAAATTGAATTTCAAACTACCGTTCAGCTAAATAGAATTCCAGGAATTACCGCGAGTGTAATGGTATGCTTATAAAAACTTGTTACGTGAAGGAGTCTAATCAGATATTGGCTGATGGATGAGCCTTTCAGACTACACGATAGATTTGTCGTTCTTTTAATTAAAAGCACACAAGTGGGCTACTATCGCTTCCAAGACAGAGTTTTCGACGGTGCACAGATGGTTGAAATATACCAATAGTGAGGATTAATTCAAAAGCGTAACTTTATCCTACACAGTCATGTTATGTTTTGAGTAAATTACTCTATTCACTGTGAGCGGTCAAAGTTAAAAAACACAGTACAACAAAAATAAAAAAAAAAATACGAGGTTCTGACGATTGATTCTGGTAGAGGAGACCCAAAAAAAATATACGTGTATCGGCGTTTTGAAAGATCACATCGGAATTTTATTTTAGAGACGGTTATAGTTTCCCAGCTTTGGGCTATTCTTGCAACATATCGGTATATAAAACTATGTTTTCTTTACATCTGAGCTTTAGAAAATATGTGAAATATTTTTGTAGAACATATTACCCACACTCAAAAAAAAACTGTAATGTTAGCAAAAAAAGCTTGTAAACCTACAAGAAAATTTGCTGATTTTGAACCCACAATTTTTTTGGTAAAGTTACACTCAAAGAATTATTTGACATATCTATGGGCACCCTTGGAGCAGTTATAGCGGTAGGAGAAGATTTTATAAAAATTGCATTTTGTATGGGAGCCTCATTATAGTGGAGATACTGTATAAATATGTTTCGAAAAATGTTGGAGGATAGGTCTTATTTGTTACCACTCTAAGAGGCAATATGGGAGCGGTAGGAGCTGTTTTCATAAAGCAAATTTATAAAAAAATTGTATGGGGACCACCTTAAGGGTTAAAGATAGAGGGTATGTATATTCTTAGAAAATGTTGGGGTTAAAAAAATATTGGGGATCGGTCGCACATTGAACATCTATAGGGGCACCCTTAGAGCAGTAGGAGCAGATTTAAAAAAAAAATCGCTTTGTATGGGAGCCCCATTATCGAGTTAATATACGGTATAAGTATATTCCAAAAAATGTTGGAGGGTTAAAATTAATGGGGGTCGGTCTTATTTGTTACCACTCTAAGAGGCACCATGGAAGCGGTAGGAGTTTATTTCATAAAACAAATTTATAAAAAATAGAAAAAATTGCATAAATACCACCTTCAGTATTAAAGATAGGGGCTAGGTATATTCTAAGAAAAAGTTGAGATTGAAACAATATTTGGAGTAGGCGCGGATCCAGGAATTTCATTTGGGGGGGGAGATTTTTTTACCAAAAATATACAAAAGTTTGGTTGGAAGCGGGGGGGGGGGGTGGATGGGTTTTGTTTGTGAATTTTTGTGTATATTTTGAATATTAAGTAACAAATTGAAAATCAAAAGTTTTTTTTAAATGCGGATCCAGCTTTTGGATTTGGGTGAAATTTTTTTATATTCAAAAAATTTTTTAAGATTTACTTTATAAATAAGGCCGTTGATAGTCAAATAAAAAAAAGTTGTTCTATTCTCAGATCGAATTTTCTATAGAAAATATTTTAAATTCAACATTTTTCGCATAGAAAATTTCTCAGAGTTTTAAACTTTATTTTATAGAAATAATCTGCGATTCTGAGACATTGTTTCTATAGAAAATTTCTCCGAATTCTAATATACTTTTCTTATAAAAAAATCTTTGAAATAATTCTTATATTTTTTGTATACAAAAATTATCAGATCCTGAAACATATTTCTTAAAAGAAAATTATCAGATACTTAAAAAGTAGCAGTTTTTAGAACATTTTATAAAGACATTTTGATACACTTTCCCAAATTTAAAATCTGAAATTTTATAGTATTTAATTTTAAGGTTTTATTGCCATCTAATGATTTCCAATGACATTTCTTAGGTTCTCAAAAAAAATTTTAATATTGAAATTATTATTGTTGGACACACAGAAAGAAATAAAAAAAAAAAATTGAGTAAATTTTTAATACTATTGAGTAAAAAATTACTCAATTTTCCACCAGTAAACGATTTAATAGTATTGAGTAAATTTTTAATAAAAATTTATTAAATGTTTTCCAAAAAAATTTGAGTAAATTTTTAATTGACACTATTAAGTGCAGGAAAAGAACAAGAATCACCACCTTTTAAAAACAGAACAAGTTTTATTTCACATCGGCGCCGGCCACCGGTTTAATCTGCCAACCCGTATGGAAAGAGTCGTGCCGGGCTTATTCTGTTTCTACTTTAAAAAAAACAAAGTTTAAAAAAATTTCATATTTTTTTACAAAAAAAAAAAACATGTTTTTTCAAACTTTACCAAATATATTTTTGTCTTAAGCGTCCAACCTGAATCAAATTGCGTCGCGTAAGGCGTAACGCCCAATAATTTTTCGTTTCTAATATGTAAATGTGACGTATGTACCTAAATCAAACGTACGTAAAAATTTAAAATTTGATGTGTTTGTTTTTGTTTTTTTTACGTCTTGCGCGACGCAATTTGATTCAGGTTCGACCCTAAAGACATAGAAAAATTTTATAAATATGATTACAAACTTTCATGTATATATACAAAAAACTATAAACTAAACGAGAATTAAAAAAACTAAGAAAATTCCAAAAAAAAAATTAAAAAAGCTATTAAATTCTTATTAAATTATTTACTCAATTTGTTTTTAAATTTTTGAGTAAATTTTTAATTGCGTCAATTAAAAAATTACTCAAAACTTTTTTTAAATTTAAACAAGTGATTACTCAAATTGTTTTTCCCCATATTTTTTTCTGTGCACAATTTCAAAAGAAAAATCTCCATATTCCGAAACACATTTCGTATAGAAAAATTCTCAGAAACTTCCGACAGAAAAATGTTTAGATTCTGAGAGATTTTTCATTCAAAATAGTTTTCTATAGAAAAGTTCTAAAACATTTTTCCTACACTCAAAAAAAAACTGTAGTGTTAGAAAAAAAAAGCTTTTAAACCTACAAGAAAATTTGCTGATTTTGAACCCACAATTTTTTTGTAAAGTTAGCAAAAATGTTTTGTCAAAAATTAGTTAAAGGAATTTTTTTTATTTCAACTTAGATCATACACATTTAAGGACCCCATTGGGTTTGGACTCGATAGGTCCAGACCCCGATGGGCCTAGACCTTGTAGGGTTCCTTAAAAATAATCATAGTTTTTGATCCAAAATTTGTGTCTGTTTCGCTCTACCTTGCTTAGTTTTTGAGATACATGATTTTAGGGGACCACTGGGGTTTTGAGAATTAAAAAACTTGATAACTTAAAAAATATTACTCGGAGAGCTTTTGATTATTGTTCTACGTGTCAAGGGCTACAAAAATGCTTTTGGTCTTTTTGTCGTGTCGGCAATATTTAACGAGATATGAGCATTTTCAAATTTTCGGTAATATTAACTTTTTTGGATCCAAAGTTAGGACCCATTAGGGTCCACACATGTGAAGAGGACCGGCGATATTTTGGGGAGCCCGAGACCCAAAAATGGCCTCCATTTTGCTCTATATGGCTAAGTTTCCGAGATAGCGCCATTTTAAGTTTTCTGAGAATAAAAAAAATTTACCATTTATTTTTGCTAATATTAGCAAAGAAGCTTGTAAAAATTTGGTCAACTCAATTTTAAATTTAGCAAAAAAAAAATAGTTCAAATTTTGTTTAAAATTGCTAATGAGCTACATGAAGTTTACAAGATATTTTTGCTAACATGCTAATCTCAACTAAAAATTTGCTAAAGGTTAGCTTACTAGCATTAGCAAAAAAAAAATTAGTAAATCTACTAATGTATTATTTTGAGTGTATAAAAAAATCACAGATTTTGATAAACCTTTCCTATAAAATTCGCAGATTCTTAAAAATGTTCAAAACAAAGAGATTCTCATGTTCGTAAAAATTTTTCTATAAAAATAATTCTAAGATTCGGAAATATATTTCCGCATAGAAAACTAAGATTCTGAGATGGTTTTTCCGTAGAAATGTTATCCGATTCTGAGAAATTTATTTGTAAAAAAATTCTTGTCAGATTCTGAAACATTTTTTCTAAGGAAAAATTCTCAGTTGCTGAGGAATTTTTTATATAGAAAAGTTTTTAGACATTTTTCCTAAAATTTGAGAAAATTTTTTAATCTAAATTAAAATAAATCTGAATGTAAGAATATTCAGAGTCAAATACATAAGTATCAAGATATTTTCTAAAGATAAAGTCTTGAATCCTGAGACATTTTTCTATAAAAAATATTTGAGATAAAACTTTATTCTTAGAAAATGATAAGGAAAATCATTTGACTAGAAAATGTCCACGACTCTATTGAAATTTAAGTTTCTTATATGAAATTTCATAAATTTTGAAACATTTTATCCCAAGGATGTAAAAAATTACTTAGAATAAAGGCTCTATTTGCTGACGTAAATCCTCAGCACACAAATAACTCTCCTAATTGTTTTTTAACATCCTGATTTGCTATCTTTTTGCCTTTCCCTTTCTTTTTCCTTTCTTTTTTTCTTTCTTCTTTTTTTCCTTTTTTTCTTTCTTTTTTTTGTTTTCGAAATCATTTTGGGGGGGGGGGAGAAATCCCATTCTCCCCCCCCCCCCTGGATCCGCGCCTGATTTGGAGTCGGTCACACATTTGATATCTCTTGGGGCACCCTTGCAGCAATTACAGCTGTAGGAGCCAATTTTTATAAAAAGGTTATCTTTTTTTTTTTAATAAAAAAATATTTTCCATCAATTTTTTTTTTGTTTCAAAAACATTTTTTGTCACCACAGTGCGGTGGTTGCTGTAATTAGCGGGCACTGCCTTAGAGGAAAGTACGTTGAGCGGCTAAATGGCCTCTGCTGGAGTTGCATAAATGAGAACAAGTTATACGCTCTCGAACACTTTATCTGTTCTTGCCCAACTCCTTTTGCAGCTACCTAGATCCCTTGTGCCTAGATCCCATGTCAAAATGTAATGTTAGTTTAGTTTCAAAAATCCACGGTACGGTAATGGGATAAAGTCATTGAATGGGCACATTGATACACGTGTGAGACTAAACAACAGAAGTAGTTTCTCTTAATACCGCCTTCTCTGATATCGCTTCCAGAAGGAGACTTCAACTTTGCACCGTCCACGGTGGTTGCTGTAATTACCCGACACTGTCTTATAGGAAAGCACGCAAAGCGGTTAATTGTGCCATCAAACAACTTTTGCCGGAACTGCATTGATCAGGAGGACTTGGAAACTATCGAACAATTTATCTCATTGCCTGGCACTTTCTGGTCACAGACTTGGTTCATTGGAATTTAGGGAGCTGCATGATCTTTCTGACTTGTCAGATGTAAAAATTCAATAAGGTTTAGTGTAAAATTGGTTTAGTGTCAGGGATTAGTAGGGGAACCCGATTACCGTCCTGTGGTATCACAACTCAGAGTCTATGTGTGCTGAAGTAAAATCTCAAGCCACTTATAACCTAGCCTAACATATCTGTCCGGATTGAAATATATCTTTTTCTCCTTTTATATCTCGAACCTCTGAGTATGTAGAGCGAAATTGTTTTTTAAGCTAGAAAATGATTTGACCTCATATATATTCTTCAATATTTTTTCTTAACTAAAACAGACTGAAATGTCCCCTACTAAACGGAAATTATATATGTAAATAATATTTTGCCGACAGTTGTTCAAATATTAAAACTTTTGCACAAAAAAAAAAAAAATAATAAAATAAATAGATCTTAAAATAAATATGACAAAAAAAATATATTCAAAAACATCTGTAATTTGTGTGGCGTGAAATTTGATATGAATCAAATGCCACGTGGCTTCTTAATGTGCTGCACATACATAACTGCAACATAATTATAAAGGAGATAGTCCTTCAAAAAGAAAAAAACCTAATTTACTAACTTAAATAACGTCATATGTTTAAAATTTAATTAAAAGGGGTTCCTTAAAAAAAAAAAAAAATAACAAAAATTTTCAGTTTAAACATTTCGTTAAAAATAATATGCAAGAACCAACAGCGCCACACCATCGTATATCGATCGAATCCCGACAATAATAGGATTATCAACAACCGCAAAACAAAATGTAGAGGTGTTGATTCATCTTGTTAAACCGCAACTTGTAAAACGGTATAACCACTTCTAAAGATGAACCATTTAGACGCGATCCGTTAACTATTTGAAGATAAGTGATCATACAACATTAGTCTCCTTTTTTTAAGGTTTTGCAATAATTTACCGTATATAAGAGAATGTTATATCGCTATCGTATCCATGGCGCATGCATCATCTTAACTTGCCACATCTGTGGTGAGGTTTTTCCTCTTTTTTTTTTGTGTTGATCATATCACATCATACACATGCCACAATTTATGTTGGTACAATCACCTTTATTGCACCAAAAAAATACGAATACAATTGTGCGTAATCAGCGAAATAGCGTAAAAATAAGGGCTGGTTTCTTCTTGTTTTTTCGTAAAGTTTGAGTGGCCCTAATTCTTTTTTGGAGGATATAATTTATTGCATCTTGTTATATATAAAAAAAATTGTTTCTGTTTTTTTATACTTTTGCACACTTCAGTTTAAATAAAAAGGAGTTTTTTTGTTGCTTTTATATCAATAAGATCAACAATTAAGATCAGTTTTAGTGGCCCATATGTTGTTCAAAAAAAAAAAAAAACTCTTTTTTTCGTAATAATTTCATTTGTATTTTAAGGACACATGTTTGATTTCATTATTTGACATGTTGATACAATAAAACAAGTTTTTTTTTTGGCAACATATGCAAAATATAAAACGTATCATCGTCGCGCCAACTTCAAGTGCTGTTTTTTTTTTTCAACTGTTCATTTTCGTCCTTTCGCAATATTTTTTTTTTTTTTTGTAAAAAAAATATGAAAGAAAATTAAAGTCGGTGAATACCGATCATATGTTAACCTGTACCAGCATTTTCCAGAAAAAGGATCCCACGTCCAATGATGAACCGTTTGGATCTATCTCTTGTTAGTTCTTTATAAAAACACACACAAACCGAAATTTAGCGAGATATTTTTTTTATTAGGGATATAACCAAATTTCGGCCATATTCACTGTGATATTAAGACCACTTTACTTCGGTCTTTTTGAAACAAAACATTTCGAAAAACTTTCATCCTTAAACTTTTGAGCATTTTAGAGCCAATAACGCGGTTGTCATGTTGTCACATATGCTGACGATGCCGCGATAGCGGTAAAGGGAAAGCATCTGCCAACATTGAGTGGCATTCTTCTCTGAAAGATCTGTCTAAATGGACAAGAGGCTGTGGTCTGGGAGTTAATCTAGGTAAAACAGAGCCTGTCTTGTTTACAAGGAAAACTATGATTCCTGTTATTGATCCTATTTCTCTGGACTGCACTGAAATCGGTTTCTCAGATGGAGCCAAGTATCTTGGAGTTTTTCTAGTTAGAAAGTTGAATTTCAGGCGTAATATTGAGGAACGGGTGAGAAAATCAATGACTGCTTCATATTCCTGTAAATGGGCCATTGGTAAACGATGGGATTTTAGCACGCAAGTCTTTCATTGGATCTCTACAGCAATGGTGCGTCCAATTCTGCTGTAAGGAATCATTGTCTGGTGGCCTGCTTTAGAAAAAAAGCGTACTGTGCCTTTATCACGAAGGTACAGAGAATGGCATAAATGTGCATCACTGGTACTATTCGTACCACACCTACGGCTGCATTAGAAATCCTCCTTCACCTGATATACCATTAGACATATTGGGTAGGCAGCATGCGGCTACGTCGGCAATTCGACTTACACAGAAAATAAAATCGTCAAATTTAAATCAACAAACATCAATTGTAAATCAACCAAACATTTAGTAAAAACGGCCGACTGTTAGTCCATAATACAAAACTTCGATTCTGTTTTCAACAAACTCAGTCAAGCTATTTTTTTTTTCAAAATTCTTTTATAATGTCAGTAAATAATGTTTGTATTTGTTAAATTTCTTTGTTGAAAAAAAAATTTCATTTGTCAGATAAGCAAATTGTATTTTTGTTTGTTGTATTTCTTTGTTGAAAACAAAATTAAGATTTTTTTAACTTTTGTCAGATCAACAAATTGTGTTTGTGGGGTTGTTGAATTTCTTTGTTGAAAAAAAAAACAAAATTCTTTCAAAACGTTTGTTTGCATTACAAATTTTCGTATAGGAGCACTTTCAGTTAAATAATTAATTGTATTCACAAATATGGGGTCAATATAACAATTCGTTTTGTTCTGCGTAGTCGATGTTGAATTAATAATTTTCAAATGTTAAACTTAAAAATATAATATTTAAGAATCACTGATGACGCTAAAATGCAGAAACTATGCATAGTCTGATTCAAAAATTGTTGCTATATTTACAATGATTTAGATTTAATGTTATTCAGTTCTTAACTTTACAAAGTAATTTTTACAAAAAATTGTTTTTTTGGAACGAAAAAGAGATTCATGGTTTTGTGTCACACGGGAATAAGACTAGCTCCATCTAGGGCGCCATTTTTTAAATATTTGTTCAAAGTTTACTTAAAAGTGTTATTAGAAGAATTATGTTATTAAGTTCTTAACTTTTCAAAGTGCTTTTTAGAAACACTGTTTTTTGGAATGAAAAAGAGATTCTTTGTTTTGTATCACCCGCGAAGTAGACGGCCCCATATTGGGCGCCATTTTTATTAGAAGAGTTATTTTTTGGAATGCAAACGGCGTAAACATTGGACACCATTTTTCTTTAATGTAAACGATGCAGATTTATGTTCAAAGCGAAATATTCAAGCCTAAATAGATTGGGCAAACTATCCGTGAACACGATTACGACGTTGCCAAGCAGGCACTTGAAGGGAGTCCTAGTCTCATATGGAAATACCAAATCCAAGAAGAAATCGAAAAAGTCCGTCTAAGCGGGAGAGAAGTCAAATCAATAGATCCGAATGGAATCTATTGTTCATCACAGGCACAACAGTATCTAACAATAATAAACAATGTAGCTTCACACAGAAATTTATCTATATATATAAAAGAGTAACGTGACTGACTGACTGACTGACATACTAATTCATCATCGCCCAGCCCAAACCGCTGAAGCTTGAGACTTGAAATTTGGACTGTAGATCCACCTCCATTTAGGCTGGATTTTTGGGGTCAAAAGGGTAAAAAAACTGTACTTTTGGTACTTTTTATATTTCCTGAAATAATGGTCATAGAGACTTGAAATTTGGACTGTATGTTGCCCTCTCGGAATATAGAGTATGTAAAGCCGGATTTTTGCCAATGTTGATTCTAAGGGGGTAAAAAGGGTAAAAACTGTACTTTTGGTACTTTTTATGTCTCCTGAAATAATGGTCACATAGACTTGAAATTTGGACTGTATGTCCACCTCCCGGAATACAGATCAACTAAGGCTGGATTTATGCCAATGTTGATTCTAAGGGGGTAAAAAGGGTAAAAAACAGTACTTTTTGTACTTTTTATATCTCCTGAAATAATGGTCACAGAAACTTGAAATTTGGACTGTATGTTAACCTCCCGGAAAATAGATCAACTAAGGCTGGATTTTTGTTGATTATAAGGGGGTAAAAAACTGTACCTTTTGTACTTCCTTAAATAATTTCCTTAAATAATGGTCCTAGACACTTGAAATTTGGAATGTAGGTGCAGCTCCCGGAATATAGATCTACAAAGGCTGGATTTCTGCCAATGTTGATTCTAAGGGGATAAAAAGGGTGAAAAACTGAACTTTTGGTACCTTTTATATTTTTTTAAATAATGGTCCTAGAGACTTAAAATTTGCAATGTTGGTTCACCTCCCGGAAAAAATATTCACCAAGGCTGGGTTTTTGCCAATGTTGACTCTACCGGGGTAAAATGGGAAAAAGTGGACTTTTGGTACTTATTTTTATTTACTGAAGTAATGGTACCTTTAATGAAAAGTTCTTTTTATAAAAAGTACCTTTTAAAAAAGTCCTTTTACAAAAAGCACCTTTTTTAAAAAGTTCCTTTTATCAAAAGTTCTTTTTATAAAAAGTTTTTTTATAAAAAGTAACTTTTATAAAAAGTACCTTTTATAAAAAGTACCTTTTATAAAAAGTACCTTTTATAAAAAGTACCTTTTATAAAAAGTACCTTTTATAAAAAGTACCTTTTATAAAAAGTACCTTTTATAAAAGTACCTTTTATAAAAAGTACCTTTTATAAAAAGTACCTTTTATAAAAAGTACCTTTTATAAAAAGTACCTTTTATAAAAAGTACCTTTTATAAAAAGTACCTTTTATAAAATGTACCTTTTATAAAAAGTACCTTTTATAAAAAGTACCTTTTATAAAAAGTACCTTTTATAAAAAGAACCTTTTATAAAAAGTACCTTTTATAAAAAGTACCTTTTATAAGAATTACCTTTTATAAAAAGTACCTTTTATAAAAAGTACCTTTTATAAAAAGTACCTTTTATAAAAAGTACCTTTTATAAAAAGTACCTTTTATAAAAAGTACCTTTATAAAAAGTACCTTTTATAAAAATTATGTTTTATAAAAAGTACCTTTTATAAAAAGTACCTTTTATTTCCTGTACCTTTTATTATAAAAAGTACCTTTTATAAAAAGTACCTTTTATAAAAAGTACCTTTTATAAAAAGTACCTTTTATAAAAATACCTTTTATTAAAAGTACCTTTTATAAAAAGTACCTTCTATAAAAAGTACGTTTTGTTAAAAGTACCGAAAGTACACTTTTCGGTACTTTTTTATTTCCTGAAATAATAATCATTGAAACTTGATATTGAAAAAGGTTCGCCTCTCGGAAAATAAACGGGTTAAAAGGGGTAAAAAAAGTGAACTTATCTATTTTCTTATACATATAATGGTCCCAGAAACTTAAAATTTGGAACGTAAAATCCTTCGGTGAAAAAAAAGATTGGGAAAAGTACTTTTTGGAAATTCCGTTTCTTAACGGGGATAAAAAGTGCTTTTAATATTTGCTAAAACAATGATCCTAGATAATTGAAATATGGATTATAGGATCCTTCGGTGAAGAAAAAACATTCTGGAAGACGTACTTTTTGGAAATTCCGTTTCTAATAGAGGTAATATATTGTACTTTTGGTATTTTTTTTGTTCCTATAATAATGACCTTAGAAGAAGGAGATGGAATTGGCAATGAAATGGAGTAGAACGGGGAACAAAATGGGCTAGAGCAGGGAACAATATGGAATGATATTTTTTACTCAAATATTTCGTGTTTAGTTTTTTTTTACTCCATATTTTTTCCCTCTATATATTTTTTCACTCAAACTTATTTTTTTATTCCAATTTCTTTTTTCACTAAAATATTTATTCACTCAAAATCCAAAATCCCGACATAAGGGCTCGAAAATTGTCAATATATATTTTTCCCCTGTAACGAACATGATAACGTTCAAATTTTATTGTTTAAATTATTCATTGAAATATTTTTTTTTATGAAAGACTTAAACCTCCACAAGTAAATAAATCAAAGACTACGTAGGGAATTTTTTTGAAATCGATAGAGTAATCCTGATCCGTCTATTATCCGGTATTCAATACAACCGGTAACGAAGTACCGGGATGGTAAGCTAGTTTCCTCATAATAGGAAAACGGGACTAATTTAGAAATTCCCATGTGATTCTAACTAGAGATGGGCGCGTGAGTGGATTTTGACTCACACTCATTCACGCTCACGCAAAAAATAATCGAATCACTCACTAATCACTCACATAATTTTTTTTTACTCACGCTCACTCACATTCACGTAAAAAACTTACTCACGCTCACGCGACTTAAATGAATTAAACAACTTTGTTGTTTTGTGGGTTTTTAAAAACTAACTTTATTTAAAATTCTTAATTTTAATTCTTATAAATATCTTAAAGGTAAAGAATTGCAGCTAATCTGCAATTCAGCATAAACTTATTTCTACATTATTATATATGTATGTTAAGCATTCCCATAGTACTGATATTGTAGCTATCCACAATAGCAAAACTATCAAGTTGCTTTGACATACAAACAAATGACAGAGTGTATGATTGTGCATATATGTACAACCATACAGTCGGTATATTTGGTTATATGTAACTCCTCCAACCTTTGTTTAAAAAAAATTCTCCTGAATTTGAAGGCTTAACAGAAGTATGAAAAAACATTACACATTTTTCCCACACCTCTGCAATACTGCCATTACCTGTGGAGGGGCTTCATTAACTTTAATTAAGATTCTGTTTTTCTTATTACTAATATAAGCATCGATAATTTAATCATAATTAAAACTATCATCTATATGTTTATACCATAGGAAATATTCCTGTGCATATTCAAATCTTTTTTTTTCATTTAAGTTATGGAAACTATTATTTTTTTTAATCTCTTAAAGTTTAAAAATGTGTCTTTAGTAAAATTGTATGTATTATTTTTATCGCATACAAATTTAGCAAATAAAATTTCATTTTTTGTTTATAAATATATAATACATTATTAATAATTACAAAATATTCTTTATATGAATCTATTTCATAAAGTTTAGAGTAAGTCATAGGTAGCATTAGTTTTAAATCAGTTGTGATGAAATTTAATTGTATTTTAAATGCAATAACCAGTAAATAATTTTTGTAGACATGTTATACACATGCCTTATTTTGTTAATTGAAGTTAATTGAAATCGATATCATAATCGATAATTTCATCTGATGTCAACATACTAGGGTGTAGTATATCTGTTTTTAGTCACATTTCTGTCCGATCGAATTGCAGCTTTTAGTAAATTAACGCTGTCGTAAAAATGTTCGTTTAGTACAATTTGTTTGTTTGTTTAAACATTTCAATTCTGTCAATTCTGTCTTTATTGTCCATTGTCCCAAATAGTGCTGAATCCACTATATTTAGCAAACCTCTGTTTTTCTTAAATTTTTATTAGAGAGACTTATTGAATTAATTCGTGATCTTAGTATTTGGATTTGTTTTTCTATTAAACTGTTCGGTGGAATTTGCATTGTTCTCATATTTGACTCTATATTCGCTATAATATGGGGTACAGTATTAGTTTGCAATTCAAACGGATCCTATTTTCATAATGAACCCGGTTTCACAAGTTATTGGTCATGATCTTCAATGTTGTTATCAGAATCGGCATATTTAAAAGGACGTTTGATGTTATTAGTGTGGACATTGTTCAGATTCCTTTTTATAAATTTTGGTTGTTCTTTATGTCGAACACTCCTGTAATTTTTAATGTATCCCTTTTGTCTATGTTCTATATAGTTTTCGCGATTTTTATTTCGTTTTCCCAATGACCTACATTTCATAGCTTCTATGCGATTTTTTATCGTATTGTGATCAACATGATGTTGTTCAACTTCGAAAGGAGTGCATTTAATTGTAGAATGGAAAGTACTGTTGTAAAATTTAATGGCTTTAGCCATTTGGGTAATTATTGGCACGTTTTCCTCCAGGTTTAAGACTCTAATTTTTTCAGAAATTGTATTGTTCAATCTTTCAATATCCGAGTTGCCCGTATGGCTATTGGGTTTTGTGGCATGAAACTCTATATTTTCTTCATTTAAGAATCTGCGAACATTTACAGTATTAAATTCGTTATCAAAAACAAACTTATCAATTTTCCCTTTTATTGCTAAAAATTCTCTTAATTTCTGAATAATAGTTTGATTATTTCTATCAGGAAGGTGAAAGTGTATCGCATACTTGGAGAATTTATCTATAAAGATTATGAACGATTGTTTACTATTGACATAGGTATCCACATGAATTATCTTATTCGTAGAAGATGGAGTTTCAGTATGATGAAATTTGGGTTTAATCGGATTTCTGTCATATTTTGCAGATGAACAAAATTCACAATTATTTACAATCCTATGAATTGCAGTTTTTAACTCAGGATTGTAGATTTTGTACTTGATTCCTTCATAAGTAGGAATAATTCCCGAATGACCTGTTTCGTTTTTATGATATAGGGCTATTTGTCTATTCAATTCCTCCTGATCCACTATATCCTTTGCAAAGTAAGAGCATTTTACAAACTTCAAATCGGACCTGTTTTGAAAATGTTCCTTGATTGCATTCTGGAACTTATAGTAAGTTCTTTCGTCAACCTCGGAGAAAATTGCTACACGACCCCTTATAGTGTGATCAGAAAGTATATTACCGATATTCCGGGAGTTCAAATCTGCCATATCTAAATATATTCTGGTTTTACCAGATAATTGTACCGCTCCTTCAGTCTTATTTTCTGTTATTATTATCTGTGTTTTGAATCTATTAACAACTGTGTCCAAAATAGAGAAGTCATCACCCAAATCCTCCTCCTGAGAGTGGATTGTCTCTACCACCAATGAAGAAGAGTCCTCATCATGTGACAGATCTTCCCCTGCATTAACGCTTTCAGCGTCCACAAAATTTTCCTGTTTTCCATTTACATCGATACGGCTCAAAAAATCCGCAATATGATTTTCCTTGCCCTTAATGTATTCGATTTTAGCGTCGTAATCCATTAAATGGACCAACCAACGCTGTAATCTTGGGCTAATATCCTTTCCATTATTTTTAGCTTGTAACCACTTAAGTGGTTGGTGATCTGTATTAAGATCAAATTCAACACCATAAAGGTAGGGTCTAAAATATTTTACACCCCAGACTATAGCCAATAGTTCCTTTTCTATAGTCGAATAATTTTTCTCATGAACGTTGAGTGTTCTTGAGGCGTAACATATGGGATGACCATCCTGTGTCAAGACAGCACCAAGTGCAAAGTTACTGGCATCTGTTATTAGTTTAAACCTTTTATTAAAATTTGGGAATTTTAAAATAGGAGGGTTTATCAGAATATCCTTCAACTTTTCAAAGGCTGCTATAAAATTTGGGTCATTTATGTTGACCTTTGTATTCTTCTTTAAATATTTTGTCATTGGGTATGCAATCTTTGCATAGTCCTTTATAAACTTCCTATAGAACCCAGTCATTCCTATAAATGATTTAATCTTCCTCTGTGTATTGGGAAGTTTGAGGTTTTGGATAATTTCAACCTTCTTCGGATTTGGTTTGACACCTTCGGGTGTAAGAATGTGACCTAAAAAGTCGGTTTGTCTCTGTAAAAAGTTACATTTATCAATTTGTATTTTCAATTTGGTCTCTCGAAGTCGCTTCAAGATTTTTCCCAAATTTGCCAAATGTTCATCTAATGATGTGCTAAAAATTAAGATGTCGTCCAGATAAACGATACAAATCTTATTTATGTATTCCTTTAATATGGAATTCATAAGTCTCTGAAAGGTAGAGGGGGCATTTTTTAAGCCGAAGGGCATTCGAATGAATTCGTAATGTCCAAATGGGGTTGAAAAAGCCGTTTTCTCCCTGTCCTCTTCTTTTACCAAAATTTGATGAAATCCCTTTGCGAGGTCAAGGGTTGAAAAATATTGGGCTTTTCCCAGTTTATCCAAAATCCCTTCCATATTAGGAATTGGAAATTTGTCAGTTCTAGTAAACTCATTAAGCTTCCTATAATCCACAACTAACCTCCATTTCTTGATACCAGAATTATCTATTTTCTTTGGTACAATCCAGAGGGGACTGTTGTATGGAGAATTACTCTCCTGAATTATATTCTGTTCAAGCATTTCCCTTATCTGTCTTTGTATTTCCCTTTCGTGGACTTGTGGATACCGGTATATTTTCGAATATAACGGTCTATCGATAGATGTTGGAATTTCGTGCTGAACTTCCCTTGTGGATGTTAGTTCATCGCCGTCCCTATAAAATAAATCTTGAAATTCATTTAGAATTTTCCTCAATCTTAAATCCTCGTCGCGGTTTAAATGCTTCAAGTCAAATTTATTAATTTCATCGAATTCAGTGTCCTGAATAGTCTGGATTGTATTAATATGATAAGGGGACTCTTCTTCGAAAAGAATTTTTCTTCCAAATATGTCCAAAAACCCATTTCCCAGATCTAGCTTTGCTTTAAGCGGAACCAAAAAGTTTTGGCCAATAATAGCATCGTAGATGCGTCCCTCGATACCAATTACTTTCCAGAAAAATGTACCCAGTATATCAAATTCCTTCGGTATCGGTGTAATTAGGCCAGTTTTTGTCGTATTTGTACCATTCAAAGTACGGAATCTAAACGGTTTATTCAATACCGTTTCAAAAAATTCGCCCTCAAAAAGGTTGGGCCTTATTATACTTGTTTCCGAACCGGTATCGATTAGGCATTTAACTACTTTACTCCCTATAGTTATCGCTATTAGGGGTAATCGCGATTTTAAAGAGCCCTGAGAAAATTTATGTTCTTGTTCCGATTCGTTTTCCAAATTTCCAACGTCCATAGGAACGGTTGTGTCCTTGGACTGAAGTTTTGGAAAATATTTAGTTTGAGCACTATTTGTGGACAATTTCTTAAAATTTGTTTTGGTAGAATTATTTTGGGTTTCAACACTTTCGTTGCGTTTTCCATTAAATTTTTTATTAGCCTGTATTTTGTTAGTATTTTTCCTGTGTCTAAAATCTATTGCTCTGGTGTCGTCTAGAAGTTTTAATTGTAAAAACTTATTGAACAATGATTCGATATTAGGTGTTTGTTCCGTTATACAAGTTCTAAATTGTCCGTCAATTTTTGAAATTAGTATTTCAGTTAGATCCCTATCAACATTTTTTGGTGAGTACAATTCGGGTTTCTGTTCGTCATGTATATATATTTCATTAATTTCAAATTTAGATTCAATAAATACATCAAAAAGTTCCCTAAGATCATTTATTTTTATATTTCTACAATAATTAAATACCTCGGGATAATATTTTCTTGGAGCGAAGTCTTTCTTGAGTTGTTGTTTTATCTCCGCCCAACTGCTATCATCTGGTAACATGGACACTGATTTGGCTGCCTTTTCAATAAGTTTCTCATTTTTAACTATGGTTATTCCATATCTAATGAGATCTTCATTTTGGCCGCATAGGCTCAATGCATTTTCCACCGATTTGAGAAAGGAGGAAAGGTAATGGTCTTTTCCGAAAGGTCTTAGTTGATGAAACTGGTTAAGGACCTGATGTGGGCTTAGCCCTAAAGCATATTGTTGGGTATGCTCTTGTTGAACCAGTTGCTGTAGTTGTTGTTGTTGATGATATTGATGCTGTTGTTGCTGTTGTTGATGATATTGATGCTGTTGTTGTTGTTGCTGTTGTTCTTGGAATCTTTCTAGGATTTTTTGCGTTTCATTTTCAAGCAACAACTGATGTTGTTGTTGATTTTTTATTATATCTTCTTGTTTTAGGACGAGGCATTCCAGCTGCTCGATCCTTTCTTTAACTTGTTCAGCATTCATTTTTTTTATGCCTTTTGCAACGTAAACCAAGTTTCAATTGTAAACTTTAAACAGGTTTTCTGTAAAATCCATAATTTTGGGATATGACACTAGTAAATGAGCGTATATAAGTATATTATTTTTTTATTGTTCTCAATATATCTTTAGATATATTGTCCCGTAACTGCGCCACTTAAATGAATTAAACAACTTTGTTGTTTTGTGGGTTTTTAAAAACTAACTTTATTTAAAATTCTTAATTTTAATTCTTATAAATATCTTAAAGGTAAAGAATTGCAGCTAATCTGCAATTCAGCATAAACTTATTTCTACATTATTATATATGTATGTTAAGCATTCCCATAGTACTGATATTGTAGCTATCCACAATAGCAAAACTATCAAGTTGCTTTGACATACAAACAAATGACAGAGTGTATGATTGTGCATATATGTACAACCATACAGTCGGTATATTTGGTTATATGTAACTCGCGTGATCCACGCCAGATTCAATCACGCTTACGCGTGAGTCACGCAAAATCTACTCAAGCAATAAAATTTTCTTACCAAAAAGAGAAAAAAGTCCAAAAAAATTTTTTATACAAAAAATTAAAAAAAAATTGGGCAAATCAAAAAATCTAATCACGAAAACTCACGCAAAAAATAAATGACTCACTCACTAATCACTCACTCAGATTTTTTTTCAACTCACACTCACTCACAATCACGTGATTGAAATGAAAATCACTCACGCGTGTTTCACGCGTGATTCACGTGAATCACGCAAATCACGTGATCAGCGCCCATCTCTAATACTAACTATATTCCTAAAGATATTCAAATAGCAGATAATATAATTTTAGCTACTTAAACACTTGCAATTTGATACTACACATTTTCTCTAAAGTCCAGAGTTTATGGCATGTGCTATTCAACCAAACAAGAAATACTTATAAATAAAGTCAGGCGGTCACTACTTAAATTACAATTTGGGTAACAAAAATTTCAATTAGACTCGTTATAATAACTGAAACACCACCAAACAACAAATTCGGAACTAAGTAACCTTTACCACCTTAATGGCAAATGTATGCAGGAATCAATGAATAAGGAAGAATTTCTAAAAATAGCCAGCAAGTCAGTTTAGCCGGGTGTTAGAGGTCATGTTCCTTATTGTGTTAAAAGTCTCGTTTAGGTTTTGTACATACAAGTAAACTGAAATGTTATCCTTTGACACTTATATAGGGAAAGAACACAAAACACTAAGGAAAGAAACCACCTTGATTTCAACTGAAGGAGCTAAACAATTTGTCTTTCAATATTGTTTCAAAATATATGTACGAATGAATAATTCCTTTTAAATGAAATTTGATAGGATTGCATAACATAATGGATGGTGGCCAGGATTCGAAATAAAAATAACACAGTGTTTTAATTTTTCCAAAACCCATATAAATGAAAAGACATCTGTCCTTTATTGAAATACATTATAATACTTTTAAACCAATTTTGGATATGTTAAAAAAAATTAATTAATATTATTAACTTTTTTGCCCTTGGTAATTTTTTAATTTTTGCACTCTTACATAAATATATAATTTTATTCTCTTTTAGTTAGCTACAGTTTTAAAATTAAATTTTACTTCTTTTTCATATTATTTTGTTATTTTGCTTATTTTACTTTATAATTTTCCAAAAAAAAAAGAAGAAATTTTTGCAAACCTATGGGGGTTAATTTAATTTTCAATTAGTTAAAAATTGCATTTTACTCGAATTCGTACTCGCACTCATAAACTTGATGAAACTTTTGTACTTAACTTTATTTGCTGTGTACTTGTCTACAATTCTCTTTACAACTGGTAATTAAAATTGCAATTTTACAACACAGTTTATTACAAAAGTACTAAACAACAAATAAGTACTTGTACATAGAGTTTGTCGATCAGAACATTGAAGGAATAAAATGAACAAATACTCAGTGGGAGAATAACGTATTCCGGGGCTAAATGCGTTTGTTATACCCTACACCACTTTGTGGTACAGGGTATAATGAGTTTGTGCTGATGTTTGTAACTACCCGAAATATTGGTCCTAGACCTACCTTCAAGTATACCGATCGACTCAGAATAACTTTTTGAGTCGATTTAGCAATGTCCGTCCGTCTGTCCGTCTGTCCATCTATCGGTTTAAGCACGATACAGGTCGCAATTTTCAATCAATTGACTTGAAAACTTAAGCCTATTAAAACTGGAGAAAATCGGTCCATGTTAAGACCTAGCCCACATACAAATTCCGCCTTTGGATTCGGCTTAAATGACTCTAATAACCGTATTATAACAGATGGATTCGGCTTAAGTGACTCTAATAACCGTATTATAACAGATATCGCTTTGAAATTAAGCAGGTAATCAAATTTTGTATGCACAAAACACCATTCCAAATTTTAAAGGAATCGGGTCAGTCCTTCTGGTAGTCCCCATACAAACCACCCTCCCGATATCCACATAGTTCTCTCAAAACTCATAAAAATGGAAATATTTGATAAAAATATTATTTTTAGGTGTTAAACGTGTACTTTAGTGACCTAATCAAATAGGAATATAATTGGAACATTTTTGGACTTAGTCCCCCAAATAAAAATTTCGACCGATATTCAGTTAAATCGGTCTATTTACAAAAAAATTAACCAATTCTACTACAATTTGATCTGTGTGTGTTTCTACACTAAATAAAGATCTAACAAAAGACAGATACACTCGGTCCATGTTTGGACTTGGGACCCATTTTCCAGAAAACACTAGTGTAGGGTATCATATGGTCGGTCTTGACCGACTATAACTTTCTTACTTGTTTTTTTTTGAATTTTCATTATTTTTAAATCCAAATTCCAGGAAATATCGCGGAAATTCCCGGGATTTATTTTGTTTTAAATTGTTCAAAACGTTTCAGAATCTTAGACTTACCAACTGAAAAATTAATCAAAATCTGAGACTTTGACGATACGAAAAATGTCTCAAAATCTAAAAATTTTGCCTCAGAGCCTGATACACTTTACACTGAAAGAATTTTGTACATTGATTCTATGAAAAAAATCATTCAATGAAGTGAGCCAATGATGCCCTTCATTGAATCTATGAAACAAATTCATAGAAACCAGATACCTATAAAAAAGTTCATAGGCTTTGAAAAAAAATGTTATTGTTCAATTCTATTTATATTTATTTTATTATTTAATTTTTATTTACTTTATTATTTATTTACAATATTCTACTTTTAAAAATTTATTTATTTTTAACTTATCCCCACCGAGATTCGGACACAAAACCAGTTGTTCGTGAAGCTTAGTCTCTAGCCACTGAGCTAAAGTATATTGATAAATATAAAAACTCTTAAAATCCATTTTGTTTAATATTCTGCTCTGCCAAAATGTGTGTGTGTGTTTGTAGAAAACAAAATGTTTGTGTATTTGCAACAAAAAAAATTACGAACATTATAAAACTAAGTGTTAGTCGGCGAGATTTTCCTCCTTTGGTGGCGCTGGTAGTTGGGTTCGAATCCCGCCAGGGCAGCAATATTTTTTTTTTTGGTTTTTTTTATATTTTTTTAATATACTACTATTTATTATTTGTTTTTAATTATTGTAAAATTATTTTTATTATTAACAAAATTAAAAGGCTTATTGATGAATTTTTTTTTCTATGAATAACATTCATTAATTCTATGAATTTTTTCTATGAATCTAATAAAATCTATGAATAAAATTCTATGAAATATTTCACAATACTAATGAATATTCATTCAGCCGATGAATTGTTTCATAGATTCTATGAATTTGATTTTATGAAATTTGTTCATAGATAAACAACAATAAAAAACTTGCTTTCTGTAGTACTTTCGTAAGAGAGTTTTTGATAAAAATATTTTCACTGAATTAGTTGTTATCTATCAACTTAGTTTTTAACTGAAACATTATTTTAAAAACAATTGCTTTTAATTATATTGCAGAATAAAGATTAATAATTACTCCTAAAATTACCTGAAAATATTTGATTTTATTGTTGATCTATTACAAAATGTTCATTATACAGATAGCAAGTTGTGAATATTCGCCCTTGACATATTCATTATAGTGTCCCTTATTTTGGAATTGTTGGAAATATTGAGACGGTACCCGCAATTTTTTATACCCTCCAACCACAGTATGGGGGTATACTCACTTTGTCATTCCGTTTGTAACTCATCGAAATATCGGTCGGGGACCTTATAAAGTATATAAATTATTGATTCATGATCGATTCTAAGACATTCTGTGAATGTCCGTCCGTCTCTCTGTAGATGGCACGATGCAGTCCAAAATAAAACAGCTAGTCTCCTGAAATTTGGCATGATTATGTCTTATGGTCCTAGGCAGGTTAAGTTCATAAATGGGCAAAATCGGACCAGTGGGAAAAAGTTCCCCCTTGAGGAACTAAACCAACCTCTGAAAAACACGATTTTTTTACGTGTTTTTTTTTTATATATTTGTTAAACAAATGAAACAAATTTATGCAAGAAGAACTTCAGAGTACTGCACTAGGACCGGGGGGTCTAAAAAATTTAGTTTTTCCCCGCCCTCTTTTTTGGGCGTGGATATAAAAAATAAAGATAAAATTGTATTACTTTAGTGCAAAAAGCATAACAAATAAATTAGTAAACATTTTTCGAGAGATGGAGGTGTCCCACACTGCCCACGCCGAAGGCCCCTCCCAAAAAAATATGCCCCTTATTTTTTTTTTACATGTTGGAGGGTATAAAAGATTCAGCACAGCCGAATTTAACACTCTTACTTGTTTTTATTTAACTTGAATATAACTCATGAGTCATTTTACGACAATACGAACACGCCCTTCCTAAACGATGGGGCCTGAAAGAGCGGGCCTTAAAAATCATTTCTTCCATACATTTTTTTTTAACTTTTTTTTTATTTACACTGTGCAACAATTTGAAGGTCATGGTCTGGGGGGTGGACCAAACCAAGACAGAATAATAATATTTGGTTAGTATAGTAAAACCCCCATAGGGTTTGGCGCTGTGTGGGTACAGTCGATTTTTATGGCCCACTGAAATTTTTATTTTTTTTACAGAAGGGGGTTAAAAAAGTCGAAAAAATAATGTTTATGTTACTCTTAGTCTAAATTTGAGCTCAGATGTTCAATTTTAGGATCAGATTAATATATACTTTATTTTTCTCGACTTTTCTCAAACACCTTTGGGAAAAAAAAAAATCAGTGGGCCATAAAAATCGACCCTTTGGGGGTTTTATTATACTAACCAAATACTATTATCCTCAGCTGGAAGGGTCCACCCCCCAGAGTTATATCCTATATTTGTAAACAGTTTCTGCCATAAATATGAAAAATTAATTAGACTTTACAATTTAAAGTATTTGGGCATTTTCTGCAGACCGGTCGAACTTTCCGCCAGTGAAGTGAAATTTGATGAACAAAAGATTCGTAGAATATTTTAACCCTTTAAACGCTTATCTTATGAGACTTTTGTGTCATTTCTTAAAAAAAAGGACTAAAATGACCCAAAACAAGGCAGATAGAGGGTTAATATATTCTCAAAAAAATAATACAGTCGATTTTTATGGCCCGCTGATTTTTTTTTTGTTTTTCCCAAAGGTGTTTGAGAAAAGTCGAGAAAAATAAAGTACATATTAATCTGATCCTAAAATTGAACTCAGATATCTGCAGTAGAATTTGATGGAGATTATTTTTCTAGAATGTATTAACCCTCTATCTGCCTTGTTTTTGGGTAATTTTAGTCCTTATTTTAAGGAATGACTTAAAAGTCTACTAAGATATGAGTTTAAAAGGTTAAAATGTTCTAGAATTATTTTTTGCATCAAATTTCACTAGGGGTCTTCACATTCGGAAAGTTAAACCGGTCTGTAGAAATGATATATATGCCGGAAACTGTTTACGATTGTATGCAACAAATAAAGGATAATGGTCTGGGGGTGAACTCTTCCAGCACAGGATGACAGTATTTGGTTAGTGCAGTAAAATCCCAAAACGGCTTGGCGCTGGGTGGGTACAGTAGGTTTTTATGGCCCACTGATTTGTTGTTTTATTTGTCTAAAGAGTTTTAAAAAACGAAAAAATAATATTTATGTTACTCTGAACCTAAAATTTAACTCATATGTCTTCAGTAGAGTTTAATGGGTACAATTTTGCTAGAATACATTAAACTTCTATCTCCACTTTTTGGGTTATTTTAGTCCTTTTGTTAAGAAATGACAAAAAAGTCTTCTTAGATTTGCTTTAAAAGGGTTTTACGGGATCTTTAAAGATCCAGATGCCAGCTTCCAAAAATACCAAAAAACCGACACTAGTATTATTAGTTTTTTAAACTTAAGCCACCCAAAGGGCTTGGCGCTGTGTGTTGTAAAACCCTTTTAAAGCAAATCTAAAAGAGACTTTTTTGTCATTTCTTATCAAAAGGACTAAAATGACCCAAAAAGTGGAGATCGAGGGTTAATGTATTGTAGAAAAATTATACCCATTAAATTCTACTGACGACACCTGAGTTCAATTTTAATCATTAGTTTTTTCGTTTGTATAAACCTCTTTGGACAAATAAAACAAAAAATCAGTGGGCCATAAAAACCTACTGTACCCACCCAGCGCCAAGCCCTTTGCGGATTTTACTGCACTAACCAAATACTGTCATCCTGTGCTGGAAGGGTCCACCCCCCAGACCATTATCCTATATTTGTTACATACAAACAGTTTCCGGCATATATCGTCGCTGCGCCTAAAAATGGAGAGCAAAAAAAATGTTTATTTTCGTACCTTCGCGATATTTTTTAAAAGTTTGTTCTACAAAAAATTCTTGTACTGATATGCTATCCAGTGGTGCAGAAATTTTCAAAAAACATACACATAACTCCTTTTTTAAGTACTTTTTGGAACAAAATTTAAGTAAATGGAAATATTTTTTACACATAACTCCTTTTGCTTATGAAACCATTCTTATTGTTAATTTCTTTTCGAGAGGGACAAAGACTAAATATAGTTTTGTTGGCGGTTTAAAGCGACATTAGTAAGACAAGGTCCTTAAAATTTTGATATTTAAAAGCTCTTCACTAAACAGTGAACAACAAATTTTTCGCAAAACTTGTGCTGATTTTTTGTTTATTCTTGTAAATATTTAAGAGCTTTGACATAAATTGACATCTGCGAAAGATGCTGTACTTTAGATACTAAAATTTTCCGCCGTCAATGATTTTATTGCTTTCACAAGGCTTTATTACCCGCCATTTAGGATTTAGATAACAGGATGAAAATTTGCAAATATTTTCCAAAAAATATTGACAAATTCATTCAAAATACTTGGATGCTATGTGTGAACCTCATATTACGAAAAAAGTGGTCCATTTTGTCACGTTCTGTTACTTTTTTTATCAAAAAAAGTTATGTGTAGCTTAACACATAACTCCTTTTCAGACCATTTTTAGTATGACTAAGGCTGGGTTTTTGACATATCGCTTTAACTTAGTTTAACCAGGAGTTTTATTAAACTTTATTAAATAAAAACCAAGTTTAACCAAGCATTCTGTTTTTCAGTTCAAGTTTAGCAAATGTCGATTAACGCGGTATTGCCATACCAAATATCGCATTTCCAATTAGAATAGTTGCCATCATCGCACATTTTTTCTATTAATATACTACAACATGGCAACACTAACCAGTATATTTGAAAATCAGAGGTGTTTTTTTGACATTTTTGTACCCCAGTTTAACTCTCCATCATTGGTGAGTTAAACTTAAAATAAACCACATCTCAAAAACAGAATTTGTGGTTTTAACTCAGTTTAAACCTAAAACCAATAAATTTTACAACTCAAAAACTCAGCCTAACACATAGCTCCTTTTACTAACTTTTGAACCAATCAAGATATCAAAAAACGGTTTAGTGAGTAAACGTATGACCAATAGGGGATCATAAAGATGTAATAAAAAAAATTTAAAAACTACACATGACTCCATTTTTAGGCGCAGCGACGATATATCAAAAATTAATAAGACTTTACAAATTTTTAATTTTTAGACATTTTCTACAGACCGGTTTAACTTTTTGCCTGTGAAGACCCCTAGTGAAATTTGATGCAAAAAATATTCCTAGAATATTTTAACCCTTAAAACGCATATATTAGTAGACTTTTAAGTCATTCCTTAAAAAATGGACTATAATGACCCAAAAACAAGGCAGATAGAGGGTTAATATATTCTAGAAAAATAATCTCCATCAAATTCTGCTGCAGAAATCTGAGTCCAATTTTAGGCTCAGATTAACATATACTTTATTTTTCTCGACTTTTCTCAAACAACTTTGGGAACAAAATAAAAATTTCAGTGGGCCATAAAAATTGACTGTACCCACACAGCGCCAAAACCTTTGGGGGTTTTACTATACTAACCAAATACTATCATTCTGTCTTAGTTTGGTTCACCCACCAATTTCACTGTTGCACAGTGTTATTATAGCCGCCACTCTAGTGATAGAGGATATATTTAAGTTTGTCATTCCGTTTGTAACTCCTAGAAAAATTGGTCTAGGACCCCATTAGGTACATATGGGGCATTCCATGTGAAATCGGACACTTTGAAAAACTTTTTTTTTTGATTTTCCCAATTTGTTTACAGTTTTTAGTACCCTTCGAAAACTCCTTCGTGGTAAATTTTCAGATTTTTTTGATGACCCGTTCAAAAGATATCAAATTTTTAAAAATTGGTAGTTTGTTCCTTTACTCAAACTTCTTTTAATCATAACTTCTTCAATAATGGTCCAAATTTCAAATTTTTTTTTTTTTCAAAATTTTTGTTTTTTTACGTGCTTTCTAAAAAAAAATCCCAAAAAATTCTTAAAAGCGCTCTAGTATGCGATTTTTAAGTTTTAAAATTTAAATCATATTTTTGAAAATGTTTGTACTCTTCGATTTTTTTGAAATTTTTTTGTGTAAAACTTCTATCAATTCTAAAAATTTTTTGCCCAGGAAGATCGTGGGATAACGATTATTACTATTTTTTAAAATTTTTTGAAAAAATTTTATTGTAATTTTTCAATCTTAAAATCATTTCTACTGCTCCAATGGTGCGTCATAGAGGGGTCCTTTATAAGACCTACCCCCATTAATTTTTACGTCTTAAAATTTCTTTGGAACAAACTAATACCCTATCTCCAATTTCTAAGGGGGCTCCCACACAAAACGACATTTTTTTAAAATTTGTTCCAACCGCTCTAACTGCCCTAATAGTGCTCTTAGAGCAACAAAATGTATGATCGACCCACAATATTTTTTTAGTCCAAACATTTTCTCTGAACACACCTACCCTCTATCTTTAACTGTTAAGGCGGTCCCCATACAATTTTTTTTATTTTTTGTAAATTTGTTTTATTTAATCAGCTTCTACCGGTCCAATGGTGCGTCCGAGAGGGGTCATTAGTGAGACCGACCCCAATTTATTTTTACCCTACAACATTTTTTTAAAATATACCTACGCCCTATCTCCACTCCCTAAGTAGGCTCCCATACAAAATTACATTTTTATAAAATTTGCTCCAACTGTTATTTGTATGGGAGCCTACTTAGCAAGTGGAGATAGGGCGTAGGTATGTTTTAAAAAAATGTTGCAGGGTAAAAATAAATGGGGGTCGGTCTCACAAATTACCCCTCTCGGACGCACCATTGGACCGGTAGAAGCTGATTAAATAAAACAAATTTACAAAAAATAAAAAAAATTGTATGGGGACCGCCTTAACAGTTAAAGATAGAGGGTAGGTGTGTTCAGAGAAAATGTTTGGACTAAAAAAATATTGTGGGTCGGTCATACATTTTGTTGCCCTAAATGCACTATTAGGGCAGTTAGAGCGGTTGGAGCAAATTTAAAAAAAATGTCGTTTTGTGTGGGAGCCCCATTAGAAATTGGAGATAGGGTATTAGTTTGTTCCAAAGAAATGTTAAGACGAAAAAATTAATGGGGGTCGGTCTTATAAAGGACCCCTCTATGACGCACCATTCGAGCAGTAGAAATGATTTTAAGATTGGAAAATTACAATAAAATTTTTTCAAAAAATTTTAAAAAATAGTAATAATCGTTATCCCACGATCCTCCTGGGCAAAAAATTTGTAGAGTCGATAGAAGTTTTACACAAAAAAAATTTCAAAAAAATCGAAGAGTACAAACATTTTCAAAAATGGGATTTAAATTTTAAAACTTAAAAATCGCATACTAGAGCGCTTTTAAGAATTTTTTGGGATTTTTTTTTTAAAGTACGTAAAAAAAAAAAAATTTTGAAAAAAAAAAATTGAAATTTGGACCATTATTAAAGAAGTTATGAGTAAAATAAATTTGAGTAAAGGTACAAACTACCAATTTTTAAAAATTCGATATCTTTTGAACGGGTCATCAAAAAAATCTGAAAATTTACCACGAAGGAGTTTTCGAAGGGTACTAAAAACTGTGAACAAATTGGGAAAATCTAAAAAAAAAGTTTTTCAAAGTGTCCGATTTCACATGGAATGCCCCATATGTATATTCATGATCCTCAATCGATTTTAAGACGATCTAGCGATGTCCGCCTGTCTGTCAGTCTGTCTGTTGAAAACAAGCTAACTTTTGAAAAACTTTACAAACGCTGCTGAAGTTTTGCATAAATGTTGGACATTTACCTGGTCAGGTTGGTATTGCAAATTAGCGAAATAGGTTCAGTGGTTCACAAGTTATAAGCAAAAGAGTACATTTCGGCAAGGGTTTTTCCTGAATTTACGAGATAAAAAGCACGCTTAGTATCGAAAGAACATTCTATGGCTGATGAAGCTTTGCAGATAGATTTGTTGTTCACCTGGTCTGGTTGGAATTGAATTTCCGCAAAATCGGACTTATTGAAAAGTACTAAAAAATTTTACACGAAATAAAATATATCTATTCCATTTCGAATAAATCGAATTTGACTTGTCTACTTGTTATTTTACTTGATTAGCTTATTGAAGACTAAAAATTTCATTTTGGGGGGATAAACCCTTCCACATTAAAATTGACTTCGGAAGAAAATTTGACAAGCAAGGATTTTGACAAGCAAGGATTTTAGTAAAGATTTTGCTTTTAATGATACATAATATGAATATTATTCACAACAAAAATATTATTCTTATCTGTGACATATATATTGTGTTCTAAAGTGTATCCAAAAACAACAAAAAGTGCGTTTATTACCCTTTATTCAAGTTTTGTATATAAACATGAATTTTTTTTTTGAATTTCTTTGATTTTTGGGCAAATTATGGTTTCTTTTGTTCTAGAAACTCTATATATAAATTTTTAGCCAAATCTGGCAATGTTAACCCGTGGTGGTTCTGTGATTCTAAAGTTGGTTCAGTGGTTCAAAAGTTGTGAGCAAAACCTTGAATTTCAGATTGGTTTCACCTTAAATTTACGTATTAAAACAACCGTTAAACAAGTTTAAACAAACATTTGTAAGTCACAAAAATATTTAAGAAAGTATTTTTGTCAGTCAAAAATATTTTTACACTAAAAAAATTTACATTTGAAAAAATAGTACACTAAAAAAAAATTTACCCACACTCCAAAAAAAAAATTTGTTAATCCTCCTTTTTTACACAAATTACTAAAAAAAAGTTTTTTACTCAAACCAAAATATTTAAAAGGGGCATTGTGGAGAGTTTTCATGGATTCTACCAAGTCGAATCAAATTTTTACTTGTTTTTAAAGCAGTATTTATTGGTTACGAAGCTTAAAAATTGAAACAACAATTGATTTTTTTTAAGTTCTGTCAAATTTATACATATTTGCAAAATAAGAAAAGAACTTTCATGAATTGTACAATAAGCGGACAAAGAAACAAAGAAAAAAATTAAATCCTTTTTTAAGAGGTTCCAATTCAAGGAAATAAGTTTCATTTGGTACATAAACATTTCTTTGCAACATTGTTAGCAGCAGAATAGGAGTTAAAATAAACTCAATAACGACATGATTTTGTTGTCAATACCAGTATCTTTCTACAATTAGAGTTTTTACACTCAAAGAATTATGTAGGTAAATTCCAGTGAATATTCACTTAAAACAAATGATATTTTATTTAAAAACTATTCCACTGTTTTTTCATTTAAAATAAAAACACATTACAGTCAATTTTAAATGTTAATTTAATGACTAACCAAATCATTAAAAAACTAGTGAATATTCAGTTATTTTGTATTGAAAAACAGTAAAACTATAGAAGAAATTTTTTACTGCCGAAATTAAATGTAACAGAAAATTCGTTTTTAATACAGTAAATTATTTTTTTTAAACTACAGAAACAGTAAAAAAATTAAATCCTTTATAAAATAAGTAATTTTTCTTTTAAAATGACTTTACTGATTACTTTTTAAAATAACCTACAAACAGTTAATGACATAATTTTCTTAGTGTAGTATAAATATTATTCAACATCATTTCGCTCCTTTACTTGTATAGTGTCATAACTCAAAAAATGCGTTTTTTGAGTTAATGATGCAGAATTATTCGTTATATCGTGCTTTATATTGTGCAGTGTTGCCACCAATGATATTGGAAATTACACAAAAAATTATCCAAAATCTTACAAATTACACAAAATTTTTTAATTTGTCATTCCGTTTGTAACCCCTGGTCTAACCCTGATTTCTTTTTGGTGGTATTAAGCAATAACGTATGCTAAATGAAAAAAACCGTTTTGCGGCTATTTTGATGAATTCCAAACAAAGATGGCGTACGATTTTGATGTTTAATTTCCACACTCAGAAAATTATGTAAGTTACTACATGTTAGTTGTTTGAATATTTTACAGTAGTTAGTTGTTTTCAACTACAAAGCCAGTTGTTTTCGTATGAAAAATATCAAGCAACTATTTCTGTTAGTTATTTTAAGTCGATTTTTTGAACAACTAACAAAAAAGTACTGTGATGTAGTAACAGTTATTTAAAGTAGTTAATTTTATTTCGCTTATCTCTGAAAAATTTTCAAAGTTTTTTTCCAAAAAATTAAAAATAAATTTTCGTTTATTTTATTTTTTCACAACTTTTTTTTTTAAAAAAATAAAAAAAAAACTTTGAAAAAATTTGGTCTTCATTTTTTTTTTCTGAAAAACTTTTTGAAAAAAAATTATAAATTGATTATTTTATTTTTACTACATTTTAGTTGTTTTGACTACAAAGGTAAGTAGTTTTTACTACATAAGTCAGTTGTTTTTTTGTCAGTTAAAATAACTAACATTGTAAGTTGATTTAACTGAAAAAGTAGTTGACCCCAAAATAACTTACAAAGTAGTTATTTTAACTGACATTTTCAGTTGATTTTACTAACATAATTTTTTGAGTGCAGCAATTATTGCTATATAAATTTTGACATTATATAAATTTTGATGTTATGTCAGTTGTAGACACTAAAATATCGAAATATCGGTCAGAGAGCCCTTGAAGTATATTTACATTGTTGATCCTTGATCGATTCTAAGACATTCTCTGAAGTCCAAAATAAAAAAAATTTAGACTCCTGAAGATTGGCACGAATTTGTCTTATGGTCATAGGTAGGCTAAGTTCGTAAATGGTAGAGCTGCAAAACTATCGATGGTACTATCGATAGTATCGATAGTTTTTTTTTAAATGGACTATCGATAGTTTTTACCCGATAGCGATACTATCGCCGATAAAAAATTTGCCTCATATAGATTGCCATTTGATGAAAAATTAATTAAAAAGTGAACAATTTGTAAATTCTTTATATTATTTAGGAAAAATCTTACGTTTTAAAGTATAAAGACAATGATAGTAATCTCTTGTGAATATTATTGCGAAATAAAAGGTCTGGACAGAACAAGCAAGTCACGGTGGAAGATTGCCGTAGTTAGTTAAAATAGACTGGAGTGGCATTGAACGACAGAAACTATCATTTATGGGTCCAGAAGTACCCAGTTTTAATGGAAAATAACGTAATTTTATGCAAAAACTTACAATTCTTTAAAATATCCGATACTATCGATAGTATCGATAGTTTAAAAACAAACTATCGAAAATATCGAATGGGACGACAATCGATAGTTTTGCAGCTCTACACCATTTCCAATTGTATTTTAAAACTTTCCAAATGTATTTTAAAATTGTCCAAATGTATTTTAAAATTGTCCAAATGTATTTTAAAATTGTCCAAATGAATTTTAAAATTGTCCAAATGTATTTTCAAATTGTCCAAATGTATTTTAAAATTGTCCAAATGAATTTTAAAAGTGTCCAAATGCATTTTAAAATTGTCCAAATGTATTTTAAAATTGTCCAAATATATTTAAAAATTGTCCAAATGTATTTTAAAATTGTCCAAATATATTTTAAAATTGTCCAAATGTAGTTTAAAATTGTCGAAATGTATTTTAAATTTTTCCAAAAGTATTTTAAAATTGTCCAAATGTATTTTAAAATTGTCCAAATGTAGTTTAAAATTTTCCAAATGTATTTTAAAATTTTCCATATGTATTTTAAAAATTTCCGAATGTAGTTTAAAATTTTCCAAATGTATTTTAAAAATTTCCAAATGTATTTTAAAATTGTCCAAATGTAATTTAAAATTGTCCAAATGTATTTTCAAATTTGTCCAAATGTATTTTAAAATTGTCCAAATGTAGTTTAAAATTGTCCAAATGTATTTTAAAATTGTCCAAATGTTTTTTAAAATTGTCCAAATGTATTTTAAAGTTTTCCAAATGTAGTTTAATTTTTTCCAAATGTATTTTAAAATTGTCCATATGTATTTTAAAATTGTCCAAATGTAGTTTACAATTTTCCAAATGTATTTTAAAATTGTCCAAATGTATTTTAAAATTTTCCAATTGTATTTTAAAATTGTCCAAATGTATTTTAAAAAATTGTTTACAAAAAAAAATTGTTTTCTCTTTCATAATGAAAATTTTATTGGAGTTATGAGACTGAGCAAAGTCACTATGTGCATAGAAGTATAAGTAGTGGTATTTTAAAACTTTCCAAATGTATTTTAAAATTGTCCAACTGTATTTTTAAATTGTCCAACTGTATTTTAAAATTGTCCAAATGTAGTTTTAAATTTTCCAACTGCAGTTTAAAATTTTCCAAATGTATTTTAAAATTGTCCATATGTATTTTACAATTGTCCAAATTTAATTTAAAATTTTCCAAATGTATTTTAAAATTGTCCAAATGTATTTTAAAATTTTCCAAATGTATTTTAAAATTTTCAAAATGTATTTTAAAAAGTGAAACAAATCTAAAAAATATTCTGAACCTACAAATTTTAAATATGATGTAATGTATTTACATTTGGGCGTCCCGTCGAATTTAAATTTTTGAATTTCATGTCAAGCGATAGCCACGTTAGAGCTGATTGTGGGAACATTTATGAAAAAATTTCGCAAGGTCATCTTCAGTCGGCAACCAGCGGTCAAAGTTGGAAAAAATTACGTATTTCGACCAAAATTCATGTCCAAATTTGTTGACCAAATCCGGCTCAAAAATTCTGAAATTTTGCGTATTTTATTGTAAAAATATTTTAAAAAATATGCTGATTTTTAAACATTGTAAGTGCTTTGGTAAGTACATTTGAAAAATATTGTTTTCAAATTTTTTTTGTAAATGATGGTATACCCAAAGATTACAAATAATAAAAATACAGAAATGGTAACAGTTCGTAAAGTTCGAATAGGTTGTTTGAAAATATCGAATGAGTTTTTCGAACATTTTTTTATTTTTTTTTTTGTAAAAAAGGACTTTAGTATTTTGGAAGGCTTACTGTCCAGAACTTAAACTAATTTGCAAAAAAAGTACGTAGTAGGATGGGATGAGATTATTCACGTGTGTTCCCACTTCCGTGGGCTTTGTATACCTACACATTAACGTGTCCAGATTTCTTAATTTTAACGACTGACCACGACTTATACTTCTATGCACATTAGGGTTGTTTTTTATTTAATTTTTTTTGGAATTTCGAGGAGCGCGCAGCGGATTTTTGTGACATTTGTTGTTAAAATAATTGTGTAAAAATTTGAGCTAAATCGGATAAAATTAACCCGAGGCGCAAGAAGGTCAAAGTTTCGAGAAAAAGCCAAAATGGCCAAATTTTGAAAAAACTTAAAAAAATGTAAATTTTGTTGAAATAAAAAAAACAAAATATTTTTTATTTAACTTTCTTGCAATAATACTCAGAAAAAATTATCTTTACTTTTTATGACGGCAGTATCACTTTCAAACATGAAATACAAAAATTACCATGCATTTTGGGGGGTACCTGAAATGAGTGTTTTCGATTTTTTGAAAATTTTATTAAACAAAAAAATTAAATCTTACTATTTTATAGCAATGGATTATTAAATACATCCTAAGGCTTAAATATTTAAAAAATTGGGGATATCCATCGACTCAATTTTTTTTTGGAGTCATTTGAGTTTTGCGGATTTCAAGGAGTCAAATGACTCCAAAAAAAAATTGAGTCGATGGATATCCCCAATTTTTTAAATATTTAAGCCTTAGGATGTATTTAATAATCCATTGCTATAGAATAGTAAGATTTAATTTTTTTGTTTAATAAAATTTTCAAAAAATCGAAAACACTCATATCAGGTACCCCCCAAAATGCATGGTAATTTTTGTATTTCATGTTTGAAAGTGTTACTGCCGTCATAAAAAGTAAAGATAATTTTTTCTGAGTATTATTGCAAGAAAGTTAAATAAAAAATATTTTATTTTTTTTATTTCTACAAAATTTACATTTTTTAAAGTTTTTTCAAAATTTGGCCATTTTGGCTTTTTCTCGAAACTTTGACCTCCTTGCGCCTCGGGTTAATTTTATCCGATTTAGCTCAAATTTTTACACAATTATTTTAACATCAAATGAAACAAAAATCCGCTGCGCGCTCCTCGAAATTCCAAAAAAAATAAAATAAAAAACCACCCTAATGCACATAGTGACTTTGCTCAGTCTCATAACTCCAATAAAATTTTCATTATGAAAGAGAAAACAATTTTTTTTGTAAACAATTTTTTAAAATACATTTGGACAATTTTAAAATACAATTGGAAAATTTTAAAATACATTTGGACAATTTTAAAATACATTTGGAAAATTGTAAACTACATTTGGACAATTTTAAAATACATATGGACAATTTTAAAATACATTTGGAAAAAATTAAACTACATTTGGAAAACTTTAAAATACATTTGGACAATTTTAAAAAACATTTGGAGAATTTTAAAATACATTTGGACAATTTTAAACTACATTTGGACAATTTTAAAATACATTTGGACAAATTTGAAAATACATTTGGACAATTTTAAATTACATTTGGACAATTTTAAAATACATTTGGAAATTTTTAAAATACATTTGGAAAATTTTAAACTACATTTGGAAATTTTTAAAATACATATGGAAAATTTTAAAATACATTTGGAAAATTTTAAACTACATTTGGACAATTTTAAAATACATTTGGACAATTTTAAAATACTTTTGGAAAAATTTAAAATACATTTCGACAATTTTAAACTACATTTGGACAATTTTAAAATATATTTGGACAATTTTAAAATACATTTGGACAATTTTAAAATATATTTGGACAATTTTAAAATACATTTGGACAATTTTAAAATGCATTTGGACACTTTTAAAATTCATTTGGACAATTTTAAAATACATTTGGACAATTTGAAAATACATTTGGACAATTTTAAAATTCATTTGGACAATTTTAAAATACATTTGGACAATTTTAAAATACATTTGGACAATTTTAAAATACATTTGGAAAGTTTTAAAATACAATTTGAAATGGTGTAGTAAATGGGCAAAATCGGTCCAGGTGGAAAAATGTTTCTCCTTGAAAAACTAAACCAACATCTTAAAAAAGAAATTTTTTTAATGATTTTTTGCATTTTTGTTCAACAAATGAAACAATTTTCAGTCCGCCTCCTTTTGTAGGCGTGGATAAAAAAAAAATAATTTTAATAATGATAAAATGGTTTTAATATTGATATAATTGTAATAATTAAGCGCAAAAATCATTATAAATCAACTTGCCAACACTTATCGCGTGGCGAAAGTGTCCCCCAATATGGGGGATATTAAAAGATATTGAATAACAATTTTCAGATGTGGGAATAGGGATTCTCCAGAACCATTCCTAATTTAAAAAATTTTAGAGCGTTGTTTTTTGACACCTAAGTCATGAAGAAAATTAATTAATGGTCTAAAAATGCATGTTCGTCATTTATTTTCTTGTATTTGGTACTCAAAATTTTTAACATCGATGTTTTCAATGATTTTTTAAGCCAAAAATGTCGATAAAATGATAAAAAATTTGGAACTTAATTGAGGTAAAATTACACAAAAATTACACAAAAAATATCATTGTCCAAAAATTATCCAAGGATTTGGAAATTGTCCCACTTTTGGATAATTATCCATAAAGTGGCAACACTGATATTGTGTCAAAATTCGTATTAATATCTTTTAAACTCACCGTTTGAGAAGAGTACACACCATTATTACATTTTCTATGTACCGGCCTTTTTCAATTAAAAACCAGTTTCAATAGTAATCTTTAAACGTGTTTTCTGCAAAATCAAATATTTTGAGTTGTGACACTATACAAGTAAAGGAGCGATTTGTACTTTAATTAATACCCAACAAAAATTGCTGTTAAAAACCTTATTGCCACACCAAGTAATAAAGCTTTCTTCGAGCTTAAACAGGCAAACAGCTTTGCAAGGAAAAATCTAATTTTTTTAAATCTATTTTCAAAATTTCAATTTATTTATAAAAAAAAAATTAAATACTTCTCAGTTCCCCCACGCATTTAATTATAATTATTAAAAAACTCGCGTTGTTTTTATATAATTGCAATTATATGGATATTTAGCAAATAATGTGATGAGTTTAACTAACAATTTGATGGAAAATTTATTTAGATGACAACAAATAGAAAATAATTGTAACAAAACACGCCAAAAGATAATTTATATGTATACGCCTGACAAATGTTGTTATGATAAAAATAAAATTATAGATTGACGTGTTTGCAAATTATTAGTGTAGAATAGTGTGACAACGAATTCTATACGCCATTAGTAAAAATGTCAATAACCTAAAAACATTTTTATGGTACAAATTGAAAAAAAAATTAAAAAAAGTGTCAAATTCCGCTGTTTCGAATTTTTTTACAATAAAAAAGACCGACCTATATTAGGGTGGCACGAATAATGATTTGTTCGAATTTCGTCGATCACCGGGCAAATTATGGTTCGTTTTGGTCTAAAAACTCTATGTTAAAATTTTAAGCCAAATCGAACAAAACTAATTCGTGCCTTTGGGGGGTTAAAGTTTTGCCCAAAAAAAAAAAATCCCATACCAACAATTTTTTTTTAGATTTTTATTTTATTTTTTATATATTACGACAAAAAATTTCATTTTGGTGGGATAAGCCCTTTCGCTTCAAAATTGACTTCGAAAAAAAAAAATAAGGGCCGTTGGGGTCCTACTCTTTAGTTTTGACTTGAAAGGATTTTAGCGGAGATGTTGCTTTTAGTGACACATATCCACAAGTAAATATTATTCCTATTTTTGACATATGAGGCATTCCACACCAAATGTCCAGCGAAAAAAACACGTGTACCGTAAACTTCTGAATAGGTTGTATGGATAGCCCTATATGGAACTTGGAAAATTGCGTTTTTGGTTTTTGAATTTTTTTTTGGTTTCTGAATTTTTAAAGTTCAAATGCGATTTTCTCGAAAAAAAAGAAGAACGTGTTTCCGATTTTTTTTGTGTGGATGGACAAACATCTAAACTTTAAAAAAAAAAATAAAAAAAGAAAAAAAAAGTGGCATGTTTTTTAATAAATTGACATTTTTAAAAAAGGGAAAATTTCAGAACGGGTTCTGAAAATTTTCCAAAAAAAAAATTTTAATCGATAGCCCATACAAAACTATATAAGAATGTAAATTTTTGAGATTGTGGTGCATTCCGTTTTAATGTGATAAATATTTAATAACTGCAACTCGCCACAAATTTGACCATTTTTCCAATATTTGACCACGCCTTCTAAGCCCAGTTTTTGAAAATTAGAAAAACCAAAAACGCAATTTTCTTAGTTCCAAATCCCAGCAAAACTTAGATTACCAAATAAGGTATAAAATAAGGTATAGGATCTCTTATTTTATACATTGCAGCATTGATGATTTTAACAGGCGATGAGACTCAAAGTAATGCATCCACATTATCACAAAGAATACCAGTAAGGTATAAAATAAGTCATAAATTTATAACGAAGAATACGAGAAAGGTGTAAAATATATGATATTTTATAGGTTACGAGAAATGAAATAATATAGCATACCAGAAGATAATATATAAGGTGTTACGAGTAGTGAAAAAGTAATTTTGTATTAAATTTACTCACGTGATTGCAAGTGAGTGTAAGTAGATAAAATATGCTCGTGAGTGTGTGTCGTTAGAAATTTCCTGTCGTGAGCCCATCTCTAGTTTAAACTTATGCATTTTTTTATAAAATAATTATTTTTTTATGTTATTGTAATGTATTATGCATCCAATTATAAATAATGCATTATTTTAAACTTTCAAATAATACATAATGTAATCAAATATAAGTCATCCATGATTTAATATTTAGAAATAATAAATATGAAATAAATTTTTTCCAATAATCATGCATTACGTAGCAAATTATTAGTAATGCATTATTTTTCACTTGAAAATAATACGTTGTGGAACAAATGTTTGGTAAGACATCATAAAATAATGCTATAAATAAGTTATATACATTACCTGGTAATGTGTTATATAATCACTACCCATTACCAAAGTTTTGCTGGGATAGAGCTATCCAAACAACCTATTCAGAAATTTACGGGACACATGTTTTTCTGTAGCGGGACATTTGGTGTGGAATGCCTCATATATATCGTGTTCTAAAATGTATCAAAAAATATAAAAAAATGCGTTTTACCTTTTTTTAATTTTATGCATTTTATATCGATATAAAGCGTATATCTGTAGATTGTAAAGTTTAAGTTTTAAGCCGGTAACTTTTTAATATCCGATTTTTACCCCAGCGGCACAGGTTAAATTTGACCGATTTGGCTAAGAACTTAAATTTGGAGTTTTCTGACCAAAACGAACCAATTATTTGGCCGACAAAATTCGGAAAAAAGTAATTTTTTATGATAATACATAAAATGTGAAAAAAGGGTAAAAAGTGCATTTTTTTCTGTTTTTTTGATACATTTTAGTACACGATAAAGATGTCACAGACAGAAATAATATTTTTTGTGAATATGTATCATTCAAAGCAACATCTCAGCTAAAATCCTCTCTGTCAAAACTAAAAAAAAAAAAACCTTTAAAGGACGACCCCAACGGCTCTAACTTTTTTTTCGAAGTCAATTTTGAAGCAGAAGGGTTTATCCTACCAAAATTAAATTTTTAGTAGTTAATAAGCGCAATTTACGCGAAATCTAATGACGATGAACCAAAGTAAAGGTCATATTCGGATTAAGCACCCTCAAATTAGTTAAGAAACTTGTGCATTATGCAAAATTGTGAATTTTTAAAAGTGATGCAATTTCTGATTAACGAAATTTTGAAAGATGCATAAAATCCACAATCATCAAAATTTATTAATGCCGCTCAGTTTTGGGATAAAGCTTTATAAGTACCAGCATTTGCTATTTATACAATTTAATTTCTATTAGCGGTTTGGGTGTGCCCTGGCGGTTTATCTAGAGACAAAATTGGCGCGTTTTTAGCGTACAGTTACATTAAGTCCCAATTTTTGCACACGATCCATAATGCGCATTACAAGCAATCGTCTGAAGTGTATATTTAAAATCTTTAGTCTTTTCACGTGAAAATAAAGGCAAAAGTATAAAATCGTGAAATGTCAGATTTGTGCAAAATTTTTGCTAATTCAAATTTTAACACGCTATATCGGTTTTATTATAAAAAATATTTGGATCACGCGATGTGCAGTCCACTTTTAAATAATATTGCGAATGTGCCTTGCAAAAAAGTGGATTTCTGATGACTTTCACGTTTTGTCTCTCAACTTTTGTCTAGCTAGTACTCCGCTCCTATCAGGCGCAGATCCAGGAAATTCATTTGGGGGGGAGATTTTTTTAACAAAAAAATTTAAAAATTTGAGTGGAAGCGGGGGGGGGGGGGGTTGTGTTGGTTGTCTGTAAATTTTTGAGAATAAGTATTTTTAATATTAAGTAACTAATTTAAAACCAAAAAAAAATTTTTTGTTCAATGCGGATCAGCTTTTGGATTTGGGAGAATTTTGAAGATTTAATTCATAAATAAGGCCGTTAATAGTCAAATAAAAAAATGTTTTATTCTCGTTGTCAGATCAATTCAATAGAAAATATCTCAGATTCAAAATTTTTCTCAGATCCTGAAACATATTTCGTAAAAGAAAATTATCAGATACTAAAAAAGTATCAGTTTCTAAAACATTTTATGAAGAAATTTTTAAAGCTACACTCAAAATAATCACTCTGTTAAATTACAGAGATACTCTGCTGAGCCAGCAGAAAATACCATAGATTTCCAACCAGCAAGATTTTTTGTTATTTTACGAAGAAAACTCTGTAAAATGATTTCGATAAAAAAAAACTGTAAATTTATAGAATTATCTGTAAAATATTGATAAAACGGAAAAGAATTTTACCAAAAAAGCTCTGTAAATTTACGAAGTTTGAGTTAAATGCATTTTATGAGTTCAAAATTTTACAAAAAAAAACTCTGTAAATTTACAAAGTTTTAGTTAAATCGATTTTATGAGTAAAACTTCTCTGCTTCAAAAGCATTAAAATTTAGTTAAATTTTACCGCTTTAATGCTTCCAAATTGCAAATTTAATTTTTTATTTTTGTGAATATTATGAGTTTTTAACAAGTAACTCCAATTTTACACGTCATCCTCGTAAAATTACCAGTTGTTATTGTAATTTAAGACACTTTTTAAAGGGGGGTTTAGTTTTTTGAAGTGATTTTTATTTTTACAGAGCAATAAGTAAAATTACAAACGAAATTTAGTATTTTGGTTACGAGAAAAAAACAAAGTATTTTTCTAAAATTCGTATTTTAACAAAAAAACTTTTTATTATCTGTAAAATATAGATTACAAAGTAAAAAGTAAAATTACAGATAAAATTTTGTTTTTTGGTCACAAGAAAATACAAAGTATTTTCTTAAAATCTGTATTTCGACAGATAACTTTGTCAAATATTTGTCGAATTGAGATTACAGTCATTTTACAGAGTATTTAACAGAGTAATTATTTTGAGTGTAAGATTCTAAGACGCTTTTCTGTAGAAATGCTATCCGATTCTGAAAAATTTTTTTGTAGAAAAATTGTTGTCAGATTTTGAAACATTTTTTCTAAGGAAAAATTCTCGTTTGCTAAGGAATTTTTTATATAAAAAAGCTAAAAGACATTTTTCCTAAAATTTGAGATAATTTTTCAATCAAAAAATTTTTTTATTCAGAGTCCTTTCCCTTCCTCTTTTCCTTTTTCATTCCTATTCCCTTTCTTTCTTTTTTTCCTTTGAAATCGTTTTGGGGGGGAGAAATCCCATTCTCCCCTCCCCCCCTGGATCCGCGCCTGGCTCCTATTGAGGGCACATTCATGAGACCAGTTTTAGGGAATTACGACAGCTATCATGCTTCGTATTAGCTTTTGAAAAGTATGAAGCGGCGCAAATTTCCTGATCAAAAAACGACGAAAAGTTGAAAATGGAGAAATTTTAATTTCAAACCGTCACCACCAAATAACTTTTTTATTATTGATGGCACATCATATTCATAAATACATATTTTTTGAACAAGTATATTTTAAATCTTCGAAGAATACGATGGACGGCGCAAGTACAATACGCCAAAGAGTACATAATTTTTATGAAATTTCAATCGACTTTTCCACATTTCTGAAGTTTTATTGTCGCTAAATACCGCAAATTAAGATTTTTGGCCTTAAGCTAATTGCATTAGAAGTCCTTTATGCATTTCTATCAGTAGATATCCATTTGAATGCAAAATAAAAAAAGTTTTTGTCAAAAAACCAAAATTTCAAACAAGTAAAAAGTTAAAAGGAAATGTCCATATACTTTATTGGGTCCCAGACCGATATTTCGTTGAGTTGCCTCGAAGTTGTTCCTAGACGTGTGCAATGTAAGACCAATCAATCCCCTTAATTTTTAAACTCCAACATTTTTTTTAATAAACCTACTTCTTATCTCCAATCCTAAAGGGGGCTCCCATACATAATGACATTTTTATAAAATTAGCTTTCATGGCTATAACTGTCCTGCCTCTAGAGCAGGCGCGGATCCACGTGGGGGAAAGGACTTTTTAAATCTTGAAAAATGTCCGTTAGGTTTGAATTTCTATTTTATATTTCAAATTCTTAGAAATGTTATTAAATTACATTTAGTTATGCAATTTAGTAATATTTCTATGCATTTAGCAATGAAATTTAATAATATTTCTTAGAATTAGAAATATGAAATTGCGATCTGTAGGCAAAATTGGACAAAAAAAAAACAATTTTTCAACACTGTGCAGAGGTTCAAATGTTTTAAGCAAACTCGTAAATTTAGGGGTTTTGCGCGAATTTTCGTGTTAAAAAATACACTTACTATTGAAATTCAACTCTGCGGCTGCTGAAAACCTCAGCATATTTACTTGTGGGGTCCTTAGTATATTTGGTTTTGAATTTTAGCAAAATCAGTCCAGTACACTCAAAAAAAAAGTGAACTAAAATCTGGGAAAATTAACTAAATTTTGAGAAAAAGAGGGAATGATTTGGCTCCAAAGATTTATTTTCTTGGTTTTAGTTCATAATTTTCCCAAAAATAAGGAAAACAAAGTTATTTAATTTTAAGCCAATTTTAACTAGAAAATGGGAAAAATTATACTTCACATTTAAGAAATAGATTGGGTCTAGACCCTGGACCCATGGGTTCGGACCCCATTTAACTCGAGACCCCGTTGGGTCCTTTAAGGGTCCCCATAGATTTTGAACCAAAACTTGTGTCCGTTTCGCTCTAACTTGCTTAGTTTTTGAGATACGGTACTAAGGGGCCTGATAGGGTCTTGAGAATCTTAAAAACCGGATAACTCAAAAACTATTAATCGGAGAGCTATCGAGTATTTTGCGGAAGTGTTCTACTAGCCAAGAGCTACAAAAATGGCGTTGGACGTTTTCTCGTGTTGGCAGTATTTACCGAGATATGTGTATATATAAAATCTCGGGAATTTCAAATTTTAGATCTAAAATTAGGGTCTTGAGACCCCGACAGATATGCAGAGCTAGGCTATTCCATATTTTTCTTTGTAGTCTTTCTTTTGAAAATTTCATCCGTTTCGCTCTATCTCGCTTAGTTTTCGAGATATCGCCATTTTGAATTTTTAACTAAATTCTAAGAAGTTATTTACTAAATTCTCAGAAGTCATTAACTAAATTCTAAGAAGTACACTTCCTCAATTCAAAGAAGAGAAATACGATGATGTTTTTTTTAGTAAATTTTAACTAAACTTGAACTAAATTGTTTTTTAAGAAATATGTCTTAAAAATAAAGATACGATTCTTAAATTTGTGGAAAATTTCTTTCGCAGTAAGAATTTTTTTCCTAATATTTAAAAAATCCATTTAAAGAAAACTTTGAACTAATTATAAGTAAATGAACTAAAATTTTTTCCTCATAGTTAAGAAAATTTCTCATTTTTAAGTTAAATTTAACTAAATTTAAGGAAAATTCATGATAAATTTTCAAAGACATTTTTTCCTTAAATTTAGTTATGTCTTTTTTTTCAGTGTAGTTCAAAAGTTATGAGCAAAACAGTGAATTTCAGATTGGTTTCAAACTCAAAAAAAAAAGCTTTTAAAATTACAAGAAAGACTTTTTATTTTTTATTTTTTGCTACCTCCTATTTGACAAAAATTCCTTGTAATTATACAAGCTTTTTACCAATAATTTTGTAATTTTACAAGGTTTTTACCAATAAAATTGTAAATTACCAAATTTTTTGGACACGATAAAATTTACAAGGAGGTTTCGTAACTTTACTAGATTTTTTGCTACCACCTATTTTACGAGAATTCCTAGTAATTTTACAAGCTTTTTACCAATAAAATTATCTTGAAAATTTGCAAAATTCCAAAAAAAAATTGTAAAATTACAAAAAAATGTAAGTTTCGATTCAAATTTGTTTGTTAAAAAACTAGGAAAACTGTCAAATATTGGTAAAATGGGATTACGAGACTTTTCCTAGTAATTTGACAAAGTTTTTTTTTGGGTGCACCTTAAATTCACGTGTTCAAAGAACCGTTAATTAAACAAACTTTAAAAATGTTGGTAAGCCACAAAAATATTTTACAAAGTATTTTTGTCGTTCAAAATATGTTTACACTAAAAAAAATTTACACTCGAAAAAAAAGTGATATTCAAAAAATAAATAAGTATTTTTTTTTTCAAAAATGACAAAAAATTGTTTTTTATTAAAAAAAATCTAATCAAAATTATTAATTTTTGGTCTAGAACATGGGTAAAACCAAAAATTGTTTTTTGTCGTCCAGTGTTAAAGCAAAAATTCAGTTGTTTACTAAAATTGATTGACAGAGTAATTGATTAAAATCTTAATTTAAATTAATTAAAATTACTTGAAGCTGAAAGAAAGTATGAAGTGAGGTTGAGATTGCTAGAAATAGAATTGTAGTGTTGGAAACTGTCAAAATTTATTCTGTAGAAACTATAAATATTGACATATATAAAAAACAGTTTTCATTAACAAGACAAACCGACATTTAAAATCCTACTGATGATGACACTAACTGGGGTGTTTGAAACCGGTATAGGAAATACCAGAAATGTCTATAATTTTTAGAAATTCAATTTTTCTTCTGCATTTTTTCAACTTGAACCCTTATTACTTAATTTTAATTGAGGCCATTTTGTAGATTTTCTAATATATTTAGTTTTTGTTTTAATAAATTCTTTGGTGGTAATTTAAATATTTATACGATGTTTTTCTCTTTTGTCTGTTTAAATTAGTATGTTGGTTTTTGAGGTTTACCACAACATGCCCGAACAAACAAATAGTTGGCAATTTTCTTAATAAAATTCCTAATAATGTGTAAAAAATAGAATTTGAATTTAACAGAGTTCTGTAAGAATTTTCTTATCGCTCACACTGGCATCATAAACAAATATTGTGGGTTTTTTGTGTATTTGTTTTTGGTTTCTTTTGTTTAATTCTACAATTTTCCAAACTGAAATACTAACAAAAAGTAAAGATAATTAAATTTTCAAAAAAAAAGGACAAAGAAAACTGTTGGTATCAAGTGCATTTGCAGGTGATATGTTTTACATATGAATGTTCGTATGTTGAAGGAAAACAAATCAAGTGCAATTCAGCGTTTAAATTACTATCCAGAAAGTAGCTAAAACAACCAAAATCGACGGTATGTATAGTTTTAAAAACAAACAAAATGTAAATCATTCAATTGCTATAACTACTAATACTTGCACATTTATGTTTTTTGCTATGAGCTATACACTTGTTTTTGTAATTTGAACATTCTTGTAGCGATAGCTTTCGATTGTTTTTAAAAATGGATAAGTAGCAAATAAAACAAAAACATAATAATTGTGTAGCCTACAAGTAGCCTACAAATTATTTTTGGTAGCCTACAGGTAGCCTACGAATTATTTTTGGTAGCCTACAAATATTGTTTTGGTAGCCTACGATTTTTTTTTTTTGGTTGCCTACAAAGAGAAAATTGAATAGAACTATAAACACACACACACACATCTTTTTTAACATTCAATTGTTTTACTTTAACACAAGTTCTACACGTACCAGAAAAGCATAAATGTTTCTGTTAACAAATCTTAGACATAATTGTTAAGCATTTTTCTTTAACAATTATGTTAGAGATCAATCAAAAAGTAATGTTTACAGTATTATTTAAATTAAATCGATGTAAATACATTAACAAAAAATCAAGTGACATTTGTTAACACAAAAATCTATGCATTCTGGTACGTGTAGAACATGTGTAACGTGCATAGAGTGGGGGTGGGTGGTTTATATTTTTATTTACATCTAACCCTTTTTTTTCACTTTAGATTTTTTTGACATTGGTATGACACGTAAGTGTATTTTTCAAGTTGGAAAAAAAAATTATATATCGTTTGCTTATTTTTGGTATGACCCAAAGACCATTTACTTTGTTTTGAGAAAAACGAAAAAGAAACTTCTCATCAACTTTATTAAAAATCTACACGATAGATTTATTTTTTACTTTTGGTATCGATTGCTTAAAATGTTTTAAGAAAAAATGTAAATTTTTATACGTTTTTTTTGTGTGTGGAATCGTGGGGGGAAGTTAGCGGATTTCAAGAAAATGTTGGTTTTATCAATAATTTGGATTAATAAAATCTTATAAATTTAATTTTTCGGAAAATTAACGGTTTTTTGCTTTCGTGGCATTCTATTAGATAACTGGAAGTCCGTCATGAAATCTTACCGATGTAGGACGTCTTTAACCCACATTGGCTGGGGGTCAAAAATGACCCCCGCAGAAAATTTGAAGTTTAGAGCTTAAATTTTGTGCTAAAAACAAGTATAAAACGGCTTTTGTGTTTTGTACCCCAAATACTATTTCGTATTAATATATTATCTTTAAAAAAAAAACGTTAACCCTTCTTGGTATGGGGTCAAAATTACCCATTCAATAAAAATTTGTTATTTTTTTATAGAAAATTAATTTGTAGCAATCTATTAGATAACTTTAAATCAGCCTAAAAATCTTACAAATTTAAGATATATTTAACCCACATTGGTCCGGGGTCAAAAATGACCCCGGCAAAAACTTTTAGGCATAGTGCTTGAATTTTTTGATATCAACAAAATATATATTTTTTACTGAATGGGTCATTTTTGATCCCCTGCCAAAAAGGGTTAACGATTTTTTTAAAGCTAATATATTAATACGAAATAATAGTTGAGTTACAAATCACAAAAGCTGCTTTATACTTGTTTATAGCTCAAAATTTAAGCTTTAAACTTCAAATTTTCTGCGGGAGTCATTTTCGACCCCCAGCCAATGTGGGTTAAAGACGTCCTAGATCGGTAAGACTTCATGACAGACTTACAGTTATTTAATAGAATACCACGAAATCAAAAAGCTGTTAATTTGCCCAAAAATTAAATGTATAAGATTTTATTAAGCCAAATTATTGATAAAACATATTTCCTTGAAATCCGCTATTTTCCCCCCGCGATTCCCGATAAGTGGTCGGACGGATATCCGTCATATTTCACATTTTTCTTCTACAAGGTGTTCTTAATGAATTCAGAAAGAAAAAATTATATATTTTAATTTTTTTTAATAAAATTTTCAAATTTAGAAAAAAGTGTTTTGAGAACGCCCCAAAAATCATGCCATTTTTTTGGTATCAAGTTTGAACGGGTTAATGATATCGTAAAATCTTTAAATTTCATATTTAAGTTGTTACGATAAAATATTATAATTTTTTAATTATTTTAATAAAAAAAACTTAAAATTTTTTTTTTTTACAAAGTCCTTTTTTGCAAAAACCCCAATTTTGAGGCTCAAAGTGGAGACAGAAGATAAACTCCGATCGAAGTGATATTTTGCATGTGAGTTACCCTTAGGGGACCGACACTTTTGGCGGGTATTAGAATTTTATCAGAGAGAAAAGCCAAAAAACGAGCCACCCTATTGGATACCAAATGATACTAAACAAGTACAAACTTCCTTTTTTTTTGAAACAAACTTTTTTTTTAACAAATATTTTTTTCTAAAATTTTTTTTTACAACAATTTTTTTTGAACAAGTTTTTTGCAATAATCTTCTTTGAATAGTGGAGGGTATCAATACATTAGAGAAGACAAAATTTAACTTTTTTACTTGTTTTTATTAAAATACCAAAATATGACGAAATACCAAAATAATATGAGTATATAAATGCATATAACATCATATTAAATTATTTTTACTCGGGTATAAAAACTAATATAGGGGAAACTCGACGCACTTGATCCTTTAAAACACAATATCACCTCCTGAAATAACAGAAACTAAATGACTTAACATTTCCACGTCTAATTCGAAAATTAGGCTCATTAAAGCTAAATTTTTACCTTTTCATTTCGGATAGTTAATAACGTCAGCACAAACTCATATACATATATTGATCACTTTTAAAATAAAATTGATAAATCAATTGTTCAATCACTTTTTTGGGTTCAGCAACAAAAAAAAATATTTTTTTTTAATGTAATTTGGTCATTTTTGGGATATTGGGCTTTTTTGGGTGACAGCGAAATAATTAACTGGCAACGCCGCTTTTGTTATTCGTTTCATTGCATGTGGTAACACTGTTAATGCGATTATTGAAAATTTTTACATTCGTTAGCATAAATCAAATTTTCAAATTACAAGCAGGCGGCGAAAAAACGATGCAAACAAAGATTGATACGAAGTTTTCAGTTCGGATTTTATATTGAAAAGTTAAAACAGAGTCTTTAAAATTAATTAATTAATTAATTAATTATACAATGCCAAGAAAAGCCACATTTGATGTCGATACACATTTTGAAAAGAATAGCGATGGCGTATTAGTATGTAAGATCTGCAAAAAAGAATTCAAATCAGTAAGAAAATTTAATTTGAAAAAACATGTAGAACAAATACACAAGGTTGTTGAAGAAAAAAAAGAAACAGTGCAAACTCCCCTTAAATATAAGACAAAAATTATAAAATGCGAAATAAGTAAAAAACTCTTGATTAAGTCATATGTAGGCTTAGTGACAGAAGAAGCAGTGTCCTTTAATATACTTAACTCCACTCATATGCGAAATATAATAGACCCAATTTGTAAGGGTATTGAAAAGGAAAGCGGAGAAAAGTTCTGTTTAAATGCGGATAACTGCAAAAAGGCTTTGGCGGAGGTTGCTGCAAATGTTGTAAAAGCTATATCAAAGGAATGCCAAAATATATTAATTTCCTTGAAAATTGATAGCGCGTCGCGGCTGTCGAGGAACATTTTCGGTATTTCGGCGCAATATATATACAACGATACCATTCAATCAAGAATTTTGGGAATGATTGAATTAAAGGGCCAACATGCAAGCACGTCAAAAAATTTGGCCATAGAAATCTTAAACGTTTTAAACAAATACAAAATCAATTTGCAACAAATAGTGTCGGTTACAAGCGACAATGGCAGTAATATGCTAAAATCAACAAAAATACTGTCCCATTGTTTAAAAGAGGAAGAAGATTTCGACGAGGAAGTACTAGACAATGACGCTTATTTCGAAACCATTAACCAAATGGATAACCACACTGAATTACGTTTAGGTGAAATATCCATATGCCGGTGTGCTGCCCACACAGCACAACTTTGCGCTTTGGATGCAACCAAAGATGAAAACATTAAACAGTATGTTACGAATTGCAGAAACCTAGTCAAATATTTAAGAAAAAATTCGAATGGCTTCAAAGAACTTTTTGAAATTAAATCAGTTAAGATGCCCCAACTAGATTGTGCAACACGTTGGGGCTCAACTTATCTAATGGTAAGTGCACTGAAAAATTCAAAAGAATTGTTAGAATCTGTGGAGTCTTTAGAAAATGTTTCAAGTGAGGAAAACTTTGTGGTAAATGATGACTTTTGGGACTTTGTAGAGTCTTACTGTACAGTATTTAGCCCTCTTCAAAAATCCATCATAAAGTTTCAAGAAGAGCAATTGCATTATGGCGATTTTTATGCACAATGGCTAACGTTAAAACTACTGACCAAAAAAATTATGGACGATAACAACGCCAACAATGAGTCATTTGTATACAAAATTAGTGCAGTTCTATTACAAAGCATCGAAAAAAGAAACACAAACCTCCTTTCTAATAATGGGCTTACAGCATGCTTATATCTTGATCCGCGATTCCAACATTTGTTGTCAGAAACTCAGAGAATGGAAGCAATCAATTATTTGAAAAAGCTGTGGGAAAAGCATACATCTGTAAGCAAAGAAGAAACTAATGATATATCTCCAAATACTCAATCAATACCTACAGCATCTGCAATACCTACAACATCTGAAAATGATGAGGAGGATATCCTTAACGATTTCTTAAACCAAGAATTTTTTTCTAATAGTATTAATAATACTGATGTAAATTCAAAAATAGAAAACTTAAATCTTCCGTATGCGAAAAGCTGCACAAATGTTTTAAATTTTTGGAAAGAGCGAAAATGCAGTGATCCGGAAATATATGCTCTTAGCAACATATGTTTTGCTATACCTCCAACTCAAGTATATATTTAAAAATGATTGTACTAATATTATATTTGTTTAACAAATTTTTCTTTTTAAGGTTTCTGTTGAACGCGCATTTTCAACTTTAAAAATTGTGTTGACCGAAAATAGAAATCGTCTAAACAACGATACGCTTGAAAATATTTTGCTAGTAAAACTCAATCCGAACTTTTTAGATGAAGCCATTGCCGGACTTAAGCTTTTTGGAGATACTGATAGTTTAGAATAATTTCATATGGCTAATGTTTTCGCATAACCGTACGTACGCTTACCCATACAAATTTTAAATTATCCACGCTTATTTTTAGCGTGTATAATTATCGACGCTAATTTTTAGCTTCAATAAGTGGATAGATATTATATTATTATATATCTGGATAGATATTATTTTTTTACTCCCAACCCAAAAAAAATCCATCAATATGCAAACCTTTTTGTTTTACTATTGACTTTATATATTTAATTAAAAAAAATTGTGTTTTTGGACATTGTTAACTCTTTTTTACGCAATGTCAATAAGGTCCTTTTTATTTTTTCTTAAAGCCACAAATTAACCAAATTTTAAATTCAATATTGTTTCACTTAATCACTATACCTCCGTTTTTTAATTTAATTATTCCAATAAATTTTTAAACCATGTTGACGGACGGTCAAATACATATAAAAACAAAAAAAAAAAGAAATAAAAGATATTTTGCAAAAAAGAATCATTTTCTTGAAAATCCCTAAAATAAATTCAGATTTTTTTTTATTAAATATGTATATAAAGCAGGGTTGGCAATCGATACCCACCTAGAATAACGGTATTTGGCTATTGTACCGCAACCAATAAAGATATGGACATTTTCAAAAGCGATTACGAAAGCTGATGAAATTTTGTTTTCGAAATATAGGTCAATACCTTTATAATACCGTTTGAAACGGTATTGGCCTATATAACTAAAACGAACCGCTAGACACCGTTAAACACATTTAAAATACTAGAAATTTCATCAGCTTTCATAATCGCTTTTGAAAATGTCCATATCTTTATTGGTGGCGGTACAATAGCCAAATACCGTTATTCTAGGTGGGTATCGGTTGCCACCCCTGATATAAAGTCAATAGTAAAACAAAAGAGGTTTCATATTGATGCATTCTTTTTTTTAAATGGGAGCATTTTACCTTTTATACATCCAAAAAAAAGTCACGATATTGTTTTTCATGAATCTTAATGAATCAATTTTTCAAATACCATTACCATTTTTCAAATACCATAACACTTTTATTCTGCAATTTTGAGTCTTAAAATTTTAAATTTTGTATGAAGTAGCGATTTAAAATTTTGATCTTTTAATTTTTAATCATGAATATAAAAATTATTTAATTTAAAACAAATCATGTTTTTCCAACATGAGCAATCCAATGGGAAATTTAACTGGCGGATCACAAATTTTGTTAACTTTTGGTTACTGGATAGAGCTTTATAAATGGTTAAAAACCATGTATTTTTTTGGATCAACACTTTGGATTATTGGGCGCTTTTTGGCAATATTAATTTTTAGACAGATTTTCACAATTTTTGTTCTGAAAAAAACGTCGTAGAAAAAAACTTATTAAATCAATATTGTAGATAAAATTATGAAGATTTGAAATTAAGAAAAAAAATTTTGAAAACAATATTTGAATGTCCATTTTACCTGGGAAGGACATCATGGATTTCCAAATGCAAAATTTTGTATTAAGGTTTCGAATGTCCTGTTAAAATTTCAGAGAGGTGTTTTTTCGTATTGTTGAGTAATCAATTTTAAAGTTTGTTAAAGAGCCGAATACTTATTTTTTTTTTCAAAATTTTTGCAAAAACTCAAAAATTTAGCTTTTTATTATTGCTCAAAACTTATTGGCCCGTACCACAAGAAAACATAAAGTATATTTTAACAAAAGTTTTATTTTAAATTTCAAATTTTCAATACATTTTTTGAAAGTCGATTTTAAAAACAAAAACAATTTGTATGGAATTAAATTAAAAGCTGATTTTAAATTTATTTTATTTCTTGTGGTAAGGCTGATTGTTTTCAAAAATTTTTTTTAAAATTATTTTGAATTTCTTTTTTGTTTAAGGGTGATTTACATGTTAACTACCCTTATCTACTATTTGCCAGTATTGGGGGATAACAATTGTCAAATTTAAATTATTTTTTCATATAAAATTTTTTAAACCCGGCAAATCGTATCACCAATACTGGGAAATAGTAGATGGGTGCTCAAGTGCCTTTATAAATTTTAAATCTACATAATTTTATCAAAAATATTGCCACAGGTAGTGTTTTCGTACAAATTACGGGTTTCGAGCAAAAAGATAAAAAAAAACAAAAAAACTTTCTAGAGCCAACAATTTAATTTTTTTTTAATTTTTGCCAAAAATCAGATATTGGGCTTGCCAACAAAAATCAGATATTGGGCTCAGCTTGCTCAACAATACCAAAAAGTACCTCTCTGAAATTTTATCAGCGTTAAAAAAACATTCTAGGCTTTAATACAAAATTTTGCTCTTGGAAATCCATGTTGTCCTTCCCAGGTAAAATATACATTCAAATATTGTTTTCAAAATTTTTTGTTTTAAATTTTTTTTTTTTTTATAATTTTCTTCATAATTTTATCTACAATATTTTTTTTTTAAGTTTTTTCGTACGACTCACGGTTATCGAGTACAAAAATGGTAAAAAAACTGTCAAAAGTCAACATTGCAAAAAAAAAGGATTTTTTAAACACCAATATCTTCCAAAGTATTTATAAAAAAAATTGTTTCTTAATCATTTATAAAGTTCTATCAAATAACCAAAAAATAACAAAATCGGGGATCAGCCAGTTAAATTTCACATGGACTTGCTCACATATAATATTGATTTGCACAACACTTCTGGACGGTTTTAGAAATTGGTTATAGAGCAAAGTTTCAAAACGAACTAACCTAATGTATACTATATTAAAAACTGCTAGAGATGATTATTTTAAGTTATACAATTTCTTTTATTATATTTTTTAATACCACATTTAGATTCTTTTTGAATTTCCTTTTTTTGTTTTATTAATTTCTTTAACTTTTTTTTATTATGTTCATTTTGGCCAGAAGGAACTATAAAAATTCTGAATTTGTGGCTACCCCAATGTTAACATTATATAGTATCAAAATGTAATATATGAATTACACTTAAAATAATCTATGAATGTATGTTTAAACCCTACGTTTAATAAAAAAAAAAAATAAATATACTATTAGTTACTTTTTTTTAATACTAGCTTCTGAATTTAAGAGGGTGCGTTAAAAAATTTTTGTTTGTCAATGCCCTTTATTTTTGACCCCTTTGCCCCTTTTATACTCTATGGTGAGACTATTTATATGAACCTGCTTTTACCCACACCATTCTGTTGTATAATGTGTGTAACTACACGACATGACACCATGATACCAACTCATCATACATATCTATAGTCCGACCGAAACCAGTTTTTCGAGGCCGAACCGAATATTTAGCCAAAAAGAAATATTCAGCCGAAACCGAAACTTAAAAAAATTACCGCCTGGCATGAATAAAATCATTAAAAAAATGTTTAAAGATAAATATACAGGACTTAATGTTTTGAAACCATAGGAATTGTTTTATTTATAAAAAATGTATTTCATAAAAAACTTGCAAAAAAAATTGTAAATTTCATTGAAGATTGCGAGCAAAAAAAAAATATTTGAACAAATTTATGTATATAACAGTATTACATTTATTAGACAACCTTGCTTATTTTTGTTCAAGTGAACTAAAACCAGTAAATTGAAACATGAAATTAAAAAATTTAGCGACTTTTTTATATATTTTTTAAAATACCAAAAAGTTTCGGTTTCGGCTAATATTCGGCCAAAATGTTGCCGAATACCGAATGGAGGACGAAACCTCATTATTCGGCTTAACCCGAGAATGAGACAGAATATTCGGTCGGACTCTATACATATCCAATCATTCCATTCTTGAACTTGGGACGCATTTTGTGTCACTATAGTTTCTACTTGTTTTAACTTTATCAATGGGTTTCCTTTACTTAGGACTGGTAACTCATCTCAATATAATCAATGATTAAGGCTAATCAACGTTTACAAATTTCAAATTTATATGGAAATAAACAATTATTTGTATTAATCATTGATTAGCTTTTGATAAGTTACCAGCCCTTACTTCGTTAATTCAAATAATAAGTTTTAGGGGCCTATTCACAAAAAAAGTCATAACTCAATCATAACTCAATTTTTTTCATGTGGTTGTTGTAAACAATCATAAAAAATTTCAAATTTTGTTTGAAAATTTCAAAAAAATAAAGACCTGCTACCCACATCGTCTCAAAATTGACAAATAATTTTAAATTTTGAGACTTTTTATGATTTTGTTTACAACAAACACAGGGAATATAAAGTTTGAAAATTATAAAATTAGTCATAACGAGTCATAACTCAGAATAGGCCTGTTAATTTATCAAAAAGTTTTTGACTGGCTTTTTTATTTTTCAATTTGTTACTGCTTCTTAGTTTGTAAAAGCTAAAGAAATTTTTTTCCCGTTTTATTTTGCCAATTTCCGTACTTTACCTTACCAATGCCATAACATATACTTCGGGTCTCCTAACCATTACCACATGACAGACTTCGGGTATCGAGGATCAAGAAAATATAACTTGTTGATGCATATTTCAAGGTGTTTCGCTACGGCATAACAAAGTTGATGTTGGCTATAAAATCAAAAAAACTGTATTAAACCAAAAATTTTCAGTTCCTAGGGATTGCGAACTCCATAAATTAGTTTTGATTATTTTCTTTATATATTGAAGAGGAGGTGGCATATTTTTTATTACCCTGCTCTACATGTATGGAAATCAGCTGGTTTCGAAAATTGACGAAATTATATACAAACCGAAAATTGGATCATCGAACTGTGATGAGTCCGAAGTATTTTTATTTCTTTTTGTATTCCATACGACATAAACTTAAATAAATAATTACCTTTTATAACTTAAATGCACACGTGGGTATGCACTAGTGGGCCTTGCAGTTCTGTTACTTTATTCCTCTTGTGACAATTGGCGTTTTTAATTTGGTACACAATTTTTTTGAAAAATTCATCCATCAAATTTTGAATCATCCTTCAAGTTGGCATTTACTTTATATAAATTTACCATATTGATTATTGCAAAACTGCTTCGATAACTTGCCATTCATCTTATGAAACTTTTTATGGGCATATCTGGTAAACTTTGTACGTGTAATGTCTGATTTTCCGAAACCCTAAAAGAAAATCGGGTGATGCCTTTAGAAGACGTTATCAATTCCAATTTTATATAAATTGAAGATTTTCTTGTAGTTAATGTAAAGGTTTATAATTTTTCTTAGTTTTTATAAATTTATTTTGATTAAAGAAAATAAAAATTATGAAAACAAAAACATTTTATTTTAACCACAATCAGGGCTACAGCGATTAGTTACTTCGTCTTTTTGTTGTCACACAAAATCAGTTGATAAATGAAAGTCGAAGCTGACAATATAATTATGCCCCTGAACGTTTGTGTGAAAGAAACTAAACATTTGTTTACACGTTAATTGTTTTATAACCCGTGTTCTACACGTACCAGAAAAACATAGATGTCATCGCATCGTAGACATAATTGTTAAGCATTTTCCCTTAAAAATTATGTTAGATATCAATCAAAAAGGGATGTCTACAGTATTATTTAAATTAAATGGATTTAAATACATTAACATAAAATCAAGCGACGTTTGTTAACAGAAAAATCTATGCACAGAAAATAATATGGAGGAAACAAATTTGAGTAATCACTTGTTTAATTTTTTAAAAAAAATTTGAGTAATTTTTTAATTGTCGCAATTAAAAATTTACTCAAAAATTGAAAATAAAATTTGAGTAAATAATTTAATACAAATTTAATATTTTTTTTTATTTATTTTTTTTTCTCTTGGTGTTTTGAATTCTCATTTAGTTTATTGTTTTTTGTATATGTATATGAAAGTTTGAAATCATCTTTATAAAATTTTACTTTGTCTTGAAGACATAAGTATATTTGGTAAAGTTTGTAAAAGCAATTTTTTTGGAAAAAAAAATAGAAACTTTTTAAACTTTTTAAAAAAAATAATTTGATACATTTTGAGTAAATTTTTACTTGACACAATTAAAAAGTTACTTAAAAATATTAAAAAATTTTAAGTAAAGATTTAATTGTGTGAATTAATAATTTACTCAATTTTTTTATTAAGCATTTAATAATTTTTTATTAAAAGTTTACTCAATACTATTAAATCGTTTACTGGTGGAAAATTGAGTAATTTTTTACTCAATAGTATTAAAAATTTACTCAAAATTTTTTTTTATTTTTTTCTGTGTGCTTTTCTGGTACATGTATAACCTATGTAAAAGCGGCTAAGAAATTTATATGTATCATTCGTTGTGAATTTTCTCGATTTATTCTTAATTTTTCCGATATTTTCGGAATTTAAATGCATTTTTCCAAATTTTTTTATAATTTTTTGACCAAAATTAAAAGAATTTTATTTAAAATTATTATTATTATTTTTTCGATGTTCTATTCATTTTACACCATCTTAAGTTAAAGAAAAATATATTAAAGTTTCTTAACTTAATTTTCAATACAATCACGTTTTTATATTACTACATTTGTTTACAATGTGAAGGTAGTAATAATACTGTAGCCTACAAATATACTACCGTAGTATATTTGTAGCCTACAAATATACTACTGTAGTATTTTTGTAGGCTACAACAATAGAATTTGTTTTTCGCTACTGCTCTGTTTGGAGTTTTTGTTATTTTCATTTTGTTGTAGTTTAAGCAAACGCAAGAAAAAAAAAATATTCAAAAACAATTTTTAGCTACTTCGCAAAAAAGAAAAGTAAACAAAAGCTATAACTTTTAATATTGAAATTGTTTGAAGTGATATAAAAAGCAAAAGTAAAAAAACGAGTAGCTAACGTAGGCTTTTTAACACTGGTGCAATTAAGTTGACCAATAACAACAATAAACAAAAATTCAAATAAGTAATCTAACAATTCTACAAATAAACCAGATACAAAATCAATAAAAACTTTATATACAGGTATCAAATAAGGACAAAATTGATTTGAATAGAAAAACAAGCAGAAAAGTTAAATTCGACTTGGCCGAATCCATAAATACCCTCGACAATGAGCTTTTGAAGTAGCAATAAATTTTCTTAAGTGAAAAAAAAAAACAATTTTGATAAGAAATATTTTATTTCGAGTAAACAACTTTTTTTTAGTAATTTTTGAAAAAAAAAATAACTAAATTTTTTTTTGAGTGTAATTTTTTTTTTTTCAGTTGAAAATTTTTTTCGAGTGTAATTTTTTTTTTTAAAGTAAAAATATTTTTGAGTGTCAAAAATACTGTAAAATATTTTAATGACTTACCAATGCTTTTAAAGCTTGCTTAACGGTTTTTTAACACGTGAATTTAAGGTGAAACCAATATGAAATTCACGGTTTTCTTAATAACTTTTAAAACACTGGATCGATTTGGTTGAAATTCAGTACCAACCAGACCAGGGGAACGATAAATATATATGCCAATAAATAATATAGCAGCCTCAGAATAGCCTTTCGAAAGTTAGCCAGTTTTTAAGTGAAATTCTTTTGAGTAAAAAGCCTTTTTTTAGTCATTATTGTAAAAAATAAAAAAATAGCTAAACTTTTTTTTTGAGTGTGAAATTTTTTTTGCGTGTATTTTTTTATTTTTAGTGTAAAACTCTTTTTGAGTTAGAAAAATACGCTTTAAAATACTTTTGTGACTTACCAATGTTTTTAAAACTTGTTGTAACGGTTTTTTAACACGCAAATTTAAGGTGAAACCAATCTGAAATTCACGGTTTTGCTAATAACTTTTAAACCACTGGACCGATTTTGCTGAAATTCAATACGAACCAGACCAGGGAACGACAAATATATGTGACAAGCTTCAGCAGCCTCAGCGTTGTCTTTCGAAAGTTGGCGTGTTTTTTTATCTCGTAAATTTGCCCATGCCGAAATTCACTATTTTGCTTATAACTTTTGAACCTCTGGACGGATTTCGCTCAATTTTACCAACACGATTGAGCAATAAAGTCATATTGATTTTGCAACCAAAGTGGAAATAAAGCCATATCAGTTGAAAATGTGGAAATATATTCCCCGTAAATTTATGGAGTTTGTAATCTCTAAGCCCGGCAGGGTGTTTAATTTAAAGATTGTTTAATAGGGTGGGTCGTTTTGCCACTTTTTTGTTGGATCGAAATGCTATACCCGGCAAAAGTTGTCTACCCAGATGGGTATTACAGATGTGAATTTTTTTGGAAATCGGTTGATATCTTCTGCTCTCAGAATGGGCTCAAAGTTTCGAAATTTCGGCTAAAACCCCCAAAATGCCAATTATTGAGGCTCGAAAAAGCGTTTTTTTTTTTTTTTGTAAAGATATGTTATTTTAAACGTAAACTCCATTTTAGCTATCAAAATGCAGTTTTAACCCCTCCCGGAGGTCCAGGGAATACCCCCGATATCCAAAGAGGATGTGAATTTCGGCTAAAAATACCATAATTGATAAATATTATGGTTCGAAAAACTGACATAATTTTTGGGTACAAATATGTTATTTTAGACGTTAAATCCCTTTACGGCATCAAAATGCAATTTTAATCCCTTTCGGAAATACAGGGAATACCCCCGATATCCAAAAGAGAAGTGAATTTCGGCTAAAAATACCCAAATTGACAATTATTGAGGTTCGAAAAGTGGCATTTTGTTTGTGTAAAGATGTGTTATTTTAAACGTCATCTCACATTTATGCCTTAAAAAGCAATTCATTAACCCCCCTTGGGGTCAAGGACTCCCGCCGGGATCGGAGAAAGATGGAAGTTTGGGCCTTTTTTAAACCTTTCAAAGCCATTTTTGTTTATATGGAACATTGATAATTTTATAGTTCTCGCCGAGACTCAACTCAAAGGCCGGGCTTGTCAAAATCGATAAGTGAGTGATATGGGAGATATTTCAAGCTAGATTTTTCTAGATATATTTATATCTTTAAATTTTGTTTGGCTAGAGGTTATCAAAAAGTGTTTATATGGTAAATAAATCTAGTGGAGTAAAGAGAATATCTTAAAAGTTATATTTTCCATATAGGTAGAATTCTTCGAAAATTAGAAGAATTAATAAGAGAATCCATGCAATGGGCAGGTTGCCTTTTGCATTTTATCGAAGTACCATTGCGAGTTCTCTTTAAGCATTTCGACGGCCAAACATCAGGTCCCAACTTTTACACAGGTCCTATAGGTTCAAAATTACCCGGATGTGAAAAACTTTTTGTGGTGTCATTTATAGCAATTAAATGGGATCTTCCTTATCACAGTTCCGAAGAGCTTAAAAAACTCAGTAAGGACTTCAAATACTTGTATCTTATAGCTAAAGCTATTGATTCGGCAGAATGCTCGGAGGTTCTTGCTTCCATGATCCCTGGAAAATTGAACAAGGCTCGCAGGTTGACAACTGCAAAGCAAGGAACTCATAGAAATAGTTAAGTTCATACCTAAAGTCTATGTGGTGATGCAAAAAGGGCATCCCCTGAGTGTTGGCTCAAAGTAAAAAAAAAAAGCTGTAGTTCATTCATCCATTCAAACCAATGCGTTCTTTGCACTGCCCGAAAATATTCTTCTCGCGATGATGACAGATTGTCGACTTGCTGTCCGTCAAGATGCACCAAAAAGAATTCTTAGTACTCAAGAAGAACTAACAGGGAATCGTCATCAGTTCATTCGCTACAATATTATTCCAAGGCTAAATTTTGAGGCCACTGATTACGTGCAAATGATCTTCTGGGAAATTACTGATGTTTCTAACACAGTACCACCCGTTTTAAGGAAGGTATCAAATAAATAACTTATTGACAAACTTTCACTTCCTGAAAACACAGTTTCCGTGTCGTTCAGTTGCAGTCGTACGAACAGTAAAATTAGTATCTGAAGCAATATCTAGTGTGCAACAGAAACGCAAGGGACGGCATAATAAAATCGGATTTAATTTCTAGACAAGCTCCAACAAAATTTGAATTCAAATCTCAATTTGTGATAATGAGAATCCTTATATTGAGATTGGGGAGGTATCGTTAAAAATAGCATTTTAAGGCATCTTTACCCATATATAATGACACTTTATCTGGACATGAATTTTTTACAATTTTGGAAATTCACCTCCCACTTAGGATATCGGGGGTATTCCCTGGATTTCCGAAAGGGCTTAAAATTGCATTTTGATGCCTTAAAGGGATTTAAAGTCTAAAATAACATATTTGTACCCAAAAATTATGCCACTTTTTCGAACCACAATAATTATCAATTAGGGTATTTTTAGCTGTAATTCACATCCTCTTTGGATATTGGGGGTATTCCCTGGACCTCAGGGAGGTGTTAAAACTGCATTTTGATGCCTAAAATGGAGGTTACGTTTAAAATAACATATCTTTACCAAAAAAAAAAATAACCGCTTTTTCGAGCCTCAATAATTGGCATTTTGTGATTTTTAGACGAAATTTCGAAACTTTGAGCCCATTCTGAGAGCAGAAGATATCAACCGATTTCCAAAAAAATCACATCTGTAATACCCATCTGGGTAGACAACTTTTGCCGGGTATAGCGTTTCGATCCGACAAAAAAGTGGCAAAACGACCCACCCTATTGTTTAACAAAAAAAAGTTTTTCTGTGTAGGCGGCCTTCGGCCGGGCTTAGGGATTACAAAATCCATGCATTAAACCCACCCTCCCAGCAAAGTAAAGTTTCTAGGGTAGCAGGCCGTTTCGCTATCAAATTTGTTATGCCTCAAAAAGGCCTGATAACCAAAATAGCTTTGGTTTGCAGAGAGGGTGGGTTTAATGCATGGAGTATGTAATCCCTAAGCCCGGCCGAAGGCCGTCTACGCAAAAAGCCTTTATTAAAAAAAAAAAATCATAGAAGTCGTAATTTCGACATTTCGTCCAAAAAAATATTTTGGATTTTTTGACAATTCGGTTTTGGGAGAAATAAAATTTTTAGACCTATCATTTTGGGCTATATGTCGCAGCTTGGGCGATATGACATTTACGGTTTTGGGCGATAAGACCTTGGGCGCTATGTCCGTACGCCAGTTCAAACTCCATAAATTAATTTAGCGGCTTCGCTAAATAATTTTTTTTGGGTATCAGGATTTACGTGGAAATATATTTCCACATTCTCCGCAAAATAACGATGAACATTTTTAAAAAATATTCAAATGAGTAACAAAGCCATATATGGCTTTATTTCCAACAGTGGTTGGTAATAACGCCATATGGCCTTATTTCTCAACTCTTTGGGAAATAAGGCCATATGGCCTTATTGGCTATTGCTTTATTTCACCCCCCCCCCCCCCCCCGCAAGCCTTTGCGCTATCAAATTTGTTATGCCTCAAAAAGGCCTGATAACCAAAATAGCTTTGGATTGCAGAGAGGGTGGGTTTAATGCATGGAGTATGTAATCCCTAAGCCCGGCCAAAGGCCGGCTACGCAGAAAACCTTTATTCAAAAAAAAAACAACATAGAAGTCGTAATTTCGACATTTCGCCCAAAAATATATTTTGGATTTTTTGACAATTTGGTTTTGGGAGAAATGACATTTTTAGACCTATCATTTTGGGCTATATGTCGAAGCTTGAGCGATATGACATTTACGGTTTTGGGCGACAAGACCTTGGGCGCTATGTCCGTACGCCATTTCAAACTCCATAAATTAATTTAGCGGCTTCGCTAAATATTTTTTTTTGGGTAGTAAGATTTACGTGGAAATATATTTCCACACTCTCTGCAAAATAATGATGAACATTTTTAAAAAATATTTAAATGAGTAACAAAGCCATATATGGCTTTATTTCCAACAGTGGTTGGTAATAATCCTCTCTACATATCTGCATTAAACGGGGAAGTTCTTGATGGCATCCCTGATCGTATCGAGTCCAGATTTCTTGCAAAACTTTGGTAATTTTATTGGAAGTGTTAACAAAAAAATATAAATAAATTTAACATACACTTTTCCAATATGAAAAAATTTTTCGGTTTTGAGAGCCACAAAAACTTAAAATGCCTATTTTTCGAGAAGGCGATTTGACTAATTTTTCTGATGACAGATTCGTGTTTAGGAGGCAAAAATACTTTAGGAAATATGTTTTATTTATTTTATTTTTTATTTAATTTTAACAAAAAATCATAAAAATTGGTACAAAAAAAAATTAATAAAAAAAATTTGCAAATTTGGTTAAAAGTTTTGACTTCTTTTTTAAATATTTTTGGATATACTCAATGAATTTTGGATTTAAACCCGAGGTTCTCTTTTTTGGAGTGTATACTTTACATATCTGATTTGAACAAGAAGTTTCCAGCAAAATTCGGATGCTTATAAGAACATAACAAAAAAAGGACATTTTGAACTTCCTTATAGTGTACTGATGGTATCCTTGATCGAATCGAGTCCGGATTTCTTGCAAAAGTTAGATAATTTTATTGGAAATTCGAATAAAAAAATATGAATAACTTTAACATACACTTTTCCAATATCTGTGCAAAAACCGTGTAGAGTAGTGTTATTAGTTCTATTTGTAGACTTCTCTGTTAACTTGGGCTTAGTATTAAATTGGATCTCGTTCTAAATACGTTATCAAAATTCAAAGTACATATTTTCTTTTGGAAAGATACACCAATTTGGTCTTTATGAGACTCAGAATAAATAACTTAACTAGAATCCGAACACCAGACTACAAGGATCACTTTTATGTCTTCTTGATGTTTTTTAGAGCCCGGTCACTGATGTCCCAAAAACACTAAATAAGCGAGTTTTTTACTTTTCATCGAAGACTGATTTATGGTATTTTTGTGTTAGACAGTGTAATCAGAATAGTTTATAAGCGAAAGTAGTATTTAAAACACTTTCCCTGTAGCATATACATCATTTCTACGAACCTGTATCTATTAAAATTTAAAACAAACTCAATAAACATAAATTTGGCGGTAAAACATCACAAGGATGTTAAATGGCTTCGGTATTAGGTATTGTTAAACTCTACCTTTTTTAAAAAACCTCGGTCACCGCTACCACCACTACCATAAGATCATCATCAAATTTTAACAACGCCAATATTATCAGGACCAAAGGCTAAAACATTTGATGTTTGGATGTGATATGATTAGTACTCGTTACTTGGATGACAGGCAGGCAGACAGACGGACAGACTAAATGCCAAACAATGACTTCAAATACGAATATATTGGTAGGTAGAGTAGCGTAGAGTAGATACTGTTGACTCTAAGATAAATATTTATGTTAGTTATCGCACGCGATCATATCTTTTGAAAATCTTTTCGTAAACATATTTACAATGGGCAAACATAAGTTCAAAACGATTTTCATCATGTTCATGGTCTGGTGCTGATCGTTTAGCGGCAAAATACATACAGAAGGTAAAACAGAAAACAAAAATTAATTTGTTGCAATTTAACCACACCGCACACAATTCAATACCGAACAAATTTACTGCTGACGAGCACTTAAGTGGGCACCAAAACAAAAAAAATCTTTACTTGAAATATGAGAGTGAAAAAAACATAAATGACTTGCATTAAATGAGCCTGTATTTAATTGTTTTATACATAATTTCAATCTAATTTGATGACTTTGTTTTTTGTTATATTATTATTAAAATCATAAAATTAAATATCAGAATTTTTAAAATCAAAGACGCGGTGTTTTTAAATTTCTTAAATGTGAATGACCACTAAACAATGCAATTCGGATTTGGTAAACAATTTAGTAGCACTGGATTGCTGATATGGATTTTTAAATTGCTGGTAGTTAAAACATGATGGAGATCAAAAGTTTTATGGGATAGAGGAATCTACTTAGTGGCCCTTTTGCTGAAATATAAAGCTATCGCGGCTTTTCTCACCCGCCCCTCACTTTTATGCCTGAATATTGTAAAACGCAAGGCGCCGCATTTTAATTATTTCAATGAATTTTATTGTTGTAATTAAAAAAAAATTAAAAGCACGCAGAGACGAGCCAAATGGACGTTCCATTTAGCTTCAAGCCAACAGTTTTAACATCTCCAAAAAAAAACTTTGTAAAATTACAAGAAAAACTTGTAACTTTTTTTTGCTACCTCCTATTTGACAAGAATTCCTATTAATTTTACAAACTTTTTACCAATAATTTTGTAATTTTACAATCTTTTTACCAATAAAATTGTAAATTTTTTTTGACGCGATAAAACTTACAAGGAGGTTTAGCAGATTTTTTGCTACCTCATATTTTACGAGAATTCCTAGTAATTTTACAAGCTTTTATACCCTCCACTTAGTGATAGAGGGTATATATAAGTTTGTCATTCCGTTTGTAACTTATCGAAATATCGGTCTGGGACCCCAAAAAGTATATATATTCATGATGCCCGATCGATTTTAAGACATTCTTGCGATGTCCGTCTGTCTGTGGAAAATGCTATCACGGACAAAATATTGCATTTGAGCGATATCGGTTCAGCGGTTCAAAAGTTATGAACGAAAATGTAAGCACACCTCAAAAATTTCAGTACATTCAACATAACCTAAAAATACAAAATGCTTTAATTCGGCTTCTGGTTGACATATGTGAACATAATTGAACAGCAAATAGTATTTAAACAAGTACGAAAATATTTTTTTACAAAAAAAGAAAAAAATCGCGAATTTTTTTTTTTTTACCAAAATTTTTTTTCGCGGAATTTTTTTTCAAATTTTTTTTTTTTTTTTTTTCAAAAGTAATTTCCTTTTAAATAAAGTTTTTGCAACAATCTTTTTGAAATTGTGGAGGGTATCACTACATTCGGCAAGGCCGAATTTAACTTTTTTACTTGTTAATAGTAATTTTGTAATTTTACAAGATTTTTACCAATAAAATTGTAAATTTACAGTTTTTTTGACGCAATTAAAATAACAAGGAATTCTAGTGAATTTACTAGATTTTTTTGTAAAATTATCTTGGAAATTTGTAAAATTACAAAAAAAAAATGGAAAATTACAAAAAAAAATGTAAATTTCGATCCAAATATGTTTGTTAAAAAACAAGGAAAACTGTCAAATATTGGTAAATTGGGATTACGAGACTTTTCCTAGTAATTTGACAAAGTTTTTTTTTAATGTGTAAGCATTTCTCGCCAAGATAAATGGTTTTTTCACAGAAGGACCCTACATTCCAAAATGCAAGCTTCTAAGGTAATTTTTATAGGAACAAAAAAAAAAAAGCACCAAAAGGACACTTTCTTACCCCCGTTAGAAACGGAATTTCCAAAAAGTACCTCTCCCAGAATGTTTTTTTTTTTTTTTAACGAGGATCCTACATTCAATATTGCAATTTTCTAGGATCACTGTTTCAGCAAATATTAAAAGTACAAAAAGAATTTTACATTCCTAATTTTAAGTTTCTAAAACCATTACGTCAGATAATATCCAGAGTACCGAAAATACTCTTTTTTAGCCATTTTACCCCAAAACGTATTTTTCCCAGAATTTTTTTTATCGACTCTCCTACATGACGAATTTTAAGATTCTAGGACCATTTTTTCAGGAAATATAAAAAGTTTCTATGATTATTCTTTCAGAAAATAAAAAAGGACCAACAAGTGTACTTTTTATAAATGGTACTTTTAATAAAAGGCACTTTTTATAAAAGGTACTTTTTATAAAAGGTACTTTTTATAAAAGGCACTTTTTATAAAAGGTACTTTTTATAAAAGGTACTTTTTATAAAATGTACTTTTTATAAAAGGTACTTCTTATAAAAGGTACTCTTATAAAAGGTACTTTTTATAAAAGGTACTTTTTATAAAAGTACTTTTTATAAAAGGTACTTTTTATAAAAAATACTTTTTAGAAAAGGTACTTTTATAAAAGGTACTTTTTATAAAAAGTACTTTTTATAAAAGGTACTTTTTATAAAAGGTACTTTTTATAAAAAGTACTTTTTATAAAAGGTACTTTTTATAAAAGGTACTTTTTATAAAAGGTTCTTTTTATAAAAGGTACTTTTTATAAAAGGTACCTTTAAATCCAAATTTGCAAAATTAGTTTTTTTCACCAAAGGATCCAACATTCCAAATTTCAGGTTTATGTGACCATTATTTCAGTAAATAAAAAAAGTACAAAAAGTAAATTTTTTACCCATTTTGCTCCCTTAGAGTCAACATTGAGCAAAAATCCGGCCTTACTGGATATATTCCAGGATGTGAACATACAGTCCAAATTCCAAGTCTCTATGACCATTATTTCAGGAGATGTAAAAAGTACCAAAAGTACAGTTTTTTACCCTTTTTACCCCCTTAGAATCAACATTGGCAAAAATCCAGCCTTAGTGGATCTATATACCGGGAGGTGAACCTACAGTCCAAATTTCAAGTCTCCAGCTTCAGCGGTTTGGGCTGGGCGATGATGAATGAGTATGTCAGTCAGTCAGTCACATTACTCTTTTATATATATAGATAGATGTCTCAAATTCTGGCACTTTTTCCCTAAAGAAGAAGTGACAGATTCTGAGACATTTTTCCTACAGAAAAAGTCTCAGATTCTAAGAAATTTTTTCTTCAAAAAAATTCACAGATTGTAAGACCTTTTTCATTCAGAAAAAGTATCAGATTCTGAAATCTTTTTTTCTTCTAAGACCCTTTTCCTATAGAAAAAGTCGGAGATTCTGTGACCCTTTCCTAAAAAAAGTCCCAGATTCGGAAATATTTTTCCTATAAAAAAACTTCTCAGATTTTAAGACCTTTTTCCTATAGAAAAAGTCATAGATTCTGAGACCTGTTTCCTAAGTTTGAGATTTTGAGACCTTATTTCTATAAAAAAAAGTCTTAGATTCTAAGACCCGCATAGAAAAAGTCTCAGATTCTGCGACCTTCTACCAATTCAGTAAGTTTCAACTTCTGGGATTATTTTTAACAATAAAAAGTCTCAGACTTTGACACCTTTTTCTTTTTAAAAAAGACTCAGATTCTGATACCTTTTTCCTTAAAATAACAGGCCTATTCACAGTTATGACTGGGTATGACTAATTTTATTATTTTCAAACTTCATATTCCCTGTGTTTGTTGTAAACACAATCATAAAAAGTCTAAAAATTTAAAATTATTTGTCAATGTGGGTAGCAGGTTTGTATTTTTTTTCAAATTTTCAAACAAAATTTGAATTTTTTTATGATTGTTTAAAACAACCACATGGAAAAAATTGAGTTAAAAAAGTTATTTTTTTAAAAAAGTTAAGATTGAGTTATGACTTTTTTGTGAATAGGTCTCAAATTCAGAAATTCTGATACCATTTTCCTATAGAAAAATTCTTCTGCGACCTTTTTCTTATAAATAGGTTTTAAGACATTTTTCATATAAAAAAAGTCTCAGATTCGGAGAAGTTTTTCCTTAGAAAAAGTTTATTCTTTAAAAAAAAAAAAAATTAAAATATTTTTATATAAACCAAATTAAGATCCTGTAAAATTTTCCAATACAAAAAAAAAAACAAGAATGACAGATATTTTTTCACAGAAATTATTCAGATTAGTTAACTTTTTCCTTTAAAAAATTTCCCATATAATTTTCAGTTTCTTTTTTTATGAAAAATTTTTGGCTTTCGAGATTTTTTTCCTTCGGAAAATTTTTTAGAAAATTTTCTTCTTTCTTTTTTTTTTTTCTTTTTTTTTTCCTTTTTTTTCTTTTTGAAATTTGGTCTAGGGGGGGGAGGGAATTTTCCATTTTCCCCCTTGTACTCGCGCATGTTATAAGGGTAACGGTAACTTAGATTTATTGAGGACCCACTTCCGGGATAGCCTCCTGCACAAAACTCTCTGAATAGTATCAGGGTGTTTAAGGGTATATAAATAGGCTACTGAGCTATAAGTCCACATTATATTTAAATGGCCTTATGTGAAAGATAACACAAGGACATCACTTTTTTTTGCCTGGGTTCTGATAGCTAACTTTGGTTAATTGGGGTACGCTGATTCCAAATCTGGCTACCGTTTTTTTGGGTCAGCTCTAGTTTTTGAGATGTAGTTAAGGAAACTTTGAAAATAGGCTATTTTTGACATGTTTGTGAGCCCATATTTATCACCACTGGTAATTTGTGTTAATAATGAATGACGAATTTGTGCATGTTGGATATGAGTGAGATGTTTAAAAAAGTCTTTGTTCTGTGTCCATTACGTTTTTATTCCACTACTGGTGTTTTATTGAACAACTTGTTTAAGGTCGCTAGTGTGAACTCCATATTAAGTTTTCGAGTTATGAAGCAACGAAACAACATATTTTTTTATTACGTAATTGAAAAATGATATCTTTTTATTAGCATTTGCTTAGCTACTTCAGACATTCGAAAAGGGTTTAAACCAAGGTTGGCAATCGAAACGAATAACGGTATCGATATCGGTATTGGTATCGTTTTTTATTTTATTTCGGTATCGGTATCGATTAGGGTATTTGAGTGGAATCGGTTACGGTAATACCGATACCGAAACGTCAATACCGGTACGTACCGGTATTATCGAAAAAAATATAAAAACGTATAAAAACTAAAAAAAAAATATATATTTTTTTAAATTTTTATACTAAATTTCGTTTAGTAATACCTGCCAAACGATGGCCACAGAAAATCTTATTGTGGAAAACATAAGAAAAATTTTTGCAAGAGCATCCGTAGTCGGCAACCAGCGATCAAAGTTTGAAAATATTCCAAACAGCGATTTTGTTCCACAGATGCTGATTTTTAAATATAAAAATTTTTGTTTAACCAAGTTCGCCTCAAAAGTTGGAAGATGATGAGTATGTTATGTTAAAAATATTAAAAAATACATAAAAACGCTACTTTGTTCCAAAAATGCTTATCACTAGGGATGTGATTTCCATGCAAATGTATGTTTTTGTGTTAAAAGTCCAAAAACGATAGTCCAAAAACGATTGCGAATTCTGCAATTTGCGTTAAAATGACATCGATTTGTTTTCGAATATTTTTGCATATTTTGGTGAAAATGCATATATTTTTTTTAAATGCATATTTTTGCATATTTCTAACTTTTAATTGTATATTTTTGCATATTCTGGCTTAAATTAACAAAAACACAAATTGAAATTTATTTGTTTCAAAAAATATTTTAAAAGTTAGAAAAAACGTTTTTAGTGAATATTTTTTTTTTTTTGGTGCATATTTTAAGAGCATATTTTCGATTTTATAGTGCATGAAAATCTCTTCCCTACTGATCAGGATCTGTGGACCAAAATCACGTTTTTGAAATTTTTTAAATGTTTTTCCCATAAAGTAAGCTAAAATTCCAAATTTTTGAGCTGGATTTGGACAAAAAATTTAGGAAAAATATTGAAAAATTTTACAAAATTAAAAACAAGTGAGAGCGTTAAATTCCTTCTACATGTGAATAAATTGAAAATCCTACTTGCGATAAATATTAACAAACAAATTATTTTTTATGTTCACGCCCATAAAAGGGGACAGACTAGAAAACTGTAATTTTTCTTAATCCCCTTAATCCAAGTACAGGATTTTGAAGTTATTCTCACATAAAAAAGTTTCATTTGTTTGCAGGGGCCTAGCTCTTTTTTTTTTGGACTGCATCGTGTCCTCCACAGACGACCTACATTCATAGTGTCTTAGACTCGATCATGAATCAATAACATATAGTTTAAGGAACAAGGGGTTCAAGTGCCTTTTTTTCTAAAATTGAGTATACTTACATATTGAGGGGCTTAAAGCACAAGGTCTTAAAGATTGGTCTAGGACCAATATTTCGGGAAGTTATAAAGAAAAGAACATGCTCATTATTACAAGGTGTAACAGAGTGGTGTAAGGTATAAAAAAATAGAATAGTTAAGTTAGATAGACTTATGTTATTAGTACGATTTTTCATTTACAAAACCACAATTTACAAATTTTTATAAAAAAAAAAATTTTTCAAACATGATGTTTTAAGGAGTACCGTTTCAATGCCGGTACGTACCGATACCGAGGGAAAAGGTTTTTGAATACCGGTATCCGATACCAAAACTGCGTTTCGGTATTGGTATCGGTACCGGTATTCAATTTAAAGGGTTTTGAAACGGATAACGGTATTGAAAAGGTATCGATTGCCAACATTGGTTGAACTCATCTTGACCTTACTAATTGTAAGAACATTTCCCGGAAAAAAATTTACGGATGATGTAAATATGAGAACGGTTTTTCGTAATTTGCTTGTGTTAGAACTCGAAAACTAAAGCTGCCAGAAATAAGTTAATACCAGTTTTGGAATCCTCTCATCCAATATAGTTAAGTTCGTGTTTAAAACTGAGGCTCTAAAATTAGTTTTAGCAAGTGTAGCCTACCAAAGTTGGTGAAAAACGCACTTTTTTGACTCTTTACCAGCGATTTGCTCGCGAACGAGAACTGATGGAACATATTGAAAAACAGATTCAGAATCAGCATACCAAACTCCATATAAGTAAATCAGTTGTCAAAGGTCAGGCAAATTAAAAAAGTTCAACTTTTGTCAACCTTTGTAATATTCAAGAGATCCGCTGATGCACTTTGAACTATTCTCTTTACCCTAAATCTCAAACCAACCAAAAGTAACCAAAGATTTTCAATTAACCGGAAATGATCTTATAAAAAATTCTAGGATTTAAATAATATTTTTAAATAAATCTTAACAAAATATTCGTTAATCTTTGTAGAAATATATAAAAAAACAAATGTTGGGCAGCTGGTTTTATTAAAATATTTCTAAATAATATTACTGAATTTTGATATCTTTCTACCCCAATTGATCCTTTAATTTTTTTTTTTTTTCAAATCTTATGTTCTCTTTGGATGGCCAGTTGTTTTATCCAAATCTGTTTTCATTTTTTTTCTTTAATTGTCTTAACTTCTTTGTCTGCAAAGATATTCATCATAAATATTTCTGATATTTCCTTTACGGATTCTTTTCATAATACAAAAAATTATACATATTTTTCTAATCTAAAAATAGCCAACTAGCCACCAGCCAGTCAGCAGCTACTTATGCAGATGGCTTTCGATCATATCACGCGTCAGTAATCGTCAGTCAGTCAATACGCGCGTGTTCTGCTTATTTTTTTTATTGTTCTTCCAAATACCAACAATAGTTCATTTGCTCATTTAGCAAAACATGATCATATTTTTTTGAATTTGTTATTCATGCATTCACTCGTTCGTTCGATCGTTCGCTCACTCATTGATTGGTATTGATAGAGTTGGTTGGTCATGGTATTATCTGTGCCAGGGATGTTAAAGTTGGTACAATTGTACTTTTTTTGATACATTTTGACCTTCAAAAGTACCGTGGTACTACCGCGACTCATTTGGTACAATTTCAAAATTTCCAAGTTCTTTCTTTATAACTCATCGAAATATCGGTAAAACCCCAGCTTTTTTTCTTATTATCTTCCTCATTTTTATCGAACAAAAAGTCTCAGAATTTTCCACGGAACAATCAGTCCGTTATTAATAGACAATCATCTTTAAAACATTTCTGAGATCTTCATACATTTTTCGTGTTTACGCACTCAGATACATTTTTCCTGCCGAAAAACTCTAAAATTCTGATAATTTTTCTTATAGATGAAGTGTCGAAGAATGAGACATTTTTCTGCAGAATAACTTTCAATAAATTGTTCAAAAACGCCCCTGAAAAATGTTTTTTGTAGTTTTTTGTAATAGCTTTCAAGAAATTGTTCAAGAACGCCCCTGAAAAATGTTTTTTATATATAAATTTTTTAGGATTTATTTTTTTTTTTGGGGGGGGGGGGGGGGGGTATTGACGGTTCAGTACAACCGAATTTGTTAAAGTTTTTATTAATTAAAAAAAATGGTACCGTGGGGGTCCAAAAAGTACAATTTTTTTTGAAAGTTGGTACAAAATTGAAAACCCCATTTAACATCCCTGATCTGTGCATATGGTTTGTTGGCTCAATGGCTGGCTAGTTAGCTGGCTGACTGGCTATTGTTTCTTATTTGAATAGGAATTGGTCAGTTCAATACGTCACGGATCACACCTGCACTTTATGTGGGCTATTTTTAAAATAAACGAATGAATTTATGAATATTTATTATAAAATATTCCATTTACTGGGTTAGGTTTGCTTACATTCATGTATTTACTGGTTTTGACGGATATTGTTTAAATAAATTCCCATGAAACCGTTTAAACAATTTAAAAAAAAAAAGATCCGTTACGATATTAATTTCATTTAAATATTAAAATAAAATGTGGTAATTAATACGATAAGTTGACATATAATATATATCCTTTACGTATATATATCAACTGAGCACGAAAATTTGACGAGAACAATGTAAATTTGTTCAAAATTGTACAAGTAGTCAAAAAACCACTAAATTTTCAAAAAACTTTGCGGTTCAGAACTAGGAAAAGTCTATAATAACTTCGCAAAAGCTCTTCTGTATTCTATCCAGTTCATACTCTTAAAATTCTTGTAGAAAAATTATATACGGATCGGTTGGCTTGTATGTGACTGCTGACGCTTTACGTCAGCACACAAAAACTCTGAGGTCCGTTGTAATACAAATACAATTCTAGAGGCATACCAACACATTCCAATTCCGTTGAAACCTGTAAGGTGGCTTCCATCCTTGCAATCTCATGGGTTTTGCAATTCTCTGGAATGTCTCTGAGCTCTGGTACGCATATGAGTCGTTTGTGAAACTCCTTATCCAAGGGCAAATCTTGTTTTTATTAACATTGACTCCAGGGACTTGACCGTAGCTTGACTGTCGAAATATATATGGGGTACGGTTGTAGACAAGACATTGCAACTCAACCAGTCAGACACTTCCTTAATTGCCAGAATTTCTGCCTGGTAAACACTGCAATGATCTGGGAAACTTTAAGCCAGGCTCAACCCAATATCTTGCAAATAGACTACGGATCCCAATTGTTCATGTAGCTTCGATCCATCTGTGTAAAGGCGTTTTCAGTTCCGTCCAGACAAATAGGGTCAAAAGCAGGAATCCAGTTTTTCCTTGTGCACAAGACAAGTTCAGTTTTACTCGGATTAACTTCCGGACCACAGTCTGTTGTCCATTTACCCAGATCTTTCAGAGAACCCTGAATAATGCTGCTTATTTTTAGCAGATGCTTTTTCTTTACCGCTATCGTAACATCGTTAGCATATGCGACAAAATGACAACTGCGTGCTTCTAAATAGAACAGCATTGACTTCGGTGTCAGGTTCCAAAAAACATACCGGGCTTAGAAGAGGACGTAGCTGTACTGATCTGGTTTAATCTCTAATGAACTATATAGAAAACGGCTTTGACCAGATGCAACAAAACTGCGGCTACCTTTGTGGACCTCACAGCGGCCTACAACACCGTCTAGAAGAAAGGCCTAATATATAAACTTAACCAGGTCATCCCGTGCAGGAGAATTTGCAAAATCGTAATGGCAATGCTAAGTGATCGTCATTTCAACGTACTTATAACCAATAGCCTCAGTACGAACAAAAACTCAACAATGGTCTACCTCTACATCCACGATCTTCCCACCACCACGTCCAGAAAATTTAACTATGCTGATGACATGGAATTTGCTTTCCAACTAGGGTGTTCAATTAATCGGCTTTTTAAATTGTTCGATTAAACGATTAATCGACATTTGGCAATTTTGATTTATTCGATTAAACGAATAAAATTGTAAAATTGTTAGATTAATCAAATAATTCCAAATTCAGAAATTTTCTATAACATTTTTTTCGACAATTTTGGAAAAAATTGGTACTTGAGTAAATAAACAATATTAATTAAAAGTTTTTTAACATTTTATTAACAAAAAAAACAAAACAAATGTAAAAGCATTACAAAATGTACCAAATTTAAGTTTTCGGCGATTTTTTTTTTGAGAAAATTAAAAAAAAAATATATTTTGGAGATTTGAAAAATGTTAAACAAAAAATATTTTGTTTCGAGCATATTCATAAAATTAGTAATTTAATTTGTTTTTTAATTAGTGGGTTATGGCCCAAAAATCCAAACTTTGACCGATTTTAACGCGGTCATATAGTTCACCGATTTGATCCAAAATTTTATAAGGTACTAAGGAAAACATTTTAAAATAAGGACCACTCTAGTAAACATGACTGTTTTTTTCCTTAAATTCCAACGGCCACATACATTTGAAATGTTTATTTGAGTTAAAACTTAAAAAAATATGCATATTTCCAGAAAACCCATATGTTATTATTTTTCGATTAATCGGCATAAATTCTTCGATTAATCCTTTAATCGAAATCAGCTATTTTTAATTAATCGAACAATTATTCGTCTAAAATTAATCGAACAAGAATTAATCGGCTGAACACCCTATTTCCAACACACAAGCTTCAATTTCCTCGAAAATGTGCTACAAAATGATCTATCAAGGATATCCTCCTGCTGCAGTAAATGGAGACTAAAAAAGGCTGAAGTGTGGTGTTTCCATTTATCCTACCAAGAAGCTGACAGAAAGCTTACAATCAGTTTAAACGGTGCCATACTTTACCACAACTTCACGCCAAAATATTCGGGCATCATGCTTGATAGAACGCTATCTTTTAAGAGCCATCTCACCAAAAACCGCACAAAAAATCAAGACAAGGGAAAAAATAATCCAGAAACCCACTGGTACAACTTAGGGAGCAACCGCTACCTCTCCTCAAACATCCGCACTAGCCCTAGTGTATTCTACCGCTGAGTATGGAGCACCTTTTTGGTTAAATAGCCAACATGTAAGAAAAGTCGATACACAACTAAACAATACAATGATACTTATATCTGGTACAGTAAAGGCTACCCCCGTTGAATGGCTACCAATGCTATCAAACATACAACTCCAACAACTACGGACTAAAAAAACCCTCCTCCGAGAGTACAACAAAGTTTATGCTAACTCCGAGATCCCGCTTTGCTCAGACCTCTCAATCCACTATTGTTCGAGATTAAAATCTAGACTACCTCTTATTGTGCTAGCCAAAAAACTATGCGAAGAAAATTTCAAAATTAACACCTCTTGGATGAAATTAACACCTTTATTTAATTCAGACGTCTGTAACATGGAATTTGATCTCCCCCGAAAACCACTTAAATCGACTACGCAGTGCCACTGCCCGGACTATGAAAACCCTTACTAAGTGGGGTCTTCCCAACGATGCCAGTTGGTCCCAATCTATCAACCACATAATGTACAGCTGCCCAATATTATCCAGGAAATATTGAAGATACACAAAGTCTAACAACTGACGTTATATCCTGGCTGAATTTCTTAAACCTGTAACAGAGCTTCGAACGAATTAATTCTATTGAGAATTAATTCATAAAAAGTTTAATTCTGTTTTAAAAAATTTTGAATTATCATTAGCATTCAACATGAATTAATTCAAAGGCTAATTCTCAAAGCTTTAATCAAATTGAATTAATTCCCATGAGAATGAATTCCATGCAAGCTAATCATTCAATTGAATGATCAAAATTGTTCATCATTCAAATCTTTTACAAATTGAATGATGATTTTTTTTTTCATTCCCTTTGTATTTTCAAAAATGTGTTGCTTGTGTGCAGAGAGGCCATCTATTTGAGACGTTTATAAAATTTTTGTGCGCAAAACGCGCACAAAAATTTTATAAACGGGTAAAAACGCGTAAATTTGCTTGAAAAAGAGGGTAAATAGATAAAAAAAGTAAAAAAAAATAATACTTAGTTTTATTCAAACAAAATTGTTGATAAGTTTGTTGGTTAAACTTCTGAGCAACCAATATAAATCTTTGTACAATTTTACATGGTCTGCAGTAGGGATGCCAAACGGGATTGACATTTACAAATCCCGGGATTCGGGATTTTTAAATCCTAATCCCGGGATCCCGGGATTTTTCGGGATTTTTCGGGATCCCGGGATTTTTCGGGATCTATTAAAATTAAGCTGTTTCACGTTATATTTTTAATAATTTTTTTTATAATTAAATATTCAATGAATTCATAACTATTGAATAATTACCGTAAAGTTTTACATATTTAGCACAGAAAATCGAAAATTTAGGATCAGTTATGACCGATTTGAATAGATAGCGAGGGGAAGTAGTCCCCCAATATCCTCTGTCGATACAAAATTTGTATTAATTGTCCTATTGATTGGCGAATCGCATTTTCACAGTTTCCTTACCTTTGCGATAAATGTTTACACATGCGTTTATTACGCTAAATAAGAGAATTTTATCATTATTTATATACACGCTCACAAAAAGAGGCGGGACGAGAAAAATTGTTAAAAACGTGTCATTTGTTAAAAAATTTTGGGTTTTCAGAGGCTGTTTTGGTTCTTCAAGGGAAAAATTTTCCCCTCATCCGTTTTTGCTCATTTACGCACTTAAACTATAAAAAAGAAACTTTACAGATGGATTACTTAATGGTACCTTATAAAGTTTTAAAAGTAAAAAAATCGTTCACTTTGTGCGGAATTTTCTAATTTTTAAGTCAAAAAAGAAACCCAAAGACATTGCCCTGCAGGTCCAATATTGACCCTAAAAGGTATCAATTCTGACTCCGACAATTTTTAAATTCGAATATAGGAAAATTTTATCCACCATTTTGTATATTAAGTAAAACGGCCAAAAATTAAATTGTACTCCAAAAGAGTAAGAGAAATTAGGTCCAACAAGCCACATTGGACAAATATTTCAAACACCTTTCAAACGATATCCATTTTGTCACCATCGGACAAAAAATACTGAAGAAATAGTCAATTTTGATTACAAAATTTGACAAAAAAAAAAACCCGAAATCCCGGGATTTTTCGGGATTTATCAATCCCGGAAAATCCCGAAAAATCCTGGGATTGAAAAAAATAAATCCCGGGATTCGGGATTTGTCAATCCCGAAAAATCCCGGGATTTTGGGATTCGGGATTTCCCGTTTGGCATCCCTAGTCTGCATTTTCTGCTTCAAAAGCCAAATTTAGTCTTTGAACTTCACCCAGAACAGAATTCAAAAATTAAACAAAAATACAAAAAAAAAACTATAAATAATGGCATTTTTTTAAGAGGTTGGTTTAGTTCTTCAAGGGAAAACATTTTCCCCTTAGTCCGATTTTGCCCTTTTTTCCGAACTTGATACGACCAACGGTCATTGACCATAATAATATATTCGTTCCATATTTCAGGCGTCTAGCTCTTAGTTTGAACTGCATATTGCTTTCCACAGACAGACAGACGGATATTCAAAAAATGTCTTTAAATCAATAAAATATATACTTTGTGGGGTCTCCGATGCGTTACACTCGAAATAACAAACTAAGTATGCCGCCATACTTTGTTTGGAGGCTATAAAAATTAATTTAAAAAAGCACTGAAAGAACCAACTGAAAATTTAAAAAGCACCAAGTTAGTGAGTTTTTCTATTTTGGCACTAGGTCAAAAATTTTCGCGTTTTGACACATCAAAAAGCACTAGATCTAGCGCGAAAAGCACTAAGTTGGCATCCCTGCTTGTATGCATTTTAAACATCTTCGTGTGTAAACGATCGGCTGTTGTTTTGTCGACGTCTCGTCTGCTGCTTCCCACACAAGCATAAATGTGTGTTGCGCTTCACTGTTTTAAATTGAATGATAAGAAAATTTCACCATTCAATTTGTAGTAGATTGATTTGGATAAAAAATAAATGATACAAGTTGAATGATCATTCTTAAGGAACGAATTCTTGAAAGAATTAATTCAATAATTTTGAAAACTGAATGATTTTAGGGAATGACAAATTCTATTTTTTTAATTTGAATTGGAAAATTGAATTAAAGAATTAATTCTTTCAAACCTTTGATTATATATGCCCTGTATCTTTTTTAATCCATACGCTAAATAAGTAATTCAGTAATTTTCTGTTAGATTTAGCTTCTCGGTTATTAATTATGAACTTTGTCCGATAGTTTTGAGCCAAGATCAGAGATATTGCCGGAGGCAACACAGACTGATTTTTCAGCTTGATCTAACCTAGCTGCACTGGAGTCCTTAATCTACAAACCATACAAAAATGAACACTGCACTCAAAAAAATACGTTAGTAGATTTACTAATTTTTTTTGCTAATGCTAGTTAGCTAACTTTTAGCAAATTTTTAGTTGAGATTAGCATGTTAGCAAAAAATTCTTATAAACTTCATTTAGCACATTAGCAATTTTAAACAAACGTTGAACTAATTACTTTTGCTAAGATTTGAAATTGAGTTGACAACATTTTTACAAGATTTTTTGCTAACATTAGCAAAAATAAATGGTAAATTTTTTTTTATTTTCAGAAAACTTAAAATGGCTCTATCTCGGAAACTAAGCCAGATAGAGCAAAACGGAGGGCATTTTTGGTTCTTAGAATCTCCATACTTTCGCGGATCCTCTTCACATGTGTGGAACCTAATGAGCCCTAACTTTGGATCCAAAAAAGTTAGCATTCCCGAAAATTTTAAAATGCTCATATCTCGGTAAATATTGCCGACACAACAAAAAGTCCAAAAGCATTTTTGTAGCCCTCAATACGTAGAACAAGACCGCAAAATAGTCAAAAGCTCTCCGAGCTTTTATAGAGCAAGTTATAGAGTTTTTTAATTCTCAAGACCCCAGTGGTCCCCTATAATAACGTATCTCAAAAACTAAGCAAGGTAGAGCGAAACGGACACAAATTTTGGATCAAAAACTATGACGATTTTTAAGGAACCCAACTAGGTCTAGGCCCATCGGGGTCTGGACCTATCAGGTCCGAACCCAATGGGGTCCTCAAATGTGTCAAAAAAAATTTTTTTTGTTAACTAATTATTGGCAAAACATTTTTGCTAACTTTAGCAAAAAAATTGTGGGTTCAAAATCAGCAAATTTTCTTGTAGGTTTACAAGCTTTTTTTGCTAACTTTACAGTTTTTTTTTTTTTGAGTGTGGTTTATTGGAGAAACGCTAAATCTTCGTAGCCAGTCATTATCGTACACGTTTAGGCTAAAGTACATGTGTTCTTTTCAGGAAAGCAGGATAAGCCTTCAAGCACTCAATCAAGAAACCCGCCACCACGAACCTAGAATCACAGACTATACCCAGCAAAAACTGACATTACTAGTAATGGGTTTTGTAATCCGAAACAAATGTTTATCACTACTTACTTATTGAATGAAACACTAGTTATTTTAACAAGGGCGTGAGACAAAAATAACTAGTGAAGAGTAAAGAGATAAATAAGTAATTACTGTCTCGGATTACGAATAAGTAGTCAAATGCCATTACCAATAAGTAGTAAAATAACTAGGTACCGAAATTTTTCTTGAATTCTAATTCCAATTTACAGACGTAAGTAAGACAAAAGAAAATTACAGAAAACGTGATGATTTACTCTGAAAACTGAAATCTATGCAATTTTTTTTTGTTTGCTTAAGTCTTAATTTACCAATTAAACTTGAAAATAAGTACTTTTTTATCACATTATTAACAACTAGTTATTTATATTATTACAAATAACTTATTTTATATGATAATAAAAGACACTAGTTACTTTTCGGACTAAAGTAATGCAGATGGTAATGAGTAGTGGTTATAAGTAATGTGCTTGGTAATCATTACTTTGCACTACACATTACCGAGTTTTTCCTGGGTACTGACACGAAGGAGAGTTTTCCCACGGAGAAAAACGGAAAGATTTTTTGGCTAAACTAAACAAAAAGGACCAGATCTCCAGAAAATTGCCACGAATATGTCTTATGTGAAAAGACCGGTTAAGTTCGGAAATTTTAAGTAAAATAACTTTGGAATATCTCAACAACCTGATGTGAACGATCAGTTTTTGGGCCTTAATTGGTTTAAGATCATCAAAATCATTTGAAAACTGTGCAATGTATAAATCAAATTTGGCCAGAGTTACCAAGTCCAGTTATATTAAAAGAGCAAATTTTTCATGCCCTCGTTATAATATATGTTGGGCAAAGTTTTTATGCACTGCTAAAGTCATTTTACAATACAGTACAAACAGTTTAATAATTTTTTAGGACTTTCATTAAGTTGTCTAACCTTTTCTCTGTGTGTATTTTGAAGCTCGAATAGAAACCTACGATTAGAATTTATATTTCCTGTTGTATGAAGACCTCCTACATTGTCAGACAGCCATAAGCTTTTCCCGCACGAAAGAGGTCATCTGTATATTCACTTTTATTCGAATATACAAATAAGTTATATTTAATTTCTAACAAATAGATATGGAATTACATACGACTGCTTATTAACATACAAAATTTCGTTAATTCTTTTGTTAAAGTGACAAACATATAATTAATCAAATCACATATAAGCAGACATAAAAGTACCGACGAAAACTTTCGGCGACTGCACATTATGTTTCAATTCAATTAAGCAATTGTACTTTAAATTTTAGATAAGAGAATAAATAATTTCGTTTTTAATATGGACAAAAACGACCGACTGGAAACCGTAGTTTTGTTAGACAGGGTCAGAAGTTGTGGACAACGCATAATCGTTAACGTTAAGTCAAAAGAGCTCAATGAAATAAGTCCTGTGAAGCATGTCATTTTTACAGGTTTTTTAAAATGTCTGCTTCCTTTAAAAAATAATTAGCCGTTTTTCTTTTCAATGCTTAGCAAAAAAAACCTACTCTGCGGAGAATGGAACTGAAACCAATCCTGCGGCAAATGGTACTAATTCTGAACTGATCTAAAGTGACAAGGAACCGGTACTACGCATGCAATTTTCTTTGATGGGGACCTATTTCTTTAACATGGCTAGATCCCAGGTCGCGATTAATTCACACCCATTTTTACAGGTTTTGTAAAATGTCTGCTTCCTTTAAAAAATAATTAGCCGTTTTTCTTTTCAATGCTTAGCAAAAAAAAACCTACTCTGCGGAGAATGGAACTGAAACCAATCCTGCGGCAAATGATACTAATTCTGAACTGATCTAAAGTGACAAGGAACCGGTACTACGCATGCAATTTTCTTTGATGGGGACCTATTTCTTTAACATGGCTAGATCCCAGGTCGCGATTAATTCACACCTGGTGACGTGTCGCTGATCTAGTTCAAAAATACATGTCATAGATCTCACCTCTGGAACATGTCACAGAACTAACCCGAAAAAATTAAACTGATTTCACATTTTAGAACATTTCCAAATTTTTTTGTCGAACAATTTTCTTTCGTTCTGAGATAGGTCTTCGTTCTCTAGTCAAGGGGAATTTTCTTTCTGAATAACACCGCTAAACACTCATTTTCCGGTTTGAATTCTGATGATGAATTTAGTAGATTTTGATCTCCTGATTCCAAATCTGTTTTCCAAATTTTTTCATCACGTCTAGATTTTTAGTTATTCACGGTTGAAAGTGCGAAAAATGACGATTTTTGGCATTATTTAAAAGCGTGCACAGCAGCCATTCAGTGGAATACAAATCTGGTATAAAGGGCAAAAGTAGAATTTGTCTATGGTCTCCAACATAGAATAACATTTTTGCGTTTTATAATGATACTGTTAAAATTACCAGTTTTGTAAAATTTACCTTAGTTATTTGATATTTTTTAAAGAAAAACTAAAAAAAAAAAATATTTTACAAATTTAAGTTTTCTGTGTTATTTTTTGTATAAACCGGAAGATATCTTTAATGGGTTTAAAAGTCTATAAGAAACAATGAACTTTTGCCTAAATTTTGAGCTCATCACAATAAGGATTGATCATCTGGTTTTTGTTTTAGAGCCTTTTAAAAATGGTGCTTTTCCTAATTTTTCTCACAGTGTTTTTTTAAAAGACATGTTTGGCCAATAACAGTGCAACAACTTCACATTTTTTTGATCATATTTTTGAGATCATAGTTTAATTATGCTCTAACGCTTTATTTCAGAATTTAATTCCACCCAGGGGCTGAAAAAAAAAGGCTTTCAAAAAAGGCAAAAATCGCGTTTTTCGCATTTTCAACCGCGAAAAATTGAAATTCTAGACGTGATGGAAAAATTTGGAGCACAGATTTGGAATCAGCGAGTTAAAATCTTTAAAAAGTTTCTATCAAAGTTAAAACCGGAGCCAAAAACCTTCGATTTGTTGGGCGGGTCAATTGAAACATTTTACTCAGAAACAGCATTACACAAATTACTAAAAAAAATCTCGTTATCCCATTTTACCAATATTTAGCAGTTTTTCTTTTTTTTTTAACAAAATCAAGTGAGAGTGTTAAATTCGGCTGTGACGAATCTTTTATACCCTCCAAAATGTAAAAGAAATTAAAAAAAAAAAATGTCAGGGGCGTTTTTTTTTTCGGGGGGGGGGGGGGGGGGGGGGGGTGTTTGGTACCAAATGTTTCATTTATTTAACAAGAACACAAAAAAACATGTAAAAAAAGTGTATTTTTTCAGATGTTGGTTCAGTTCTTCAAGAGGGAACTTTTTTCCCCCTGACCCGATTTTGTCCACACTCAAAAAAAAGTGAACTATAATCTGGGAAAATTAACTCAATTTTTATCTAGAAAATGGGAAAAATTATACTTCACATTTTAGAAATAGATTGGGTCTAGACCCTGGACCCATGGGTTCGGACCCCATTTAACTCGAGACCCCGTTGGGTCCTTTAAGGGTCCCCATAGATTTTGAACCAAAACTTGTGTCCGTTTCGCTCTAACTTGCTTAGTTTTTGAGATACGGTAATAAGGGGCCTGATGGGGTCTTGAGAATCTTAAAAATCGGATAACTCAAAAACTATTAATCGGAGGGCTTTCGGGTATTTTGCGGAAGTGTTCTACGAGTCAAGAGCTACAAAAACGCCGTTGGACTTTTTCTCGTGTTGGCAGTATTTACCGAGATATGTGCATATATAAAATCTCGGGAATTTAAAATCAAAAATTAGGGTCTTGAGACCCCGACAGATATGCAGAGCTAGGCTATTCCATATTTTTCTTCGTAGTCTTTCTTTTTAAAATTTCATCCGTTTCGCTCTATCTCGCTTAGTTTTCGAGATATCGCCATTTTTAATTTTTAACTAAATTCTAAGAAGTTATTTACTAAATTCGCAGAAGTCATTAACTAAATTCTAAGAAGTACACTTCCTCAATTCAAAGAAGAGAAATACGATGATGTTTTTTTAGTAAATTTTAACTTAACTTGAACTAAATTGTTTTTTAAGAAATATGTCTTAAAAATAAAGATACGATTCTTAGATTTGTAGAAAATTTCTTTGGCAGTAAGAATTTTTTTCCTAATATTAAAAAAATCCATTTAAAGAAAACTATGAACTAATTATAAGTAAATTAACTAAAATTTTTTCCTCATAGTTAAGAAAATTTCTTATTTTTGTGTTAAATTTAACTAAATTTTAGGAAAATTCATGATAAATTTTCAAAGACATTTTTTCCTTAATTTTAGTTATGTCTTTTTTTTCAGTGCATTCACGAACTTAACCTGCCAATGAACATGAGACATATTTGTGCCAAACTTCAGCAGTCTACCTGTTTTATTTTGGACTGCATTGTGTTATCTACAGCAGCGGTTACCAACCTTTTTGGCTCGCGTACCCCTAATTTTAAATTTTGTCAGCCGCGTACCCCTTAACGAGTTCTTTGTTTTCGTTAAAAAATTTCTCATATAAATAATATAGTTAATTTTGAAATTTCTGATCTGCGGGTATTTTAATTTTTTTGAAGGCTTTAGGGGAGATCAAAACAATGGTGGTATTTTTTGGGAAAAATTTTCGCTTCTTGGGGTGGTTCAATGCATCTGAAAACGCGGATTTTGAGCTGATTTTTCTGCAGAGCAATAACAGCTGAAAATATTGCAAATATTATTTCACCAGTCGATTCTACAACAAAATTTAAAACAACGGACGTTTTTGAACTCTTAAAAAAAGTTCCAAAAACACAACACAGAGGGCGGAAATAAAATTTTTTTGATGTTTTTTAAATGTTTTTTTTTTAATACAAGGGCGTATCAACAATTGTAACTTTTCGAATGAAACACCCCCGTATATATGGGTGAAATCAAAAAATGTCAACCAAACCATGTAATCGAGTAATATCTCATACATGGGTTAAAGTATTCGCATATTTTTTAATGTACAACGTCGTATATATTAGCGTTCTACATAACTAACAACAATCCAGATATTAGTTAGCTATTTTGAACAAGTTATTTTCATTTTTGTAGGCCAAATGTAAACTCCGTCGCCAGAAACAAGTTCAATTTTTAAACTTCAACCGGTTATATCTTAAAAACCAATAACCCGAGAGCTTAATAATTGACTACATTTTTAAAGAGGGAATGTTGACGTTCTTAAAAAATATTTTTATGTAGTCATAACTATCTCTTTTACCCATGCAAACACGGCTTCAATTGTGTAACGATTTTTCGACACTTTTTTTAGACATTATGGAACCTGACAATTCTGTTGTTTTTGACGTATTATGTTTAGAAAAATAATAGGTTATTGCCCCATTTATTAAACGCGAGGCTATAATGTATCATTTTGCATCATTGGTTTCAAGTTTGCTCATTGTATATTAATTTCCAGGTATGAAAAGATAATTCATAAATGAAAAATCGAAAAATGCTGTAAACTCCGTCTCCACGTTTACAACAAAACTACTTAGCGTATATCTGAAATATCGTCATATTTTGACCTATATAGTTGGCATCTAATGATTTTTTTTCGGAAACCAATTTCCGACAAATAGTTTTCGAAAAAAAAGGTAAAAAGTGACGAAATGTAAACTCCGTCTCTGTAAACTCCGTCAACATTTTTTTATTTTTTGCAGATAACATTAAAAAACCTTATGTAGTTGTTAAAACCGACGCAAATATTAACACTAGTCATTCAAAAAAGTAAAAAAACAAATTTTAACAGAAATAATAATAAATTTATTTTACATTTCCTTAGAAAAATCCTATTAAAATAACAAATAATTGTAAAATCTTTAATAACAAAAACCAGAAAAAAATCCTATTGACAAAAATTGTTAGCAATTACATAAATAAGTGTTTTAAACTACAATAAAATGTTTTCAAAGAAAATTCAAAAAATTTAATGTATTTTTCTAAGGTGAATGTAAACTCCGTCACCAAAAAAATCATAAAATTGGCGATAAAATTTGTTTGAAACAATTTGTAGAAGAGATCTTGTATAGTTATATTAGTAGTGATGTAACATATCGATTTTAATAAAAAAATTTACCAAAAATTAAAATTTTTTGTTTGTACAATTTTGGCTCAAAAACACTGACATTTTTTGATTTCACCCATGTGTACAATGAAAGGACATTGTGAGCTTAACAAAATGGTACCAAAATTTCCACTCTATCAGAAACCGTCTCAAAAATGCCAAAAAACACGTTTTTTGAGAACTTTGACATACATTTTCTCAAAAACCTGACACTTTAGAAAAATTTGGGAACCATATTCGGAATCAAAAGGTTAATCGAAAACAAGTAGTCAGATCTCAAATATCGCAAAAATGCTCTCTAAATTGCACAAAAATAAGTTTTTTGTAAACTTTGACCTCAACTTTCTTAAAAAACCTGACGTTATGGAAAACTTTGAAAGCCAGATGCGGCAGCATTCGAAGGTTAATCTAAAACAAATGTCCAAATTACTAAAATTTTACGTACCCCCGCCGACAGTTTCGCGTACCCCCGCCTACAGTTTCGCGTACCCCCTAGTGGTACGCGTACCATAGGTTGGTAACCGCTGATCTACAGAATAAATTTTGACAGTTTCCAACACTACAATTCTATTTCTAGCAATCTCAACCTCACTTCATACTTTCTTTCAACTTTTTTGTCTCTTACATTATTTTGCAAGGGTTACCAACATGATCTGGAATTGCAGACACAAATGAAGGAATTTGCTTTTTCTGTTTGCTTTTTCTGTTTTTTTTTTTTGGTAAAAAGCTTGTAAAATTACAAGAAAAGCTCTATGAATAGTAAAGTCACGAAACCTTGTAAGTTTTATCGCGTCAAAAAAATTTTAAATTTACAATTTTATTGGTAAAAGCTTGAAAAATTACAAAATTATTGGTAAAAAGCTTATAAAATTACAACAAATTTTTGTTAAATAGGAGGTAACAAAAAATAAAAGTTAAAAGTTTTTCTTGTCATTTTACACTCAAAAAAAAAAAAAAGTGAACTATAATCTGGGAAAATTAACTTAATTTTAGGAAAAAGAGGGAATGATTTGGCTCCAAAGATTTTTTTACTTGGTTTTAGATCATAATTTTCCCAAAAATAAGGAAAACAAAGTTAATTAATTTTAAGCCAATTTTAACTAGAAAATGGGAAAAATTATACTACACTTTAGTTCATTCACATTTTAAAACTGGAAAGGGTTTAGTTAAGAAAATTTCTCATTTTTTAGTTAAATTTTACTAAATTTTAGGAAAATTCATGATAAATTTTCAAAGACATTTTTTCCTTAATTTTAGTTATGTCTTTTTTTTCAGTGTACAAGTTTTTTTTTTTTTGAGTGCATAAAAAAAATCAACAAAAAGAAATAATAACAAAATCACAAAGTTTTTATAAAAAGCACCAAAAATAAAATAGCGCCATAAATACCCGTTTTTTAAAGGGTTTCGAAAAAAAACTCCTGGTAAAAAGATCAAAAAAGCACCAGAAAATACCCGAAAAGCGTTAAAATGGCAACACTGGGTATAAATCATATCCATTTTCAGTTTTTTAATTTTTTAAAAAAATCGGGATTTCTTGCTGATTTAATTATATTGAAAAATTTAAGAAATCAAAAAAATAGGTACGTACCTTTAAATTTAATTTTCCTATTTCATCCCAACGACTTCATATACAATATTTTTTTCAAGTGTTTTTATACCCTCCACTCTAGTGATAGAGGGTATATATAAGTTTGTCATTCTGTTTGTAACTCATCGAAATATCGATCTGGGACCCCATAAAGTATATATATTCATGATGCCCGATCGATTTTAAGACATTCTAGCGATGTCCGTCTGTCCGTCTGTCTGTCTGTCTGTCTGTCTGTCTGTGGAAAATGCTGTCGCGGACAAAATATTGCCCAGAGATGACTGAAACTTAACATATTTATTGGAAGTTCTCCCGAGAAGTTTGGTATTGCATTTGAGCGATATCGGTTCAGCGGTTCAAAATTTATGAACGAAAATGTAAGCACACCTCAAAAATTTCAGTACATTCAACATAACCTAAAAATACAAAATGCTTTAATTCGGCTTCTGGTTGGCATATGTGAACATAATTGAACACCAAATGGTATTTAAACAAGTACGAACATTTTTTTTGACAAAAAAAGAAAAAAATCGCGGATTTTTTTTACCAAAATTTCTTTTCGCGGAAATTTTTTTTCAAAAAATTTTTTTTTTTTCAAAAGTAATTTCCTTTTAAATAAAGTTTTTTGCAATAATCTTTTTGAAATTGTGGAGGGTATCACTACATTCGGCAAGGCCGAATTTAACTTTTTTACTTGTTTATAATACAAATGCAATTTTTGGATGTTTGTATTTTTAATAGCCTATAGTTCTCTACTCGGTTAGTAATATCTGTAGTAGAAATATCAGTGAAATCGTTTCAGCCGTTTTTCTATGATTTGTAAAACAGACGGGCATTGCATGAGCATAGCACAAAGGAACATTTTCATCCCTTTTTCCAATATGCTTATTATGGCCTGTAGTTCTATCCTTGGTTAGCACTATCTGTGGTGAAAATTTCAGCAAAATCTATAGACAAAAGTACACACAGCCAATGAAATGTTTTTTTAATTTTGTAAACTCAACGATGAAAATTCAAATTTCGGCTTTATAATACTTTTCTTGTAATTTCTAAAAAAGATTTTAGCAGACTTTTCATTTAATTTCTAATAAAACATTTGTCTAAGTGTTTTTAAGAAAATACGCCTTCTTCCGTTTGAGACGACATTTGTAGAATATTCAAGAACTTTTTTGATTAATCAGAAAAATTAATAGTCAGTCAAATCACTTTATTCATTAAATCATTTAGTCAATTTAATAATCATATTATAGACAGAATATACCTACTTAAACTCTTACATATATGTAGTAAAAATTACAATGATTTTTCTGTACTCAATCTATGTCTGTAAACAATGATACATGTCAGCAGCTATCGACAAGTTCCGCCGCCGACACATTTTATACACTTGGTTAAATCTTGTCTTAAAACTATGACAAAAAAAACAACAGAAAATTAAAATAAAGTGTTACAAAAATAATTGAAATCAGTAATTCAAACACCAACTAAAATCACAAAACTCCCATTAATCGCAAATGTACACTCACAAAAAAAAAAAATTGTAACAAGCGAATTAGAGTTATCATATCGAGATCTTTTGACAATTGGGGAAATCAAGTGTATAACTTCTTACCTAACTAGTAATTTTAAAATCTTCGACATCAACTTTAAAATAAATATTTATCTTACACACATGTTAAGAACATATTCTTTTCGAAATTCCCAGGACTGACTGATACACTAAAAAATCAGATGGGAAAACTAAATTTGTAGCCAAACTGAATGGTTCGGTTGTAATAACCGAAATTTTTGGTCAAAGCAATATTAACCTAGTTGTTATAGTTGGATCTGTTATGTCTCAAAAATTTCGGTATATCAGTGAAACCATACCAATGCGTATGAAACCAATGCGTATGAAATATTTAGCCTATACTCCACTGATTTTTAAAGGTCATAAGAAGAGATTTAGTGGGTTATTCATAATTTTTATGGTATACTTAAAGTAGGTTTATTTAACAAATATTCATGCAATATGAGTCAAATAAACCTACATGACATATTATATTTACTCATTATGAATAGCCAGTTAGTATTTAGGGCTCCTTTTCAGGCTGCATTGCAGAAAACATTTTAACTGTTGTGAAAGATTGCCTGATCTAAAATTTTTATTAGATTGCAATATTTGTGTTTGTGACAATTAAATTTTTATGTGAGTGTAGTTTGGAAAAAAGTTAAGAAAAGCCAAAAATAAAAATTAAGACGTGTGGGTGTCCATTGAGACAAACGGGCAACTGTTCAAAGTCTATAAGCCCCGTGCTACAAGTACAACTTGCGTGTAACTTTTTATATGTGTACGAGTACAAATGTACACTATGATGGAAAAGTATATAGCACAATTTATTCAATTCAACCTGAAAAGTTACCGCAATCCAAATTGGTCCCAATTCAATGTCCCAAAAATTTTAAAATAAAGCAATTTTTATAAAAGAATTTTGAATTCGGCACTAAAAAAATTTGTTTTCTTTTATTTCTTAGGGCCGAAATTGCAATAATTTCATCGGTCAATATCTCCATAATGAAAAAAGATGTCTTAAGGATTCCAAAAGTATTTTGAAGAAAAAGTGTAGTATTTTCTGATGTGCTGAACTATTTATACATCATAAAATAATTCGCGGTTTTATAGGGCGCGAACATTGCGAAAATCTGAGTTTATGCAGTATTGTCAATCGAAATTCTGAATATCAGTTCTAAGTTCAGATTCGGGTTATGCGCACGAAAAACTATTACAAAAATTTATACTGTTGGCAATGTATAAAAAATTGGATAAGTTTGTTTTTTTGAAACCGAAATATCTTTTTAGGACCTCTTTAAAATATTTTCTTCACGAGGTTTTACATTCTGACTGATTATTCCGTATAATTTTACAAAAGTACGGATTTTGTAGTTTGTTATTCAAAAAAACATATTTTTACTCAACAAAATAAAAAATTGTAAACAGTTAAAATAACTGAAATATCATTTGTTTTTACGTTTAGAATGTCTACTCATTTAATAAAATTTAAAAATAACTGAAAAAGTATGTTGTTTTAAATGAAATATAAGTAGTCCGTTTTTTAAAAGGAAACACGATTGTTTTAAACGTTTTTTCAGTTGAATTTACTTACAAAATATTTAGAGTGTAGGTATTCTGCTACACTCAAAATATTTTGTAGGCAAAAACAAATAAAAACACATTTAAAATCAGTGAATAAACAATTGAAAACCATCCCAGTAATTATTCATTTATTTTAACAAACACTGTTGACAAAATTTTCTAAAATAAATAACATTAAACATTTAAAAATTACGTTTTTTCATTCATTTTTACCAACAAATTCAAAAAAAAATAACCTACGAAAACATTAAAAATTAATGATAGTTCTGTTATTTTTACCAACAAATTCCAAAAAAAATAACCTACGAAAACATTAAAAATTAATGATTTCGTAGGTTATTTTTTACAATTTTCTCTTGATATATTTTTTTAAAAATTTTTAATAAAATTTTGGGGAACCGATCCCGCAATCAACTACATTCTGGCCAGACACTCTACCCATCGTGCCGAAGTCACTTGATACAAACATGTTTTTATATTTCTATAAATAATTTTTTGAATTTTTTTTTTCTACAAAAAAATTACCTACTTGTGTAGGTAAAAACTAATGATATCTCATTAAAAAATACTAACAATTTAAAAAAAAATTACTTACACAATTCATTAAAAATTTAAAGAATAATCAGTAGTTTTTACTTACAGAACAAAAATAAATGACTTTAAAAATTAAATGTTAATGAAAGTCTTTATATTTTAGTGTGTTATTTTTGAAACAAAGGACAGAAGAAGTCATTAATAACAACTGAACATTAAATAAATGTTTTTTCTTTTAAAAACGACTAAACGTAAATTTTTTTAAATAAACTACAAACAGTTAATGACATAATTTTTTAAGTGTAGAGATGTCAATGGGACACTGTTTAGGCAAATACTTAAGACGACGTTTCATCAGACCCGGACATTCACACAACAAGTGCTTTACTGACTCCTCCTCCACTTCTCCACAACTTCAAAACAAAAGTCCCTATCAGATATTCCCATACGAACGGCCAATTTCATCCTATTCTCTGATATCCTATCAATTTCGTTCATCAACTCCACTATAGGAACCAAGATAGTAGGTTCGACACGTTCCCCCACCGACTCGGAGCCATTTCTGGAACATTCATCAGCTAATTCGTTACCATCGACACCACTATGTCCAGGGACCCAGATTAGCTTGACTGTGTGCTGACTGATTCGATGAAAGGATTGCATACAATTACCAACAATTCTTGATTTTACAGTGTTTGACTCTAAAGCCTTCAGAGCTGCAAGACTATCCACAAAAATGTTGATGGCGCAAGGACTTAGGTCCTTTGTCATAATCAGACGCTGTCATTGATGGTAGAGTTGTGAAAGGCTGATTTTTCGCAAACACGGAGAAAACAGTTTAATTGTGCCAGCCGCATTAAGAGCCAACTGCATGGTTTAATTACAACAACCGACATTTTCGGTTGCGATTACCGAAATTTATTTGAACCAACAGAAGTTAAATTTTCAAAACAAATTTTGGTTATCGCAACCGAAAATTTTGGTTGTTGTTATTAAACTATGCAGTTGGCTCTAAATTCGGCTGGCACAACTAAGCTGTTCTCTCTGTGAAGGTGATGATAGACGGCTTTCTTCTTCTTGGATGCATGGCAAAATAGACAGTGAATATTGACTTGAAGTCCTAGGTTTCTCGTATACTCAACTACCTCACTGTAATTCGTTAACATAGCAAAATAGTGGGTTTAATCTACACTCAAAAAAAAAGTGAACTAAAATCTGGGAAAATTAACTCAATTTTGAGAAAAAGAGGGAATGATTTGGCTCCAAAGATTTTTTTTCTTGGTTTAAGTTCATAATTTTCCCAAAAATAAGGAAAACAAAGTTACTTAATTTTAAGCCAATTTTAACTAGAAAATGAGAAAAATTATACTTCACATTTAAGAAATAGATTGGATCTAGTCCCTGGACCCATGAGTTCGGACCCCATTTAACTCGAGACCCCGTTGGGTCCTTTAAGGGTCCCTATAGATTTTGAACCAAAACTTGTGTCCGTTTCGCTCTAACTTGCTTAGTTTTTGAGATACGGTATTAAGGGGTCTGAAAGGGTCTTGAGAATCTTAAAAACTGGATATCTCAAAAACTATAAATCGGAGGGCTTTCGGGTATTTTGCGGAAGTGTGCTACGAGTCAAGAGCTACAAAAACGCAGTTGGACCTTTTCTCGTGTTGGCAGTATTTACCGAGATATGTGCATATATAAAATCTCGGGAATTTCAAATTTTAGATCTAAATTTAGGGTCTTGAGACCCCGACAGATATGCAGAGCTAGGCTATTCCATATTTTTCTTTGTTGTCTTTCTTTTGAAAATTTCGTCCGTTTCGCTCTATCTCGCTTAGTTTTCGAGATATCGCCATTTTGAATTTTTAACTAAATTTTAGGAAGTTATTTACTAAATTTTCAGAAGTTATTAACTAAATTCTAAGAAATACACTCCTCAATTCAAAGAAGAGAAAAACGATGATGTTTTTTTTAGTAAATTTTAACTAAACTTGAAAAAAATTGTTTTTTAAGAAATATGTCTTAAAAATAAATATACGTTTCTTGGATTTGTGGAAAATTGCTTTGGTAGTAAGAATTTTTTTTCCGAATATTTAAAAATTCCATTTAAAGAAAACTATGAACTAATTATAAGTAAATGAACTAAATTTTTTTCCTCATAGTTAGGAAAATTTCTTATTTTTTAGTTAAATTTTACTAAATTTAAGGAAACTTCGAGATAAATTTTCAAAGACATTTTTTCCTTAATTTTAGTTATGTCTTTTTTTTCAGTGTAAGATTGCTGAAGATTGTAAAGTGCTGAAAATTCGGAAAGGAAATGATGCAACGCCCTTCCATAATGCTTTGACCAACAGCATTATAAACTAAAACGAGATTTCCTTACTGTCGCCATGGCAATTCAAAAATTCAGGGAACTTGGGAAAAGTCGTTAAAGCAGAATCTTGGAGCAATGATATGATTTAGAAGTACACAATTCTTACTTTTTTCTTCTCACGAGAATAGAATGTAGTATGTTGACAGGTTTAATAACGGTACACTGTCTTGCCAAACATGCCAAAACCATGAATCTTATTAGCGACGCAAGCTGCAAAAGATGGTGTCGCATGGTGTCGTTGAGGAAACCATTCAACACATCCTGTGTCACTGTCTGGACTCGAATATAAAGAATACACAATTTGTTACTTTGGAAAAAACTACGAGTGTAGACCAGGAAAGTTTCGAGCAAATCGCAATAAAGGTCAATGTATTTAGTTTACAATAGAGGTATTCAGAGTCTTGCTTGCCAGCCCTGGCACTGGTGGTAAAAGAGCACTTTTCAAAATTACTTTTCAAAATACATGTATTTTTTGAAAGAAGTACTCTTTTGCTACATTGCCAGGGGTGGCAACAAGACTCTGAATACCTCTAATGAAAAACGGAAGGAGTTTTGTGGTATCGCTATGGAGTGCCGACCTGACTATGCAACCCTAACCTAACCCCATTCTTAGATGCATGGAAACTTCGACAGTGTCTATCTTGACATTGATTTTCCAGATTTTTTACGTGTTCGTTGATCTTCCAGTGGCTGTTAACAATGCAATAAGCCTTGAGCTATTTCACTGACTCCTTTTGAAAAAAGGGTTCATTGCGGCAACAATTATCCCAGTATGCTGGTATCAATAATAGAGTAATCGTGGACATTTTGTATTAAGCTCATAGTTCCTAAATTCCGTCAGTCTGAAACTTGGAATCTAGGTTATCATACTGAAGAGTACCAGTTCTGTCCTTCTCGGGATTTCTCCAAGAACATAATCTTTGGACCCTTGGATCATATGTCATGATAATATTACCACACCCACACACAGACCTTTCATAAAGTGGTTTAGTCTACTATTTCATTCATTACTATTTCAGAATCCCAAATACTTTTTAACCATAGTTTACCAGTTGTAATGTATTCATACATACAATTGTGTAAGTAGGAAAAAAAAGCGCAGGAAGCATAATTAATATAGTTGCTTTTAACTACCGCGGTAAACAAAGCAACAATAAGAACTACATACACGTAGTAGTAGTTCATTTAACATACGAAAGCAGCAGCAACAGCACAATATGTTGTTGAAATGTTTGATTTTGCAAAGTTGTTGAACTCAACTTTACTTGCGCCAGACAATTGTTGGCGTTGAATTGTAGACAATGTGCAAACACAAATCGACATTTGCGTCGGCGTACATTTTGTATGTATTAATGTATTTGTGTATGTACGAATGTATGTTAACCACGTACTACGTGTATTTATGTTTCAAGTACTTCTATTCATAGTTCATTCATTCATAAGTTGCATTTATGTGGAAAAGAAAAAATAAAAAAACGATGTAGAGAAATTTTGCCAACAATTTTTTGAAACTAAAAATATGTTGAAATTAACCTACACATAAATAAAACAATCAGAAAATTATTTTCAATCTTTTGCAGGGTCGTAGGAGACGGAAATGAATGTTTTCATAGTCACTTAGGAGAGGAAAATCTAAACCCAAAAAGAGAGTTGTTCAATTCAGTTGAACACAATTACAAATGTTTGTAATATGTGCTTCGAAAATAAAACCATCTTCAGAAAGCTTTTTAATCATGAAAGTCTACGAACTATGTATGAAAAGAGCTACCGACAAATATGATTCATCGAGGCAATGTTGTTAAAATTAAGAATGTCCGTTACGAATAACCGCAACGAATAACGGAAATTATAACGGTATCTAATTTTTCATATATTTCGGTATCGGTAAGAGTTTTAAAATCGTTTCGATAACGGTAAACCGGTATCGAAGAAGCAATACCGGTAAGAACCGGTGTTATTAAAAGTTTAAAATTTGGAAACAAAATAATAATATTGAGATTAACCATAGCCAGAAAGTTGTTAGATCATTGCAGTGCTTACCAGATGAAGATGCTGAAATTAAAGCGAGCTAATAGCTGGTTGAGATGCATTGCCCTGTCTACAACAGCAGTCACTCTATAAGCCCTTAGAGGCAATGTTTTTGAACACAAAGTCTAACCTTAGCCGCGGCACGTTTTTAAATGAGATCGTCTTTCGGTTTGAAATTCGCAGAGAAATATTGCATAGCTGATGGACTTGTAAGTCTGAGAACTATCTTACTGGTTCCTACGAAATTGGAATGTGTTGTTATGCATCTAGAAACATTTGAAAAGCAAACATGGCTTTGTTTCGGTGGAAAAACTAATCAGAGACAAGAAAGATTTCAACGGCGCACAGTGGCGCCTTTTAACTTTTTTCGTTGCAAAAATCATAACTTATGAACTAATGAAGATATTTTAAAAATTTAAAGAGCATTCGAAAGAAGACTCCCCTAGCTTCAAAATATATGAGCCACGAGGTAATAGGCCAGCCGCGGCACTGTGCACAGTGTCGTTGTAAGCATTATAAACTTTAAAGTAATAAAGGTATTATCAAGATTTATAAAGCATTTGAAAGAAACCCTTTCAGCTTAAAAATAAGAAGCCCACATGGCCATTGGCCCACTGCAGCACAGTGCCTCGTTTTAACTTTTTTTCGTAGCAAAAATCACAAATTTTGAAGTTTTCAAGGCATTTTTAATGTTTAAAACGCACTTGAATTTTATCTCCTTTAGCTTCAAGAAAAGCGCATTCGCATTGTAATAGGCCCGTTTCGGCACTATGACCAGTGACACCTTTTGACCTATTTTGTTGCAAAAATCCTATCTTTAAAAGTAATGATATTTCTAAATCTAAAAATCATTTAAAATATAACAACTTGTGCGTCAAATTAGGTCAGTCCGCACGCTGATATTCTCGTGAATACATATTAAAAGTCTCGAAATAATACTACTCTTATATGACGAAAAAATAATAAAAAAAATTAGGAAATTTTTAACGGTATTGAGTAAAATATTACTCAATTTTGCACCAGAAAACCATTTCATATTTAAAATTTAATAAATGAATTATAATTGTAAATATTCGACCTTTCAAATTTAATTAAATAAATAGATTTTTTTTGAGCTCAAGGCCTTGAGCTCAAAAAATCTATTTATTTAATTTAATAAATGTTTACCAACAAATTTCAGTAAATTTTCAATTTATAAAACTAAAATTTTACTTGATTTTTTTTTTTGTTTTTTTAAGTAATTTTTTAATTGTGTCAAGTAAAAGTTTACTTAAAACTTATATATTTTAAAAAAGTTTCACCTTTTAAACTAACCAAGTATATTTATGTCTTAAAGACATAGGCAAATTTTAAAAAGATGATTTGAAACTTTCAAATATATAAAAAAAGAACTATTAACTCAATGAGAATTCAAAACACTAATTTTATTTTTTGTAATTAGCTGTAGGTTCAATTTTAACAGATCATTCACTAGGGTTAAAAAAATGTAAGACTTTTTTAATTAAAAACTTATTAAAAATCTTGTTAGATAAGTTTCTTTCTTTGTACACAAACCTTTGTCTATTTAAAAAATTCTTAAAAATTCCGAGATGAAACATAAGTTTTTCGCAATTTTTATGTTTGACTTTGTTTTATTAAAAATACAAAAATTTAACTTTTAAAATATCTTAATTCGTTCAGGAGTTACAGCTCGTCAAAGTGTTTACTTATTAAAAAAAATTCCACTAGGGGGCGTTATAAGCAAATAAAAAAGCCAAAAAAAAAAAACAAAATAATAAATTAAAGACCAATACATCTACTAAGCTTGGTAAAAATTCCAGTGGATCTCAAAATTGCCCAAAATCTGTTAGGATATTTTAAAAATATCTCCTTTTCGTAGTAAAAGTTGTTACAGTTTCTTTGTTTTTTCATGTACACGGGCAAGTACGGGCACCCAATTTTTATTGAATAAGTTAGAGTATTAAATACTAAACATCCTCTGTTTATTAGTTCCCGTCACAAACCGTCACTTTTTTAGTTCTATTCTATCAAATATCAAAAAAAGACCGAAATATGGTGTGTTTGCAAAACTGCGTCTAAAAACAAAGTATTCGACCAAATAACCCGTTTTTTATATCGTTTCATTTGAATTAATATACCTTTCAAACGACACCAAAAAAATAATGATCGGTTGCATAGTTTGCCTGAAATTCAATTTAAAGATGATATATTTTTTTTAAGTTTTAACTTTTTTCGGCAGACTGAAAAATTGCCAACTTTGGGTGGCTCTATAATTCATAATTTTCATCCGATTTCAAAAATGTTTTTGGATTCTTAATCAGTGAGGAGTTTTCAATCAGATGTAATCAATCATTTTATCAAATTCTTCTGTCAATTTTTGGATTTTTGCAACGCTTTTAGGAAAAAGGCGCCACAGTGCGGCGATTGCTCTAATGACCGGGCCTCATAAAGAAACACTGTGAGTAGTTATAGTAGAAGTCAAATGACTTCTGATAAGGCTTCAATCAAAGGATTTATATGCCATTACCTGGTCTAAGCTGCATTGTCCCTCTGATCGGATGTCAAAATGCAATATCTTATGATTTTCATAAAAAGCTCAAACTGTAGTAGTAGGGTAACCCCATAAACGTGTGGTGGTATCACAACGGACTTCAAAGTGTATGTGTGTTTATGTAAAGGAGCCACTTCTATCATACACATAATGGCCATCATTCATATAATGCCGACTAACAAGGCCGCATTACAATGAAGGTGCGGCAACTGACATGAGACCATAGCGTGATTTTTGTACTATACCTAGGTAAAATAATTCTGATCCAGGGTATATCAGCCAGAGGTGCTGACCACAAAGGAAGTTGTGAACTGGTTTTAATACATTTTAAAGTCATTTGCCGCCGAAAACTTCTGCCGTGAAGCTACTCTCATACACCTGGAATTGATGTTCATGAAAACTCCAACTAACCTTATATAATTTTAAATACTGGGAAATACTCTGCCGTGGAAAGGAGTCAGTGGAGGACCGGTCATTAACCCGCGCTTCATCAGTTTATTTTCTTAGTAATAATTTTTGTAATTTCTGTCTTAAAACTCTTTAAATTTTATCATTTTTAAAAAATTTGTTCATTAACTTTATTTTTTAAAAAATTCTTGTTTTTTGCAGCATAATTGGTTTTCATTTTTGCAGCATAACTATCTGATGTTCCCACTTCGAAATTCTGCACATCCTTATGAAGTCGACCGTCCTTGGTCGAGAAGGCATTAACAACAAAACTTTCTCTGGTAATGTTCTACTTTTGATGTTTCATTACGTCTCCGAGCTTTGAAATTAACCCACCTAATTAGCATAATATGAAGAAGGAGATTCATTCCAAATACTCATATTCAGGGCAATTCCAAGACGCCGTTTAAAGCTTTGGAACGTTTTAACGCCTAAGCAACCGAAAGTGCTTCGGAGATAAATATGCCAACATGGATCTGGGCGATTAAAAGCTTCAGGCCCTATTAATCCCCTGGACCTGATGGTATAATTCCGGCTGAGATGCAGCAAGTGTCGGGCTATATAGCCCCTTGACTGTCTAATCTATACACAGCATGCATTAACTGGTCGTATAATCCTTTAAAATGAAAGAATACCAGAGTCGTCTTTATCCCGAAGGCTAGGAAAAGTTCCCATACAGCTCCGAAGGATTTTAGACCAATTAGTCTGTCTTCTTTTTTGTTAAAAACAATGAAACGAATGATAGACTCATATTTGCGTAGAGTGATTGATCCGAGGTTGCTTTCGACAAGGCAACATGCATACAGCAAGGGCAGATCAACGGAAACTGCTCTTAATGAGCTCGTTGTTACCATAGATAGGGGGAATTTTTATAATATCATTCCAGACTCGCTAATTGCTGCATTGTCTGGTCTGGGAGTGAAGCGTGGGATCGTTTTAATGGTGGAAAATCTACTTGCCAATAGAGGTATAACGTCTGAATTGTGAGCGTCTGTCATATCTCGATTTGTGAATAGGTGCACACCACTGGAAGGTGTTCCATCGCCGCTTCTTTGGAACCTGGCACTGAATTCATTGCTTCTATCTCTAGAATCACATATGCTGACGAATTCGCTATAGCGGTAAAGGGAAAGCATCTGCCAATATTGAGGGACATTCTTCAGGGTTCTCTTAAAGATCTGTCTAAATGGGCAAGAGGCTGTGGTCTGGGATTTAATCGAAGTAAAACAAAGCTTGTATTGTTTACAAGGAAAAATAAGATTCCTGCTTTTGATCCTTTTTCTCTGGACGACACTGAAATGACCTTCTCAGGTGGAGCCAAATATCTTGGAGTATTTCTAGATAGGAAGTTGAATTTCAAGTGTTATATTGAGGAACGGGGGAGAAAAGCAGTGATTGCTTAATATTTCTGTAAAATAAACGCTTGAAAATGAGTCTTAAGTCGTTCATTGGATTTATAGAGCAGTGTTACATCTAATTCTGCTGTATCGAATCATTGTCTGGTAGCCTGCTTAAGAAACCAAAGCAAACTGTGTCATTATCACGAAAGGTACAGAGAATGGCGTCGATGTGCATCACTGGTGCTCATCGTACAACACCTACGGCTGCATTAAAAAACACCCTTCACTTGATACCAATGGAGGAGCAGCGATTGTGGCCATATCGCGATCTTGAATAAGATAATAATAAAAGAAAATATGGACTACGGTCCCTATATGGGCCACTTTACCACTATGATACCATCCATGGGGTCTAGGATGTGGGGCACTGCGAATAGTGGAGCCTCCGTGAATTTTGACACAGATGGATCGAAACTACACGAACAAGTGGGCTTTGGAATCTATTCGGGTTGAACCTGGCTCAAAAATTTCCAGAGCATGGCAGCCAGTGTTTACCAGTCTCTGCCTGGTAAACACTGGCTGACTGGTGGAGTTGCACTGTCTTGCCTACAACCGCAGTCAACATGTTTTCCTACTGTCAAGTCCCTGGAGTCCATGTTTCTGAAAACAAAATCTGCCCTTATCTACAGCACGTCATTAAATAAGAAGGCCAAGCAGTGTGACATGCGACACATATGGGTCCCAGGGCACAGAGACATTCCAGGAAAATGCAAAACCGATGAGCTTGTAAGACTGGAAACTACCTTACAGGTTCCAATAGAAATTGAATGTGTTGTATGCCTTTAGAAACTTGCAAGCAAAATCTTAGGCTTTGTTTCGCGACGGAGGCTAATCAGAGATGGGCACAGGAATGGAGGTGTGAAACTACACGATAAATTTGGTCTCTTATTCACAAGCACACAAGTGAGCAGATATCGCTTCCAAGAGGAGAGATTTTGGCAGTGGTTGTTGAAGTTGCCGGACTCAGTTTTATTTTAAAGCACTTAGAACGGTTAAATGTGCCGTTAAATGACTTTTTCCGGAGTGGCATGGATACGAAGGAGTTAGAAATTATCAAACACTTTGTTTGCCATTTCCCGGCACTTTTTGGGCAGATACTTACTTCACTGGGATCTCGGGAACTGTACGATCTTTCTGATTAGTCGAATATCAAAATTCAATACCTTAAAAGTCTTAAAAGTTCATCGGCAGGGACTAGTAGGGGAACTTATTATAGTCCCGTGGTATCAAAACTGACTTTAGAGTCTATGTGTGCGGACGTAGCCCCATACAACCTAACCTAAGCTGTATGGACGCAGAGGGGACAATTAACAACAAAACTCTTGAATTGTTATTTCTTTTGGTGTGCAAAATCTTCAGTATTATTGTCTTCATCGCCAGCTCACAGCTCATAATCGGAATTGTCATTTAATACATCTGTCAGCAATTTAAAATTATTTATGTATTTACATACATAATTGCAAATTTTCATATTTTACAATTCCAACTAAAAACTAAAAGACTTGTAAGCAAATAAGTAAAATTGAATGGTGCTAATGAAGTAAAACCACAAAAGACGCGTTCATTCATTAAATTTTTTTAACATTTGCACATGCTCATATTACACATGTTAATTTGCGGTGACGCAGTGGCGTCGTCTCGCATCAATGTTGCATAAATGTTTGTTGGTTTATACTTGTTTAACATGTTCATTCATGCTTTATTGAATAGAAATCCCGCAGATATATTAAGACACTTGGTACTGGAAGTATAGGGAATTTGAAAAAAACAGTACCATTTTAGGTGTTAATAGAATGGAGCAACATTATTAAGACCAATGGCTTCTAAACCCCTCTTGGGTTTGACTACCATATCTTGAAATGTTTAAAAATGCAGGGAGTCTCTTAAAGAGACGGCGAGACATTTGAATCTGGCACTCATCTGGGTGCCTGGACATATGGGTATAAATGGCAACTGTATGTAAGCGGCGGAGCGAAACTTAGATATTGGATAACGCCAACGGCAGATGGCGACGTAAACCAACGTGCTCTGACACGAAGACGAAGTGAAACTCATATGATATCCGGCGTACGGGTAAAATCATTTATTTCCGATGCACACACAAGAAAAATGGAAATCCCTGCAACGACTATTGCGGGGGATTTCAGGACGTTGAGGAGAAAGATAAGGCATCGCACTTTTTATGTCAATGTAGTGGCGGACTTAACATGTTTATACAGAACTCCGAGCGAAACAGCTTACATCCCAGTGAGGCCAATAAAGCATTCTTTCCTATCTCTTCTTCTCTTGTTATCTTTTCTGTCTTTTGTAGGTAACACAACGGGACTACGTTTGTCGAAGGACCCATTTGAACTGACCAATTTGGTGGCTGCCTGCTTACATAACCTATGAAACCAATGGGTATTTCTCTTACTTCCAACTTTTAAATGTAATTAAATGATATCCGATTGTTCTGTAAGATTATATAGCTATTTGGATCCCATCTCCAAATCATTACACTGACCGAAGTGATAAGCATAAACTATTTGGAGTTCAACGTATGTTGCTGCTAATCTGAACGGCTGTACATTAACCTTCACATAACCTAATCTTTTGTAAGTCTTAATAGAAGTATAATGTCGAAGAGCAAGATTCCAGAGACTTCCCAAGATATTATAGTTTCGTGTAACAGATTTGATGTGGATGAGTTCTTTCAGATAAATTCGTCAAAATACCTTCGCTTGTATATTTTGTAGCAATTGTTTGAACATACGTCTTTTGACCAGTCATAAAATGTTTACTTCCAGATCATTTGGTTTTGCAAATCTGTGCACTTTTAAATCAAAGTGTAAAATTATATTTTTCTGCTTCTTCATCTGTTATTGTTGTACACTATATCAATATTTTTATACAAAAATTGTATGTAATTGGCGCTAGTACAGACGAAGCAACCAAAACCACCAGTCAGCCAAGCCAGCAACCAAGCCAGTACCAATCAAACTTACTAACCAACCTTATGATGACGATCAATGATGAGTCATCTTCAACCTTTGAACATTAGCAAAAAATATAAAAAAAAAATAACAACGAAAACTAATCGACACATGGTGTAAAATACTTACTTGGTAACTACTTTTGAATGAAGAGAGTCGACCTAACACAACTCTAGCAAATTGTATATGAGATAGAGTTAGTGTTGGTAGAGGGAGTATGGGAGGAGGTGTAACTAATTTTCACATTTATGAATGAATTGAAAAAAAAAAACAACGAAGGCGCGTTTACAATTTATGCTAAATTCAGGTTTATTTTCATTCATTGGTTCATTCATACTTCTTCTCGAATTGCTTTTCAAAGACAAGTTTTACAATTTTTATAGTAAATCGTGCTTAGCATGGTAAAGTGGGTTGTTTTGCATAAACGAGATTTTGTATATTAGAGTGGAATGAAGATTTAAATTCGAGGTGCTACAATTTTAAAAACAAAATGTGTGTTGACGGAGATTTGGAATAAGCATTGCCCTATAAAGTTGAGTTTGAAAGATAATGATAATATCGATCTAATAAATGATGGTAATTGCGAAACATTTCGAACACCGGATAGAGATATAATTTCGAAGTGGCTGCCAACTGATTTGCGTCAGCGTGAGTATTTTGAAAATATACCTTCTCTACACTCAACCAAAAATCATTGTATTCCCAAAGAAAATCGTTGTAAATTCAACAGAAATCATTGTTGATTTTGACCCTACAAATATTTATGTTGATTTCAATAAAAATTGTTGTCAGTTTTTGTAAAAGTTGATCAACTCGTTCTTTTGTAAATCAACTCGTATTTTTTGTAAACTCAACTCATATTTTTGTTGATATAAGAAATTTTATTAATAAAAAAAAGCTGTTGTTATTTGTTAATATTCTTTTATTAAGTAAAAATCACAATATTTTTTAGAATTATCACCGGCTTTTTAAGCTGCACGAGATTTTCACACACACTTCGTTTATTTATGTTATGCACTCGTAAGCCATTCTCCAGTTTTCTAATGACACCAAATCAAAAACCTTAAAAAAAACAAAAAAAAAAATATAATATAGTATGAATACATAAAGCAACCAATGTATTTTATTACTTACCAAATATTTACAGATCAGAATCTGATCATCAGATCCTATTTTTATTTATTTTTATAATATTAAATATTTTTATAAGAAACAAACACATAAAATAATTTTATAAGAGACAAACAAATTTCACATTGCAATGCATTGCTACCAACTTGATAATACAAAAATGAACGAACAGGGTTGTTTTTTCTTTTTTGGTTTTATCTATTGAATTCTGTATAAGCGTTGTAAAAAGTTGATTCAACTTTACTGATTATTCAACGATATCAACATTAATTTTTGTTGAATACGGCAATATTCTGTAAAACTTGATCTACAATTGGTTTACTAATTTTTCTACTAAGATATTTCTATGAGTGTATATCTCTAGGTTACAGAGAACGACTTCTTGAGGAAATCTTTGAAAAGAGGCAGTCCATTTGATAGACCCTCAATAAATATTTAAACAAGCTGTCGATGTCTTTTTAGGGATCTGAAGTTTTTAAGTGGATCTGACAATTATTCTGGAGTTTTGAAAAAGTTGCTAACAAGTTGGCACTGAAAATCTATTCCACAACCGCAGTTAACATCTATTATGATAAACAACACACGAGTCACTGAAAACGCACACTGCCTTTAAATGCCGCAAGATGGCCATGCGGTTTGACATTCGACATACGGCAATTTTGCAAGACTAAAAATGTATATTCAATCCTCTTAAGACTTGCACACACACAAGGACAACGGCTTCGTATCGCTGATGAATTTAATTTTACGTTGTGATGACTGATATGTTTTTTTTTTTGTAGTCTAAATGACAGGTCGTTTTCGATTAGACTTCTGTAATATACGAATGATTCGAATGATTCGTTTTCATAGGTCGGATATTTTAGCCTTATGTGAGACCCAGGTGAGAGAGGATGCTGATCCACAGGATTTTCACTTACCTGGTTACCCTCTTCTATCGCTTTTCATCTTTCATAGGGGCCTTGCGGTATATGTTAGGAATGATGTTGTTTACCAGTGCCAGGGGCAATTGGGCGCTAGTGATCCTAAATTTAGCTGTTTATGGGTTAAGTTTGGGATAAGGGCACATATTTTATGTTTCGGATTTCTTTACAGTAGTCCAAATGCAGCAGAGGAGGATTTCTTTAATGGCCTTGATACCCTGTCTGACAATATCACCGAGATCCTTGCGAGTTGTCCGAGCGCTGAAGTTGTCGTCGCTGGGAACTTCAACGTTCACAACTCCTCTTGGCTTCGCCATTCCAGCCATACCACTCCCGAGGGCCAATACGTTGTGCTCTTCGCAGCGCACAACCATCTGACGCAACTAGTGGACGAACCAACACACAATACGTGTGTTTAAGGGCAGCAACAGAACACACTCGATCTTTTGCTGACCTCACTTCCTGAAAAATATGAGGTAAAGGTACTTGATCGGTAATTCGGATCATAGCACCATTTCTGCATCCTTTTCGTACTCGGCACTTCAGAGCGCTTCTCGGTCGGCTACTAAACGCTCAGTTTATATTTACGAAATGGCTCGTTGGTTAGAACTTAATGAATTTTTCCGGCAATTCAACTGGAAACTTTGTTTCCTCGACGGCAACGTCGATGCATCTGCAGAATTGGTGGGTAATGTGATTGGGCTAGGAATGAAGAAATTTATTCCTTCAAATCTGGTTTCGGTTAAGCCAAACGACAAGTGTTGGTTTAATCTGACTTGCAGGACTGCAGTCCAATTCAGAGAGGAAGTATTCAAAAATTGGTGGGATGACAAAAACGACATTTCTGATATGCTGCGCAAACAGGCGAGAACCAATTGTGCACTCAAAAAAATACGTTAGTAGATTTACTAATTTTTTTTTGCTAATGCTAGTTAGCTAACTTTTAGCAAATTTTTAGTTGAGATTAGCATGTTAGCAAAAAATTCTTGTAAACTTCATTTAGCACATTAGCAATTTTAAACAAACGTTGAACTAATTTCTTTTGCTCAGATTTGAAATTGAGTTGACAACATTTTTACAAGATTTTTTGCTAACATTAGCAAAAATAAATGGTAATTTTTTTTTTATTTTCAGAAGGGCATTTTTGGTTCTTAGAATCTCCATACTTTCGCGTGTCCCCTTCACATGTGTGGACCCTAATGGGCCCTAACTTTGGATCCAAAAAAGTTAGCATTCCCGAAAATTTTAAAATGCCCATATCTCGGTAAATATTGCCGACACAACAAAAAGTACAAAAGCATTTTTGTAGCCCTCAATACGTAGAACAAGACCGCAAAATAGTCAAAAGCTCTCCGAGTAATATTTTTGAAGTTATCGAGTTTTTTAATTCTCAAGACCCCAGTGGTCCCCTATAATCACGTATCTTAAAAACTAAGCAAGGTAGAGCGAAACGGACACAAATTTTGGATCAAAAACTATGACGATTTTTAAGGAACCCTACTAGGTCTAGGCCCATCGGGGTCTGGACCTATCGGGTCCGAACCCAATGGGGTCCTCAAATGTGTCAAAAAAAAATTTTTTTTTGTTAACTAATTATTGGCAAAACATTTTTGCTAACTTTAGCAAAAAAATTGTGGGTTCAAAATCAGCAAATTTTCTTGTAGGTTTACAAGCTTTTTTTGCTAACATTACAGTTTTTTTTTTTTGAGTGTGCCAAGGTATTGACACGCGAGAAGCTTCTATACGAAAAGCGTCTTCGTGCTAAGGCTTTTCTGCCCCTCGGTGTAGTAAGAGCTTTTGGTCATTCGTAAAGAGAGTAAGAAACAATGCTAGTTCTTCCATCCCGGCTCTCATGACCAAGTGTTCACTGACCCGGTTGATAGGGCTAATCTTTTCGCTGGATATTTGCAAGAAATTCGTTCTTGCCGGAAAGCGATCAACCACTGCCAGAACTTGAAAGAGTATCCAGTACTATGCGCAAGATATTCTTTCGAGCTCCTGGAGTTAAAAGGGTACTTTAGGATTTCAACGTAAATAAGTCACCGGGACCCGATGGTATACCAGCACTGGCTCTAAAGTAGTGCTCCTCGGCCTTAGTCCGTCCGTTGGCAAACCTTTTCAGCTTTTCGTTGCATAAGGGTATCTACCCTTGTTTCTGTAAGGTGGCCAACGTCCAACCATTCCCTAAAAAGGGTGCGTCTTCGTACCCTGAGAACTATCGCCCGATATCCATTTGTTCTACGCTCTCGAAGGTGATGGAGAGCATGGTAAATTCTCACCTTGTTGATTATCTGGAGTCAAATTCACTTTTCAGTGACCGACAGTATGGTTTCCGTAAACGCCGTTCTACGGGAGACCTGATTGCATTCCTTTCGGAACGTTGGAGTCGTTCCATTCACCAATTTGGTGAAAGTAAGGTGGTTGCTTTATGTATTTCCAAAGCGTTCGATCGAGTGTGGCACGACGCACTTGTAACTAAACTTATTGCTTTTGGTATAGGCAATGATTTCTCTCAATTTATATCAAGTTTCTCAGACACAGAAGTATACGTGTTGTTGTAGATGGGGTCTCATCGGAAATGTTTAAACTCAACTCAGAGGTGCCGCAAGGTTCTGTTCTTTTTCTTCTCTTTTTCTTATCTTTATTAATGACCTCCTTCATCAAACTTTCAACCCTATATATTCTTTTGCAGACGACAGCAACATTTGCCATTAATTTTCAGTTTTGGGCTCGGGAGACTGAATATGAATGACACACTCAATTAGGACCTTTTGACAATCTCTGAGTGGGGTCTGGCGAATAAGGTCGATTTTAATGCACGCAAGACCCAATGCTGTTTGTTGACCCACAGACGAGTTGTGGAACCCTTCGGAGCCTATTCAGAAGAGCTTAGTTGAACCTGGCTCGAAGATTTCTATGAAATGTGTGTTGGAATGCTTTTCCAGAAAGGTATTCGAAGAGGAAGACTATTCAGGGGTGGGAACATAGATGGACGTGTTAAACTACACGACAAATTTGGCCTTCTCATAATTAAAAGTGCACCAGTGAGCTGCTATCGTTTTCAATACAACAGATTTAGACGGTAGTTGCAAGTTTACTGAGCCTAATATATTTAAGCATATTCCATTGTTTGACATCACTAAGTTTCTCCAGTGCCTGAAAGAACTAAGGGCTAAAATAATTAAATCGAATGCGAGGTGGTGCAGTGCGCTGACAATTTAATTTCCAAGCAAGAACGATGGGCTCATCTCTAAATCCAATTGTAGAAGACGACTTATTATGGATAAAACAGTTGAACATATACTGTGCAAATGACCCACATTGGCCAGGCAAAGAAGAATTCGATAATCTGGAAGAAATCGCAGTTATGAACCTAATGTCCGTTAAATTGTTTCCTACATGAACTAACGCGTCCTGAAGCATCGTGGGGTATAGCTATGGACTAGTCGGTCTATGCGAAGAGTTCAACATTTTGAGCTTCACTTTAAATCGATTTCGAAAACTTTATATTTTTATAAATCTGTGATTTTTCAATTTGCAAATTCTAGAAATTTTTATTTTCAACCCATTCTAATATGCAAACAAAACATATAATTTCCAACTTTGTCTGGACAACTTTTGTTAGAAATTTAAAATGTATTACTTATGTGCAAAGGATGGCGGGGGATCCGAAGACGAGGGCGTCATTTGCAGAGTTGTTTTAATCAAATCAAGTTTATTTGCCTATTTATTCATAAAAGTGGCAACATTTTACTGCAACATGTCTGACAAGTTCCTTTGGTTGTACATACAATGTCAACTACATACACTACTCATTTTGCATAATATTAGTTAGAGAGAGTGGTTGTTGTTGGTGGTTTTCAGATTATATATGGGGGTTTTCGTGTCTACTGACACAACTTTTGAAACCGATGTCTTCCGATCGGGATGAAATTTGCACCAAGGTTAGTCCTATTGGATAGTAGTTTAGACACAATTTTTCAACGAGATCGGTCAAGAACTCTCTGAGTTAGAGGGGGTCGAAATTTGACATTTTGGCCAAAGAGGTGTTTATTCTCATCCATGTAACTTCTTACCTATTGTTTTTAGCAAAATGTGTCCCAAAGAGTTTAGATAGCTATTTCTTCAGTCTTTCGAAAAAAAAATATAAAAAAAATAAAAAAAAAATTTTTGATTTTTTTTCTTAGAAATCCAAAACTTTTTTGACTTTTTCCTCAAATTGGGCCCTTTTTTTTTTTTTTTTTTTTGATTCAAAAGAAAGCTTAGGTGATTTCCTTTAAGAGATGTGGGGTCGCTTAGTGGGATGCGAGTGGGATATCTATGAAAAAAATTTTATTTTACCTTTGGAACACAAAAAACCGTTCTTCAATTTGAACTATTAGGCGTGGGATAGCTAACTAGTTTTCGATTTCGATCCGCGATACCCTCTAATTTTTTAAGGTTCGAAAAAGAAAGCACGAGCCAAAAAATGGGGGCGGTGGGGAAGGGCCATATGGCCCCTCATTGGGGTCAAATTTGGGCGTAAAGAGGTAAAAGTCCTCAAAAAGCCCCAAAACTCCCCTAGAAACGCCCCTGGAGGGGTGCAATGTGAGACCGACCTCCAATAATTTTCTGCCCCCAATATTTTTCTTGAACATACCTTACCCCTATTTCCACTTCCTAAGGGGCTCCCATACAAAATGACATTTTATAAAATTTGCTCCTACCGCACTAACTGTCCGTAGGGTGCCCCTAGAGAAGTAAAATGTATGACCGACCCCCAATATTTTTTCAACTCCAACATTTTCTCGGAATATACCTACCCTTTATTTTCAACTCTTAAGGGGGTCCCCATACATTTTTTTTTATTTTTTTATTAGTTTTTAAAAATACATGTTTTTATAATGTATGCGAGCCCCTTAGGGAGTGGAGATAGGGTGTTATGATGTTCGGACAAAATGTTGGTAACTAAAAAATAATGGGGGTTAGTCGTAATTTTTGCCTCTCTAGGAGGCACGGTAGGGGCGGTAGGAGCTGGTTTAATAAAACAAGTTTATAAAAAATAAAAGAAATGTATGGGGACCACCTTAAGGGTTAAAGATACATTGTAGGTATGTTTGCAAAAAATGTTGGAATTAATAAAATAATGGAGGTCGGTCATACATTTGGCCCCACTAGGGGCACTTTAGGGTATGTTAGAATGGTAGGATCAAATTTTTTAAAAATGGTTTGTATGGGAGCCCCCTTAGGAAGTGGAAATAGGGGTAAGGTATGTTCAAGAAAAATATTGGGGGCAGAAAATTATTGGAGGTCGGTCTCACATTGCACCCCTCCAAGGGCGTTTCTAGGGGAGTTTTGGGGCTTTTTGAGGACTTTTACCTCTTTACGCCCAACTTTGACCCCAATGAGGGGCCATATAGCCCCTCCCCACCGCCCCCATTTTTTGGCTCGTGCTTTCTTTTTCGAACCTAAAAAAATTAGAGGGTATCCCGAATCGAAATCGAAAACTAGTTAGCTATCCCACGCCTAATGGTGCAAATTGAAGAACGGTTTTTTGTGTTCCAAAGGTAAAAAAAAAATTTTTTCATAGATATCCCACTCGCATCCCACTAAGCGACCCCACAGCTCGTAAAGGAAATCACCTAAGCTTTCTTTTGAATCAAAAAAAAAAAAAAAAAAAAGGGCCCAATTTGAGGAAAAAGTCAAAAAAGTTTTGGATTTTTAAGAAAAAAAATCAAAAAATTTTTTTTTATTTTTTTTATATTTTTTTTTCGAAAGACTGAAGAAATAGCTATCTAAACTCTTTGGGACACATTTTGCTAAAAACAATAGGTAAGAAGTTACATGGATGAGAATAAACACCTCTTTGGCCAAAATGTCAAATTTCGACCCCCTCTAACTCAGAGAGTTCTTGACCGATCTCGTTGAAAAATTGTGTCTAAACTACTATCCAATAGGACTAACCTTGGTGCAAATTTCATCCCGATCGGAAGACATCGGTTTCAAAAGTTGTGTCAGTTGACACGAAAACCCCCATATATAAGTGTAGTCAGTCTAAAATTGGCAACGGAAGTAACGTTTGAATATTTTGCAAATACATACATCTAAACGAATTTATTTATATAAAAAAAAAAACATATGATAATAAATAATTAAGTAATATTGTGTGAATGCATGAATATGAATGACATTGTCAATGCAGCAAAAATCCGTTTCTAATATGACAAATATGATAAATGTTTTTTGTGGCGGATGTAACGATTTTTAGTTTTAAAATAAATATTTAGCTGTTGCAAAGGTCATGTTAAAAAATTATGATTTTCGGACTTTAGTAACACAATTTTATCATTATTTAAATTATTTTTTTATAATCACACACGCAAAAGATGGCGGATGGATTTAAAAATCCCCTGGACCTAAAGAAGTCCTTAAAAAACAGGCAAAAAACAACATTTTCTAAACCCCTTAGTTCAAGTTCCTGATTAATTCTTCAAGGGCACCTTTTAGGTTAGGTTGGGTTGGATGGCCGTTCGCCAATTTGGCAAATTCAATCGGAGGCTATAAGTACACTCAAAATAATTCTACAGTAAAAGGTTTAGTAAGTGATATTGTACCAAAATCTACTAATTAGTTACTAATTTTAGTATCTTCAAAGTACTAACATTAGTAATTTTTACTGGTTTTGGGTAATATTAGTTAAAAATTTTAGTATTGGTTACCAATTTCTGCACTAGGTCCTTTTGGACTAAAATTAGTTAAATTTTTAGTATTAAATACCCACGTTTTTTTTTGGTGTACCATTGTGATTCCCTTAATTGTCATTCCCCTACTCCCCTTTGATAAAAAAAAAACTTTTTACTTCTTGAACCACCCCGATTCTCTAAGATATTCTGCTAGAGATGTCAGCGAGACACCCAGTGGCGTATACAGGGTGATTTTTCACAAAATTTCAGGATTTGGAATCAAATAACAAGTACAAAATTAAAAAACTTCTTTAAAAATCGAAAAACATTAAGAATCTAAAATTTTTGAAGAAAAATGTTTTGAAACTGAAAATTTTTCTGTTAAAAGAATCTCAAAATCTGAAAATTTTTTTTTAGAATTTGAAACTTTTTAACTTAAGATTCTAATGAAAAATATCTTAGAACCTGAAGTTTTATGTACACAAAAAATGGACCTAATTGTAAGTAAAATGTAGTCAAATCTTAAAAAACAATGTCTCATAATCGTACTCTTTTCTAAAAAAAATGTCTCAGAATCTAAAACATTCTATAAGAAAAATGTCTGAGGATCTAAGACTTTTTTATAGTAATAATGTCTTAAAATATTGGTCTTTTTCTCAGAATCTATGACTTTTTCTATAGGAAAGATGTCTCAGAATCTGAGACTTTTTCTATAAAGAATTCTTAGAATCTGAGGCTTTTCTATAAGAAAAATGTTTCAGAATCTGAGAACCATCTATAGGAATAATATCTATGAATCTGAAAAATGTCTCAAAATCTGAGATTTTTTCTATAAAAAAAATCATAGAATCTGAGGCTATTCTATATGAAAAATGTTTTAGAATCGGAAAACTTTCTGTAGGAAAATTTGGAATGGAGAATGTCTCTGAGTTTTATACTTTTTTACGAAAAATGTCTCAGAATCCACGAATTTTTCTTAAGGAAAATTATCTCTAAATCTAAGATCATTGTCAGAGACACAAGCTGAGGCTTTTGGTACAGAAAAATGCTCAAAATCTAAGACTTTTTCTATTGTAAAAATATATTTTTCTATAAGAATAATGTCTCAGAATCTGAGTTTTTTTCTATGGGAAAAATATTTCAGAATCTGAGACTTTTTCTTTAGGAAAAATATCTTAGAATCCGAAGCTTTTTCTATATGAAAAATGATTCAGAATCTGACAATTTTATATAGGCAAAATTTCTCAGAATCGGAGACTTGTTCTATAGGAAAATGTCTAAGAATTTGAAAATTTTTCTATAGGACAAGTGTTTAAGCATCTGAGACTTTTTCGAAAAAAAATGTCTCAAAATCTAAGGAATTTGTCTCTCAAAAAATTTTAAAATATTAAAAAAATTTAAATTTTTTTTCCAGTTTTAAACTTACACAAAAATGAAGAATCTGATTGTGATACATTCAGTTCAAGGAAAAGATCGAGAAAAATTCTTAAACATGTGCTGTTATGTAAAGTTCTTGTAAAAAAAAATGGAAAAAAAATGTTGGGCCCCCACCGAAATAATATCCTGGATACGCCCCTGGAGACACCATTTAGGAAATCTAGGTCATCTAAAAACCTTTGCTCAAAATGCTTAAGGCGGCTTCTCATCAGACCCGGACATTCATATAACAAGTGCTTCACTGTCTCCACTTCCATTTTCGCACAACTTCTACAATAGTCCTTTTCCGAAATTCCTTTACGAACTGCCATTTGTCCAATTATACAGTGCCCTGTAAGGCTAACCGTCCGTTTGCCAAAAGTAAGAAGGATTTTTTTCCTCTTAGGATTTGGCTGTGGCCACATGGTTCACGATATCCTGCACGTACTCAGTAATATCAGACGTTGATCCAGCTCTTAAGTTGGGTGGAAAGGGGGGAAATAATTTTTTTTTCTCAATAAAAAAATTTGGCAGGGAACTTAAGTTCGGATTTGAATCCTTAGTTAAGGTTTTTTACAGTGTTTTCCTCTTGTTTACTACGATTTTCTATAAAAACATTTCCAATTTTTAACAGGGCTATTCATAATGAGTAAATTAAATCTAATGTAGGTTAATTTTACTTATATTGCATATTGCATATTTGTCAAAGAAACCTACTTTAATAACACTTTAAGTATTATGAATAACCCCCTAAAAATTTATTACTATGAAAAAGGTTATAAATTTAGAAAAATGTTTGATATTTAAAGACTCAGATTCTGAAAAACACTTCCATTAGAAAATGTATAAGATTTGTGACATATTTATTTCAAAAAAGTTTCCTAATTTCAAAATTTTTCAGAGTCTTTTGCTTAAAGAGAAACTTTTTGCTACAGAAAAGCTTTAAGAATTTATAAAATTCTTGCTATAGAAAAATTATTATATTCGGATACCCATAGAAAACTCTCATAAACTTAGGCAATTTTCCCACCAAAAAATTCCTATTTAAAGAAACATTCTTCGTTTAGATTTAGGGACTTTGTTTCTCATAGAAAACCTCTAAGGTTCTGAAATATATTTTTCTAATCTATTTTTCCACCGAAACGTACTTTCGACACCAAAATTGTCAGGTATTGAAAAACTAAAAACTAGAAAGTACATGAGATAAGAAAAAGTAAAGAATTTAATGCTTTTAAACAATAATTGAGTCAATTTCCTAGATTCTGAGACATTTTTCTAAAGAAAAAGTAAAAGTTTTTGAGGCACTTCTCCTTAGAAAAAGTCTAAGATTCTCAAACATTTTTTGAGACATATTTTCTTCCATTGAAAAGTCTGAGAATCTGAGAAATTTTTCCTCCAAAAAACTTATTGATTCTGAAACATTTTTCCAACAAAACAGGTCTCAGCTTCTAAGATATTTTTCCTATAGAAAAAGTCTCAGAATCTGAGTCTCATTTTCCTATAGATAAAGATTTTGAGACATTTTTAGAAAAAAAATCTCAGAATTTAAGATATTTTTTCTTAGATTCTAGTTCATCTTTCCAAAAATCTCAGATTCTGAGGTTTTTTTCTATAGAAAAAGTCTCATAAAAAACACGCTTACTTTCGAAAGACTGCTTGTTATTGAATTTCAGCTAAATCGGTCCGTGGTTTAAAAGTTATAAACAAAACCGTAAATTTCAGATTTGTTTCATCATAAATTCACGTGTTAAAACAACATTAAACAAGTTTTAAAACATTAGTAAGTCACAAAATTTTTTTTCTACGTATTTTTGTCACATAAAAATATTTTTACACTAAAACAAAAAAAAAACACTCGAATATAATATTACACTAAAAAAAAAATTGTATTTTTTTCAAGGATGGGTACCAATTCGATAAAAGTATTGGTATTGGTTTTTAAAATTATATTAGTATTGGTATAGGTATTGGTTTTCATTTTTTGTTGAATTGGTATAGGTTTCGGTATTGGTTTTGAATTATTTAGGTATTGGGTATTGGTATTGGTTTTAGCCTCGAATTGGTATCGGTTTTTAATAAGTATTGGTATTTATCTTATATATCGGTTTTGGGATTTGTATGCAAAAGGTTTTGTCGTTAATATTAATTAATTTAACGTAAGTCGTCCTTCTGTCCGTCCCACAGTGCACACTGGGGGCGAGATGGTAGGTTTTTTGGCCAATTTTTGACCGATTTTTTTGAAATTCAGAATATAAGCCTATATTAAGGTAATAAATAAGTGCCTTGAAAGTTTTTGAAATCGGACCTACAAGGAAACTATTTCAGGGTGGACACTTCATTTTTAATAAAATTTACAGTTGTTATAGATGAAACAAATGAAGAGAAACTTGTCTTTTGTTTATGTATTTGAATTAGAGATGGTCTGTGGTCCCGTAATTTGCGTGACTCAAAAAACCACGTGATTCAGAGTGATTTTCATTTAAATTAAGTACTATATTAGGGTAATTAATAAGTGACTTGAAACTTTTTGAAATCGGACCTACAAGGAAACTATTTCAGGGTGGACACTTCATTTTTAACAAAATTTACAGATGTTATAGATGAATCAAATGAAGAGACTTGCCTTTTGTTTAAGTATTTGAATTGGAGATGGTCTCTGGTCCCGTGATTCACGCGTGAGTGATTTTCATTTAAATCATTTGGTAATAGAGTGATTTTCATTTAAGTCATTTTAAGTGATTATATTAAGGTAATAAATAAGTGCCTTGAAACTTTTTGCATTCAGACCTACAAGGAAACTTTTTCAAGGGTGGACACTTCATTTTAAATAAAATTTACAGATGTTATAGATTTAACAAATAAAAAGACACTTGTTTCTTGTTTATGTATTTGAATTGCAGATGGTCGCTGGTCCCGTGATTTGCGTGACTCAAAAAAGTGATTTTCATTTAAATCACGTGATTGTGAGTTGAAAAATTCTGAGTGTCTAGAGCAGAGCTTCTCACTAACTTTTGCATCGCGACCCCTTTTCAATATTTCAAATTTCTCGCGACCCCCCAACAAGTGAGAAAATTAAAGTCGATAAAGACCGACCATATTATGCTCTACACCAAGTTTTCCCAAAAATTGGTCTCAAATCCAAATATGGACTGATTGGATCTCTGGGGAATACAAAGAAACTGGTCCGTTTTCTGTAAAATTTGCAATGATTATTTTTAAATGCTTTTACCTGCTTAATTTCGAAAGCATACTTATTATAATACGGTTTTAAGAGTAGTTTTTGCCAAATTTAAAGGGGACGTTTGCATGGAGGCTAGGTCCTGACATGGGCCGATTTTTTTCAACACAGTTTTATAACATTTTATCTGTTTTAAAAGTCGCCAATTGAGCAAGGATGCTGATAGCATGTAGTCATGGCAATCATATCCTGAAGTAGTCAGATTTAAAAACTGTGCTTTTTAAACATTGCCCTAACGAGCTATGAAGCTGAAAATGGCCAAGTTAATAGTATTGAAGATGGAGCATATCTCAAGTTGTCAGATTTAAAATTCTTAAACTTTTGACGAAAAAATTATATGAATTATGGTAAAATTGTGATTTTGGCATGCATATAAGTAGTACGTAACATCAGATCCACACGGACATGGATTATTCGGTGTAAGGAACGGAAAAAGGGGGTAAATTAAATTATATCTTTTCCTGACTTTTTTGAAGCCCACTGATAAGTTAAAAATAGGCATACATTGGCAGATCCAAACGTAGCCATGTAATTTTGTATTTGGATAACTCAGCAATTTCCCAAAAAATATGCTTTGCTTGTATATTTTATTTTAATAATTTTAGCATGATATTTACTAAACTTTTCGCGACCCCCTAGATATGCTTCCGTGGCCCCTAGGGGGTCGCGACCCACCGTTTGAGAACCATTGGTCTAGAGAGTGAGTCGAATTTTTGCGTGACGGATGTTTTTTTTGAAAAACCCCTTTAAAAAAAAATATTTTTTAGCAGTATTTGCATTCAGAATTAAGTCAAACTTTAAACTAAATAGTACATGCTTAACCCATTTTGGACAAAGATTCATTTTTTTTTGGAAAAAGGTACCTATTTAGTAAAATTAGCACCGGCTGATCTCAAAACTCTTGTAAAAAAAATTTAATGTTCCGTTATTCCAGAAAAGCCTGTATTTCAACTTTCTATGCAATTTTAATGTTTGGATTTATTTGCTATTTTATTAAATTATTTCGTTATTTTCAAAATAAATTGTTTCAAAATGTTTCAATTAGTGGAATTTGATAATAAATTAAATCTAAAAAAAATTAATATTAATTAATAAAAAAAATTAAATGCCTAAACTAAAAAAATGCAATTTTTTCGTTTTTGCTTGAAACAATTTCTGTGCAGATGCACATTGCATTTAATGCACATATAAATTCCGGTGGTCAAGGGAAGATATTTTTTAATTGCAGAAAGATGAGACTTAACATTTCTAACAAAATATACCTGAACTTCATCCTTTTCATACATAAATATTTTTTTGAAAAAGGTGATCGAAATGGGTTATCATGCAGGGGGCCCCTTTTTCGATTTTATATCTTTTGCCAATTGCGATTACACGGGTCAATTTTTTTCTTATATGGGGTTCACACTTACGACCAGTGAATCAAGCCGACCGGCTCAAAATCGGCTGCGCGGCGCCGCCGGCCAATTTTAAACCTTTTTTTCGCGCCGCCGCCTTTCAAAAAACAGATTTTACAACAAAAATAGAACAAAAAAGTTCAGCCGATACTGAGCCGCCGCTGAGCAAAATTGGTCGAGCCGCCGCCGCCGAAAATTTTGGGTCGGCTTGATTGACTGCTTACGACCTTAAACAAGTTGTTTAACAAAACACCAGTAACAGAATAAAAACGTAATGGATACAGAAAAAAGAATTTTTTAAACACGTAGCCCTTAAACTCTCAAAAATAGCAAGTGTGAACTGCACATTATGCGTTCTTAAATTCTTATATAATATAACTGTGCCTCTAATAAAACAATAAAATTTTTTTCTGGATTCTGGTGTTGTGACATAAAATTTTGTAACGTCTGCTTAATTAAAATTTTGGAATTTCCAAAAAAGGACATTATTATTTTTTTTACAACGCAAAGAAGAGTGCAGTGACATTCAATGTACATATATCAATTATTAACAATGATTGCAAAAGAAAAAATTTCATTACAGAAAAGGTCTAAATTTTTTATGATCTACTTTTATTAGCAAAAGAAAAAATTTCATCACAGAAAAGGTCTAAATTTTTTATGATCTACTTTTATTAGTGGTCATAAAAACCGTGACAAAAAATATTTCTTTTATGTTTTTATGGCTTTTAAAATTCAAGTAGCTAACTCCTTTTTGTTATGTGACATTGCATGCAAACGATTACTGATAGATGTAACATCTTTTGCAATTCGTTAGTCAGGTAAAACCTAATAATGTGATGAAAAGAAAATGTTTGACGTCACAATTAAAACAAACGAAAGTAAGAATACAAAAAACCGAAACAAAACCGATACGAAAGTAGAAAAAAATGAATTGGTATTGGTTTTTTATTGGTATTGGTTTTGAAGAATAAAAGTATTGGTTTTTAATTGGTATTGGTAGTGGGAATCGGTATTGGTTTTTTATCGGTATTGGTATCGCACAAATAAAGGTATTGGTTTTTAATTGGTATTGGTTTTCAATTTGAATTGGTATTAACGGGTATTGGTATCGAAAAGGTATTGGTACACATCATTGATTTTTTTTGTACAAAAATGACTAAAAAAAAAGTTTTTCACTCAAAATTAAAATATTTCCCATAAAATTTTTCATATTTATCACATTAGAAATTTTTCTTTCACTTAAAATTTGGTCCAGGGGTTAACCACTAACCTATATCAGGAATTTAGTCGTTAAAGTCTCTCATCAGAAATCCCAAATACCAGTTATGACTAACCGTTCACTAGAAGAGTAGCCATTTATAACTTCATATTCCTAAATTTAGAAAAAGCCCCACATTACTGTTTTCTGTAGAAAAAAAAAATTAATTGATTGATTAACTGCTATAAGTCACACTAAAAAGAAAAATAAACAAAATTATGAACTTGTGGTTTTAAAAAGTATTTCAAATTAAATCATAAAAAATTATACCAAGAAATTTTTCTAAATACACGCTTGAAACTTAACATAGTAGTACATTTTTATGGCCTTTTAATGAAATATATTTATTTTTTTTTTCTTTTATATACGACTTATGAACCATAATCGCCCTACTTTTTCGAAATTGTTGTGCAACAAAATAAAAACGTTTATTCTTTTGTATTTAATTTTTATGAAACGTTGTTGGTGGCCTTGTTAAAATGCAATAAAAAACTGGTAAGAGCTCAGAACAAAACTCTAAAATATAAAAAAAAAACAGAAATTAAATAAATTCCAACATCAAAGAAGAAGCCACAACCATCACTAAAATATTTATGTTGGTAATAAGCTAAAGAACCTACAAAGAAACGTTCCAACGTTCGCTCGCTATAGATGTGACATGGAAAAATAAAATCTGATTTGTTTTTATTATAAAAAAAGAATCGTTATCTGGTTTACTTGCTACATCCACAGTTCACTCCACCAGTAGAGCAACAAAGAATGTGACATTATGAAAAAAAAATATTTTTTTTTTGAAAAATTATAAAAAAGAGTTAACAAGTCCCCCTTAACAAAAAAAGGGTGAGAATAACAAAATAAAAATACACATGACATCAAATGGTCAAGCAGTGGTCACTGCCATCTACAACAGCCACTCAGTAAGTCAGTCACACAAAAAAATTTACACTCAAATAAAATGTTTGTCAAATCAGCATCATTGTGGTCTGTGCTACAGACGAAATCAGCTTATATGTTTTTATAATTTTAGCCCCAAAATCTCTTTTGAATCAGCCAAAAAATATCTGCGGACACTGCCTTAAAATTAAATTAATTCTTACAAGGGAAGCATCTTAACTTTTATAAACCGATTTTCCTGAATCTTAAAATATATATAAACATGCGCAGGAACAAGAGGAGGAGGGGAGGGAAAATTTTACAAGCTGATGTCTCAGAATCTGAGACTTTTTCTATAGGAAAAATGTCTCAGAATCTGAGACTTTTTCTATACGAAAAATGTCTCAGAATCTGAGACTTTTTCTATAGGAAAAATGTCTCAGAATCTGAAACTTTTTCTATAGGAAAAATGTCTCAGAATCTGAGACTTTTTCTATAGGAAAAATGTCTCAGAATCTGAGACTTTTTCTATAGGAAAAATGTCTCAGAATCTGAGACTTTTTCTATAGGAAAAATGTCTCAGAATCTGAGACTTTTTCTATAGGAAAAATGTCTCAGAATCTGAGACTTTTTCTATAGGAAAAATGTCTCAGAATCTGAGACTTTTTCTATAGGAAAAATGTCTCAGAATCTGAGACTTTTTCTATAGGAAAAATGTCTCAGAATCTGAGACTTTTTCTATAGGAAAAATATCTCACAATCTGAGATTTTTCTATAGGAAAAATGTCACAGAATCTGAGACTTTTTCTATACGAAAAATGTGTCAGAATCTGAGATTCTGAGACATTTTTTTCTGTTGGAAAAATGTTTCTGAATCTGATTATTTTTCTATAAAAAAAATGTCTCAGAATCTGAGTCTTTTTCTATAGGAAAAATATCCTAAACACTTTTTCGATAGGAAAAATGTCTCAGAATCTGAGACTTTTTCTATAGGAAAAATATCTCAGAATCTGAGACTTTTTCTATAGGAAAAATATCTCAGAATCTGAGATTTTTTTTATATAAAAAATGAGGATTTTTTATAGGAAACATTTCTTAGAATCTTAGATTATGAGAAATTTTTTTTCTGTAGGAAAAATATCTCTGAATCTGATACTTTTTCTATAGGAAAAATGTCTCAGAATCTTAGATTTTTTCATAGGGAGAATATCTCAGAATTTTAGACCGAGAATTTTTTCATAGGAAAATTGTCTTAGAATCTTAGACTTTTTCTACAGGAAAAATGTCTCAGAATCTTACCTTCTTACACTCAAAAAAATACTATAGTAGATTTACTATGTTTTTTTTTTGCTAATGCTAGTTAGCTAACTTTTAGCAAATTTTTAGTTGAGATTAGCATTTTAGCAAAAAATTCTTGTAAACTTCATTTAGCACATTAGCAATTTTAAACAAACTTTGAACTAATTTCTTTTGTTAAATTTGAAATTGAGTTGACAACATTTTTACAAGATTTTTTGCTAACATTAGCAAAAATAAATGGTAAATTTTTTTTTATTTTCAGAAAACTTAAAAGGGCGCTATCTCGGAAACTAAGCCAGATAGAGCAAAATGGAGGGCATTTTTGGTTCTTAGAATCTCCATACTTTCACGGGTCCAATTCACATGTGTGGACCCTAATGGGACCTAACTTTGGATCCAAAAAAGTTAGCATTCCCGAAAATTTTAAAATGCTCATATCTCGGTAAATATTGCCGACACAACAAAAAGTCCAAAAGAATTTTTGTAGCGCTAAACACGTAGAACAAGACCGCAAATAACCAAAAGCTCTCCGAGTAATATTTTTGAAGTTATCGAGTTTTTTAATTCTCAAGACCCCAGTGATCCCCTAAAATCACGTATCTCAAAAACTAAGCAAGGTAGAGCGAAACGGACACAAACTTTGGATCAAAAACTATGACGATTTTTAAGGAACCCAACTAGGTCTAGGCCAATCGGGGTCTGGACCTATTGGGTCCGAACCCAATGGGGTCCTCAAATGTGTATGAACTAAGTTGAAATAAAAATTATTTCAGTTAACTAATTTTTAGCAAAACGTTTTTGCTAACTTTACCAAAAAAATTGTGAGTTCAAATCAGCAAATTTTCTTGTAGGTTTACAAGCATTTTTTGCTAACTTTACAATTTTTTTTTTTTTGAGTGTATCTTTTTCTATAGGAAAAAAGTCTCAGAATCTTAAACTTTTTCTAAAGAAAAAATTTCTCAGAATCTAAAACTTTTTCCACACAAAAATTGTTTTAGAGTAGTTTTCTTTAGTAGAATGTTTCAGAATCTGAGAAAAATCTTAGAATCTGAAAAGAAAAAAAGTCTCAGATTCTGATGCATTTTTCCTACACAAAAAGTAATTCTTTACGAAAAATGTCTCAAAATCTCTCTTCTTATCTTACGTAGGAAGAATTTCTTCTATTGCTAAATTCTCAAATTTCTTTTATTGATAACGTTTGAAGCCCTGTCAAGCTCTTTGTGTCCCACTCTTAAAATTTTGGAACTTGATAACAGAAGGTACGAAAACTGTTAGACGAGGAAAATACGATAATGTTAAATTAACATTGTTGGTTTGACAAATAATGCTAACTTTTTATATCGAAAAAGCGCTTAATAAATTTGTATTGTATAAAATGTATCAATTTATAATTATTATGGTAATATTATTTAAGAAATACCTTTAAAAGTGTTTAAAACAAATTGTCAGCAAATAAAAAGTCATTGGATTTCCCGATAATCCACAAAAAAAACTTCTTTTACAGCTAGATGAAAAAAACGCTAGCTTTAGTGTGAAAATCGCCAAACTGCAACACTTTTTTTTGTTTATATCGAACTTAAGGGATTTTTTTTGGTTCGATCAAACGTCCAGTAACTGTCTTAGCAAAGGGAATTTAAGAGAGGGTTTAACAGAAGAAGGGAGACTTCACATATCTTTAAGTATTGATAGTCTTTGGCCCTGTATCTTTCTTAAGAGTGTACCAATCCAAGAACTATTAATGGATTTTTATGCAGTCACTAAAAAAAAGGTTAATCGTGTTATGTGCAACTTTCAATGTGGCATAGCTCATGAAACAATGTGGACCTTCGGGTAAAGTTCGACAACTCCCGAACTAACAGAAATATCGGCTAGCGCAAAAATACGAGGCGACTTAAATTTAATAAAGATTATTTTGTATTCATATGGAAATCGTAAGTTTATGTCTTCACATAAATAACCCCCAAAAATTTCCACATTTGCCACCGTTGAATAGGCATTGAAAAAAACATTTCTTTACATAGCACAGTGGATCGAAAATCAAAAGTCTCTGTCAATGGGTAAGAATAATCATCCAAACTCATTGAAATTTTTGTCTCATAGAATTTTGAAATTTGTAACGGTATACGAGATATTGGGATCCAAACTTTTTTATTTTTTGAATTTTTTCAGTTTGAATGTAATTTTTCATAGAAGATGGGTTACCCATCTTTATTTTTTTTATGCTAATATGCTAATATTATCTTTATTTTTTTTATGCTAATATGATAATAGGATCCTGTTTTAAAAACATTGCATGCTTGGTATGCAAAAAAATGGCGTGGATAGCAAAATTCATAAAACGCGATATAACGCGAAAAATAGAAATGAAAAATAGAAATGACCGAGACTTTGATTAAAAACTTGGTTGCAGCAGACACATTCTCTTTAATTTAGTTATAATTTTCTGACATAAATTTTGTTTGAGTGTACGAGTATTCTTCTAAAAATTTTCTCAACAAAGGGACTGATCAATGTAGATTAATTTATTCAAATCACCTACAACAGTGCATAATGGTATGGAATCGTTACCAAAATTAAAAATTTCAGAATCTCAGACTTTTTTTTATACCTAAAACTCCTTGCAATCAGAAAATTATCTTAAAAGCCTAAGGGATCAAACTTGCGTCGCGTCCGGTTATGTCTTAGAATCATTCACTGATCAAAAACACAGTTCAAAGTTTTTTACGTCATCGAGTGCAAACATCGCTAGCGTATTTTAGGCAAAGCAGAACTCGAGAATCTGGAGGAAATCTAACTAACGCATTTTATCCTTGTCGCTGAAGGAACATGTGGTATTGCTATGGACCAGCCGGTCTACGCGAGAAGTTACAAATTTTGAGCTCCATCATTCCAAACCTAACCAGTACCGTTTTAACCATAAGGGCACACTGGGCACGTGCCCAGGGCCCCCCACCTAAGGAGATCCCAAAATGCTAATAAATTCGCTTATTTGAAAAAGGAGCAACATTTTTTTTAATTTGGTTTAAAAGAAAATTTCGCATTTTCTTTCAGAAAATTTCTCAAAATCGAACAGATTTTTCGTATAGACTTTTTCTATAGGAGAAATTTTTTCTATATCAAAAGTCTCTAATTCATAGAAATTTTTCAGAAAGAAAAAGTATCAAATTCTGAGACATATTTTTGTATAAAAAAAAGTTTTTTGTTTTTCCAGCGGGACCCAAATTCTTGTGTGCCCAGGGCCCGCTATACCTTTAAGCGGCCCTGCATCTACAGTAGGTATTAGTTGAATACCTAGTTCAAAACTTACTTTCTAACTTTAGCTTTGTAGAGGGTGTACATTCTGCAGAAATTCTTAAAGAATAAACTGTTCAATGCTTATCAGGGTCTTACAGAGTAAGTTAAAAAAAGTTTACCGGAAAGAAAAACAAATTGTCGAATGGCCCATAGTGCTAAAACGCAAAATATCACAAAGTTCCTTTTTTTATATTTTTGTCATTTTATTAATGAGATCATAAGGATTGAATTGCTTTATATGAATACAAACATATTTATAAAAGGGACAGTGGATACAAAAAATAAAAGGTCGTTTGAAATTGACTGGTTTTTGATTTCATTGTTGTTGTCATCAACACGCATGGTGTTGATGCTGGTCTCTTAACGCGATAGTTGGTGTCAGATTAAAGTGTAAATTCCCGCTGCTGAAGCTGCTGTTAGTTGGGTTTCGAGTTGGTCTCCGTGTGCGTTTGCCAGCGAAAAATGCCCAGGCTAAGACTAGAAGATGATGAGAAGAGAAAGACGTAGCTAAAGAAGATATCGTTTCTTAATGGCTTATTATAGTGACGATTTACTGCACGTCACATTTTATCGCATTAATAGTGCCCCAACATGTTGTGCATGTTTGATTGGATTGTTGTTGGGCTATGACCAAACATTCGACCATAAGCCGATTTTTTTTTTTGGTTTTGTTTTGGACCATTCCAATCTGATGGTGGTTGTGTTTTGAAAAAAAAAACAGTTGAACATGCCGCGCCGTCTCCGTGTGTGGGACACTCACATATAAATTTAGTTGTTGTTGTAGTCTTGACTCTTGGGTTTTTATTGGTGTTTAAATATCGGTGATATCAATTTAAGCTGCGGTACAAATCTCACACTATCGTGTTTCTGCTGCGCCGTCATCAACATTTTTTTATATTTAATTTTTTTAGTTTTTGTGTTTCAATTAAGTCAGTATGTCGCAGACGAAACATTCCATATGTAAACTTAGTTAGTAAGTCATTATAAGATTAAATTTTACAGTGTTTAGGTTAAGCTAGTAGAAAGAAAACTTAATTGGTAGTCATAATACGATTTTACAAAGTTATTTTTTTGGAGGAATAAAGTTTTTAAGAAAATAAGATAAGCCAGATTTAATTGAAGGAAATTTTGAAATTGGGGCTAAACCCACTGGAAATTGAACTACGAAAAACTTTAAGTTCGGAAGCTCTTGTTGGATTAATTTCAGTGGAAAACCTTACGATTTTAATCAAAGATTGAGATCTTCATTTACAAAGTGGCGGTCGTAGGTTCGATTTCCACCAGAACCTTTGGTATGCTCCGCTACAACGAGACGACGGTTATAGTTACCAGTTCCCAGTTAGGTTCCCAGTTATATTGTTTTTATTACACCGTCCGACAGCCAATATTAAACATGAACCGGATGATATACGTCTGAAAGTCTGAAAAGGACTTCAAAGTTTTAAAGGATACATTTTGTAAAATATTTTTGAAATATTTGTAATTATTCTAGGATGACACTGGTGACGGCAGATGAAAGAGGAGGACCTCCCATTATTTTCCCATTTTTATATTTTTATCAAGATAAAGGGATGTGAATGAAGTCATTTGAAAACTTTATCAAAATATTTTGTTGAAAATTTTGAATGATATTTAGGGACACATTTTTATAAAAATAATAAAATAGGAAAATTAGGGGAGATCCTCCTCTTTCATTTTCTAGCAATAGTGGCATCCTAGGACAAGTGCAAATATTAAAAAAAAAATTATAAAATTTAATCCTCTGAAACTTTGAAGTCCTTTCAAAACGGAACAGGATCACGAAATGAAAAACTGTAAAGCAGTGGTCGGCAGAAAGAGAGAGTATGAATGCATTGGTATATGAAAATAAACATGCATGTGTTGGTGTATTTCTCAAACAAAGCGATATCAACCAGCTTGTTGTTGTATTTTCATGCTCTTAGTTGTGAATTTTTTGACATTCGTGTTGAATACATGTAAATAGCCGAATGTGTTCGGGATCCATGTGCAATTGATGCCGACCACTGCTGTAAATGCAGTTTTACTACATTTAGTCTCTAGTTTCAAACGTATATTATCCACTTTGTGTTTAACGAGTTTTTTTGATTTTTCTCGGATGGTGTTATAGATACTGTACAACCAATAAGAATAAATGTTGTCATCGAATGAGATATCCTTTGGTACTACCTCTAAGGATATATCAACTATTCTTTTACTTCTTCAGAAACTGATCTCAAAGACTATAGCGAAGATTACCGGACTCTGTTTGAATTAGAGGAGCCCGAGTTTGTTAACGGTGGGCGTCTACAACTGTGTTGATTCCGTATCCCATTCCATTACTGGAATCGTTGTGAATTACCTAAACTATTCTCTAGACTATTTTAGTCGTTTCCGGGGACTTTCGTGCACATAACACGTCTTGAATACTCCATTCTAGCCATACGACTCCCAAAGGCTTATACGTTGATCTCTTTGCTGCACACAATCACCTTGTGCAACTTGTTGATCAGCCAACACACATTTCAAGTGTTGAAGGGCAGTTTTGAAATACCTTCGACCTTTATCTTATCAGCATCCTTTGCATTTTCTGATCTTATCAGTGCTTTGAATCCCTCTAGTTTGGTCTATGATAAGCAGCGTTGCCAGAATTTGAAAACAAAAAAAGCTAGATTTTTTCAAAAAACCCGCTAAAAAAAGCTAAAAAAGTTGAAAAAAAGCTAAAAAATAAAGCTAAACTTTTTTTAATTGATTTAAATTAGCTTTTTCTTCAATTTTACAATCGAATTGTAAAATAGGGATCTGTTATTATTCCATAGGGATCTGTTATTCCATCTATAGCATATTTGGGACCCAAATTATGCTTTTTAATAAACAAAATATCAAAATATAACAAATCTTCATAAAATTTAAAGAAATTATGTTTCCGAAAATTTCGAATGTAGGTACATACATATAAATAAGAATTAAAAATAATACAATCAAGAAAATCTTTAACGTTAACAAATTCAAATTGCATTTCAGAAATTTCAAAACGTTGTGCATAAATTTCCAAATAAATCAAAGAAATTTTCAAATACAACTTAGATTTTTTTTTTTATTTTTTCAATTGCATTTTAGAATGTATTTTGAATTGATTGAATTACATTTTCAAATAAAGTTTAGAAATTTGGGAAAATTTTCTTTAATAATTTCTGAATATTTAGAAAAACAGTTTATAAATACATACTTTCCCAACAATTTTACAAAATACAAACAATATTAAAAATATTTACAAATACATTTCAGAAATCTTCATATAAATATTAATATGTTTTAGAAACTTTTTTATATGTTCGAAAAATTTAATTTTCTTAAATTTATATTTAAGAAATTTCCAAATACATTTTAAAAATTGTTATTAAAGTTTTAAAAATTTTTAATTGCTTATTAGAATTCTGAAAAAAAATTTAAATTAAAAAAACTTCCTAAAACTCATTTTGACAAACTTTAAAATATAAATAGTTAGATGTTTCTGAAATATAATTGTGTTTTTGAATAAAACGAGAAATTTTTCAAGTAAAAATTTATGTTTCTTTTCCTTGTACAGTGATATTTAATGAAAAAAAGTTTGAAAAAGTCTAAAAAAAAGCTAAAAAAAAGCCAAATAATTTTCAAAAAAAGCTAAAAAATCCGCTTAAAGCTAAATGCAAAATTTTCCCGCGAAAAATTTCAAAAAAAGCTAAATCTAGCGGGAAAAAAGCTAAATTGGCAACGCTGATGATAAGGCTCGTTGGGCCGAGCTTAACGATTTCTATTAGGATTTCAACTGGAAGCTTTGTTTTCTTGAGACAATGTTAACGCTACAGCATAAATGATGGTAAATGTAATAATGCTGGGAATGAAAATATGTATTCTATCTAAGCAAACTTGGCTAAACCAAAACATAACTGATAGTTTAATCCGACGTGCAAGAATGCAGTCAGATCCAGAGAAGATACATTTAGTAATTGGATTAACGACAAAAACACAGTTACTGACGCGTTATGAATGTGCCAGAGTACTCAGACGTGAAAAGCTTCTTTACGAACAATATCTGAGTGCTAAGGTTCTTGCTGTCCCCCTGGTTAGTAAGACATTTTGGTCATTCGTTAAAAGGGTAAATAATAAAACTAGTTCAGACATTTTAACCCTTCAAATGAATGAGCGGAAGTATTGACGGACCTGTTTTATAAAGCCAACCATTTCGCTGAGATGTTTGCAATGCATACTTGCCGGAAAGCAAATAACCACTGCTCAAACTCGATAGGGTATCCTTTAGGTACTTTGTCCAAGATATTTTTTTGAGCTCGAGCAGTTAGAAAGGTTCTTTAAGATTGTACCGGAAAGGAGTTTTTCTCTAATGTTCAAAAGTGGCTTACGTCCAGTCAATCCCCAAAAGGGTGACTCTATGAATTACCGCCCAATAGCAATTTTCTCTACCCTCTCCAAGGTAATGGAAAGCATGTTTAATCACCAACTTGTAAATTGTATGAACTTCTTTCTAGGGGAGACCTGTTTTTATTTATTTTTTTTTTAAGTTGGAGTCCTTCTGTTCATTCATTTTTGAAAGCAAATTGGTTGCTCTTGATATTTCCAAAGCGTCCAATGTGTGGCACGATGCACTCGTTTTGAAGCTTAATGCGATTGGTGTCGGTGTTCTTTTAATAATATCCTCCAGGAATCGATCATTTTTAGTATTATCTGGTCTGTGAGTAAAGCTTGGTATCGTTTTAATGGAGAATTTGGAGCGTTTGTAATATCTCGATTTGTCAATAGAGGCACACCACAGTGAGGCTTTCTTTCGCTACTTCCTCGAAGCCTGCCACTGATTTCAATACTGCTCTCTTTAGAAGTACGTGGTTGTCATGTTGTCTCATAAGATGATGATCTCTCGATAGCGGTAAAGGAAAAGCACCTGTAAACATTGAGGGACATTCTACCGGGTTCTCTGCAGGATCTGTCTCAATGAGCAAGAGGCTGTGAGTTGGGAGGTAATTCAAGTAAAACATAGCTTGTTTTGTTAAAAGAAAAGATAAGATTCCTGCCTTTGATCCCATTTCTCTGGACTGCACTGAAATTGCCTTCTCGGTGGGGCCAAGTATTTTGAAGTATTTCTGGAAGTTAAATTTTGTAATATTAAGAAAAGGGTGAGAAAAGAAAGGATGCTTTATATTGTTGTAAAAGGGCCATTGGAAAACGATGGGACTTTAGCCTTAGAGTCGTTCATTGTGTTTATAGAGCAGTATTGCGTCCAATTCTGCTGAAAGGAATCATTTTCTGGCAGCCTGCTTTTGACAGAAATGTGAACTGTACAGCTGTGTCTTTTTCACGAAACTACAGGGCATGGCGTTGAGGTGCGTCACTGGTACCTTTCGTACTATACTTACGGTTGAAATAAAAGTCCATCTTCACTTGATACCATTGGACACGTTAGATAGGCTGTACGCGGCTATGTAGGCAAATCGGCTGAATATCATACTGCAATTGAAGAGCTGCGAAAGTGACTTTACCGCTGTTATACTATTCAGGGAGTCTTACATGAAGGTCATTCTGGGTATAGGAGCCTCTGTAAATTTTTAAACAGATTAATCGAAGCTACTCGAAGAGAGTAGCTTCGGGAGAGCTTAGGCCGAGTCTGACTCGAGGATTGCCAGATCATTGCAGTGTTAACCAGGCAGAGATTCTGGCAATAAAGGAAGTGGCTGACTGGTTGAGTTGCAATGTCCTGTTTACAACCGCAGTCAACATCTATTCTGACAATCAAGCCGTGGTCAAGTAACTGGGCACAGAGACATTCCAGGAAATCGCAAAGTTCATGAGATTACAAGACTGGGAACTACCTTACAGTATCCAACATAATTGGAATGTGTTGGTATGCCTCTAGAAACTTGCAACTAAAATCTAAGACCTTGTTCCGCGATGGAGACTAATCTGAGATGTGCACATGAATGGACGTTTGAGATTTCATAAAAGATTTGGCTTTCTAATGATTAGAAGCACACAAGTGAGCTGATATCGCTTCTAAGAGGTACTTTTCTTATAGGGAAGCACGCCAGCGGTTATATGTGCCGTCAAATGACTTTTACCGGGAGTTACATGGATGAGGAGGAGATGGAAACTATCGAACACTTTATCTGACATTGTCCGGTACTTTCTGGACAGTGAAGCAAGGGATCTAGCAAGCCTTACGACCTTTCTGATAGGTCGCATATTAAAGTTCAATATCATAGGAGTTTCACAAGGAGCTCAAATTGGTTTAACGTCGGGGACTAGTAGGGGGACCTATTACGGTCCCATGGTATCACAACTGATCTCAGAGTCTATGTGTGCTGATGTAAAACTAACTTCCAATAATATCTATTCTTTCGCAGATGACAGCAACATTTGTCATTCTTTTTCCTTTACTTAAAACCCAACTCCTACTGAGGTTAAAGCTATGAGGCAATATAGGAATGGGTTTTTGGGAATTTAATTTTAATGCTAATAAGACCCAATGTTATATGTTAACCCACAGACGAATTGTGGAATCAGCATCATCTGTAGACATGAAAATTCAATGTGATGATAGTGAGAACCAACATGTTTTCAGATGTCGAAAGAAGCTTTTTAGTGTCTTGATTTTTCAAATCGGTGTATGTACTACTTTACTCCATCTGATCGTTTCAATATTTATACCGACTATATTATATCCGGCCGAAGATGGAATACAACTCTCATATCTAAGCAGATGCTTCAAGTTATATCTGAAAGCTTCTGTATCGGTTGCAAGGGAGTGCGTTGAAACACATCGCTGACAGTAGGGTATCAAGCTCTATTGAATCATTGGAGCATTTTCGGAATTTCTGTTGAATGTCATTCTACCGTAAAAAAATCGATCCACTTTCTTCAGTCAGTGTTCCTCTTCCCCAAGTGATACTATAGGTAGACTAGGAAATCATTTTTCTTACCATTTCTGTAACTTGTTCTCAAACTGTTTAAACTAAACTTAAAAGAGGGCCACATAGTACATTTCAATACAATGTGCATTGTTTATGCCGCTGTTTGACCACTTTAATGTCATTTGTAAAATGTCATCATTTGTTTGTTGTTTTTTTTTTTTTTTTGTATTTTCCTCATCTTCTTCGTTCTGTCTTCTATTTATGTGTAAACTATAAATGTTGTTGTACCTATTAACCACCATAACCTTTAGGCCAAACATTTATTGGTCTATTCTTTATGGTGCAAATGAGTTTGAGTTTGTGTGTGTTCTCCTCCCAGGCACATAAATAAATAAAGACATTAAAAGAATTTTTCGTATCCATTTATGCCTTAACCATGTTAGTGGTCTTTTGTGAAAATAAAATGATACTTTACAATGTTCTTTCATAGTTTCTACAAGCCTGGACTGCAGTGTATATTAGAGTGGAGGGAAAATATGAAATAAGGAATAATTTTTAATTTAGTCCACGATATCCTATACGAGTCTGCATGATGTTTAAGAAGTCTATTTCAGTGTAGAGCTGCAACTGGGGCCATTATGTTATCCTGGTATGTATGATGGAATTCAAACAATTTCATTAAAAATCGAAATTTGGAAAGTGTATAGAAAATCCAAAACAACTGAAAAGGTTTTTAAAGGCTTGAGTTGAATCAAATATATGAATTTATACAATTTTATCTCATTTTAATTGTAACAGGAAACTATATTGCTTCAAGGATAGACATGTCGCGACACAACACCACACTTATTTCATCCATGAAATTTTGAAACGAAATAATTACAATACGAACATTTTAAGATAAAATACTAAATTTATTTCGGAGCCAACCAAAGGGATCTGGCACCAGTGAATGAAATGATTTCACAAATTTAAGGATTTGTTATAAAATAACACGTAAAAGTATACAAGAAGTTATAAAAAAAATATAGAAAAACATTTTAGAATCTGAAAATTTTTTTAAAAGGAAAATGTTTCTGAATCTAAAATTTTTTTGCCAGAAAATGGGTCACAACTTTTTTTTCGAAAACAAAAACCTTTATATATAAATGCCTTAATCTTTAAAATCTAAAGAAAATTTTTCTTAGAACCTGAAGCTTAATGAACACACATAATAGTTCTGATTGTATGAAAATTTTAGCAATATCTAAAACCGTTTCCTTTTTCCATATATCTTAAATTATGCGAATTATTGCACTGAAAAATCGGCGTAAATTGTGATTATTCATAAAAAATAGGAATCTGAAAATATTTCAGAATCTGAGACTTCTTCTATTGAAAAAATTTCTCAGAATCTAAGACTTTTTTGATAGGAACAATGTCTCAGAATCTGAGATTTTTTCGACATTAAAAATTTCTCAGAATTCGAGGCTTTATTTGTTGGAAAATGTGTCAGAATCAGAACCTTCTGCTATAGGAAAAATGTCATAGAATCTAAGACTTTTTCTATAGAAAGCAAGTAAGAAAACTATAGTCGGTAAATACCGACCATATAATACCCTACACCAGTATTTTTCGGAAATTGGGTTCCAAGTCCAAACATGGACCCTTTGAATATTTTTCCGTCAGATCTTTAATTAGTGTAGAAAACACACACAAACCAAATTTAAGTGGAATTGCCTAATTTCTGTTGACAATAGACCGATTTTACTGAATATCGTACAAAATTTTTATATCGGGAATAAAATGGGAGGTCTTTCACAGGACCTCGACTGTCCGGAAACTTGCACAAGACTGAAGGAAAATAAGAATTTCTCGATTTTTCTTAGCTACCCAATCTCATATTTTTCTGGTCAAAGGAGAAGAGGAAAAACGGTATTTTTCGTTTTTTCAGATTTCTTCAAAATGACCGCCAAAATCACATAAATAATCTTCTACTTCCATTTCAAATATCGAAAGGATATTTATTACAATACGATTATTAGAGTCTTTTGAGCCAAATTTAATGGGGAAGTTTGTATGGGGGCTAGGTCTAAACATGGACGGATGTCTTTTATCCTCATTAGGCTTCGTCCTTGGGCCAGTAGAAGCAAAAGTTTCAAGTTTTAGGTCAGTCGATTAAAAATTTCAACCTAACATGGACAAACAGACGGTCGGACGAATTCGCTGAATCAACTCAAATAGTGATTCTAAGTCGATCGTTATACTTAAAAGTAGATATAGAACCAATATTTAGGGTAGTTGCAAACATCAGCACAACTCAATATACCCTCTACCACAGAGTGGCTTATGGTATAAAAATGTTTTAGAAAATTTTTCTACAGGACAAATGCCCCAAAATCTAGGACTTTTCTGTAGGAAAAGTTTCGAAGAATCTGTTACTTTTTATGTAGGAAAAATGTTTCAGAATCTGAAGTTTATCCTGCAGATAAAATGTTTCAGAATCTGAGACTTTTTCTATAGGAAAAATGTTTTAGAAACTTAAACTTTTTCTATAGACAAACTGTTTTAGAATCTGATATTTTTCTATCGGAAAATTGTCTCAGAATCTGAAACTTTTTCTATAGGAAAAATATCTTAAAATCGGAGACTTTTTCTCAGGAAAAATGTCTCAGAATCTGAGACTATTCTATAAGAAAAATGTCTCGGAATCAATGACTTTTTCTATAAGAAAAGACAGAATCAAAGACTTTTTGTATAAGAAAAATATCTCAGAATCTGAGACTTTCCTGTAAGAAAAATTTCTCAGAATCTGGGACTTTTTTTTATAGGAAAAACGTCTCAGACTTTTTCTTCAGGAAAAATGATTCAGAATCTGATATTTTTTGGGAAAATGGTCTAAGAATCTGAAACTTTTTCTTTAGAAAAAAATTCTCATAATCTGAGACATCGATTAGATGGATCAGAATTTATAAACATAATGTAGCAGTACTAGTACAAAACATGTAGCAACAAAAAGTTAATTAGTTCATTTATTTCACCGTCCGACAAAAATTAAAAAAAAAATCGTTGAACACAGAAAGAATTTAAAACGAATGTCAATCCACAAAAACGAGGATTCAATTAATTTTTTAATTGAAACTTCTCCAATGAAGAAAATTGTTATATCAATCATCAAATTGTAGGTGATAATTGATTTTTTTTTTCAATTAATCACTTTCTCGATTTTGATCAAAAATTTGATAAGTTTTTTATTGAAAGTCAATTAAAATAATGATTGGTTTAACAAATGAATTTTAAGCTAATGGAAAAATTATTAAGAAATTTATATTTTTTGCTTTCCAATATGTTGACGACAATAAAAAAAGTATAATCCTAGTATAAAGTATATTTTTGAATAAATGTATTCAAATAAATTGAAGCGAAAATATCTGGTATGTTGAAAATTTATAATATGATAGTTAAAGAAAATAACAAAAATGTTGATCAAAACAATAATTGACTGATTTAAATTTTGTTGATCAACAGATTTAATTGAAATTTTTTAGCCAATATAAATATAATAAAACTGCTTTTACAGTTTTTCTTTTCGTGATCCTGTTTCCTTATAAAAGAACTTCAAAATTTTAGAGGATTAAATTTTATAAAACATTTTTTTATACCCTCCACTTAGTGATAGAGGGTATATAAAGGTTTGTCATTCCGTTTGTAACTCATCGAAATATCGGTCTGGGACCCCATAAAGTATATATATTCATGATGCCCGATCGATTCTAAGACATTCTAGCGATGTCCGTCTGTCTGTCTGTCTGTCTGTCTGTGGAAAATGCTGTCGCGGACAAAATATTGCACAGAGAGGACTGAAACATAACATATATATTGGAAGTTCTCCCGAGAAGTTTGGTATTGCATTTGAGCGATATCGGTTCAGCCGTTCAAAAGTTATGAACGAAAATGTAAGCACACCTCAAAAATTTCAGTACATTCAACATAACCTAAAAGTACAAAATGCTTCAATTCGGCTTCTGGTTGACATATGTGAAGATAATTGAACACCAAATGGTATTTAAACAAGTACGAATATATTTTTTGATAAAAAAAAAAGAAAAAATCGCGGATTTTTTTTTACCAAAATTTTTTTTCGCGGAAATTTTTTTTTCAAAATTTTTTTTTTTTCAAAAGTTATTTTCTTTTAAATAAAGTTTTTTTGCAATAATCTTTTAGAAATTGTGGAGGGTATCACTACATTCGGCAAGGCCGAATTTAGTTTTTTTACTTATTAATATATGTACTTGTCCTAGCATGCCACTGTTGATAGCAAATGAAAGAGGAGGATCATTTATCTGCTATCAACATTTTTACATATCAGAAAAAAGGAGGTAAGTTACGTCTTTTCAATAATTGATCCTTCAATATCATAAAAAATTTTTAACAAAATGTTTGTGTAACGTTTTCAAATGACTTTATTCACATCATTTTATCCTGGTATGGAAATATAAAAAAATGGACAAATTAGGGTAGATCCTCCTCTTTCATTTTCCATCACCAGTGTCATCCTAGGACAAGTACAAATATTTCAATAATATAAATTTATCAAAATATTTAATAAGAAAGGTTGAAAAATATCAAAGCTAAATATATTTCAAAAATATTTTACAAAATGTATACTTTAAAACTTTGAAGTCCTTTTAAAACGAAACAACATCATGAAATGAAAAACTGTAAATGCAGTTTTACTCCATTTGATCTCTACTTTCAGACGTATATCATCCGGTTCATGTTTAATATTGACGGTGTTACAAATTTATTCGAAAAAGTGGTGTTTCTAATTAGATCTTTTTGAATCGATCTTATTAGATCTGGACAAAAAAAGTCTTTAAGCTGGATTAAAATAGAGAAAATTTTATACGAACAAAATTTAAAAAATATTTTATATATGTATTTTTGTTTGGGAATTCATTCAAAACTAAGGGTATTTCTTGTCCATCTTTTTAATTCCACAATTAATTTGAAGCCCACTCTAATAAACATCTATGAATGTCTTAATTTTGTTGTCTTTGTGATTTTGAATTTTATTTAATGACCCTCATAAATATCAAGAAAATTTGATATCATTTTCAATGTTTAAATATTCATGTTGTCATGGGGTTTGTTTGGTATACATTTGACAGCAGATTAATAAACATAAATATTTTATTTAATTATTTATGCTGCCGAAAAATCAAAATAAATTGTCTTTTCTTTTTAACTGAAACTCTTAATATGTATTTTAATCAATTTAAAATATTTTTAAAGTATGGAGAACTAATGCATTTTATTATCATATTCGTTAATACAAAATTGTTTCAGATCTATGACGTGTCTTTGAGCAGTTTCTTAATACAGAATTCCTATTTTATAAGTGCCTCAAAGAATATTTGTTAGTTTAAAATTTATGTATAAATGATTTTTTTAACTTTTTGCTAAAAAATTCAACAACTGTCAAGTAGATGTCACTCATCAACAAATTTAAAAAAAAAAAAAAATATGCCTCCCGAAATAGATATATATGGACTAGATTGGGGTGGATTTTCTTATTCCTACCTGGCTTAAACATTTTTCTTCCACGTACCGTTAGTGCAATATTTGCGTTAGGAGCTAATTTTCCGTTTTCGAGATATAAACGTTTGAAAATTTATTCAGTTTGATGTAATAACAAAAATCCAGTTGCAGACGCGTTACGTAAACAGGCGAGAAACGACTGCGCCAGAGTACTCAGGCGTAAAAAGCTTCTTTACGAACAGCGTCTGCGTGCTAAGGTCCTTGCTGCTCCGCAGGGTAGTACTTAAGACCTTTTGGTCATTTGTTTGAAAGAAATTCATACTTACCGGAAAGCAATCAACTACCGCCCGAACTCGAGAGGGTATTCGTTTCTATATCTAAGATATTTTTTCGAGCGCGTGCAGTTAAAACTCAACATAAACAAGTCCCCTGGGTCGGATGGTGTAACGGCTGTAGCCCTGAAGAAATGTGCATTGTCGTTGTCTCGTCCTTTGGCCGCATTATTTAGCTACTGGTACCGGGCAGGAGTTTTTCCCTCTTGTTGAAAGGTGGCCAACGTCCAGCCATTTCCAAAAAGGGTGAGGCTACAAACCATAAAAACCACCGCCCAATAGCAATTTGCTCTACGCTCTCGAATGTCCGAGCATGATTAACCACCACTTGGTAAATTATCTGGAGTCTAATTCACTTTTGTGTGATCGACAATATGGCTTTCGTAGGAGTCGTTCTACGGGCGACCTGTTAGCGTTTCTTTCGGAATCTTATTAACACACAAAATTGCAGTTAAACATTTATAAAAAACTAAATTGCAAAAATATTTATTTTTGCCACAAACCCGATTAAATTTAAAGAAAGTAAGTAAATAATGAAGTTTTAATCACCGTATTAACAATTCATTATTTATTTACAGAAAACGCGAAGTTTTTAGCTCGGAATTTAAAAGTGCAATTTTTGGCAACAAAAACATTGCAGTTGCAAAATGTGAATTTGTAGTTTAATTGCATTTTTTCTGAGGAATCCGTTCTTTTTTGGCTGGGACAACACAAAATATTGACGTCTCCACACAATCCATGGGAGTCGGTGCAGGATTTTAAATGAGTTTCGCGGTTTAAATGAGACTTTTATTCATCCTTTGAACTCTAGCATTTTCCAGGCCGAGATGGTGGCCATAAGCAAGGTAGCTTTACAATTCAGTGATAAGACTTACAGAGAATTAAACTTTTATGTTGACAGCCACGCTGCTCTTAAAGCCCTTAGAAGCTTTTGTATCAAGTCAACAGTAGGTTTCGAATGCTTCGAGAACTTACAAAATTTAAGGAGTTTAAGCAAGGTGAAACTAATATTGGTACCAGGTCACATAGGTATTTAAGGGAACGACAGAGCGGACGAGCTCGCGAAACAAAGTGCTGATGGTATTGGTATTTGTGTACATATCGATCAATCTAAACAGTGCAAAGGTTAACAGAAAGTGGAGAGAATTAACAAGTACGATCAGTAGCAGATTGTGGTCAGGCTACAATCTGAAGAAAACTTACTATTTACTATCACTTTCCAGATGGAACTGCCTTACACTCACTGGAGTGATCACCGGACACTGCCTTATAGGTTATCATAGAAAGAAAATGGGACATATTTCCGATGCCAGCTGTAGGAGGTGCGATGAACTTAAAACTGAGGAAACGGTCAAACATATTCTTTGCCACTGTCCTGCTTTAGCCAGAACCCGCCTACACATATTAGGCAGACATGGCTTCGGGAGCTTGGAAACGGTTTCTTACTACAATTCAGGATGAGGACAAACGCGTTCGATCATCGTCGCTGAGGAATTAATGCGGTTTCCGATCTATGTGAGGAGTATTTTACTCCGTCACCGCTAACCTAACTTGATAACGTGTGTCATTCATAATCTGCCCTTTGCCCTCAACCTCTAGAAACTCAAAAAGTAATTCTGACTCAAATTACTTGAGTCGGGTTTTCCTACACCCACTAATATTTTAAGCTGTTACAGAGTAGTGTAGGAATTCCTGCAAATTTTTTTCTTTGAGACGTTTTTCCGGGACCTCCGGCGTATGTCAATGGAAAATATAATAGTTTCTACCTAAAACACTTAAGTTCGTAATAGTTGGTAGTTCTGAATGAGATGAATTGATATAACTATATAATTAAGGCTACCTTTAGATATTTATATTATTGATAAAAATCTTTGAAAACAACATTCCATATCCTTTATTTAATTAAAATATACCTGAATTTAAGGTTTTCTTATCACATCCGCCTTAAAGACAAAAAAATTATAATTCTTTACCTTAAGAATAGAGTTTGAGAAGAAGGCAAACATAAAAGAGTTATTAACACTTTATGGTCAAATATATTTTAGAGGAAAAGTGAAATTATGACACGAATTTAAAATCCGTTTACAAGGATAAATATTAGGATATTGTTTTGTTACAATTTGAAAATATTAAAAAAATATTTTGTTAAACAAAAGGATTATAAAGCATTTATGGATTATGAACGTTAAAAACACAGAGATGAAAAGATGAGAATGAAATTGCAATGCATTGTTTCAAAGGATTCTTTTTTTTGCAAATCTATTCTGCAGCAGATAATTTCTTTAAAATGCAATATTTGAAACTGGACATTTGGACAAGAACAAAGTGTTTTGGGAAAATATTATCATCTTTGTAAAAAAAAAAAAAAAAAAAAACAGAAAATACAATCATTTTCTTCATCCACACTAAACATTTGAATACTTTCTTTTTCACATGGTACATTAGCACAGGATTAAAACTGCAACAAAGATGATTTTTTTTTTTAAATGATGATGTTTGAAAGGACAAAAATTTGTTTCTGGGTAGAAATGATTAAAGGATTAGAAAATAACAAAGCACAGCGATGGAAATTTGCTAAATGTTCCTCTACAGTAGCAATTTCATGAGAAAATATTTTATTTGGAAAGAAATTTAAGAATTTTTATTTTGTTTCTTTAGAGAAAATGAAGAGGAGTTGGAAACTATCGAACACTTTATTTGCCATTGCCCGGCACTTTCTGGTCAGAGACTTGCTTCACTGGGATCTAGGGAGCTGTACGATCTTTCTGATTTGTTGGATGTCAAAATTCAACATCTAAGGAGTTTTATAAGAAGCTCAAAATGGTTTAACGACAGGGACTAGTAGGGAAACCTATTACGGTCCCGTGGTATCACAATGGACCTCAGAGTCTACGTGTGTTGACGTAAAACGTCAGCAGCCACTTACAACCTAACCTAACCTAGAGAAAATTAAAGACAAACTATTTTTTTGTTTGGAAAATTTCAAATTTTATTCCATTTCAACGGCAATAGATTATTTAAATGATACTTTCTTAATCGTCATTAAGTATTTAATGATTTTTAAATAAATTCTTATTTAAAAACACATTAATAAAAACACAAAATATAAACAAGTAGAAAATTTAAATTCGACTTAGCCGACTCTATGAATACCCTTCACAATGCCATTTTTAACGGATCGAAAATTTTTCTAACATGAAAAAAATAACAATTTTGATTAGAAATATTTAATTTTGAGTAAAAAACTTTTTTTTATTAATTTAAAAAAAAAAGAAAAATTAAAATTTTTTTTAGTGTAAAATTTTTTTTGAGTGTAAAATTTTTTTCGAGAGTAAATTTTTTTCCAGAGTAATTTTTTTTTTAAGTGTAAAAATATTTTTAAATGACAAAAATACTTTTTAAAGTAATTTTGCGGCTTTCCAATGTTTTTAAAGCTTGTTTTTTTAAGGCTCCGTTTTTTCAGCACGTGAACTTAAGGTGAAGCGAATCTGCAATTTACGGTTTTGCTAATAATTTTTGAACCACTGGACCGATTTGTCGGAAAACGAACCAGGCCAGGGGAACGGCAAATATATATGCCAAGCTTCAGCATCCTCAGAATTGCCTTTCGAAAGTTATCGTGTTTTCTATCTCGTAAATTAGCGAAAAACCCTTGCCGAAACTCACTCTTTTGTTAATAACTTTTGAACCACTGGACCGATTTCGCTGGAATGCAAGACCAACCTGACCAGGTAAATGCCCAACATATGTGCCATACTTCAGGAGCCTCCGCAAAGTCTTTCAAAAGTTAGATTGTTTTAAACAGACAGACGGACGGACATCGCTAGATCGTCTTAGAATCGATCGATGATCATGAATATATACAAAAAAATCAAAAAAAAAATTTTGAGTGTAAAATTTTTTTCGAGTGAATTTGTTTGGTGTGTAAAAATATTTTTGAGTGACAAAAATACCTTGTAAAATATTTTAGTGGCTTAAAAATGTTTTTAAACTTGTTTTAGTTTTTTAATACGTGAATTTAAGGTGAAACAAATCTGAAATTCTCGATTTTGCTTATAACTTTTGAGTCACTAGACCCATGTAAAGCCGAACAGACCAGGGGAATGACAAATATATATGGCAAGCTTCAGCAGTCTCCAGATTGTCTTTCGAAGGTTAGCTCGTTTTTTATCTCGTACATTCGCGAAAAACTCTTCCCGAAATTCCCTATTTTGCTTATAACTTTGGAGCCACTGAACCGATTTTGTTGAAATGCAATAATAACACTACGTGACAGTTTTTTGACCAAATGTATCTGACACCTAATCTTTGTGTACAATTGTCCGCTGAATCCGAATATGAAGTCAGAATGGTCAAAAGTAGAACAGTTTTCGAGATATTCGAAAATATTTGTGTTTTTAAAAAAGATCATGTCACTTAAATGCAAATATCTTCAAAACTATTCGTCGATTTATGTATTTCTTTTTTTTAATGAAAGATAATAAAATTACTAAAATAACCATGGCTCGCTTGTGAAGATTAGTTAAGAAATGACAGAGTTACAGTGGACAAAAGTTCAAACGTCATGAAAAATTTGATGATTTTTTGCAATTTTGCTCTTTTCAAGTTATTTTTTTTAATTTATACATAAAGATTAATAAGTTTTTTGAATTCTCGTTAAGTTTATAGTTTTTTGTGTATGTATATGAAAGTTTTTAATTGTCTTTATAAAATGTTCCTATGATTTTGAGACATAAATATGTTTGGTAAAGTTTAAAGAAACAAGTTTTCTGTTTTTTTTTTTTTTGTAAAAAAATGTAAAACTTTTTTAAACTTTTTAAAAAAATAAATAGATAAATTTTGAGTAAATTATTAATTGCATCAATTAAAAATTTACTCAATTTTTTTTTTCAAACATTTAATAATTTATTTTTTATTTTTTTCTGTGTATATACTTTATGAGGTCCCAAACCAATATTTCAAGGTGTTACAAACAGAATGATAAACTGTTATATACCCTCTATCACTAGAGTGCAGGGTATAAAAAAATAAACTTTCTTTTGATAATTTGTTTGATCTCATTTGACATTTTCATTTGTCTGGTGATATTTCATGTGTTTTTAAAAGCTCATAAATGTCAAAATATTTAACCAAAATAACAAATGAACGACCACAGCTTCTGTTGTTTTATTTACAATCAAATCAAAATCAAACACTAACAACCAACCAACCAACCAACACAAAAAGGCCACAAAAAATAATTCCATTACGTTCCCATAGAGCTTTAAATAGTTTTTATATTGTTATTTTTGTCTAACAATAAGTGGAATGTGTTACCAAGAAAATGTGATGGAGAAATTGAGTGTCCAAACAAAAATCATGTGAAGGGCCACACACAACAAAAAACACAGTTACTACTTTAAATATTTCAAACACTTCCAAAATAAAGGCGAAACCACAGAAACCCACTGTAGGATTGAAATTAAGAAAATCATAATTGACATTCAGAAATTCCAATTAAAATTTAGTAAGGCCCAATTGGAAACCCGACTTGAAATTCAGAAAAGCTAATTAAAATTCAAAAATTCCAATTAAATTTCAAAAAAGCCCAATTAAAATTTACAAAAGCTTAATTGAAATTCAGAAAGCCCTATTAATATTCAGAGACCCCCCAGTTAAGACTATCCCAATAAACCAAATAACGATAAGTGATAGCGAAAATATGATACCATTTTCGAATTTTGGACGATTTTGGTATCGTCAATCCTGGAAATTTCGATATCGAAAATGATATTACATTTTCATATGGAAACGATATCGTTATTGCCTGGAATAATGATAGTTTTTCAACAAATTTTGGAAAATGACGATTTTACTATCGTTTCGACTGGAGTTAACGATAGCGTAAACGATATCATATTTTTATGGAAAAACGATTTCGTTTTAGTATAATATGTGATAACTAGGTGATATTGCCTCGATATCATAACGGTATCGTTTGGTTATTGGGTTAGAAAAAAAAATTAATTTAAAATTCACAATTGATTTGTTGAAATTCAGAAATTTAGAAATTACAATAAAAATAATGAAAAGACCCAATTAAACTCACAACATTGAAATACTGAAATCTCCTTTAAAATTCAGAAATGGCCAATTGAAATCATATGAATTTTAGAAAAGCCCAATTAAAATTCAGAAATTATTGTTATTTCTAAATTTCGGTTGGTTGCATCTTCTTAATTTACGTTTTGTTTAACATTTTTTAAAGACAATATGAAGACTGAAAATTAAATTTTACTAAAAATACTTTATTTTTGTTGCTTTATCAAAAATAGTAAGTTTTTATATTTTAAATTCTGTATAATTTTGATTAAAATATAGAAATTTTAAAATATTGCATTTTATGGAGGTTTATTCTAGCTCGAGGTCATTATAACGACCAACATAAATAAATTTAAAACAGAAAAACAATTTTCTTAAATATTTTTCTATGAGAATACCACAGTTTCAATTAGTAAAGAAAATAGTGCCCTCGAGCTAGAATTCCCCTACTCAAAATATAATATTTTAAAGGTCGAATAAAACAGTTCATATATTTTAATAAAAACACAGCCCCACAGAAAAAAATTCTGACTCAGAAACTGGATCCACTAATTCTTACACTTAAAATATTTTGTAGGCAAAAACAAATGAAAAACATAATTAAAACAAGTGATAAAACATTTGAAAGTCATCCCAGTAATTATTCATTTGTTTTAACAAACATGAACATTTATTTTTTACTGTTAACACAATTTTCTAAAATAAATAACACAAACAAATACGAAAACAATAACATACGAAAGCATTAAAAATTAATGTTTGTTGTGTTATTTATACAAACAAATTCAGAAAAAATACCTACGAAAACATTAAAAATTAAAGATTTCGTAGGTTATTTTTACAATTTTCATTTAAAATTTTTGGGGAATCGATCCCGCAATCAACTATATTCTGGCCAGACACTCTACAGTGTAGAGTCTACACGTCGTGCCAAAGTCACTTGATACAAACATGTTATTTCTAAAAATATTTCTATAAATAATTTTTTCGAATTTTTTGTCTACAAAAAAATAACTAACACAAGTAGGTAAAAACTAATGACTTTTCTTTAAAAAATGCCAACAATTAAAAAAAAAAAAATAACGAACACAAATCATTAAAAATTTAAGAAGAATCACTTATTTTTACCTACAGAATAAAAATAAATGACTTTAAAAATTGAATGCTAATGAAAGTCTTTATTTTTTATATTGTTATTATTGAAACAAAGAACAGAAATAGTCATTTAGACAAACTGAACATTTTTTTTTTTTTTTACACTTTATTTTGGCTATTATTGAATCGCCTTTCTTAGGCCTAACAATAAGTATTTAAATCTTAAAACTCTAACTTAAAATAATAGACACTCCAAAGGAGCCATTTTGGTATATGGGCCTCATAGTTACAAGGGCGGCAAGTCTGCACGACGCAGTCTTGAGTGTCCCTGGGTTCGTGTCAAGACTCTAGCCAAGGGGTTTGGGTGATTTTCCAGTTTATCAGCATATCTCGTCCTTATTGTGATAAACTCATCCTTAACAAATGGTATGTTAAGATCCCTGTGTATATTCTCGTTGCGAATAAACCATGGCGCGCCGGTCATTGTTCTAAGAATTTTTGATTGTGCCCTCTGTATAAGTTCTATATTGGATGCGCTTGCAGTACCATAAAGTTGGATACCGTAGGTCCAAATTGGTTTTAATATACAGTTATACAGGGTGACTTTTGAGTCAAGGCTAAGTTTAGAATATTTGTTAATTAACCAGTGTAAATTGCTGGATTTCAGCTTCATTTGAAGCCTCTTGGCTTCTATGTGCTTTCGCCATGTTAATCGCCTGTCCAAATGAATGCCAAGGTATGTTACATTCTCAGATTGTGGGATATGTTCTCCATTTAGGGAGACAGGAGGACAAGTTCCTGTTCTTAGTGTAAAAGTAACGTGCTTGCTTTTCAAAGCATTGACTTTTATTCGCCAATTTTTAAACCACGTCTCCACAATTCTAAGATGGTTATTAAGTTCAATTGATGCAACGGATGGATTCGTGTGTGTACTAATAATTGCTGTATCGTCTGCAAAAGTTGACGTTAGCAGACGGTCGTTAGTTGGCAAATCTGATGTAAAAATCAAATATAAAATAGGACCAAGTACACTTCCCTGCGGAACTCCAGCTTTCATTTCAAAATCTCCAGATGTAGTATCCTTATATTTTACCCTGAATTTTCGGTTAAGAAGATAGGATTCAAGTAGCTTATGAGTACAGGTGGGTAAAAGACCTTTTACCTTAATTAATAGACCCTCGTGCCAGACTTTGTCGAAAGCCTGTGCGACGTCAAGAAAAATCGCTGAACAATATTTCTTTTCCTCGTAGGCCTTTCTTATCTCGCTTGTAATGCGGTTTACTTGTTCTATTGTTCCATGCTTTTCGCGGAAACCAAACTGGTGAGCAGGAATAATGTTACAGTTTTCCAGGGAAGGCATAATTTTTTTAAGAAAAACTTTCTCAAATAATTTCGACAGACACGGAAGCAAGCTAATAGGTCTATATGATGAAGGTAAAGTTAAATCTTTTCCTGGCTTGGATATCATTTTAATTTCAGAAATTTTCCACATATCTGGAAAATATCCTTGAAGCAAGATCGCGTTAAACAGTTTTGTGAGGGTTATAACTGCTATGAATGGTAGGTTTCTTATCATTCTTGGAGTGACGAGGTCACATCCAGGAGCTTTTTTAGGATTTAAATTATCCTTAATTATAGTCTCAACCTCGTAAGGGTTGATTATAAAATTAGTCATATCAGCTCTGTTAGGCGGTTCAGGGAGCGTAAAGTCATGATCCGGTGGATTTGGTTCAAAGACTGAATATAAATGTTCTGCGAAGGTGCACGCTTTGTCTTCATCACTCTGTGCCCAATTTCCACTTTTATTTCTAAGTGGTGGCTCGCCCTCTACCGGTGTTTTCATATTTTTTGCAGCCTTCCACAACGAATAATTGGTGGAGCTTGAATTTTCCAGTCCCTCTATATAAGACATATTTCTACGATCCTCTTCTAAATGAAGGGCTTCTCTCAGTTTTCTTGTAGCCTCTGACAGCCTCTGCTTTGCAGCAGGTGATCTACAATTTTGCCATGCTCTTCTAAGTTTTCTTTTTTGCGTTATAAGTTTTTCAATCTCAGAATTTGATAGATATGATTCACGGTTTGAAGTTATTTCACTCTGAATAGTCGAGTGTTCAGCTGCTGACCTCATAATGAACGTTAAGTCCTGTACGCATTCTTCAATATCCCCCTCACACTCCAATGTTGGATCAGTGTGGATGTGACTACTTATATATTTCTTATATTTTAACCAATTGGTTCTATAAGACGTTAATACACAGGGGTTTTTCAGCTCCTTAGGATCATTATAATAATTTACTATGACAGGAGAATGGTCGGAAGAGAGGCCGAATGATGTTTCAACTGATACTTTATTTCTATCAATATTCTTGGAGACTCCAAAATCTATAAGATCTGGTATTTTCCTAGGATCAGAAGGCCAATAGGTTGGTTTACCAGGTGATATAATATCGAACCTGTTTTTTTCGATCAACTAGCAAGTAGTAAAGCTGTCTTCCCCTGGGGTTTATAAGACGTGATCCCCAATAGGTGTGCTTAGCATTATAATCCCCGCAAGCCAGGAAACGATTTCCAAGTGTTTTAAAAAACTCGTCGAATTGGTTTTGAGTAACCGAAAAACGTGGTGGGCAGTATATTGCCGATAGAGTAAGGCCACCATGTCCCCAATAAATGTGAATTGATGTAGCCTGAAGGTAGTTCTTGGAAAAGTCTTCCAAAGCATGATGTTTAATTCTATTCCCAATAAGAATACCAGAGCCACCATGTGCCTTACCGTCAGGGTGATTTGTTTTATGGAATGTATATCCGGGAATGTTAAAGCAATATCTATTTGTCAGATGTGTTTCTGAAAGTAGCAACACATCTATATTTTCACGCGATAGAAAACTAGATATCTCAGCCTTATGCTGGGTTACGCCGTTAGCATTCCAAAAACATATTTTCAAGAAACTCATTTTTGTGCCAGTAGGGTGAGCAAATTATTATTTTGCTCTTTTAGTTCTTGCATTGTAGTTTGCATAGATACCATGAAGGCATTCATAGAATTTTGCATGGATGATACAATTGTATTCATGGTCTGCATTAGGGCGTAGAACATCGATTCCAACCCTCCCGCATTCGGGGGACTACTAGGCTGCTGAGAACCCGATCTTAGTGTATTTGCATACGAAGAACCTGAAGTAGGTTGTGCTTGCTGTACCGTTGGCGGTACTGACCCACGCAAGGTGGGTTGCACAGCTGGCGCAGAAATTTTTACATTCTGCTTAGCCAAGGCTGGTCCGGAACCCGTAGATGATGATGTTTCAGAAGATGGTACTGATCGAGAACCACTAGGTTGTTGCAATACTGGTGCTGATAAGTCAATATTCTGGTTATCTAAGGTTGGCCTGTATTCTACTACATTGCCCCTGGCCTGTTGCCGTTTTTGCCTAAGTTTCAGCTGAAGTTCCTTGTATATGGGGCAGCCCCGATATTTAGATGAGTGGTTATTACCACAATTTCCACACTTTTTATTGCCATCGCCATTTTTAATGATGGGGCATTGTATGGCTGGATGCAGATCCCCACATACTGGGCAAACCGTACTGTGGGTACAGTAGGTTCTAGTGTGCCCAAACTCCTGGCAGTTTGAGCATTGGACAGGACCACTTCGCTTAAGCGGCTCTTCTACTGATACTCTACGATGGAGAACATATCTCTCAGAGTAAATCGGATGAGTTTCGTTTTTTTTCAATTTCCTATTTTCAGGCTCCAACTCAACTCTAAACATTGGTTGGGGAACTTTATTCTTATTAAAAATATTTACTACTACCTTGATCTTGTAGCCCTTTTCTTCTAGAGCCTCCTTGATTTCAATGGGGTCTACACTGGATTCAATGCCCTTAAAAAACTGAACATTAAACAAATGTTTTTTCTTTTAAAAACGACAAAACGTAAAACTTTTTAAATAAACTACAAACAGTTAATGACATAATTTTTTGAGTGTGTGTCTGGGAAATAACCGTTTTGCTAGGTCACATTAAATATTTTTGTAAGAACAGTAACCTTCAAATGTACTATGGTTCCAAATGCAAATTTTTTGGCAGAAATTATAAAAAAAAAATTTACAAACTTCCAAAAGCTTATACAGTTTCTTAATGGTAACGCTATAAGCCATTAAGAAAGTATAATGAAAAAAATTTGATGGCAATACTGACAGTCTGCCAGGGTTTCAAAGTTGAGAGTTTTTAAAACGTATTTTTAAATCGGGATCAAGACCATATTACAATTATACTAACAGCAAATGGGAAAAAATAAAATTATAAAAAGGCTAAAAAGGAAAATTGAAGGCTAAGAAAAGTAGTTCTTATTTAAATCTCAAATTTTTAATTCCATGCATCTTTGGCGCTATTCTTGGGGGTTGTGGTTTTAAGGATTTTGAAGCCAAAATAGCCAATATCTTTCGTGGACAAAAAGTTGTGTTTGGGCACGAACTTGCATGAGTCTTCAAATGTGAAAGTGTTTTCTAGATGGTCTTTTTAATACTAAAATTAACATCTAGCCAACATTTTTCGGCAAACTCTCACAATTGCCATTTTAGTTTAGCACAAATTTCGGCAAAATTTTCGGTTTTTTGAGTGGCACATCTTTAAATTTTTTTTAAATATAATTTTTTTGCCTTCGGCCGAGCTAACTGACTTCTAGAAATATATTATTGTTGACAATTTAAAAAAAAAAAATTTTAAAAATTTTCAGAAAAAATTTCGAAAAAAAAAATTTTTTTTAAATTTTTTTTTAACTGTTCTTTGATTGCGTTAAGAGATAAAAAGCATTCCAGAGTCAAAACTTGCAACCTTGCTTCATTTCAGTCATACCCAGGCGATTTTATCTGCGTTCGAATAATTGTCTCCACGTCTTAGGCGTCAAACAATATATTACTATGATCCATGTGCAGAGGTAGTTCTAGAAGTGTAAAGTTATTCTCAGATGAGTATGCTTTCTCCTTTTTACTTTGTGCCCAATTGCCACATTTCTTTCTCAGTGGTGGTTCGCCCTTTACCGGTGGTTAAATTTTAGTAGCTTTCCCCAGAGAATAGTTTGCTTAATTTGTATGCGAAAGACTTTCCACATAAACACTATTTACTATTTATCCTCTCCCAAATAAAGGGGTTTTTAAGGTTTTTCCCTGCTTTGCGGCAGGAGATTTACTTGTTTTGCAATTCCCTTCTTAGCCTTCTCTTGATGGCCAATAGTTGCTCAATTTCTGAGTTTGAAACATGAAAACTACGAGTAAAGGGAGTAACGGTCAAGGACGCCGAAGACTACTCTGCTGCAGATCTCAGAATATACGTAAGGTCCTGAACACATTCTCCAATATCCCACTTACATTCCAAAAATGGGTTAATGTGAATGTGGCTACTAATATATTATCTATACTTTAACCAATTCGTCTTTGATGAAGTCAGTATACAGGGTGTTTTAACCAAAATTGGTTCATCGTAATAAAATAAAATTACTAGAGAATGATCTGAACTAAGATCAAATGATAATTCAACAGATAACTTACTCCTATCAATGTGTATCGTTATTTCAAAATCGATAAGATCGGGAATTTTTCTTGGATACGAAGGCCAATATGTTAGTTGTCCACACGTTATAACATCCAGACAATTTTTCCTATCAATTTGAGCACAGTAAAGCTGTCTTCCTAGGGGTCGTGAGACGTGAACCCCAGTAGGTGTGTTTCGCATTATAGTCTCCACAAGTTAGGAAACGATTCAGCCCCAATGAAGGCAGTACACGGGTCGATTGACTTAATCCAAGGGTGTTGAATAACTAGAAGATCATATGCGGTTTTCCTAAAAGCCTTTGACAGGGATATGAAGCCCTGCTTGCTTTTATGGTCAGGTTGCTAAAGTGCTCAATTCATGACAAAAAATTATTCAACTTTATTCCAGGGTATTTCACCTTATCTTAAAAAATTATAGTTATGCCATTAAGAGATAGTATGGTAAAACAATTGATATTTCCTTTGATTGACACCATTTTAGGGTCAGATGGAATGGTTGGTTCGTGCCAGCTAGTGAGGGAAAAATTCACTTATCTTGCGGAACACTTTCTATGGTAGCCATTTAATCAACATTCCGATGATGCGGTAGTACTTCAATAGAGTTGAATAGACGATTGAGATTCATAAGCATCAAAGCCCTCCTAACGGTATAAGTGCTCAAAAATATACTTTGAATCCCCTGTCCTTATTTGGAGTTGTATTCCATCTTTGGTCGGATATCGGAAGAGGCGTTATTATTCCTTAGATTTCAATTGCATACAAAACCTTTTAATGTTTCTTAAGGGCCATTGATTGCCCAATAATGTCATAGAGATTTCCACAACCAGTGGAATGCTTTTGATACGAATTGATTTCTTAATAAAATGACACATGCATTCATGATGCTACAACATTAAAAGGGGCCACATGAAGCGCCCACACAAAATTAAGATATTCACACGGAATTTAAAAGTTTTTTTTTTGTTGTTTGTGCTTTGATTTGATAATGATTCTATAAAGCAACACACACAACAAAAAATGCATAAAAACCAGATCAAAATACAATACAGACAAAACTATATTTTGTTGGAGTTTTCAATATTTTCCAAAAAAATAAAAATTATAACTGAAAATAAGTAAAGAAACTTACCGAAATCTGTTTATTGTTTGTCTTTTAAGACATGCTAACCAACCGGTAACAAAAATATTCCCATGCTCACCTGTAAGACAACAATGTAGTAAGAGAAGAAAAAAAAAAATAAAAGCAAATCAAATCAAACCAAGATCACTTGAGGCTCAATGTAACAAAGCCGATTTTAAATATTATATGCAATGGAACTGATGCAGCAGCAGCTTTTTAATTTAGTCAGACTGGCAGAGAATGAATTCTTTTTTTTTTTTTTAAATTTTGAGTCGGAAAATCGAACAGTAGCATGAAATTGATTGACTCTACACATGAAATCTTTCTTCTGACTCCGCCTAAATTTAATGTGGCATAGGGAGTATTCTACGAATAGGCCCCTTAATGTGACTAAATTTCTTATTAATAAGATCTTTATATCTTGTCCTTCTGCAAAGCCTAGGGGCAGAACAAAACACCTTGGTGGTCAAATAAGTTGCAGAGGAGCAGAGCTTCCTCTTTAAAAAGGCAAAGTCTTCAAGAACGGACGAGGACTGGTCTGCATATAAACTGCAGCTTAAGAATTGCCAAATGTGATTCTTGGAAAAACTTCAGTGAAAACATAGAGACGTTTCTGAGGCATCCAGGCTACGCAAAGATCTGGGTTCTTCTTTTTGCACCCTGGGATACCTAAAGGATCCTACTGCGGTGTTGTCTACCTCCGGTGTAGAGTCGCTGGATCTCCTTATAAACACGCATTTTCCGGGCAATTCTATGACGTCGTTTCAAGCTTTGGAACGTTCTGACGCCCAAACAGATGAAATTGCTTCGGAAATAATTAGTATGCAAACATTAATCTGGGCGATAAAATGCTTCAGGTCCTATAAATCCCCCGGACCTGGTATAATTCCGACTGAGATGCTGCAAGGGCCGGACTATATAGCCCCTTGGCTGTATAATATCTACACGACATGCATAAACTGGTCTTATATTCCTTTAAAGTGGAGGAATACCAAAATAGTTTTTATTCCGAAGGCTGGAAAAAATTCCCACACAGCTACGAAAGATTTCAAACCAAAATCGTCTGTATTTTTTTCGTTAAAAACAATAGAACGAATGATACGACTCTTATTAGCGTAGAGTGATTGACCCGATGTTGCTTCCGACTAGGTATACTGCAAGGGTAGATCAACGGAAACTCATTTTCACGAGCTCGTTGGTACCATCGAAAGATCGCATTCAGTTAAGAATACACTATGGTGGCCTTTCTTGATATTGAGGGGACTATTAACAATGTCATCGCAGACTGAATAACTGTGGCATTGACTGGTCTGGAAGTGAAGCGTGGGGTCGTTTTATGGTGGAAAATCTGCTTAGCAATAGGCGTAAAACGTCTGAATTGGGAGCGTCTGTCATATCTCGATTTGTCGATAGGGGCACAACACAGAATAGTGTTCTTTTGCCGCTTCTATGGAACCTGGCACTTAACTCAATGCTCCTCTCTCTAGAGCAGTGGTCGGCAGAAAGAGGCATATGAATGCATCTTTGTTGCCGATTGTGTTCGGGTTCTGAGTGCTACGGGTGCAGATCACTGCTCTAGATCAGTGGTGCCCAAAAAGAGAAACGATAATGGTAATTTTTAACAAATATGAGAGTGTATTAGTACTATTGCTCTGAAAGAAATCTACGCTTTGTTATAACAACAATAAATATTGTGTGTGTAGTTTTTTATCAAACAAAGTGACATCGACCTGCTTCTTTGAATGATGACAAACAACTAAGTTTTTTTTTTGTTTTTTTACGCTCTCTGTTGTTAGTTTCGTTGTCGTTCGGATTGTGTACGTGTATCTTCGTCGATCTCTAACAAGTGTTTCGGCACCATTGCTCTAGATGCACGTGGTTGTTATGCTGTCGCATATGGTGACGATGTCGCGATAGCAACAAAAGAGGAAGCACTTGCCAACATTTAGGGACATTCTTCAGGATTCTCTGAAGGATCTATCTAATAAGCAAGAGGCTGTGGTCTGGGAGTTAATCAAATAAAGTCTTGTTTTCAAGGAAATATAAGATTCCTGCTTTTGGTCCTATTTCTCTGGGCGGCACCGAAATTGGAGTATTTCGAGATAGGAAGTTGAATTTCGGGTGTAGTATTAAGGAACGGGTAAGAAAAGCAACGATTGCTTTATATTCCTGTAAGAAGGCCATTGGAAAACGATTTGGCATTAGCCTTAAAGTCGTTCATTGGATTTATACAGCAGTGGCGCGTCTAATTCTGTTGTATGAAATCATTATCTGGCGGCCTGCTTTAGAGACAAAGGGGAACTGTGTCTTTATCACGAGGATGTATAGTCACTGGTGCTCTTCGTGCTACACCTACGGCTGCGTTAAAAATCCTCCTACACCTGATACCATTGTAGGAAGGCATACTGCCTACGTCTGGCTACGTCGGCAAGTCGAATTAGTAGCACACTGCAATGGAGGAGCAGCGATTTTGGCCATAGTGCGATCTTGAAGAAGATAACAATACCTCGAAATGTGGACTGTGACCACTATGGTACCATCCAGAGAGTCTTGGATGAATGAACTTCCGGGTAGTGGGTCCCTTAATTTTTTACACGGAGAAGCTTTTGTCGAACCTGGCTCGAAGATTGCCAGATCATTGCAATGTTAACCAGACAGAGATGCTGGTAATAAAGGAAGTGGCAAAGTGGTTGATTTGCAATGTATTGTATACAACCGCAGACAACATCTATTCTGACAGCCAAGTCCTCGGAGTCAATGTTTCTGAAAACAAGATCTGCCCTTAACTGCCGCTTTAAATGAGATGACCAAGCAGTTTGACATAAGACATAAGTTTGACATAAGTTTGCATAGCTGGGCAGTGATAGAAATTTGTATTGAATAATGATTGAATGAAATCGATTTCATTGAGCATCTAATATGAAAAAATCAATGACTCAATGATTCGGGACCAACTCTCGGTCCCAGGGAATAGATACATTCCATGGAATTGCAAAGCCGATGTGCTTGCAAGACCTTACAGGTTTTAACAGAATTGTAATTTGTTGGTATGTCTCTACAAAATTGCAAGCAAAATCGAAGGCTTTGTTCCACGACGGAGACTAATCAGAGATGAGCCGATGGATGGACGTGTGAGACTTAACGACAGATTTGGCACTCTCTTAATCAAAAGCGCACAAGTGAGCTAATATCGCTTCCAAGAGGAGAGATTTCGACGGTGGTTGCTGTAATTTCCGGACATTGTCTTATAGGAAAGCACGCAGATTTTTGTTCCGCGACGGACACTAATCAGAGATAGACACATGGATGGACTTCTGAGACTACACGACATATTTAGCTTTGTCTTAATCAGAAGCGCACGCTTACTATCTCACTATCGATTTCAAGAGAAGAGATTTCGACGGTGGATGCTGTAATTTCCGGACACTGTGTTATAGGAAGCACGCAGATCGGTTAAATGTGCATTCAAATGACTTTTACCGGAGTTGCAGATAAGAAAGAGTTGGAAACTGTTGAACACTTTGTCTGCCATTGTTCGGCTCTTTCTGGCCTGAGACTTGCTTTACTGGGATCTAGAGAGTTGTACGATAGAGCGTCCCGTCAAATTTAAATTTTCGAATTTCATGTCAATATAGTATGCAAAATTTCCGATTTTTAGAGCCGGATTTGGTAAAAAAAATTCGGACAACTTTTTAACTTTGGCCGCTGGTTGCCGACAGAATATGACCTTCCGAAATTTTTTCATAAATTTTCCTACAATCAGCTCTAACGTGGACATCGTTTGGCAGGTATTACGACATGAAATACGAAAATTGAAATTAAACGGGACGTTTATTGTACGACCTTTTTGATTTGTCGGATGTCAAAATTCAATATATTAGGAGTTTCTTAAAGATCTCAAATTGGTTTCAGGACAGGGACAGGCAGGGAAAGTATTACGGTTCGTGGTTTCACAACAGACCTCAGAGTCTTGGATCCAGAGTTGGATCCAAGTCTGCTGTATTATATAGGGCTGGTTTCGTTGTAATAACCCGCGTCTTTGTAGCGCCGTAGAACACAGTCATGATCTAACAAAATTTGACATAATAAAGCCCAAATTATTTAATAAACTCTTTTTCATCTCTGACTTTAGAGCATCAAAAAGCATTAACATTTAAATGAATGACACCTTAAGTGTTGTGTAAATACATTCAATGCTCATATGTGAACATGGTCAGTAAGTGCAATCAAAAACAGTGTGAATGAATGAATGACTGAATGAATGAACAGAATGACTGACTGACTTGAATGGATCATAGTTGGGATGTGAGGTGAAATTTATAACTGGGATTAGTAAGTAGCACCCGTAAATGAATTTGTTTATTTGTTTGTAAATATGTAAGTACCTACTGACTGAATCAATGCACAACAAGTGGCATACAAAAATACATGGGAAAAAACTTTTTTAATATTTTTTTTTTTTTTAGTTTTATTTCTTAAAGTGTCATAATCCAAACAAAACATATTTTTTGATATGATTTTTTTTTTAATTTTTTTAGGATGTTTAATTTCGTGGGAACATTTTAAATATTTATTTTTCTATACAAATATAAATATGCATTTTCAGAAAATATTGTCAATTTTGATTTTCCTTAAGATTTTTATTTTTTTAATAATAAACCACAAAAACCAATAAAAAAAATCTTTTTAACAATTCCTTTAGCACATTTTTTTTATTATCTTGACTTGATTGGTCTGCCACTCAAGCATGAAATTATTTTTCTTTATCCTCAATTTTTATTTTTTTTTATATTTTGTCATGCAACATCTGCAATATTTTGATATTTATTTGCACAAACATTCAAAATGAAACCACATTTGAATGAAATATGTCCAAAAAAACAGTGTTTAAATAAATTTACTAAATTGATATCAAAGGATTTCTATACATTTGTGGGCATTGTAGTATGGTCACAAAGTTTAATTTTTTATTATGCAAAATTTAAGTGCACATTCTTGAAAAATCTTAAAAAAAATCTGTAATGCATATTTTTTTTTTTTTTGTAATTTTTATAACCCGGTTTGAAATATTAGATTTAAAAAAACCTTTTTGTTATTTTGTAAAATCCTTTCAGCGTGAGTAAAATCGTTTCAGAGTTAATGAAATCTGCGTGAAAAACTGTTATAAAACTTTCGTGTTAGTTATTGTAAATTAACTCACGTGAGTAAAACAACAATTTTAATAAGTCAAGAGTGACTCTAATATTTCTTTCTTGGATCAAATCGCTTTCACGCCCATATCTATTTTGTACCACAAATGCTAAATAACACTGTGCAACAAATTTTGGGTCATCGCTTTGAGCCTCAAGGCTTCAACGACATACGAAAGTAGACCAACAAATGACAAAATCACCAAAGAGTTTTTCGAAGTCAGTTTGGATTCTTTTTTATGGCCCACTGAAGTTAAAAGGACTATAATAAAAACACATCTGAGCTTCAAAAAATGGTTTGATGTCTTCAGTAAAATTGTATGGCGGTTATTTTCTCAGATTATATTAACCCCTAGCTCCCGTTTAATGGATTCATTTTCGAATCTAAACACAGAAGTCGAATAAAACGTCCATTTAAGGGTTTACATGTTCTACAAATATTTACTCATAAACATTTTACTAGGGGTTGTAAAAGGTTGATACAAGTGGTCCAAGACAGTTTTTACCTAAAAGTGCGAATACCATATTTTTATACCCTTCAACCACAGTATGGGGGTATACTCACTTTGTCATTTCGGCTGTAACGCATCGAAATATCGGTCGGGGACCCCAAAAACTATATATATTCTTTGCAAAGCCGATGAGCTTGCAGGACTAGGAACTACCTTACAGGTTCCAACAGAATTGGAATGTGTTGGTATGCCTCTAGAAACTTGCAAGCAAAACCTACGGCTATAGGGAAGCACGCAGAGCGGTTAAACGTGCCGTCGAATGACTTTTGCCGAAGTTGCATGGATGAAGAGGAGTTGGAAACTATCGAACACTTTATTTGCCATTGCCCGGCACTTTCTGGTCTGAGACTTGCTTCACTGGGATCTAGGGAGCTATACGATCTTTCTGATTTGTCGGATGTCAAAATTCAACATCTAAGGAGTTTCATAAGAAGCTCAAACTGGTTTAACGACAGGGACTTGTAGGGAAACCTATTACGGTCCCGTGGTATCACAATGGACCTCAGAGTCTACGTGCCACTTACAACCTAACCTAACCATATATAGTATATTCTTGATCCATGATAGATTTTAAGACATTCTATGAATGTCCGTCTGTCCGTCCGTTCGTCTGTCTGTAGATAACACGATGCAGTCCAAAATAAAACAGCTAGACTTCTGAAGTTTGGCACAAATATCTCTCATGTTCATAGACAGGTTAAGTTTGTGAATGGGCAAAATCGGGCCACGAAGAAAAAGTGCCCCCTTTAAGAACTGAACCAACCTCTGAAAAAATACACTTTTTTACATGTTTTTTTTTATATTTTTGTTAAATAAATGCAACATTTGATATATTTATCGCAATCGGAAGGTGCTCTTAACATCCCCCACTGACCCTATCACCCCACAAAAAAAAAAATGCCTCTGACAATTTTTTTTTTTTATTTTTTTACATTTTGAAGGGTATAAAAGATTCGGCACAGCCGAATTTAACACTCTCACTTGTGTTTTAATATGGATTTGGAATGTGTAAGAAAAATTTAGCAACGAAAACCAAAATCTTCTGAGCTAAAAATTAAGTTCTGATGGATTTTATAAAACTTTATGATGATTCTTTTCTTTGACCAAATTATCCCACTAGCTCCCGTTTTATGTGGTAATTTTTTACCTTTTTTAAAAGAAATACATAACAGTCTATAAAAAAGGCAATTAAAGGTTGAAAATGTTCTAAAAATATTTTGTTTAACAAATTTTACTAGGGGTCGTCAAGGCATGATAAATAAAAGTTGTAAAATTAGCACATACAACTTTTTTGATATTTTACAAAAATTTAAATACTTTACAACTTTATATTTTTAAGCATTTTCTATATGCTGGATGAACTTCCTGCCTTTGTTGACCCCTAGTGAAACTTAATGCACAAAATAATCGTTGAACATTTTAACCCTCTTTTTTACACTTTTACGTATTTCTTTTAAAAAATTAAAAAAATGACACCTTAAAACGGGAGTTGAGGGTTAATTTGGTCAAAGAAAAGTATCGTCATAAAATCTTAAAAGACACTTCTGAATATAATTTTTAGGTCAGAATTAAATTTACACTATTTTTTTGTGTTATTTAACACTGCTATGGTAAAAAATCAATAAAAATAAGATTTTTTATATTTTTCCATTTTTAAGCATTTTGCGCATGTCGCACAGACTTTCAACTTTTGACAACCCCTAGTGAAATCTTATGAGATAAATATTTGTAAAACATTTAACCCTTTAAATTGACGTTTCGTTAACATCTGTGTTTAGTTTTTGAAAAAGGACTAAGATGCCCACTTATAATGGCAGTTAGAGGGTTAATATGTTCTAAGAAAAGAACCGCCATACAATTTCACTGAAGACATCAAATCATATTTTAAAGCTCAGATGTGGGTTTTTTTTATAGCTTTTTGACGTTTATCAAACGCCTTTGATAAAAAAATAAAAATTTCAGTGGGCCATAAAAAACTTTGCAAAACTCTTTGGGGATTTTGTCTATTTGATTGTACTTTCATGTGGCGTTGAAGGCATTGAGGCTCATTTTCTTTTTCGTAAATATTTGTAAGTCATACGCCATGTTGATACAATAAAATACAAGAAAATAACAGAATTGTTATGTAATCCAATATTCAAATGTGATTTTCTTGAAAAAAAAACGAAAAGCGTCCTTCTGATTTTTTTTGTGTATTGAAATTTGTTTTTTTTTGTTTTGCAAATATTTGTTACTCGTACGCCATGTTGATACAATAAAATACATGAAAATTACAAAATTGTTATGAAATACCAATACTCAAATGTTATTTTCTTGAAAACCGAAAAGCATCCTTCTGATTTTTTTTGTTTATAGAAATTTGGTTTTCTTTGTTTCGGAAATATTTGTTACTCATTGACATTAAATTGACTTTATTAAAAGTTTCCCTGCAAAAAAAGTCATTACCACTTCTCAGTGGAGTGCTTTAAAACTATAACAAATGTAATGAAATACAACAAAAATAACAAAAAACACAAGACAAAAACACACAAACAGTTTTTTCTACTCCAGAATACATAAATATTCAGCACTTAACTCATTACCTATCGCGACACCTCCATACAAATGTAAGTAGATATTCAGTAGATAAGAACTACTCCGTGGAAGTAGTTGGAAGTTGTTTGAAAGCTCGGAGTACTTCTTATCTACTGAATATCTACTTACTTTTGTATGGGAGTGTCGCGGAAGGTAATGAGTTAAGTGCTGAATAACAACTTTTTATGGAGTAGAAAAAACTGTTTGTGTGTTTTTTTCTTGTGTTTTTTGTTATTTTTGTTGTATTTCATTACATTTGTTATAGTTTTAAAGCACTCCAAATAGAAGTACTCCGCACTTTTTTTGCTGGGTTCAGAACGGGTTCAAATATACAAAATACACATGAATGTATATTTTTGAGATTGTGGTGCATTCCTTTTTAATTTGAGAAATATTTAATATTGGCAACTCGACACAAATTTGAAAGCCTAGTTTTTGCAAATTTGAAAAAAAAAACAAGTGAGAGTGTTAAATTCGGCAGTGCCGAATCTGTTATACCCTCCAACATGCAAATAAATAAAAAAAAATGCAGGGGCGTTTTTTTTTTTGGGGGGGGTCGGTAGTGGTAATTGGGGGGGGGTCGGTAGTGGTAATTGGGGGGGGGGCATTTCTTCTTGAATATGTGTTTAAGAATTCATTCTTATACTTTTTGCTCTAAAGAAATACAAGTTTATCATTATTTAAAAAAAAAAAATTATTCCACACCCATAAAAGGGGGCGGACCGAAAAAACGACATTTTCTAATTCTGTGGGTCCAAATGCAGGACTTTGAACTTCTTGTAGCATAAAAATGTTGTATTTGTTAAACAAAAACAAAGAAAATCATGTAAAAATATGGTATTTTTCAGAGGTTGGTTTAGTTCTTCAAGGGGGAACTTGCCTAGGAACATAAGACATATTCGTGCCAAATGTCGGGAGTCTAGCTCTTTTATTTTGGACTGCATCGTGTTAACTACAGACGGACAGACGGACGGACAGACGGACGGACGGACGGACGGACGGACATCGCTAGAATGTCTTAGAATCGATCACTGATCATAAATATATATTCTTTATGGGGTCCTAGACCGATATTTTGATGCGTTACACACGGAATGACAAAGTGAGTATACCCTCATACTGTAGTTGGAGGATATAAAAAACTCAATTTTCTTGGAACCTTATAGGGCTGTCAGTACAACCTGTTCGGACATTCAGGGGACAAATGTTCGCTGGACATTTGTCTCATAATTGAAAGTAATATGCACTATTTTACGGTCACTTTTTACTAGATGTAATACAATTTTGTTTTGATTTTCATGCATTACGTCATCTACACCCACTTTAAAAAGTCTCATCCCATTAAAAAATCATATGTGATGAAAAACTGGATTTGCTGAATTAGGGCTAGTCAAAATTTATTCGAAGGAGTGACTAATAGCCACATATTTGGTCGAAAACGTTAACGAATATTTGGGTTTTTTGGTGGTTAGGCAGGAGACTTTGGCGGACACATTTCCCTTCGCCATATAGGTTGAAAAATACATTAATTTAAAGACTTTTGCGCTTAATTAATACAGTTCCATTATTATTAAAGTTTTTCATATACTCGCTTCCAAAAATCGTAGGGACGAAAAAATTAACTTTCCTGATTTCCTTCGTCCAAGTGCAGGTAGATGAACTAATGACATACAAATGTTTCGTTTATTTAACAAATATTAAAAAAGATGTGTTTTTCTAAAGTAGTTTAAGTACACTTGATAACACTAACTTGAGTTTTTGAAACCGGTATGGGAATACCAGAAATATCTATAGTTTTTAGAAAGAAATTTTTTTTCTGCATTTTTTTAACTTAAACCCTTATAACAAATATAATTAGAGCCCGAGCTCGATCTGTACTAATAGAAAAAAAGCAATAAAAAAAGTAGTTTAAGTATTTCAAGGGGAATTTTTTTTCTCTAAAAAGTGCTAAAGTACACAAATTTACCCCTTTTTGCCAACTTAAAATCAGAATTTCCAGAAAGTACTTTTTTGAAATATTGTGTAATCGGATGAGTAATTTCGACTATTTTTAAATTTTTTTTTTGCCAAAAAGTGTTCGTAGAAGTGGGCGTGATCTACGAAACTAGGTTATGTCCTCCCTAAGGGTCATTTTAAATATTTTTGAAAACAGTTTTGAAATCGTTTGGTAACATATTTTTCTGCTAGCTCAGAAATTTGTTCACGCTTATTTGACGGAGATTAGCTAATCCCATCTGCTGAAATCAATAGAGAAGATTTTTAAATTGATCAGATTAATTTTCACTTAGCACAAATTCCTCGTAATTTTCAGCAGTCTCAGCAGAGTTTTATGTAGTCCCAACTATTTTTTTCTGCTGACTCGACAAACCTTTTTTTATGGTGTTGAAAAATTTTTACTTTGTTTATTGCTGAAATAAAGTTATTATGGGAGTATTCCTTTTTCCCACACAAATCAAAAATTTCTTCGCTTACAATATTTTTTTGTAAATTTAAACCTACCGCAGTCCTGTGATAAACTCTCACCTCCTTAATTATATCATAATAAAACATAAAAGTAAATTTATGTGCATACAATACATACAGTTGTAATAACGAAAATAGCAGTGGAAATCCATAGCTATTATTAACATACACACTGCTATTTTTAGACACTAAATTGTATGTGGCAAGCGAATAAAAAGAGCATCTTTTAATTAAGTGGAAATTTTTTTTGAAACAATGACTCAATAACAATGCAACAATTAACATGTAATTATCACAGTTTATCATTAAGGAAAGACACCAACCAACAATGAAGCATCCACGAACACTCATAACACTGTGCAACAAATTTTGGGTCATCGCTTTGAGCCTCAATGCCTTCAACACCATATTAAAGTAGACTATCAAATGGGCAAATTCACCAAAGGGTTTTGCTAAGTCAGTTCGGATTTCTTTTTTATAGCACACTGAAGTTTTCATTTTTTTTATCAAAGGCGTTTCGAAAACTTTAAAAATACTATAATAAAAACTCTTCTGAGCTTCAAAATGTGATTTGATGTCTTCAGTGAAATTGTATGGCGATTCTTTACTTAGAACATTTTAACCCTATAACTGCCATTTTAAGGGGTCATTTTAGTCCTTTTTTAATAGCTAAAGACAGAAGTCTAATAAAACGTCCATTTAGAGAGTTAAAATGTTCTACAAATATTTTCCTCATAAAATTTCACTAGGAGTTGTCAAGGGTTCAAAGTTTGTGCCACATGCGAAAAATGCTTAAAAAGGGTCAAGTATACATAATCAATGTTTGTTACTAAAGCAGTGTTAAAAAACATCGACAAAAAACAGTGCAAATATACTTCTGAGCTGAAAGTTATGTTCTGATGTGTTTTATAAAATTTTATGATGATTATTTTCTTTGACCAAATTAACCCTATAGCGCCCGTTTTAAGGGGTCATTTTTGTCCTTTTTTAAAAGAAATACAAAAAAGTCTTTAAAAAATGGCAGTTAGAGGGTTAACATGTTCTACAAATATTTTTTGCATCAAATTTTACTAGGGGTCGTCAAAGCCAAAAAAGACATTTGTACTATGTAAAATGCTAAAAAAAAGTATGTGCAAAAATTGTATGTGCAAATATTAAAAATTTACTTTTTTAGCATTTTACATAGTCCAAATGTATTTTTTGTCTTTGACTAACCCTAGTAAAATTTGATGCAGAAAATATTTGCAGAACATTTTAACCCTCTAACTGTCTTTTTTTATAGACTTTTTTGTATTTCTTTTAAATAAGGACAAAAATGACCCTTTAAAACGGAAGCTAGAGGGTTGATTTGGTCAAAGAAAAGAATCACCATAAAATTTTATATAACACATCAGAACATAATTTTTAGCTTAAAAGTATATTTGCACTGTTTTTTGTCCATATTTTTAAACACTTCTTTGGTAAAAAAAAATAACTAACATTGATTATTTATTCTTGACCCCTTTTAAGCATTTTGCGCATGTCGCACAAACTTTGAACATTTGGCAACCCCTAGTGAAATTTTATGAGGAAAATATTTGTAGAACATTTTAACCCTCAAAATGGACGTTTCATTAGACTTTAGTGTTTAGTTTTTGAAAAAGGACTAAAATGACCCCTTAAAATGGCAGTTAGAGGGTTAAAATGTTCTAAAAAAAGAACCGCCATAAAATTTTACTGAAGACATTAAATCATGTTTTGAAGATCAGATGTGTTCTTATTATAGTATTTTTTACGTTTTCCAAACGGCTTTGATAAAAATATAAAAACTTCAGTGGGCTATAAAAAAGAAATCCGAACTGACTTTGCAAAACCCTTTGGTGATTTTGTTCACTTGATGGTCTACTTTCATATGGCGTTGAAGCCATTGAGGCTCATTTTTCTTGTTGCACAGTGTAATCAGTGTTGCCAGAAAAAATTTTGAGACATGGCGAAAATTCCAAAAATCTTAAATGCAAATTTATAATTTGTTATCAAACAATTTTTCTACCTACACGATGCAAAATTGTGGTTCAAAGATTTTTTAAATAAAATTTCCGAGAAATTAAATATATTTACAAGACACTCAAATTCTAAAATAATTTTTTTTTATGGAAGCCACTTTAGATTCCGTAATTTTTCTTTCCAATTCCAATATTTTCATCATATCCTTTAGGAATCCCTTCTTAGTTTAAACAAATAAAAGAAAAACAAAGTAAATAATTGTGGAAACCCCGGAAAATAAGGAAAAACTATCATAATTTTATAAACGGCCTCCACAACGAGCTTTAAAGTCCTATTTTAATAAAATATTCATATATCTGGCAACACTGCCAATATGAACGGGTCCTCATTGTTGCTTAAAAGACTTTTAAGATTCACCAGGATTATTTAAACAATAAGGGAAATAATGCATTAAATCATTTTAATGCGAGTAAAAATCAAAAACAAACTGACTTGTTAAAACGCCTCCTTTACAGAGGATATGAAACAATTCAACATAAAAATTAAATGATTTATAAGTGCGGGAGTTCTTCATATTCAATATGAAGTACAAATGGGGGTAAAAAAATATGTGTACGCCAAAATAATATACACCAAATGTTTCATATGCGAAAACCACAGGCGTGTCATTAACGATATACGTATACGAGTATATAAAGGGTGTTTTTTTTAGAGGTATAGAACTTCGAATTGAAATAAAACACAAGAAAATCGTTTTAATGTCCATCAATTTGGCTTTATTGGAAGGATAATTTTATGCCATTAATGTTTAAATATGATTTCGGGCATGTGGCTGCCGCGGCTGGCTCGAATAAAGCCAATTCTACTGGTCCAATTTTCAACCACTTTTTCGAGCATATGGGGCCGTATGCCGGCAATAACGCCACGAATGTTGGCTTCCAAGTCCCCTAACGTTTCTGGTTTGTTGGCGTAGACGAGCGACTTCACATATCCCCAAAGAAAATAATCCAATGGTGTCAAATCACACGATTTAATTAATTGCTCTGATGGACGATTATGTCGACCATAAAATGGACGGAGCTTGCGGTAAACTTCGCGAACTGAACCATTATTTTCGAAATAAATTTGCACGATTTGCAAGCGTTGTTCTTTTGTCAACCTGTTCATGATGAAATGGCAAACCAAACTAAATATTAATCACTTGACAGCTGACAAAATGGCCGCCAATTAAAAAAGTGATGCCAACTTAAAGTTCTATACCTCAATAAAAAACACCCTGTACTAGGGTGGCTCGTTTTTGGGCTTTTCTCTCTGATCAAATTCTAATACCCGCCAAAAGTGTCGGTCCCCTAAAGGTAACTCACATGCAAAATATCACTCCGATCGGAGTTTATCTTCTGTCTCCACTTTGAGCCTCAAAATTGCGGTTTTCGCAAAAAAGGACTTTCTAAAAAAAAATAAAAAAAAATTTTAGTTTTTTTATTAAAATAGTTAAAAAAATATTTTTGTATAATATTTGATCGTAAATACTTAAATATGAAATTTAAAGATTTTACGGTATCATTAACCCGTTCAAACTTGATACCAAAAAAATGGCATGATTTTAGGGGCGTTCTCAAAACACCTTTTTTCAAAATTTGAAAATTTTATTAAAAAAAAATTTTAAATATATCATTTTTTCTTTCTGAATTCATTTAGAACACCTTGGAGAAGAAAAATGTGAAATATGGCGGATATCCGTCAAGCCACTTTTCGGGAATTGCGGGGGGAAGTTAGCGGATTTCAAGGAAATGTTGGTTTTATCAATAATTTGGATTAATAAAATCTTATAAATTTCATTTTTGTGCAAATTAACGGTTTTTTGGTGTCGCGGCATTCTATTATATAACTTTAAGTCTGTCATGAAATATTACCGATCTAGGACGTCTTTAACCCACATTGGCTGGGGGTCAAAAATTACCCCCGAATAAAATTTGAAGTTTAGAGCTTAAATTTTGTGCTATAAACAAGTATAAAACAGCTTTTGTGTTTTTTACCCCAACTATTATTTCGTATTATTATATTATCTTAAAAAAAATCGTTAACCCTTCTTGGTAGGGGGTCAAAAATGACCCATTCAATAAAAAATATATATTTTGTTGATATCAAAAAATTCAAGCACTATGCCTAAAAGTTTTTGCCGGGGTAATTTTTGACCCCTGGCCAGTGTGGGTTAGATATCTCAAACATGTGAGATTTAAGGGCTGATTCAAAGTTATCTAATAGATTGCCACAAATTTATTTTATATGAAAAAATATATACTTTTTATTGAATGGGTCATTTTTGACCCCCTACCAAGAAGGGTTAACGATTTTTTTAAAGATAATATATTAATACGAAATAATAGTTGGGGTAAAAACCATAAAAGCCGTTTTATACTTGTTTATAGCACAAAATTTAAGCTCTTAACTTCAAATTTTCCGCGGGGGTCATTTTTGACCCCCAGCCAATGTGGGTTAAAGACGTCCTAGATCTGTAAGATTTCATGACATACTTAAAGTTATATAATAGAATGCCACGACACCAAAAAACCGTTAATTTGCAAAAAAAATTAAATTTATAAGATTTTATTAATCCAAATTATTGATAAAACCAACATTTCCTTGAAATCCGCTAACTTCCCCCCGCGATTCCCGAAAAGTGGATCGACGGATATCCGCCATATTTCACATTTTTCTTCTCCAAGGAGTTCTTAATGAATTCAGAAAGAAAAAATGGTATATTTAAAATTTTTTTTTAATAAAATTTTCAAATTTTGAAAAAAGGTGTTTTGAGAACGCCCCCAAAATCATGCCATTTTTTTGGTATCAAGTTTGAACGGGGTAATGATACCGAAAAATCTTTAAATTTCATATTTAAGTATTTACGATCAAATATTATACAAAAATATTTTTTTAACTATTTTAATAAAAAAACTTAAATTTTTTTTTAAAAAGTCCTTTTTTGCGAAAACCGCAATTTTGAGGCTCAAAGTGGAGACAGAAGATAAACTCCGATCGGAGAGATATTTTGCATGTGAGTTACGCTTAGGGGACCGACACTTTTGGCGGGTATTAGAATTTGATCAGAGAGAAAAGCCCAAAAACGAGCCATCCTAGTATATACCTCTTACTTTATCAGAAAAGGCACATCATCTTAAAGGATTTTTCATAAACATTGTATTCAATGGAATGTTTTCACGATAAGTCACAGTCAGTCATCATCAATGAAGAAATGATAATAAGAATAGACCTCCTGTACCGACTGGAGTTGCACTCCAAATGACGCTATAAATATTCACAGTATTTATAATAATAAGCAAGATTTACCGCAAACGTCTGCGATATATATAAAACTTTTAATTTACCTTTGAACTGTAGCATTTTCCAGGCTGAAATAATTGCTATTGTCAAGCTGAAATAAAAGCTCTAAGGGATTTGCGTATAAAATCGTTTTAGAGTGATACGGGAATCTTCAAAAACTATCCCGCAATAACCTCGTCAATATAATAAGGGTACCATGGCAACTTGTCATTGGATTACTGTAAGTACCTGGCACGATGGCTCAACCCCACAGTGAGCTCAACACCGGACAAGTATAATGCGTCAACCAACGCCCCCATATGTAACAAGTTACACATGGGTCCCAACTGATCTCACGTTTTTGGCGAGAGATCACCATTTGTTTAGGACGAGGCCTACCCAACCTCTGTTGCGCTTTGGGTTCCGACACCCGGTTGCAATGCAACTCCATATCGAGCAATGTAAAACATCACTCTTCCTGCATTTTTAGGTTTAATCCACAACCACTACGGGCACTCCAAAGGGTCCTAACCAATAAAACATTTCCAAGAATGGTCTTAGAGGGCCAATGGTTTCCCGTAGTATATATCCCGGGTACCATGGCATACATATGTAAGTAGAGGGAAACAAAAAATCTGATGAACTTGTGGAGATGGGGTAGGAATTTTGGTTCATATTAAACCCCCGTCTCAGTACTTTAAATCGGGAAGTGATTAAGTATGTTCATGGCAAACAGGAAAGGTATATACAAGCAGAATTACCAGATTACAACATCAGGAAATGTGGCTTATTCACAGGACTGGTCATAGAACACTGCCTTGTTTACCATGTGAAAAAAATGGGACATACCTCTAATTCCCATTGTTGAAGATGTGATGTACCAAACACTAATTAAAGAGTTTAACATATACTGTGCAGATGCACCGCATTGGTCAGGCATCGCGAGCGAATACTAGAATGAGAAGTACTCTAAAATCTGGACGAATTCTAATTTAGAAACCTTATCTTCGCAACAGGGACCACAACATGGACCAATAGCGATTTAATTGAAAACTACTATAAACAAATCTAGAGAAGTCATTACCCAAACGAGAAGCAAAAAAAAATAATCTTTAGAAAATCCAGGGGATAAAAAATTACTAAGGGATAAATGGATTTAAATATTTTCTTCTGCAAATGACTACTACCAACCAGTAAATGTTTCTTTTGCCATTTATCGGCTAACCAGACTGGACACTAACTCCCACACTAGGATCAGATATCAGGCCTAATCAGTCACTCAATCTTAAGCACAACTGTTTACAGAAACCACAACAAATTAGACTGTGCCACAAATTTGGGGTCTTCGAGTGTATCTCCGTTGACAAAGTCTCAGATTCTGAGACCTTTTTCCTTCAAAAAAAAGTCTCAGATTCTGAGACATTTAGAATTTGGGAATTCTTCTACAAAAATCCGAATAAGAAAATGTTTGAGGGTGTGAAAAATTTTAGAGTTTTTGTTATCTTTTTCTATTGAGAAATTACCAGATTCTGTGACCGATTCTAAGACATTTTGAAAAAATTTTCCAAAATAATTTTACATTTGTTAGACTACCAACATTTTTAAGATTTTAAGATATTTTTCCTATTCTTATGTATTAGACATTTTTTTTTGTAAACCAAATTAAGATCCTGTAACATTTTTTTATAAAAAACATATTCTAATTGTAAGTAATTTTTTATACCAAAATGTTTAATAAGATTGACGGATATTTTTTCATAGAAAATTTTCAGATTAAGTCACATTTTTCCCAATAAAAATTTTCAGATTTTTTGAATTAAAAATTTTCAGATTTCGAGATTTTTTCCTTCGGAAATTTTTTTAGAAAGTTTGCTTCTTTCTTTTTTTTCTTTTTCTCTTTTTGAAATATGGTATGGGGGGAAATTTCCCCTGACCGCCCCCCCCCCCCTTGTACCAGTGTATAAGATACTGGTTCACTAAACAAGTCAAGAGTCAGGAGTACGCAGATTATATTTGTCTCCTAATCGAAGCTGCAAAAGATGGCTTAAAGATAAATATCGGCAAGAGCAAGGTAATGCGCTGTAGCACCCTAAATAGTATACTAAAGCTGCTATTGAAATGAGTTGTCCGCCCGTCCCACACCTGGAGACGTAAACTCGAAATTGAAATAAACCAAAGTGGGCTAAGCTGGAGGGATTTTCGACGAGTATTCGCGATTTTGAGAAGACTTTTATCCTTACATTGGACTCTAACATTTTCCATAGCCGAAATAGTTGGCATAAGCAGGTTAGCTTTACAGTTCGGTAATAAGACAAACACAGAATCAAACTTTATATTGACAGCCAAGCTGCTCTAAAAGCTCTTAAAAGCTTTTGTATCAAGTCAAAAGTTGTTTTCGAATGCTTCGTGAACTTACACAGTTTAGGGAGTATGAACAAGGTGAGACTAATATGGGTACCAGGTCACATAGGTATTCAAGGAATCGAGAGAGCGGGCGAGCTCGCAAAACAAGGTGCTAATGTTATTGGTATTTCTGTACATATCGATCCACCAATCCAGCACTTCAGATCGCTACGCGACAATCAAAACACTGCAATGGCTAACAAAAAGTGGAGAGAGCTAAAAACAAGTACGATCAGAAGAAGATTGTAGTCATCAAGAACAATATATATAAGAGGATATTCAATGTTCTAACGCCAAAATAAGTTTGGCGTCTTGGCGTCTTGGCGTTTCTTACATAGGCCAAAATGAAAGGGTGTCAGGTGTTTTTTTGCGTTTTGGCGTCTCGGCATCACTTACTTAGGCACAAAATAAACTGATGTCTCTGTTTGGCGTCATGGCATTTTTGGAGATTAGGGGAGATTTAGGGGAGATTTATTGTTCTTGATCACCACTATCACCCAAGAACAATAAATGTCCCCTAAATCTCCCCTCAAGCTCCCCTAATCTCCAAAAATGGCATGACGCCAAACAGAGACATCAGTTTATTTTGTGCCTAAGTAAGTGATGCCGAGACGCCAAAACGCAAAAAACACCTGACACCCTTTTATTTTGGCCTATGTAAGAAACGCCAAGACGCCAAGACGCCAAACTTATTTTGGCGTTAGAACATTGAATATCCTCTTATATATATTGTTCTTGGTAGTCATGCTACAATCTGAAGAAAACTATTTATTTACTCTCACTTACCTAACTTTATGTTAAGGTCCTTAAAGTTATATTAAGAAATCGAAAAAAAAACATAAATGTTTTAAGATCTCGAAAAATCATATTTTAAAGATTTGAAACAAAATAATTAAATAATTTCTCCTTTCGTTTTATCAGTCGTTAGTTGAAAGGAATAAAAACTCTTAATAAAATATTGTGGTAGATTATTGTGGTTGCTTGATAGGGCGCCATAATCAAAAATCAAATATCACTGCTGGCTAACAGCAGACATTCAAGTTGGTTGGTCTATCTTAAGAAATGTTCAATAATCGTGTGTTTGTATTTGTAATATGCCGCCAACGCTTCCTGTAGAAAACAACTAATATTTATTTCTGCCTAATTCTAACACTTATAACGAATTATCTGTGTCTGTCTACATAGACTCTATTCAATAATATGGTTCCCAAGAGCAACTACGACAACAAACCTCTATTGAAATGTGGTCAACAACTAATTATATTGTTAGCAATAATTGGTGTAGTTGATGATGATACTTCAAAAGCAATTTGCCGCATTTAAAAGAGATTTTTTTTTGTTTGAAATTAATAAGTGAATAACAGCGTTTAGAGACATGAAATCCGTAAATTGTTATGGTAAATATTAATAATCATGTTCACACAAATCGATAAATTTTATGTGCATGGTAGTACAAACACATACTGCAATTTTAATTGAATTCATGTTTCAAGTATAATTTTTAAATAAGAACTTTAATTAACTTCTTTTGAATAATGTGTATTGAAGTTTAAGCTTAAACTGAATTCGCAATGACCGAGTACTCTATGCCAGATATTGGATATTGTTCCTTTCTATTTCGCACTGACACATTTTTTGCATGATGGTATTTCTATTTTTAGAGATGGTACTCTGTAGTACAGAGCAAGAACAATATATATAAGAGGATATTCAATGTTCTAACGCCAAAATAAGTTTGGCGTCTTGGCGTCTTGGCGTTTCTTACATAGGCCAAAATAAAAGGGTGTCAGGTGTTTTTTGCGTTTTGGCGTCTCGGCATCACTTACTTAGGCACAAAATAAACTGATGTCTCTGTTTGGCGTCATGGCATTTTTGGAGATTAGGGGAGCTTGAGGGGAGATTTAGGGGACATTTATTGTTCTTGGGTGATAGTGGTGATCAAGAACAATAAATCTCCCCTAAATCTCCCCTAATCTCCAAAAATGCCATGACGCCAAACAGAGACATCAGTTTATTTTGTGCCTAAGTAAGTGATGCCGAGACGCCAAAACGCAAAAAAACACCTGACACCCTTTCATTTTGGCCTATGTAAGAAACGCCAAGACGCCAAGACGCCAAACTTATTTTGGCGTTAGAACATTGAATATCCTCTTATATATATTGTTCTTGGTACAGAGTACTCCGACATTGTGTCGGAGCCTTAAACAATTTAATTTCAGTAGCTAATAGGCGAAGAGAGGGCATAGTTTTAAAAGTGCCCTGCAATGACGATAACTTGTTTGGTGACCGGTTCTAAACTGGTCAAATACCGGTCGCGGACAGAAACTTTTATTTGAAGGGGGCTTATCAGATTTAAATGCATAGTTACAAAGGAAGGGGTGAAATCTTTACTAGCCCCTGCCTGTTAACCAATTTGAATTCCTTATGAGACCCTTAATATATTGAATTTTGACATCCAAAAAAACCTCAGTGATGCAAATCTCTGACCAGAAAGTGCCGAGCAATGACAAACAAATAAGGTGTTCTATAGTTTCCACCTAATCCATGAAACTTCGGCAAAAGTCATTCAACGGCACATCTACCGCTTAGCTTGCTTTCCAGTGTCCGATTATTACAGCAACCACCACTCTCTCCACTTGGAAGCGATATTAGCTCACGTGTGCGCTTCGAGTTATTCCGAAATAATTACACTCTTCAACAACAAAAACCTTTCAGTGAAATATCCAACTGATTCTTATAGATTTTGCTCTTCTGAATCTTAATCTGCCATCCAATCTTTTCTAGCACTTACCGTTTTTGAGATATTCGCTGTTAAAAAGTCAAAAAACCAATAATTTCGCACTTTTTGGAGTTCACTGTTATGTCGCTTACATCAAATAGGACCTTATTTCATATAAATTTTACCTCCTGATCAAGAACAATATATATAAGAGGATATTCAATGTTCTAACCAAGAACAATATATATAAATAAATAAAAAATAAACTGATGTCTCTGTTTGGCGTCATGGCATTTTTGGAGATTAGGGGAGATTTAGGGGAGATTTATTGTTCTTGGGTGATAGTGGTGATCAAGAACAATAAATCTCCCCTAAATCTCCCCTAATCTCCAAAAATGCCATGACGCCAAACAGAGACATCAGTTTATTTTGTGCCTAAGTAAGTGATGCCGAGACGCCAAAACGCAAAAAACACCTGACACCCTTTCATTTTGGCCTATGTAAGAAACGCCAAGACGCCAAGACGCCAAACTTATTTTGGCGTTAGAACATTGAATATCCTCTTATATATATTGTTCTTGCTCCTGATTCCAAAACTACAATCCAAATGATTCTAACATGTTCCGTTTTTGAGATATTCGCGTTTGAGATTTGTGCGTGGAAAAATTTTCAAACGCGAATATCTTAAAAACAGAGCTAGAAAAATTTGAATTACAGTTTTGGAATCAGAAGATCCATTTTATAAAATCAAGTTTTATTTTTTGAAGAATTTGTAATCCGGCTTCTTATCTTGCGTGGTATGTTCTCATTCTTAGGTAGTTCCCAGGCCATTAAGAACACATGGGCAATGTACGGCCACGATTAGCTAGGCAGTCCAATCGTGGTGCAATACACCATTTCCTTAGCCCGGATCCATTCGGTGGATTGACTATGGGGCATATCATGAACAAAAACACCATCATGAAGCGAATCTTAATTCGACGATAACTGGACCCTATTTTCTGACTTCGGGAGGCAAAAAAATGTGTCACTCTCTACTAAGAGTTCCTAAGAATCCTAACTGGTGACCTCACCGGACATTGTAATATTCCCTACCAGTTTAAGAAAAATTCATCAGAAACTATTATAAAATTGACGCTAAAACGGAGAACACATTCACTGTGTTCTCCATATTTTATTTTCTTAATTTATTTTCTCCAACTGTCATAATGGAAACAAGGCCAAATAAGATCTTTGGCTTTAAAGCCTCAACATTAGAGTGTCCCTTATTTTGGAAATGTTGGAAATGTTGAGACGGTACCCCCTCATTTTTTTCCTTTTGACTAAAAAATAACTCAGGAAAAATTTTACGCCCCTACGACCACGCCTTCCCTACGTGACGGGGCCTTAAAGAACGGGGCCTTAAAAATCATTTTTCCACACAAACCAAAAATTTTTTTTTTGATTTTTAATTTTTTTGTTATTAATTATAATATTACTTGGTTAGCTTATTCACGACAAAAAATTTGATTTTGGTGGGATGAGGCTTTCAGTTCTAAAAAATTTTTCGGAAAAAAAAATTTAGAGCTTTTGGGGTCCTACAGTAAAAATTTTTTAAAAAATATTTTTTTTTAGTTTTGACAAGCAACCGTTTTAGTTGAATTGTTGCTTTTAACGATATATTTTCATAAAAAATTATTATTCCTATCTGTGACATCTTTATCGTGATCTAAAAAAGGGTAAAAAATGCATTTTTGATGTTTTTCGATACGAATAATATTTTTTTATGAATATATGTCATTAAAAGCAACATTACAACTAAAACCGTTGCTTGTCAAAACTAAAAAAAAAAATTTTTAAAAAATTTTTACTGTAGGACCCCAAAAGCTCTAATTTTTTTTTTTTCGAAAAATTTTTTAGAACTGAAAGCCTCATCCCACCAAAATCAAATTTTTTGTCGTGAATAAGCTAACCAAGTAATATTATAATTAATAACAAAAAAATTGAAAATCAAAAAAAAAAAATTTTGGTTTGTATGGAAAAATGATTTTTAAGGCCCCGTTCTTTAAGGCCCCGTCGCGTAGGGAAGGCGTGGTCGTAGGGGCGTAAAATTTTTCCTGAGTTATTTTTTAGTCAAAAGGAAAAAAATTAGGGGGTACCGTCTCAAAATTTCCAACATTTCCAAAATAAGGGACACTCTACTCAACATGTATGTCACCTTCAGGGTTGCGCCAAAGATCTTATGGGTCGCAGTGCATGGGGCCTTTTCTTATCTAATATATCGCCCGCGTATCAAAACTTACCTTAAGAGTCTACATGAAACCTTTGGCAGAAACTTTATACCCAACTTATTATTTGGTACTTGCCTGCACTCTCACGATTAAGAGCGAAGTGCTAAGAATACCACACATTGTGGGATTTGGGAGAAACCATGGACTAGCCGTTTAAGGACCAGAATGTTTTCAGAATGTCTTAGAATCGGCCGCAGAACATGAGACTTTTTCCATAGAAAAAGGTACAAAAAAAACTCTTAATTTTTCACGTCCTCAAACATTTTCTTTTTTGGATTTTTGTAGAAAAATTCCCGAATTCTAAAAGTCTCAGAATCTCAGAGTTTTTTTAAGGAAAAATTTCTCAGAATCTGAGACTTACTTATAGGAAAAAGATCTCAAAATTTGAGACTTATTTATAGGAAGAAATGGTCTCAGAATCTGATACTTTTTCGATAGGAAAAGGATCTAATTATCTGAGACTTTTTCTATAGGAAAAAGGTCTCAGAATCTCTGAATTTAAGACTTATTTAAGGAAAAAGGTCTCAAGATCTGAATTTTTAAACAGAAAAAGGTCTCAAAGTCTGTGATTTCTTTTTGTTGAAAAAAAGTCTCAGAAGTTGAAACTTTCTAAATTGGAAGAAGTTCGCAGAATCTAAGACTTTTTCTATAGGAAAATTTCTGAGAATCTAAGACTTTTTCTTTAAGAAAAAGGTCTCAGAATCTGCAACTTTTTCTATTGGAAAAAAGTCTGAGACTTTTTATAGAAAAACGGTTGCGGATCTAAAATTTTTTCAGTACGAACAAATCTAATAATATGATACATTTTCTCAAGTAAAAATATCTCAAAAATGCTTTAAAATATGAGACTTTTCTATAGTAAAAGGTCTCAGAATGTGAGACTTTTTCTGTAGAAAAAAGTTCTTAGAATCTAAAAATTTGTCTGTGCGAAAAATTTGTCTGAGACATTATTCGTAAAGAAGAAGTCTTAGATTCTGAGACATTTGAAAAATTCTCAGATTTAGAAAAATTAAAAAAAAAAAATAATAAATCTCGTTTGGCAAAAAACAAATAAATTGGATGATTTTAAAGCTTTTCCATCACTTTTTTTGCAAAAGAAACGTATCCCTGTTTTTGCTCGGCCGACAAATCATAATGATTTTTTTTTATTCGAAGTAAAAAAAAATGTCCCCCCCAAATACAAAAGCTGTACCCGCCACTGTCGTCAAAGGGCTATGAGAGACTTCTGACATTCATTAAGAGTGCGAAATGATACCAGCTAATTGGGCAACGATATGGACTTGAACTGGTCCAGATATTCCCTACTAGACTCGCTCTAAACCTTTTAAATGTTAATAAAGTCATCTGACAGTGAAGCATTTTATAAATGACATTCAAAAAAATTATTATATTAAAATCATAATTAAATATCCTTTACCTCTTATTAACTGTCCAAAAACAATGTGTATATAAATTTTTATTAAGATTCAAAAGACAGAGTTAAATTAAGTGTTTATTCTTTGAAAATATCTTGTATATTAAAATATTTTTTCTTAAGAATCATTTGAATAAAAATTTGTTTTCCTGGTAATCTCACCTTACATAACTGTTTAACTACTTCCTATTCAATACTTTTTTTTAACACCCTCGAAAAGTAACAAAATCCTTAAACGCTACTGTAATATTAAATTAGTTTCAAATGTTACTGCTTTAAACCTTTTTCCAAGAGTTTAATAAAACTCAAGAATAGAATTATTATTGAGACATAATCGTAAATGTCAACTGACTCCAGGAAAATAATAACAAAAAACGGACAAACAGGAATGAAAAAAAAAATAACAAGATGATCGACACGATCGATAAGAAAGTATTTATTAAAAACAATACACGTGTAAAGATGGATATGCTGGTGATAGATAGAATAATGGGAAACATTGATGTATTATAAGATAGATATAGATTTCATAGTACTTTTTTTTATCTTTTAAACAAAACTAAACGTGAATTTAATTTCAGATTGCAAAACTATTTACTCGTACTAATTTTCAATTTCCCATTACGATCACACTCAACAAAACAACTCAACACGCACAAACATAAAATACTTGGTAAGATCATAAATCTGGTCAACAAAATTTTCAATTTCCATGTAAAAAATGTTTGTGGTAGTGAAAGTGAATTTTAAGGTTAGAAGGGAGAGTGTTATGTGTATGGAAGTGTGGTTTTGTTTAAACACTTTTTGAAACACAAATACAAAATATGATCCCTGAATATCATTTGTAATTTTAGTACAAACAACAGTTATAGTTTATTATCTCAAAATTAATATCTTCAGGTTACATACATACAAATGAATTTCAATCACCAACACCACCACCACCACCACCACCTTTGTCACCAACCACCACTACTTTGTAATCTTGTAACGCACCAACTAACTAACCAACTATCAATCGATTGTTATACCAATATGACAAGATCATTATCAAACAAAATTCACAGCCAGCATTTATAGAATTACCAACATCGTAAAATATCCACTCAATTTATATTTGATGTTAGTTTTTCTTAAGACAGAGTCTTAAATAATTATTTCCATTTTGAATAAACTTAAATATGCCAAATCTTTAATACCCTCCAAAACACTCAAAAATAGTTTATAAATTTTCCCACAATTTAGTTAAATTTACCTAAAAGTTTAAAAATGTTCTTAATTGATAGGAAAAAACTGTAGTAACACACATTAAAAAAAAAAATTGAAAAAATTTCACCCTCTAACTGACAAGGCAACCTCAAGGTTGCCTTTCGTTTTTCATCCGTATTTGCGAACAAAAAAATTTGTATGTGTTGCAAAAACGTTTTCATCTTATTGCAAAGACATGATTAGTTTTTATTCTACACAATTTTTTGTGCAAGAAATTATTCAAAGTGCCAAAAAAATTGTTGTTCAAAAAAATTGATTTTAAAGTGTAAAAAAAAAACAAACCTTATTCATCGCAATCACATTGAATAATTTTTGATAAGTAGGTAGTATATATACTATATATACATTAGAGTGTCCCTTATTTTGGAAATGTTGGAAATCTTGAGACGGTACCCGCTCATTTTTTTCCTTTTGACTTAAAAATAACTCAGGAAAAATTTTACGCCCCTAGGACCACGCCTTCCCTACGCGACGGGGCCTTAAAGAGCGGGGCCTTAAAAATCATTTTTCCATACAAACCAAAAAAATTTTTTTTTGATTTTTAATTTTTTTGTTATTATTTATTATATTACTTGGTTTGCTTATTCACGACAAAAAATTTGATATTGGTGGGATAAGTCTTTCAGCGCTAAAAAATTTTTCGCAAAAAAAAATTTTGAGCCGCCGGGGTCCTACAGTAAAAAATTTTTAAAAAATATTTTTTTTTAGTTTTGACCAGCAACGGGTTTAGCTGCTATGTTGCTTTAAATGATATATATTCATAAAAAAATATTTTTTGTATCTGTGACATCTTTATCGTGTTCTAAAAAAGGGTAAAAAATGCATTGTTGATTTATTTCGATACACGATAAAGATGTCACAAATATGAAAAATATTTTTTTTGGAATATATATCATTAAAAACAACATAACAACTAAAACCGTTACTTTTCAAAACTAAAAAAAAATATTTTTTAAAAATTTTTTACCGTAGGATCCCTACGGCTCAAAATTTTTTTTTCGAAAAAGATAAAGATGTCACAGATATGAATAATTTTTTTTTTGGAATATATATCATTTAAAGCAACATAGCAGCTAAAACCGTTGCTGGTCAAAACTAAAAAAAAATATTTTTTAAAAATTTTTTACTGTAGGACCCCGGCGGCTCAAAATTTTTTTTTTGCTAAAAATTTTTTAGCGCTGAAAGACTTATCCCACCAAAATCAAATTTTTTGTCGTGAATAAGCAAACCAAGTAATATAATAAATAATAACAAAAAAATTAAAAATCAAAAAAAAATTTTTTTGGTTTGTATGGAAAAATGATTTTTAAGGCCCCGCTCTTTAAGGCCCCGTCGCGTAGGGAAGGCGTGGTCCTAGGGGCGTAAAATTTTTCCTGAGTTATTTTTAAGTCAAAAGGAAAAAAATGAGCGGGTACCGTCTCAACATTTCGAACATTTCCAAAATAAGGGACACTCTAATATACATATATATAATTTTTGATAATAAATTATTGATATATAATTTTGATATATATATATATAATTTTTGATATATATAATTTTTGATAAGTAGGTAGTATATATACTATATATGGGGCATTCCATGTGAAATCGGACACTTTGAAAAACTTTTTTTTTAGATTTTCCCAATTTGTTTACAGTTTTTAGTACCCTTCGAAAACTCCTTCGTGGTAAATTTTCAGATTTTTTTAATGACCCGTTCAAAAGATATCAAATTTTTAAAAATTGGTAGTTTGTTCCTTTACTCAAACTTCTTTTAATCATAACTTCTTCAATAATGGTCCAAATTTCAAATTTTTTTTTTCAAAATTTTTGTTTTTTTACGTACTTTCTAAAAAAAATCCCAAAAAATTCTTAAAAGCGCTCTAGTATGCGATTTTTAAGTTTTAAAATTTAAATCTCATTTTTGAAAATGTTTGTACTCTTCGATTTTTTTGAAATTTTTTTGTATAAAACTTCTATCAATTCTACAAATTTTTTGCCCAGGAAGATCGTGGGATAACGATTATTACTATTTTTTTAAATTTTTTGAAAAAATTTTATTGTAATTTTCCAATCTTAAAATCATTTCTACTGCTCCAATGGTGCGTCATAGAGGAGTCCTTTATAAGACCGACCCCCATTAATTTTTACGTCCTAACATTTCTTTGGAACAAACTAATACCCTATCTCCAATTTCTAAGGGGGCTCCCACACAAAACGACATTTTTTTAAATTTGTTCCAACCGCTCTAATTGCCCTAATAGTACCCTTAGAGCAACAACATGTATGACCGACCCACAATATTTTTTTAGTCCAAACATTTTCTCTGAACACACCTACCCTCTATCTTTAACTGTTAAGGCGGTCCCCATACAATTTTTTTTATTTTTTGTAAATTTGTTTTATTTAATCAGCTTCTACCGGTCCAATGGTGCGTCCGAGAGGGGTCATTACTGAGACCGACCCCCATTAATTTTTACCCCACAACATTTTTTCAAAACATACCTACGCCCTATCTCCACTCCCTAAGTAGGCTCCCATACAAAATTACATTTTTATAAAATTTGCTCCAACTGTTATTTGTATGGGAGCCTACTTAGGGAGTGGAGATAGGGCGTAAGTATGTTTTGAAAAAATGTTGTAGGGTTAAAATAAATGGGGGTCGCTCTCAGTAAAAATTAAGACGTAAAAATTAATGGGGGTCGGCCCTATAAAGGACCCCTCTATGACGCACCATTGGAGCAGTAGAAATGATTTTAAGATTGGAAAATTACACTAAAATTTTTTCAAAAAATTTTAAAAAATAGTAATAATCGTTATCCCACGATCATCCTGGGCAAAAAATTTGTAGAATTGATAGAAGTTTTACACAAAAAAATTTCAAAAAATTCGAAGAGTACAAACATTTTCAAAAATGAGATTTAAATTTTAAAACTTAAAAATCGCAAACTAGAGCGCTTTTAAGAATTTTTTGGGATTTTTTTTTAGAAAGTACGTAAAAAAACAAAAATTAAAAAAAAAAAAAAATTTGAAATTTGGACCATTATTGAAGAAGTTATGATTAAAAGAAGTTTGAAAAAGGGAACAAACTACCAATTTTTAAAAATTCGGTATCTTCTGAACGGGTCATCAAAAAAATCTGAAAATTTACAACGAAGGAGTTTTCGAAGGGCACTAAAAACTGTCAACAAATTATGAAAATCCAAAAAAAAATTATTTATAGTGTCCGATTTGACATGGAATGGACATAATTTACTACCAATTAGTTCATCATATTTAATAATAATAATAATATATTTCTTTATTTACATAATTAAAAATTTTTACACTTCATTGATTTTACAATAATTACATTCATAATCATGTATTAAAAGAAAAAATTTTAAGACAATGTTAATTAAAAACGTCTGTCAAAAATTACAGTTATTCTGTGTCGGCATTTAATTAAATTCTGATACTAAAAGGTTTCTATATGTTGTGCTACTTTTTAAATAATTTGTAAGGTTTACCCAATCGTTTTCTTCCTGACCATCTAGTATTTTGCGCATCTCCATTTCGTTCAAAATCGGTTTCTGAAAGTTTATTATTCTAAATTCTTTCAAAACCGGACAAATTCCCATAAAATGTTGAAAAGTTTCATGTTCACGTAGATTACATAAGTTGCAACGTTTCGATTCTTCATCAGCCCCGTATTTATTACCATTAAGCCTTATCATTCCGGTTCTTGCTTTAAATATCCAGGTTATTCTGTCAGTATAGCGATTATTATCCAAGTATTGCTGGCCTTGTTCTGGACTCAAATATTTATACATTCTTAGTGCACTTTCTGATTTTTTCTGAAGTCTCTCTTGATGGTTGTATTCTTTTAATTTTGTAAGAACATTTATACTAAACAGACCCCATTCAAACTCTAAACAATCTACCTCTGGAAACTGTAAGTTGAAATTCATAGCCAGTTGTTTTATTGTTTGTACCCAAAAAAGATCCCGACGTATTAGTATTTTAGATAGAATATGGGGTAGCCTATTATCCTCGTACTGAAACAAGGTTTTAGAGATATACTGTAAATGCAAACCCATTGTATATATATGATTATCTTCCGCTCCTGTTTCTAGCATTATTGCATAATTTGGTGTATCATCAGGTAATTTTAATATCTTTTTAAGGAAGTACCGTTGAAGCTTATCAATATCATCAAAGGGTTCAAAACCCCATACTTGAGCCGCATATGATTGAATCGATCTGGCAACCGCTAAGAATACCTTCCATTTCATTTGCAGATTAATGTCCCTTTTGCCTAGAAAGCTTTGCCAAGTTGTATTAATTGCAGTTTTTGCTTGATTATTTCTTTTTTCTACGTGCTTCTTAAATCTTAACTTCGGTGTTAGAACGACTCCCAAGTATGTAAATTCTGACGATATTTTTACTTCTTCATTATTGAAATACCATTTTTCGTTTGATCTTAGACGGCCACCATTTCTAAAAACAACTATTTCGGATTTATTAAGGTTAACTTCAAGGTTCCAAGTTCTGCAGTATTGTTCGAGTTTTATGATCATATTTTGTAGTGTTGTAACATTATCAGCTAATAAGACGATGTCATCCGCGTATAATAAAAGACGAATATTAATATTTTCAATAAAGAGCCCACCTCCGACACATTCATGCAGATCATTGATATATAATGAAAAAAGAAGAGGTGATAGTAGACAACCCTGTTTAACTCCTGATCGAGTTTCGAAGTAATCGGATATTTCTTCACCCGTCCATACAGCAGACGCTGTGTTGTTATAAATACTCTCTATCATTCTGACAAACTTGTATGAAACACCCATGCTAAAAAGTTTAAAGATTAGAGCCTTTCTTGAAACATTGTCGAAAGCGGCTTTAAAATCTATAAAAAAGGAGTATACTTTCTTTTTCTCACTCAGTTTTATGCTAATAATAGCTGCCAGGTTGTAAATGTTATCCACTGTCGAGTATTTTCTTCGAAACCCAGCCTGATATTCGGTCAAGATTTGGTTATCTTCTACCCACTTATATAATCTTTCATGTAGAATGCCCATCATTATCTTTACTGCACAATTCATAAAAGATATTCCTCTATAATTGTTTGGCTGAGTTGTATCTCCTTTTTTATGAATTGGAAAGATAACCGTTTTTATAAAGGAATTGTCTATTTTGCTGTTGTTAAATATGTTGTTGTATGTGATAAGAAGTTGCATAAGAAATTTATCTGTGGCGTTTTTAAAAAATTCGTAGGGTACCCTATCCTCACCAGGGGCTTTATTTAAACTTAACTTGCTTAGTATAGTTTTTAACTCAAACATGGTAATTGGGGTATCCAATATGTAATTTTCCCTATAATCAGGGGCATATTGAAATTCAAGTTCGTTTTGTGGTGGATTTAATAAAGATTCAAAGTAGTTTTTAAATGTTGATGCTGAAATATCTACTCCAATTTTAAATGTATGATTTCGTATTTCTTTAGCCGTTTTCCACCATTCTTTAGAATCTTGTATTTTGTTTATTTTGTTTATAAGTTGTTTGTGGTAGTTTTCTTTATTAGTTTTACATATTTGCTTATATGTTTTTTGGGCTTCCAAATATTTTCCTTTATCTTCTAGATCGTTGGTACTTCTATATTGTTGCAAACATTCAAAGCTCTTTTCTCTTGCCGTATTGCATTTATAATTATACCAGATTTGTTTGGATTCAAAAGTGTTTTTTTTGGAGTGCGACTTTGTAGTTGATTTTGTAATTATATCACAAAGTTCGTCCAAACTCAGCGGAGTTAATGAATTTTTTAATTCTTCTAAGTTTGTATCTAAATTTTGTTTGTATGTTTCTTTTTTATCATCTTTCCAGCATAGCTTCGGAAGTAAATTTAATTTCTTTTCAAAATTCTTATTAAAGGATACATTTAGTTTTAATTTGATAGGATAATGATCTGACCACACCTCATTTTCTACAACAAACTCCTCCACAAGATGCAATACATCCTGTGATGCTGCACATATATCATTAACCGATGCGCCTATTGTGTTAGAAAAAGTAAGCCTCCCCTCCTCATCACCACGAGTTCTACCATTTAATATAAGTAGATTATTATCATTACAAAATTCTAATAATTGACGCCCCTTTCTATTATCAATTTTATCTGTTGATCTTCTTACTTCTAACCCCGCAGCAAACAATTCCTTATATATGTCGATTAAACCTTGACTAAGTTCACCAATTCTGACATTAAGGTCTCCGATTACTATTGGGTTTAGCAAGCTACTTTCTTCAAACATATTTCGTAGTATATTGAATTCCGTTTGCCAATTTGCTGGTCTTAAGTAAAGCGGTATAATAGTAACCGTTAAATTTGTTGCAAATAATTTTATGAAAAATGTTTCGCCTTCTTTTTTAAATTCAAATTTAATTCCATATTGAGCAAGTTTTTTGCTAACACCACACAGGTACCCACCAATTGCACGCCCAAATCTAGATATTTTCTTTGCTGGTTCAAAATGTAAATTAAACCCAAAAAGGTGATTTTTTGCTATTTCAAATTTATCTTCTATTAAATGAGTTTCAAGTAGAACAAAAATGTCTGAGTTTCTAATAAAATTAAAAAAGGGGAGATATAATAGCTTATTTTCCAGACCATTTATGTTATATGAAAGAATTGCAATGTTATAAAATTTATTTTCATTTATTTTGTTTTCCAATATTCTTTTCTCTTTATTTTTACTTATTTCTAATTTCTGACAGACGATATTTAGTTTTTTGATTTTAGATTCAGCAAAATGTCGTCATATTTGCAGTTTATTGATTTTATCGGCTCTCCATAAATCGCAAAAAGCTCATTTTCTCCACTTGAATTACCACATATCAGAAGATTTTCATCATTCCACTTAAACCAACTGTCCTTGATTTTAAGTTTATCTCCCCTTACCAAGATTTTATGCTGTGTGCTAACCTCACGAATTTTTGTCTTTAATATTAAAAACGCTTTTTTCTGTTGTTGTTTTTTTGGTATAAGATCTCGTTCTACAGATATGGATGTACCTGCTAACTTTTTAGTATTTTTTAAAACATCTTCTAGTCCTTGCATTGAACTGAAATCTACAACTACTGACATTTTATCATCACGATCAAAAATCTTACGTACAGCTTGTATTTGTGGTTCAATTTGCATTGTTTCTTTAAAAACATTTTGTACCTCAGTCAAAGGATCTTTATTAGACACTAAACCTTTTATAAAGAGCTTTGTGGATTTAACTTGATTTTCAAGCCACTTCATATCTTTTTTAATTTCCTCATTTTCTTTTTTTATTTTAGACATTTCTTCTTTCAAACTTGTATTTTCTAAACGTAAAGCACTGACTTCTGAACTAATTTCCTTTTTTACATCCTCTAAGTCCGATTTAGTTGGTAAATTTTTTAACTTATCATCCAAATTTGTATTTATTGTATCCTTAATAAGACAAAGAATATCATTCAAATTCATATTATCAGCCAAATTGTTTGTTGGGTTAACATCATCAGGAGTTAATACTAAATTTTTCCTTTTTTGAGGGTTGGCCTCGTTGGTTGGCGTTCTCTGCATTTTTTACGATACACTTAGCGGGGACACAAATCTTGTAATTATAATGATCAGCAATCTGGTAACTCTCTTTACAACTTAATCGATAACTTTTATCTGATTTTGCACATACCTAAGTTTGAACAACAAGGCCAGCTGATATAGTTATAATTTGTTTGTGGTGTTAGTGACACATAATATAATTCCAGTATTTTAACAATATTAATTTCTATTTGTAAATAAAAACCTTCACTTTCAATTTTAAAAATATCATCAAAACCAGCTACTTGTTCAAACACTTCAACGACAACAGCTACAGAAAGGGTAACTCCTCCACCAGGACCAGTACAAGGCTAGCAAAACAGGTATCTTCCCACTTCAACAAAGAAAAATTAAGAAGCCGCACCGAAACACGTCCAATACTTTCAACTCATCATATTTATCTTCTTTAATTTGAGGAAGTTTTTTAAGCAAGATTAGTAAATTTTTCATAACTTGGAATTGATTTGTTGATTTATTTTTTTGTTCATGTTTGCTTGTGTAGTTCACATTTGGTTTATTATTTGAAGTATATGAAAAAAAGAGTTTGATCTTGTATAACAAGTTATAAAATTAATGTTTACATTTTTTCTACACATATACCCAGCCAGAAAAATACAATCGCAAAAGCGCTGTGAAAGCGTTGTGGACGGTTGTACGAGCGTTCTGTATACCAACTTCAAAGCGCCTTCAGATGATCCGAATGATAACATCGATCTACGCCAGGTATAAAGCGTTTTAAAAGCGATGTAAAAAAGTGCTTTGAGAACGTTTTTTTAAAGTCATCGAAGCGCTTTAAAAATCCAAAGTAAAGAATTTCTGTTTTAGTTCGGGTATAATAATTTGTTTGATACAAAGTAAAATCCCCAAAAAAAAAAAAAATTGTACTCCAAAAAAACTTAGAAAATTTTTCAAAAAAATTTTCGAAACTTAGAAAATTAAAAAAAAAAAAAATTCTAAAAACATTTTTGATAATTTTTTTTACTTAAAAAACAAAAAAAAATGTTATTATTAAAAATTTTTTTCCAAAAAAAAAATCTAAAGAACTCTTAAAACGCTTTTCGATTATGCTCGCAAAACGTTACAAAAAAACACTTTGAGATTGCTTTTTTTTTGTTATAGTGCTTTCAGAACACTTTTCAAAAACGCTCGCAAACGTCGTCAATTTCTGCTTGGGTATGTGTAAGAAAAAAATAATATTTTAATTACAATAAATTCCGTGGCTTGTAGTGTTTTACCATAGTCTGGGAACAAACGTCAATGACAAAGTCTTTGCTGTAAGTTAACTTTAAAGAGTAATAAAATTTTCTACTTAAATATAAAAAACAAACTTTTTTTATATTTATAATAAAAAATGTACATAATGAGAATTCTGTGTGTATTCATATGCTATTCTTTTAATAAACCAATAAAAATATGAAACAAACTAATTTTTAGGAAAAATGTCCTCATCACAAATGTTTTTTTAAACTAAAAAATGGGAGTTTTTTCCCCCATTTTCTAGTTCAATTGGTCCTTATTTTTAAGAAAAATATGGACTAAAAAGTAGGAATCCATGGCAATGGAGCTAAATCATTGTCAATTTTCCTTGGATTTAGTTAATTTTACCATTTTTTAGTTAGTTTTTTTTCTGACTGTGCTATCGCACAAGAAAACAGAAAAAATCGATTTAATATGAAAATCAGTCCAATACCCTCTTGTGAATGTTTCCGTGTTTAAACAGTTTTTTATGATAAAGGAGGCTATATTAGATTCGTCACAAATTCAGAATTTACAAATAAGTACCTTAGAAACTCTGTTTGTTAGAAAATATACATATTTATCAATTTTTGAGTTGTATCATCATTTAATGATCTCCAAAATTTCTTGCTGGTTGGTATCGCTGCACATTGGGTTCAAATGATGCCAAAGTGGCGATTAATTGAAATTTATAAATGAAGTTTTTGTTATAAAATTTGGTATGAGGTAAAAGTAGATAAAATTCTGCAACACTAGTTATTAAAATCAATCAACTAAGTTGTTTACTTTTTTTTCGGTGAGCTGTCAAAGTTAACAAATTATTGCAGTTTTTGAAAAAAGTAAAAAAAAATGAAATTTTTTACAATTTAAGCGATTATTAGTGGTATTAAGTCTTTTAAAAGAAAATCTTTTATAATGGAACAGGGATGGAAAAGTTAGTACTTTAGTACTTTTTTCAGTACTTTTTCACTCTCAAAGATACCGTAGTACCCCCGTGACTTATTTAGTACCTTTTCTATACCAACCGATTTCACACACTTGTTCAACCAAATCTAAAAAAATTCTTGAAAATTTAACGACTTTCATTGCCAAAATGCTTCAAAAGCTTGAAAGAAATGAAATTTTTGATTTTGGTCAACGTTTAATAAAGTTTTGTTTGAAGAATTGATAAATGCCTGAGGATGTCTTCAACTTAAGAACTTTAATATTGAATTATACCCAGTTTCTGTACGACGAATTGTTACAATAACAAAGCACATGCAAATTCGTCCAGACGAATGACTTTCCTCGTAGATAAACTAGGCATTAATTTTTTTTAGTACCATCGAGGGCGAAAAAGTACTTTTGTGGTTGAGTTCCAGTACCATTTCAAAATTTCGATTTTCCATCCCTGTAATGGAACCTTAAACACCAGGGATTAAGCTAAATTTTTAAATTTTTTTGTTTATTAAAATTGTGTCTTAACATTTTTAATAATTTTTTTAAAAAGGGTCCAAAATTGGGATATTTTCCATATTTAATGGGCCACACATATTAAGTTAGTAATAGTTGGATTTAGTTTTGTGGATTTCAAAAAAGTATAGGATATCAGCTTTTATTTAAAAGAAAAAAAAGTACGGACAATGCCCGGCCCTTTTTTTTTATTCCAATTTTTGTGTAAAAAGTCTGGGTATCATTTATTAAACAAATCCATTATATGTGTGTTTATACCCTTCAACTACAGTATGGGCTTACACTCACTTTGTCATTCCATATGTAACGCATTGAAATATGGGTCTAGGACCCAACAAAGTGTATATTATTGATCACTGATCGATTCTAAGACATTCTGTGACTAACCGTGTGTCCGTCCGTCCGTCTGTTGTTGAGCACACCATAAAGTACATAAAACAAGAGCTCGAATCCTGAAGTTTGTCACAAATATGTATAATGATCCTAGGCTGGTTAAGTTCTTGAACGAGCAAAATCGGACAAGGGGGGAAAAGTTCCCCCTTGAAGAACTAAAACTACCCCAGAAAAATATTTTTTTTACAAGTTTTATTTGTATATTTGTTCAAAAAATTAAACATTTTAATGCCATATGAAGTTCATCGACCTGAATTTGAACCAAGGGGGATCAGGAATGCCAATTTTTTCGGTCCGCCCCTTTTTGGGGCGTGTATAGAAAAAATAATTTAAATAATGATAAATTTGTATTAATTAGGTGCAAAAACTGACATTTATTTTTTTGGCCACGTTTATCGCGAGGGGAAAGTGTCCCCCATAGTCTCCCGGTAAACCCCCCCCCCTACGCGAAAAAAACGTATCCTCCATTTGTTTTTTGTAGCTTTATTACATGTTCAATGGTTTCGTGCTTTTTTCCAAAAACATAAAAAACGACTAAAAGATTAAAAAAAAAAAATTTTTGTTAAATTTTTTTTTTCTAAAATGCTGTGTTTTTATGTTTTTATGATAATTCCTTAATAAAAAACTATAATATTTCCATAAATCACTTTTTTTATATAAATTTGTACATTTATGAGGTTTTTTGAAAAACAAAAATTGGATTTAAAAAAAAAATTATAATAATATAAATACATATTATGCGTTCTTTCTTTAATTACTTTGAGAGCACATTATGTGCACTTTAATTTCCTTTTTTTTTTTATTAATTTATCGCTTTTCATTCCAAAGTTACAGCAAAAATTGTGAACTATAGCCCTTTTTTCCAAAAAACAAAAAAACGCCTAACAGGTTAAAAATTTTTTTTTTTTTAAATTTTTTTTTCCAAAATGTGTATTTCTACGTGTTTATATTAGTTCATTAACAAAAAAATATAATATTCTAAAACTACTGCTTATCTGAATTAATCGCCATTTTGGGTACCATCGAACCCACTGTGCGCTGTTAGAATAAATGATAAATCTTTTTATTTTTTATTGCTTAGTGATAGTGTTGGTTGTTGTTAACAATAATATTTTTTAACTAATAACTTTATTGAAAAAGTAATAAAAATATTATGACATAAAAATTCACTTACATACACTCAAAAGCATGTGATGATCAACAGAACTCAAACGACCATAGGGGAGTGAATGTGAATGAGTTATTGTAATGAATGTCAGTTGGATAGACTGTTATAAAATAATTAATAAAGTACTTACCTTTGTTACCTGTTCATTTATTTTAATAACTTTTGACTTTTATTTAAAACAATTATCTAAATGATTTATCAAACATTTCATTCATAAGGATTTCAGTATATAATTTAATTCGTGAATACTTTTATTTTAGGAATATGATATATTGATTTTTTTTTTTGCTTATTAAATGAGAATTTTTGATTTTTTATAGCATTTGTTTTTGACAGGCCAGCTGGTAATAAGTTTTATAGTGCATAATTCATAAATGATGATATTTTTATGTTAAAAGTATTTAATTTTTTAAAATAATTTATTTATGTATGTTTCCTTAAAAGATAATATCTAGTCTTTCTGATAACGAAAGTACACTTAAGTCAGATATTTGATTAAAGTACACCAAGCAAGTTCTTAGGTTAGGCTTGAAGTGTTCGTTCTCGTAGATCCTCTAAAAAAATAAAATACAATTTTAAATTGACAATTATTTTGTTAAAAAAAATATTGCTTACACCACTGCAAAGAAAACAAGTAATAAAGTTAAATTCGGCCTTGCCGAATGTAGTGATACCCTCCAAAATTTCAAAAAGATTATTGCACAAACTTTATTTAAAAGGAAATTACTTTAAAAAAAAAATTAAAAAAAAAATTTCCGCGAAAAAAAAATTGGTAAAAAAATCCGCGATTTTTTTCTTTTTTTGTCCAAAAAATATGTTTGTACTTTTTTAAATACGTGTTCATTTATGTTCACATAAGTCAAACAGCAGCTGAATTAAAGCATTTTGTATATTTAGGTTATGTTGAATGTACTAAAATTTTTGAGGTGTCCTTACATTTTCGTTCATAACTTTTGATCCGCTGAACCGATGTCGCTCAAATGCAACACCAAACTTCTAGGGAGAACTTTCAATAAATATGTTAAGTTTCAGTAATCTCCGTGTAATATTTTGGCTGTGATCACCATTTCCACAGACAGACAGACGGACATCACTAGAATGTATAATTTTGTACTTTTATAATTTAATTTACTTTTTTTGTGTTTGATATTTTTTAATAAATTTTTAAAAAAAATATAAATAATCGCTGTGTTGTGTACCTATTGTATGGATCGAAAAAAACTAAAAAATCGTATAGCAAAAACAAAATCTACAAGAAATTCTAAGAAAGTTTTCCAAAGAAACCATTGGTCTAAAATCAAACCCTATACCGCGCCTAACGACATGAAAATCTGTCCGTCCGTCTGTCTTTCTGTCTGTGTGAAACACGCTAACTTTCAAATTTTAGCGGAAGAATGAAAAATATATACGGCAAGCTGCTGAAGCGTGGCGAATATATTTGTTATACTTCCGGTCAGATTAATACTAAATTTCAGCGAAATCTGTCCAGTGGTTCATAAGTTATTAGCAAAATGGGGAATTTCAAATGGGTTTTAACCCGAACTCCCGTGTTGAAAAAAACGCTAAACACGCTTTGAAAAAAAATGGTAAGACAAAAAAAATATTTTAGAAACTATTTTTGTCAATCAAAAAACTAAAAAATATTACACTCAAAAAAAAAAAAATTACACTCAAAAAAATTTACACTCGATTTTTTTTTTTAAATTAAAAAAAAAAAAATTTACTTAAAATAAATAAAATACTGATGTAAAAAAAATATTCAGTTATCAAAAATTTTTATCGAACACAGCTTTTTTCCTGTCCGATATGCAACTCTCCAATTTCATCCCACAAAAGTATCTATGTGTCTTTTTTGACGAAATATCATTATGATCCTCAATTACATACTTTTATTTACTAACAAGGGAAGTATCTCAACCCTTATAAACCGATTTGCCTGAAACTTAAAATATATATAAATGAGACGATTTTAAGGTTGGGGTGTCTCGCCTTTTCGGCCATATTAGTGTTTCAAAATTTCGTTGTCCCCTTATGAAACCATATGGACCTCCGGGAAAATTTCGATAACTCACGAACTAACAGGAATATCCTCTAGAGCAGCGGTTACCAACCTTTTTGGCTCGCGTACCCCTAATTTTAAATTTTATCAGCCGCGTACCCCCTCACGAGTTTTTTGTTTTCGTTAAAAATCTTCACTAATATTAGAGTTAATTTGAAATTTTTGATTTGAAAACGCGGATTTTGAGCTGATTTTTCTGCAGATCAAAAACGGCTAAAAATATTGCAAATCTAATTTCACCAGTCGATTCCACACCAAAAATTAAAACAAAGGACGTTTTTTGAACTCTTAAAAAAAGTTCCAAAAACCCATCACAGGAGGCGGAAATATAATGTTTTTATTTTTTTTTAATACTAGGGCAGATCAATAATTTCGTGACTTTTCGAATGAAACTCCTCGCATATACAATGAAAGGGCATTTGAAGCTTAACAAAATGGTACTAAAATTTCCATACTATCACAACCCGTCTCAAAAATGCCCAAAAACACGTTTTTTGAGAACTTTATAGAAGAATTTGGGAACCATATTCGGAATCAGCATCGAAAGGTTAATCGAAAACAAGTGGGCAGATCTCAAAATATCATCCAAAAATATCGAAAAGAATGCTCTCTAAGTTGCGCAAAAATACGTTTTTTGTGAACTTTCACCTCAACTTTCTTAAAAACGGAGGTTATGAAAAACTTTGGAAGCCAGATGCCAACTTTGAAAGGTTAATTTTAATCGAATGTCCAAATTACTAAAATTTTGCGTACCCCCGTGGACAGTTTCGCGTACCCCCTAGTGGTACGCGTACCATAGGTTGGTAACCGCTGCTCTAGAGCAAAAATACGTGTCGACTTAAATTTAATAAAGATTATTTAGTATTCATATGGACATCGCAGCTCTATGTCTTCATATAAATACCCCCCAAAATTTTCACATTTTCATGAAAAAAGTATTTAACGAAGCCAAACTTTTACAAGGTTATACCGTTGGATGGGCATTAAAAAAACCCTTCTTCTCATATGTAAACATCATATAGTTTCTTAGAAAGAAATGGCTGAAAAATCCAAAAAACGATTTTTCGCCATTTTTTGACCCATGTTTTGAACCCCTAAATACCCGATATGGCCGATAAGCCGAGACACCCTAACCTTAGAATTGTCTCTTTTATATATATTTTACGTTTCATGCAAATCGGTTCATAAGGGTTGAGATACTTCCCTTGTAAGAATAATCCGCTGCACCAGCTTCCGTTTGTAATTAACATACAAAGGCTTTGGAGGGAATCGAACCCACAACCCCTGCGCTTCCTTTCAGAGTTTCTCGCTACATGTTAATATACTGCAGCCCAATATAAAATAAATAATGGAGTAAAATTATCATGGATAAACGATAAAAGCAGCGATTGATTGTTAAAATTTCTTATTTTTCGTCTCTGGCGTTTTCTTCATTTCAGGGATTATGTCTAATATACTTGCCGGTCTTAATCCCAAAAATTGTTAGAATTATATCCAGCAGCAATTAGTAAAACATTGCCGGAGGATATGTTCTTGCAGCATATCGGTATATAAGACTATGTTTTCTTTACATCTTAGGTGTAGGGTATGTTCAGCAACTTTGTAGAAAATATTATGGCAAATATTTTTGTGAAACATATTAACTCTCTAACTCCATCTCATAACGGTATTTTTTGGCTCTATTCTAACAAATCGCAAAAAACACTCCGAAAGAGGGGGAGGGTGGGGATGAAATGTTCTACAAAAATGTTGCCAATAAAATTTTACTATATACCTCAGAGCACACCAAAGCCCAAAAATTGACACAAACATCAAAAAAGAGCCTAGTTCTATGTTTTGCTTATGAAAAAAAGGACGGACGGACAAATCTTCATGTCGTTAGGCGCGGTATAGGGTTTAATTTTAGAAACATGGTTTTTTTACAGTTTTTAGTAGCCTTCGAAAACTTCTTCGTGGTAAATTTTCAAATTTTTTTGATGACATGTTCAAAAGATATCGAATTTTTAAAAATTGGAAGTTTGTTCCTTTAATCAAACTTCTTTTACTCCTAACTTCTTCAATAATAGTCCAAATTGGATTTTTTTTCAAAATTTTTGTTTTTTTATGTACTTTTTAAGAAAAAGTAAAAAAAAAAGTCTTTAAAGTGCCCTAGCATGCGATTTTTAAATTTTAAATTTTAAGTCTCATTTTGAAAATGTATGTACTCTTCGATTTTTTTTGAAATTTTTTTGTGTAAAACTTCTATCGATTCAACAAATTTTTTGCCCAATAGGATCGTGGGATAACGATTCCCAGCAAAAACTTGGTAATGACACATCATTACCATTCGAATTACTTGGTAATGACAGAAAATTACCTTTAGCATTATTTTGAAATGTAAAATAAGGACTTATTAATAATGACTTACATAAGTCATTATAATAAAATAAAAAAATTTCAGAACTAGATTTTCACTTTTTGACTCACTGCACATTATTTTGAATAAAAGCAAAATAAAATTTAATATTTTTTTATTATTTTAAATTTTTTTTAAAATAATTTTTTCATTACTTATAAGTACATATGTAATTAGTTATTAATACTGGTTTGATAATCATTACATTTGGCACATTTGCTTGTAAATGTAATGGGAAAGGTAATTCGAATCAGAAGTAGTTATAACTTTTGAATTTCCCATTACACATTTCATTACTTGGTAATGCAAGTTTTTGCTGGGTTATTACTACTTTTTTTAAAATTTTTGAAAAAATTTTATTGTCGTTTTCCAATCTTATAATCATTTCTACTGCTCCAATGGTGCGTCATAAAGGGGTCATTTCCAAGAACGATCCCTATTAATTTTTACGTCTAAACATTTCTTCGGAACAAACTAATACCCTATCTCCAATCTAAGGCTCCCACACAAATCTAAGAGTGCCCTTAGAGCAATCAAATTTAGATTGTATGGGAGTAGCCTTAATATTTAAAGATAGGGGTTAGGTGTGTTCAGAGAAAATTTTTGTACTAAAAAATATTGTGGGTCGGTCATACATTTGATTGCTCTAAGGGCACTTGGAGCAAATTTTTAAAAATGTCGTTTTGTGTGGGAACCTCCTTAGAAATTGAGGATTGGGTATAAGTTTGTTTCGAAGAAAAGTTAAGACTTAACAAGTAGAAAAGTTAAATTCGACTTGGTCGAATCTATGAATACCCTCCACAATGCCCATTTTAAGTGATAATAAATTTTCTAACGTGAAAAAAATAACAGTTTTGATTAGAAATATTTTATTTTGTTTAAAAACATTGTTTTTTTTTAGTAATTTTTGAAAAAAAAAATAATTTACCAATATTTTTTGAGTGTAAAATTTTTTTTCGAGTGTAAAAAAAAATAATTTACCAATTTTTTTTTGAGTGTAAAATTTTTTTTGAGTGTATTTTTTTTTTGTTTTGCTATAAAAATATTTTTGAGTGACAAAAATACGTTGTTAAATATTTTTATGACTTACCAATGTTTTTATAACAGGTTTAACGGGTTTTCAACACGTGAATTTTAGGTGAAGCTAATCTGAAATTCACGGTTTTGCTAATAACATTTGAACCACTGGACCGATTTGGCTGAAATTTAACACGAACGAGGCTGGAGGAACGCAAAATATATATGCCAAGCTTCACCAGCCTCAGAATTGCTTTTCGAAAGTTATAGTGCTTTTTATCTCAAAAATTCACGAAAAACCCTTGCCAAAATTCAGTCTTTTGCTCATAATTTGTGAACCACTGGACCGATTTCGCTGGATTGCAATACCAGCCTGACCAGGTGAATGCCCAACACATATGCCAAGCTTCAGGAACCTCCGTTAAGTCTTTCAAAAGTTAGCGTGTTTTCAACAGACAGACAGACGGACAGACGGACGGACGGACGGACATCGCTAGATCGTCTTAAAATCGATCGAGGATCATGAATATATATACTTTATGGGGTCCTAGACCAATATTTCGAGGTGTTACAAATGGAATGACAAACTTATATATACCCTCTATCACTAGAGTGGAGGGTATAAAAATTAATGGGGGTCAGTCTTGGAAATGACCTTCTATGACGCAAAATTGGAGCAGTAGAAATGATTTTAAGATTGGAAAATTACAATAAAATTTTTTAAAAAAATTAAAAAAAACAAGTGAGAGTGTTAAATTCGGCTGTGCCGAATCTATTATACCCTCCAAAATGTAAAAAAAAAAAAAAAAAATTGTCAGGGGCGTTTCTTTTTTTTTGGGGGGGGGGTTGATGGGGTCAGTGGGGGATGTTGATAGCACCTTCCCATTGCGATAAATATACCAAATGTTTCATTTAATTAACAAAAATACAAAAAAACATGTAAAAAAGTGTATTTTTTTAGAGGTTGGTTTAGTTCTTCGAGGGGGAACTTTTTTCCCCCTGGTCCGATTTGGCCAATTTCCGAACTTAACCTGCCTAGGAACATAAGACATATTTGTGCCAAACTTGAAGGGTCTAGCTTTTTTATTTTGGACTGCATCGTGTTAACTACAGACGGACGGACGGACGGACGGACAGACAGACGGACGGACGGACGGACATCGCTAAAATGTCTTAGAATCGATCACTGATCAATAATATATATACTTTATGGGGTCCCCGACCGATATTTCGATGCGTTAGACACGGAATGACAAAGTGAGTATACCCCCATACTGTAGTTGGAGGGTATAAAAATAGTAATAATCGTTATCCCACGATCCTACTGGGCAAAAAATTTGTAGAAACGATAGAAGTTTACATAAAAAAATTTAAAAAAAATCAAAAAGTACATACATTTTCAAAAATTAGGTTAAAATTGTAAAACTTAAAAATCGCATAAAAAGTATATAAAAGTGGGCAAAAAAACAACATTTTTAATAAAAAAATTTGCAATTTGAAACATTATTGAAGAAGTTATGAGTAAAAGAAGTTTGAGTAAAGGAACAAACTACCAATTTTTAAAAATTCGATATGTTTTGAACGGGTCATCAAAAAAATCTGAAAATTTACCACGATGGAGGTTTCGAAGGGTACTAAAAACTGTCAACGAATTGGGAAAATCTAAAGAAAAAAATTATTCAAAGTGTCCGATTTGACATGGAATGTCCCATATATATTCATGATCCTCGATCGATTTTAAGTTAAGAGCAAATTTCAGCAACGGTTTCTCGCGAATTTGCGAGATAAAAAACACGCTAACTTTCTACAGACAATTCTGTAGTAAATTTCTGTAGTAAATTTAAAAATGTTTTTTTTTTTTTCAATTTGTATATGGGATGTCTAAGAATAATTTAGCAACAAAAACCAAAATCTTCGATCGAGCACTTTTAGTAAAAATCGCTGTTGAATTACAAAAAAAAAAACACTCGTCAAAATTCAAATATATGGACTTAATAGGTTTTTTGATTCCAAATCTGCTGTCAAAATTATTTAAAATATATGTAATTTAAAATTTCTGAAATATAATTGAAAATTTTTAAATTTTTAATTAAATAAAAATTTCTTAAATACAATTTGTATTTTCTTCAAATTTTTCTAATTTCCCAGATTAAAAAATATTAAAATACCCCTAACTAAAAAAAAAATAATAAAAAACAAGTGAGAGTGTTAAATTCGGCTGTGCCGAATCTATTATACCCTCCAAAATGTAAAAAAAAATTAAAAACAAAAATTTGTCAGGGGCGTTTCTTTTTTTTTTTTTGGGGGGGTTGATAGGGTCAGTGGGGGACGTTGAGAGCACCTTCCCATCGCGATAAATATACCAAATGTTTCATTTAATTAACAAAAATACAAAAAAAAAACATGTAAAAATGTGAATTTTTTTAAAGGTTGGTTTAGTTCTTCAAGGGGGAACTTTTTTCCCCCTGGTCCGATTTGGCCAATTTCCGAACTTAACCTGCCTAGGAACATAAGACATATTTGTGCCAAACTTGAAGGGTCTAGCTATTTTATTTTGGACTGCATCGTGTTAACTACAGACGGACGGACGGACAGACAGACGGACGGACGGACGGACGGACGGACGGACATCGCTAAAATGTGTTAGAATCGATCACTGATCAATAATATATATACTTTATGGGGTCCCCGACCGATATTTCGATGCGTTACATACGGAATGACAAAGTGAGTATACCCCCATACTGTAGTTGGAGGGTATAAAAAATAAATAAAGTAAATTAATTTTGCCTTTTCATTGAGTTTTCTCTTGTATTAAAATGTTATTGAAAACATCACAAAAGCCGCTCAACGACAATTTTCGACATTTATAAGAAGATAAAGTATAATTATTGCGGTTAAACCGGATCAAAAATAATTGCCAAGAAATTTATTCTCTTTTATTATAACCAATTTTAAGGAAGTAAAAACTCTTAAAGTAGCAAATATAAGAAAACAACAACCCAGCCTAAATCTCAAAATAAAAACCGAAAATCAAAACAAATAAAGCCGAAACCCCGAAACAATTCATATTTGTTTTTTTACTTTTTGTTTTGTAAATGTAGAACAATTAGAGCACCGGATTAATCTCTGAATTGTCCTTTATAAAGTATGCGTGCATGTTTGTTGCAGTGTTGCCACCTCATGTGTAATTACACATATCATGTGTAATTTTTTTTTTCATGTGTAGCCCATGTGTAATTGTCTGCATGTGTAATTCATGTGTAATTTGAAATTTTTACTTTTTGGAGCATTTTTTTCATAATTTGTTTTAATTTGTTTTGTTAACAAAACTTTTAGCAGATTTTTCTGCAGATATGGATATTTTAACGAAATTCTCTGTCATTCAGTTTTAAAAAATAACAGAAGTTTTTTAATTATTTTGCTGATTCTGTTTGCTGAGTTAACAAAAATATTTTTGTGAACATTTCAGGTAATTATTTTAAAATTTTACAGATTTTTATTTTTTTTTTATTTTGTGAAATTTTAACGATTAAAAATTGTCAAAATTAAAATATAGCAGACTATTTTGCTAATTTTACAAAAATACTTAGTTATCATTATTTTTCTAAATTTTATTAAAAAAAAAATTGACGATTTGAAAAAAAAAAGAAAAAATACAATAAACTGTTTCTGTGAAATAAGCAACCTTTTCTGCCGTTTTTTGTCTTTAAAATTTTGCAATATTTTCGTTTATGCTTAAAATTTTTTGAGCAGATTTTCAGCTGAAATCAGTATATTTTTTTTGCTGTTTTTCAGATTTTCTTCTGATTTGACTTAGATTATCCAGACAGAAATTTCGTAAAGAATATAAATCGTAGGTTTTTTGAGCAGTAAAAACCAGACTTTGTTTAACCGTTATATTTTGAAAATTTACAAAAAAAAAACGTTATTAAAAATAGCATGTGTAATTTTGGCATGATCCATGTGTAATTCGTGATTTCATGTGTAATTTTGGCATGACCCATGTGTAATTTACGATTTTGTTGGTGGCAACACTGGTTTGTTGGTATATTTGGTTTTGGGAACAGCATGCATCACGCACATAAGATTATCCTAGATTTAAATAAATAAAAAAAAAAATGAGAAAGATATAACGGAGTACATAAATAAGTTGTATGGAATAATCACTCCTTTTTTGATACATTTTTATGTAAAATAGGACATGATATATTTTAGGACAGGGTTGCAAAATGAGAACATCAAAATTGTACCAACGAGCTCCTAAAATTGTACTTTTTCGACCCCAATTGTACCAAAAATGTTTTTTTTAATTTCGTGCTGAACTGGAAGCAGCTTTTGGAAAAAAATCAATACTAACCATAGAAAAAAAAAATAGAAATGAAACAGAGTCGTATTTCGCTTGAATAAGTATTAGTGACAGCACATTATGTAACTTTTGACGTTTAATAAAAACAATGCAACATAAAAGAGAACAACAACAAAGCAAAGAACAAAAGAGAAAAAAAGTTTTTAAACTATCAATAGTGCGTATTATCTTTAAAAAAACGTTGAATAAATCAAAATGAATAATAAATTTAATTAAATGAAAGACAAATTCCATTTTTCATAAACAAAGAATCTAATTTGATATTAAATACGTGTGAGATGAGGAAGAACAAGCATTTTGCACCATATTGGAAAATACATCAAATACAACACTGCGTACCTTCTAATCTTTTCTATGATACTAACAGAGCGCAATTATTGTGCTGATTTCTGGCGGAATTATTGTATGATTCCCGTTGTCGATGGCACTATTTGGAAGCACTGAAAGAGCGCTATTGCTGATGCAGTGAAATCATGTATCTTCTCAGCGCTGATTGAAGCATTCTTTTGTATCATTCTTTCGTTATAATAGGGCTGTTTTTCCATAAATGCAATTTTAACACATCAATCATTTTAAAAGCAAAATGTTAATATTTTTTACGTTGAATTCAAACGTGTTTCTGCCAAGATTTCTTTTTTCGCGAGCATTTTAGATCCAATATACACTAGAGTTGTCAATTATTCGCCTTTTAACTTTGTTCAAATAATTCAAATAATTGTTTTTGTTCGTTCGATCAAACGATTAAATCTAAAAAAAATCGATTAATCGATGAGAATAACGAATAAAAAAGTGGTTACTAAAAAAATTTTTATTTACAAAAAAATAAAAAATTCACCTTTTCATTGTTCACAAATGTTTACAAATTCATTTTTACGACATTTACGCATAAAAATTTTTTATAATTTTTTTGTATTATTTTCTATAACCACGCCCTTAAATGGGCGGGCCAAAAATATAGCATTTCCTAATCATCTTGGCCCAATTGCAAGTCAATGAACTTCATATGGCATTAAAGTATTTCATTTACTGAACAAATATACATAAAAAACTTGTAAAAAAAATTGTGTTTTTCTGGTGGTGTTTCAGTTCTTTAATGTTGAACAGTTTTCCCCTCGCCCGATTTTGCCACCGAGTTTAACCAGTCTATGACCATAAGAAGTAATTGTGCTTTTACTTTGGACTGTATCGTGCCCTCCCAAGACGGACATCGCTAGAATGTCTTGGAATCGACCACTGATCAATAATATACTTTTTGTGGTCCTAGACCGCACACAAAAAATATTTTACCAATAACTTTGCAAAAAATATGCGTTTTTAAAGTTTTTTGCATTAATTATAAAAAATTTTGTAACATTTTACCAAGTTTTTGCATAATTTTGGTTAAAGTTTGTAAAATTACACAAGGTTAAATACTCTTATGAATATTTTCTAAAATTTTATCAGAAACAAGCAAAAACTTTGTAAAATGATGCTATTTTTTTGCAAATTATGTGTAAAAAACTTTAAAAACGCATATCCTCCCAAGAACTTGGTAAAAATTTTTTTGAGTGCGATATTTCGATACTGTAGTTGGAGGGTATAAAATAAATAATTGTTCGATTATATAGTATATACGCTTACCCAAAAACAGGGCTAATATCATGAATTAAAAAAAAAATTTCAAAAATACATTTTAAAATACATATAATTTTTTGAAAAAGTACGCATTGCCAAATTGGCTGGCAGCTATCCGAAATATTGGTCCTAAACCTACCTTTAAGTATACCGATGGACGCAGAATCACTTTTTGAGTCGATTTGATACAAAAGTTGAGACACCGTGAATCGTTTAAACTAGGAAAATTCTAATAAAAAGGGGATAAACTGAGAAAGATCCTTAATTGTACCAAATAAGTCATTGGTGTACCATTGTACTTTTGAGCTTCGCATAGTACCAAAAAAAGTACAATTGTACCAACTTTTGCAACCCTGTTTTAGGATATATTCTATTATATGAAAATTTCCCACCAAAATTAATATTAGGAGAAGAGCACTTAAATGGTTCTTAACATTTTTTTGTGTTAACAATCTAATAACTAGGCAAACAATATCAATCGAAATCATGCGTGGGTACAAGGGGAGGGGGAAAAGTGTAAATTTTTACGTCCGTTTTAAATTTTTTTGGACGCTAAAAAAATTTTAAATTTTTTTACAAAAAAAAAAGAACTTGTTTTTCAAGTTTTCCCAAACATAGTTATGTCTCAAAGACTTAGGAAAATTTTATAAAGACGATTACAAACTTTCATATACATATAAAAAAACCATAAACTAAATGAGAATTCAAAAAACTATGAGAGTTTAAACAAAATTAAAAAAAAAACTTTTAAATTTTCTTTAGGGTCGAACCAGAATCAAATGCGTAGCGCAAGACGTAAAAAAAAAACAAAAACAAACACATAAAATTTGAAATTTTTACGTCCGTTTGATTTAGTTAACTCACATTTAAATATTAGAAACGAAAAATTACTGGGCGTTACGCCTTACGCGACGTAATTTGATTCAGGTTGGACGCTTAAAATTTTTGAGTACAATTTTTAATTGCGTCAATTAAAAAATTTGTTAATTTTTTTTAAAAAAATTAAACAACTGAACAGTTCATGCGAATAAGGACGAATAGACCATTTGTATAATTTTACAAATGACGATAAAAACGCAAGAAACGATTAAAAACTAATATTTTTTTTAACATTTTTGCATAATGCATTAATCTGTTAATGCAAAAAAGTTCACAAAAATAATAATATTTAACCCTTTCTTGCGTTTTTATCACCATTTGTAAAATTATACAAATGGTCTATTCGTCCTTATTCGCATGAACTATTCAACTGTTAAATTAAAATTTTTCCCCCATATTTTTTTTTTTCTGTGTAGGGAATATCTGAAAAAATTTTAAAGAAAAAATGTAACTAAATCTTAAAATTTTTTGTGAAAAAATATCGGTCAATCTGAAAGTTATTATTAAGAAAAAATATTTTCCATGGGATAAATTGTTGTAAACGTGACAATTTTGGTATAAAACAAGTAAGAGAGATAAATTCGGCTGTGCCGAATCTTTTATACCCTCCAACATGCATAAAAAAAATTAAAAAAACCAGGGGCGTTTTTTTTTGGGTGGTGGGGTCGGTATTGGTAATTGGGTGGGGGGGGGGGGGGTTGTTGAAAATTACCCTTCGAATATGTGTTTAAAAATTAAGATGCTTTTTGCACTAAAGAAATACAAGTTTATCATGATTTAAAAGAAATGTTTTATTCCACGCCCATTGGGGGGGGGGGGAGGACCGAAAAAACGACATTTTCTAATTCTCTGGGTCCAAGTACAGGACTTTGAACTTCTTGTATTATAAAAAATCTCGTAAAAAATGCTATATTTCAGAGGTTGGTTTAGTTCTCCAAAGGGGGAACTTTTTGCCCCCTGGTCCGATTTTGCTCATTGACGAACTTAATCTGCCTATTAACATAAGACATATTTGTGCCAAATGTCGGGAGTCTAACTCTTTTATTTTAAACTGCATCGTGTTAACTACAGACGGATAGACTGACAAACAGACGGACGGACGTACGGACATCGCTAGAATGTCTTAGAATCGATCACTGATCATAAATATATATACTTTTTGGGGTCCTAGACCGATATTTTGATGCGTTACACACGAAATGGCAAAGTGAGAATACAAAAGTGATATACAAAATGACTTATTGTTAGACTTTTCCAATAGGAAAAATGTGTCAGAATGCGAGACTTTTTCTATAAAAAAAATTGTCTCAGAACGACACTTTTTCTAAAGGAAAAATATCACAGAATCTGAGACTTTTTCTATAAAAAAAATGCGTTAGATCTGCGACTTTGTTTACAGGAAAAATGTCTCAGAATCTGAGACTTTTTTCAAAGGTCTAAGAATCTGAGATTTTTCTACATGAAAAATGTCCCAGAATTTGAGACATTTTTTAAAAAATGTCTGAGAATGTGAGATTTTTTCGAAGGAAAAAATGTCTCAGAACCTGAGACTTTTTCTACAGGAAAAATGTCTCAAAATCTAAGACTTTTTTATAGGTAAAAGCTGAGAAGCTGAGACTTTTTCTATAAGAATAATGCCTTATAATCGGAGACTTTTTTCTTTTGTAAAAAAAATGTCAAAACTTAAAAAGGATATAGTTATCTTTTCTAAAAATGTCTGCCCTATAAAGTGCAAGAGAGTTTCGCTTTTTATCCTGTAAAAAATCACGTTGTTGAAATTGCCTTATAAAACAGCTGAGTTTTTCTGTGTTGTTTTCTAAAAACAGCTGTAAAAAAAAACAGGACAGAGTGTTGCTGTATGTTGTGTTCTATTCCAGTCAAATAAAATGCAAATTTGTGTAGGTGTGAGTTAAACATTTTAAAAATGTATACACTAAAAAGGCAAACATTTTTTTTCAGAAAAGAAACAGCATTATTTTCTAGGAAAAAAAAGTGTCAGTATCTGAGACTTTTTCGGAAGGAAAAAGATCTCAATATCTAAGACTTTTTCTGTTGGAAAAAGTCCCAGAAGCTGAAACTTATTCTTTTGGAAGAAAGTAAAAGGTCTTAGAATCATAAAATTTTCTGTAGGACTAAGATCTCAGAATCTCAGAATTTAATACTTGTTTTATAGGAAAAAATCTCAGAATTTGAGACTTTTTGTATGGGAAACAGGTATCAGAATTAAGACTTTTTCTATAAAAAAGAGTTCTCGGATCTGAGACTTTTTCTTTCGACTTTTTGTATATAAAAAAAGGTCTAAGAACTTAAGACTTTATTATTAGAAAAAAAAAACGTCTCAGAATCTTAGAATTGCTATAGGAAAGGGTCTCAGAATCTCAGACTTAGGAAAAAATCCTGAGTCTGAGTCTTTTTCTATAGGAAAAAGGTCTCAGAATCTGAGACATTTTGGATTAAAAAAAATCTCAAAATCTGAAACTTTTTCTATAATCTAAGAATCTGAAATATTTTCTATAGAAAAATATCTCAAAAATGCTTAAGAGTTTGAAACTTTGTCTATACACAGAAAATAAAATCATAAAGTTCAAGTCAACAAACAGCAATTGTGAATGTCTTATACTGTCAATAATACAATGAATGTCCCGTTAGTCAATAATACAAAAATTCGATTTTGTTTTCAACAAACTACGTCAAATAATTTTATTTCAAAATGAAAGGAAAATTTCAACAAATTATTAGTGGCAGTTTGTCAATAAGACAAAGAAAAAATTTTTTTTAACTTTCAAATAACCCGTTTGTTATTAATGTTCAATAATTTGTAAATAAAACAGATTTTTTTCAACTATTTATGTCAATAAACGACTTTGTCAAATAAAAGTCATATTTTTAACAATTTAAATCAATAAATATACACAGAAAAAAATAAAAAAAATATTTGAGTAAATTTTTAATACTATTGAGTAATAAATTACTCAATTTTGCACCAGTAAACGATTTAATAGTATTGAATAAATTTTTAATAAAAATTTATTAAATATTTAAAAAAAAATTTGAGTAAGTTTTTAATTGACACAATTAAAAATTTACTCAAAATTTATCTATTTATTTTTTTTTAAAAGTTTAAAAAAGTTTTAAATTTTTTTACAAAAAAAAAACTTGTTTTTTCAAACTTTACCAAACATATTTATGTCTCAAAAACATAGGAAAATTTTATAAAGACGATTACAAACTTTCATATACATACACAAAAAACTATAAACTAAACGAGAATTCAAAAAACTATGAGAGTTAAAAAAAAAATGAAAAAACTATTAAATTTTTATTAAATTTTTTACTTAAATTGTTTTTAAAATTTTTGAGTAAATTTTTAATTGCGTCAATTAAAAAATTACTCAATTTTTGTTTTTAAATTTAAACAAGTGATTACTCAAATTTGTTTCCTTCATATTTTTTTCTGTGTAAAGAACTTTGTCAATCTAACAAAATCGTATTTTTTTTTAACAATTGCTGTCTATAAAGAATTTGGTAGCTTTTGTAAAGTATAAAACAAAAACACAAACATACTATAACAACAACAAGCTCTCTCTCGTCGTGTGGTTTGTTTTTTTTTTTGTGCCTGTACTTCTTTTTAAAAAAGCAGACAATGAAAAAAGAAGACAATTAAAAAAAAAAACGATTGTGAATCTAGTTTTATCTGAGCTAGCAAGGGGTACAGCAGCAATTGAAATTATTTCATAGAAAATATTATTAAAAAATGTATTTCGAAAACAAATTAATCTTTTTATATAAACATTTTGTTTTGATAACTATTGTTTTGTTTTTGCCTTTATATTTTTGGAATAATTTTTTTACAGAATTTGCTTTCCAAGTTTTTACCGATTGCTATGTTTGTCTAAAACGAAACTAAAACATGTGTATATAAAAAAGAAAGAAATAAAGAACAAACGAAAAAAAAGAGTTTTCAACATAAGACAAAACGGTAAAACGATAAAACTAAAATACATTCTTAAGTGTTATAAAAAAGAATATTGACTAACAAAGTACTTTTGTTTAATTTCAATATTAATATTCTCTTACATTTATTTCGATTTTTAATCAATTTATTTTTAATTTTTTTTCCTATAAAAAAGTTTAATTTCTCAATACAACTAATACTGTTGGTTGATATCAAAAATTCGTTTGTTGAATTCCTTTACCATATCAACAAATGACGTTTTTGTTTGTTGAATTTCTTTGTTGAAAACAAAATTATTTTTTTTTTTCTTTTGTTAGATCAACAAATTACGTTTTGTATTTGTTGAATATCTTTGTTGAAAACAAAATTTATTTTTTTTTTCTTTTGTTAGATCAACAAATTACGTTTTGTGTTTGTTGAATTTCTTTGTTGAAAAAAAAATTAAGATTTTGTACGTTTGTCAATACAAATAATAATTTAGGAGAATATTACAAACTCATTTATCAATTGTTTTTTCAACAATTAATATTTAAAAACGTTAGTTGATATTACAAATTTCCGTATAGGAGCACTTTCAGTGAAAAATTTAATTGTATTCGGGGGTCAATATAACAATTCGTTTTTTCTGTGTAGTAAGAGGTTTAAGAATCTGAGACTTTTTCTGTGGAAAAAAGTACACAGAAAAAAACAAATTGTTATATTGACCCCCATATTTGTGAATACAATTAAATTTTTCACTGAAAGTGCTCCTATATGGAAATTTGTAATATCAACTAACGTTTTTAAATATTAATTGTTGAAAAAACAATTGATAAATGAGTTTGTAATAGTTCTCCTAAATTATTATTTGTATTGACAAACGTACAAAATCTTAATTTTTTTTTCAACAAAGAAATTCAACAAACACAAAACGTAATTTGTTGATCTAACAAAAGAAAAAAATAAAAAATTTTGTTTTCAACAAAGAAATTCAACAAATTTGTATTAGTATTGACAAACGTACAAAATCTTAAATTTTTTTTCAACAAAGAAATTCAACAAACACAAAACGTAATTTGTTGATCTAACAAAAGAAAAAAAAAAAATTTGTATTCAACAAAGAAATTCAACAAACGCAAAAAGTAATTTGTTGATCTAACAAAAGAAAAAAAATAAATTTTGTTTTCAACAAAGAAATTCAACAAACACAAATGTCATTTGTTGATATGGTAAAGGAATTCAACAAACGAATTTGTGATATCAACCAACAGTATTAGTTGTATTGACAAATTAAAACTTTTTTTATAGGAAAAAAAAAAAATAAATTGATTAAAAATCGAGACAAATGTAAGCGAATATTAATATTGAAATTAAACAAAAGTATTTTGTTAGTCAATATTCTTTTTTATAACACTTAAGAATGTATTTTACTTTTATCGTTTTACCGTTTTTGTCTTATGTTGAAAATTATTTTTTTTTTCGTTTGTTCTTTATTTCTTTTTTTTTTATATACACATGTTTAAGTGTTGTTTTAGACAAACATAGCAATCGGTAAAAACTTGGAAAACAAATTCTGTAAAAAAATTATTCCAAAAATAAAAAGAAAAACACAAAACAATAGTTAACAAAACAAATGTTTATATAAAAAGATTAATTTGTTTTCGAAATACATTTTTTAATAATATTTTCTATGGAATAATTTCAATTGCTGCCGTACCCATTGCTAGCTCAGATAAAACTTAATTCATAATCATTTTTTTTTTTTTAATTGTCTTCTTTCTTCATTGTCTGCTTTTTTAAAAAGAAGTACAGGCACAAATAAAAAACAAACTACACGACGAGAGAGAGCATGTTGTCTTTACAGTATGTTTGTGCTTTTGTGTTATGCTTTACAAAAGCTACCAAATTCTTTATAGACAGCAATTGTTAAAAAAAAATTTACTATTTTGTTAGATTGACAAAGTTCTTTATTGATTTAAATTGTTGAAAATATGACTTTTATTTGACAAAGTCGTTTATTGACATAAATAGTTGAAAAAAATCAGTTTTATTTACAAATTATTGAACATTAATAACAAACGGGTTATTTGAAAGTTAAAAAAATATTTTTCTTTGTCTTATTGACAAAATGCCACTAATGATTTGTTGAAATTTTCCTTTAATTTTGAAATAAAATTATTTGACGTAGTTTGTAAAAACAAAATCGAATTTTTGTGTTATTGACTAACGGGATGCCGTTTTTACTAAATGTTTGGTTGATATGAGTTTAGGACATTCACAATTGCTGTTTGTTGACTTGAATTTTTTGATTTTATTTTCTGTGTACTTAGAATCCGAAAATTTTTCTATAGGAAAAAAGTCTCAGATTCTGAGACATTTTTTCGTTACGAATTTTTTTGATTTTTTTAATTGAAAAACTACTAAATTTTATAATTTTATAGCTGTGACATCACTCTTTTTTAAAAAAAAAAAAAAAAAAAAAAGTATCCCTATTTTTGCATGTCTGAAACGGTGAGTGGTGACTTTTTTTATTCTAAGTAAAAAAAAATTTTATATTTTCTTTATTTTAAAAGTCACAATTTTTAAGATCAGACTGGATGTTGATGTGATCGACTACACCGTCCGACAGCCAGTATTAAACATGAACATCAAATGGAGTAAAACTGCAGTTACAGTTTTTCATTTCGTGAACCTGTTTCCTTTTAAAAGGACTTTTAAGTTTTCAAGGATACATTTTGTTAAATATTTCTGAAATATTTGTACTTGTTCTAGTATGCCACTGGTGATGGCAAATGAAAGAAGAGGATCTCCCCGTATTTTTTCATTTATTTATTTTTCCATACCAGGATAAAAGGTTGTGAATAAAGTCATTTGAGAACTTTATAAAAATATTTTGTTGAACATTTCTAATGATATGGAAGGACTAAGTTTTAAAAGCATGTATCTTAGAGAAGATCCTCTTCTTTCATTTACTATCACTAGTGGCATCCTCGGACAAGCACAAATATTAAAAAAAAATATTTTACAAAATTTAGTCCTCTAAAACTTTGAAGTCCTTGTAAAAGAAAACAGTATCACGAACTGAAAACTACTGAAAATGCAGTTTAACACATTTAGTCACTAGTTTCAAACATTTATTATTCAGTTTGTGTTTAACGTTTTTTTTCATTTTTGTTGGACGAATAGTTCCCCCTAATATTCAAATATCCACGTATGGGATGGGTCTCATAATATTTGCATAAATGCACATAATACAGTTTGATTTAAAATGAATTCTGTTCAAATTTGCATAAACTTAAAACATATTTCATCTTTAAATGCTTTAAACTAATTTAAATCTATTCTTTTTTGTTCTCATTCCTTTGTTAACAATTTTATTTTCATTTTAAAATAATCTACTTAAATTTAATACAATAAATCAGATTTGTAGTATTAAATAGATTTTTCTACTTTCCAACGTAAGTAGTTTAAAGGACAACTGCTGGTTGGCTGGCTGGCTGACATGTACTTGTTTAGTAGGACACAAATATATACATTTGATTTAATTAGCCCAGGGAGGGATATAAGTACTTATTTTTTTTCTAGTTTAATACTACTTACCTAAGGATTTGTTAGTAAGTACATATTTATGTATTTAATAGTGTTTAGCTTAAGTTTCTTAACTAATTAGTAGACTAATTAGTTCATTTATTTACGTATGCCCTCCATGTAACAACACAGCAGAAACAATGGAAACTGAAAGGAAAAACAGAAAAACAATAAGGACAAAAGTGTCTGACTGATCCCAAGAAAACGCATGCGCCTATTTTATAATACGATTTTCTTTACATTTTAATTTTATTGTAGTATTATTTAAGATTAGATTAGATGACATAGATATTGTTACGGTAGGTATGTAAATGATGGTCAAGGAGGTTTTCAGTAGCTTCACATCACTAACAAGGGATATAATCCTAAACGAATAAGTTTTTCTGTCAAGTAAATTGGGACATTGTTAATTTAATCTTACAAATTAAATTAAAAATGCAAGATTTCAAGAAGCACTCGATTGATAATGGTTAGGTTTGTTTGGAAGTGGCTGCTGACGTTTCAGATAATAGGTTTCCCTAATAGTCCCTGTCATTAAACAACTTTGAGCTTCTTATGAAACTCCAAAGATATTGAATACATTTGACAAATCAGAAAGATCGTGCATCTTCTTAGATCTCAGTGCCGGGCAATGGCTGGCGAAGTTTTCTATAGTTTTCAACCCACATCTTTTCCTTATCCACACAACTCCGGCAAAAGTCATTTGATGGCACATTTAACTGCGTGCTTTCTTATAAGACAGTGTTCGATAATTATTATTTTTTATTTTTTTTAATTTGATCCAATGATCAGTTTTTATTTATTTTTCCAATTTTTATTTACAACTCATTTTAAATAATTTTAACCTAACCGAGAACTGGTAACAATGACCGTCGTCTCGTTGTAGCGAAATCGACCAAGGGTTTTGGTGGGAATCGAACCCACGACCTCCTCGATAATTATAGCAACACCGTCGAAATCTCTCCTCTACGAAGCGATATCAGCTCAGTTGTGCGCTTCTGATTAAGAGAAGGCAAAATCTGTCGTGTTGTCACACACGTCCATCCATTTTCCCACCTCTGATTAGTCTCCGTCGCGAAACAAACTGGAAGATTTTGCCTACTAGTTTCTAGAGGTATACCAACACATTCCAATTCTGTTGGAGCCTTTATGGTAGTTCCCAGTCTTGCAAGCTCATCGGCTTTGTAATTCCCTGGAATGTCTCTTTGCCCTAAGACCCATAAGATCTGTATGCCAAACTGTTTGACCATCTAAGGCCAGATCTTGTTTTCAGAAACATTTACTTCTGGCACATGACGGCGGCTTGACTGTCAGAACAAATGTTGACTGCAGTTGTAGACAATACATTGCAACTCAGCCAGTCAGCCACTTCCTTTATTGGCAGCATCTTTGTCTGGTAAATACGGGAATGATCTGGCAATCTTCGGACCAGGCTCAACCCAAACTCTTCCGACTAGACTCCAAAGCCCACTCGATTTATCCGTGTAAAAAATCTGAGAAGGCCCCACTACCCGGAATACACCTCATCGAAGACTCAGTAGATAGTATTATAATGGTAAAGTGGCGGTCAAATAGGCTCATAGAGGGAGCACAGACCACACAATCACTGCTCCTCCATATTAAGTCGTATTTTCGATGAAGCCGCATACTGCCTACTGGGAGCCCCCACACAGTGGACCAAATGCTTAATCTAGCGCGCAAGAGAGTATAATTCGACTTTGAGAGCACCTAGAAACATGAAATTTGTAATGCACAAGGAAAATAAGATGAGCTTCTATATAGTCCAAATGTAGGCGGTATTTGAAGGGGCGTGGCACTTATTGAAACATTGTCATAATAAAATATAGGTAAAGTAGAGCCAATAATAAGCAGAGAAAGTAATTTTTTTAACGTAAAAAGATTTTTAAACAGTTTAGAAAGAAATATTTTATTTTGAGTTAAAAAAAAAAAATTTTTTACTCATTTCAGTAAAAAAAAAATTTTTTGAGTGAAATTTTTTTTTTTGAGTTTAAATTTTTTTTGCTTGTAAAATTTTTACATTGGGTTAAAAAATGTTTGAGAATGTCAAAAATACACAGCAAAATATTTTTGTGGCTCATCAATGTCATTTAAAGCGTTTAGGTGTTTTTTTTTAACGTAAATTCAAGGTACACCAATCTGAAATTCACGGTTTTTGCTCTGAACCACTCTACCGATTTGGCTGATATTCAATACCAACCTGACTAGGAAAATTGAAAATATATATGCCAAGCGTCAGCAGCAACAGAGTTGTCGTTTAAAAGTTATCGTGTTTTAAACAGACAGACGGACGGACATCGCTAGATCGACTGAAAAACAAAAACCAGCAAAAACCAGCAGCCAATTTTTTTATTATTTTGGAGCTCAATATCTATTCTTTTGAAATCATGTAAAAACCCTATAGAAGTAAGCGGGATTAGTACCTAAATTCATTTACAAAATTCAAGTTTGCTTGAAAAATAATTCCATTGTGGACTCACTTTTTAATTTACTTTTTTTACGAACAACAACACAAATTAGCTTCAAATATACATACCTTGAGGTTAAAATATAACAAATAATTTGATAAATTGCCTTAATACGGTCGTAAAATAGCAGTTTAAACAATGAACACGTCTACACAGAACTTGAAGAATTTTTTTTATAAAAACTAATTACTCATGTTTGGCTGCCTACTACGATGGTGTTTTTGCAATAAGCAAATAAATTTTATTAGCGTTAAGTAAGGTAGGAATAGTGCAATCATATATGCGACTAATTCAATATTGTAAAAACTTCATTTTTCGACCAACTGCGCACCAGATTCAACATTTGGTCCACTGTGCCCCGTAAGCTAGTTGGCAGCGTGCTAGCCTTTCAACGTGGGGGTGGTGGGTTCGATTTCCACCAGAACCCTTGGTATTTTTCGCTATTTACAACGAGACGACGGTCATTGTTACCAGTTCTTGGTTAGGTTGAATTTATTAAAAATGAGTTGTAAATAAATAGAAAGAATAAATAAAAAATAATTGATCATGTTATCAAAACTATACTATTATACTGCCTACCTAATATGTCCAATGGTTTCAGGTGAAGGATTATTTCTAATGCTGCCGTAGGTGAAGTACAAAGAGCACAAATTATGTACATCGACGAAATTATTTTCGTCATCAAGACACAGTTCCCTTTTGTCTCTAAAGCAGGCCACCAGACAATGATTTCATACAGCAGAATTGGAAGCACCACTGCTGTATAGATCCAACGAATGACTTGAGGGCTAAGACCCCATCGTTTTCCAATTGATATTTTACAGGAATGTAAAGCAATGGTTGCTTTTCTCACCCGTTCCTCAATAATACTCCTGAAAGTCAACTTACTATCCAAAAATACTCCCAGATATTTGGATCCTTCTGCGAATGCGATTTCATTGCCATCAAGAGAAATAGGATCAAAAGCAGGAATCTTGAATTAACATCCAGACCACAGGCTCTTGCCCAATTAGACAGATATTTCAGAGAACTGTGAAGAATGTTCCTTAATGTTGGCAGGTGCTTTCCCTTTACTGCTTTCGCGGCATCGTTAGCATATGCGACAACATGACAACTACGTGCTTCTAGAGAGAGCCGCATTGACTTCAGTGCCAGGTTCCAAAGACGGGGCGAAAGAACACCTCTCTGTGGTGTGTCCCTATTGACAAATCGAAATAAGATAGACGCTTTCAATTCAGACATTATACGTGTATTGGGGAGTAGATTTTCCACTATTAAAACGATCCCTCACTTTGCTCCCAGCCTTAAAAGCCCCCTCTACATCAAGAAAGGCCACAATAGAGTATTCCTTTGGCGAAAGCGATCTTTTGATGGGACCAACGAGCTCATGAACAGCTGTTTCTGTTGATCTACACTTGCCGTATGCACGTTGCCTTGTCGAAATTAAATACTCTAAGCAAATGTAAGTCTATCATTCGTTCTATTGTCGTTAACAAAAACAAGTGAGAGTGTTACATTCGGCTGCGCCGAATCTTTTATACCCTCCAAAATGTAAAAAAACAATATAAACAAGTGAGAGTGTTAAATTCGGCTGTGCCGAATCTATAATACCCTCCAACATATAAAAAAAAAATTTAAAAAAATACAGGGGCGTTTTTTTTGGGGGGTCAGTAGGGGTCATTGGGGGACACATAACCCCATGCGGTAAATGTTAAAAAATTCATTTATTATGCTTTTTGAGCTTAAGTAATACAATTTAATCATTATTTAAAAACATTTTTAATATCCACGCCCACAAAAGGGGGCGGGCAAACAAAACTGTTTTTTTTATTTCCTAAGTCCAAGTGCAGGGCATTGAACTTTTTCTGACATCAAATTGTTTTATTTGCTTAACAAAAATACAAAAAAACCAGTGAAAATATGGCGTTTTTCAAAGGTTAGTTAAGTTCTTCAAGGGGGAACTTTTTCCCCCTGGTCCGATTTTGCCCATTTACGAACTTAAACTGCCTACATATTCCTGCCAAACTTAACGATTCTATCTCTTTTAGTTTGGACTGCATCGTGTCTTATACAGACGGACGGACGGACATACGGACATTCTAGAAAAGTCTTAGAATCTATCATAGATCAATAATATATATACTTTATGGGGTCCGATATTTCTATGCGTTACAAACGGAATGACAAAGTGATTATACCCTAATACTGTAGTTGGAGGGTATAAAAAAAAATTCCAGTGGAGTCTTTTTTTTTGGGGGGTGGGGTTGGAGGGAGACGTTAGGGGGCATCTTCCCCTTGCGATTTTAAACTTCTTCTGAGATAAGAATTTTGCATTTGCTTAACAAAAGTACAAAAAACCCTGCAAAAATGCGTTTTTTCTTAAGTTGGTTTAGTTCTCCAAGGGCGAACTTTTTTCCCCTTGGTCCGATTTTGCCCATTTCCGAACTTAACCTGGCTAGGAATATAAGACATATTCGTGCCATACTTCGGAAGCCTAGCTCTTTTATTGTGGACTGTATCGTGTCCTCTACAGGCGAACGTACGGACGGACGGACATCGCTAGAATGTCTTAGAATCGATCACTGATCAATAAAATATATAATTTATGGGGTCCTAGACCGATATTTCGATGCGTTACACACGGAATGACAAAGTGAGTATACCCCCATACTGTGGTTGGAGGGTATAAAAAAGACAGATTTATTGGGTCTAAAATCCTTCAGAGCTGTGTGAGAATTTTTTCCAACCTTCGAAATAAAGACGACTCTGGTATCACTCTATTTTAAAGGAATATTCGACTAGTTAATACATGCTATCTATAGATTTTACAGCCAAGGGACTATATCAGAGCTTCTCACTAACTTTTTCTTGGCGACCCCTTTTGAATATTTAAAATTTTTCGCGACCCCCCAACATAAAAAAAAAATAAATTATTAACATGAACTTTGCCCTCAGTTTTTTCAAAAACCTGAAGTAATGAAAAAATTAGGAAACCAAATTCAGAAGCAGCATTGAAAGAATAATCGAAACCGTGTGGTCAGATTCCAGACGCATAACAAAAATTTCACGTAAAAAGTTTCTAAAAAATAAAAAAAACACACTTTTTGTAAACTTTGACCTCAATTTCCTAAAAATTTGAAAACCAGGTGCCGAGCTACGGCATGTTATATCGCAACTTACTATCTTCATCAATTTTTTATTTCCGAAAATAAAATAAAAATATCAGTTTATCCTGATAAGAAATGAAGACATATTTACCAAGAAATTGTAAATATGTCTTCATTTCAAATGTCTTCATTGTCCAATTTGCAGTAATGACAGTTATTTTTCCAAAATTATGTAACAATGTTTGGTAATGATCGAAATTTTTTTCGATCAGGAATATAGATCCGTTGTTTGGATCCAGTTTCGAATTCAGCATTAAAAAGTTAATCGAAAAAAGTGGTCAGATTCCAGACGCATCCAAAAATTTCACAAACAAAGCGCTTAAAAGTGCACAAGAATACGTTTTTGAGAACTAGTATGTCTTTAATTTTATCAAAAACCTAACGTACTAGAAAAATTTGGAACCCAGATTCAGAATCAGCATCGAAAAGTTAATAGAAAACGAATTGTCAGATCTCAGATTCAACCAAAAAACTTACAAATCAGTGTTGGCAATCTAGGGAAATTAACAACTGCACAGAGATTACGGAGGGACCTTAAGTGATGGAAAATTACATTTCTTTAATAAAAGTATTTGTATATTTTTATAACACAACAATAAAAATGTTTAAAATGTTTTTTAAATTTACCAAAATTTGGGGTTTTAACACTCTTCCGTGACCCCCTAGGGGGTCGCGACCCACCGTTTGAGAACCATTGGACTATATAGTCCAACAAATGCTGCATCTCAGCCGGGGTTATACCATCAGGTCCAGGGGATTTATAGGGCCTGAAGCTTTAAATCACCCAGATTATTATTGGCATATATTATTTCCTAAGCAATTTCAGATGCTTATGCGGTAGAACGTTCCAAAGCTTGAAACGGCGTCATGGAATTGCCCTGAAAATGCGTGTTTAGTAGAATCTTTCAGGTATTCCAGGGTGCAAACAGAAGAAATCAGAAGTTTGGGCAGTCTGGATGCCTCAGAAACGTCTTCTAGTCTGCGTTTAAAACATTTTAAAATAGAATTGGAAATGGTGTATTGGGGCACTTAGTAACTAAGGCTGACGCTTAGAATTCTTTACCGAAAAGGATTCTTGTAATTTTTAAAATTTTTATATTAAGGACACCCGGCAAGGGTGCATTGGGCTTCTTCGAACTAATCAAAAGCGAAATTTATTTCATAATATTCCATGATAATCAAATTCAAATACAACATTTATTTCATTGACATTCCTACTAATTATAATAAGTAATTCCCAAAACTACATCTCAAATACCATATGCTACAACATCTGAATGATCTGCTATGCAAAATGCTCTCAAAAAATATCTACATAATTTTATAATTTTATAAATGAATAAATGTATTTCGATCAATAAGTACAAGTGTGGCTAGCACGAGCCTCTAACACCAAAAAAAGACACAACAGATGGACCAACAAGGATCTTTGTGTTAGGATCCTTAATTGGAAACATCATAACCATATTAATAATGACTCATCATTATGTGAGTCAAAACTTATTTCCATTAATATAAATTGCAAAACAATTTCTCGGAAGATGAATCTTTCACAAAAGAAGAAAACAAAAAAGAAAGACACCATGTGCCACACCACTGACCAAAAAACCCAAAACAAAACCAAAATATTAAAAATTATTCAATATGATACAACAAAAGCGAAGGGACCTAAAGATAACACTGTGCAACGATGAAATTGCTAAACATTTAGTCATGCAGTCAGCAGCCAGCCACTAGAAAATTCACTATGCCTGATCATGTGCGCACATGCGTATTTCACTTTCATGTGCAATCATGGAAATACAATTTATAAAATTATTGAAATTAGTTTTTCATTTAATTTTCTTTTTTCACTTTTAATTTCTTTTAAAAGATGTTGCTCAAACAGAAACAAAAGTGAAATTTTTATAAATATCTTCATGCCACATTGAATATGAACGAACAACTGTTGTTATTTTAGCATACAAATCTGACAGCATATCATTAGTAAACAAAATTAGTGACTGATGGAGCTACAAAAGAATAAATTCTTTTTGGGAATTATACGTGTGAAACTTCTAAGAACAGAAGGTAAGAATCTCTTTAATATGCCATAGAATGATAAGAAGACAGAAGACTGGGAGAACTATCGCCTCAATTTAAGTGTTTTAAAAATGAAACGCGGAAGGCGAAAGAGAATCGTGGTCTATTTTCTCTTGTGAATTGTGGGGAACTAAGGAAGCGACGAGACTCCACAAAGTTCTTTCCAAAGCCCCCAGTGTACCAGGATTTCTTAATAAGCCAGATGGATCCTTTGCACAAAACTGACAGGAAACCATTTAACTTCTGATACCTATTTTTCTGGTTGCAGAGACGAGGTGAAGAGAGATATTCCCTTGGGTACACTTTCACAAACTTTTCACCAACAGCAGATAAGAAGTCATATGTCTCCGATCTTCACAGCGTCAAAAAACTGACGTGTGTGGGTATCAGTGGTGCTATAAGATTGACACCCCAAGCGGGTCTTGAAGTAATACTCAACATTCTACCCGTGGACATCAATATTAAAAACATTGTAGCAAAATCGGCTCTCAAGTTAAGAGAGTCGCAAATGCTTATGCAACGCTCTTTGGCCACTAGACCATATTACGTACGGTGGGCGTGACGGATCTAGATCAGAAAATCGACTACATCGCACCGCAGTACAACTTCGAGTACCGACTGGCGAAAACTGGGCAGCAAAGTCTAGTATAACCAAGCCGATCAAAGATGGAAATAGGAACGGGTTCGAAAGTGTACTCTGAGAGCCTTGAAATCAGGGATTCAGTGAGACTTCCGCATAAGTGTAATTTTCAGGCAGAGGTACTTGCTATTGATAAATTGGATATTCTTGTGGGGTTCCTGGTAATGAAGAAGCTGATGATTGACAAAGGAATAGCGACTCTCCTGAAGGAGTGTAGTCTCAAGCATTTGTCTCGTTGACGACTCTAGCGGAATATCTCAGGAAATCAGGGTGGTTTGAGAAGTAAACCTTTTTAGTGAGGAAAAATACTCAAGGCAATCACTATTGGTTTTATGTACTCCGAGTGAATTCGCCAAATTGGCGGACAACCTTACCTAACTGAACGATGTAATGTTCTTAGGATATCTCAGTCTAAAGGGATCATGTATATCATAGTGTTTTAAATCACAACCACCATAGTTCGGTTATAAGTGGCTGCTAACACTTCATATCTGATCACACATACCCCGTGATCAATTATGATACCAAGAGATAATTATGGTGTTACCCTTCTAGTCCCTGCTTCAATCCCTTAATTTCTATATCTGCAAATTATGGGAGATCAGGAAGTTGCATAGATCTCAATGGGTGTATCAGAAGCGCCTGATAATGACAGAACAAATGGTTGTTTGTTGCAATTCACCCCCTTCCGTTCTGCTGCGGCAGGACTCATTTGCCAACACTTTTGGGGCGAAATGAATAGTAAGGGCGAGATTGGGGCAATCCTGGCATATCGTCCTCGGGCGATTTGTTTTGGAGCGACTGATCGACCTGAAAAAGTCACGCTTGACACAAATCCCTCAGACTATTGTCCTCGCGGTTCACCCTGGGCAACGGATCAGTATTTTTGAAATGCTGGATGGCTAAGGTCATGGATATGCTGGAGGTGCACCTAGTCTGGATGTTGATGCTTATGAAGTTACTTGTTGTCTTACGTTGAGGGTACTGGAGGCTAGTGACAAGCACTTTGTGGGTAAGTTGTGTGTGTTGAATGATGGTGTGGTGGGTGTGCCGGAGGCCAGCTTAGGTTGGAGCGATGGACACCAAAGGAGTCAATGGAGTGAACGGTGAATGTATGAAGAACGAAGGTTGTGGTGTGCCGGAGGCCAGCTTCAGCTGGAGCGATGGACACTAATATGAATGATGGTGGTTTGAAGATTGGAATTTGGAATGGAGGAATGTTGCAACATGATATCAAACCGTGTACGTTGGGCTCCGCTCTGACAGGCTGATGGAGTAAAGATTGATAGTTGTATCTGGTGTGAATTATGGGTGATAATGCAAATAGAGTGATTCGCTGCCAGATCATGCCAGACCGTGTAGGTTGGACTCCGCTCTGACAGGCTGATGGAGTAAAGAGCAAAGGGTTGTATTTGAAGTCAATGGAGTGAATAATGTAAAAGGAGTGAGTTATAACGAAAGTTATGTGTGGCCCGGAGGCTATTTATAGCGCGAAGGCCAAAAAGATGTGGTAATGCATGTAATGTAACCAGTTCCGGTCTTGTTTGGAAGTCCTACTGGAAGAAGCTTGCTAGGGAGGTCAAACCAAAGACTTTAAAATAGGTACTACGGGAAACCATTGGGCCGCTAAGAGCAATCTTAGCGGCGGTTTAATGGTGATAATCCTTCGGCATGCACGCTGTGGTTTAAACCTAAAAACGCAGAAGGAGTGGTGTTTACATTGCTCGGTGTGGAGTTGCACTGCAACCGGGTGTCGCAACCCAAAGAGCGACAGAGGTTTTGGATATGCCTCGCCCCTTAACAAGGTGTGTTCTCTCACCAAACACGGGAGCTCAAATTGGTACCCATGTATAATTTGTTACAGCATTGGGGCGTTGGTAGACGCATTGTATTTGCCAGGTGTTAAGAGCACTGTGGGGTTAAGCCGTCGCGACAGGTACTCACATTAATCCAATGACAAGTAGCCGACAATTTTAATCATTCAGCGCGCTGTATCGTGATTCCTTATAAACATGTGCGCTTTTAATTAAGAGAAGAACAAATCTGTCAAGTGGTCTTACAGGACCGTCTATCTGCTAATCTCTAATTAGTCACACAATGAGACAAACCTTGTTTCTAGAGGTATATCAACACATTCCAATTCCGTGTAAACCTGTAAAGTCTTTCCATGTGTTGCAAGCTCGTTGGATTTATAATTCTCTGTACCTGGATTCCAAATAAGTCGATTGTCAAACTGATTGGACATCTCGTTAAAGGATATATGATTGAAATATCGTACTTATATACCATCTAACTAAAAGATGTGCGTCAGTTTAGAGCAGATACTATTTTCAAGAACCTTAACTTCCGAGAAAATTTTTACTGTCACTCATTATAAATTACCTGATACTTCAAGTTATATATCGGTTCATAGATAGACGACGACATATGCCAAAAGAACAGGATATGCTGTGTACCTATATAAAAAGAGATGGAGTACATTATTTGCCAAGGAGCTACCCTCTCACGCTTCTAAGCGAAGACCACTCGTTTTGAGATCAGGGAAGGGTTGCGAGATTATTTCAATGACAAAGTCGATCTCTTAAAGGAATAACTTCTTTCAATACTCTGCTACGTGCCACTCTAATGCTGTTACATTTTCTACGGCTCAATGCGGACTGACACACTTTGCTTATCAGCATCGCTTTCGATTGTTGTCCTGGTAAACACGTTCCTTTACAGTCAAACACCACCACATCATCTCTAAACTATTAGTAAATGTATGTTTCATAACAAATTGCGATAAATGATCCTTGGAAAAGATAAGAAAAATAATGAAAACGAAATCGAAAACTGAAACATTTTGATCTCGTATCTAGAAGATTTCTTTAGCAAAAGTTTTCAGTTTTGTTGCTGGCAACAGCTGTTTAAATTTGGCCCCCACACCGTAACATGCACTCTATTATTATTTGAGATGTGTTTTTGGTCCTTATCCTTAGTTTTTTTTTGTGTCATACAACAAAGAAGTAGAAGAAACATACAATATGTTTCCTTTGCTTACGGTTCCTTACGGTTAAACATGACATGCGTTCTATGTCAAACATGTGACATGACAACATCAACATCAAATTTTAAAACATCAACATGATGGTGTTGAGCAAATTTCCGAGGTTTAATAAAATTCATAATTTATAGCATTTTGTACCTTAGTTTGAAATTGTCTATGACAGGTTGTTGTTAGTTGGCATATTTTATGAGTGGTTCAAAGGGCAATAACATATGAGTTTTAATTGTAGTCGGAAGTATTTGGTATTGACAAAATATCAAAAAAAGGAAAGAAAGTATTTGAACATATTTTATGTACCGAAAACTTATGGTAATAATTTTTTATTGGGAAAATTTCTTAGAATATGAAAAGTTTCCACAAGGAAAAACTTTATCTATTGGCAATTTATGACTACACAAAAACTTGCTTGCTGGAAAAGTCCATGACCATACAAAAAATGCCTGCGAATTTTGTACACTTGCCCAAAACATTCAATCATAATAATGTTTTTCTGAAGATTTGTGTGTACTTGCCAAAGTACAATTTTTTTTTAGAAAAAATAATGTTATATTCATTTGCCATTCCATGCAAAACGAATTGAAATATCGGTCGAGGACCTCATTAAGTTTATGTAATATTGATCAATTTCTAAGACACAAATCCGTCCATCTGTCTGTAGAAAGCAAGATGTAGTCCAATCCAAAAGAGCTGTAAATTTTGTAAACGAGTGTATTACTTAAGTGAATAAAAGTGTTAATACATTTTGGAGAGTATAAAACAGTGGGGGCACACAGTCTATAACATTTATGCTTGTGTGGTAGTAGCAAGCGAAAAGTCAAGCAAGCAACAGCATTTTATTGTGTACGTGTGTCGACTGCGCACAAGCAGCATTTTTTAGCCTATTCCCGCGGGAATAGGAATTACAAAAATTCCCGACACTGGTAAAAAAAATACGGCACAGGATAATTTAACACTCTCAATTGTTTTTTGTACATTTGTTAAAGAAATGAAACATTTTTCTTTATTAAGTTTAGACTTGGTAAAAAAAGAAGTTATGGTAAAAAAATTTTATGAAAAAGAAGATTTTGATGAAGAAAACTAATTTTTGATGAAATAAAAAATTGTTTAAGAAAAAAATTTTATTGAAGAAAAAAAAATTTCGTAAAAAAAATTTTTTTTGATGAAAAGAAATGTTGATGAAGAAAAAAATTTATGAAAAAACAATATATAAAAAAAAGGAAAAATTACTAGAAAAAGGCTCGTAATCCTATTTTACCAATATTTGACAGTTTTCCTTGTTTTTTAGCAAAAAATCAAAAATTTTTTTTTTTTTATAATTTTACAATTTTTTTTGCTATTTTACAAATTTCCATGTTTTTTTGGCTGTAGGCAAAATCGCCCAAAAAATAAAATAAAATTTTGCCCAAAAATTTTTCATACAAATTTGGGCCATATTTCATATGAAAAGTTACCCAAAATTTTTGGGCACATTTTCATAGTTTTTGGGCGAAATTTCGAAATAAAAAATTGGGTTATTTTTCATTACGAAAAATTGCCCAAAAATAAAATATGAAAAATTGTATAATTTTAGTTTGGTTGGAATTTTTGTCAAAATCTTAAAATATCAAAAAATCGAAAGTAATGAACCAACGGCGTATGCAGGGCCCAACAACAACAAAAAAAAAAATTTTGTTGTTTTTTTCGCGAGATTTGTGTTTTCCAATACATATAAAAAAAATATTTTTTTGTTGTTGTTGTTGGGCCCCCCCTCTGTATACGCCGATTAAATGAATTAAAAAACAGCGTGGAGGTGCGATGAAAGCGCCGCAGGTCAAACATTTTAACAACAAATTTTAATTTATGTTACACACTTAATATTTTTTACACCAATTACCTACTTATAGCTTTTTCAGACCATATTATGAAGAAGACGATATGTCAAAAAAATTATGAGGGATACGTAACAAAAAGTCATATCTTAAAATTTGTTCCTTTTTTCTTCAAAGTATTTCTGCATAGCCGGCCTTCGGCCGGGCTTAGGGACAACAAATTTCATGCCTTAAACCCACCCTCTCCGCAAAATAAAACTTTTTTGGGTAATATGTGTTGTGGGGAAAACGTGTTTTCGGAAAAAGTAAATTTTTTCGATTGATCTGAAAAGCAATATCACGTATGTTATTTAAAAAAAATAAGCGTATCAAAATTTTTTATTTTGAGCTCCCCAGCCACATCGAATACTTTAATTTGTAAGTAGCTTGCAACATGAATAGCTCATAATCCCCGCCATTAATATAGGCGTGGCAGAAAAATGAAACCTTTCATCAAATCTTCATATATTGTTTTGTGTTTAAATTTGGTATCGTAAAACCTATATAAATTTAAAATTTCATTACAATATGCTCAAAAACAAAAACTTTATTACATTTTGAAAATGTACTTGTTAAAATTTCGCCCAATATTTTGAAAAAATTTAATTTTGTAAGGGGTCCCCCTTAGGAAGTGGAGTAAAGGGGTAGATATGTTCTGAAAAAATGTTGGGAGGGGGAAAATAATCGGTGTTGGCCATACATTTTAGCCCTCTAGAGCAAACTATGTGAGCGCTATGAGCCGATGTCCAAAAAAAAAATAAAATTTAAATACAAACAAGTAAGAGTGTTAAATTCGGCTGTGCCGAATCTTTTATACCCTCCAACATACAAAAAAATAAAAAAAAAATGCAGGGGCGTTTTCTTTTTTTTTTGTGGGGGGGGTCAGGGGGTCGCTAGTAGTAATTGAGGGGGGGAAATTTTCCCTCGAATATGTGTTTAAAAATTCATTCTTATGCTTTTTGCACTAAAGAAATACAAGATTATCATTATTTAAAAAAAATGTTTTATTCCACGCCCATAAAAGGGGGCGGGCCGAAAAAACGACATTTTCTAATTCTCTGGGTCTAAACGCAGGACTTTGAACTTTTTGTGGCATAAACATGTTGCATTTGTTAAACAAAAACACAAAAAATCATGTAAAAATATGGTATTGTTCAGAGGTTGGTTTAGTTCTTCAAGGGGGAACTTTTTTCCCCCTGGTCCGATTTTGCTCATTTACGAACTTAACCTGCCTATGAATATAAGACATATTCGTGCCAAATGCCGGGAGTCTAGCTCTTTTATTTTGGACTGCATCGTGTTAACTACAGACGGACAGACGGACGGACAGACGGACGGACGGACGGACATCGCTAGAATGTCTTAGATTCGATCACTGATCATAAATATATATACTTTATGGGGTCCTAGACCGATATTTTGATGCGTTACACACGGAATGACAAAGTGAGTATACCCCCATACTGTAGTTGGAGGGTATAAAAATGTATAGCAACCACCTTAATGGCTGAAGATTGAGGGTAGATATTTTCTGACAAAATGTTGGTATTGAAAAAATATTGGAGGTTTGGCATACATTTGGCTCGAGTAGGGGCAACCCTGGGGCAGTTAGAGCGGTGGGAGCAAATTAAATAATGTGCTCGATTCGGGAGAACTCTTTCACAATTCACCTACTTTTTAAAAATTTGATATACTTTCGAACTTTAAGATTTTAAAATTTTTTTCTTGTAGATATTGAAGATATTAATTATTAATTTTAATTTTAACAAGAAAAAATTTTCATATCTTAAAATTCAGAAGAATATCAAATTTTTAAAAATTTGATGAATGGTAAAAAAGTACTCCCGAATCAAGCACAATATTAAAAATATTGGAAGTCGGTCATACATTTCACTCGTCTAGGAGCAACCCTGCGGATGATAGAGGGGTTGTAGCAAATTTCATAAAAATGCCTTTTGTATGGAAGTCCCCTTAAGGGGTGGAGATAGAGTGTAGGTTTGTTTAGAAAAAACATTTTAAGGGAAAAAGTAATGGCGGTCAGTCATACATTTTACCCCCCCTAAAAAAATAATGTGGATCGGCCTTACATTGCACTACTCTATGACAGGGTTGGGAAATGGGAAAATCAAAATTGTACCAACGAAATCATAAAATTGTACTTTTTTGACCCTAATTGTATTAAAAATTTTATTTTAATTATTTTTTATTAAAAAAGCAAAAAAAAAAAAAGAAATATTAAAAATAATTTTTATAATAAAATTAATATTTGTACTTTTTTGAGTAAAACCCCATTTCAGTCTTTAAAAAAAAAAAAAATTTTGAGTGAACACTTTTTTTCTGGGCAAAATGTTTTTTTTTCCTTTAAACAAATTTGTCAGTGACAAAAACCCTTTGTAAAATATTCTTGCGGGTTACCAATGTTTTCAAATACTGTTAATAAGTGAGTTTTTATCACGTAAATTTTCAAAAAAAACCCATTCGAAGTTCACAGTTTCGGTAAAATTCAAAAATTTTCCAAACGCGGAAAATTTATGATCCCAGCAGAAATTTTTGCTGAACTTGAAACAGCTTTTGCAAAGGAATCACAACCAAAGAGCAATGTCAGAGCACTATTTAATGGCACTGATAGAGCGCTGTTAAGATGCAGAGAAATCATGTGTGCTCTCAGCTGTGATTGAAACATCTTTCGTATTATTTTTCGTTATAATAAATTTTTTAAAAAAATCTTAACAAAATTTTAAAATTGTTCCCCTTACTTTTACTGCAGTCTCAAGAGCGCTTTTTGGATACGCTATGGTATTCTCAAATTGTTCTAAATGAGTCATTGGTGTACCACAGTACTTTTGAGCTTTGAATTGTACCAAAAAAAGTACAATTGTACCAACTTTTGCAACCCTGCTCTAGGAGCGACTTGACTGCTCTAGCAGAGTATCTTTGAGAATCGATGTGAATTAAGAAGTAGAGGAATTAATGAAATAAAAACATAGACCCACAAAAAAAGGTTCTGACTTAGACCTACTAATCCCCATGTATTTTAGACTCCTGAATTCAATTCCGCAATCATAATTGAATTCCATCTTTGATTCCGCAAATTGAACCTACCGGATTTCTTTGAAATTTATACACAAGATTGAGAAAAAATCTAGGTTTAGGTACTTTATATTGGTGTCACATATACCAGATCCGGAGACGCATTAAAATGGAAATTTGTAAGCACTTACTTTGTTACCTAGTTTTTATTTGTAAATGTTCATTTCAAGAAAATCCAACGATAAAATTCAATTCTGATGGCGAAATTGAATTCAGACTATCAAACTATTTAGACATGAGTTTGTTTTGTTTCTGGGTCAGAACATTTTTGTGTGGGGCTTAAGGAAGCTAAAATAGGCCTTATGGCTTCCGAGTGAATTTGCCAAATGGCGAACACCTATTCCACCTTATCTAACCTTCCTTCTCTTAACATAAAGAAGGGTCGCTTACTAACGGGAGTGGTAACAAGATCTAAGTCTAAGCCCATACAATAGGAATATTATTGCAGTTATCATAGACACTAATTGCTGAAGATGTTCCCTGCGAGGAAGCGAACCGGTACTGTGCCCGGACCTGAACTGGTCTAAAGTGACAAGGACCAGTCCCAGACTAGAACCTGTCTTTGAAAGGGGCCAATCACTTTTACGTGGATAGATCTCAGGATGGGATTAATTGAGGCCTATTAAAATGTCACAGGCAACACCTTTATGAAGTTGTCACCAAACCAGCACTAATGAACAAGTCACACAACACACCAGAAATAATATGCTCCAGAACTAATACAAAAGACATATTGACTCTTTTTTTGTCATCTTAAACCAGTTCTTACACCCAAAAAATTTCGTAGTTGATTACAACTTAAATATCAACTATTTTGTAGGTGAATTACCACTAACTAAAGTTTAGTTGATTTTCTTAAGTTGCTGATAACTACAAATAAACCAATATAAAAAATCAACTACAGAAGTCGTTACTATTACCAATATTAAGTTGATTTCAACTTATATTTGACATATTTTAAAAAAATAGCTGAAAACAACTATATGAACAGTTGAAAACAACCTAAAATAGCTAAATATAACGATCAAATAAATAATTTCATCTTTAACTACATTTTTAGTTAATAATAATTATTAAATAGCTGTATTTTGGTTGCTTGCTAATTAGAATAAGGAAAATATTTTTTAATTTAAAATAAAAGACGACCTGGAAGTTTTATGAGATTTTATTAAAGTTTATCAAAGTTCTTACTACACTAATTTAGCAGTATCTAAGAAGTTTTATATAAAAAACTGAATCTGATCATTTTTCAGTAGAAAAAATGTCTCAGAATCTGATCATTTTTCTTTAGAAAAAATGTATCAGAACCTGAGAATTTTTCTATAGAAAAAATGTTTCAGAATTTCAGAATTTTTCTATTAAAAAAATGTCTCAGAATCTAAGAATTTTTCTATAGAAAAATGTCTCAGAATCTGAGAATTTTTCTATAGAAAAATGTCTTAGAATCTGAGGATTTTTCCATAGAAAAAATGTCTCAGAATCTGAGAATTTTCCTATAGAAAAAATGTCTCAGAATCGGAGATTTTTTCTGAAATCTGAGATTTTTTCTATAGAAAAAATGTCTCAGAATCTGAGAATTTTTCTATAGATAAAATTTCTCAGAATCTGAGAATTTTTCTATAGAAAAATGTCTCAGAATCTGAGGATTTTTCTATAGAAAAAATGTCTCAGAATCTGAGATTTTTTCTATAAAAAAAATGTCTCAGAATCTGAAATTTTTTCTATAGAAAAAATGTCTCAGAATCTGAGATTTTTTCTAAGATCTGAGATTTTTTTCTATAGAAAAAATGTCTCAGAATCTGAGATTTTTTCTATAGAAAAAATGTCTGAGAATTTTTCTATAGAAAAAATGTCTCAGAATCTGAGAATTTTTCTACAGAAAAAATGTCTCAGAATCTGAGAATTTTTCTATAGAAAAAATGTCTCATACTCTGAGAATTTTTCTATAGAAAAAATATCTCATACTCTAAGAATTTTTCTATAGAAAAGATGTCTCAGAATCTGAGAATTTTTCTATAGAAAAAATGTCTCAGAATCTAAGAATTTTTCTACAAAAAAAATGTCTCAGAATCTGAGAATTTTTCTATAGAAAAAATGTCTTAGAATCTGAGAATTTTTCTATAGAAAAAATTTCTCAGAATCAGAGAATTTTTCTATTTATAAAATGTCTCAGAATCTGAGAATTTTTCTATGGAAAAAATGTCTCAGAATTTTTCTATAGAAAAAATGTCACAGAATCTGAGAATTTGTCTATAGAAGAAATGTCTCAGAATCAGAGAATTTTTTTATAGAAAAAATGTCTCAGAATCTGAGAATTTTCTGTAGAAAAAATTTCTCAGAATCTGAGAATTTTTCTATAGAAAAAATGTCTCAGAATCTGAGAACTTTTCTATAGAAAAAATGTCTCAGAATCAGAGAATTTTTCTATAGAAAAAATGTCTCAGAATCAGAGAGTTTTGCTATAGAAAAAATGTCTCAGAATCAGAGAATTTTTCTATAGAAAAATGTCTCAGAATCAGAGAATTTTTCTACAGAAAAAATGTGTCAGAATCTGAGAATTTTTCTATAGAAAAAATGTCTCAGAATCTGAGAATTTTTCTATAGAAAAATGTCTCAGAATCTGAGAATTTTTCTATAGAAAAATGTCTAAAAATGACTAAGAATTTTTATAGGTTAAAAATGTTTATAGAGAATCTGAGAATTTTTCTATAGAAAAAATATCTCATACTCTGAGAATTTTTCTATAGAAAAATATCTCATACTCTGAGAATTTTTCTATAGAAAAAATATCTCATACTCTGAGAAATTTCTATAGAAAAGATGTCTCAGAATCTGAGAATTTTTCTATAGAAAAAATGTCTCAGAATCTGAGAATTTTTCTACAGAAAAAATGTCTCAGAATCTGAGAATTTTGCTATAGAAAAAATGTCTTAGAATCTGAGAATTTTTCTGTAGAAAAAATTTCTCAGAATCAGAGAATTTTTCTATTGATAAAATGTCTCAGAAGCTAAGAATTTTTGTATGGAAAAAATGTCTCAGAATTTTTCTATAGAAAAAATGTCACAGAATCTGAGAATTTTTCTATAGAAGAAATGTCTCAGAATCAGAGAATTTTTTTATAGAAAAAATGTCTCAGAATCTGAGAATTTTTCTGAAAAAAAAATGTCTCAGAATCCGAGAATTTTTCGGTAGAAAAAATGTCTCAGAGTCCAAGAATTTTTCTGTGCTATATAATTTTAAATCAGCAATTTATAAGTCAGGACAATGACCAAATCGATTGCTATTTTAAACTTCCTTAGTTTCAATTTTTTATTGCGTGATGAAAACAAAAGCTCTTTCATCTAAAAAAGAAAAAAAGAATGGGTTAAAATAATGGAATAAAATAAAGACTAGTTGATTGATGTGTTCATTAATGTCTGTTTTAGATGGGATCCCTTTTAGGGAGTGGTGATTGGGGGTATCCATGCATGGAAAAAATGTTGGGGGAAAAATTAATGTGGGTCGCTTTTACACTTTACTACTCCAATAGTGACTCTAGGAAATCCCCTTCACCCTCTCCGCACTGAATACATAAACACATTATGCCCACACAACTTAATTCCACATTTCTCACCGAATTGCAAATCATCCAATAACATATTAAAAACTCCTTGAGCACCATCTCCAATACTTATCCTCTCTACTAGGCACTTATTGAACACAACTCCAACGTCAGCAACTATTCTTTCCGCACTCCGCCTGTAATTTCCAACCAATCTCTTCTTAACTTCCGAACAATTATTTGACAAAATTTCGATACAATACATGAAAACAAAATTTTTTTCTTCAAATTTGGTGTATTTTTTTTTTGACAATTTTAAATAATTATTTTTAATAGTTCAAATCAACTACGAAAAATTTTGTTACTACCAACTAAAACAATAATTATTTACGATTACTATAGTTGATTTGAATTTTTTTTAAATCAACTACAGATTTTCTTAACTATGCTACTACAAAATTTTTTGGGTGTATTAATTGACACTTTTTCACTTTCAGCATGCATGCGCCATCAGTATTGGGACCAGTCTAAGGATATGCACTTTTAGATCAATTGTTCCATCTTTACTCGCAAGGTTATTATGTTATCTATCTTTGGTTCCAGGTGGAGTTTTATGGACAATTCTGCTTTATTATCAGATTTTAAATTTTCTTTATTTTGAGAAATTTTTTAAATTCTAAAAGCGGTTTTTTAACTATCTAATCTTCCATTTAAGGATTTAATCTACTTTCTTTTATTTTACTCAGACTTTTCTGACAACTGCAGCGAAATGTCTTATTAACATAACCATTGCGTGAAAAATTAACTGGTATATTTCTTTATATCTAAACATTTATTGCAATTTGTTCTTTATTATCAATGGTTTTTGAACTATTTTTCACTATTTTAATTTACCCATAAAACTCTTTAAAATAGAATTCCAGTTGTGGTGTTAACCACAGAAACCGAAAAATAAAATATTTACAACATAGAAAGGAAAAACTTTTTTATAAAAAGCTTTTAACAGCGGAAATGTACCTGATTCCGCATTTTAGTAAATTACAAAACTGTTCACACATGTAAGAAGTATTGTGTTGCAGCACCTAAATACGATGACTAACATAATTGAGTGTACAGAATTATTAGGTGAAAATCACATAGATTGTTTGGGAACGATGAAAATCAGAAAACGTCTCAGATTTTGAGACATTTTTCCAACAAAAAAATCTCAGACTCCGAGACATTTTTTCCATAAAAATATCTCAGATTTTAAGATATTTTTCCTATAGAAAAAGTCTCAGACCATGAGACATCTTTCCTAAAGAAAAATTCTCAGATTTTGAGACATTATTTCTATAGAAAAAGTCTTAGATTCTTAGACATTTTCCTGGAGAAAAAGTCTCATATTCTGAGATATTTTATCTGTAAAAAATGAGACATCTTTCCTAAAGGAAAATTCTCAGATTTTGAGACATTATTTCTATAGAAAAAGTCTTAGATTCTTAGACATTTTCCTGGAGAAAAAGTCTCATATTCTGAGATATTTTATCTGTAAAAAATCTCTCAGATTCTGGGACATTTTTCCTTTAGAAAAAGTAAGACATTTTTTCTAGAGAAAAAGTTTTAAATTCTGAGAAATTTTTTCTATAGAAAAAGTCTCCGATTCTAAGAAATTTTTCCTATAGAAAAAGTCTCAGATTCTGAGACATTTTTCCTATAGAAAAAGTCTTAGATTTTGAGAAATTTTTCCTATAGAAAATGTTCCAGATTCTGAGAAATTTTTTTTATAGAAAAAGCCTCAGATTCAGAGACATTTTTCCTATAGAAAAAGTCTCAGGTTCTGAGACATTTTTCCTATAGCAAAAGTCTCAGGTTCTGAGACATTTTTCCTATAGAAAAATTCTCAGATTTTGAGACATTTTTTCTTTAGAAAAAGTCAAAGATCCTTATATATTTTTTTTCTAGTGAAAAAGTCTCAGATTATAAGACATTTTTTCATAGAAAACGACTTAGATTGTGAGACAACCTATGATTTCGCTGATTCTATGACAGCGTCTCTCATTCTATGACATTGGGCAATAGAAATCGTCTCAGATTCTTACAATTAGATATTTTCCTAAAGAAAAAGTATCAAATTCTGAGACATTTTTTCTAAGAAAAAGTCACAGATTCTGAGACATTTTTCTATTTTTAGATCTCAGATTTTGCTACATTTTTTTATAGAAAAAGTTTTAGATTCTGAGACATTTTTCCTATCGGGAAAGTATCAGATTTTACGACATTTTTTATAGAAAAATTCTCAGATTCTGAGACATTTTTCATATAGAAAAATCTCAGATTCTGAGACACTATCCTTCAGAAAAAGTCTTAGATTCTAAAAAAATTTTCCTTTAGAAGTAGTGTCTTTTCTCTTGAGGATTTGATTAAGTTTACGTTAAATTACAAAAATAACTGTATTGGTTTTACATACAGAATAAACTGCATTTTATAACGGGCATTAAAAACACTTGAATTTAGAGATTATGCAGTCTTAGAACACAATAAAGTTAAGTTTTGTATATGCATGTAGTGTTAATAAAACCGCAATTGTGGTAAAATTCTCAGCATTCAAATGTGGTTGGAATTTTCCAAATATAAAATTCATAAGATAAATCGTGCTTTTGTATGGTAAAACAGTAATATGCCATTTACATATACCTCGAAATTCAAAAAAAATGGGATTTCAATGAAAATCCAAGTAAATCCAATTACTTTTTTGGATTTCAAATGTCAAATCCCATACAAAAAAAAAACTTGGATTTTGGGAAAATCGTAAAATCGCAATTTAAAATCCCAAAAAAATTCTACTTCTTAATTGTACAACTATGGGTTTTCCCAAAATAATCATTCCTAATGCTTTTTTTACAACGCTGCACACGATTTTTTATCAGCTGTTGATGTTTTTTATAAAGTAAAAAAAACAATTAAAATTTATTTTTTTAAAACTATTAAAAGATTAATAAAAACAATGTTTAACAATGTTTCATTTAAAATTTACCATTGCAAATGGTAAACGCACAATTTAGTTGACCAATTTGGTCTTCCTAACAAAGAAAAACACTCAATGGTGGCGGCCCCAAACTTGGCAAAAATGTTAATTTTCTTGAATTTAAAGAAGCAGCTCTACATAAAAACACATTTTTTGATATTTTGGTCCCAACATATACTAGTGGGATTGAAAATATTGGCTCCGGCAAAGAACAATCATTGTTTTTAGAAATATTTATAAAATTGGGTTATTTTCCAACTAACAACCCTGTACACAAATCAAAAGCAAATACTGAGTTAGTACAAACAAAATCCCACTAAATGTATGTAAACGGTATAGATTTTAATTGGATTTGAAATCCAAATTTATGTGGATTTCGGGGTATATGTAAATAGCATATAACACTATTTTACTTTAAACCACATTTTTAAATGGGGTGACAATTTGCATATGAAGAAACTTATTTGCAGGTAAATTTGAATAAACTTAAAAGATAACAAAAATAATTCAAATTTGGTTTTCATTCGTATTTTTTAAAAAAAGTTTTGAAATTCTATTACGGAATTAAAAGATTTAGCTACACTCAAAAAACACCTTGTCAAATTACTAGAAAAAGTCTCGTAATCTCATTTTACCAATATTTGACAGTTTTCCCTGTTTTTTAACAAATAATTTTCGATCGATATTTACATTATTTTTACAGTTTTTCATTTCGTGATCCTGTTTCCTTTTAAAAGAACTTCAAAGTTTTAAAGGATACATTTTGAAAAATATTTTTCAAATATTTGTACTTGTCCTAGGATGGACAAAAAATAGTTTTTAAAAAATATTTTTAAAAATGTATTCCTCTATAACTTTGAAGCCCTTTTAAAAGGAAACAGGATCACCAGAGGAAAAACTGTAAATGCAGTTTTACTACATTTAATCTCTAGTTTCAAACGTATATTATCCAGTTCGTGTTCATCGACTTTTTTCATTTTTGTCGTAAAAAGATTGTAATAATTCGTAAAAAGCTTGTAAAATAACAAGGAATTCTTGTCAAATAGGAGGTAGCAAAAAAAAAAAAGTTACAAACTTTTCTTGTAATTTTACAAGTTTTTTTTTGAGTGTAGTATATGGACATTTCCATTTAAGTTTTCATTTGTTTGAAATTTTGGTTTTTTGGCAAAAGTTTTTTTATTTGCATTCAAATGGCTCTCTACTGATAGAAATTCATGAAGGACTTCTAATGCAATTAGCTTACAAACACTTAACGCTATAAATCTTAATTTGCGGTAGTTAGCGACAATCAAACTTCAAAAATGTGGAAAATGATGTATATAAACCAAGGACCCAAAATAACTATTATCGACATTTTGGATTTCCAAAAAATTGCCCATTTTTAATAGTTATTTATAAAAATTGAAAATAATTATTATCAACAAAATAACTATTAAATAACTATTATTTTATAATAGTTATTTTTTATCCTTTGTTGGTGCAAATGAAATGATATCCTTTTTTGGAAGGATACTTTCTGAAACTAAATAATTCGTTAAAAATCTTACTTTTTTGCAGAAATTAAAGTGACCACTGTGTAATTTATAAAAATTACTTAAGCTCATAACTATTATTTTACAATAAAAAAAATATTAATTAAGATTTAATAGTTATTCGTAAGAAATAAAATAAAAATTGACCTATAATAGTTATGACATAAGTAATTCACCATAAAACTTATAATAGTTATGTCCTTGATATCACTCAAAATATTTTGTAGGCAAAAACAAAAGAAAAACACACTTAAAACCAGTGAATAAACAATTGAAAACCATCCCAATAATTATTAATTTGTTTTAACAAACATCAACATTTATTTTTTACTGTTGACAAAATTTTCTAAAATAAATGACATTAAACATTAAAAAATTACGTTTTTTTCACTCTTTTTTACCAACAAATTCGAAAAAAAATAACCAACGAAAACATTAAAAATGATAGTTCTGTTATTTTTACCAACAAATTTCAAAAAAATAACCTACGAAAACAATAAAAATTAATGATTTCGTAGGTAATTTTTTAAATTTTTTTATTGAAATATTTTTTTAAAAATTTTTAATAAAACTTTTGGGGAATCGATCCCGCAATCAACTACATTCTGGCCAGACACTCTACCCATCGTGCCAAAGTCACTTGATACAAACATGTTTTTACATTTCTATAAATAATTTTTTGATTTTTTTTTTCTACAAAAAAATAACTGACTTGTGTAGGTAAAAACTAATGATATTTCATTAAAAAATACCAACAATTAAAAAAAAAATTACTTACACAAATCATTAAAAATCAAAAGAATAATCAGTAGTTTTTACTTACAGAAAAAAAATAAATGACTTTAAAAATTAAATGTAAATGAAAGTCTTTATTTTTTAGTGTGTTATTTTTGAAACAAAGGACTGAAGTAGTCATTAATAAAAACTGAACATCAAACAAATGTTTTTTCTTTTAAAAACGACTAAACGAAGTTTTTGTCATTTTTTGATCAGGTAATTTGCGCCGCTTCATACTTTTCAAAAGCCAATACGAAGAATGATAGCTGTCGTAATTCCCTACAGTTTGAAACCGGTCACATGAATGTGCCCTTAATAGGAGCTAGGGATGCCAAATCCCGGGATTCGGGATTTTGAAAATTGAAATTTCGGGATCCCGGGATTTTCGGGATTTTTTCTGGATCCTGGGTTTTTTGGGATTTTCGGGTTTTTTGGGGATTTTGGGGATTTTTTTTTTCCTTTATTAAAAAAAAAAATAAGATAAATCAACTTAAACATTTTTATTTCTCATATATTCATGTAAACATGTACATTAAATAGCTGAAATAAAATAAATATAACACTGTGCAACACGATTTAGTATCTTTAAACAAAAAAAAAAATAAAAAATAAGCATACCATTATTAGAACAAAACTTCTGAAATGGTTTAAGAATTTAGCTCCAGTTCTTTTTTAAGGCCCACTAAAGTTTTTAATTTTTTTTCAAAAGCGTTTGGGATAAGTAAAAAAACATGTTTTAAATCTGCTGCTGACGTAGATAATGTTAGTGCAAGTCTTCGGTAAAATTTGATGGCGGTACTTTTTCTAAATTATATTAATCCTCTGTCTCCATTTTATGGTATAATTTTTGTCCTTTTTTTCAAATATCCTAATAAAGCACCACTAAACCGTGCGCTGAAGAGTTACAATTTGCTACTCACAGAAAAAAAAATTTAACTGAATTTTTCAGTTGCATCAACTCAAAATTCGTTCCTACTACTAAATTCGGCTGTGACAACTAAATTTTGTAGTTGTTTTAATTAAAATTCAGTTTTGTTAACATAACTCAGTTGTGACCACCGATATTCAATTGTGACAGCCTATATGTAAATATTTCGGCCGAATTTTTATTGCATCAACTGAATGTCAGTTGGAAATTAGCAAATTTATTTACAGACATTTTTTTTTGTCATTTTACAGATTTAATTAGGCTTTCACGATTATCAATAGCATTATTTTATTTTTCTTTTTTGCTTTGCAAAATCGTTAAGAACATTTTTAAACTTGTTTTTAATAACTGATATTTTAGTTCATCCAAATCCGATATGTTTTTAGTTAAAAATTTCAATGTTATAAATTTCGGGATTTTTTATAAAAAATCCTGGGATTCGGGATTTTTTAAATCCCGAAAATCCCGGGATTTTCGGGATCGGGATTTTCCGTTTGGCATCCCTAATAGGAGCAGAGTACTAGCTAGACAAAGATTGAGAGACAAAACGTGAAAGTCATTAAAAATCCACTTTTTTGCGAGGCACAATCGCAGTATTATTTAAAAGTGGCCAGCACATCGCGTGATTAAAATATTTTTCGATTTTTTACAATAAAATCGATAAAGCGTGTTAAAATTTTGATTAGCAAAAATTTAGCAAAAATCTGACATTTCACGATTTTAAACTTTTGCTTGTATTTTCACTTGAAAAGAATTTAGATTTAAAATATACCCGGCAGACTATTGCTTGTAATGCGTATTATGGGTCGTGTACAAAAATTGGGACTTAATGTAACTGTACGCTGAAAAAGCGCCAATTTTGTCTCCAGAAAAACCGCCAGGGCACACCCAAACCGCTAATAGAAATTAATTTCTATAAATGGCAATTGCTAGTACTTATGAAGCTTTATCCCAAAACTGAACGGCATTCAAAAATTTTGAAGATTGCGGATTTAATGCATCTCTCAAAATTTCATTATTCAGAAACTGCATCACTTTTAAAAATTCACAATTTAGCATAATGCACAAGTTTCTTAACTAATTTGAGGGTGCTAAACAGGAATATGGCCTTTAATTTGGTCCATCATCTTGAGATTTCGCGTAAATTGCATAACAAGCTTTAAAAAAACAAATCCACGTTAATGGATATAATGTAACCAGTTTGTTTTGGGGATAGTACACAGAAAAAAAAAAATTTGAGTAAATTTTTAATACTACTGAGTAAAAAATTACTCAATTTTGCACCAGTAAACGATTTAATAGTATTGAGTAAACTTTTAATAAACAAATATTAAATGCTTTATAAAAAATTTGAGTAAATTATTAATTCACACAATTAAAACTTTACTTAAAATTTTTCAATATTTTTAAGTAACTTTTTAATTGTGTCAAGTAAAAATTTACTCAAAATGTATCAATTTATTTTTTTAAAAAGTTTCGATTTTTTTTTTCAAAAAAAAAAAAAAAATGATTTTTCTAACTTTACCAAATATACTTTTGTCTTCAAGACAAAGGAAAATTTTATAAAGATGATTTCAAACTTTCATATACATATACAAAAAACTATAAACGAAATGAGAATTCAAAACCCCAAGAGAATAAAAAAAAATTAAAAAAAAATATTAAATTTGTATTAAATTATTTACTCAAATTTTATTTTCAATTTTTGAGTAAATTTTTAATTGAGTTAATTAAAAAATTACTCAAATTTGTTTTAAAAATTTAAACAAGTGATTACTCAAATTGTTTTTCTCAATATTATTTTCTGTGTATGAAACATTAATTCACGTTCATTTTTTTAAATTCTAATAATAATTGTAATTTTATTTTTGGTTTTCAAATAAAATCTTTAAACCGCCATAACTTTTGCGCCGTCATCAGTAAGTTCTTCACGCGAACGGATTTGAACTAACTAAATGCATGTTTATACGTGTAAACTAAACGATTTTTATGTGCCTTCAAAAAAAATGTAATATTTTTTAAACCTTAAAATCAAAAGTAAAATGGAAATGTTCATATACATTTTTACGATACTTTTTTCTTGAAAAATTAATATTTTTTGTACACTCTCTTTAAAATGATTTCAGTTTTCTACTGTACTTTAAGTAAATTTAAAAAAAATGTGTAATTTTACTTTAAAGTAATTGGATTTTTTTCAATTTATAGTAGGAAAATGAAATCACTTTAGAGTGTATAAAAAATAATTTTTAAGGGAAATGTCGGTATAGGGAAAGCACCTGCCAACACTAAGGGATATTCTGCACGGTTCTTTGAAGGATCTGTCTAAATGTACAAGTGGCTGTGGTCTTGTAGGTAATTCAACTAAAACAGAGCCTGTCTTGTTAACAAGTAAAAATAAGATTCTGATTTTGATTCCATTTCTCTGGATGGCACTTAAAATGCCTTTTCAAATTGAGCCAAGTATGTTGGAGTACTGTAATAGTAATTTTAACTAATACTATTTGATGTATTGGTTAGGCAGTATCAAATACCGTTATTCTAGGAGGGTATCGATTGCCAACCTTGATAAAAAGTGTTAGGCATTCTGGAGGTATTTGTCAAAGTCGAATTTATTATACCCTCCACTCTAGTTATAGAGTGTATATGGGGCATTCCATGTCAAATCGGACACTTTGGAAAATTTTTTTTTATTAGATTTTCCCAATTTGTTTACAGTTTTTAGTACCCTTCGAAAACTCCTTCGTGGTAAATTTTCAGATTTTTTGGAGATAGGGCGTAGGTATGTTTTAAAAAAATGCTGAAGGGTAAAAATAAATGGGGGTCGGTCTCACTAATGACCCCTTTCGGACGCACCATTGGACCGGTAGAAGCCGATTAAATAAAACAAATTTACAAAAAATAAAAAAAATTGTATGGGGACCGCCTTAACAGTTAAAGATAGAGGGTAGGTTTGTTCAGAGAAAATGTTTGGACTAAAAAAATATTGTGGGTGAGTCATACATTTGATTGCTCTAAGGGCACTATTAGGGCAGTTCCCAGCAAAACTTTGGTAATGGGTAGTGATTATATAACACATTACCAGGTAATGCATATAACTTATTTGTAGCATTATTTTATGATGTCTTACCAAACATTTGTTCCACAACGTATTATTTTCAAGTGAAAAATAATGCATTACTAATAATTTGCTACGTAATGCATGATTATTGGACAAAATGTATTTCATATTTATTATTTCTAAACATTAAATCATGGATGATTTATATTTGGTTACATTATGTATTATTTGAAAGTTTGAAATAATGCATTATTTATAATTGGATGCATAATGCATTACAATAACATAAAAAATAATTATTTTATAAAAAAATGCATAAGTTTAAACTAGAGATGGGCTCACGACAGGAAATTTCTAACGACACACACTCACGAGCATATTTTATCTACTTACACTCACTTACAATCACGTGATTAAATTTTATACAAAATTACTTTTTCACTACCCGTAACACCTTATATATTATCTTCTGGTATGCTATATTATTTCATTTCTCGTAACCTATAAAATATCATATATTTTACACCTTACTCGTATTCGTCGTTATAAATTTATGACTTATTTTATACCTTACTGGTATTCTTTGTGATAATGTGTATGCATTACTTTGAGTCTCATCGCCTGTTAAAATCATCAATGCTGCAATGTATAAAATAAGAGATCCTATACCTTATTTTATACCTTATTTGGTAATCTAAGTTTTGCTGGGTTAGAGCGGTTGGAGCAAATTTTAAAAAATTTCGTTTTGTGTGGGAGCCCCCTTAGAAATTGGAGATAGGGTATTAGTTTGTTCCAAAGAAATGTTAATACGTACAAATTAATGGGGGTCGGTCTTATAAATGACCTCTCTATTAGCACCATTGGAGCTGTAAAATGATTTTAAAATTGGAAAATTACAATAAAATTTTTTAAAAAAATTTTAAAAAATAGTTATAATCGGTATCCCACGATCCTTCTGGGCAAACAATTTGTAGAATCGATAGAACTTTTACACAAAAAAATTTCAAAAAAATCGAAGTACTCAAACATTTTCAAAAATGAGATTTAAATTCTAAAACTTAAAAATCGCATACTAAAACGCTTTTAAGAATTTTTTGGGATTTTTTTTTTTTTTTTAAGTACGTAAAAAACAAAAATTTTGAAAAAAAATTGAAATTTGGGCTATTATTCAAGAAGTTATGAGGAAAAGAAGTTTGAGTAAAGGAACAAACTACCAATTTTTAAAAATTCGATATCTTTTGAACGGGTCATCAAAAAAATCTGAAAATTTACCACGAAGGAGTGTTCGAAGGGTACTAAAAACTGTAAACAAATTGGGAAAATCTAAAAAAAAAAAATTTTCAAAGTGTCCGATTTGGCATGGAATGCCCCATTTATAAGTTTGTCATTCCGTTTGTAACACATCGAAATATTGGTCTAGGACCCCATAAAGTATATATATTCATGATCCTCGATCGATTTTAAGTCGATCTAGCGATGTCCGTCAGTCCGTCTGTCTGTCCGTAGAAAACACGCTAACTTTTGAAAGACTTTTCAGAGGCTACTCAAGTTTGGCATTTATGTTGGCCATTTACCTGGTCAGGTTGATAATGCAATCCAGCCAAATCGGTCATGTGGTTCAAAAGTTATGAGCAAAAGACTAAATTTCGGCAAGGGTTTTTCGCGATTTTACGAGATGAAAAACTCGATAACTTTCGAAAGACAATAATGAGACAGCTGAAACTTGACATGTATCTTTGCCGTTTCCCATATCTATTTGGTGTTGAATTTCATCTCAATCGGTCCAGTGGTTCAAAAGTTATAAGCAAAACTCTGAATTTCTGATTGGTTTCATCTTAAATGCCACGTGTTAAAAAAGTTTTAAAAGCATTGGTGGTAACTGAACAATGCTTTTCAAACATGTTCAGTTTTAAAGCAATGCTTTTTAAACTTGTTTAGTTTTAAAAGCATTGGTAACTTAAAAATTACACTCGAAAAAAATTTTACACTCAAAAAAAATCTTAAACTCAAAAAAAAAAAAAATTATTTTTTTTTTTACAAAAATGACAATATTTTGTGTACATACGTAATATTACACTAAAAAAAATAGCAGTTTTTTTTTTTTTAATGGCAAAAATGTTTTAATGACAAATTAATTTTTTCACGTTAAAAACTGTACTATCCTTTAAAAACGGCATTGTGTAGGGTATTCATAGATTCGGCAAAGTCGAATTTAACTTTTCTACTTGTTATTTTTACTTATTGTAGAGTATAGTTGTTTCTTCTTTTTCTATTACATGAATCCAATTCAAAAATAATTTCAAAAGTCTTCCAAATTTTGTAATCAGCACTTACTATTTCTTTACCAAACATATTAAAAAAATTATAGTCCATCAAAAATCTCACTTGCATTAACTTGAATTACATAAAATTTCAACTTGAATAAAATTAAATTTTTAGTGAAATCTTTTGTAATTTCATTTAAAATTTAATTACGTTTTCTCACCTCTTGATGTTGTAAAAACATTATTAAATTTCCTCTTCATTTTTTTGTTTTCAACACCTTCCTACTCATTTCATTTCAACCTTTTTTACTACATACAACAAAACCTTTTCCAACTGTGATTTTTTTTTTTTGTGTTTTCAATGTCTTTTGAAGATGTCAACTTGACAAATGTCACTTAATTGCACGAATCATTTTGTCGCAAAATGTAACAATTTTATTTTTTAGTTGTTAAATTTATTTTTAATCTTTTTTTATTTTTTTTTTTTTTTTGTCAAATTAATTTTTCTTCCGTTTCTTTTTTATTTGTAGTTTGAAATAAAAACTAAATTTTTGTAAGTTACAGCATCGCCATCATTTCGAGAACAGGCAGAGATAGAGAGACACTAATTAATTGCGATGCCACTTGATATTCGTGTTAGTAATTTGTCAACGGCACCTTTAAAATTGTCTTATATAGACTGGTTACATGAATGGTACGAGCTTCTGCAATTACAAAACTAAAAAATAAAAAAATAAAATTAATTGGTTTAGTTTGTAGATGAATGAAAATGAAACCGGCCTAATTCGAATAATAATAGTAAGAAATTTAAATTTTTTTTGACAAATTTTTAAAGAAATTATACAAAATAAAATTTCTGGTGGTAAAACTACACAGAAAATAATATCGTATATTTTATTTTAATTAAAATTTTAATTGTTTTTTGATTTAATATTAATTAAATTTTTAATTTATATAATTAATTGTTTAATTAAATTTTTAACTTTTTTTTAATTAACATTTTAATTGTTTTTAAATTTAAAATTAATTAAATATTTAATTAATATAATTAATTGTAATTATAATCACTTAGTAATCACGAGTGTTTTTTTTTGCATTGTATTTAGAGTTTTTCTTTTCCCGGACTTTTTCATTTCCCGGGAAAGCGGGATTCATTTTTAGATTTCCCGGGATCCCGGGAATTCCCGCAAAAACTAAAAAAAACAAATTTTTTTGTCAAAAAAATATATAAAAACCATATGAATGCGATTACTCTATTTATAATGTTTATTACACTATTTATAATGTTTATTAACACCATAAAAATCTAACTTAGTACCTTTAAAACAAAAAAAACAAAACAAATAAGTTTCAAAAAAAAAAAAAACAATTTTTGTTACACAGTTTTTATAAAAAACGGCCCAAATCTGTCGAAGTCTTTTAAAAGGAAGGGAATATATAATTTCACTTCGTTTTATCTGTTTTAATAATAAAAATTCATCATTTATTCTAATTTATCTCATTGTCAGTTTATTTTTACAATTGGTTGTCGATGCTTTCATCTAAAACACAATGAAACTGAATCAGAGGAATTTCTCAATTATGTCTCTGAAACTGAATGTAACTGTTTCTGAAAAATGAAATTATAAAAAAATTTACCACAAAAAAATTATTGAAAAAATTTAAAAAAATTAAAAAATTCTGGTTTCCAATAGAAAAACCCGTTAATTTCAGAGTCATTCCTTACACAGATTTTATATCAATTTATCGATTTAAAAAGAATCATGTCCAGAGACATAAATATTTTCTATAGAAACAAAAAAACACTGCAAATTTTTCTAATGCAGGTCTCAGAAAGAAAATTTCTCAGCTTCTAAAAAAAATATCAGGTTCTGATAATAATATCCTTTCAAAGATTTAGATATTTCATTTCGTTAGTCTCAGATTTTATGACATTTTTTAGTTAGAAGGAATACTTTTTGGGCCCTCCTGGTCCCTGCGTACGTTTTTTGCCATCAATTATCAAGAATTTTAATAAAATATCTAAAAAATCACAAACAAAATAATCAATAATAGCCAAAGAATCAACAATTTCAAAGAAACAAAAATTCCCGGGAATTCCCGCTCTATTTCCCGGGATTTCGGGATCGAAAATTTATGGGAATTCCCGTGAAAAACTCTAATTGTATTACATTAAAAAAAAAAAAAATACGTAATTATAAACAGTTTGCTGAAAGCGTTTTTTTATTTCTCATTTAGTTTTTTGAATTCTCATTTTGTTTATAGTTTTATGTATATAAAAGGTTTATAAACAACTTTATAAAATTGTCTTAGAGACTTTGTCTTTACGGCATAAATATATTTGGTAAAGTTTAAAGAAACATTTTTTTATACTATTTTATTTAAAAAAAGTGTTTTTTTAAATTATTTTATTTAAAAAAAATGTTTTTTTAAATAATTTATTTTTAAAAAAATGTATTGTTTTTAATTTATAGAATTAAAAATTTTAATCCAAAATTTTATTTATTTGAAGCTTTTGAAACAATTTTTCAATGAAAACCGGTTGGTTTTAGGTTTTTTTAGATAAAGTTGAAAAATGTATGCAATCGTCTGGTATAGAAAAGGTACTAAATCATTCGCAGGGGTACTACCGTATCTTTGTGAGTGAAAAAGTACTGAAAAAAGTACAAAAGTACAAACTTTTCCATCCCTGATTTATATGCGCATTTTAGTGATTGATCCGGATTTAATTAATTTTTTAATTAAATCTACAAATTTTTTAATTAATTTTTTTTTTATTTTTTTCTGTGTACATAAAATGACAGGGCTTGACCACAGCAAGATGTTTTTAGAAATCCATGAATTATGGCTGCAGACTTTTGACAAAGCAAGAAAGCAGGACTGTGATCATGTAAAACAATAGTTGACTATCGTCGATTTTTGGAGCCTTGTTTGCTGCTTAACTAATCAAAATGTTTACAAATTTTTTAATGATTCTAGATAAGACAACACCCTTTAATAATTTAATAAAGAAAAACTTTCTAGTTTCGCTTCAAAACGATATGTATTTTGAAGTCGTTTATGCATCGTCTATCGTTTTCGTTTTACGTGATTAGCGTCCAGGTCTTTTGAATGAATTTTGCTTGCAAATCCAATGATAGTCGACTACCATCCTACAGAAATATGCCCAATATTACGATAAACGACTATATAAAAGTTAGCTGATCAAAAAAATGTGAGTAAATTTTTAATACTATTGAGTAAAAAATTACTCAATTTTGCAGTAAACCCCAGCAAAACTTAGGTAATGGGTAGTGATTATATAACACATTACCAGGTAATGTATATACCTTATTTGTAGCATTATTTTAGGATGTCTTACCAAACATTTGTTCCACAACGTATTATTTTAAAGTGAAAAATAATGCATTTCTAATAATTTGCTACGTAATGCATGATTATTGGAAAAAATGTATTTCATATTTGTTATTTCTAAACATTAAATCATGGATGACTTATATTTGGTTACATAATGTATTATTTGAAAGTTTGAAATAAGGCATTATTTATATTTGGATGCATAATGCATTACAATAACATAAAAAATAATTATTTTATAAAAAAAATGCATAAGTTTAAACTAGAGATGGGCTCACGACAGGAAATTTCTAACGACACACACCCACGAGCATATTTTATCTACTTACACTCACTTACAATCACGTGAGTAAATTTAATACAAAATTACTTTTTCACTACACTGAAAAAAATAACCTTCCTGATATTAATGAAACGGATTCATTATTTTGTTTTCATTACATGAAGGAATTCATAAGCTGATTGAAATTTCATGCATGTTATGAACAAATTTTATGAAACTTTTTTCATTAGATTTCATAATTTCATTAAAAAATATCATACGATTTTTTAGAACTAAATACAACTCTGCGTTGCTAATAAGAGAAAGAAAACAGAACAAAAATATACGACGTTTTATTACACCACGCGTGTTTAGTCTAATTGTAATTTTTACATGTGTGTTAACTTTTTTCTAATAAAATAAAATAATTTTATATTTTTATTTTGCTTTGTTATTGAAACTTGTGTGTGTGTTATGCTGGTTATATCTAATTGAAATTACAAGTGAAAAGTTCCGTAAAGGTGTTTCTTTTGACTGTTTCTTATAAAATATAATTTGCAACAGAAAAATAGTTTTTTAAGTCATTAAAATTTTGTGATGAAATGTAGGGTAATTTGTGTTGTTCCATTGCTACGTTGTTGCTACGTTTTGGCAGCACGTGTTTTTAATGTCATCGCGATTTTGTCTTTTATAGTTTACCTTATATGTCAATTCAGACCAATTTAAGTTTGGAGTAAAATTTTGTTGTGTGTAAAAACTAGGTGAAAACCATAAAAAGTGTGCAATTAAGGGTCATTTCACAGACTCAAATCCGTTCGGAAGTGGAATAAGTGGTTCACTCGTAAAACGCAAAGCAAGTACTTTTTTTTCGGAATGAAACCACTTTTAGCAATTCAATTCCACTTTGATTTTTGAAAGTGATTTCATTCCGAAAAAAAAAAAATTGTTTTGCGTTTTACGAGTAACAACTTTTTTTCAAATCCGATCGGAATTGAGTCTGTGACATGCACCTAAATAAAATTTCAGTGACGGTTACAGTGATGGTTACATGTGACTTACCAAAATTGTTATTAATGCAAATTTTCACTTATGGGTGTATGATACGTGCTGTTTTTAGGTAACTTGTTCCTAACTTTATTAGGGGCTTTCTATGGAAATTTTGATTACTATAACCAACATGAGTTTATCGTAATTCCCATATCAAAACCTTAATAAAGTTAGCAACTAGTTACTTGTAAAAAGCAATTATCATACGCTCATTACCAACTACTATTCCACATTTAATCAATGGATATTTTCATACATTTTATGAAAAACTTCATAAAACGTTTCAAACAAGTTCTACGAATATTTTCATTATTTATATGCAAGTTTTCATTGAAATGAACTTTAATGACACCAGTTTCATTAATCAAATGAAACCTTTCTTCGGTTGAAAACGTGAGTCATTTTTCATTAAGGTTAAGTCAATTTTCATTAATTTCACGAAGCTATTTTTTTCAGTGTACTCGTAACACCTTATATATTACGTTCTGGTATGCTATATTATATACCTTACTCGTAACCTATAAAATATCATATATTTTACACGTTACTCGTATTCTTCGTTATAAATTTATGACTTATTTTATACCTTACTGGTATTCTTTGTGATAATGTGGATGCATTACTTTGAGTCTCATCGCCTGTTAAAATCATCAATGCTGCAATGTATAAAATAAGAGATCCTATACCTTATTATACCTTATTTGGTAATCTAAGTTTTGCTGGGACGATTTAATACCCAGGAAAATTTTTCAGAACCGATTCAGATAACACTTGTTCTAGAACAGGTTCTTCGGTAATCAAACACTATTACACTTTAATTATTCAGAACAAGTGATGTGAATATTATTGTGAAGCTTGTTCTATGCAATCTAAATTTCATAACATTTTGGTTCTCAGGAATTAAAAAAAAAATATGTGTCAAAAAAATTAAAAAATAAATATCATTTTTTTTTTGTGTTCACCAAGAAAAAACACGAAATTATATGTATGAAAATATCAGGATATAATCACGAAAATTGTTGATACGAAGGTAAGTAAATTAAATTTTGATTGTCTGGGTCGGGACAAATACTAATAAAATAATGTTTTTCATTTTTGTTTGCAGAAAATTCATATTCTGATGTATCTTTATTGCAAGGCCCAAAATGCAATTTTGGAGGCGAAAAAGGATGTATGTGTGTTAAAAAAAATTAATATACGATGCCATATAGGATTATCTTTATCTTTTTTAATAAATTAATGAAATTCAAAATATTTTTTTAATTCTCATTTTTGTTCTAAATTTTACTTCTAGAACCGGTTCCGAAGAACAAAAATGTGTTCCAATTTTGCTTACAAACACCTGTTGCTTTTGGGACAATCCCTTTGTTAAAAGAATCGGTGTTGCACAAGAATTAGAACAGGTTCTAGGGAAGTATAAGTTGTTCCACAATCGGTTCTTTGCAACCGAAAATTTTGATGGGTAGTATTGAGTAAATTTTTATAAAAAAATTATTAAATGCTTAATAAAAAAGTTGAGTAAATTATTAATTCACAAAATTAAAACATTACTTAAAATTTTTCAATATTTTAACATGATAATGTTTTTAGGCTGGTGTCTAATTTTAAAAAAAGTTGCAGGACGCCACCTCAGTTTGACTATATAAGCTAACAATTAACGAAAAAGAAAACAAGAATTACTATTTTCATTTTCTTAAAACCAAAATATTTAATAACTTGGGTTTGTATCTTGGATAATAATTCACCTCGAGGTGAATAAAACCGTTTTTCACCAGCTGGTGAATAAAAAGTAACATATTTATTTTTCAACCAAAAAAAATTTTTTTTTCATCAATTTTTTTTTTCATTAAATTTTTTTTTTTCATCAATTTTTTTTTCCATCAGTTTTTTTTTTTTCATCAAAGTTTTTTTTTTATAAATTTTTTTTTTTTTTTCATCAAATTTTTTTTTTTTTTCATCAAATTTTCTTTTTTTCATCACTTTTTTTTTCATTAAATTTTTTTTTCATCAATTTTTTTTTTGTCATTAATTTTTTTTTCATCAATTTTTTTTTTCATCAAAAGTTTTTTTTTTATCAATTTTTTTTTTCATAATTTTTTTTGTTTTTTCATCAAATTCATCAAAATTTTTTTTCACCAAAAATTTTTGGGTTCATTAAATTTTTTTTAACATAATTTTGTTTAAAGAATTTTGAGATTTTTTTTAAAAAATTTCTAAAACGTAGGAAAACACCGCCATTTTTCGCAAATTTCAAATAACAATATCTCGAAAACAGTTTGACCGATTTTAAAAATTCTTTGATGTTCATGTTCAGCGCATCAAAATTAATTAGTATGATGTGTCGCAAGATATAGTTGTATTTATTTTTTTTTTTCAAAAACTTTTTAAAAATCTAAAACTTTGACCGCAGGGCGCCACGGGTTAATTTAATCCGATTGACGTCAAATTTGTACCACATATTTTTAAGGTCCACTAGAATAAAAATTTGCCCGGATACTTGGGAAAATCAAAAGTTGAAGAAAAAATGCCACTCTAATGCTACATATGCGGCAAAACGCGTCAACGGTTCACACCAAAAAACAAATGTTGTCCGATTCAAGTATTATTTTGGCAAAATATTAGGTTAATGATCGGTAGTATAAATTACAAATATAAAATTTTTTGATGAAATATTGGCAGAGTTGCAGGGTTGGGAAGTTTTGATGTTTTTGAAAAGAATATATTTTGGTGAATTTTAATTAACACTTTGATGAAACAAAAATTATAATTTAAAAAACGAATTGTAAAGTATTTTTGACGGCCTTTAAAATGGCATTTGTGGTTTTTTTGAAAAAAATAAATTTTACCCCAAAATTCAAGGACAAAATATTAAATTGTAATTATCTTATAAGGGTCGCACTTTTACATTTTTTTCACTAAGCCGATTAGAAACCTTGTCATCTTCTTTAATTTCGGTTTTTTTTTTTTTAAATGGTATGTATGATACTTTATAAGAAATCAATTTTTTACGAGTATATAACACTTAAATTGTACTGAAATCGCTTTAATCTGTATATAATAACAACAACAAAAATCAATGCTTAAATAAAGTGTGTGTTGTAAACACACACAACAAACGTTGCACGCATAAAAAATAAAGAAATTAGTACAGTTTGAGGGCCATGTACTTCTTAAAAAATTAATTTCTCATAAAGTATCATACATACCATTTTTTTTAAAAAAATCGAAATTAAAAAAAAGTTCCATCTTTCTAGTGGGCTTAGTGAAAAATATCTAAAAGTGCGACCCTTATAAGATTATTACAATTTAATATTTTGACCTTGAATTTTAAGGTCATATTTATTTTTTTTTCAAAAAAAACTCAAATGCCATTTTAAAGGCCGTCAAAAATACTTTAAAAGTCTTTTTTAAAATTATAATTTTTGTTTCATCAAAATGTTAATTAAAATTCACCAAAATATGGTCTTTTCAAAAACATCAAAACTTTCCAACCCTGTAACTCTGCCAATATTTTATCAAAAAATTTTATATTTGTAATTTAGAATACTTATCATTAACCTACTATTTTACGAAAATTATACCTAAATCGGACAACATTTGTTTTTTGGTGTGCACCTTTGACGCGTTTTGCCCCATATGTATATTAGAGCACCCACAAAATGTATGGAATGTGCAAAATTGTATTTTTTATCGCTCCCCGCTCATTTTCGGTTGAGTAGGGATTAAAAAATAATATCTATCCAGAAATTGGACTTCTAGGTTGCAAACAGGCCAAGCAGTTTGAACTTTTGACCTCAAAAATGGGCTAAAAAACCTTTATAGATTAATTTGGCTGTAACTCTTAAAATAAAAGTTTTTCGCAATTAACTTTCATAACAATTTTTTTGTAGAATCAAAATGCAAAGATTTTTCTCTCATACTGCTTTGACCTAAATATGTCCGATCGCGGTGTTTAAAGCGGTTAAAGTCGAAATTTGGGTCTGAACTTTTTTTAAAAAAATTCTCGTAAATTTTTAAATTGGGGAAAATTTGAGCTCCTTGCACAATTCACTAGGGTATTGAATGTAGTTTTCCAAAAATTTTTTTTTTTTGCAAAAATATATCGACTGTTCCATGAAAAAATCCCAAAGTTCTACTCTGAATCTCATTTTTTTACAATTCATCCTCAATATAGGCGAATACTCACTTTGTAATTCCGTGAGTTTCGCACCAAAACATCTGTCTAGGATTTCCCTAAATATATATGGGGTATTCAGTGCCAAATTGGACACTTTGAAATTTTTTTTTTTTACATTTTTTTATTATTTTTAAATTTTTTTAAAACCCATTAAAACCCCCATCCAAGTTTGTTTTCAAATTTTTTTAAATTACCCGTTTCAAAGATATGGAATTTTCAAAAATAAACTATCGTTTTCCGTATTTTTATCATAACAAATTCAAAAATGGTCAACATTTTTTTTTTTTTTTTTTTTAATTTTTTTTTTTTATTAAATATTTCTTAAAGTGTTCTAATATGCAATTTTTAAATGATTGCTCTCTTTGTTTTGTTGTTTTCAATCTTTTCTTAAAATTTTTTATTTGATTTTTTTTATTTTTTTTTTTTAATTTTTCGTGGTAAACTTAATATTTTCTTAAAATTTTAAGCTTAAGTAGATCGTGGGATTTTGGTAATTAATATATTCAGCGGTTTTTGAATTTTTTTTTTGTTTTCCAATCTTTATTAAAACACTTCAAAGAAAATACTAAAATTTCAACAAATTATTTCGAATTTGGACCATTTTTAAAGAAGTGAAGACAGAAAAAATCGTGTTTTTTTTTTAATTCGATATTTTTTGAACGGATTGTCAAAAAAGATGTCAAAATTTAGTTGGAATGGGTTTTTAAAGGGTACTAAAAAATTAAAAAAAACATAAAATTAAAAATTTTCCAAGCGTCCGATTTGGCATGGAATACCCCATATATACTATGTGAAATCCTAGACTCATCTTTCGCTGCGTAAAACATGCAATGACAAAGTGAGTACACCCTCATAACGTAGTTGGAGGTCAAACAATTGTGGTTCAGGGTATGATTTTGGCAATTTTTCATGGAAGGGTCGATATATTTTTGCAAAAAATTTTTTTTTGGAAAACTGCATTCAATACCCTATTAAATTATGCAAAGAGCTCAAATTTTCCCCAATTTAAAAATTTACGAGAATTTTTTTAAAAAAAGTTCTGACCCAAATTTCGACTTTAACCGCTTAAAACACCGCGATCGGACAGCCAAATTAATCTATAAAGGTTTTTTAGCCCATTTTTGAGGTCAAAAGTTCAAACTGCTTGGCCTGTTTGCAACCTAGAAGTCCAATTTCTGGATAGATATTATTTTTTACTCCCAACTCAACCGAAAATGAGCGGGGAGCGATAAAAAAACAATTATGCACATATGGGTGCTCTAATGTATATCATATTAACGTGGATATATGTATATGCGCCAAATTTTCAGTGAAGTCCAATGGCATATTTCCGAACAGTGCACTGTTCGGAAACATTAGACTTCCCCTGCAGTGGAGCGAAATTTTTTGGAATTGCGCACTAGTCATTTGTTGGTAGTTGTTGGGCTAGATAAGGATTGAACCTGCAAATATTGAGCTATACGTTAATTTTCGGACATAATCCTTCGACTTTTTGCGGACAAATCTTTCACAGGTATACTTGTCATTAGGGCTGCCAATACCGGACCGGTATTAAAAAATCGGTATTTCGATATTGGGAAATTTTTAATACCGAATTTTCGGTATTTTCGGTATTCATAAAAAAAGTATTTTTTAATTTATTTCATAAATTTATTTAATTTAAGTAATTGCACATATTTACATTAAAAAATTATTTAGAAGGAGATTCACATATTTTTTTATTAAAATAGCATTTTAAACAATGTGTTATCTTCTAGACTAAAAATAAAGAAAAAAATTGTTTGTTACGTCCTTGCAATGTTACTGCGTAATATGCAGTAACGGGTTATTATTATAATTCTTAAAAACGTATTTGGAATTATATAGTAGTACTACTGCATCAATTGGCAGGAATAAAAATTAAAAAAAAAAACTTTTTTTTCATGTCCTTTAAATCCTTAAAAGTGTATCCTTGAAGTCCTCAAACAATTACCAACAATAGTTCTTCAAGTTTTGCAAGTCTCAAAAAAAGGTGGTCAAAATTTACTGCAAAATAACACATTTTTATTCAAAGATTAATATTTTTTTGATACTTCACCTTTTTCTATTAAATCAGAAATTAAAGTCCAATTACCTAACTAAGGAAATTTCACAATAAACCGATAACATTTAAATTTTTGTGGTAAATATTTTTTTGGAAATCGTCTATAAATTTGACTTAAAATCAAAAAAAAAGTTGTATGAAATACCGAAATCGAAATTGACTAAAAATCGGTATTTCGAATTTGAAAAAAGGCCTCGAACTTCGACGATTTCGGTATTACCGAATTCGGTATTGGCAGCCCTACTTGTCATTATTCATCCGTTTAGTCTTTGAGTTAGAAACAGACCCTCCTTAATAATAATATTAAAAAAACGATCTCTTCTGGTGGTCTTAATTTGAAAAAAGAAAAAATGCAAATCTAAAAAAAATAATTCTATTTATTTTAGCAAACACATACATATAAACCGATTTACTCCTAATATTCAAGGATAATACCAAAATCATATTTACAAAATTTAAGCCACAATAAAGGACAACAAAAAAAATATAAATTGTGAAACCATGATAATCGAAAAATCCAATGAATGAATATCAGTCATTCATTCAGTCAGCTTCATTGTTAGTGATTCAATATGGGCAATAGGCAACAAAACGTGAGACAAAACCATATAAACTTATTTAATGCATCAACTGCTTAATCGTTTGGGTTTTAGAAAATTAGAAAACCATAAAAAAAACAACAACACTTTACATGGTGTGGCATGTAGTAGTTGCATGCTGTATTGTGTAATACAGCATCATATAATCGTTGTCGTATTGTCCTGAGTTACGTGCCAATTTGTGTTAGATTTAATGCGTAACATAGAATTACGTGTAGAGACAATACAATCCGTATGATCGGTTAATTCCATAAATGTCCCTTTCGGTTTTATTGTTTCACACATTTTTGTTGATTTGTTTTTCTTTTGAAATACACTGAGGGAAAAAAACATATTTAAATCAAAAATTTCCAATTTTATTTTAAATATGCTACATATTTTTGAAAAAATCTATAATTTTAATATTGTTTATGATTGATTTTAAAATAACAATTTTGTTTTAAAATTGCCTCCTTTTTGTTTTAAATTTTACCAACTTTTAATTTAATAAGATGTCATTAACGTTCGTTACAAATTCAAATTTGAATTTTTATTAGAAAATCAATATTGTTTCATGTTTAATTTTAAGTTGAACAATTTTATTTTCTGACAATTCAAAACCATGTGTCAAATTTTAATATGAAAACATATTTAATTTAAATAATTTCATAGTAAGATATTTTATTGACGCAAATACAGGCATTTTGGCAGTCAAAGGAAAAATTTGTGAAAAAAATAAAAAAAACCTAACATTTTATCAATAAAAAGTAACATTGCAAGGAAATACCAAAAAATAAAGGTAAGTAAATTAATTGTAATGTGTTTTTGCACAGATATGTGTTAACGAAATTGTTTTGCATTTTTTTTCATGTTTTAGTACATGTCTTGGGAAATGAAGTTTTTGGCAATGTATGATGAAATGGTGTTCCTGGATTACTACCCTTAGCAAACTCATACATTTTTTAAAAGAAGGTTAAGCAAAAAAATGTAATTAGTGAAATTGTAAGTAATGTTAATTTTTTATACAGTCTATTGAGTCATGCTACGGAGATGACCGTTTTTTCTGATTGTATAGACTGAGTTTTTACATAATATTATCCCAGTCTGCACAGTTTCGAGGCGACAATTTTTTCGAAGTTTTTTCGAAGCTTTTCCGCAAAAATGATTCGATGTCGATATTATATACAGTCGATATTTTAACGTTTCTCGAACTCATATTTTTTTTGAAAAACAAATCGATTTCGAAATGATTTCCAATCTACATTTTAGGAATTCTCGTATTTGTTGCTCCATCGAAAAAAATATTTATTTTCGATATAATATCGAGTTTTAGTTTTATTAAATTTTACAAAAATTCCACAAATTTTACTTTTATTATTAAAAAAAAAAATAATATCTAACACTAAAACAATAAAAAAAAATTTAAAAAAAAAATCCGCGACCGGGGTTTGAACCAAGGCCAAAAATCTCCAAATCATAAGCTGCCGAACCTGCTAGCCAACTAGGCCATACACAACTTGAAATTTGTTTGTACTAATATATATTTTGAAATAAAAATATTTTCAAATTATGAGAAGTATGTCAAAACAAAATAAAATGAATATAAAAACAGGGTAATGCAAATAATAATACAAATTATAAATTAAGGGCAATTCAAATAATAATAAAAAATTCAAATTTTAGTAAAAGTAATTTTAAAAAACTACTTTTATTATCAAACTTTGGCTGAAGGAGTAAGGCGTTCAACCAGTAAACTGGGAGTTCTGGGTTCAAATCTCAAGTGAGGCAGATAAAAATAGTAATTAGTAAAAATTAAATTTAAAGAATAAATAAATTAAATTAGTAAAAATTAGTTAATTGTAAGTAAGTAGTAGCAAAGTAATAAAATATTTTTTTTTTAATTCTTACCATTTTTAACACAATTTACTAAATTATTAAAAAACAAAATTATCGAAATCCATGAAATTTTTCGATTAAAAATCGAATCGAATCCTGTACCAAAACTCGATTCTATATCACCTTGCATGCCACATAGGAAAACACGCTTTATATCGACATTATATCGAACTCGATATCGATGAAATTCTTAGAGAAAACGATTCTTTTTCGAATCGATATCGACTCATTTTGCATACTGGGATAGTTTTATCAGAATTTCAATATAAAAGTGTAATTTTTTCGTTTCAATTTTAAATAAAATGTTAATAAAAACATTGAAATATTAAATTTTTATTTATTAAAAAATATTGGTTTAGGACATCATGAAAATAATATTACATCAACGTTAAATCAAAATTGGTTTCAATTTTAAATTAAAGTGGAACAACTTTAATTTTTAAAATAATATTTAAAATAAGTAGAAACAAACTTTGTTCTATTTCGTCACTGTTTTATATTTAATTTGAAGTTGTTTCTGTTTGATTTTAATATTTTTTTTTCTTAGTGTAGATTTTTTTATTTAGTTTTACAGTTGCAAGGATATTATTTCTGATTTTTGGGTGTCTGTTTGTGGAATCTTTATTTTGCGTAATAATACTTAAGATTTTTATTTGTAAAGACAGCCTTTTTTAAGGCACACGAACACACAAAAATTTTAGGAAATCTTAATACTATTGTTTGTACAAAACAAAATATCCTGCTGGGTAAAACATTCAATAAGATTTTATTGATTTTGCCGTACCTCACAAGAATCCTAGAAGAATATGACATATTTATCAATAGATTCAGAATCTCCCCTCCCAAAGCTCTACCCAGCCCTAACCAAACGAGGACTGGAGGCTTTAATAAGTTACCCCTTGAAGTTATTTACAAATATATGTCGTACAGTCATAGGCTGAATGAGTTGGTAAAAGCAAAAAGTCGGAACACTGGAAAAAAAGTATTCCCTTGAAGAACTAAAGCAACATTGTAAAAAAATCGTTTTTTATATGTCAATTTACTGAAATAAGAAATTTTTTTAATAACTTTACCTCAGCGCCATCTACCTGATCGAAATTTTATCAGGAAATTTTTTTGTTTACACTTAAAAAATTATGTCATTAACTGTTTGTAGTTTATTTAAAGAATTTTACGTTAAGTCGTTTTTAAAAGAAAAAACATTTGTTTGATGTTCAGTTTTTATTAATGACTACTTCTATCCTTTGTTTCAAAAATAACACACTAAAAAATAAAGATTTTCTTTAACATATAATTTTTAAAGTCATTTATTTTTGTTCTGTAAGTTAAAACTACTGATTATTCTTTAAATTTTAATGATTTGTGTAAGTATTTTTTTTTAAATTGTTGGTATTTTTTTAATGAGATATCATTAGTTTTTACCTATACAAGTAGGTTATTTTTTTTGAAAAAAAAAAAATTAAACAAATTATTTATAGAAATATAAAAACATGTTTGTATCAAGTGACTTTGGCACGATGGGTAGAGTGTCTGGCCAGAATGTAGTTGATTGCGGGTTCGATTCCCCAAAATTTTATTAAAAATTTTTAAAAAAATATTTCAATAGAAAATTGTAAAAAATAACCTACGGAATCATTAATTTTTATTGTTTTCGTAGGTTATTTTTTTGGAATTTGTTTTTAAAAATAACAGAACTATCATTAATTTTTAATGTTTTCGTAGGTTATTTTTTTTTTCGAACTTGTTGGTAAAAAATAATGAAGAAACCGTAATTTTTTAATGTTTAATGTCCCGAGTAAAAATAAACATATATAGCAATATATAACTTGACTAGTCGAATAGCCTGTCCCTGCCAGGCGGAACACCAAATCACTTTTCTTAATAATTCTAATTTTTTACTAAACTTTATAAAAAATTATGTTTTGTGCTTCAAAAATTTAATATTGCTACATTGAGTTACATCAATATATTTTCTAAACTGGAAAAAAACTTAATGAGTATAAAAGGTTTTATTAATAAAATTTTAGAACTAAATTTAGCACGCCCATTTCGTCTCTCCGTCCTTAAGCCGGAAATCAAAAATCCATCGTGTGGATATGTCCCATCGTCACTCCTATATACATAGAAATTTGTATATTTCTTACAATTAGTCATGAAGGGTTTTAAAACTATCTAAAATGTTAAAAAACACAATTTTTTCACATACATTTTTCCTTATAATTCTCCGTACATAGTTTAAATATTAAATCTGAATTCATAAGGATATGATCCATTGTCAATACTTTGGATCGACAGTAGAGTTTTATAAGAAAAAATGGGGGGAAACTAAGCGATTTTAGGAGAAAACACAGCGGTTTTTAGTCCGTTTTACGCTAACATGGCAACACTTTCTACGACTTAGGAGTGAGTGAAACAACAAAAACCGATCTGGCATCTATTTTTCTTATGGCGCGTTATATCAGTTTTCTCTTTCTAACCTAATTCGTAGAATAATTTGAAAATATTAACCATATGGTTCAGAACTACTTTTTTGACATCTGTCACTTATGTCGAGTCTGTATTAGTCTGTGCTTTATGCTTTACAATTTTCAGCATCCTTAGTCATTAGGGGTTTCAGAGTTTGAGGCTGTTATTCATAACACTTATAGTAGACTTATTGTAGGTTTATTTGACAAATATGCCTGCAATATCTGTCAAATAAACCTACTTTAGTTATATTTTAGTTTTTATGAATAACCACATAAATGTTTAAAAACTAAATTTCGCCGTCTTCCGCCAGATTATATATATAAATTGAACAAAATTCACAACGGATTTTTTTTGGTATCTCCGTCCTTTCACTGGATATCCAGGTCAGTGTTGATCTTTGCCATAGTCCGTACCATATGCATCCCAATTTTCATCTTTCAAGGTCATAAGGTGTCTTCAAAATTAGGTAAGATGTGAAAACATAATTTTTCCACGCCCATTTCTTATCTTAATTCTCCGTCCATATTTCAAAATTTTTAAATCTGACTACTTTAGGATATGGTCCAGTGTCAGGACAATATGCTTTAAAGTTAGTTAAATTAAAAAAAATAAAACACAATATTGCCTTGTCCCTTTTCCCCTCAACTCTCCGTCTACATTCCAAAAATATTAAATCGGACTTCTTTAGAATATGCTTCATAGATAGGACTACATGTTAGGGACTTCAGCTTCCTAATTCATAGGGGCGGAGCTTAAAAATACTCTAAAATGTAACAAAAAAAAATATTTTGCCAAGTCCCCATTTTCTCGTAATTCGCCGACCACAGGCAAAAAATCCGGCTTCGTAAGAATCTGTCCCTGGTGTTTTACTATATACATGCCAATTTTAAGCTTATAAGTCCATTAATGAAATTCAAAAGCGCTGGATACACAAAAAATAAGAAAAACACAAAAAAAATTATATGTACAGAAAATAGATGGAAATAAATTTACCACGCCCCTTTGCCTTTCTTATTCTCCACCCATACACTGGATATCAAAAATCCAGGTTCGTGTGGATCTTCCCCATGAAACCTACTATATACATGCCAATTTTCATCTTTAATTTTCATATTCAATTTTCACTCGGGGTCTTTAAATTAGTTAAAATATTAAAAAACCCAATTTTTTTCACGCCCTTTCATCTTTTAATTCTCTGTCTACAGTCGAGAAATTTAAAATCCGATTACTTCAGGATATACAACATCGTTAGCAATATACGCTATCCATTTTCCTTTGGGGGCTTCAAAATAAGCTAAAATGTTAATAATCCCAATTTTGTCCATTCCCCATTTTCCTTTCAATTCTCCGCCCACAGTCCAAAAATTTAAAATTCGACTACTTCAGGATATGTTTCATCGATAGGATTATATGCTAGGAAACTTTCAGCTAGGAAATTTTCAGTCATAAGAGGACTTTACAATAAGCTAAAATGTAAATTTTCATCTTCATAGGTCATTGGGGTCTTCAAATTAGTTAAAATATTAAAAAACACAATTTTGCCACGCCCCATTTTTCTCTTAATTCTCCTTCCACAGTCTAAAAAATGCAAGTCCGATTACTTCAGGATAGGCTTTATTGTTAGAACTAAATGCTATGCAATTTTCCGCTTCCTACGTCATTTGGGGGCTTCAAAAGGAGTAAAAATGTTAAAAAATCACAATTTAGCCACGCCACTTTTCCCCCAAATTCTCCGCCCACATTGCGAACATTTTAAATCCGATTACTTGTGGATATGCGGCATCGTTAGGACTATATTCTAGGAAATTTTCAGCTTCCTAAGTCATTAGGGGGCTTTAAATTGAGCAAAAATGTCAAAAAATTGAGTTTTGCCACGCCCACTTTTCCGCTTATTTCTCCGCCCACAGGCTAAGAATCGAAAATCCGGCTACGTTAGGATCTGCCCCAGGTGTTTTACTATATGCATGCCAATTTTCAGCTTTGTAGCTCATCAGTTGGCTTCAAAAAGCTCTGGATAGACAAAAAAAGAGGAACACACAAATAGGGAAATTATATATGGGGCATTCCATGTGAAATCGGACACTTTGAAAAACTTTTTTTTTAGATTTTCCCAATTTGTTTACAGTTTTTAGTACCCTTCGAAAACTCCTTTGTGGTAAATTTTCAGATTTTTTTGATGACCCGTTCAAAAGATATCGAATTTTTAAAAATTGATAGTTTGTTCCTTTACTCAAACTTCTTTTAATCATAACTTTTTCAATAATGGTCCAAATTTCAATTTTTTTTTTTCAAAATTTTTGTTTTTCTAAGTACTTTCTAAAAAAAAATCACAAAAAATTCTTAAAAGCGCTCTAGTATGCGATTTTTAAGTTTTAAAATTTAAATCTCATTTTTGAAACTGTTTGTACTCTTCGATTTTTTTGTAATTTTTTTGTGTAAAACTTCTATCAATTCTACAAATTTTTTGCCCAGGACGATCGTGGGATAACGATTATTACTATTTTCTAAAATTTTTTGAAAAAATTTTATTGTAATTTTCCAATCTTAAAATCATTTCTACTGCTCCAATGGTGCGTCATAGAGGGGTCCTTTATAAGACCGACCCCCATTAATTTTTACGTCTTAACATTTCTTTGGAACAAACTAATTCCCTATCTCCAATTTCTAAGGGGGCTCCCACACAAAACGACATTTTTTAAAATTTGTTCCAACCGCTCTAACTGCCCTAATAGTGCCCTTAGAGCAACAAAATGTATGATCGACCCACAAAATTTTTTTATTCCAAACATTTTCTCTGAACACACCTACCCTCTATCTTTAACTGTTAAGGCGGTCCCCATACAATTTTTTTTATTTTTTGTAAATTTGTTTTATTTAATCAGCTTCTACCGGTCCAATGGTGCGTCCGAGAGGGGTCATTAGTGAGACCGACCCCCATTTATTTTTACCCTACAACATTTTTTCAAAACATACTTACGCCCTATCTCCACTCCCTAAGTAGGCTCCCATACAAATAACAGTTGGAGCAAATTTTATAAAAATGTAATTTTGTATGGGAGCCTACTTAGGGAGTGGAGATAGGGCGTAGGTATGTTTTGAAAAAATGTTGTAGGGTAAAAATAAATGGGGGTCGGTCTCACTAATGACCCCTCTCGGACGCACCATTGGACCGGTAGAAGCTGATTAAATAAAACAAATTTACAAAAAATAAAAAAAATTGTATGGGGACCGCCTTAACAGTTAAAGATAGAGGGTAGGTGTGTTCAGAGAAAATGTTTGGACTAAAAAAATATTGTGGGTCAATCATACATTTTGTTGCTCTAAGGGCACTATTAGGGCAGTTAGAGCGGTTGGAACAAATTTTAAAAAATGTCGTTTTGTGTGGGAGCCCCCTTAGAAATTGGAGATAGGGTATTAGTTTGTTCCAAAGAAATGTTAAGACGTAAAAATTAATGGGGGTCGGTCTTATAAAGGACCCCTCTATGACGCACCATTGGAGCAGTAGAAATGATTTTAAGATTGGAAAATTACAATAAAATTTTTTCAAAAAATTTTAAAAAATAGTAATAATCGTTATCCCACGATCGTCCTGGGCAAAAAATTTGTAGAATTGATAGAAGTTTTACACAAAAAAATTACAAAAAAATCGAAGAGTACAAACAGTTTCAAAAATGAGATTTAAATTTTAAAACTTAAAAATCGCATACTAGAGCGCTTTTAAGAATTTTTTGGGATTTTTTTTTAGAAAGTACTTAGAAAAACAAAAATTTTGAAAAAAAAAATTTTAAATTTGGACCATTATTGAAGAAGTTATGATTAAAAGAAGTTTGAGTAAAGGAACAAACTACCAATTTTTAAAAATTCGATATCTTTTGAACGGGTCATCAAAAAAATCTGAAAATTTACCACGAAGGAGTTTTCGAAGGGTACTAAAAACTGTAAGCAAATTGGGAAAATCTAAAAAAAAAGTTTTTCAAAGTGTCCGATTTCACATGGAATGCCCCATATATAGATACAAACATAATAAATCTTATATGATTATACATCCCGTGAGGTATTTTCTAATTTTTTTAAATGCAGTCATATGTTGTAATATATAATTTAATTAAGATTCGGATTAAAAGGTATACGGTTGATATAAATACCCGAGTAAAAATTTTCTGGTCTAATCATATATAATTTGATACAATCTTATATGAGTTAATATGCTTCCGTATAAATTTATATAAAATTGTATCTATCACTTTGATACGGTTGATACACTTTATATGGTTAGATATTGCTGGATATATGATTAGATTCGTATTTTGGTTTTGCTCATCAAATTATATAAAAATTGATATTAAAAGATCAATTTGATCTAATTAGATTTGACCAAATTCAGGATCAAATTGTATCAATTTTTATATTTTTTGATCTAAAGTAATACAATTAGATATTATTTGATACAACCATTTTACGGATCAAATTAGATCTATTCAGTAAAATTAGCATAATATTTTTACTAGGGTATATGAAATAATATTAGGGCCAATACAAAATCTGTTTTTCTGTATAATTTAATATAAAATTATATATAGCTTATTCTGTTTCATATATAAATCTTTCCAATTAACCAAAAATGTTCTAAGTTTTTTTAGCAAAGTATAAGAAACTTTTAAAATGTTCCTAAACATTTCCTTGTTAGGGTTATGTATATCACCTATCTGGTTCGAAGCGTACCCAAAAATTTTTTTTGTTTTAGAAAATTATATATTTGGTGAATGTATCGTTGACCTGTGGTGTAACTCACCCAAACCAAAACACACCAAGATTTTTTATGTTTTTATGCAATTAGATCTAATTGGATCCAATGAAATATGGCAATGTCTGGTCAAAACTCGGATGAAATCGAATCATATTTTATATAAGTTGATATTTCTTAATTCAAAAACATCCACCATTATTCGGATTAAATTGCGTATAAATATATATTGTGTTATATATCATTATGTATTGCATCATATAAAAATTTTTACTCGGGGTTATTTATTTTAGAAAATTTTATCAACAGTAGAAAATAAATGTTGATGTTTGTTAAAACTAATGAATAATTACTGGGATGGTTTTCAATTGTTTATTCACTAGTTTTAAGTGTGTTTTTCTTTTGTTTTTGCCTACAAAATATTTTGAGTGTAGTAAATAAATTTTGTAAATTTCAGCCAAATCGAACCATAAATATACAACATTAAAATATTGCAACAACAGCGTCACCTATCGGGATTTAACTTAAAATAAACCTGGCTCCAGACTAAACAAATATGTTGTCCAAGTTTGGTGTCAATCTGTCAAGCAGTTCTTGAATTTTGGTAACATGTACCCGGCACAAACGTTTTTATATTAAGATTTGTACTTTTGTTCAACTTTTAAATACCCAGTTGGCAAAATAAAATTACCCCTGACAAACTGCTGACTCTTCCTTTATGAAATCGCTGACATCTTCATACAACTTTTCAAAATGTCCCCAATGACATGTCAGCAGTTGGCCAGCAGTGTCCACCAACAATTCATTTAAACAACCGCTGAACAACTGCTGACATGACATTGGGGACATTTTGAAAATTTGTATGAAGATGTCAGCAATTTTGCAAAAGGGAGAGTCAGCAGTATGTCAGGGGTGATTTTTTTGCCGACTGGGTAGTCCTTAATTGGACTAATAGAATCAGGAAATTCCGCTAGAACTGATTAGATACAATCATATATAACAGACGACATAATTTTTTGTAAGATACCATTTGGAAAATGTGTCACTGAGGAAATATCTAGAGTGATTCCTTGAGGAAATATATTTAGGTTCTGACAAATCATAGGTAATCCTTAAGCACATGTCCTAACATCGTTAGCACTGAATGTTTGCTTTAAGAGTGTGGACAATTCCCCTAAGACGTCTAAAAGGAAATGTCTTCAGAAAAGCAGTATATTAAATTATAATTTTAAATCTGGGAAACTCTTCAATTTCCAATAAAAAAATTACAATATTATCAATTTATTTAAAATAAAATCAAAATCTAACAAGTAGAATAAAAGTAATAAACAGACAAACAATTTTCAAAATAAAGTTTGGAACAAGTAGTTAGGTGTGGGACTAATAAACTGGATGTTCCAGGTTCAAATCCAGTTGGGACAAAAAAAGGCGAAAAGTTTTTCTAAATATGAAAAAAACGCGATAGATGAAATTTTTCAATTTTTAATTTTAGCTTGATAGCCTCCAAATTGAGCAAGTATTAAATGAGATACGAGGGTTGCGCTGGAAAATTAAATTATTTGTAGACGTTTTTTTAGAAAATTTTTAAAAATTTTTCCAAGTTGAATTTTTCTAGTTCAAACATTAAAAATTTAAATAATAGTTCAATTTTCATAGTCCAAAATTCAAACAAAATTTTATTAAATTCAGTAAAAAAAATATGCATTTTTACACCCTCCAACCACAGTATGGGGGTATACTCACTTTGTCATTCCGTGTGTAACGCATCGAAATATCGATCTAGGACCCCATAAAGTATATATATTATTGATCAGTGATCGAATCTAAGACATTCTAGCGATGTCCGTCCGTCTGTCCGTCTGTAGAAGACACGATACAGTCCAAAATAAAAGAGCTAGACTTCCGAAGTTTGGCACGAATATGTCTTATATTCGTAGGCAAGTTAAGTTCGGAAATGGGCAAAATCGGACCAAGGGGGAAAAAGTTCCCCATTGGAGAACTAAACCAAACCAAGAAAAATCTAATTTTTTGCAGGGTTTTTTGTACTTTTGCTAAGCAAATGCAACATTCTTATCTCAGAAGAAGTTCAAAATAACAAGGGGAAGGTGTCCCCTAACGTCACCCACCAACCCCCCCCCCGCAAAAAAAGACGCCCCTGGATTTTTTTTTTATTGTTTTTTTTTACATATTGGGGGGTATAAAAGTTTTCGGCACAGCCGAATGTAACACTCTCACTTGTTTTGACCTCCAATTGTTTTGACCACCAATTTTTTGTAAACAAAGAAAAGATTTAATTGTTGATTAATTTAAGTGTATAGTAATGAGCAGGGACAGGACCTTCATGCACTAAAAAACTATGTTTAAGGCGCCTAAAATATGCAATAAAAAGTCTTGAAATATGCACTAAAAATCTTAAAATATGCACTAAAAATCATAAATATCCACTTGTTTTTTTACTTTTATTAAAAAAAAAACATAACATTTGAATTCAGGGCACTGTTAGCTTAGATTAGAGATGGGATCGTGATTGACTTTTCAATCACGATCACGCGCGCTCACGAAAACAATATTGTAATCACGCACGATCACGCACGAACATTTTTTTTCTGATCACGCTCACACACGCTCACGTGAGTAGAAAAAAATTTAATCACGCTCACGACGTAATCACGATCACGAAATACTCACGAATTAAAATATGTAAAAAAAAAATGTATTTCATATTTTTTATGCATTACCCAGTTGGGAAAGTCCTTGAGCCATCCGTGTTGGCGGCTCGCTGTCAGAGTCACATCTGACGTCCACATGACATCTCTATATACCGAGTTGAGGGGAGTTTCATAAAAAATATCAAAATTTCTTCTTTAACTTTCCGATGATTTTCTCAGAAATTGAAAAGTTCCCAGATTCAGGGCCGTCTTAAAGTATGGCGATGGGCACACAAGAATTTGGGGCCTTCCTGGAAATTAAAAAAGTCGCAAGACAAAAAAAAACATTCCTTTGGTACAAATTAAATTCATGTTATTACCTGTTTTAAGAAAAAGAAACTAAAAAAAGAAATGTTTTGGGTAGGGATATTTTAGGTTGTGGTAATTTTTCTTTACTTATTAAAACCATGATATTCGTGAAATTTTTTTTTAAATTGGTTTTAATGAGACCTTTTCTATCTCAGAATCTGAGACATTTTCTGTACGAAAAATGTCTCAGAATCTAAGAATATTTTTGTACGAAAAACGTCTCGGAATTTGATAGTTTTTCAATACAAAAAATGTCTCAGCATCTGAGACTTTGAATACGAAAAGTGTCTCAGAATCTGAGACTTTTCCTCATGGAAGCACTGTGCAAATTTCCCAATGACCTTTAAAAAAAATTATTAAATTTATAATTTTTTTGAAAGATCATGAAAAAAACAAGAAAACGTAAGCGAACAAAAAAAATTGGGGAAACAATTAAAATCACGAAAAACTCACGCGCGAATTTTACTCACGAACGATCACGCACGAACTTTTTTTTGTTACTCACGCTCACGCACGCTCACGTGGGTAGAAAAAATGTTACTCACGAATCACGTGATTCATGCGTGATTCACGTGATTCATGTTAATCACGTGATTGGTGCGCATCTCTAGCTTAGATATTCATATATGAGGAGTTCCCGTTAAGACTTAAATTTTGAGGTAAAAAAGATGTGATTTTTGTTTTGATGGCACATCGATGAAAGTTGGCATAAATATTAGAAGCTATTTAAGAATAAGAAATTCGTTCGCGTCAATTAAATCGCGCAAGGGGGTCAAAAGTTATGGAGGTTTTAAGATTTAGCGGTTTTAAAAAATCTTAAAAATATTTTAAATATTTTTTTTTCTACACATTTGTTGCATGCGTTATTAAAACATGCCAGGATATATCATTTCTTCTAAAATATATGATACAAATTTAACCCTTTAATGACCAAACGATTTAAAAACAAGTAAAAAAGTTAAATTCGGCCTTGACGAATGCAGTGATACCCTCCACAATTTCAAAAAGATTATTGCAAAAAACTTTATTTAAAAGGAAATTACTTTTGAAAAAAAAAAAAATTTTTTTGAAAAAAAAAAAATTCCGCGAAAAAAAATTTTGGTCAAAAAAAAAAATCCGCGATTTTTTTCTTTTTTTGTCAAAAAATATGTTCGTACTTGTTTAAATACCATTTGGTGTTCAATTATGTTTACATATGTCAACCAGAAGCCGAATTAAAGCATTTTGTATTTTTAGGTTATGTTGAATGTTCTGAAATTTTTGAGGTGTGCTTACATTTTCGTTCATAACTTTTGAACCGCTGAACCGATATCGCTCAAATGCAATACCAAACTTCTCGGGAGAACTTCCAATAAATATGTTAAGTTTCAGTCATCTCTGTGCAATATTTTGTCCGCGACAGCATTTTCCACAGACAGACGGACAGACGGACAGACGGACAGACGGACAGACGGACATCGCTAGAATGTCTTAAAATCGATCGGGGATCATGAATATATATACTTTATGACCGATATTTCGATGAGTTACAAACGGAATGACAAACTTATATATACCCTTTATCACTAGAGTGGAGGGTATAAAAATATATCTAAGTACCTAAAATCGCGATTAATTCGCGGTAAAAGAAAAGTTTCACAATTTTTTATAACATATTTAGGCAATGCGCGTTGGTTTTACTGAAAAAAATCACGTAAAATCGTATCATTGTACCAGTGTTTAAAAAAATCGGTGATGCTTTTTTATAACAAGAAAATTTAATATGGTCCAAAAAATCTATAATCATCAAAATTTTTTAACCCGCCTCTGATTTTATGATGACTCATCAAGTGGGCTTTCATTTAAAAAAAATTTCATCCGATTTCGTGTAAAGCCTTGGATGTGCCAGATCAGAATGGCTTAAAGTAAAAAGTCAAAAAGCAAATCAGTTCTACTCGTTAAGGCACGTCTTTTGGTGTATTAAAATGAACATGATGCATTAATTGCTACTAAAAAAAATTGGAAACGGATTTGCAAATTTCGCTCAATTTTCAAAAATGCCATAAAATTTTTGCAATTTATTTTTTTTAAGCCCGCCAGTGATTTTTTTATGTAAACTCCTAAAAAACTCGGTTTACGCAAGAGTCCACCAAATTTCGAATGAAACCGCGAATGTGCCTGGCGAAAAACTGGTATTTTAAAAAAATTACGTTTTTTCTTTCGAACTTTGATCTGCTGAAACTCCTTAACTATTCGTGGCAAATTAACGGGATTAATTCCAAAATGTTAAGAATTACAACAGCTACCAACTCTATTTCAACTTTTTTCATTTTATAGAGGGGGCCGAAATCCCTGATCAAAAAACCTCGAAAATTTAAAAACTCTTAATTTTTGGTTTCAAAACTTAACCGTATTATAACTTCTTACCAAGCGATGAAGCATCTATCAAGCCAACATTAAAATAATCTTTTATATGTACTGACTTTGTGTTATGCCGGAAAAGATTGAAATATAAGGAGAACTTAAAAAAAAATGCGAAAGAAGGTAAAAACTATGGATTATTTCAAGCCATTTTTATCGATTTTTCAACTTTAACCCTCTGTAACTTTTACGGATAAAGTTGGGTAATCCTTAAACATTGCTCATTGATGGTTCAAGGTCTTGTTTACACAACTGCATTTACAGTTTTTCTAAATTCCAAAAACTGCCGGTTTTTTTAAACATTTATTTCAGTTTCACTGAGTTGAAATTTAAAAAAGATTTCATGATATACAGTAGAGATGGGCGCGTGAGTGATTTTTGACTCACACTCGCTCACGACAGAAATTTTTGAATCACGCACACTCACTCACGAGCATATTTTTTCTACTCACACTCACTCACAATCACGTGAGTAAATTTAAAACAACTCACACTCACGTGCACTCACGCAAGCTTCACTCACACTCACGTTGACTCACACTCACAAAACTCTTATTTATACAAAAAAAAATTAAAAACTATAATTTCAAAAATCTTTTAAAATTTTCAGAAAAATTTAAAGTTTAGCGAAATTTTTACATTTTATTTTTCTTTTTTCGGGACGAAATCTTAAGTTAAGCCAAATTTTACAATTTTTTTGTTGCTTTTTTTGGTACGAAAGAAAATATAAAGAGAAAATAAATCACGCTCAATCACGCAAAAAATTCCACTCACGCACACTCACTCACGCGAAAATCTTACTCACGCACACTCACTAACGCAATTTTTTTCTCCACTCACACTCACTCACAATCACGTGAGTAAAATTGAAATCAGTCTCACTCACGCGTGATCACGCGTGATTCACGTGAATCACGCTCCAATCTGCTCATGTGCCCATCTCTAATATACAGTGTGTATAAAATGTTATTAAAAAAATAAAAATTATCTTAAAAAACTTAATAATTGCTTTAATGCAAAAAAATAAATATCCCCAGCAAAAACATGGTAATGAGTTGTGAAAAGTAATCACTACCAAGTACATTATTTATAATGAGTACCCATTACCATTAACATTATTTTAAGCCCAAAAGTAACTACTTCTCAGTAATATGTTATAAAAGCACCTCTAAGTAATAATATTTTCTTGCACTTGCAGTTTTTAACCTTTACAATTCAATAAACTTAAAAAGTACTTCAAAACCTAATAAAAATTAAGTTTTAGTAAAAACAAGTTAAATTTAAAAAGTTTTAATTAACTAATTATTTTACTTCTTATTGGTAATGGGTTTTTACTCCTTATTTGTAATCCGAGGCAGTAACTACTTATTTATCTCCATACTCTTCACTAGTTATTTTTGTCTCACGCCCTTGTTAAAATAATTAGTGTTTCATTCAATAAGTAACTACTTATTAACATCTGTTTCGGGTTACAAAACCCATTACTAGTAATGCCAATTTTTGCTGGGTCACAACAAAATTTTAAAAATAGCTAAAAAACTAAAATTTGTACAAAATATGACCTAAAAATATGCATTTATAGCGAAATAATATGCAAAAATATGCATTTTATGCAAAATATGCAAAAATATGCACTAACGAATCGATGCCATTTTAAAACAAATTCTTTGATTCGCAAAGATATTTTTGTTTATGCTGTTCTATGACCAAAGGGGGAAAACATGCATTTGTATTAAAGTCCTCTCCTTGGTAATGAGATATGAAAATAATTAAAAATGTTCTTTGTTTACAAAAAAATAACATAAAATGTATTGATGGTTCAAAGTAGGAACCAGGGTTGTCAGATTTTTTTTACGCTCATCGCCAAATCGGATGTCAAAAATCGCCAGAAATCGCCAAAACTCAAATTTTTTCAGTTTTTGTTAAAAAAAAATAATTATTTTTATTTAAAAAAAATATATTTTGTTTTCTTTATAATGGCTAGAAAATAATAATACCCAAAAATCGCCAAAATCCTAGAAAAATACATAAAAATCGCCAAAAGTATTTTTTTTAGTTTTTGTATTGTTTTACTTCAATCGGTAAATTACACTGCACAACAAAATCAATTTTTTTCCAAAATTACAAGGTCAGATCAAAAAATTTTGATAGAAGAGACAAAAAAAAAATACACGTGTATCGGCGTTTTGAAAGTTTACATCTGGGTTTCATTTTAGGGGGAGGTAAAGTTTCCCCCAAATGCAGATGTTGTATTGTCAATCGTCATTGAATGTCGAGTGAAGCTTACGTTTAAAGTATATGGTGTGTTCAGCAAATTTATGTAAAATGTTACGGAGAACATTTTTGTGGAACAAGTTAACCCTCTAACTCCTCAAAATAAGGGTCTTTTTTGTCCTTATTTTCAAATAAAGCAAAAAACACCATTAAAACAGGGATTTCAGGGGTTTAAATGTTCCGCAAAAATATTCGCCGTGAAATTTTACTATAAGTCCCTGAATACACCAAAACTGAAAACTCAACCAGAAAGTCAGAAATAAGACACAACAAAAGACAGTTTAGGGTTAATTTCGCATTTATTAAGAAAATCGAGTAAAGCTTACGTTTAAAGTATATGGTGTGATTAGCAAATTTATGTAAAATGTTACGGAGAACATTTTTGTAGAATATATTAACCCTCTAACTGCTCAAGATAGGGGTCTTTTATGACCAACTTTTCAAAAAGAGCAAAAAACACCACTAAAACAGGGATTTTAGGGGTTTAAATGTTCCGCAAAAATAGCCGCCGTGAAATTTTACTATAAGTCCCTGTATACACCAAAACGGAAAACTCAACAAGAATGTCAGAAATAAGACACAACAAAAGAGAGCTTAGGGTTAATTTCGCATTTATTAAGAAAATAGAGTAAAGCTTACGTATAAAGTGTATGGTGAGTTCAGCAAATTTATGTAGAATGTTACAGAGAACAGTTTTGTAGAATATATTAACCCTCTAACTCCTTAGGGTAAGGGTCTTTTTTGTCCTTCTTTTAAAAAAGAGCAAAAACCACCATTAAAACAGGTATTTAAGGGGTTAAAATGGTCCGCAAAAATATTTTCCGTGAAAGGAACTTATAGTTAAATTTCACGGCGAACATTTTTGCGGAACATTTTAACCCCTTAAATCCCTGTTTTAATGGTGTTTTTTGCTCTTTTTGAAATGGAAGACAAAAAATACCCTTACTTTGAGGAGTTAGAGGGTTAACATATTCTACAAAAATGTTCTCCGTAACATTTTACATAAATTTGCTGAACACACCATATACTTTAAACGTAAGCTTTACTCGATTTTCTTAATAAATGCGAAATTAACCCCAAACTGTCTTTTGTTATGTCTTATTTCTGACTTTCTAGTTGAGTTTTCCGTTTTGGTGTATTCAAGGACTTATAGTAAAATTTCACGGCGAATATTTTTACGGAACATTTGAACCCCTTAAATCCTTGTTTTAACTGTGATTTTTGCTCTTATTGAAAATAATGACAAAAAAGACCCTTAAATTGAGGAGTTAGAGGGTTAACATATTCCACAAAAATGTTCTCCGTAGCATTTTACATAAATTTGCTAAACACACTATATACTTTAAACGTAAGCTTTACTCGATATTCAATGACGATTGACAATACAACATTTGCAATTGGGGGAAACTTTACCTCCCACTAAAATGAAACCCAGATGTAAACTTTCAAAACGCCGATACACGTATATTTTTTTTTTGTCTCTTCTATCAAATTTTTTTGGTCTGACCTTGTAATTTTTTTTTGTGTTGTACAGTGTTATAAATTACTACATTTAAAATTTTTGCTAATTACTTCTAAAATCTGTCTATAGGCAATAAATTTCACTCAAAATTCATTTATGCTTGTTCTCTGCACTAATGCAAAAACCCCAATCGATCCATGATAATCGGTCTTGAATATTTCTTAATTTTCTTATCGCTATTTTTACTCAACAACAGTTTACAATAGTGTAAAATTGGAAAAAAAGTAATTAATTTTTTTGTGATTCTCGTATTATAGTTTTTGACACTCCTGGACACTGGACAAATTTCCCAAATGTTTTTTGTTTTGTTTTGATTCATAAAGAGCCACTTAGACGAGCAGATTTGTAGAAAGTCAGTCGAAAATGTTAAAAAAAGTTTTAACTGTCTAAGCGCAGCAAAAGTAAATAAAATTTAATAATTTGAAATAATGGCTCTACTAATCTTTTGAAAATATTCAGGAAATAATTTGACAAAATCGCCAAAGAAATCGCCAATCTTTTTGTAAATCGCCAAAAAATCGCCACGTCGCCAAATCGAAAAACTCGTCGCCAAACACGTTTCAAAATCGCCACGTTTGGCGAGAAATCGCCATATCTGACAGCCCTGGTAGGAACTTGTGTATTGCAGACTCTCTTATTTATTCTCTCTCCTTTTCCATTATCCTGTTTTTAAGCGTTTGACTTCAATGATATTTTTAGTGCATTTCAATTTGAATTTTGTAGACTGGAAATTAATTTTACGCTGGAATTAAACGATATCGTAATAAAATATCTTGAGCATAGAAATTTTCATCCATAAAACCGTCAATAGTCATTAAATAAAGTCAATTATCTAAAAGATACGTAGGTAATAATAATTTGTATTGAAACACGTGCATTATTTAACTTAAAAATCATATCCGGCAAACATTCTATCAAATCAACGATGTGAGACCTCTTCTAATGAACATTGGAAAAATTTAATAGATACAACAAAACCAACTGTTTGTATTGTCACCATTATAATGTTCAAGTGACTGAATGAAAACGTGAAAAAGTGAGTGTATTGAGTGCGGTTTTGATATGCCTTTTTAACTAATTCTATGTAATTTTCTATGGTCTATATATTTATTGTTGCGACAGTGCACAGTGTGGTGATGAAATAAAAATAATAATAAATTTTATAATATAATAGCTCATTGAATAATGAGGAAAAGTTTGCGATTCAGTAATGAAAGAACTCTCAAAAGTCGCACGAACTATTTCTCCGTACGCATTTTCAGGACAACTCCTTGATAATGTTTAAAGCTTTGGAACAATCTGACGCCCAGACTTCTGAAACTTGAATCTGAAATAATAAATATTCCCACAATGTATTTTGATTTACACTTTCCGCAAATTCAAATCTTATTCCTTAAAAAGCTATCATGTAACATTAGAGTGGCATTTTTTTTTTTAACTTTTGATTTTATCAAGTGTCCGGGCAAATTTTTATTTTAGTGGACCAAAAAAAATATGTGGTACAAATTTTAGGTCAGAGTAAAAGTTTTGGATTTTTAAAAATTAAAAAAAATACATAAAACTATATCTTGTGACACATCATATTTATTAATTTTGATGCACTGAACACGAATACCAAAGAATTTTTAAAATCTGTGTAACCGTTTTTGAAATATTGCTATTTGAAATTTGAAAAAAATTTCGGTTTTTTCCTACGTCCTAGAATTTTTTTTAAATAAATCTAAAAATTTTTTACCCTTCACCCTTTCAAAGACCTTGACACAATCTTTCATTCAAAATTAATTTGAGCCAAATCTGATTATTTTGACCCGTGGCGCCTTCGATCAAAGTTTTGCTTTTTTAGAAAATTTTCTCCAAAAACTATAAACTTTTATCGAAGGGCGCCATGGGTTAAAATGGTTATATTTTGCTCAAATTAAGTTTAATTAAAGCTTGTCTCCATTTCAATAAAAAAGTTAACGGAAAAGAAATTTTGAGATTTTTTTAAAAAATTTCTAAACGTATGAAAAACCCGTAATATTTTGTATCGCGAGATATTTTAGTTTTATTTTTTATTTTTTAAAAATCTAAAATTTGTATTCGTGTTCGCGCATCAAAATAAATAAGTTTTTTTATTTTTTTTTTTTCTAAAAATTTTCAAAAATCCAAAACTTTGATTCCCGGGTGCCATGTGTTAATTTAATCCGATTGACCTCAAATTTGTGCCACATAAGACATTCAAAATCAGAAGAAACCCCTTTTTGCCATACAACAAAATGCCAGTCTACTGTAACATACAAGCAACTGATAACATGTCCTCTCATTTTAACACGTCGAAAGCAATTATTTTCGATATGAGGTTTATACTACTCCTATAAACTTCGTTAGTCTATGTGGAATTCGATAGCAAGAACTCTTTCGTGTAGGAAATGGAGTTTCCGCCATTATTGTTGTATCCAGTGGAAATTTGTTTACAATTTATTCTATAATACCTTACAACATGCCCCATCTTTGATACCGCTTTTCTCAACTCTGTCATATCATTATCTCTTTGGAGGTCATTGAGATTAACAGCAGTTATATCGTTTCTTTTGGAATGACACCATTCTCTTTAGCTTTCATTGACCATAGAGTAAGGAAAGTAAGAGAGTTTGGAATGACCCAAAGTATGTCTGCAAGTTTATGAAAATTGGTAAACTTAATGTATTGCAGAAATTTAAAAAATTTGTAAAAAGATCAAAGAGAATTAGAAAATGAGTAAATTTTACCACTATTATTGTGAGGATTACCCATCTATATTGAGAGGATTACCACTATTTCCGTTATTAAAATTCTCTCTTAACTAAATTCCCTACGTTTTCCCCCTGATTTTGGAGCATTTTCCCTACTTTTTCCCCTGATTTTGCAGAATTTTTTCAAAAATTTGCACATATTTTCATACATTAAGAAAACCATTTTTTCCTTTGTAAAAAAAGAGTACTTTTTTTCGGCCCCATATAATCTAACACCCACACCCAGAAAAGTTTTACAGTAACTTTTTACGGTTATTCAAAAAGTTTTTAGTTAAAGTTGTTTTAAACGTTTTATCTTTTGTTTTTCAACGAAAATAAAATATTGAACGATTTATACAGTTGTTAAAATAATAAACTACAAAAGTTACGAAAAAATATTTTTATCAGATAAATTATTTGTGACTGATTATACCGCATTATTTTACAGAAGTACGGTTTTTGTAGTTTGTTATTCAAAAAATTTAATTTTTACTCCACAAAATGAAAAATTGTAAACAGTTAAAATAACTGAAATATCGTTTGTTTTTAGGGAATGTCTAGTCATTTATTAACGTTTAAAAATAACTGAAAAAGTCTGTTGTTTCAAATGAAATATAAGTAGTCCGTTTTTTAAAAGGAAAAATGATTGTTTTAATTCATTTTCAGGTCGTTTTGTTCGTATTTCTGGATTAAGTGTTTTCAAAATTAGTTTTCAGTAAGGTCTCTGGAGTGGATATTCCTACTGTTCGTTACTCCAGAAGTTACTTTCTGTGTTACTTTCTGAGAGTGATATTTGAATTGAGATATTAATGCTGTTCAATAGTTTTTGTTGTTATCGTCAAGTTTTGTTTTCCTTATTGGCGGTAGTATCTGTCCTTAGATCTCCTGCCTGGGCGCCATTGAAATTTCAAAGTATTTTTTTTTTTTTTTGAAATTTCTTAACCTGTCAAAACTGAATTAAAATGAAAGCAATCGGTTATGCAATCTCAAACACCGAAACCGGGTCTCGGACTATATAACACCTTGATCATGTAATATTTGAACTGGAGGGGTAACAGAATAATTTTTATACTGAAGACTGGAGTTACTTTTACACGTACACTCAAAATAATTCTACAGTAAAAGTATTAGTAAGTGATTTGGTACCCAAATCTAGTAATAATTTACTAATTACCTGTAGTTCACTAGTTTTTTAGTATTTTCAAAGTACTAAAATTAGTACTGGTTTTGAATAATTTTAGTAACAAATTTTAGTATAGTTTACCAATTACTGCACTAGATCATTTTGGACTAAACCTTTAGTTCAATTTTTAATATTGAATATCCATGTTTTTTTTTTTGTTAAGTGTAAGAATTTTTAACCTAAAAATCTATCATCCTTCATAATAACTGCGTTGGAAAGAGTGGGGAACGCTGTGATGCAGTTTTATTTTCCAGCTAGGATAGAGCTCAGTCTGTCCAGGTTCGACAAAGGTCTGCTTCCTTTGAATAAATAAAAGACGAATGCTTTTGTGGTTTAACTACAAAAGTACGATCTTATCTTTCACACAACTTTATTACCAAGATCTTAACCTAGTTGTCTTATACTACTTAAGCTAATATAAATTCAATCGGCTCTTCGATCGTCTTCGGCAATGACGATTTGCTTCAAGGTCATCGGCAACCCCGGCGTTGGTTGCAGGCTCTCAAGGATTTCTCCAATATTATAAAGTAGACACGAACAAAACACGTCGTTCGTGTATGTTTATAAGATTGCCAATACGAACAATAACAGGCGCTTCGGTTGAAAAGGTTAATGTAATACCACTGAGCAAAAACGAACGATAAACGGCGTTCGGATTACTGAAGTAATGCAAAGTAATACGAAGTGAACACGAACGATAAACGGCGTTCGTGTTAGTAAAATATATACGAACAATAAACGGCGTTCGTGAAAGTTAATACGGTGGCTAATGCGAACAATAATCGGCGTTCGGGTTAGTAAGATACTTTCAAACTACAAAGTAAAGGCGAACAATAAACGGCGTTCGGGTAAGTAAATACGATGGCTAATACGAACAATAATCGGCGTTCGGGTTAATAAGGTGTATTCAAAACTATAAAGTAAATACGAACAATAAACGGTGTTCGTGTAAGTAAATACTATGGCTAATACGAACAATAATCGGCGTTCGGGTTAGTAAGATGCATTCAAAACTACAAAGTAAATACGAACAATAAACGGCGTTCGGGTTAGTAAAGACGGTGGCTCATACGAACAATAATCGGCGTTCGGGTTAGTAAGATGCATTCAAAAACTACAAAGTAAATACGAACAATAAACGGTGTTCGTGTAAATAAATACTATGGCTACTACGAACAATAATCGGCGTTCGGGTTAGTAAGATGCATTCAAAACTACAAAGTAAATACGAACAATAAACGGCGTTCGTGTAAGTAAATACGGCGGCTAATACGAACAATAATCGGCGTTCGGGTTAGTAAGATACTTTCAAACTACAACTTATATACGAACAATAAACGGCGTTCGGGTTAGTAAAGACGGTGGCTAATACGAACAATAATCGGCGTTCGGGTTAGTAAGATGCATTCAAAAACTACAAAGTAAATACGAACAATAAACGGTGTTCGTGTAAGTAAATACTATGGCTACTACGAACAATAATCGGCGTTCGGGTTAGTAAGATGCATTCAAAACTACAAAGTAAATACGAACAATAAACGGCGTTCGTGTAAGTAAATACGGCGGCTAATACGAACAATAATCGGCGTTCGGGTTAGTAAGATACTTTCAAACTACAACTTATATACGAACAATAATCGGCGTTCGTATAATCTACGGACCAACTACGGCATACGGCGGAGTCGGGAACAGGAATCTTGTCGGCTTACGGTTATACAACGTATGTAGTACGAAATATAGCACGAACTCCAACTGGATTCTCGTTGTTTTAGTCAGCCAAACTTTGTCATTATAAATAACAATTTGACCAACTCAACGAGAATTGCGAGATAGTACTAACTATTTGCTATTATTAACTATCAAACAACTTGATATTGGGTATGGGTACAAGTAGAGTGATGAGGTATATGTAAAAGTGTTTGCCTTGTAACGGCACGTTACAACGCATAGGGTGAAGTGGATATTCCTACTATTCGTTACTGTTCCACCAGATGTAACTTTCTGAAAGTGATATTTGAGTTGAGATATTAAAGTTGTTAAATAGTTTTTATTGTTATCGTCAAGTTTTCGTGACTTTGTCTTATTGGCGGTAGTATCTGGCTTTGTGGGCCCCGCTTGGGCGCCATTTCAAAGAAATTTTTTTTGGAAATTTCTTAACACATCAAAACTGAAACCGATCGGTTTCATTGTTAACGGTTATGCAATTTCAAATCCCGACACCGTATGAAGGTGACGCACAGTGGGTTCGATGGTACCCAAAATGGCGATTAATTCAGATAAGCAGTAGTTTTAGAATATTATATTTTTTTATTGATGACATAATATAAACACGTAAAAATACACATTTTGGAAAAAAAAAATTGGAAAAAAAATTTTTTTTTAACCTGTTAGGCGTTTTTTTATTTTTCGGAAAAAAGGGTTATAGTTCACAATTTTTGCTGTAACTTTGGAATGAAAAGCGATAAATTAATAAAAAAAAATGGAAATTAAAGTGCACATAATGTGCTCTCAAAGTAATTAAAGAAATAACGCATAATATGTATTTATATTATTATAATTTTTTTTTAAAATCCAATTTTTGTTTTTCACAAAATCTCATAAATGTACAAATTTATCTGAAAAAAGTGATTTATGGGAATATTATAGTTTTTTATTAAGGAATTATCATAAATACATAAAAACACAGCATTTTAGAAAAAAAATTTAACAAAAAAAAATTTTTTTTAATCTTTTAGTCGTTTTTTATGTTTTTGGAAAAAAAACGAAACCCTTGAACATGAAATAAAGCTACAAAAAACAAATGGAGGAGACTTTTTTTTCGCGTAGGGGGGGGGGGGGGGAGTTTACCGGGAGACTATGGGGGACACCTTCCCCTCGCGATAAACGTTGCCAAAAAAATAGATGTCAGTTTTTGCACCTAATTAATACAAATTTATCATTATTTAAATTATTTTTTCTATACACGCCCCCAAAAAGGGGCGGACCGAAAAAATTGGCATTCCTGATCCCCCTTGGTTCAAATTCAGGTCGATGAACTTCATATGGCATTAAAATGTTTCATTTATTGAACAAATATACAAATTAAACTTGTAAAAAAAATATTTTTCTGGGGTAGTTTTAGTTCTTCAAGGGGGAACTTTTTCCCCCCTGGTCCGATTTTGCTCGTTCAAGAACTTAACCAGCCTATGATCATTATACATATTTGTGACAAACTTCAGGATTCTAGCTCTTGTTTTATGTACTTTATGGTGTGCTCAACAACAGACGGACGGACGGACACACGGTTAGTCACAGAATGTCTTAGAATCGATCAGTGATCAATAATATACACTTTGTTGGGTCCTAGACCCATATTTCGATGCGTTACATATGGAATGACAAAGTGAGTGTAAGCCCATACTGTAGTTGATGGGTATAAACACACATATAATGGATTTGTTTAATAAATGATACCCAGACTTTTTACACAAAAATGGGAATAAAAAAAAAGGGCCGGGCATTGTCCGTACTTTTTTTTCTTTTAAATAAAAGCTGATATCCTATACTTTTTTGAAATCCACAAAACTAAATCCAACTATTACTAACTTAATATGTGTGGCCCATTAAATATGGAAAATATCCCAATTTTGGACCCTTTTTAAAAAAATTATTAAAAACATTGAGACACAATTTTTATAAACAAAAAAAATTTAAAAATTTAGCTTAATCCCTGGTGTTTATGGTTCCATTATAAAAGATTTTCTTTTAAAACACTTAATACCACTAATAATCGCTTAAATTGTAAAAAATTTAAATTTTTTTACTTTTTTCAAAAACTGCAATTATTTGTTAACTTTGACAGCTCACCGAAAAAAAAGTAAACAACTTAGTTGATTGATTTTGATAACTAGTGTTGCAGAATTTTATCTACTTTTACCCCATACCAAATTTTATAACAAAAACTTCATTTATAAATTTCAATTAATCGCCACTTTGGCATCATTTGAACCCAATGTGTGACGGTATCATTTCTTCTTCATTACAAGCAGATCTCGGGCCATCCCTGATGTAGTGATGGAATTTTAAAGTGACTTATGGTATTATGTTAATAGTCAGTATTCGCATAACATTTGGATTGAGATCTGTCATATCCCGATTTGTAATCGGGTGCAATTTAAAGGAAGGTGGTTGATCTTCTCCTGGCGATATCGGTAAAAAGCAAATTGGTGCTCACACGTCATTCTACAGGATGGATGAAGAGAGCTATCGAAAAAGACTGGGAACTGTGGTCACAAGAAAAAATAATATTTCTGATTTACATTATATTTCTTTAAATTTCCAGAAAATTGCCGCCATATCCGCAAATTTAGCTTAAAATCCACACTGCAAAATAAGTGACACATCCAATCCTGAACACATCCAATCTAGAAACGTTTTTGTGTGCCACTAAACCATCCAAGTAGTTTTGGGAGTTTCCGGGTAGAAGACTCTCTATCAATTTGTATGCAAAGGAATCGAAATAATGGCAGCTAAGGTAGTTACTGAATGCTTGGAATGCAATATTTTGTCTACAACTGCAACACACATTTGAGGCATTCCACACCAAATGTCCCGCTACAGAAAAACATGTGTCCCGTAAATTTCTGAATAGATTGTTTGGGTAGCCCTATATGTAACTAAGAAAATTGCGTTTTTGGTTTTTCAAATTTTCGAAAACTGGGCTTAGGAGGCGTGGTCAAATATTGGAAAAATGGTAAAATTTGTGGCGAGTTGCCTTGATTAAATATTTATCACATTAAAACGGAATGCACCACAATGTCAAAAATTTACGTTCTTATATAGTTTTGTATGGGCTATCGATTAAAATTTTTTTTTTTGGAAAATTTTCAGAACCCGTTCTGAAATTTTCCATTTTTTAAAAAAGTCAATTTATCAAAAATCCGGCCACTTTTTTTTTTCTTTTTTATTTATTTTTTTAAAAGTTTAGATATTTGTCCATCCACACAAAAAAAATCAGAAACACGTTCATCTTTTTTTTCGAGAAAATCGCATTTGAACTTTAAATTTCATAACAATTTTGTTATTTGCTTGCATTTCTTTGTTTTAAAGTTGCGAATGAGTAATATTAATTACATAAATATTCGTCATACGCTCTGTTGACACAAGAAAATACAAGCAAATTACTAAATTTTTATGAAATTTAAAGTTCAAATGCGATTTTCTCGAAAAAAAAGATGAACGTGTTTCTGATTTTTTTTGTGTGGATGGACAAACATCTAAACTTTTAAAAAAATAAATAACAAAGAAAAAAAAAAGTGGCCGGATTTTTGATAAATTGACTTTTTTAAAAAATGGAAAATTTCAGAACGGGTTCTGAAAATTTTCCAAAAAAAAAAATTTTAATCGATAGCCCATACAAAACTATATAAGAACGTAAATTTTTGACCTTGTTGTGCATTCCGTTTTAATGTGATAAATATTTAATCAAGGCAAATCGCCACAAATTTGACCATTTTTCCAATATTTGACCACGCCTCCTAAGCCCAGTTTTTGAAAAATTGAAAAACCAAAAACGCAATTTTCTAAGTTCCATATAGGGCTATCCATACCACCTATTCAGAAGTTTACGGTACACATGTTTTTTTTCGCTGGACATTTGGTGTGGAATGCCTCATTTATTCAGACAGTCAAGTGGCTGTAATTTCCCAGGAGCTATGTTCCCAAAGCTACTGAGCGTTCCTTAATGAGAAGGTAAGGATGATACAAATTCATATCATATCGAGCACAAAAAACCGAACAATTTCAACTTAAATAAATGTTAAGACCATCCAAACTTTTCTCAGCAATTTCTGCACTGATTGTGAGACAATTTCTGCACTGGGACTTAATTTTTTGGATCAATTCAATTGCATGACCTCTCTGGTTTCTTGGAGATTGGACAAGTAGGGTAACCCACGACTCTCACCGTTTTGACACAGTGGACCCCAGAGCCCAAGTTTAACTGTAAGTATATATGTGCTGAAGTGAAATGTTAGAAGCCGCTTCAAAACCGAACAGAAAAAACTTTTATATATGGCTTTGGAACGTAATGTCATGCGGAAAAGGGAACCAGTCGAAGACCGACTCAAGATAGGCACTTCTGTTTAAAAGGTTCATGTCACATTATTGTGGTTGAGATCCATGTCACTGGACTAGTCGCAAACTGGGCCTTCAGATCAATAAAAACTTGTGATTGGTCATAGAACTGGTATTTTATAACCGATCATCGTTAAACCGTTAAATCATACACTCAAAAAAATGCGTTAGTAGATTTACAAATTTTTTTTTGCTAATGCTAGTTAGCTTACATTTAGCAAATTTTTAGTTGAGATTAGCATGTTAGCAAAAAATTCTTGTAAACTTCATTTAGTACATTAGCAATTTTAAACAAACTTTGAACTAATTTCTTTTGCTAAATTTGAAATTGAGTTGACAACATTTTTACAAGCTTTTTTGCTAATATTAGCCAAAATAAATGGAAATTTTTTTTTTATTTTCAGAAAACTTAAAATGGCGCTATCTCGGAATCTAAGCCAGATAGAGCAAAATGGAGGCCATTTTTGGTTCTCGGGCTCTCATAGTATCGCCGGTCCTATTCACATGTGTGGACCCTAAGGGGTCCTAACTTTGGATCCAAAAAAGTTAGCATTCCCGAAAATTTTAAAATGCTCATATCTCGGTAAATATTGCCGACACAACAAAAAGTGCAAAATCATGTTTGTAGCTCTCAACACGTAGAACAAGACCGCGAATAATCAAAAGCTCTCCGAGTAATATTTTTGAAGTTATCGAGCTTTGTAATTCTCAAAACCCCGGTGGTCCCCTAAAATCACGTATCTCAAAAACTAAGCAAGGTAGAGCGAAACGGACACAAATTTTGGATCAAAAACTATGGCGATTTTTAAAGAACCCAACTAGGTCTAGGCCCATCGGGGTCTGGACCTGTCGGGTCCGAACCCAATGGGGTCCTCAGATGTGCATGAAACAAAAAATTAGTTAACTAATTATTGGCAAAACCTTTTTGCTAACTTTAGCAAAAAAATTGTGGGTTCAAAATCAGGAAATTTTCTTGTAGGTTTACAAGCTTTTTTTGCTTACATTACAGTTTTTTTTTTTTGAGTGTACTGTTCGTTGCTGTTCCTCCAGAAGTTACTTTCTGTGTTACTTTCTGAGAGTGATATTTGAGTTGAGATATTAATGCTGTTGAATAGTTTTTGTCGTTATCGACAAAGTTTTGTTTTCCTTTTTCTTTGTTTTCCTCATTAAAAAAAATTATTAAAATTTGTATTAAATTATTAGCTTAATTTTTTTTTTTTAATTTTTGATTAAATTTTTAATTGAGTCAATTAAAAAATTACTCAAATCTTATTTAAAAATTACTCAATTTTTTTTTTTAAATATTTTTTTCTGTGCACTGAAATGATTTGAATTATAAGTCATTTCGATCAAGAAATTTGAACTGATTTTTATCTTATTAGAACACTTTGTCCCACTGCCAAACGTTGTATTTTCTAATATCTAAATGTACCTTAAGTTTGACACCATCTATATATAGAAATGTTCCGATATTACAATGTTTCAAACCGCAATAGATTTAACGACAATGATTACATGGCGCGTGGTTGTTGTTACGCTTCAAAGTTTTTAATTTTTTTAAAAACTCAAAAAACGAACAACATCAAACCACACTTTAATGATGAGCGACCGGTGTTGCATTTAATGCCTTCCTTGACTTGATTTTCTGCCACAACGACAAACAGATGTTAAAGTGGATGGTTGGCGTAATATTTAATATTAAAATTATTATTTTATTCAGAATAAACAATTCAAAAAAAATAAAAATGAAACAGAAAAGTGAAACAACAATCATTAAAATCATGCAAGGAAAAAGCACCTCGTTTGTTGCTCTTCTGGTCGTTGTTGTCGTCGCCGTCGACAACATTCATGATCATCATCAAGTACTAACCATTAACAAGCTGCCAATGGAATCATTATAAGACCCAAATACGAAATTTAGTTTCTTTTTCAAAAAAATAATTATAAAAAATAAAGTTAATTTGATTTGGAGACAACATCAACCAAACCGAAAAAAAACAACATCGTGTAATTTGCCATTAAGAACAACGACCGCAATGTGCAGTCAAAAATTATGTTTTCTAAGCACTCTGGTCAATAAGTATACGAAATTTTCTGGTAATTTCATTACTTCACAGAAAAAAAAAATTGAGCAAACTTTTAAAACTATTGAGTAAAAAATTACTCAATTTTGCACCAGTAAGCGATTTAAAAGTATTGAGTAAACTTTTACTAAAAAAATATTAAATGCTTAATAAAAAATTTGAGTAAATTATTAATTCACAAAATTAAAACTTCACTTAAAATTTTTCAATATTTTTAAGTATCTTTTTAATTGTGTCAAGCCAAAATTTACTCAAAATGTATCAATTTATTTTTAAAAAAAGTTTATAAAGTTTCGATTTTTTTTTTTTTTTAAATTTGTTTTTTCAAACTTTACCAAATATACTTACGTCTTCAAGACAAAGGAAAATTTTATAAAGATGATTTCAAACTATACATATACTATAAAACTATAAACTAAATGAGAATTCAAAACACCAAGAGAATAAAAAAAATTTAAAAAAATAATAAATTTGTATTACATTATTTACTCAAATTTTATTTTCAATTTTTAAGTAAATTTTTAATTGTGTTAATTAAAAAATTACTCAAATTTGTTTTAAAAATTTAAACAAGTGATTACTCTAATTGTTTTTCTCTATATTATTTTCTGTGTTATAATTTGGGATGTGATTTCCATGCAAATGCATGATTTTTGTCGAGAGTCTAAGAACGATATCGACCAATTATCTTTTCGAATCACGAAATTTGCGTTAAAATGGCATCAATTTCTTTATTACATATTTTTGCACATTTTACTGAAAATTCTTATTTTTGCATATTGTGGCTTTAAATGCATATTTTGTGCATATTTTCAACTTTTAAGTGCATATTTTGGCATAAATTAGAAAAAACACAAATTGAAATTTATTTGTTTCAAAAACTATTTAAAATTTAAAAAAATTATTATGAAAATAAGAAAAAGTATTTTTTTTAAAATTTATTTTATCGATTTTGTTAATTTCTAAAAAATCCTGCTTACATTAAGTTTTATTTGTTACTATTAATGTCCGGCGTAATTTTAGGCCTTTTAAGAAGTTTTTCATATGAAAACAAGTTTTTTTATTGCACACAATTAATTTTTTAGTGCATATTTGTAGGTTTTTTAGTTCAAATTTTAAATTTTCAGTGCATATTTTCGATTTTTTAGTGCATTTAAATCTCATCCCTAATAATAACACTAGCTGGACCCAGTATCTGTGAACTAAAATACATTGAAATTGTCTAAGCTGTTTTTGCGTTATTACGGAAGAAATATCATTTTATTTAATAAAAAGGGGAGTGACATTTTACAACCTTTTGCCCTATTCGACTCCTATAGTTCACATTCGGTTATTACTACCAGTAGTGAAAACCTTAACGGAGTCCGTTTCCCGGTTTTGAGTAATTGCGAAACAGGCATACACAACGTTATGTATAGTACAAAGGGGCGTGGCAATTTAAGTCTTTGTCTGATGGTGATCTAATATGGCCTTTGTTTTGCACTTTGATGGCACTATCCGTGGTGGAACCCAGATAAAATATGTTTATCTTTAAATGCGTGATTGCGAAACAGCGTTCAGTATAGTACAAAAGGCGTGGCATTTTACTATCCGAGTGAAAATCAGTTCATTTCTATTTGATTAATTGCAAAAATAATAATATGGCCTATTTCGGTCATATTATTATTTCTGTGCTAAAGTTTATTTAAAATCGACTCAGACGTTTATGCGAGATTGTGGAACAGACAGAAATACTATATCTGGTGTAAATATCATCAAAATCGGTCCATCCATTTTTATATATGTATTAGCCATTAGACTAGCACTTTGGCAAAAAGTTTTTCTTCCTATTTAAACGTCCGAAAAAATGTTTTTCTTCGCTGAACACGAATATAAAAAAAAGTTAAAATCGGTATAACAGTTTTCGAAATATCGCTATTTGAAATTTGCAAAGGTTGGCGGTTTTTAAAAAAATCTCAGAATTGCTTTCCCTTGCCCCTATCATAGAGCTTAAGACAGTCTTTCTTTTTAACATAATTTGAGTTAATTACGGTAATTTTTACCCGTCTGCCAGCGGTTACCAACCTATGGTACGCGTACCACTAGGGGATACGCGAAACTTTCCGCGGGGGTACGAAAAATTTTAGTAATTTGGACATTCGTTTTTGATTAACCTTTCAATGCTGGTTCCACATCTGGCTTTCAAATTTTTCCATAACTTCAGGTTTTTAAGAAGGTTGAGGTCAAAGTTCACAAAAAACGTATTTTTATGCAGTTTAGAGAGAATTTTTTACGATATTTTTGGATGATATTTTGATATCTGACCACTTGTTTTCGATTTACCTTTCGATGCTGATTTCGAATATGGTTCCCAAATTTTTCTATGATGTCAGGTTTTTGAGAAAATTTATGTCAAAGTTCTCAAAAAACGTTTTTTGGTCATTTTTGAGACGGGTTGAGATTAGGGTTGCCAGACGGCCGGGAATGGCCTGGATTTTTCAGTTATTTTGGGTCTGGTCCAGTTTCCAGTTAAAAGAGAATTTTTCCAGTTAAAAAAAAAATATTTTTAGCAATGCCTTTTTTATTAAATATATTTTACATTTTTTTAATACTTTTTGAATAAAACATAAATCAAATAGCTGCCTCTTTTGGCTATTTCAAAATGCGCTCTTTTTGCTAAATTTGTATTACTTTTTCATTACCTTTGCAAGCATCTTGGGTAGTTAGTGTTGATTTTGGTACGAATGTTTTTCTTGAGATCTTCGATGATCTGTGGATTGTTTGGTGTACATTTTGCTTTTTAAATATTATTTGGGTTATTCAAAATCAGTAAATTAAATCTAAAGTAGGTTTATTTGACTGATATTGCATGAATAATTGTCAAATAAACCTACTTTAAGTATACTTTAAGTATTATGAATAACCCTCTATATATTTAAGCACCTATTCATAATAAATAATTAATCACATCAAGAAGAAAAAAGTAAATAATCCCACTAAAATAAGTCCTGAGGGGTCAAATCTGCAAATGAGGGCCAGTTGTTGTTGACCTTTTTTGAAAATTTTAGTTGGCCACCTAGATTCCATATTTGACCACTCCGGACTTTTTAAAAAGAAAATATCAACATTTCGAGATGATCGAAGAAGTAATGGAAATGTTTAAAAAAGGGCACATTTTAACGCGGCCAATAGAGGTGATCATTTGATTGATGTTATATTCGAAAAGTAGTCAAAAACAAAAATATTTCACATTTGGAAATCGGTTGATTTGTTTTAAGTTATTAAAAAAAAAATCAGTTACTTTTTCAAAATCCAGCTGAATTTTTTCAAATGTCCAGTTATTTGACGTCTAGTACCTGGCAACCCTAGTTGTGATAGAGTGGAAATTTTGGTAATACTTTGTTAACCCTGTGATGGGTTTTTGGAACTTTTTTTAAGAGTTCAAACAACGTCCATTGTTGAAACTTTTTGTGTAAAATCGACTGGTGAAATCAGATTTGTAACATTTTCAGTCGTTTTTGCTCTGCAGGAAAATCAGCTCAAAATCCGGGTTTTCAGATGTATTGAACCACCCCAAGGAGCAAAAATTTTTCCAAAAAATAACTCCATTGTTTTGATCTCCCATAAATCCATAAAAAAATGTGATAATACCCGGAGATCAAAAATTTCAATATTAACTGTAATATTTGTGATTTTTTTTAAACGAAAACAAAAAACTCATTAGGGGGTACGCGGCTGATAAAATTTAAAATTAGGGGTACGCGAGCCAAAAAGGTTGGTAACCGCTGTGTTTCGATCAAAGTTTTGGAGTTTTGGAAAATTTCCATCAAAATTTTGGATTTTTGAAAAATGAAATAAAGAATTTTGCGACAAATTTTTATTAATTTTGGCATACGAATATCAAAAGATCTAAAATCGGTCTAGCTGTTTTTGAGATTTTGCCATTTGAAATTTTCACAATCATTAAAATTGAAATACATTTTTAGACTCGTGGAAGTGATCTTTTTCAAATCTTAGTCAAAACTTTTGCAAAAGCGCGAAAAAAATGTAATTTTGTACCCCTAAAATGAATAATCATACATTGTGGTACACACAGTGGCTCATATTTTAAGAAGCCGACAAAATTTTTTTTTTATATTCTCCGATTTTAAAATTATTTGATTCTTGTCGAGCTGTAATAACCCTACGGGAAATGAGGGGTCGATTGATCCAAAGTGCCAAATATATGATAGGTGAATAATGTACATATCACAAAACTGGTGAAAACCAAAATGTCAATGTAAGTGAAAGTGGTAATTTCGGTAAAGAAACCAATCCCATGACTATTAAGAAGGTGGCAGAACATTAACGAGTTTAATAATGATATATCAAGTAACTGGAGAAAATATAACATACCACCAAAGACAATCTTAAAGTACTGGAAACTTTACAGTTGAAGTGGTGACATGATACAGAACAGGTTTCAAAATAATAAGATATAAATGAAAAAATGACAATGAGTTCCGAAAACCCTATCACGTGACTATAAAAATTCGTATTTATATTGAACTGATTCAAACAGAACCGATTTTGTGGCGGAAGAAAAGGTGACATAACACTGAACTAGTTTTAAAGGACTGATAAAGTTGCTGTTAAAGTGGTGTCAGATCACTGTACTAGCTAAAACCTTTAAAATCTTAGGTTTTCATTCTTTGTATATCGCATTGAAATACACTGTGCAACAAACTTAGGGTCGCCGAGTGTAAATTGATTGGGGTAAAAAAAAATTAAAGCATACCATAAGTAGACCAAAACCATCAAAGGGTTTTGAAAGTTTAGCTCGAGATGCTTTTTTTATGGTCCACCAAAGTTTTTAAATTTTGTTTTAAAGGCGTTTGGAATAAGTCCAAAAAAATGTATTAAACCTACTTCTGATCTAAATTTGATACATGTTTTCATTAAAATTCGATGGCGGTTCTTTTCTTATAGCATATTAACCCTCTATCTCCCATTTTTAGGGGTCGTTTTAGTATTTTTTTTTTTTCAACATGCTCATAGAACGGCATTAAATATGCATTTAAAAGGTTAAGATGTTCTACAAAAACTTTCTGGATCATATTTCACTAGGGGTTGTAAAATATCAAAAGTTGTTGTGGCATAAGCAAAATTCTTAAAAAAAATAATTAAAAAATTATATTTCAAAAATTTTAAATTATATTTCAAAAATTTCTAATTATGTTCAGAAGTTTCAAATTCTGTTTCAGAAATTTCCATTTACAATTCAAAAATTTTTAATTATATTTTAAAAAATTTCTAAATATAATTCAAAATTTTTTAATTATAATTCATAACATAAATTTCCATTTATAATTTAAAAAATTCCAACTATATTTCAGAAATTTCCATTTATGTTTCAGTTGTAATAATAATAATAATAATAATAATAACACTGTGCAACAAGAAAAATGAGCCTCAATGGCTTCAACGCCATATGAAAGTAGACCATCAAATGGACAAAATCACCAAAGGGTTTTGCAAAGTCAGTTCGGATTTCTTTTTTATAGCCCACTGAAGTTTTTATTTTTTTGTCAAAGGCGTTTGGAAAACGTCAAAAATACTATAATAAGAACACATCTGAGCTTCAAAATATGATTTGATGTCTTCAGTGAAATTTTATGGCGGTTCTTTTCTTAGAACATTTTAACCCTCTAACTGCCATTTTAAGGGGTCATTTTAGTCATTTTTTAAAAACTTAACACAGAAGTCTAATAAAACGTCCATTTAGAGGGTTAAAATGTTCTACAAATATTTTCCTCATAAAATTTTACTAGGGGTTGTCAAATGGTCAAAGTTTGTGCGACATGCGCAAAGTGCTTAAAATGGGTCAAGTATAATTAATCAATGTTTGTTATTTTTTTTTTTACCAAAGCAGTGTTAAAAATATCGACAAAAAACAGGGCAAATATACTTTTGAGCTAAAAATGATGTTCTGATGTGTTTTATAAAATTTTATGATGATTCTTTTCTTTGACCAAATTAACCCTCTAGCTCCCGTTTTAAAGGGTCATTTTTGTCCTTTTTTAAAAGAAATACAAAATTGTCTATAAAAAAGGCAGTTAGAGGGTTAAAATATTTTACAAATATTTTTTGCATCAAATTTTACTAGGGCACGGCTAAGACAGAAAGTTCGTACAGCATATAGAAAATGCTTAAAAATTTTAAAGTATTCAATTTTTTTTTATATTTTTTTGGGCCGTAATATAAAAAAAAAACAAGTAACAAAGTTAAATTCGACTTTGTCGAATGTATTAATACCCTCCACGATGTAAAAAAGTTTATTTGCAAAAAAAAAAAAAACAAAAAAAAAATTTAAAAAAAAAATCCGCGAAAAAAATTTTTTGATAAAAAAAAAAAAATTCGACGAAAATATTTTATTTTTTTTTTTAAATACGTTTAAATACCATTCGGTGATCAATTCTGTTCACATGTGTCAACCAGCAGCCGAATTAAAGCATTTTGTGTTTTTAAAAAAATATGTTTGTACTTGTTTAAATACCATTCGGTGATCAATTCTGTTCACATGTGCCAACCAGCAGCCGAATGAAAGCATTTTGTGTTTTTAGGTTATATTGAATGTACCACAATTTTCGGGGTATTTTTATATTTTCGTTCATAACTTTTGAACCGATTTCGCTCAAATGCAATACCAAACTACTTAGGGCAAGAACAAGTGAATATGCTAAGTCTTATTTATTACTTGACTGTAAGAAACAAACGCTTCTTTGTATTTATGATAAAATATGTACCCAATGAGAATTATGTGTGTATTCGCATGCTATTCTATAAATAAACCATTAAAAAATATAAAATTAAATAATTTTTGGGAAAAATTTCCTCATCAGAAATGTTTTTTTAACCAAAAAATGGGAAATTTTTTCCCATATTCTAGTTCAAATTATTCTTCTTTTATAGAAAAATGTGGTCTAAAAAATAGGAATACATGGCAATGGAGCTAAATCATTGTCAATTTTCCTTGGATTTAGTTAGTTTTCCCATTTTTTAGTTAGTTTTTTTTTCTGAGTGTAGCAGTGCAGACACAATTTTTTTTTAAATCCAAAACTTGTTTGACTGTTTTTGTCAAATCGGGCCCTTTTTTTGACTCAAAAGAAAGCTTAGGTGTTTTCCCCACCTAATTCTTCTTCGCCTCAAATATATTTTTGCTCCACCAACAAATTTCCGCTAGAACGGCATCACGCGACTTTTTCCCAAGATATCTGATATGGTGATCACGGCCAAAGTATACCAATACCAAAACAAACTAAGCAGTTTGGTATTGCATTTGAGCGAAATCGGTTCAGCGGTTCAAAAGTTATGAACAAAAATGTAAGAACACCTCGAAAATTGTGGTACATTCAACATAACCTAAAAAAAAAAATTTTAATACTTTAAAATTTTTAAGCATTTTCTATATGCTGTACGAACTTTTTGTCTTAGCCGTGCCCTAGTAAAATTTGATGCAAAAATATTTGTAAAATATTTTAACCCTTTAACTGCCTTTTTTTTATAAACTATTTTGTATTTCTTTTAAAAAAGGACAAAAATTACCCTTTAAAACGGGAGCTAGAGGGTTAATTTGGTCAAAGAAAAGAATCATCATAAAATTTTATAAAACACATCAGAACATCATTTTTAGCTCAAAAGTATATTTGCACTGTTTTTTGTCGATATTTTTAACACTGCTTTGGTAAAAAAAAAAATAACAAACATTGATTATTTATACTTGACACATTTTAAGCACTTTGCGCATGTCGCACAAACTTTGACCATTTGACAACCACTAGTGAAATTTTATGAGGAAAATATTTGTAGAACATTTTAACCCTCTAAATGGACGTTTTATTACACTTCTGTGTTTAGTTTTTAAAAAAGGACTAAAATGACCCCTTAAAATGGCAGTTAGAGGGTTAAAATGTTCTAAGAAAAGAACCGCCATAAAATTTCACTGAAGACATTAAATCATATTTTGAAGCTCAGATGTGTTCTTATTATAGTATTTTTGCCGTTTTCCAAACGCCTTTGATAAAAAAATGAAAACTTCAGTGGGCTATAAAAAAGAAATCCGAACTGACTTTGCAAAACCCTTTGGTGATTTTGTCCACTTGATGGTCTACTTTTATATGGCGTTGAAGGCATTGAGGCTCAATGCGATGACCCAAAATTTGTTGCACAGTGTAATAATTTGATCCAATGATCAGTTTTTATTTATTTTTCCAATTTTTATTTACAACTCATTTTAAATAATTTTAACCTAACCGAGAACTGGTAACAATGACCGTCGTCTCGTTGTAGCGAAATCGACCAAGGGTTTTGGTGGGAATCGAACCCACGACCCCCTGTTTCATAGGCTAGCACGCTACCAACTAGCCTACAGGGGCCCCCTCATTTATGTTTCAGAAATTTCCATTTATATTTCAGAACTTTCCATTTATGTTGAGAAAGATTTATGTTTCAGAATTTTCCATTTATATTTTAGAAATTTCCATTTATGTTTCAGAAATTTCCAATTGTATTTCAATATTTTTTAAATGCTTTTCAGAAAATTCCATTTGTATATCAAAAATTTCCATTTGCATTTCCAAATTTTCTAAATGCTTTTAAGGAATTTCCATTTATAATTAAAAAAATTCCATTTGTATTTCAGAAACTTCCAATTGTATTTCAGAAACATAAATGGATATTTCTGAAATATAAATAGAAAATTCTGAAATATAAATGGAAATTTCTGAAACATAAATAGAAATTTCTGAAATATAAATGGAAATTTCTGAAATATAATTGGAATTTTTTTAATTATAAATGGAAATTTTTTAATTATAATTGGACATTTTTTAATTATATTTGAAATTTTTGAAATATAATTGAAAATTTCTGAATTATAAATTGAAATTTCTGAAATATAATTGGAAATTTCTGAAATATAATTGGAAAAATATAATTGAAAAATAATTGGAAATTTCTGAAATATAATTGGAAATTTTTGAAATATAATTTTTATTTTCTGAAATAAAATTGGAAATGGTAAAGAACATGTTAACCCTCTATCTCCCAGTTTTAGGGGTCATTTTAGTCCCTTTTTCGTGTAGTTACAAACATTAGGGAAAACCCATTGTTCCTGTACTCCATATGTTGGGTGCAAAAAGTTTTGAAATAGAGAAAAGACCAATTGAATTTCAAAAAAGCCAAATTGAAATACAAAAATGCCCACCCGGCTAAAAATGAAATATATATGATCATATATGAAGATATATGGATCATATATGGATTTATATAACCATATATTATCACATATGCCTCCATATATGTTTATATATGATCTGATCCGAAAATTGGCCTCATATGAGCTCATATCGGGCCAATTTACGGATAAAATCATATATAAACATATATGGAGGTATATATGATAATATATGCTTATATAAAACCATATATGATCCATATATCTTCATATATGATCATATATATTTCATTTTTACCCGGGCAATTGAATTTCGGTAAAATAAAAAAACTCATAGCAATTGATAAAAAATCAACCTGTGTATATTCAGCAGAGGCTCTTATTAAAAAAATCAGTAAATAAGTAAAGCTGTTTGGTGTTTTCCACACAAAACGCATACACTTTTGGTTTGATTTTACATACTTTCTCGTTAAAATCTTTAAATCGAATTGAATTTAGAACCATGATTTTATGGGGAAATTTTTTTTAAATTTTTCGTAGATTACGTTTCTAATATAATCTTGGTAAACCAAAACATTGACCCATCCCATTAAACATATTTTTAAAACTAAATTTCTTACATAAAAAACTATGTATATTTTAAATCTAAAATAAATTTAAAAGTTATTTTTATATGTTTCCTTTTATGATTAAATATTTTCCAAAACTTAATTTATGTTTGTACTCATAAGTATATTTATGTATACCTTATTGAATTACAGTCCACTATTTTTTTTGTTAATTTGTAAGGTATATTTCATATACCTTACTAAATTAAAATTGTTACGTTGAATTAAATATTTATGTTATTTATGAAAAAAAAAAATAAAAAAAATTTTAAAAATGAACTTGTTAGCAATGTTGAGTTGAGTTGAGTTGAGGGTGGGTTGTACAAGCCTAAAAATAAGTAAATTTTTCTAGGCAAGTCCATGGCGCTCAGACTTAAAGTAGTCCATTGTACCGTACCCTGAAAAGAAAGATTAAGTAAAGGTGATAAAAGGTTGAGAAGAAAAAGAAAGAAAAGTGCTTGTTCAGAATTTCTCAGTTGCTTTCACAAACTTGAGAAAATCAGACAAGGGAAGTCCATGGACCGTGTCCATAGACAGAATATCAGAACCCAATATCCGCAGTCTAGCCCTTGAGAACGCTGGACAACAACAGACGTAATGTTCAGTTGTGTCATCATCCTCAAGACAAGCCACGCATAATGGGTCTGATAAGACACCTAATCTCGTCATATGACGAGCACAGGCATTGTGTCCCGTAATTAAGCCAGTAAGTCTGCGACAGTCTATTCTACTGAGGCTGAGTAGATAGTTAGCCACTTTCCTGTCTGGCTTAATCACAAAACGTTTGGTATTCTTGCATGCCAACTCATTTGACCATCTTTCCATGAAAGTTTCTTTCATATGAGAGTTGATCCAACGCATCAGCCATGTCAAGCCAATACCAATTTGAGGTTCCGGATTGTAAGGAATTGTATCAGAGCCAAGATTTGCCAAAGAGTCGGCAATCTCGTTTCCCCGTATTCCCCTATGACCCGGAACCCACAGAAGACTGACGCTATTCCCCCATGAGACCTCATTGAGTCTGCGTCTACATTCCTGGACAATTTTGGATGAAGTGACTGGAGATTCAAGTGCAATGAGCGCAGCCTGGCTGTCACTGCAAATACTGATTCTCCTATTAATCCATCCGTTCCCAATTATCCAGGTCGCTACGTCCAAAATAGCAAATATTTCAGTCTGAAATACTGTAGCCATTTTTCCCATAGCAATATAACATTTGGTCGCATCGTCCAAATACCAGCCAGACCCAGAGCCATTTAAGTTACTGGATCCATCCGTGTAGAAAGTATCCGTGTAATTTTCCAGTAGGTCTGCTGGGTTTCCCCAGTCTTCCCTACTCGGAAATATTACAGTAAACTTCCTACCAAACTCGATGCAAGAGGTTGTACTGTCCAAAGGCATAGAAAACATCGGACAAAGTTCCTATAGCCTATTGAACAGACGACCATGTCCCACATTGTACTCCCCATGCCATGTTCCGCTTTTGCGGAGCCTGCACAAAGATTTCATGGCTTCCCCTTGAATATGTAAGTCCAAGGGAAGCATATCCAACATAGCGTCCAGAGCTGCGCCTGGGGTGGTGCTCATGGCACCAGTAATTCCCAAGGCAGCCGCTCTTTGTAGTCCGTTTAGCTTGGATCGAATAGTCTTCACCATCGTTCTCGGCCACCAGACTACCGCCGCATACGTCACAATAGGTCTAATTACAGCTATGTACATCCAATGTACATTAGCAGGTCTTAGACCCCATGTCTTTCCAAAAGCTCGTCGACACTGCCAGAAAATCCGAAGTGGTTCTTCGCGTGAACAACACGAGTGTTGTCTTATTTGGATTGACAGACAATCCATGTCGATTGCACCAGTTGTCCATCAAGTCAATAACGGTCTGCATTTTCTTGCATACCAAGTTAAGTGACTTTCCGGATACTAATGCGCACACATCGTCAGCGTATGCCTGTATGTGTACACCTAGAGCCTGTATTTCAACCAAGAGTGAGTTTACCACAAAACACCACAGCAAAGGAGAGAGAACACCCCCTTGGGGGCAACCTCTACTAACCTCAACCGTTACTTTTGTGCCCCACTCATCTTCAGCCGTCAACAATCTCCGGGAGAGCATAAAATGAATCCACTTGACTAGAACTGGATCCACGCCATGCAATTCAGCCGAAGTTTTCATAGAATCGAAAGTAGCATTATCAAAAGCGCCCTCAATATCAACAAAAACACCCAGAGTATAGTCTTGTTTGTCAATGCCCTTCTCAATATTGACCACAAGATCGTGAAGTGCCGACTCACAAGATCTACCACTCTGATACGCGTGTTGCTGACTATTTAGGGGGCATTCGATTAATGCTACTGACCTAATGAATTTCTCAACCATTCGCTCAAGACTTTTCAGTAGAAAGGATGATAAACTGATTGGTCTAAAACTTTTTGGCAAGGTGTAGTCCTCCTTCCCAGGTTTGGGAATAAAAACAACCTTGACATCGCACCAGGATGATGGAACATACCCATAAGCCAGGCTGGCTCTGAAGATATTTTTAAGAACCTTCACTAGGGTATCTCCACCACTCTTCAACATCATAGGATATATACCATCTGGTCCAGGGGATTTATAGTTATCAAAGGAAGATAAGGCGTACCTGATCGATTCCTCAGAAACTACCCTAGATGCTATATACCAGTTCCTACAAGTAGTATTACCAACAGGACTCTCAATAATATCTGTATTTATCGTTGTCACTTTGCATCCTGGAAAGTGAGTAGATAACAGAATATCATTGACCTCCTGTTGGTTTTTTGTGTAGGTACCATCTGGCTTTCTGAGGGAATCAAGCTTCGCTGAACTATCTTTTTGAAAGATTTTACAGAGCCTTGCCGTATCCCTCGTACCATTTACCTCCTCACAGAAAGTCCTATAAGACTCAAGTTTGGCTTCCCGCACTTTTTTTTTATATTCCTTTTGCATGAGGTGGTAATTGTTCCAGTCAGCATCCTTTCGAGATTTTAAGGCTCTATTCAGAAGCTTTCTTGAACTTTTTCTCAGCTTACCAAGTTCCACGTTCCACCAAGGGACAGAGTTACCTGGTCTGCTTTTCCTTAACGGACAAACAGTCTCATAGCAGTCAGTTAAAGTTTTACCCAATTTCTCAGACTCCACTTCAACCGACCCTATACAACTAGGAATTGGGATGGGACGTAATCTTTGATGTAGTAGTTCCTCAAATCTTTTCCAATCCGCTTTTCGAGGGTTTCGGCCCTGTGGGATTGTTGGTTTATCAATCCCAAGCCTAAACTCGATGTAGCGGTGGTCCAACAAGGATACCACATCCAGAACACGCCAATCCCTTATCATTGTACTCGCCTTATTGTTAGATAAGGTAAGATCAATGACCTGTTGTCTTCGTTGAGTGACAAACGTTGGAGAATTTCCAACATTTTGAATCACCAGATTTGAAGACAAGATGAAGTCCAACAATTTGTTACCTCTAGAGTTGCACTTTGTGCTACCCCAGATGATATGCTGAGAATTGGCATCGCATCCAATAATCAACCCAAAGTTGTTGGACTCCGCGTATCGTATGACTCTAATTAACTCCTCAGAAGGCGGGGGATAAATAGAATCATAGGGCAGATAGGCAGATACAACAATAGTCTCTACCACTTTACCCTCTATACGAAATCGCACACTAATTGCAACGACGTCTTGGCAACAAAATTGCCTCAACACCGAGCTCTCGATTGTCCTAGGGACAACCATACAGGCCCGTGGCCGCAGTGATCCTGTGTCATACAGGATTGATCCCCATCTAATCATACTTAAACCACAAACTCGTCCTTTGACTGCCCATGTTAGCAATGTACTTAAATAGCATATTCTTCGTTAGTATCATGATATGTTCAATTAGACCAGTATAGTGATGTGTCACTAAACTGAAAGTTTTGAACTATTTATGAAACATATCACAATGCGACTGCTTTTTGATGTGTTCAATTTAAATTATTTTTCTTCAGTCCCGTGGTATGTCTCCTTTAACCAGTCAAGTGATATATTTGTTCATGGTGGTCCTGCGACATATCATTGGACTGCTCTAAGAGAACATATCACTGGACTGAATAAAAAGAATTCATATAAAACCTGTCTTCTTTTAGTCACCACGTGCCATGTGTGAAACCACTTTTGTGTATGATAATTTTAACTTGTTCTAATGCATGTTTACTTAAACCTCTCCGGTGGTGTGTCATCCTTGACAATCTCTGTGACATAGCACGAGGAGCACAAATAGTAGAAATTGCCCCCTCCTAGGACAACCCCATGTTAAAGTGACCAGTCTTTTACAAAGGAAAGAACCAAATCAGGGACAGGTTACTGCCACAAAGTTCCAGTCACGTGACTAACTCCGTGACTGGTTCGTTTCCCGTAGGGAAATAATTCTTATGAACATCGATTTTGCAAATCGAAAGCGACTTGGTAATTTTGATTTCTTGTAGACTTGTGCTTAATCGTTTAATTGAGTGAGCGCTCATTTTCGTTCATTTCAGATAAGACCTAGTTCGTTCATCTAGTTCAATCGCTCATTTGTAAATTTTTCGTTTTCGTTCAACAGTTCGTGAACGAATCATATTGATCCTGACAACATGATCGTGAACAAAAATGTTTAATAAAAACATTAATTAAAAAAATATATATTGGTACAATTTTTGTAAAAAAACGTAAATGCTGAGAAAGCGTTCCAAAAGACTAACGCCTAATAACCAAATTAACAAAAAAACATTTAACGACCGAACTTAAAGTTCAATATGAAGTAATACCAATTAAGCTGAATGAACGAAATAGATAAACCGCTCAGTTAAGTGAATAGTTCAATTGAACTAGTTCGTCCGTGAACGACACAAATCTTAATTTCTTGTTCTTCTCTTTCTTTTCTTAAAATCTTACAAGGAAAGTCCTGCAAAGTTCAGAGAGTCTGCAAAGTCCCCAAAGTAAACCTACCTGATGTCTTTGAAATTTAAACACAAGATAGAGAAAAAAATCTAAGATCGACCTGTTTGAGGTTATTGGCCTTAAGACAGTTTTTAAGGGTTAAACGGGGGTCAAAAATTATCCATTTTTAGTTATTTTGACATTTAGGTACTTTATATTCATGCCGCATATACCAGATCGTTTATAATCGAAATGTAATTTTTAGATAGGTCTTAGGGGTCGAATTTTTTGTGGCATAACAATTTTTACTGCCTTGGCAGAAAATGTATGTTCGTCAATGAAAACTTAAGTGCCATTGCAAACGTAAAAATAATTTCAAATACTTTTTGATCCAAATGTATGAGTATACCAGTGTGATGTTTTCCATTCCAAATCATTATGTTAACAAAAGAATCTAACAAAAAAATTTCGGTTGGTTAACTTTGCGTTAAATTTGTTTTTCTCTTGTCACTTTTTTAATTGTAGAAAATTTGTTCGTCAGTTCTATTTAAATTTTTTAATGAAAATTTCTATTTTAATTAAATCCATTTCAAGAAAAATATTATTTTAAATAAGATTACAATGGTTTTAAATAGTTTTGAACTCTTTTAATTACAATTTTTTTGCAAGTCATAAAATTTTATGGGATTTTTCTTCTTGTTTTTTTTGCTTTGTGGTTACAAAATGTTTAACCGTTTTTGTAAATGGTTCCACCCTACAAATGAAATGACATGAATTTGGATATCTTAAATTAAATGGTGGGAAGAGTTAAAACATACCTATACATGAAAAGAAATAAACTTTTTAAGCTTTAAATTACAGAATCGATTCAACCGAAGATTAAATTTTTATATTCTCCAACCACAGTATGGGGGTACACGCACTGTGTCATTATGTATGTAACGCATTGAAATATTAGTCCAGGACCTTCAAAATTATTCACAAAAAAAGACATAACTAAAATTTGGGACGCAATTTCCCAAATTATTTCATGACTTACAAGGGAAGTATCTCAACCCTTATGAACCGATTTGCCTGAAACTTAAAATATATATAAATGAGACGATTTTATGGTTGGGGTGTCTCGGCTTTTCGGCCATATTAGTGTTTCAAAATTTCGTTGTCCCCTTATGAAACCATATGGACCTCCGGGAAAATTTCGATAACTCACGAACTAACAGGAAAATCCTCTAGAGCAAAAATACGTGTCGACTTCAATTTAATTAAGATTATTTCGTATTCATATGGACATCGTAGCTCTATGTCTTCATATAAATACCCCCCAAAATTTTCGCATTTTCATGAAAAAAGTATTTAACAAAGCCAAACTTTTACAAGGTTATGCCAATGTTGGATAGGCATTAAAAAAACCTTCCTTCTCATATGTAAACATCATATAGTTTCTTAGAAAAAATGGCTGAAAAATCCAACAAACGATTTTTTCGCCATTTTTTGACCCGCGTTTTGAACCCCTAAATCCCCGATATGGCCGATAAGCCGAGACACCCCAACCTAAGAATTGTCTCTTTTATATATATTTTACGTTTCATGCAAATCGGTTAATAAGGGTTGAGATACTTCCCTTGTTAGTATTTTTTCTGCAAGTACAGATCAAGCTCGGGCTCTAATTATATTTGTTATAAGGGTTCAAGTTGAATAAATGTAGAAGAAAAATTGAATTTCTAAAAATTATAGACATTTCTGGTATTCCCATACCGGTTTCAAACACTCCAGTTAGTGTTATCATCAGTAGGATTTTAAACGTCGGTTTGTCTTGTTAATGGAAATTGTTTTTTATATATGTGAATATTTATAGTTTCTACAGAATAAATTTTAACAGTTTCCAAAACTACAATTCTATTTCTAGCAATCTCAACCTCACTTCATACTTTCTTTCAACTTTTTTGTCTCTTACATTACTTTGCAAAGGTTACCAACATGATCTGGAATTGCAGACACAAATGAAGGAATTTGCATTTTTCGTTTCGGAGACGTGCCTAATTTTTGTTACCAAAATTATATGGGTTACTGATATCACAAAATTTTATGTTTTTTCTGAGTACATTTGGGCAAATGTTAAACATGTTTCATACAAAAAGTAAACAAAACTATCCAGTTGTACACTCTAATCAAAATTTGTTGAAATTTACCCAATTTATAGTAGGAAACTGGACTCCTACTATAAATTGGGTAATTTTACTCTGAATGTGTAAATTGAATAAATTGACCATTAGTGGTTAATTTAAATAAAAAAGAGGTGAATAAATATAACACAAAAACAAAAAAAAAAAAAAAAAAAACATTCGGCGCCAGCAAGCATCGAACTCGACACCTTCCGATTTGAAAGTACACTTCTTAACCACTACGCTACGGAAGCTTATAGTTTTATCTGGCGTTTTAGTTATTTAACATGTGTGTATGTATATAGAATGAAACCAAAATAATTATAATAAAAGCTAAAGAAAAGTAAAATAGGTATAAAAACGTCAATATGTGTTTTTATATAACTTTTTTAATTATTTAACTATAATAATATTAATACAATGTTAAAAAAAGTAATAATTAAAAAAAAAAATTAAAAAAAAAAAAAAAGTTGATTGCCAGCGGAGACGAACCAAGGACCTGCTGCACGCAAAGCTGGCACACTTCAGCTAGGCTATAGTACTTGTTGAATTGATTGAAGATATAAATCGTATTGTGTTTATTTTCTTTTTGTAGTTGTTTGACAATTTTGTTTACACATTTGTGTGTAAAATATTTGAATTAACGGATAATATTAATGATTTGCTGTGTTTAATTTGTTTCAAATTATTTTACGCATTTAGTGTTTATATTAACACATAATGAGTGTTATTCAACAAAAATTTACCCAATTTGTAATAGTAAGTTTACATGCGTTTTTTAGAGTGTAGTTAAAATAGTAAGAAATTTTGGTAAACAATCAGACCTTCTGTTATAACAGAGTTTTCCGCCCAGTCTTCCCTGGTTGGTATTTGGACTTCGAAGGTTCTGTCAATGTTTATCTGTGTTGATATATAGTCCGTTCTCTGTTCTAGTTCCGTCCAGCTCACCGTTCTTGATATGGTCGAGTGTCCCCAAGAGCGTTGCTTAAGCATTTGAGATTCTCTTAGCCTGAGAGCGGATTTTGCGGATTTCCAGATCGGCCTGGGGTACTGATATTATAATTATAGCACCAGTGATACCCACACACGCCAGTCGTTGTACCTTCTGTAGATTGCAGAGATATGATTTCTTATCCCCTGTTCTCCACCACACCACCTTGATACCGTTGAGTGACTCGAGAACCTCATTTATTACAAGACTCAACAGAAAAGGAGAGATCACTTCCCCTTGTAGAGTGCCCCTTTTTACTATTTTTCTCGCTACACCATCTTTGACTTAACGAGTTTTTTGTTTTCGTTAAAAAAATTCTCATATAAATATTACACACAGAAAAAAAATTTCCAATCGAATTTTTCATTTGTACCTATTCAATATTCAGTTGCTGCTATATATATTTGGCTCGGACAACCGAATTTTCTGGTTGTTTCAATAAAAAGGCAGTTATATCAACCGAATTCAGTTGTGACTACCGACATTCAATTGTGACAACCTACATTCAAATGTAGCAGCCAAATTTTAGTGGTATCAACAGAATTTCGATTGGAAATTTGCAAATTTGCAAATTTGTTTTCTGTGTGTAGAGTTAATTTTAAAATTTTTGATCTGCGGGTATTATTTTCCAAAACTTTCCATCCTTGGGGTGGTTGAATGCATCTGAAAACGCGGATTTTGAGCTGATTTTTCTGCAGAACAAAAACAGCTGAAAATATTGTAAATCTGATTTCACCAGCCGATTCTACACCAAAATTAAAAACAACGGACTTTTTTAAACTCTTAAAAAAAGTTCCAAAAACACATCACAGATGGCGAAAATATAACGTTTTTGAGTTTTTTTAAATGTTTTTTATACAAGGGCAGATAAACAATTCCGTGACTTTTCGAATGAAACACCTCCGTATATATGAACAATGAAAAGACATTTTGAGCTTAACAAAAAGGTACCAAAGTTTCCACTCTATCAGAAACCGTCTCAAAAAAAACACGTTTTTTGAGAACTTTGACATACATTTTCTCAAAAACCTGACATCTTAGAAAAATTTGGGAACCATATTCGGAATTAGTATCGAAAGGTTAATCGAAAACAAGTGGTCCGATCTCAAAATAGCTCACAAAATGCTCTCTAAATTGCATAAAATACGTTTTTTGTAAACTTTGACCTCAACTTTCTTAAAAACCTGACGTTATGGAATACTTTGGAAGCCAGATGCGGAACCAGCATTGAAAGGTTAATCTAAAACAAATGTCCAAAATAACTAGTGGTACGCGTACCATAGGTTGGTAACCGCTGCTGTAGGGCATTAAGAATTGATAATATTTGGACATTGTTGAACGCACCTTTCAAGTCCAAAAATGATGCCAAAACATACACTTTTTTATGAAGAGCATTCTTAATCAGCCCAACAACATCACTTAAAGCCGTCGCAACAGACCTACCTTTGAGATGGGCGTGTTGGGTTTCGCTGAAATTCTGCGATGTGAGCGTACTTCTCGCATAGATGGAAGAATTTATTACCGCCAAAAGAATTTGCGCCATATTTATGAAGAATATTTTTTAAGGCATATTTTTAAAACAATGTTCACACGTAATTTAGTTAAAAATTCAGTTTTATGACCAAGTTTACTACCCATCATATCTATCTTCTTAAATCTGAGAAATCGTACTTCTTATAATTTAATAGATTTTTTACTCAGTTTTAGGCTGGATTACTCAATGCTCCGTTATAAAATAACTCTCCGTTAAATTTAACTTTTTCATACAAATTTTGACATAAGGCTCCGTTAAATCGGCAGTTAGCAGCTAACTTTTCATTGAGTAATCCGCCCTTAGTAAATTTATCTTAACTGCTCAAAATGGCGATATACCAAAACTAACATAAGCGAAAAGAAGCGAAAAGGATGAAATTTTCCGAAAAGAATGTAAAAAAAAGTTGAAGTAGCCTAGCTCTACACTTTTATACTTTGAAAACCATCCCAGTAATTATTCATTTGTTTTAACAAACATCAACATTTTTTTTTACTGTTAAGAAAATTTTCAAAAATAAATAACATTGAACATTAAAAGATAACGTCACTTTCATTTTTTGTACCAACAAATTCGAAAAAAAATAACCTGCGAAAACATTAAAAATGATAAGTGTGTTATTTTTAACAACAAATTCAAAAAAAAAAAAAAATACCTACGAAATATTTATTTAATAATTTATATTTATATTTAAAAAAAATTAAAAAAAAAAAAAATGGGGAATCGAACCCGCAATCAACTACATTCTGGCCAGACACTTTACCCATCGTGATAAAGTCACTTGATACAAACATGTTTTTATATTTCTATAAATAATTTTTTGATTTTTTTTTTCTACAAAAAATAATCCACACAAGACGCAATAACTAATGATTGCTCTTTAAAAAATGCCAACAATTTAAAAAAAAATAACGAACACAAATCATTAAAAATTACAGAAGAATCATTTATTTATACTTACTTAACAAAAATAAATGAACAAAAATTGAATGCTAATGAAAGAGTCTTTATTTTTTATGTTGTTATTTTTGAAACAAAGAACAGAAATAGTCATTTAAAAAAACTGACCATTAAACAAATGATTTTTCTTTAAAAAACAACAAAACGTAAATCTTTTTAAATAAACTACAAACAGTTAATGGCATAATTTTTTAAGTGTGGGGACGTCACAGTAGCCTAATTTGTAATAAAAAAATTGGCATACCCTAGATTTTAAACTGCAGATATTGAGTTAAAACTTCAGAGAAGACAAAAAGTATAACACGACCGCCAAATTCCCGAAAGCGCTACGAGTAAAGGTTTGTTATCCATTTTTAAAATTCTCAAGACCCTATTGGGCGCCTAACAAGGTAGCTCGAAACAAATCAAAAATGTTGATAAAAAGTAAGGGTTTGTAACCAACGGGGTCTGGACCCATGGGATCAGGCGCCAAATGCGGTTCTCTAATGTGAATGAACTGAATTGAAATAAAATGTTTCCCAATTTCTACTTACAACAGGAATAATTTTGTTTGTCTTAAAAAAAACGTGTTTAAAATTTATGGCTTCTCAAGATCGACCACACTCAAATAAAACCTTGTCAAATTGTAGAAAATTCTAGTAATACCATTTTACCAATATTTGACAGTTGTTCGTGATTTTTAACAAAAAATTTTCGATCGAAATTTACATTTTTTGAAAAAATTGAAGAAAGAAATTTAACAAACACAAACATTATTTGTTGACATGATAAAAGAATTTTTAAATAAAATTACTTGACTGAGTTTGTTGAAAACTAAATCGAAGTTTTGTATTATGGACTAACAGGCTGACGTTTTTACTAAATGTTTGGTTAATATTATTTTTGGTTGATTTACAATTGATGATTGTTGATTTAAATTTGACGAATTTATTTTCTGTGTAATTAAAAAGGCGCTATGACATAGCCTCCAAATGAAATAGCCCCCAAACGGAAAAATGAAATAACACCCAAAAAAATGACGAACAAAATTTTGGTGCTTATTTCATTTTTTTGTGGGATTATTTCATATTCTTTTGGGGTCTATTTCATTATAAAATAACGTCCAAATGAAATAATCCCCAAGATTTTTTATTTTGGGGGTTGTTTCATTTTATTTCTATTTTAGGCGCTATTTCATTTTATGGGACTTATTTTATTTATTAAAAACTAGCATTTGACAAGTTTTTACATTTAAAATAGTTCAGTAAGTAAAAATATAATTCTAATAATAGTTTTTAAGTTAATTTTTTGATAGAAAGTGTTGTAGTGTAGATCCTGAAGTATATAATTCCAGTTGTTTCGAACATGGAAAATCTAATACCAAATTCGCCTTATTTTTTTTTAAACTTATTTAACCACTTAAACATGTTTAAGTGCTTAAAATAGTTTTAAAAAAAATAATGTGAATATAGCATAACTTATCAGAAGAAACAAATGCGTGTTTTATGGTGTTTTCTTTTCTGGCAAAAAATGTACCTTTTTTTGCATTTCGCCCCGAAAATTATGTTTTTGTGTCCTTTTCTAAAAAAATGTCAACCCTTATAAAGAATATCGTGTTCTTTTCTAAAAATGTCTGCCATATAAAGTGCAAAAAAATTGCACTTTTTACCCCGTAAAAAATCACGGGGTTGAAATTGCCTCATACAACAGCTGACTTTTTCTGTGTTGTTTTCCCAAAACAGCTGTTAAATAAATACAGGGCAGAGTATTGAGGTATGTTGTGTTCTATTCCAGTCAAATAAAATGCAATTTTTTGAAGGTGTGAGTTAAACATTTTAAAAATGTATACCCTAAAATGGCAAACATTTTTTTTCAGAAAAGAAAACACCATTAAACAACTTACACCGCAGACAAAAATTTCGCCTACAGCGGTCTGATCAAAAATATTATTGGTACCGAAAAACTCAGATTATTATTATTTAATTTTTTAGTTTTCAATGCAAATAAAGTTTTTGTAAAAAGCGCCGCATGCGAAAATTTTGTACCAAAAATCGTATGCGAAAATTGGATAGCAAAAATCGCGGCGATTTTTGATATCCAATTTTCAGCTGCGGCGCTTTTTTCATCAAGTGTATTTTCTAACCAAAATCGCAGAATTACGAATTCAGAAAAATCGGTTCATGGGAAAATGTCATAGAAAAAATTGCGGCGATTTTTGTTATTGAATTTTTGCATGAACCACTTTTTACAACAATTTTATATGCTATCTAAAAAGTATTTTCGCTGATAAAAAAATCTGCAAAAAAAACACTTCTGAAGCTTCAGATAGACGTAATTTCAAACGAACGGAAAAGTCCACCCTTAAGTTTGAAGACAAGCAGTCTTCAAATATAAAAAGAAAATAACCAAGTCTTAAACACAAACATATATTTCAAAAATTAAGGTTTTGTGAATTTGGGCCTTATTTCATTTTGTTGGGGACTTTTTCGTTGGGGGAAGTTTCATTTTAGATTTTGGGGGATATTTCATAATGAAATAAAATCCAAAATTTGGGGATTTTTTCATTTTATGCTTGGGTGTTTTTTCATTTTGTTTGGGAGTTATTTAATTTTATACTCTTGGATCTTATTTCATTTTTTTTGGTGTTATTTCATTGGGGGCTCTTTCATTTCTTGTTTGGGTGTTATTTCATTTGGGGGCTATTTCATAGCGTCAATTAAAAATTATCTATTTTTATGAATTTTTAGAGATGTATGTGAATATCGAAAGGGTGATTTGTACGGGAACTAAAGGTAGAACTGGTCCGAATTCCTTTAAATGATGATTTATGAATACAAAATATGTTTACGTGCCAAAGATTATCTATTAAAATGCGGTTATTAGAGTCATTTAGGGTAAATTCAAAGGGGACTTTAATATGGGGCCTATATTTAATTATTTTTTTTAATTTCAAAGGGCTTTGTGCTTGGGCCAAGTAAGGAAGATGGACTGATCGATGGACTGACAGATCGGACTGACCGATCGATAATTCTTGGTTTATTCCATCAAATGCTATTTGCAGTAGTGTTTAAAAAAATATACTTCTACCCTATTTCAAAGTGTATAAGAAAAACTAATAACTTAAATGTAATTAAAAGAATCATATATTGTTTTTCAATCTCCAATCATTAAATTATAATTCTGTAACAACAAATTATTATCTCTTCATTTATGTTTTTTTTTAAACTGTAAGCAAAAGGCGTCAATATAATATATACCCGAGTAAAAAAGTTTTATATATAATTTTATATAATTATATAAAATTTGATAAAATTATATATAATTATATAAAATTATATAAAGAAGTTTTTGTTTTAAAAAAATTTGATAAAATTATATAAAATTATATATAATTTGATAAAATTATATGAAATTATATCCGAATTTTTTTTATATAAAATTTTATCAAATCTTATATAACTTTATATAATTTTATAAAATTTTATCAAATTATATATAATTTGATATAATTTTATAAAATTTTATATAAAACAAATTTTGATATAATTATATATAATTTGATAAAATTATATATAATTTTATCTAGTTTTATAAAATTTTATCAAATTATATATAATTAGATATAATTTTATAAAATTTTATATAAAAAAAATTCGGATATAATTATATATAATTTTATCAAATTATATATAATTTTATCTAATTTTATCAAATATATATAATTATATATAATTTTATCAAATTATATATAATTATATATAAACTTTTTTACTCGGGTATATATAAAAATACTGTTAAATAGCCAACACGCTAAGATATTCATCAGCATGTTACTAATGACTGATTTATTTCTGACAACTGCATAACGTTCCGTAGCGTTAGAGTATTTAAACTTCAAACTTGAAGCAATTTTCACAATACACATTTACAGGGTGAGTCAACAAGAGGTTGTATTAAAAAAAACAATCAAAAATTTTATAAAAATTTAACGTCATTGGTTGCATGAATACTTCTTGAGGTCAATTCAACTGAAAAAAGTAAAATTTTTGGCCTTACCCCTTTTGAATTGGATGAAACTTAAAATATAGTTTGGCCATTACAAAAAAATTATAGTGCCAAAATTTTGGACTTCGGTTATTTTTGTTCCCGAGGTATGGGGTCCCGTGGTATCACAATCGACCTCAGAGTCTACGTGTGTTGACTTAAAACGTCAACAGCAGCTTACAACCCAGCCTTTGGGGTCTTGGAAATTGGGTCGTTCCACATATTGATTAATATAACAAAATTTTAAGACATTTTTGTTAATAAGTAAAAAACTATTTTAATTTTGGGCAAGTTGTTAGCACCACGAGATAGGTCTTTTAAATAACTTTAATCTACACTCAAAAAAAAAAAAAACTGCCAAAACGCCTGGTAAAATGACTTGTAATCCCGTTCTACCAATATTTATCAATTTTCCTTGTATTTTAACAAAAAATCTTGTACTTTGCTCAAACGAGAACTACAGTTTTATTGGAGATTTTACAAAATTTGTTTTCGTAATTGTATTCTACCATTTTGAAAGGTTATTTTACAAAAAAAAACTGCAATTTTACAACAAAGTTTTTATTACGAGGATTCTAGTTGATTTACAAAAAAAAAAACTGTTATTTTACAAAAATTATGTTATACGAGGATTTATGTTGTTTATCAAAAAAAAAAAAAAACACAGTTTTTCTTATTGAAAAATATTTAAAAAAAAGTTGAAAAATTTTGAAAAATTTATTACGAGGATTCTAGTTAATTTACCAATAAAAAAAACAGTTATTTTACAAAAATGATTTTATTTCGAGGATTTATTTATTTTACATGTAATTTATTTTTTTTTTTGTAAATTTACCATTTTTATTTGTAAATTTACCATTTTTTTAAACATATTTACCATTTTTTCTTGTAAGTTTACCATTTTTATACCCTCCATCCACAATATGGGGGTATACTCACTTTGTCATTCCATGTGTAACGCATCCGGTCTAGGACCCCATAAAGTATATATATTATTGATCAGTGATCGATTCTAAGACATTCTAGCGATGTCCGTCCGTCCGTCCGTCTGTCCGTCTGTAGAAGACACGTTACAGTCCAAAATAAAAGAGCTAGACTTTCGGAGTTTGGCACGAATATGTCTTATATTCCTAGGCAGGTAAAGTTTGGAAATGGGCAAAATCGGACCAAGGGGAAAAAAGTTCCCCCTTGGAGAACTAAACCAACCTCTGAAAAACGGTATTTTTTTGCAGGTTTTTTGTACTTTTTTTAATCAAATGCAACATTTTTATGTCAATGGGAGCTCAAAACCCTAAATTTGGACCCGGCGGATAAAAAAAATAAAAAAAATTTACCCGCCCCTTTTGTGGGCATGGATATAAAAAATTTATTTTAATAATGATTAATTGGATTAAATAATTGGAAGAATCACAATAAATCCATTTGATAACATCTATCGCAAGGGGAAGGTGTCTCACAGTGTCTCTTACCGAACCCCCAAACCACCCCCCCCCCCACCATAAAATACGCCCCTGATTTTTTTTATGTTTTTTTACATTTTGGAAGGTATAAAAGATTCGGCACAGCCGAATTTAACACTCTCGCTTGTTTTTAATTTTTCCGGTTTTAAAACAATATTTTTACCAATAAAATTGGTTGTTTTACCAATTTTTGGCGCATTCAAAATTACGAGGAAATCTTCGTAATTTTACGAGAATTTTACCTATCTTGTTTTAACTATCTTGCGGAATTACCCTTTTCACAACCGGTGGTGGACAAACCTTTGCCGTTGCTATTTACCGCAAGGTAAACTGAATGATTTCTTCTTTCAAAAAAAAAAAAACTTCTCAAATTACTATAAAAAGTCTCGTAATCCCATTTTACCAATATTTGACAGTTTTCCTTGTTTTTTAACAAATAATTTTCGATCGAAATTTATTTTATTTTTTTTTTTCAATTTTACAGTTTTTCTCGTAATTTTACAAATTGCTAAGATTTTTTACAAAAAAAACGTGGTAAATTTACGAGATTTTCTTGTAAATTTTACTTCGCCAAAAAAGTTGTAAATTTACAATTTGATTGGTAAAAATCTTGTAAAATTATAAAAAGCTCGTAATTTTTACTAGGAATTCTCGTAAAATAGGAGGTAGCAAACAATTTAGTAAAATCACGAAATAAGTCTTATCGCGTCGAAAAATTGTAAATTTACAATTGTTTTGGTAAAAAGCTTGTAAAATTACAAAATTATTGGTTAAAAGCATGTAAAATAACAAGGAATTTTTGTCAAATAGGCAAATATTATAAAATTTTATTTGAATATTTATACTTTTCCTAGGATGCCACTAGTGATAGCAAATGTAGGAGGAGAATCTTCCCTAATTTTCCTAGTTCATTATTTTTACATATCAGGATAAAGGTGGTAAGTTACGTCCTTTCAAAAATGTATCCTTCAATATCATTCAAAATTTGCAACAAAATATTTTGATAAAGTTTTAAAATGACTTTATTAACATCCTTTTATCCCGATATAATAAAATAAAAAAATGGAAAAACTAGGGAGAATCCTCCTCTTAAATTTGCCTTACCCAAAGGCATCCTAGAACAAGTACAAATATTTCAGAAATATTTTACAAAATGTATACTTTAAAATTTTGAAGTCCTTTTAAAAGGAAACAGGATCACCAAATGAGAAACTGTAAATGCAGTTTTACTCCATTTGATGTCTTCTTTCAGACGTATATCATCCGGTTTAATATTGGCTGTCGGACGGTGTTATCAGTGTTATCACCAATCACTTAATGAACCACCCTGTTTAATTCACGTTTGCATTAATTGCACAAACACTCATCTCTTCAACGGAACATAAACATTATGTATCTTCATGTGCAATTGTTCATAACTGCAGAACGGTCAATGGTATTTCTATAGAGTGGGCATTTAAATACCGAATGTGGTTCATTCTCAGGTGGTTGGTTACTTGTTGTTTGTAGTTATTTTCTATGTTTATTATAATGTTAATGTTGTTGTTGATGTTGATTATCATATAAACATTGTATTGTTATGTTCTTTAGAAATAATTAGATTAAAATTTATTTGTATTTAAACACGCTTCCGCGAATGTAAAACCAATTAACAACAATAATCTCCAAAGAAGTTGTATTTTAAAGTATGGTAAAGCATGTTGTTACTGAAATACTGTGTGCAGTTTGAAAATAATTTTAAATGATCTAATAAGCTATAATTAAAAACCTTCGGGAAGCTCTAAGGTTTCGGTGTAGATGGAGTACCTATATTTAAAAAAACTAACTTTTGCTGCGCGACCCCTTGTCAATATTTAAAATTTCTCGCGACCCCCACATAAAAAATTATAAATTTATAGTCGGTCAATACACCTTTGTTTTCCGACAAATGGGTCCCAATTCCAAACATCGACCGATATGTTGCGAGATCATTTATAAGTGTAGAAAAACACACACAAAATCAAAAATTGAGGGAATTTGTAAAATCACAAAAGCGATTTTTTTGCCATTTTTTTACTTATCCGCCGATATGGCTGACAAGCCGAGACACCCCAGCCTTAGAATTGTCTCTTTTATAAATATGTTAAGTTTCAGGAAAATCGGTAAGTCTAAAAATGGTCCAATCATAATTAGATATAATAAGGTTACAAAAGAACACCTTTAATATCCACAAATTTCATGAATGTTGACTGATTTTTACAAATATCGAGAGGGTAGTTTGTATCAGGCGCGTATCCACGGGGGGCGAAAAAGGAAAGGAAAGAGAAGAGAAGAAAAGTTTTTCTATAGGAAATATCTGAGAGTTTTTTTGTAGGAAAAATCGGAGAATTTTCTATATTGAAAATTTGACAATTCTTCTGGGTAAAAAGAAAAGAGGAAATGAAATCATGAATGAGAATTTTTTCTAGAATTTTAAAGAATCTCAAAAGTTTTCTTAGACAAATTGTTTGTAAATCTTAATTTTTTTTATAGAAAAAAAAGTAAAAGAAAATTTTCTTCAGGGAAAATTTTAGAATTTTTTATACAAAAATTGCAATAGAGTCTTAGATAGGAAAAGGCATCCAGGCTGCGCAAGGTTCTGGCTTCTACTCCTTGCACCCTGGGATACCTGAAAGATGGGGTGTGGTCTTCCTCCAGTGGAGAGTCGCTAGATCTCCTTTTAAACACGCATTTTCCGGGCAATTCCATGACGCCGTTTCAAGCTTTGGAACGTTCTGACGCCCAAGCATCTGAAATTGCTTCGGAAATAATAAATATGCCAACATTAATCTGGGCGATAAAAAGCTTCAAGCCCTATAAATCCCCGGGACCTGATGGTATAATCCCGGCTGAGTTGCAGCAAGTGTCGGACTATATAGCCCCGTTGCTGTATAATCTATACACAGCATGTATGAACTGGTCGTATATTCCTTTAAAATGGAGGGATACCAGAGTCGTCTTTATCCCGAAGGCTGGGAAAAGTTCCCACACAGCTCCGAAGGATTTCAGACCAATTAGTCTGTCTTCTTTTTTGTTAAAGACAATGGAACGAATGATAGACTCATATTTGCGTAGAGTGATTGACCCGAGGTTGCTTTCGACAAAGCAACATGCATACAGCAAGGGTAGATCAACGGAAACAGCTCTGCATGAGCTCGTTGGTACCATCGAGAGATCGCTTTCGGTAAAGGAGTACACAATGGTCGCCTTTCTTGATATAGAGGGGGCTTTTAATAATGTCATCCCAGACTCGATAATTTTGACATTGTCTGGTCTAGGAGTAAAGCATGGGATCGTTTTAATGGTGGAAAACCTACTTGCCAATAGACGTATAACGTCTCAATTGGGAGCGTCCGTCATATCTCGATTTGTTAATAGGGGCACACCACAAGGAACCTGGCACTGAATTCAATGCTGCTATTTCTAGAAGCACGTGGTTGTCATGTTGTCGCATATGCTGACGATGTCGCGATAGCGGTAAAGGGGAAGCATCTGCCAACATTGAGGGACATTCTTCAGGGTTCTCTGAAAGATCTGTCTAAATGGGCAAGAGACTGTGGTCTAGGAGTTAATCCAACTAAAACAGAGCTTGTTTTGTTTACAAGGAAAAATAAGATTCCTGCTTTTGATCCTATTTCTCTGGACGGCACCTTCTCAGATGGAGCCAAGTATCTTGGAGTATTTCTAGATAGGAAGTTGAATTTCAGGCGTAACATTGAGGAACGGGTGAGAAAAGCAACGATTGCTTTATATTCCTGTAAAAGGGCCATTGGAAAACGATGGGGTTTTAGCCCTCAAGTCGTTCATTGGATCTATACAGCAGTGGTGCGTCCAATTTTGCTGTATGGAATCATTGTCTGGTGGCCTGCTTTAGAAACAAAAGCGAACTGTGTCTTTATCACGAAGGTACAGAGAATGGCGTCGATGTGCATCACTGGTGCTCTTCGTACTACACCTACGGCTGCATTAGAAATCCTCCTTCACCTGATACCATTGGACATATTGGGTAGGCAGTATGCGGCTGCATCGGCAATTCGACTTAATAGCACGCTGCAATGGAGGAGCAGCGATTGTGGCCATAGCGCGATCTTGAAGAAGATAACAATACCACAAAATGTGGACTGTGCTCCCTCTTTGAGCCTCTTTGAGCGCCACTTTACCACTATGATACCATCCAGGGAGTCTTGGATGGGGGATACTCCGGGTAGTGGAGCTACCATAAATTTTTACACAGATGAATCGAGGCTGCACGAACAAGTGGGCTTTGGAGTCTATTTTGAAGAGCTTGGGTTGAGCCTGGATCGTAGATTGCCAGATCATTGCAGTGTTTACCAGGCAGAGATGCTGGCAATAAAGGAAGTGGCTGACTGGTTGAGCTGCAATATCCGCAGTCAACATCTATACTGACAGTCAAGCCGCGGTCAAGTCCCTGGATTCAATGTTTCTGAAAACAAGATCTGCCCTTAACTGCCGCACGTCTTTAAATGAGATGGCTAAGCAGTTTAACATACGACTCATATGGGTCCCAGGGCACAGAGACATTCCAGGGAATTGCAAAGCCGATGAGCTTGCAAGACTAGGAACTAACTTACAGGTTCCAACAGAATTGGAATGTGTTGGTATGCCTCTAGAAACTTGCAAGCAAAACCTACGGCTTTGTTCTGCGACGGAGACTAATCAAAGATGGGCAAATGGATGGACGTGTGAGACAACACGACTGATTTGGCCTTTGCTTAATCAGAGGCGCACAAGTGAGCTGATATCGCTTCCAAGAGGAGAGATTTCGACGGTGGTTTCTATAATTACCGGACAAACTGGTTTAACGACAGGGACTAGTATGGAAACCTATTACGGTCCCGTGGTATCAGAATGGACCTCAGAGTCTACGTGTGTTGACGTAAAAGGTCAGCAGCCACTTACAACCTAACCTAGATAGGAAAAATTTCTATAGGCAAAATTATACAGCAGCTGGGACTTTTATAGGAAAAATGTCTGGGAATCTACATTAGGGTTGCCATTTCCATTTTGAGAAAAAGAGGACGCCAACCTCAAAAAAGGATGACATTTGACCCAAAAAAGAGGACAATTTTTTTTAATAAATTAATTTTAAAAAAGTAAACTGCGCGACACAATATGCAAACAAAAAATGCAATTTTTTAAGGAAACAATTTTCATTTCCACTAAAAAAATCACAAAAATACTTTATGTATTCCAATTTTATTTCAGAAAGTACCAATTATATTTCAAAAATTTTCAATTTTAAAAAATGTTTAACTATGTATATTTCCAATTATATATGAGAAATATTCATTTTTAATTCAAAAATATTTGGTTAACTTAAAAAAATGTCCAATTATAATCCAAAAATTTTAATTGTATATCAGAATTTTCTATTTGTAATTCAAAATTTTCTAAATGGTTTTCAGAAAATTCCATTTGTATTTTAAACATTTCCATTTCAAAATTTTCTCAATGATTTTAAGAAAATTACTTTTGAATTTAAATAAATTCAATTGGAATTTTAGATAATTCAATTGTATTTCAGAAATATCCATTTTTATTTAAAAATTATCTAAATGTTCAAATTCTGAATAATTTTGATTAAAAAATAAAAATTGTTGTACTCGACCTTTAAAATATTATATTTTGAGTAGGTTTTTTTCTAGCTCGAGGTCATTATTTCCTTGACTAATTAAAACTATGATATTCTCATATAATAATTTTCAAGAAAATAATTTTTCTGTTTTAAACTTATTATGTTGGTAATTTTTTGCAAGACTTTGTCGACACGTGTTTCGGGATGATGATCGTGACCTTACTACGATGGTACAATTTTCGTCTTCTAATTCCCAATGGAAATAGAGTCGAATATGTATTTTTATTTTAGTTTGATAATTAACGATTGTCATTAAAGACCCTTTGCTACTTGTAGTACAGAGTTTTTATTTTTTGCTAAATAATCTTGACAATGGGATTAGACAAATCCTGAAACACGTGTCGATTAAGTTTTGCAAAAAACTACCAACATAAATAAATTTAAACAGAAAAATTTTCTCTTGAAAATTATTATATGTTATTATCATAGTTTTAATGACCTCGAGCTAGAAAAAAAACCTACTCAAAATATAATTATCTAAATGCTTTTAAAAAAAATTTATTTGTATATCAAAATTTTCTGCAAAGCATTTGAAAAATTTTGAATAGAAATTTTTTAAATATATTTAATTGGAATTTTCTGAAAAGCATTTAGACATTTTTGAAATATTAATGGACATTTTTTAAATTTAATTGGAAATTTCTGAAACGGATTTTTCTTAAAAGCATTTATAAATTTTTAAAATATAACTGGAAACCTTTCAAATACAATTGAAAATTTCTGAAATACAAATGGAATTTTTGGAAATTCAAAGGAATTTTCTTAAAATTATTATTTTTTTTAATTTGTAATGGAAATTTTTGATATACAAATCTTTTTTCGGAGAGCAAACTTTAAGACACACAACAGCTGATAAGAATTGATGCTAACGTAGTTATTTTCGCACTACCTAGAGTGAATTTTTACTCGAAATATAATTAATTTGAAGCGTTTTTTTTTTAATTTTTGTGCGTTTTGTTCTCAAAAAGTTGACATTACTGCTGATAAGCGAAAATATGGCGATGAAAATAATTCAATAGATAAAAAGTAATAAAAAAAATGTTATCGGGTAAAGTGAAAAAAGTAGGACAACCCCGGACACTTTCTAAAAAAGAAGTAGGACTGCCCCGGACGCCCTAAAAAAGAGGACGGTGTCCGGGGAAAAGAGGACGGATGGCAACCCTAATCTACATGAGTATTTTTCCTTAGGAAAAATGTCTCAGAATATGAGATTATTTTTATTATAAAGATGTCTCAGAATTTAAGACATTTTAATAGAAAAAGCTAGCTAATTACAAAAAAATGTCCGACTTTTTTGATATTTAAAATATCTCAGAATTTTTGAGTTTTAATATTAAAAAAATATTCTAAAATCTATGTCTTTTTCGATAGGAAAAATAACTCAGAATCCAAGTATTTTTCTGTAAAAATTGTCTTAGACTCTGAGAATTTTAGAAAAAGTACCACAGAATCTAAAAAAAGTCTTAGATTCTAAAAAAAAATTTTATTTGAAAAATGACTCAGAAACTAACAAGGGAAGTCTCCCTAGTGTCACCCGCGGATCTTTATGGAATTGGTTTTATTTTGTAGACCAGAAAAAATAAAGGGACACGTATTTTTTTTTTAGCGGCCCAAATTCATATTTAGGGGGTAAAAAGGAGGGGGGAAAACAAGGCCATTTTTCAGTTTTTTTCGTTTATCTCCTATATTATGCAAAGAAACCTAGTCATATTACATACCAAATGAAAGGTATTTGGAAAACCTATCTACGTGGGCTAAGAACGTGTCCAAACATGCACAACTTTTCGTCATATTGAGTAAAATACCAAAATTTTGGGATATTTTTGCTAATAAGTCGAAAAATATTAACTTCGTTGGCCCGTTGTTAGCACCACGAGATAGGTATTTTTAATACCTTTAATACCTTTAACGTGCCTATATTTATTTTGTTTAAATAGGCGTAAATCGTAAAAAACTGAAAAGGCAATTTCCCCCCATACAAATCGTTCCCCCTAAAAATGAGTTCGGGCCGCTAAAAAAAAATACGCGTCGAATTAATTTTCGTTCTTAACAACATATTCAAATTTCATGAAGATCGGAGGGTGACACAAGGGAGACTTCCCTTGTAAGCCTTTTTTGTAGGAAAAATTTCGGAGACTCAGACTCTGAGACTTTTTCTATGGGAAAAATTACTCAGAAACTAAAACATTTTTTTAGAAAAAAATTCTTAGACCCTCTTATGAAAACATTTCTCAGAAAATGCTTGACCATCTTAGACCTTTTCTAGGAAAAAGTTTCTCAGAAAACAAAACTTTTTTAATAGAAAAATGGCTCAGAATCTTGAAAATTTCCTCCAAAAATTTTAAAAAGCATTAAAGTTTTCATTTTTTCTAATCTCAGGTACTTTCTATGGAATATTTTTTTAAACCCTAAAAATTTTGGTGTAGAAAGATAACACTGCGTGACAAAACTAACCACTATTTTAGAAAACAAGAGGTACGACCATCATTTCAATATATTTCGGACATGCTGAATCGAATGGCGTACTCCGTTTTTCGATGTATGGTACAGTTTTCTTGTAAAATGTCATTAAAGATTGGCTGATTTTCAGCTACTTTTTTAACAAAAAAAAATTCCAAAGCTAATGATTTTTAAATTTTATGGTATGGAAAACAAAGATATAACTTGTAGCAATATTTCTAATATAAATTTGGTTTAAAGCTTTTCATCTTAACCCCTTTAATTCGCGGATTTCTTCATTTTTTTAAGTTTTCGCGAAATTAACCGCTTAATTGGTCTCTGATAAAAAACTTGCATTTTGTGGATCATAAAGGCGTCCATGACACTACGAATAGTGGACAAAAAACATCTATGTTATATGGACCATCATGAAGAAAATCGCGAAAAACCGTTTTTTTGTATATGGCAGCATCACTTTAGGAGATGATTTGAGGCTTCATCTTTTAGTATATAATGTGGGAACCTTAAACAATGAACTGACCCAAAATTTGTCCAAAAAAGTTTTCATTTGCAAAAGTTATCTTAACAAAAACTGTTATTTCAGTGTTTGCGATACAATAATTATAGTTTTTGTTAAGACAACTTTTGCAAATGAAAACTTTTTTGGACAAATTTTGGGTCAGTTCATTGTTTAAGGTTCCCACATTATATACTAAAAGATGAAGCCTCAAATCATCTCCTAAAGTGATGCTGCCATATACAAAAAAACGGTTTTTCGCGATTTTCTTCATGATGGTCCATATAACATAGATGTTTTTTGTCCACTATTCGTAGTGTCATGGACGCCTTTACGATCCACAAAATGCAAGTTTTTTATCAGAGACAAATTTAGCGGTTAATTTCGCGAAAACTTAAAAAAATTAAGAAATCCGCGAATTAAAGGGGTTAAGATGAAAAGCTTTAAACCAAATTTATATTAGAAATATTGCTACAAGTTATATCATTGTTTTCCATGCCATAAAATTTAAAAATCATTAGCTTTGGAATTTTTTTTGTTAAAAAAGCAGCTGAAAATCAGCCAATCTTTAATGACATTTTACAAGAAAACTGTACCATACATCGAAAAACGGAGTACGCCATTCGATTCAGCATGTCCGAAATATATAGAAATGATGGTCGTAACTCTTGTTTATTTTTTAGTGTTCCGCAGTGTAATTTCGGTATCTTAAACCTTTTCTGTAGAAAAAAAAATTGAAAATTTTTGAATATATCAGAACCTAAGAAGTTTTCAATGTGAAAAAAACTCACTAAATCTGAGAATTTGTCTTTACGAAATTTTTTTCTAAATATAGAAATTTTTGGTGTGAGAATTACATAAGTATCTGAGATTTATTTTATATGAAGATGTATCAGAATATAAAAATTTTTGTATAAATTCTGATAAATTTTAATTTAAAAATAAAAATCGTTACATTTTAACTTTAAAATATTATATTTTAAATAGGTTTATTCTAGCTCGAGGTCATTATTTCCTTTACTTATTAAGACTTTGATATTCTCATAGAATAATTTTTTTGAAAATTATTCTATGAGAATATGATAGCTTTAATAAGTATAGGAAATAATGACCTTGAGCTAGAATAAAACTACTTAAAATATATAAATTTTAAAAGCTTTTCTGTATCAAAATGCCTCAGAATCTCAGAAGTGTTCTATTGGGATAACGTCTCAGAATCATAAACTTTCTATTAGAAAATTATGTCAGAATCTGGGTCTTTTGCTGTCAGAAAAATGCTTTAGAACCTGGAAATTTCTTGAGCTAGAATAAACCTACTTAAAATATATAAATTTTAAAAGCTTTTCTGTATCAAAAAGCCTCAGAATCTCAGAAGTTTTCTATTAGAATGACGTCTCAGAATCATAAACTTTCTATTAGAAAATTATGTCAGAATCTGGGTCTTTTGCTGTCAGAAAAATGCTTTAGAACCTGGAAATTTCTTGGAAATGCCTCATTTTTCAAAATATCAAACATTTAAGTTTTTTTTATTATAGGAATAAATTTTAAAAATTTGAAAATGTTTCTATAGAAAAAATCATAATAAATAAGAGTTGAACAATAGGGTGGCTCGTTTTTGGCTTTTCTCTCTGATCAAATTCTAATACCCGCCAAAAGTGTCGTGGGTCATTTATGACCCCCTACCAAAAAGGGTTAATGATTTTTTTAAAGATAATATATTAATAGTAAATAAAAGTTGAGGTACAAAACACAAAAGCCGTTTTATACTTGTTTATAGCACAAAATATAAGCTCTAAACTTCAAATTTTCTGCAGGGGTTATTTTTGACCCCAGCCAATGTGGGTTAAAGACGTCCTATATCGGTAAGATTTCATGACAGACCTACAGTTATCTAATAGAATGTTACGACACCAAAAAACCGTTAATTTGCCCAAAAATGAAATTTATAAGATTTTATTAATCCAAATTATTGATAAAACCAACATTTCCTTGAAATCCGCTAACTTCCCCCCGCGATTCCCGAAAAGTGGGCCGACGGATATCCGACATATTTCACATTTTTCTTCTCCAAGGTGTTATTAATGAATTCAGTAAGAAAAAAATATATATTTAAAATATTTTTTTTAATAAAATTTTCAAAATTTGAAAAAAGGTGTTTTGAGAACGCCCCCAAAATCATGCCATATTTTTGGTATCAAGTTTGAACGGGTTAATGATATCGAAAAATCTTTACATTTCATATTTAAGTATCTGCAATCAAATATTATACAAAAAATAATTTTTTAATTATTTTACTAACAAAACTTGAATTTTTTTTTTTAAGAAAAGTCATTTTTTGGGGGGCCCCATAGGCTAGTTGGTAGCGTGCTAGCCTTGCAACCTGGAGGTCGTGGGTTCGATTCCCACCAGAACCCTTGGTTTTTTTCGCTACAACGAGACGACGGTCATTGTTACCAGTTCTCGATTAGGTTGAATTTATTAAAAATGAGTTGTAAATAAAAAAAGAATAAATAAAAATAATTGATCATGTGATCAAAACTATTATTACTATAAGTCATTTTTTGCAAAAACCCCAATTTTGAGGCTCAAAGTGGAGACAGAAGATAAACTCTGATCGGAGTGATATTTTGCATGTGAGTTACCCCTAGGTGACCGACACTTTTGTCGGGTATTAGAATTTGATCAGAGAGAAAAGCCCAAAAACGAGCCACCCTATTGAACAATAAAAAACCTTAACCAATGATTCAAATTCGACCTAAAGCTCCTTGCAAAAAGCTGGATCCGCGCCTTTTTGTATAGAAACTAAAAGTCCTGTTTCATTGAAATTTGGAATGATGCTTTGTAAATACGTTTACCTGCTAAATTTTCAGAGTATTCCTTTTATAATACAGTTAGTTCAGTCATACGTTTGTAAGGGGGCTAGGTCTAATCATGGACCGATTTTTTCCAAAACAGTTTTTTTTTAAATTTTATCTAATCTAATGCCTTCTGTGTTTTGTATAAGCAAATACAATCGGAGATCTTATAGCTCATTGCGAAAAGTTTTAAGGCGCTGATTAATAGCGTGCAAGACTATTAGTCTGAAGGTCGTGGGTTCGATTCCCGCCAGAGGCCTTGGCCTGTTTCGTAAAGTTAAATGAAACAAACTATTAATGATAGCATACGAATTTGAGTACCCTAGTAAAAAAGTTTTGATATAATGATATATAATTTGATACAATCGTATTAAATTATATATGACTTTTTATATGTTCAGTAGCGCAATTCACTAAATTTTTAACTAAAATCGGTAGTTATATTGTCAAAAATCGTTAATTATCTAAAATTGTCTTTAAAAGCGATTCTATAATATTTTTCTACCGAATTTTGTCGTTATTGAAAATCATTAACTTATCAACAAAAATTATTTTGAAGTTAAAGTTAACGAAATTTTTCGGTTTTCAATACAATTTCAAAATAAATAAATTTTAAATTATCAATTTTTGTCGTTAATTCTTGTCGTTAATTCAAAAATTTATAGAATCACATATTCGTTAAAACAACCGACAATTCTCGTTAGTTAACGATATCGATAATTTCGTTAAAAAAGTTACTGAATCGCACTACAGATCTCATTTTATATAAGATTTATTGCGGATCCATTTTCCTATCTGAGGTTATATATAAATTTATCTGACTTTATGTAATTATATAAAATAAGATCAAGTGGATTTAATTGGATGTGACCAAAATTCGGATCTAATTGTATCATTTTTTATATTTGTATATCTAAAATAATACAATTAGATCCATATCTGATCCAACTTGATACAGCCAATTTTGAGATCAAATTAGATCTTAAAGTTTTTTTTTTTACTCGGGTAAGCAACAATTCTCATACAGTTTATGAGATTTAGAATGTTTAAGGACTGCTGTTCAGTACAAAAATTGGTAATTTTTTGGAAAAAAATCATTCATTCAGTAAGTACTGGACCGATGGCTATGAAATGACCATAGCGAACGTGTTTTCGAGCTTATGTTTGCAAGTTGGAGCCCAGCGTTTGTACTGGGGAGGCAGTAGAACCCCCAAAAGTAGGCACCTTTTGTGTATAAACAATTTAAACCATTTAGTTAATAATAAATCATTTACTCTTGTTGGTAGTTGTAGGTAGTTGTCTGAAACCAGAAGGTTTTTTCTAGCATTTGGAAGCTAAATATTTTATCTTACATAAAATATCACCCTCCAATAATCACACTGACAAGGGAAGTCTCCCTGGTGTCACCCTCCGATCTTCATGAAATTTGGATATGTTGTTAAGAACATAAATTAATTAGACACGTATTTTTTTTTAGCGGCCCAAACTCATTTTTAGGGAGGGTCGATTTGTATGGGGGGAAATTGACCTTTTTCAGTTTTTTACAATTTACGCCTATTTAAACAAAATTGATATAGACATGTGTAGTATCAGATTAAAGGTATTAAAAATACCTATCTCGTGGTGCTAACAACGGGCCAAAGAAGTTAATATTTTTCGACTTATTAACAAAAATGTCCTAAAATTTTGGTATTTTACTCAATATGACGAAAAGTTGTGCATGTTTGAACACGTTCTTCGCACAAGTAGATAGGTTTTTCAAAGACCTTTCATTTGGTATGTAACATGACTAGGTTTCCTTGCATAATATAGGAGATAAACGAAAAAAACTGAAAAATGGCCTTGTCTTCCCCCCTCCTTTTTACCCCCTAAATATGAATTTGGGCCGCTAAAAAAAAATACGTGTCCCTTTATTTTTTCTGCTCTACAAAATAAAACCAATTCCATAAAGATCCGCGGGTGACACTAGGGAGACTTCCCTTGTGAGTATTTACAACTTGTTAAAACTTTTTTTAACTATTTTATTATATAAGTAAATATTTCTTCCTGTCTATAAATCAGTGGAAATTTAAAACTACTACAATAACTCATAATTTTGTAATATTTTTAAACAAACAAAACGCAAAAAAAAATATTAATTAAAATTAATTTAGTAAAATAACACAATTAAAACAAAAAAAAAACATCATAAACATTTTAACAAAAATTATCATAATTGTTATAAGTCTCTGTTACAGTTTTTTAATTACCATTTTAGCAAAATAAAACAACAATAAAATTTTAATTATTTTGTTAAACACAAAACGAATAGAATATGGTAGTGGCAGAAACACGCGGAGGCAACAAAAACATAGCACAAACGCAACTTGGTCTGCTTAAGTATGGTTAAGCTTAAACTGTTAAATAGTTTCCCTTTATAACATTTAAATTATTAAATGGGAAACATGGAAAAAATTTAAAAGAATTGAAACATTTTTGGATGGAAAACTATTGAAATGGTATGAGGTCAACGCCACGGTTGGGAAATGTAGCACAACAGTGCCATTTCTGGCACTATTGAATGATTACACTGTGCTACAAAAGACCAAAAATAATTTATGCAGGGGTTCTCATATGATAATTCGGGTTGGTTGGAGTTCGTAGAGTACTGATATACTCATAGTTTTTCTGGATCACTTCGTTAAGTACGTTTTTTATTGGCAAATGTGTTAAAAAACGGAAATTCTTAAATTACAATTTTAAAAAATTATTACTTTGTTAGTTTGCAACCGATTTTCGATTTTATAGATTTGTTTTAAAGGTATAGGTCTTACCTTTCAAACAAAGCAAAAATATTAAAAATCGATCAAGAATTGGCTGAGCTACGATCGCTTAAGTAAAAAAAAAACGTATTTTTTGAAAAATTTGTCATATTCTTTACACTCTAAGTTGAAAGTGCATCATTAAACAATTTTTTTGAATTTTTTGTAAAAAAGTATAGTAAAGTAGCTTTCCAAAACACCAAAAAACATAACAATCGGTTTAAAAATGAATGAGTTATGCTAAGTTTTGTGATAGGGCATTTTTAAATTTTTTTCAGAAACGCTTGTAATTCAAGCATTATTCATAAATCTTGTTACTAGTACACAGTGGAAGATGGACGCGCATCGTAACAAAATCAAAACTGTCAGCGATTTGATCGGTTGAACATGGGTTTGATAAAAGACATCCTAGGGGATAGAAAACCATTCATAAAATATTTATATGTCATTTACTTTGACCAGGGCGTCTCTCCAAAGTCCAAACATTTTCAGGTTTTTTTAAAAAATGAAAATTTTTTGGAAACCTTTTTTAAATGATTGAGTAAAACTATTTCTAAGTACGCTAACATCCTGAAATTTTAACACAGCTTTGACAATATATGTAACTAATTAAAACTGCCCTTATAAGCTAAAATTTTAAACCGCGTTATTCGTTAATTGACTGCCAAATGTTGGAATTTTTTAAGAAATGTGTAAAAAGACTCTTAATTATAGACTGCATCTTTTGTGGAACCTTGTGGATACAGACAAATTCAATATGGGGTGAAACTAGAGGTATTTATCTAATCGAAGAACTTTATTTCGTCTGCAGTAACTTGCAGTTAAATTCAGGATAAGGCTCCAAAGTAGGGTCCATAAAAAGAAAAAAAAAACTTATACATATTTATTTTTTTAAATTTTTATTTTTCGAAATTATTAAATATCAGCTTCAACCTATTTAGATATTTACAAAAAAAATTGGTGATGCTGCATAGGCTTGAGAAACTAACTAAATACCCAGCAAAATTTGGCATTACTAGTAATGGGATTTGTAATCTGGAACGAATGTTAATAAGTAGTTGCTTGTTGAAACACTAATTATTTTAACAAGGGCGTGAGACAAAAATAAATAGTGATGAGAATTAAGGTAAATAAGTACTTAGTTACTCTCGTTTTACTAAAAAGGAGTAAAAAACCATTACCAATAAAAAGTAAAAAAGCTATTTACCAAATGGGAGTAATAAACACATTAAAGTGTTAAAAATAAAAAAAGTTAAAAATTGTCAAATTTTTATTGAGTTACATAAGTAATTCGACACAGCAAAACTTAAAATCTCAATGTATGGATGGTGGACAATGAGTCCTACTGTACATAAGGTCCTGATACACGGAAGTGAGATTATTTAAAATTCGGTGTTACCAGTTGGTAATAAAAATATTTTGAACTATATAAGCACTTCATTAACTAACTTATACAATTTAAATATTAGGTCAGTTATCAGAAGAATCGTTAGAAAGGTCGCATAAATATTTTAAGATTTACAAAAGCAATTTTAGCAGAAAAAATTCAAGAATAAACAATCTAAAAGATATTTTTCAAAAATTTATGGTAGAATCAGATCAAAAAATTTCCATTTTACGTGAAGAAACATCGAACTTCGTAAAAAAGGTTCCTTATCCAAAGGAACTATTGCAAATAATACAAATCAACTATTTTTTTTTTATTTTATTTATTACGATATTGCATTATCGTGTCTATGTTAATTTGTTTTTTAATGTTTTAATCCTGTTATTATTCATTTTTGGTTTATTACTACACTCAAAAGAAAAACTCTGTCAAAAAATCTGCAAAACGACTTTCAATTTGAATTAGCAATCTTTCAGCAGATTGTTCTGCTGAGAAGGATATTTTTACTAAAATCTCTGTCATTCAGTTTAAGAAAATAACAGACATTTTACTATGTTTATACTGATTTTGTTTGCTGAATTTCATTATTTTTTCAAGAATTTTTTTTATATAAAAAAAAGCAGAACAGATTGTCAGCAGATTGCTCTGCTGAAATCAGCAGATTGATCTGCTGAGATCAGCAGATTGTTCTGCTAAAATCAGCAGATTTTTCTGCTAAAATCAGCAGATATTTCTGCTAAAATCAGATTTCTCTGCTGTCGAACAACACACATGTTTAATAGCTAAAACGCCAGATAAAAGTATAAGCTTCCATAGCGTAGTGGTTAAGAAGTGTACTTTTAAATCGGAAGGTGGCGAGTTCGATTCTGGCTGGCGGCGTATGTTTTTTTGTTTTTTTTTTTTCTTGTTATATTTATTCACCTCTTATGACAGATATTTAGCAAACTGCTAAAATCAGCAGATTTCTCATATGGCTGAAAATGGGTGTATTTTCAGCAGATTTTTCTGCTGATTGGACAGAGAATTTATTTTGAGTGTACTATTTATTTATTATAAATCAATAAAATAAAATTGATAAAAGTCAAACGTGCCGGATATTTTAGTGTAGGGTGAAAGGTAATATTTGCAAATATTAAATTTATCTTTTTTGTGCAATTTTAAATAGGTTTGATACAAGCAATTCCACTTATATATTTATATTATCAGATTTGTTAACTAAAAAAGTCGATACATTTGGTCATAATTTAACTCAATTTTTTATATGTATTTTAACTAATAATGTTTAATGATGTATATTTACTCTATCCGAACGACATTCAGTAATAATATATCAAAAATGTCAATGATCTTAACATTTTTTTAGCATTTGTTCATATAAATAAATTAACCAACTTTGCATTCAATTTATATGTAGGGTGCAAGGAGGACAACAAACTTTGATCGCAGCTTTAATTGCTTAAGGTCCCTAGTTTTTATAATGCCTAATTTTGTTTTACAACTCCTAACCGTTTAGAAGATATAGTCAAAAAACTTCGATGCGCGCGTTTTCCATACAAACCGTCCACTGTGTAGTAGTAATTTTATGCGCATATGCATATAAACTAGAGATGGGAACGTAATTAGATTTGTGCGTGATTCACACATGATCAGAAGTGAGCGTGATTGAAAATTAATTTTACTCACGTGGTTGTTAGTGAGTGTCAGTGTGAGTGGAATAAAAAAATGGGCGTGTCAGTTACTTCCAAATCCTATTTATAATTTTTTGGGTTTGTTTAAAAAATATCAGTGTTACTTCTTAAACAAAAAAATATTGAGAATAGGTTAAAAACAGGCTAAGGTGCGCTTGTTTAAGTAAAAAACCTTTTTTGAAGAGTTATACCTGCAACATTTTTATGACAGAAAAAGCTGTGCGCTTGCAAACATGTTTTTTTAAAACGAAATTGCTAAAATTGTGGGATCATTTGATGGAAATTTTTCCTGTTTATAAATATACATGTGAGGCATTCCACACCAAATGTTCAGTGAGAAAAAAATTGTGTACCAAAATTTTTCAATGGGTCCCGGGTAAAAAAGTTTTTTATATAACTAGGGTGAGATTTCCATGCAAATGCATGTTTTTTGTCGAAAGCCTAAAAACGATATCGACCAATTATCTTTCCGAATCAAGAGATTTGCATTAAATGGCATCGATTTGTTTTCGCATATTTTGCATATTTTGGTGAAAATACATATTTTTGCATATTTTGATTTTAAATGATTATATTGTGCATATTTCGAACTTTTAAGTGCATATTATTGCATATTTTAACATAAATTAGCAAAAACACATATTGAAATTATTTTTTTTCAAAAACTATTTTAAATTTTTAAAATTTATTTTGAAAATCAGAAAAATTACTTTTTTTTCTTCTTAATTTTTTTTATAGATTTTCTTAATTTTTAAAAAAATCTTGCTAGGCAAACATCTAATCTTTAAAAAAAAAATTACAAAAAAAAACAAAAGTGGCCGGATTTTTTATAAATTGACTTTTTTAAAAAATGGAAAATTTCAGAACGGGTTCTGAAAATTTTCAAAAAAAAATTTTATCGATAGCCGATACAAAACTATGCAAGAATGTAAATTTTTGAGATTTTGGTGCATTTCGTTTTTATTTGATATATATTTAAACAAGGCAACTTGACACAAACTTGACCATTTTTCCAATATTTGACCACGCCTCCTAAGCCCAGTTTTTGAAAAATTGAACAACCAAAAACGTAATTTTCTTAGCTCCATATATGAGGCATTCCACACCAAATGTTCAGCAAAAAAAAAAAGTTGTGTCATGTCAATATGAAATCATTTTCAAAGTATTCGCTCTTAGGGTACTATTAAATATAAAATTAAATATACAAAAATAAAATTTAAGTTTTTTCAAAAAGTGGGCCTTGTAGTCGTGGTCAAAAATTGAAAATATCTAACTTTTTTGCCTGAGCATCTTTACTTCAATATTTGTGCAAATTAAATGAAACACAGTAAAGTCTTAAAGACAAAAGCTGTTTATAGATTTTTGAATGGGCTATCAATTAAATGGGCTATCAATAAAAGCTGAATGGGCTATCAATAAAAGCTAAGAAAATGAAAATTGGAACATTTTCAGAAGAAGTTCTGAATTTTTTAAATTTAAACTTAAACTTTATTTATCAAAAAACATGCCGCAATTTTATTTGTTTTTTATTTTTTTAAAAAAAGTTAAAGGAATTTTCTATCTGATCTGAAATTTTTAGAGATTTGTTTTGCCTTGTTTTCGAAAAATCAAAATTCAAAAATTGCAACACGCTTATTTTATACAATAATGGTATTTAAAACGTGTTCGTATGAGTAATATCAATACTTAAAAAATATTTTAAGAGGCGATGGTAGCGTGAGTGAGTTTTTAATAACGATTACGCACGCTTATGAAAGAAAAAATTTAGTCACGCACGATATTTTATTTTGCTCACGCTCATTCACGCACACGTGAGTAGAAAAAAATAAGTTACGGTCACGATGTTCACGTGAGCGTGAGTAAAATAAAATATCGTGCTTGAATATTTTTTTTTCTTTCATTAGCGTGCGTGATCGTGAATAAATACTCAGGCAAAAAAGTTTGATATTTTTAATATTTGACCACGCCTACAAGGCCCACTTTTTGAAAAAAAAAACTTAAATTTTATTTTTGTTATTTATTAGTACCCTAAGAGCGAATACTTTGCAAATGATATACCATTGAAACCACTATGGTTTTTCTGTAGTGGAACAGTTGGTGTGGAATGCCTCACATGGCTATCCATACAACCCATTTAACAATTTACGGTTCACATGTTTTTTTTTTCGCTGAACATTTGGTGTGGAATGCCTCATACGTATATTTATAAACAGGTAAAATTTCCATCAAATGATCCCACAATTTTACCAATTTCGTTTCAAAAATGTCAAATGTTTTTTGTCATAAAAATGTTGCAGGTAAAACTCTTCAAAAAAGGTTTTTTACTTAAACAAGCGCACCTTAGCCAGTTTTTAACCTATTCTCAATATTTTTTTGTTTAAGAAGTAACACTGATATTTTTTAAACAAACCCAAAAAATTATAAATAGGATTTGGAAGTAACTGACACGCCCATTTTTTTATTCCACTCACACTGACACTCACTAACAACCACGTGAGTAAAATTAATTTTCAATCACGCTCACTTCTGATCATGTGTGAATCACGCACAAATCTAATTACGTTCCCATCTCTAGTTTATATGCATATGCGCATAAAATTACTACTAGTAACAAGATTTATGAATAATGCTTGAATTACAAGCGTTTCTGAAAAAAATTTAAAAATGCCCTATCACAAAACTTAGCATAACTCATTCATTTTTAAACCGATTGTTATGTGTTTCGGTGTTTTGGAAAGCTACTTTACTATACTTTTTTACAAAAAATTCAAAAAAATTGTTTAATGATTCACTTTCAACTTAGAGTGTAAAGAATATGACAAATTTTTCAAAAAATTCGGTTTTCTTTTACTTAAGCGATCGTAGCTCAGCTAATTCTTGATCGATTTTTAATATTTTTGTTTTGTTTGAAAAGTAAGACCTATACCTTTAAAACAAATCCATAAAATCGAAAATCGGTTGCAAACTAACAAAGTAATAATTTTTTAAAATTGTAATTTAAGAATTTCCGTTTTCCAACACATTTGCCAATAAAAAACGTACTTATCGAAGTGATCCAGAAAAACTATGAGTATATCAGTACTCTATGGACTCCAACCAACCCGAATTTTTATATGAGAACCCCTGCATATTTTTGGTGTAGCACAGTGTTAGTGGCACCGCAAATAAAGGTTTTGGCCCTTTTTCATTCTATTCAAATATTGTCAAAATTTATTTTAAATAAATTAAAAAAAAAATATTTTTACTAAAATTTAATTATTACAAAAACGAAAAAAATTATCAGATATTTCCCTTTTAAGAATCCTACCATTTTTTGCAAAAATTTAAGTTTTTATTTTCCTTAAATTCAAATTTTAAGGAGAATGTTAATACAAGTGTTAAATTCCTGCTGGAAAAACCTATCCTATGACTGGTTCAACGCGGACTGGTTATTAAATTCTACATCTTTTACAAATGTAATTCGTAAAAGATCAATATTAATTCGTAGATTCTACTTGTAATTCGAAGATTCCATTTGTAATTCGAAGATTCCATTTGTAATTCGAAGATTCTATTTGTAATTCGAAGATTCTATTTGTAATCCGAAGATTCCATTTGTTATTCAAAGATTCTAATTGTAATTCGAAAAATATCAATGGAAATTCAGTTCATATTTTTCGAATTACAATTGGAATCTTCGAATTACAAATGGAATCTTCGAATTAGAAAAATAATCTACGAATTACAAGTATAATCTTCGAATTACAAATGGAATCTTCGAATTACAAATGGAATCTTCGAATTACAAATGGAATCTTCGAATTACAAATGGAATCTTCGAATTTCAAGTAAAATCTTCGAATTACAATTGATCTTTTACGAATTACATCTGTAAATGGTGTAGAGTGGTAATCTTGCACGAATCTTCGAATTACAAGTAGAATTTTCGAATTACAAATAGAATCTTCGAATTACAAATGGAATCTTCGAATTACAAGTAGAATCTTCGAATTACTATTGATATTTTACGGATTACATCTGTAAATGGTGTAGTACCGGTCCTCGACTGGTCACCTTTCCCGAAGGGATAATTTTGCTGACAAAACTGGAAATTATAAAAAAAAAATAAGTTGTAAAATTATTGATTTCTGTTGTAAAAAGTACTAAAAAATAAATTAAAAATTGTATTCTTCTTGCACCCTGGGATACCTGAAGGCTCCTAATGGAGTGTGGTCTAACTCCAGTGGGGTGTCACTGGATCCCCTTATAAATGCGCATTTTCCAGGAAATTCCATAATGCCGTTTCAAGGTTTGGAACGTTCTGATGCCAAATCATCTGAAATTGCTTCAGAAATAATAAATATACCCCTGACTGAGATGCAGCAAGAGAAAATGTAGGGCTACCAGATGTAGGACTACCAGGTGTAGGGCTACCAGAGTCGTTTCTACCCCGAAGGCTGGGAAAAGTTTCCATACAGTTTCAAAGGATTTCAGACCCATTATTCTATCGAAATTTTTATTAAATACAACGAAACGAACGATAGGAAACGAACGACATGAAGTTGCTTCCAACTAGGCGACTGATTTCACTATGAGCTCGTTGTTACCATCGAGAGATCGCTTTCGGCAAAGAAGAACACTATAGCGGCCTTTCTTGAAATAGAGGAGGTTTTAATAATGTCATCCCAGACTCGATGGTCTTCCAATAGATGTATACCGTCTGAATTGGGAGCATCTGTAATATCTCGGTTTGTTAATAGGAGCACATTACAGAGAGGTGTTCCTTTGACACTTCTTTGGAAACTATCACTGAATTTAATGACGTTCTCTCGAGAAGAAAGTGGTTCTAATGTTGTCGCATATGCTGACGTCGCGACGACGCGATAGGGGTAAATAGAACGCACCTGCCAGCATTAAGGGACATTCTTAAAGGTTCTTTAAAATATCTAACTAAATGGGCAAGAGACTGCGGTCTGCGAGTAAATCCAAATAAAACAGAGCTTGTTTTGTTTACAGAAAAATTAGATTCCTGATTTTAATAATACATATTTCTTTGGACGGCACTGAAATCACCTTCTCAGATGGAATCACCTTCTCAGATGGAAGTTGAATTTTTGGCGTAATATTGAGAAACGGGTGAGAAAATGAACGATTGCTTTGATTATTGTAAAAAAAAAACATTGGAAAACGACGGGGCATTAGCCTTAAAGTCGTTCGTTGTATTTACACAGCAGTTTTGTGTCCAAGTTTGGCAAAATGTGGACTGTGCTACCTCTACGAGCCTTTTTGAGCGCCACTTAATCGTTGTGATACCATCCAGGAAGTCTTTGATGAGGGAAATTTCGGGCAGGGAAGCCTTTATAAATTTTTACAAAGATAACTACACGAACAAGTGGGCTTTGGAGTATATTCGGAAGAGCTTGGGTTGAGCCTGTCTCGAAGCTTGCCAGATCATTGCACTTTTTACCAGGCAGAGATGCTGGCAATAAAGGTAGTGGCTGACTGGTTGTATTGGAAGGTCTTGTTTACAACCGCAGTCAACATTTATTCTAACAGTCAAGCCACGGTGAATTCTCTGGAGTCAATGATTCTGAAAACAAGATCTGTCCTTAATTGCCAAACGTCTTTATATGAGATGGTCAAGCAGTTTGTCATAGTCAGATACTTGCTTCACTGGATCTAGGAATCTGCACGATCTTTCTGATTTGTGAGATGCCAAAATTCAGTATCAAAGGAGTTTCATAAGAAGCTCAAATTGGTTTAACGGCAGGAACTAGTAAGGGAACCTATTTCAGTCCAGTGGTATTACAACGGATCTCACATTTTATGTGTGCTGACGTAAATCGTCAGCAGCCACTTACAACCTAACCTAATTTCAACGCTCAGGCATCAATTGAAAATATTTTTTTTAATCGAGAGATCGTATGAGATTCTAAAAAATCTCACACGGTGTTGCCTACGTCTTTATAAACACATTTCCTAACAACTGCTGTGTTTTTTATTCAATGGAATTTACCACTGGTCCTATCTTGACTTAACTCTTTTACATATCTGGTTTATATATAACTTTGCTTTATTAATATCTGGGATGTATTTAAATTAACATCACAAAGTGTATCTGAACAAACAAGTGATGGTCAATGGTCTTTACCCTTAACTCTTAACTTTTTACATGCTGTTTGTTTCTGTTAGTATATTTAAATTTTGTATAAAGTTGTAGTTGTTTGTTTTTTATTATTATTAAAGTTGGTGGATTGTTTGGAGTTGGTTGGTATTGGAAGTTGTTAGTTTGTTTTACTTTGTAACGATCGGACGGATGGATGGATGAAGAAGCTCTTAATACGCCACATTTAACTACAAAGTATTATTTTATAGAAATTAAAAATTTAAATAAACTGGAAATATATAAACATACTCGTACTTATATTACTAAAGAGAAAAATCATAGTGCTTAAATGCTTCACAAGCGGAAAATTGTTAAAGCTGATATTTTTCTTTGTGGTTCAAAGTCAAAATTCAAATTTCTGAGTTTGCTAGTTGCTGATTTTCTTTACTAAATAAACCTTCTGTAACAGTAGCAATACAAGGCAAAAAGGGTGTTCATGAGTCTTGTAAAACTTACAAGCACCCAGCAAAAAAAATTCGAAGTAGTTCAAAACGAAGTAAACTTAAACTACATAAAAAGTAGCAATGAGTGAATATTTTTTGTTGCAAAAAAAGTAGTTTAAATTAACATCCAAATATGTCAATAAGAAGGAAAATAATATGGATTCCACTACTTTAGAACACTATAGTCGGAATGAGTTTTTTTTTAATATTTTTCAAACGTAATGAAAATAACATATTTATTTAATATTATTTAATAGATTATTGTTTTTCTGTAAAGACAGTCGAGCTCAGGCTCTAATTATAATTATGTATTATAATTTTTTTGATTTGTTATATATGGTTTTGAATTGAGAAAAGTGTGAAAGAAAAAATTTTAATTTTTCTAAAAATTTAGACATCCTGGTTTGTTTCTTACTAGTTTCATATTATCCAGTTATAATAATCTTCAGAAAAACTTTTAATGTCAAATTTATTTAGTTAATAGTCAATAAAACTCTATATGTGAAAATAATTTACAGATCGCAGCCGACAAGAATTGAACTCATCATCATCTGTAATACTTTGCTATTAACTGCTTGTAACGTACAATCACTCTAGACCGATACGCCAATTAGGGTGTTAAGCAAGTATCAACTAAATCTGATTTTTTCAATTCGAGTGTAGTTGTTGCTGTTGTTTTTTTTCCTCACAGAAGACTTATTATTGTAATGTGTAAACAAATTTTTATTTTTAGTAATCATTATTCTTCTTCCTCTCCTTCAGAGTTTTAGTCTAAACTATAGTTTTATATATAATTGAAAGGCAAAAAGTTAATATTTGATAGGTTACAATTCCAGGAATAAAAACATTTTTTTATTTTTAATTTGTTTAATCTTAAATTTGGTGTAAATGATTTTGTTTTATAGGGGGTACACTAACTTTGTCATTCCCCATAAAGAGAATCGTCGCCTAAAATGCAAAACAAAGTGACAACACTTTTTTTTTAAAATCAAGTTATTGATTGTGATGCATTGTCCCCCTATAAAAATTATCAAAATGTAATTTGCTAGTTGTGATACAATTCATTAACTGAAACCATTTCCAAAAATTCAGACCTATCCGATAAAAAATGACGAACTTATGAACAAAATAAAAAAAATGTTTCACAACGTTTTTCGCTGCTACTTTAAAAAAGCAAAATGTGTTGGATTTTTGGTGATGATATATTATATTGATCAGTGATCGATTCTGAGAAGTTCTATAAACATCCCTCCGTCAGTCTGTATGTAACACAATGTAGTCCAAAATAAAACAGCTATCCACGTGACGTTTGGTACAAATATTTTTTATAGTCCTAGGTAGGTTAAAATCGGACCGGAGGGGAAAACTTTCACCTTGGAGAAGCGAACCAACCTCTAAAACGCAATTTTTTAGCGATCATTGTTTTTTTGTCAAGCAAATGAAACAATTTTATGTCGGATGATGTATAAAGTCCTGAACTTGGACCCAATTTTTTGAGGTACGAACACTTTTGTGGGCGTAAATATATATAATAGGGTTATAACTTTTTTATGTCAAAAAAAAAACTCATCTAACCACGCGATGGGCAATGTTGTACAGATAATAAAAATCTTTTCTTTAGTTCATTTTGGTGAAAAAAAGTTCACACACCAAATGCAATTTCTAAAACTTCCCCTCAAATGATAATTAAACCGTCAAATGATAGTTATTTAAAAAATACACTACTGAACATTTTGAAAAAATATTGATGCGACTGGGCCGCGACCTTACACAGGAAGTAAATTGCAATTGTTCTACTCACCACAAATCTGGTCTCCAAACTTTTCCATCACATCAAGTTTTTGGGAAAATTGATGTCAAAATGAACCCGATATGATAGCGACTTAAAAATAAGTTGAGGCTAAAGCTTAAACATTGCTCCTAAGGATTCTGAACTCTTTTGGTCAGTCGCCTTAACTCCTAGGGCACCAATTGTCTTTCAATGATGTCTTGTTCCCAAAAAACGATTTTTGCCGCTACAAATCATATGAAAAAAACCTTATTCGAATGGAACGCCACCTTATAGTATAAGGCTTGTAAACATGATTACAATTATTCTCCTGGTCACAAATCCGGTCTCCATACTTTTTAAGGGTAAAGCTCAAACATTGCTCTTAAAGACGTATAACTCAATTCATCAGTCGCTTCAACATTTGGAGCACCAATTGTCTTTTAATGAAGTGTTTTCCCCCAAAAACTTTTTTTTTGATATGACAGCATTGAAATACAATTGGTGCCCAAAAAGTTAAGGCGACTGACCAAATGAGTTCTGCATCTTAAATAGGAAAGTTTTAGCTTAACCCTCGACTTAGTTTGAAGTCGCCATCACTTCGGGTTCATCCGCTATGAGTTTCCAAAAATGACCAAAACGGCGATTTTTTTGAACTTTGACCACAATTTTCTCAAAAACCAGATGTGATGGAAAAGTGTGGAGACCGGATTTTTGACCAGCAGAACTAATGTAATCAAGTGTATAAGGTCGCGTCCCAGTCGCATTTTGGATGTTTAGTAATGTTATTAGAACATTGGCATCGTCAGAATCGCTTACTAAATCTATTTCCTAATGAATTCTAAAAATACACTTTTTAAGTAGTGCAAAAATGATCTTAAATAGTGATCTTAAAGATGTAATTAAACTTTACATACAAAAACTTAAACTATGACATCAGTATGAGTACTACTTTATATGTACTTAAAAAATGTAAAAAAAATACTTATTTTGCGCGACACCACCATGTTAAATTCACTAGAGTTTCAGCAAAGTTAGAACTACTTTAGCAGCAGTTGAACTACTTTTTATTAACATTTTAGTATGTTCTTTTTTTGCTGGGCATATTCTGAAATGAAAAACACAGCATTTTAATATTTGCTTTGAAAAAACTTTTAAAATTTACATTCAACATAAATTTTCTGTCCAATCAGCAGAAAAATCTGCTGCCATTTTGAACCATATGAGAAATCTTCCGATTTTAGCAGACACGGTTTGCTGAAAATCTGCATGATTACCTATGTGAAGTCAGCATAGAAATCTGTATAAATAGCAGGGAAATCTACACTCAAAAAAAAACTGTAATGTTAGCAAAAAAAGCTTGTAAACCTACAAGAAAATTTGCTGATTTTGAACCCACAATTTTTTTGGTAAAGTTAGCAAAAATGTTTTGCCAAAAATTAGTTAACTGAAATTTTTTATTTCAATTTAGTTCATACACATTTGAGGACTCCATTGGGTTCGGACCCGATAGCTCCCGACCCCGATGGACCTAGACCTAGTTTGGTGCCTTTAAAATCGTCATAGCTTTTGATTCAAAATTTGTGTCCGTTTTGCTCTACCTTGCTTAGTTTTTGAGATACGTTATTTTAACCACTGGGGTTTGAGAATTTTAAAACGCGATAACTTCAAAACAATTAGTCGGAGAGCTTTCGGTCTTGTTCTTCGTGTTGAGAGCTACAAAAATGCTTTTGGACTTTTTGTTGTGTCGGCAATATTTACGGAGATATGAGCATTTTAAAATTTTCGGGAATTCTAACTTTTTGGATCCAATGTTAGGACCCATTAAGGTCCACAAATGTGAGGAGGACCAGCGATACTACGGTAAGCCCGAGAACCAAAAATGGCCTCCATTTTGCTCCATCTGGCTTAGCTTCCGAGATAACGCCATTTTAAGTTTCTTTAAAAAAAAATTACAATTTATTTTTGCTAATATTAGCAAAAAAAGCATATAAAAATTTGGTCAACTCAATTTTAAATTTAGCAAAAAAAAATAGTTCAAATTTTGTTTAAAATTGCTAATGCGCTAAATGAAGTTTGCTATTTATTTTTCCTAACATGCTAATCTCAACTAAAAGTTAGCTATAAAATAAAAATAGTAAATCTATTAATGTATTATTTTGAGTGTACTAACAATAAGATATTTTCTAGAAAATTTTTGTTTTTAGAAAATTTGTTTTCTTAAAATATACTCAAAAATATTTCGAAATACAGCAAACAGAATCATTAAAAACGTAGTAAAATGTCTGTTATTTTGTAAAACTGAATGAAAGAGATTTTATTAAGAATATCCATTTTAACAGAAAAATTTGCTGAAAGTTTGCTAAATCAAATTGAAAGTTATAAGGGTTCAAGTTGAAAAAATGCAGAAGAAAAATTGAATTTCTAAAAATTATAGACATTTCTGGTATTTCCTATACCGGTTTCAAACACCCCAGTTAGTGTCATCATCAGTAGGATTTTAAATGTCGGTTTGTCTTGTTAATGAAAACTGTTTTTTATATATGTGAATATTTATAGTTTCTACAGAATAAATTTTGACAGTTTCCAACACTACAATTCTATTTCTAGCAATCTCAACCTCACTTCATACTTTTTTTCAACTTTTTTGTCTCTTACATTATTTCGCAAGGGTTACCAACATGATCTGGAATTGCAGACACAAATGAAGGAATTTGCATTTTCTGTTTCGGAGACGTGCCCAATGGCGACAAAGTCGTTTTAGAGATTTTTTTATAGAGTTTTTCTTTTGAGTGTAAAAATTGAGTTATCTCTGATCTCGCTCTTCGGATCAGTGACGTACTTAAATTTTGCTAAAAATTGTGAGAGAAGGTTGTGTGATTGCACGTGAGTTTGAGATGTTTTTAATTTACGTTATTTTAAGTAAGTGTCAGTCGAAAACATGTTCTCGTGAGTTATAGATTTTACTTCCGAATATTTTTATTCGTTTCGGTTCACATAAAAAAATGTTGGTGAAAGTAAAACGAACGCACTTTTTATAACCTACACAACTCCGTGGTGCAGGGTATAATGAGTTTGTGCTGATGTTTGATGTCTAGGAAAATATTGGTCCTAGATCCACCTTTAAGTATACCGATCCACTCAGAATCACTTTTTGAGTCGATTTACCGTCCGTCTGTCTGTCCGTCTGTCCACGTAACGGTGTAAACACGATACAGGTCGCAATTATCAACCGATAATCTTCTTTTGTCCCAAGGACGAAGCCTATTGAAATTGGAAAAAATCACAAATCATCATACCGAATTTTAAAGCAATCGGACCAGTTCTTTTTGTAGCCCAAACCAACTTCCCGATATTCACAAAAATCTCTCAAATTTCATGAAAAACGAAAATATTTTATTAAAATGTTGTTTGTATGTATTAAACGCGTTCTTTAATAACCTTACCAAATCTGATTATTATCGGACCATTTTTGGACCTACTCCCATACAAAAATTTCGCCCGGTATTTAGGTTAAGCGGTTTATTTGCAACAAATAGAAGCCTAATTCACTAAAACTTGGTTTGTGAGTGCTTTTTACACATTTCAAAGATTTAACAAAAGATAGATCTCATCGGTCCATGTTTAAACTTGGGACACATTTTTCAGGAAACACCGGTGTAGGGTATTATATGGCCGGTCTTGACCGAATATAATTTTCTTACTTGTTTCATTATAACACTGTGCAACATGATTTTGTATCTGGGTGGGACCAACAAAATTAAAGTATACCAACAGTAGAGCAAAACCATTGAAAGGTTTTGAAAACTTAGCTCGAGTTCTTTTTTATGGCCCACTGAAGTTTTTCAAAAGCGTTTTAAATAACTCAAAAAAAAGTATTAAATCAAGTTCTGAGGTAAAATAATGTTAAGACTTTTCCCCCCAATCTCACATTTTTATAGGTCATTTTGGTCCTTTTTTCAAATATCACATAGAACACCAAAAAACGTGCGTTTAAGGGTTAAAATGTTCTGCATAAAATTTCACTACGCATTGTGAAAGATCAAAAGTTCGTGCGAAAAATGAAAAAAATCTTAAAAAAGTAAAATTGTTAATTATCACATACTTTTAAATTGTTTTTAAGTAAGTCGAAAAAAATGTATAAATCTGCTTCTGAGCTAAATTACGATAATAGATGTCATCAGTGAAATTTGAAGGCTCGCAGACCTCAAATTTGTTGCACAGTGTAATTTAAAGCTTTTAGTTATTCGATTTAAAATTTGAATGAATACGTGAAAAATACAACACTGAATTCGATTTCATGTGAATTTATGTAAATTAAAAAGTTGTGAAAGACAGGAAACAGGTAGCAAAGTATTTAGTAAGGTCGAGAGTTCCTCGAAGTTTTGTCTCATCAAAAAACTTGTAAATTTACAATTTTACTGGTAAAACGCTTGTAAAATTACTAAAAAGCTCCTTAATTTTAAAACGAATTTTATGAAAGAAAAGGTAGCAAAAAATAAAAATTCAAAACTTTTCTTGCCATTGTACAAGTTTTTTTTTTGTTTTAAACTATGCAGCATAGATGATTTTAACATGGGACCAGACTGAAAGTAATGCATGCAAATTATTACATACACTCAAAAAAAACCTTGTGAAATGACAAGAAAAGTTTGTAACTTTTTTTTGCAATCTCCTATTTGTAATTTTACAAGCTTTTTACCAATAATTTTTAATTTTACAAGTGTTTTACCAATAAAATTGTAAATTTAAAATTTTTTTTGACGCAAAAAAACTTACAAGGGTTTATTAGATATTTTGCTACCTTCTATTTTACAAGAATTCCTTGTAAAAACTACGAGCTTTTTTGTAATTTTACAAGCTTTTTACCAATAAAATTGTAAATTTGCAACTTTTTTGAAGCAATAAAATTTACAAGGAATTCTCGTGAATTTACTAGATTTTTTTGTAAAAAAACTTGGAAAAATAAAATTACAAAAAAAAAAATTTAAATTTCGATCGAAAATTTTTTGTTAAAAAACAAGGAAAACTGTCAAATATTGGTAAAACGGTATAACGAGACTTTTTCTAGTAATTTGACAAGGGTTTTTTTTGTGTAGCATCCAGTAAGTATAAAAGTAATGCTTGCCAGCGGAAAAAATAATTAATGTATTATTAACCAACTACCAGCTAAGATTATGAAAATATTGCAGTTTGGTAATTGTTCACACTGCCATTTCATTCCCTTGCCGTGAATCTCCCTTATGTTGAGTGTGGTCATCATCTTTAATAGTTTTAGTTGATTTTTTTTTCAATTAAGACAATTTTACTTAATATTATCGTTATATAAACGAGTTAACATATTTTATGTTGTAGAAATTTCTGTTTTTTTTTTACACAATTATAAATATCTTGAACTAAAAATCAACGAAGTGAAAAATATTATAGCACAACCACTTTAAAATTTTATTTTGCAGAAATAAATAATAAAAAATAAAACATAATATTAAAAATTTAGCATTGAACTAAAAATAAATAATACGAGTAGATGTTGAGAAATGAGTTCAGGTTAAGAGTAACTTCTTTTATTTTCAATTATAAGAAAAACTTCTGGTCATTTGTTTAATAAGTCAAGGGCTAGTTTAAGTTTTTATTAGAGGTATTCAGATTTTAGCTATCAGCCCCTGTAATGTGCTCTCAAAAAAAAACCCTTGCAAAATGACAAGAAAGTTTGTTATTTTTTGCTACCTATTTTACGAGAATAAAATGAAATGATAAAACTTGCAAGGAAATCTCGTGACTTTACTAGTATTTTTGCTACCTCCTATTTTACGAGAATTTCTAGTAAAAACTACAAATTTTTTTGTAATTATACAAGCTTTTTACCAATAAAATTTTAAACTTACAACTTTTTTGATGGAACAAAACTGACAAGCTATTCCCGTAGCTTTACTAGATTTTATTTTTTTTTTGAAAAATTACTTTTAAATTTGTTCATTTACAAAAACAAATTGTAAAATTACAAAAAAAAAACGTAAATTTCAATCGAAAATTTTTAGTTAAAAAACCAGGAAATCTGTAAAATATTGGTAAAATGGGATTACCAGACTTTTTTTAGTAATTTAACCAGTTTTTTTTTGAGTGTAGCAAAAGAGTACTTCTTTCAAAAAAATATGTAAATGTATTTTGAATGTATTTTTAAAAAGTGCTATTTGACCAACAATACCATTCAGTACCGTTTTAACCCTTAGGGCACACTGGGAACGTGTCCGAAATGCCAATAAATTCGCTTCTAAGCGAAAATGGAGCAAACAGTTTTTTAATTTGTTTTAAAGAAAATTTCACATTTTCTTACAGAAAAATTCTCAAAATCTTACAGATTTTTCGTATACATCGGAGATTTTTCCTATAGGAGAAATTTATCCTTTCATAGAAATTTTTCCAACATAAAACATTTCAGATATTGATTATTTTTTTTAATATTTTTCGTACAGAAAAGAATTCAGATTATGAGATTTTAAAAGTCTAAGGTTCATAGAAGTTTTTCCAAAATAAAAAGTCTTAGATTTTGTAACACTTCTCGTATGCAAAGTCTCAGATTCTGAGATATTTTTCGTTTAGAAAAAGCGTCAGATTCTGGGACATTTTTGTATAGAAAAAGACTCAGATTCTGAGGCATTTTCGTATAAAAAAATTTTCAAATTCTAAGACATTTTTCGTATAGAAAAATTGTTTGATTCTAAGACATTTTTCGTGTAGTAGAAGTCTCAGATGTGAGACGATTTTCGTATAAAAAAAATCTCGAATACTGAAACATTTTTGGTACCAAAATATCCCAGCAAAACTTTGGTAATGGGTAGTGATTATATAACACATTACCAGGTAATGTATATAACTTATTTGTAGCATTATTTTATGATGTCTTACCAAACATTTGTTCCACAACGTATTATTTTAAAGTGAAAAATAATGAATTACTAATAATTTGCTACGTAATGCATGATTATTGGAAAAAATTTATTTCATATTTGTTATTTCTAAACATTAAATCATGGATGACTTATATTTGGTTACATTATGTATTATTTGAAAGTTTGAAATAATGTATTATTCATAATTGGATGCATAATGCATTACAATAACATAAAAAATAATTATTTTATAAAAAAATGCATAAGTTTAAACTAGAGATGGGCTCACGACAGGAAATTTCTAACGACACACACTCACGAGCATATTTAATCTACTTACACTCACTTACAATCACGTGAGTAAATTTAATACAAAATTACTTTTTCACTACTCGTAACACCTTATATATTACGTTCTGGTATGCAATATTATATACCTTACTCGTAACCTATAAAATATCATATATTTTACACCTTACTCGTATTCTTCGTTATAAATTTATGACTTATTTTATACCTTACTGGTATTCTTTGTGATAATGTGGATGCATTACTTTGAGTCTCATCGCCTGTTAAAATCATCAATGCTGCAATGTATAAAATAAGAGATCCTATACCTTATTTTATACTTTATTTGGTAATCTAAGTTTTGCTGGGATTCTCATATTCTAAAACTATGTTCGTAAGGAAATTGTCACAGACATTTTTCGTCTAGAAAATATTTCAGATTCTGAGACACTTTTTATATAGAAAAAGTTTCAGATTCTGAGACATTTTTCGTGTAGAAAAAGTTTCAGATTCTAAAACATTTTTCGTATAGGAAACAGTCTCAGATTCTGAGATAGAAAAGATTGTATTAAAACCAAATGGTTCTTCACAAATATCATGGGGTTAATAAGTAAAGAAAAAATACCTCGAGCTAGAATTTTTTAATTTATAGTATTAAGTATTTAATAAAATAAATTAATTTATTTTTAATTAATGACATACAAATATTTTTAATTTATATGCGCATTTTAGTGATTGGCTCGGATTTAATTAATTTTTCAATTAAATCTACGAATTTTTTAATTAAATCTTTTTTTTATTTTTTTCTACGTATTTCTTTAAATTACAAAATAATCTGCTAAAAATATGTTCAAAAATATGTTTAATATGTTTTATAAAAAAAATAAAACTTTGAAAAAAAAATGAAAAATTTTCTTGAAAAAGGGATGACAGCAAACTATTTCTGTATGATTTGCAAAAATTATGTTCAAAAATATTTTGAAACTCAGCAAACAGAATTAGTAAAAACGCAGTAAAATTTCTGTTATTTTCTAAAACTGAATGACAGAGATTTTACTAAAAATATTAATTTCAGCAGAAAAATATGCTAAAAGATTGATAATTCAAATTAAAAGTTATTTTACAGAGTTTTTCAATTGAGTGTATTGATTCAATAATATTATCTTTTTAAAAATATAGAAAATCCATCATTTCGTGATATTTTCAACAAAAAAATTATAAGGGTTCTGTGAGCTATTTCATAACAAGAAACCTCGTCCGGACTCATGAACTCTAAGCTCCTAAGAATTTATAAAATAAAAATTATCTTAGATTTTGGGCAGGGCTGTCAGATATGGCGATTTCTCGCCAAACGTGGCGATTTTGAAATGTGTTTGGCGACGAGTTTTTCGATTTGGCGACCTGGCGATTTTTTGGCGATTTACAAAATGATTGGCGATTTCTTTGGCGATTTTGTCAAATTATTTCCTGAATATTTTCAAAAGATTAGTAGAGCCTTTATTTCATTATAGACAGTTCAAACTTTTTTTTAACATTTTCGACAGACTTTCTACAAGTCTGCTCGTCTAAGTGGCTCTTTATGAATTAAAACAAAACAAAAAACATTTGGAAAATTTGTCCAGTGTCCAGGAGAGTCAAAAACTATAATACGAGAATCACAAAAAAATTAATTACACTCAAAAAAAAAAACTTGTAAAGTTACCAATAAATCTCGTGATTTTACGAGGCTAATCTCGTAAAATATGACGTAGGTAAAATTCTCGTAAAATTACGAGGATTTCCTCGTAATTTTGAATGCACCAAAAATTGGTAAAATAACCAATTTTATTGGTAAAAATATTGTTTTAAAACCGGAAAAATAAAAAAAAAATGGTAAACTTACAAGAAAAAATGGTAAATATGTTTAAAAAAATGGTAAATTTACAAACCAAAATGGTAAATTTACAAAATAAAAAATTTTTGTTAACAACATAAATCCTCGTAATAAAATCATTTTTTGTAAAATAACAGTTTTTTTTGTGTAAATTAACTACTCCTCCTTAAATTTATCCTCGTAATAAATTTTTCAAAATTTTGTCAACTTTTTTTTTAAAATATTTTTCAATAAAAAAAAAATACAAAAAAAAAATTTTTTTTGTTAAACAACATAATCGTCGCATAACGTTTTATTTTGTAATTCAACTAGAATCCTCGTAATAAAAACTTTGTTGTAAAATTACAGTTTTTTTTTGTAAAATAACCTTTCAAAATGGTAGAATACAATTACGAAAATAAACTTGTAAAATTACCAATAAAACTGTAGTTCTCGTTTGAGCAAAGTACAAGATTTTTTGTTAAAAAACAAGGAAAATTGTTAAATATTGGTAGAACGGGATTACAAGGCATTTTACCAGGCGTTTTACCAGTTTATTTTTTTGAGTGTACTTTTTTTCTCCAATTTTAGACTGTTGTAAACTGTTGTTGAGTAAAAATAGCGATAAGAAAATTAAGAAATATTCAAGACCGATTATCATGGATCGATTGGGGTTTTTGCATTAGTGCAGAAAACAAATGAATTTTGAGTGAAATTTATTGCCTATAGACAGATTTTAGAAGTAATTATCAACATTTTTAAATGTAGTAATTTATAAATAACTGAAGTAAAAAATACAAAAACTAAAAAAAAATACTTTTGGCGATTTTTATGTATTTTTCTAGGATTTTGGCGATTTTTGAGTATTATTATTTTCTAGCCAATGCACAGAGGGCCAGACAGATCGATTTCCGGCCAAAAGTCCTTATTTGTAAATTCTCAAAAAAATGTTTACCAGTTTGTTGGGCATATATAGAAGCAGGTTTTCTGAACTTATCTTTATGATCCAATTACATCCTTTCCTTTGACAGGTCTTCAAAGTTAAAAAAGTTAATAAAAAATTTTTAAAAGTTGAGATACTTTTTTAATTTTTTTTCCAAACTTCTATTGCTAATGTTTAACTTTTTGTTTGCGTGGTTCAACCTTATATATAAGCCTTTGTAACGAAAATAACACGGACAAATATAACTCATTTGCCGGGCAGCATTTCGCGTTTTTTGTGAAAAAAGTTATAATTTTTTAGATATTTACCTCGCGCCGAAAAAATCCTCAGCGATCCTCAGTTCGATACAATCGGTCTATATTTTTTTTGATATAGAATGGATCCATATCTTTCGAAAAAAGTTGCCCAAACTTGCTCGAAATGATAAATGGCGAAATTACAGCTATACATATATGCAGTGGTCCGAGATTTGTTTTTAAAAAAATAATTTAACACAAAATAATGTTTTACGGCTTGAATAGTTTTTTTATCGTCAGAGAGTGCCTGAAGTGTAGGAAAAAAAAAAGAATCTACATTTCTAGTTTGTTTGTAGAATTATGGAAAATATCAGTTACACCATTTCCAATTAAATTCAAAGATTTTTTATTGAATTTCCAAAATAAAGAAAAAAAGTGAATAATTTGTCGTCACCATTTCCAAAAGCTTTTCTAAGACTAAATAAGTCATTTACACCATTTCCATATTTATATCAAAAATAAAAAAAAAATATATGTAAAAAATTTGTGCGTAGATTTAACTTCAGACACTCTTAATACCCTTAAAACTAATTTTTAGTTAGATCAGACAAAGTTAACAAATCTAGTCTCCATATTGTTTCCGCCATATGAATTTTATCAGTTCGATTTTAAGATAACAGACCCGGAAATTTACTAGGTCACACTTTCAGCTAGCTTCAACAAAGAAAAGGAATATAACTGTTTTTTAATTACTTGTAACAAACTTTACTAAGCATATTTAGTCCACCATTTTGTTTTTCAAAATTCACGCCAGTAATTCTGATTCAGTAATTCCAATATCCCCTTAAAACAAAATTTGAGTTAAATCGGGCAATTATTCAAAAAATTTGTCCGCCATATTGGATGCGCCATTTTGATTTTTTTAGTTTTTAGTTAAATTTTGAGATCAGTGACCCCGAAATACTTTAGAAGCACATTTTCAGCCGGATCCAACAACGATAAAGACTTTTGGCCGGAGTTGGATCATTCTTTAAACTTTAAGAAGCAAGTTTGGTCCGCCATTTTGTTTTTCAAAATTCGGAGTAACAATTCTTATTCAGTAACTCCAAGACCCGCATAAAACAAAATTTGAGTTCAATCGGACAATTTAAAAAAAAAAATTGTCCGCCATATTGGATCCGCCATTTTGATTTTTTTGGTTTTTAGCTAAATTTTGAAATCAGCGACCTCGAATTCCTATAGAAGCACATTTTCAGACGGATCCAACAACGATAAAGACTTTTGGCCGGAATTGGATCATGCTGGCCCTCTGTGCAATGAAAAGAAAACAAAATATATTTTTTTTAAATAAAAATAATTATTTTTTTTAACAGAAACTGAAAAAATTTGAGTTTTGGCGAATTCTGGCGATTTTTGACATCCGATTTGGCGATGAGCGTAAAAAAAATCTGACAACCCTGATTTTGGGTATAAACAACTTCTCTAACAACTTTGATCTTCAATTTTTTAAGACGTTCGTCTTACTAAAACTGTGGATATTTAAGTTGCAACAAGTACTTTAATTTTACAAGCTAACAAATTTTAAACCCTGTGGACAGAGTTTCGATTTTTTTTCAAATTTTTCTTGACATTCAAATATCGGGCTAAACTGTTCAACTAAATTTAAATGAGTATGTAAATGTTTTAAAAATTTAGTTTTGATCATAATAATTATTTCTAAAAAATGGCTTTTGAAATTTAAATCGATTTATATTGCTTCTGGCCGCGGGCTAATAAATGCAGAATGGTAATACTTATATTAAACCAAATATTTTCCCACAAATAAATAATTTTTTATTAAGAATTTTTATTTAAAAAATCTATGTATTAGGAATGTACTTTATTGCGTGTAATTATGCTTCACATTTAACTACCAAAAACGACAGTTTACAAAAATATGGATACAATGTAAAAATGCAACACAACCATATTTAGATTTGAAATAACCCAGCAAAAAAAGGCCCAAATAAAAAATTATGAAAATTTTTAGAATTTTAATTCTGTTTTATATATTGTTGGACTTTATCAGCTTTACCACAAGAAAATAAAATAAATTTAAAATGAGCTTTTAATTTTATTTCCATACAAATTGTTTTTGTTTTTAAAATCGATTTTCAAAAAATGTATTGAAAATTTGAAATTTAAAATAAAACTTTTGTTAAAATAGACTTTTTGTTTTCCTGTGGTAAGGGCCTATATTTTATAACTGAAGTTTTTATTTATTTCGTTTTTAGTTCATATTAATTATTTCTGAGAAATAATTATTTTTGTTGTACAATTAGAAAATCGTAAAAAAATTAATTGACAACACAGGCTAAGTAGAGATGTCGACAGCTTTCGGAAGAAGCAACCCTTCCTTCGTCAGCACTCTTCGATTGTCACTGTAGGTGTGTAAGATTTAAATCAGCTATTTAAACGTACATTAAGGCGAAAATCTGAAAAAAATAATTGACAACACAGGCTAAGTGGAGATGTCGACAGCTTTCGGAAGAAGACACCCTTCCTTCGTCAGCACTCTTCGATTGTCACTGTAGGTGTGTAAGATTAAAATCAGCTATTTAAACGTACATTAAGGCGAAAAGGATGACGAGAATTATATCACATATCCTACTAAGGGTTGCAACTCTGAGAAAATCTACTACAGTGTAAGAAATTACAACTGTGTTAAAAAATATATTGATTAAGTTCGTGCTAAACGTAACATATGGGTGATGAAATGTGATATAATTCTTGTCATCTTTTTCGCCTTAATGTACGTTTAAATAGCTGATTTTAATCTTACACACCTACAGTGACAATCGAAGAGTGCTGACGAAGGAAGAGTGGCTTCTTTCGAAAGCTGTCGACATCTCCACTTAGCCTGTGTTGTCAATTAATTTTTTCAGATTTTCTCATTGTACAACAAAAATAATTATTTCTCAGAAATAATTAATATGGACTCAAACCGAAATGAATAAAAACTTCAGTTAATTTTTAAAATTTTTGTGTTATTTTGTAAAACTAACAATAACTTCAGAGTTTAAGAAAATGATGAATTGGTAAGCGATACGGGATTTAAGAAATAGGCGTCAAATAAGCGTCAAGCAAGTTGGTACACAGAAAAAATATTGAGAAAAACAATTTGAGTAATAACTTGTTTAAATTTGTAAATAAGATCTGAGTAATTTTTTAATTGACGCAATTAAAAATTTACTCAAAAATTAAAAAAAAAATTGAGTAAATAATTTAATTCAAAATTTAATAATTTTTTTTATTCTCTTCGTCTTTTCAATTCTCATTTAGTTTATAGTTTTTTGTATATGTATATGAAAGCTTGAAATCATCTTTATGAAATTTTCCTATGTCTTTAATACCCTGTTCTCACTTACACTTAAAAACCATTTTTAGCAACATTTTTCGTTTTATGCTTAAAAACCATTTTATGACTCGTTTTACCATACATTTTTTTGTTGTAATATGTCAAAATAAAAATGTTTTTAGCTCGTTTTAAAATTAAAACGATTTAAAACGAGCGGAATTCCAGGGGTTGAATTGAGTATTTTTGAATGTTCAGCGTTTTTAAAGCATTTTATTAATATTGGCAACATTGTTTATTACTAAAATTTAAATAATACAAAAAAAAATAGTGCTATTTTTATCTTTAAACAATTCTTGAACATTATAAACAGTTATATGTATAATTAATGAATATAATTTCAATATTTTAATATCGTTTGTTGTTAAAATGTGTACATGTTTATCAGCTGATAATGCAAATGTCAAAATAAAAACATAAAAACCAAAATAAAACGAGTGAAATTACGTGTGAACACTTTTTTTTAAATTAAAACAAATGTCGTTTAAAACCGTTTTTAGATGCTCATGAGAACAGGGTATAAGACATATATATATTTGGTAAAGTTTGAAAAAACATTTTAAAAAAATGTAAAACTTTTTTAAACTTTTTAAAAAAATTTATTAATAAATTTTTACTTGACACAATTTAAAAGTTACTTAAAAAATCGAAAAATATATTCAATTTTTTTTTAAAAATAAGGAACAAAAAAATTTATATTATGCCAATTTGAACTAAAAACTGAACTGGGCCGAAGGGCCCAGACCCAGTTGGGTTCCTTAAGAATCGTCAAATTTTTTGATCCAAAATTTTTGTTCGCTTCACTCTACACAGAAAAAAATATGGGGAAAAACAATTTGAGTAATCACTTGTTTAAATTTAAAAAAAAGTTTTGAGTAATTTTTTAATTGACGCAATTAAAAATTTACTCAAAAATTTAAAAACAAATTGAGTAAATAATTTAATAAGAATTTAATAGCTTTTTTAATTTTTTTTGGAATTTTCTTAGTTTTTTTAATTCTCGTTTAGTTTATAGTGTTTTGTATATATACATGAAAGTTTGTAATCATATTTATAAATTTTTTTTATGTCTTTAAGACAAAAATATATTTGGTAAAGTTTAAAAAAACATGTTTTTTTTTCTTTGTAAAAAAATATGAAATTTTTTTAAACTTTGTTTTTTTTTAGAGTAGAAACAGAATAAGCCCGGCACGACTTTTTCCATACGGTTTGGCAGATTAAACCGGTGGCCGGCGCCGATGTGAAAAAAAACTTGTTCTGTTTTTAAAAGGTGGTGCTTCTTGTTCTGTTCCTGCACTTAATAGTGTCAATTAAAAATTTACTCAAATTTTTTTGGCAAACATTTAATAAATTTTTATTAAAAATTTACTCAATACTATTAAATCGTTTACTGGTGGAAAATTGAGTAATTTTTTACTCAATAGTATTAAAAATTTACTCAAATTTTTTTTTTATTTCTTTCTGTGTACCTTGCTTAGTTTTTGAGATACGTGAATTTAGGGGACCACTGGGGTCTTGATATATTTAGGGAAAATTTCTTTGGCGGTAAGAATTTCTTCCATGTATTTGGGAATTCCATTTAAGGAAAATAATGGACTATTTAACAGTACACACAAAAAAAACTTGTCAAATTACTAGAAAAAATTTCGTAATCATATTTAACCAATATTTGACAATTTCCTTGTTATTTAACAAAAATTTTTTTATCGAAATTAACATTTTTTTTGTAATTTTACAATTTTTTTTGTAATTTTACAAATTTCAATGGTTTTTTACCAAAAAACCTAGTAAATTTACAAGAATTCCTTGTAAATTTTATTGCGCCAAAAAAGTTGTAAATTTACAGTTTTATTGGTAAAAAACTTGTAAAATTAAAAAAAAGCTTGTAATTTTTATTAGGAATTTATTAGCAAAAAATTTAGTAAAATTACAAAATCTCCTTGTAAGTTGTATCGCGTCAAAAAAATTGTAAATTTACAATTTTATTGATAAAAATCTTGTTAAATTATAAAATTGTTGGTAAAAAGCTTGTAAAATTACAAGGAATTCTTGGAGGAATTCTAGGTGGCAGCAAAAAATAAAAGTTTCAAGTTTTTCTTGTTATTTTACAAGTTTTTTTTTTTTTAATTAACATGAACAACAATTTTATCGTAACAGTTAAGAAAATTTCCCAACTATAGTTAAATTTAACTAAATTGTGGGAAAATTTTTAAACTATTTTAAAGAAAATTTTTCCAAAGTTTAAGTTAAGTTCTTTTTTAAGTGTACACGCTAGGGTGGTTCATAAAAACAAAGGTTGGATTTTTGTACGGGCCACCCGGAATATATATTAAGCACCGTGAGAAAATAACACCTGATTTTTTTCAGAATTTTTCATTAAGGTTAAGGGTTCGCTACCGGGCCCTAAACATTGGGTCTAAAAAAAAAGTTCACTCAATGAAATAAAAATTTCTGTTTTTTTTTTTTATAATAATTAAGCTTGATTAGCTTATTAATGCCAAATAGTTTCAATTTGGTCCTACAAGTATTTCAGTTCCAAAAGTGACTGTGAAAAAAAATCACTCTGTGGTGCAGGGTATAATGAGTTTGTGCTGATGTTTGTAACTACCCGAAATATTGGTCCTAGACAAAAATTCAAGTATACCGATCGACTCAGAATTACTTTTTGAGTCGATTTAGCGATGTCCGTCCGTTCGTCTGTCCATCTATCGGTTTAAGCACGATTCAGGTCGCAATTTTCAATCAATTTGAAACTTAAGCATCCAAGTACGAAGCCTATTTAAATAAAGACAATCGGTCCATGGTAAGACCTAGCCCCCATACAAACGCCCCCTTTGTGTTTAGCTTAAATGATACTAATAACCGTATTATAATAGATATCCCTTTGAAATTTAGCAGGTAATCAAATTTCGTATACACGAATCACCATTCTAAATTTTAAAGGAATCGAGTCAGTCCTTCTGGTAGTCCCCATACAAACCACCCTCCCGATATTCACATAATTCCCTCATAATTCATAAAAATGGAAATATTTGATACAAATTTTATTTTTAGGTGTTAAACTTGTACTTTAGTAACCTTATTAAATCGGAATATAATTGGACCATTTTTGGACTCAGTCCCCCATAAACAAATTTCGACCGATATTCAGTTAAATCGGTTTATTGACAAAAAAATAAACCAATTCCGCTAAAATTTGATATGTGTGTGTTTTCTACACTAAATAAAGATCTAACAAAAGACAGACCTAATCGGTCCATGTTTGGACTTAGGACCCATTTTCCGGAAAACATTGGTGTAGGGTATCATATGGTCGGTCTTGAACGACTATAACTTTCTTACTTGTTTTTTTTTTTATAGTTTTGATAAGCTTACGTTATAGTGTTTTAGTTGCTCTTGATGACGTATTCTACTTAATTTTTTTTATTTATTGCTAAACAACGTTCACTTGCGGCGAAAACCAAAAATTGATATTTAAAAAAAAAAAAAATAATAAAAAAAATTTTTAGATGTTTACTTCTGTTGTTTGCTGGGTAATCAGAGAGAAAAACTACTAAAGTTCAGTTTCATACTCGAATGGCAAAATTGTACAAATTAAAATTACGCCCTTAGGGTTTAAACTGTGTTTGCCTCCACCAATGATTTCTCAATGTGGGAACATGTATTCTCTTTATATATGGAGTAACAACTAACCAACTATTCGGCAACATGTTGGCCACAAGTTGTGCGTAGTCATGGCTGTCTGATTGTGATGAAGAAGATTCTATGAAATAGTTTTCAATATTCAATTCTACCATGCCAACCATTAATATGTCTCGGTGTGTGTTTGTGGATATCATCTCTCATAACCCCCATCCTAATTTCCCATGGAGTAAAAATGCACATTGAATTATTATTAACAAAACATAAAATAAGAAACTACTTTTCAGTTTGTTACCTTCATCATTTGCTTTAACATTGGACCATCCAACATGTGTTATTCCAATGTTCATATGGCTGCCATGGGAATTACTCTAATTTAATGTAATTGTCTTAGAATTCCAATTTTCATTTTCATTTAAATATCGGTCTAACCTGAAAAAGACAGCAATCTCTATACAAATCTTTTAAATGTTAAACAAAAAAAAAATTTCGACACAAAGAATTTTAATCGATTTGTGTTAAGAGAGCGCGAGAATGTATGGCACTGTATTTAACAAAAAGCAAAAGTAACATCCATAACAAAAAGAAAAATATCCTGCAAATGGAGCCGCAATTTAAACAGACGTCACCCAAAATTTGTTCACCCAAAAGTGGGCGTTACTTAAACTAAAATGGAAAATGAGCATGTGTGTTGGACTCAACTAACTTTGGTTAGTGGTTTTCTGGATGAAGAAGTCAACAAGATGTTCTACCCAGAAACAAAAAAAAAATATATACAGTCAAACTCGGTTATAACGAACTCGGTTATAACGAATTCTCGGTTATAACGAACTAATTCTAAAGTCCCGACGTTTTAGCATCAATTTTCACACAAAATACTTCTTTTATAACGAACTCGGTTATAACGAATCCTCGGTTAAAACGAACTGCTTATTATGGTCCCACGAACACAATTTCATGTATATTTACCTTTTTATAACGAACTCCCGTAATATTTTTTAATGTTTGGCAATCATGTTTATCAAACTAACAAAAGGTTGGAACTTTTTGGTTTCTATCATAATTTTCATAGAATTTATTTATATTTTTATTGATTTCTTCTCAATAAGAAGATTATTTTCTAAAAAACATCAAATGAAACAAAATTGGATCTATTTTTTTGGAAATAAAACTAGGTTGATAAAAAATATACCCCGCTTATAGCGAACTTCGCTTATAACGAACTATTTTTACTGGTCCCTCGGAGTTCGTTATAACCGGGTTCGACTGTATAAAACTAAAAATTGTGGTAGGTATGTTAAAGACAATAAACCAAGATGATGGCATACGAACATAGAGAATGTAGACTAATCAGAGTTCTCAAAGAGTTTATTCAATACAAATTTCGTAATGATGTGTTAAGTGCTGGTAACTAATCAAAAGATAATCAATGATTAGTGCTAATCTATGTTTAAAAATGTCCAGTTAATATGAAAACAATGCTTTCAAAAAGTAAACTCGGAAAGCGAAAAGGAAAACCTGACCCGTTTTCTGTGGGAAATTAAGGGGGAACTACGGAAGCGATGAGACTGCGTTAAGTTCTTTCCAAATCCCCCAGTGTACCAGGATTTCTCAATAAGTCCGATGGATCCTTCGCAGAAAGCAATCACGAAACCATTTAACTTCTGATAGATACCCATTTTCCGGGTTGCAGAGTCGAGGTGAAAAGAGATATTCCCTTGGGTACACTTTCACCAACTACAACTCCGGTAAACGAATTCATCAGAACAATGGTGTACGAACGAAAGATAATGCGGGCGGTTCACTCCATCATTGTATTTTGGCACTCTTGCAGGAGTCCCTCGGGATAAACATGCCATGACTACTACGTATCTTTATGGGTACACTCAAAAAAATACGTTAGTAGATTTACTAATTTTTTTTTGCTAATGCTAGTTAGCTAACTTTTAGCAAATTTTTAGTTGAGATCAGCATGTGAGCATAAAATTCTTGTAAACTTCATTTAGCACATTAGCAATTTTAAACAAGCTTTGAACTAATTTCTTTTGCTAAATTTGAAATTGAGTTGACAACATTTTTACAAGATTTTTTGCTAATATTAGCAAAATAAATGGTAATTTTTTTTTTATTTTCAGAAAACTTAAAATGGCGCTATCTCGGAAACTAAGCCAGATAGAGCAAAATGGAGGCCTTTTTGGGTTCTTAGAATCTCCATAGTATCGCCGGTCCTCTTTACATGTGTGGACCCTAATGGGCCCTAACTTTGGATCCAAAAAAGTTAGCATTCCCGAAAATTTTAAAATGCTCATATCTCGGTAAATATTGCCGACACAACAAAAAGTCCAAAACCATTTTTGTAGCTCTCAACATGTAGAACAAGACCGCAAAACAGTCAAAAGCTCTCCGAGTAATATTTTTTAAGTAATCGAGTTTTTTAATTCTCAAGACCCCAGTGGTCCCCTATAATCACGTATCTTAAAAACTAAGCAAGGTAGAGCGAAACGGACACAATTTTTGGATCAAAAATTATGACGATTTTTAAGGAACCCAACTAGGTCTAGGCCCATCGGGGTCTGGACCTATGGGGTCCGAACCCAATGGGGTCCTCAGATGTGTATGAACTAAGTTAAAAAAAAAATTAAAATTTAGTTAACTAATTATTGGAAAAACATTTTTGCTAACTTTAGCAAAAAAATTGTGGGTTCAAAATCAGCAAATTTTCTTGTAGGTTTACAAGCTTTTTTTGCTAACATTACAGATTTATTTTTTTGAGTGTAGCCTTGCGGGAAAGATAAACCACAACTCCGCAAAGAACTACAAACATATCAATCTGTCGTTGTTTTTATTGGAAACACTGGAAAGACTGGTAGATGTCTATGTGAGAAGTACCCTTATATTAGACAATTTCAACGAGGCCCAACACGCCTATCTTAAAGGTTGGTCTGTTGAGACGACTTTAAGCGATGTTGTCGGACTGATTAAGGATACTCTTCACAAAAAAGTGTATGTTTTGGCCTCATTTCTGGAGCTGGAAGGTGCGTTCAACAATGTCAAAATACCACCATTTCTTAATGCATTACAGACTACAGGCACGGACACACAGATTACTTTATGAATGGGCAACTTGCAGGGAAGCTGGGCAATAAACTCAAAAAATAGGTCATGAATCAGCGCCCAAAATACTCTCAACGTGGGCAAAGGACAACGGTCTACGAGATAATCCCGTCAAAAAACGAACAAGCCTTGTTCACAAAAATTACTAACAAGGAAGGTCCTTCACAGAGCACCCACCGAATATGCTGAAGCTTGCATATGTGAAAGAGAGAAGAAAAAAAAGATTTACCTGTTTTTTATATCTGTCCAATCTCACAATTAGAGGTCCAAAGGGGAGGGAGAAGACGGTTTTTTTTTTGGTTTTTGAGGATTCTTCCCATTTCTTCAAAAGAAAATATATGAGTATCTTATACAGGTCTATCAAATGGTGAATCGGTCATGTCCAAACTCGGCTTCGTTAAGTTCGTTATTGTTAAAAAATGTATAATCGATGGGGTAGTTTATATGGATATGTATATACGTACGACCCCCAAAATCATATATAATAATCTTTATCAAAATTAAGCTAACCCCTATTTTTTCGCTTGGCGAAATTCCTGCTAGTCCGGCTATTATACGGATTTTCCCGAAACCCCTGTTTTTTCATAAGGTGGCAACCCTTTTTTTTTTATTTGAGATTGCGCAGCTAAAAAAACAGGTAACACTTATGAAAAAATCGTATATTAATCTACAACCGTATATTATCCACTGGATATATATATATAGTGCGATAATTATACAAATACTTAACTATGGTGCCCTTGTATGGAGGAGATCACTGGATAAGAAAGCATATCTCTGCACTCTACAGAAGGTACAACGACTGGCGTGTGTGGGCACCCCAGGTCGGCCTGGAAGTGATACTAAGCATTAAGCCCGTAGATATTTAAGTCCAAAAACCAACTAGGGAAGACTGGGTGGAAAACTCTGTTATAACATAGAATGGGATCTCAATATTTACGGACGGATCATAGATGGGTATAGGTTTGGGAGTGTACTCTGAATGCCTCGAAATAGGGGGCTCATTGAGATTACGGGTTCGGTGGTATACTCTGATTGCCTAAAAAATGAGGGACTCATTGAGACTTCCGGATAAGTGTAGTGTTTTACAGGCTGAGGTACTTGCAATTGATAAAGCCGCGTAGCTCTGAAGGCCTTAGAATCAAACACTATAAAATCTGAAATCATTAGAAATTGTATACAATCCCTTCGTCGAATCAGTCAGCATACAGATCACTGGGAAAGAATTGGCTGAGGAATTTGCGAGAAATAACTCGAACTCGGTGGCGGAACGTGTAGAACCTAACATCTCAGTTCCTATAGTGGAATTGATGAACGAAATTGATAGGATATCTAAGAATAGAATAAAAGATAGGGGATATCACTGACTACGTGCATGATATCGCGAATCATGTGGCCACTGCCAAATCCTAAGACGACAAAAAGTCTTCTTACTTTTGGCAAACGGACGGTTAGCCTAATTAGTCAAATGGCCTTGCGATGGGAATTTCTGATAGGGACTATTTTTGAAGTTGTGGGGAAGTGAAGGAGGCGGAGTCACTGAAGTGAATGTCTGGGTGTGATGAGATGCCGCCTTTAACATTTGGGGCAAAGATTTTTCAATGACCTTGATTGCCTAAACGGTGTCTCATTGACATCTATAGCAGAATATCTTTAAGAATCGGGAAGGTTCAAGAAGTAAAAATTTTTTGTATCAGAGGGGAGTAGAAAAATGACAATTAAGGGAATCACAAAGTTATACTGATAGGTAATGTTAGGGTTGCGGTGCCAGATCGGCACTCCGCATAGACCAATTGGTCCATAGCGATACCACAAAACTTTTTCCGCTTATCGATGTAAACTAAATACATTGACATTCATTGCGAATTGCTTTAAACTTTTCAGTTCTATCCTCGTTATTTCCTCCATAGTCTCGAACTGTGAACTTCCTATAATTGATAGTCGAGTTCGTGCCAAAGCCGGGCAGTAACACAGGATGTGTTCAATGGTCTCCTCGACGCCTGGTGTCTAGCACCTTTTGCAGCTTGCGTCCGTATTAAGATTCATGTTCTTGGCATGCTTCCCGAAAAGATAGTGTCCCGTTATTAAACCTGTCAACATACGACATTCTATTCTAGTAAGTGTAAGTAAGAATTTAGTCCTTCCTAAATCATACACTCAAAAAAAAAAACTTGTAAAATTACAAGAAAAACTTGTAACATTTTTATACCCTCCAACCACAGTATGGGTATACCACAGTATGGTATACTCACTTTGTCATTCCGTGTGTAACGCATCAACATATCAGTCTAGGACCCCATAAAGTATATATTTTATTGATCAGTGATCGATTCTAAGAAATTCTAGCGATGTCCGTCCGTCCGTCTGTCCGTCTGTAGAAGACACGATACAGTCCAAAATAAAATTGCTAGACTTCCGAAGTTTGGCACGAAAATGTCTTATATTCATTCCTAGGCAGGTTAAGTTCAGAAATGGGCAAAATCGGACCAAGGGGGAAAAAGTTCCCCTTTGAAAAACTAAACCAACCTAAGAAAACCGCATTTTTTGCAGGGTTTTTTGTACTTTTGCTAAGCAAATGCAACATTCTTAAGTTGAAAATCGCAAGAGGAAGGTGCCCCATAACGTCTCCCACCAACTCCCCCCCCCCCCCAAAAAAAAAGACGCCCCTGGATTTTTTGATATTGTTTTTTGTTTACATTTTGGAGGGTATAAAAGATTCGGCAAAGCCGAATGTAACACTCTCACTTGTTTTGTTTGCTACCTCCTATTTGACAAAAATTCCTAGTAATTTTACAAGCTTTTTACCAATAATTTTGTAATTTTACAAGGTTGTATTGTAAATTTACAAATTTTTTGACACGATAAAATTTACAACGAGGTTTCGTAATTTTACTAGATTTTTTTCTACTTCCTATTTTACGAGAATTCCTAGCAATTTTACAAGCTTTTTACCAATAATTTTGTAATTTTACAAGCTCTTTACCAATATAATTTTTTGGCTTAATTCAAATTCAAAGGAATTCTCGTAAATTTACAAGATTTTTTTTTGTAAAATTATCTTGAAAACTAGCTGGCCCGGTCCGCGTTGCTGGCCCAAATATAATTTCAGTGTTATTTTGTCTCGCGTCAAATATACAGCCCTGCAAAAAATGTAATGAATTTCTTGACGTCGAAAAATTTGTGGGCGTGGTTTTAAATACCCTATTAGGCAGATAATCATCTTCAAATTATATTTTAGTAACTAAAAAAAATTATCATGTCTTCTACTTTGCGAACTGTACAAATTTAAAACTTCTTAAGTGTCATTACGAACAACAGAAAAATAAATTACGCTTATCCTTCGTTCTTGTCGTTAGCAATTGTTTTGAGTTCAAACAAACCTTTATAGGGACACTTTTCTCATGTATACTTAATTAGAACTATAATTAACATAAAAAACCGGTTCAGTTATTAGTAGTCAACCCATTTAATAAAAGTGGGCGTTAAAATTTGTGTGGTAAGTTAAATATGTACATATGTTAACAATACCCAAGGATTTAAAATCATTTGTACCAAGTTTAAGCGGTATCTTTTAAGATTTTTTTTAGTAGATCGAATTAGAATAAAAATTAATTTAAGATATATCGACAAAAGTGGCGAGGACAATTTTTCTTTCCGAACAATTATATGGACTATTACGGACATTTAAAACAAAAAAAATATCCAAATCGATCCAGGCGTTCTCAAGTGTTGCGATTACCAACGAAATACATTTGATTTTTATTTATGTTTTACTATTCTATATTTTCTTTTTCTATAGAGCAAATTTTATATATATCGAAAAAAGAGTCGGTGGACAACTTTTCTTATCGTAAACCTTATTTGAATTTAACCAACTCGGTCCATTCATTAAAAAGTGGGCGTAGAAATGGAAATTGTTCTTTCCGAAAATCCTTAGACAAAATTAGACAAATTGATCCAGCCATTCCATGATTTAAAATATATATATATCGGGAAAAGTGAGCATAAAAGTAGGCGTAGACAATTTTTCTTATTTAAAGAATCGTTTGCGGACTATAACCAAATGGGTGTAGCCGTTAAAGTTCTTTCGATACATATACAAAAGTGGGCGTGGGAAATTCCGTAAAACGCTTAGACGGTATTCATACTCAGCCTTTTTTTGCTTGCATTAAAGTCTTGCAACTTTTTTTGTTGGCAAACGGGGGTGAAAAGAAAACGGGGTAGAAAAAAAATCACGAATTCTGTTTTCCTTCTTCTATGCTTCTCACCCCTGTTTGCCTACAAAAAAAAGTTGCAAGACTTTATTGCAAGCAAAAAAATGCTGTGTATAAATACCGTCTTAGTTGAATTATGACGAACATTTTCAACAAAAAAGAGACAAAGTGGGCGTGGTCAATTTCTTTTTTCGTAAACCCAAAGTTGAAATATAATGAAAATTTATCTAAAAAAAATTTAGTCAAATCGGTCCAGCCATTCTTAGATTTTAGATAAATGGAAAAAGTGGGCGTAAAAGTGGGCGTGGTCGATGTTTTTTTTTCAGCAGAAACTTAAATTGGATTACTACGAACATTTAAAAAAAAATTACCCAAATCGGTGCAGCTGTTTTCCTTTTTCAGTTAAATTGAAAAAAGTGGGCGTAAAAGTGGGCGTGGTCAAGTTTTCTTTACGTAAAAACCTTAGTTGGACTATGACGAACATTTCAAAAAAAAATTGTCCAAATCGGTCCAGCCGTTCTCAACTGATGCGGTTACCAACGAACGACAATTGATTTTTATTTATATAGATTTGTAAAATTACAAAAAAATTTTAAAATTACAAAAAAATTGTAAAATTACAAAAAAAAAATTTAAATTTCGATTTGTTAAAAAAACAAGGAAACTGTCAAATATTGGTAAAATGGGATTGTGTAGCGTGGCCACAAAATTCCGCTTATACGACTTGTCCCAAATTCCCTCCATCTTCGATTTGCCTTGGCGACATTAGGGAATTTCGTTTTAGTTTTTAATGCTGAAGTGGCCGTGAATACTGATAAATGATGATAAACTTTTGCGGCTTAGAGCGACCTACCCACCCAAATGCCTATAGTCAAACCACAGAATGATTTCGGCCAATTACAGATCGAATTAAAGCACCTCGATTAGTTAGAAATTTCTCCCATTAGTTTCCATCGAGATCACATTGCCTGGGAACATATTTTAAAGGAATTAAATCTTTGCTTCTCTGAAAGAGATATACTGCTGGCTGATGATGATGACGCTGATACTTTTGCTTGAAGCAAAACTAATTAAAATTGGCCCAAAACAACGCCAAAGTGTATGAAATTGGTAGTGTATGGCATAGCCGGGCAGGCAGTTAAGAAAAAATTTTTTTTCGTTCTTTGTTATTGTTCTTCTTCACAAAGGATCACATCTTACAAAAAAAATAGCTCCGTTAGTGGCGCATCTGTAGCACATTTCTGCATGTTGTATTTAAATATGAATCCAATACAGTAATACACACATACACAGACATGCAGATTTTGTGTGTAGCCTAAGGCATCTTCTTGGCCAGTTGTTCAGTGTTTGCAACGAGTGTTGAGGTTGTTCTTTATTGCTTTTCTTTAGGAGTTTTTTTGTTTGGTCTTTAAGCGGTTGCGGTTAAAGTTTTTTGGTGTTTTTTGGTTTTTTTAAAGCCACTAAAATTAATAATAAGTGATCTCTACTTGACCACAGTTTATCAGTTTCGGCGCAACACATAAACTATGATGTGGAGTTTTTTTTCTTGTGTGTGTGTAGTGTGGTGTTTTAACCCAAACAACATCAACAACATAAACACAAACACCACAAATCCATAAGTCTCGTTTTTCATCCTCATCAGCATCATCATCAGTTTGTTGGGCTTTTTTCACTCAAACTCTGTTTTTTGTTGTTGCTTTTTTTAGGTTGGTTGGCACTTTTACCCTCAGGCGAGACAACAAAATTATTTTCGCCTCTTGTTTGATTTGGTATTTAGCCGTGTTTATTTGTAGACCAATAACAAAAAACGCAGAAACATTTTGTGTATGAAAATATATTTTAAAAATCTCACAAGTCTACCTAACTCACTGGCATACCTTGTCATCAGTAAAATGATCTCGCGCTGCGCGTGCTTACTACCGATCATCAGTGGTAGTGGCAATGCAGCCCCATTTATGGTCCTTCTGTTCGGCTGCTGTTAGAATAATAATGATTGTTACCATAACCAATTTTTGGTTTAGGAATGGATACAAGATAAAGTTACTTTTACAAAGAATTTATCACGAATTTATGTATTAAAAATATGTTTGTTAATAAGTGTAATTACTCAATGAAAGAATTAGATGGCATCTCCGTGTGGTTTAAGAGAAGACACTTAAGAGTCAATGGGACTAGTTTATTTTATAGAAAATATGAATCTCTTTTCCATTTCCAATATCCTTTACGAATTACAATTCCAATTTCATAGTGATACAAAATCGAACTTTCCGGATCGAAATGATATTTTCTGTTCTCAGTTATTATCCCGGGATTTCTAAATTTATTCGAATGTGTGCAGTTATATAAACTGATCTTTAGGACATCGATATTATTGGATCAACGGTGGAATAATGCTGAAAGTAGCCTTAATCGAAGTCGCTTTGATACAACATAAAAACGATAACACCGTCCGACGTCCAATATTAAACATGGACCGGATGATAAACGTCTGAAAGTAGAGATCAAATGGAGTAAAACCGCATTTACAGTTTTTCATTTCGTGATCATGTTTCCTTTTAAAAGGACTTCAAAGTTTTAAAGGATACATTTTGTAAAATATTTTTTAAATATTTGTAAATTTCCTTGGATGACACTGGTGAAGGCAGATGAAAAAGGAGGATCTCCCCTAATATCTCCATTTTAATATTTTGCCATATCAGGATAAAAGGACTTAAGTCTGACAATGATATAATTTCAATTGAATTAATTACAAGGAGCTTAGAGTTCACGAATCCAAGAGGTTCCTTTACCCAAAATGAATCTGAGCACAGAATCTTTAAGGTTTTTGGAAAGATAATGTAATTGCATGAATCCAAATGATTCTGGGATATTTCATAAGGTAATGTCATCAGCATTTTTTAGAAAAAGAGCTCAGAACATTAGGGCTATTAAAAACAAGTAAGAAAATTATAGTCGGTCAAGACCGACCATACAATACCCTACACCAGAGTTTCCCGGAAAATGGGTCCCAAGTTCAAACATGGACTGACTAGATCTATATTTTGTCAAATCTTTAATAAGTGTAAAAAGCACTAACAAATCAAATTTGAGTAAAGTAGGCTTCTTTTTGTTGACAATAAACCGCTTCAACTAAATATCGTAGTTTTCACATGGGACCTAGTTCAAACATATGCGATAAGTGTAAAAATTTTATCTAATTAGGCTTCTATGTGTTGAACACCGCTTTAACTGAATATCGGGCGAAATTTTTATATGGGTTTAGGTCCAAAAATGGTCCGATAATAATCAGATTTGGTAAGGTTATTAAAGTACGCTTTTAATACATACAAACACAATTTTATTGTGTTTGGGTATAATAAATATTTTCTATTTTCATGAAATTTGAGAGATTTATGTGAAAATCGGGAAGATGGTTTGCATAGGGGCTACAAGAAGAACTGGTCCGATTTCTTTAAAATTCGGAATGGTGATTTGTGTGGATGAACATGATTACATACCTATTAAAATGCGGCTATTAGAGTCATTTGAGCCAAAACTAAAGAGGACCTTTGTATGGGGGCTAGGTCTAAATATGGACCGATTTTTTCCAATTTCAATAGGCTTCAATTGAATACCGAATACCGAGACCAAAACCGAATATTCGGTCGGACTCTAGTGTTTTCCCATTGGAAAAAAATTTTCTGAGAGTTATTTTTAGAAAAAAATATAAACTTGGGCGTACTGATATGAGTTCAGAAAAAAATGGTCACCCTACTGTAGTTTCAACCGTATATTATCCAGTTTGTGTTCAACGACTTTTTTCATTTTTAACGAACGGTGAAACCATTTGACTGCCATGGGTAATAATTAGTGTTTGGGAATTCCCGGACTTTTTAATTTCCCGGGAAACGGGAAAAAAATAATTTATTTCCCGAGATTCCCGAAAAATATTCAATATTAATATAAATCATAAGAAACATTAAAATTTTATCAACTTTTTATTAAAAACAGTTTTATTAGAGATAAACAATTAATTAAAACATAAAAAATCAAAAAATAAAAGTTAAAAATCCTGAAAAACAATAAAACAAAACAAAAAAAATATTGCAACTTTTTCCCCCACAAAAAATCGCAAAAAAAATAAAAATGCGTTATTCAAGCAAAAACTAATATAGTTGGCAGCACTATTAATATTTGGTCTAGAAATGTAAATTCTAAGTTCAAAATTTTTATACTTTTTTGACAGTCTTAGCAAAACTATCAATAACCGACGTATATTTTTTTGACTTTTTAAGTTTTTTTTATGATATTTTTACACTTGGTCAGTTTTCCTATGAATATATACAGTGGGCGACAATACATTGGAAACTTTTTTATAGTAGATGCAATTTTTTAAAGATAAAGTTAACAATACTTAACGTTATTATTATCAAATGAGTATTATTTTAAAAAATGTTGTGTAGGTAATTTATTAAGCTTTATTTTAAGCTTAATGGAGTCCAGATTGAGTAAATAATAAATGAGCTACGAGGGTCGATCTGGTGAATGAAATTAAAATATAGACATTTTTTAGCATATTTTTTAAAAATATTTCCAAGTCGATTTTTTCCAAGTTCAAACATTAAAAATTTAAAAAAAGTCCAATAGATTTTATTCAGTGATCAAGTAATTTTTCGAACAACCCAAACAAACAGTGAAATTTTTTAAGTACAGTTGAAAAAATCCACATTTTTTGACCTCCACTTCTTTTGACCACCAATTTCTTGTAAACAAAGAAAAATTTTAATTATTTTAATATTTTATTACTATACATTTAGCTGTGCCAAAATTAATAAAAAATAATATATTTTCTTTGTTTACAAAAAAACTGGTGGTCAAAAGAATTGGGGGTCAAAAGAATTGGGGGTAAAAAAATGTGGATTTTTTCTACTGTTCTTAAAAAATTTCACTGTTTGTTTGGGTTGTTCGAAAAATTATTTGATCACTGAATAAAATCTATTGGACATTTTTTTAAATTTTAAATGTTTGAACTTGGAAAAAATCGATTTGGAAATATTTTTCAAAAATATTCTAAAAAATGTCTATAAATAATTTCATTTTCCAGATCAACCCTCGTAGCTCATTTATTATTTACTCAATCTGGACGCCATTAAGCTTAAATTAAAGCTTTATAAATTACCTACATAACATTTTTTAAAATAATACTCATTTGATAATAATAACACTTAGTATTGTTAACTTTGTTTTTAACAAATTACATCAACTATAAAAAAGTTTCAAATGTATTGTCGCCCACTGTATTTGCACTGTTCTTCCAAATAGAAAAAATACAAAAAATAGTAAATGGATTAAAATAAATGTAATAAAATATTTAAAAAAAAAAAAAAATTAAAATAAACGTTTTTATGTAAAATGGTTTATTTTATAAAATTCCCGGATTTTCCGGGAAAAATTAAAAAAATTCCCGGGAATTCCCGTCAGTCTTTTCCCGGGAATTCCCTTCAGTCTTTTCCCGGAAATTTTCGGGATATCCGACCCGGGAATTCCCGGACCCCAAACACTAGTAATAATCAAAAACCATCATCGTACGACAAACTATAAACTGTGACCCAAAAACGATCTAATCAAATTCTTTTCTTTTCTTTTTTAAACATTTTAACACCATAAAATTTTTTACTAACCCCCGACAAAATTATTGCACTGAAAACAATTATAATTAATTAAAAAAAAAAAAAATCGCTGACAAATTTAAAAATAATCTAAACAAATTTTATGTGAATTCTTGGAATTCCAACACACAAACGATTAAAAACTTAAACTTTCCATTTAAACAGCAACATGAAATATATGACAAGTGCTTTTAAAAGTAATTCCCACCATTAATTGAAGAAGACTTGCGTTTGCTACACATACCTACAACATATTGTAGAGGAGCATAAATATTTGCACTCACACATGTGTCTGTGCATAATTTTATATATAATAGCCAGTTGGTAGCTTTGTTTTTGTATTATTATCATTCCAGAAAAACCATGATACATGATTGTATAGACCCATTCTTGCAAACCCCATAATTAATAATCCTGGTAAAATAAAAAAACTGGCAACACACGAGTCTACAATAATAACATGAAACCAAAGTTCGTTCACTAACATTGAAATGTTTGTCGGTCGACTTTAGTGAAATAATTTTAACAGAACACATTTTCATTTAACCCAACCGACACATATTAATTCAGTAGATGAAATATTTGTTGAAGCATAAACTTGCAAAAATAAATTTTTTCTGAATATACGGTGTTCGTATTGGTGTTCTGGTGATAAAAACAGTGGCAACTTTAGTTTCAAGCCGCTTAGGCGAACGCGGAAGATACCCAATATTTTCTATATTTTGCTCCACTAGGTCTCTCTAGTTACACTGCTAAATCTTCAGTAACTTGGCCATCTCATCTTAGCTTTTGCTAAAGATAGGATTGTCCAAATAAAGCTTCATGAGCTGTGACATCAATCACTATACAAGATCACCCGCTTTTGGTGCTATAACCCTGGTTCTGCCCTTAACACTATGTTGGACATGCTTCCCTTGAACATACATAAAGAAATCTCTACGCAGACTCAGCAAACGTTGAGAATTACATGGAGAGTACACTACAAGATATGGTCAACTGTTTTGAAATTTCGTTCCATATTCGACATGGTTTTTAACAGTATGCTGAGTTTTGCACGATTGATCTATGATCTACTTATGCCTCTTTCTGGTACTTTATTTACGAACAGATCAAGTATTTGACGATGAAACCAAAAAATCTCATGCTGTAGGCAAAATGTCAAAGTTATTTTGACAGTGGTGTTTGCTGTTTAGGGAAGTTGAAGAGTTGGGAATAGATAAAAGGATATTTGAATTAGTATATGCAGTAATTTGCGCAAGGTTCTGGTTTCTTCACCTTACACTCTGGGGTACCTGAAAGATCCTAATGGGGTGTGGTCTTCCTCCAGTGGAGAGTCGCTGGGTCTCCTTTTAAACACGCATTTACCGGGCAATTCCATGACGCCGTTTCAAGCTTTGGAACGTTCTGACGCCCAAGCATCTGAAATAGCTTCGGAAATAATAAATATGCCAACATTAATCTGGGCGATAAAAAGCTTCAGGCCCTATAAATCCCCGGTACCTGATGGTATAATCCCGGCTGAGTTGCAGCAAGTATCGGACAATATAGCCCCGTTGCTGTATAATCTATACACGGCATGCATCAACTGGTCGTATATTCCTTTAAAATGGAGGGATACCAGAGTCGTCTTTATCCCGAAGGCTGGGAAAAGTTCCCACACACCTCCGAAGGATTTCAGACAAATTAGTCTGTCTTTTTTTTTGTTGAAGACAATGGAACGAATGATAGACTCATATTTGCGTAGAGTGATTGACCCGAGGTTGCTTTCGACAAAGCAACATGCATACAGCAAGGGTAGATCAACGGAAACAGCTCTGCATGAGCTCGTTGGTACCATCGAGAGATCGCTTTCGGTAAAGGAGTACACTATGGTGGCCTTTCTTGATATAGAGGGGACTTTTAATAATGTCATCCCAGACTCGATAATTTTGGCATTGTCTGGTCTAGGAGTAAAGCGTGGGATCGTTTTAATGGTGGAAAACCTACTTGCCAATAGACGTATAACGTCTCGATTTGTCAATAGGGGCACACCACAAGGAGGTGTTCTTTCGCCGCTTCTTTGGAACCTGGCACTGAATTCAATGCTGCTATCTCTAGAAGCACGTGGTTGTCATGTTGTCGCATATGCTGACGATGTCGCGATAGCGGTAAAGGGGAAGCATCTGCCAACATTGAGGGACATTCTTCAGGGTTCTCTGAAAGATCTGTCTAAATGGGCAAGAGACTGTGGTCTAGGAGTTAATCCAAGTAAAACAGAGCTTGTTTTGTTTACAAGGAAAAATAAGATTCCTGCTTTTGATCCTATTTCTCTGGACGGCACTGAAATCACCTTCTCAGATGGAGACAAGTATCTTGGAGTATTTCTAGATAGGAAGTTGAATTTCAGGCGTAATACTGAGGAACGGGTGAGAAAAGCAACGATTGCTTTATATTCCTGTAAAAGGGCCATTGGAAAACGATGGGGTTTTAGCCCTCAAGTCGTTCATTGGATCTATACAGCAGTGGTGCGTCCAATTTTGCTGTATGGAATCATTGTCTGGTGGCCTGCTTTAGAAACAAAACTGTGTCTTTATCACGAAGGTACAGAGAATGGCGTCGATGTGCATCACTGGAGTCTTGGATGGGGGACATTCCGGGTAGTGGAGCCACCATAAATTTTTACACAGATGGATCGAGGCTGCACGAACAAGTGGGCTTTGGAGTCCATTCGGAGGAGCTTGGATTGAGCCTGGCTCGATGATTGCCAGATCATTGCAGTGTTTACCAAGCAGAGACGCTGGCAATAAAGGAAGTGGCTGACTGGTTGAGCTGCAATGTCTTGTCTACAACCGCAGTCAACATCTATACTGACAGTCAAGCCGCGTAAAGTCCCTGGATTCAATGTTTCTGAAAACAAGATCTGCCCTTAACTGCCGCACGTCTTTAAATGAGATGGCCAAGCAGTTTAACATACGACTCATATGGGTCCCAGGGCACAGAGACATTCCAGGGAATTGCAAAGCCGATTAGCTTGCAAGACTTGGAACTACCTTACAGGTTCCAACAGAATTGGAATGTGTTGGTATGCCTCTAGAAACTTGCAAGCAAAACCTACGGCTTTGTTCTGCGACGGAGACTAATCAAAGATGGGCAAATGGATGGACGTGTGAGACAACACGACTGATTTGGCCTTTTCTTAATCAGGGGCGCACAAGTGAGCTGATATCGCTTCCAAGAGGAGAGATTTCGACGGTGGTTTCTATAATTACCGGACACTGTCTTACAGGGAAGCACGCAGAGCGGTTAAATGTGGCGTCGAATGACTTTTGCCGAAGTTGCATGGATGAAGAGGAGTTGAAAACTATCGAACACTTTATTTGCCATTGCCCGGCACTTTCTGGTCAGAGACTTGCTTCACTGGGATCTAGGGAGCTGTACGATCTTTCTGATTTGTTGGATGTCAAAATTCAACATCTAAGGAGTTTCATAAGAAGCTCAAACTGGTTTAACGACAGGGACTAGTAGGGAAACCTATTACGGTCCCGTTGTATCACAATGGACCTCAGAGTCTACGTGTGTTGACGTAAAACGTCAGCAGCCCCTTACAACCTAACCTAACCTGGTGGTGGCACAAATGGGCCCCACACCTTCGCGAATGTCAGAAGTTAAAATATGTCATTTCGAAAACAAGTAATTCCTCTCTTGCTGGAAGGTGGCGCATCTGCCTGATAAACACATGTTTCTGAAAACAAGATCTGCCCTTTATATCCGCACGACTTTAAATGACATACGACTCAGTTTGACATACGACTCATTTGGGTCCTAGCGCACAGAGACATTTCAGGGAATTGCAAGAAGAAGGCCGATGAGCTTACAAGAATTGGAATATTGGAATATGTTGGTATGCCTCTAGGAACTTGCAATCAAAATAAGCGGACTTGTTGATGATTGATGGACGTGTGAGAATACACGACAGATTTAGCTTTTTCTTAACCGGAAGCGCACAGGTAAGCTTATGTAGCTTCCAAGAGGAGAGATTTCGACGTTAGTTGCTGTAATTACAGGACACTGTCTTAAAGAAAAGCATGCTGAATAGTTAAATGTGTCGTCAAATACTTTCACAGGAGTTGCATGGATAAAGAAGAGTTGGCAACTATAGAACACTTTATCAGCGATTGGCCGGATTTTTCTGGTCGGAGACTTGCTTCACTTTGAGTAAGGGAGATACACGATCTTTCTGATTTTTCGGAAGTCAAAATTTAATATCTTAGGAGTTTTATGAAGAGCTCAAATGGGTTAAACGGCAGGGGCCTGTAGGGGAACCCCATTACTGTCCCTTGGTATTACAATGGACCTCAGAGTCTATGTGTGCTAATGAAAAACGTCAGCAGCCACTTTCACCAGCCACCACCCTGTTGGTATCTGTTTACCTCATCTTCCAAACTCCTTTTAGACCTTTCACTGTATTCCTATGAATATTTTATAATTGAGGTACATACAAAATTTATAATTTTGAGTTCTGTTAAAATTCATAATATTTTTTCATGTGAACTTTTTGCTGGCGCGATTTGTGTTGGTGCTTTTCAAATGTGCGTTTTTAATTAAATGTGTGTTGATTTTTTTTTGTTTTTAGAACCATTCGTTCACATTTAGTTTCTGTATTAATTAGTTAAAAACAGAGTCAAAGATTCCCATAACAGAAAAACAAATTTACCACCACCAGCAGCACCAACATGCACCATTCAGCTGATGCCATTCACATACGAGTGCCAAGCAAATTAATTTTCAACATTTAGCTGATTTGTACTCCAGTTGAGACACCTTCAGAAAAAAAAAAACAGAGCTGCAAACCAAATAACCAAAAAGAAACAACTAAAGGGTGGATCATAGGTGGTACTTAGGTGGGTCATTTCAGCGTAATATTAGCAAACAAAATAAAAGGCGTTTGCTAAAAGAGGTTGGTGTTTATTTGTACAAATTAAGTGCTAAAATATGTTCATTAGGACTTTTTTATCTCTTAGTTTGTTTAACTAAATATAAGTAAAAACTTATCAAAAAACCATTTTCATAAAGGAATCCTTTAACTAATTAATAAATATGAAACAATATGAGTTATTTAAGAGTTAATACTGAAATAGTGAAAGCTCATTAAGGACATTTCATTTAATTGTTTTGCACTCAAAAGAGTTAGTTAGTTAGTATAAAATTTGTGAAATGTGCTTTAAATTACCCAAGCAGAAAAATGCAATCAAAATAACATCAGAAGAGAGTTGGCGAAGGACACTCTGGTATTTGAAGTTCCAATACCAAAGTGAGATACTGTTTACAAAATTTATACACCCAGAAAAGTTTTACAGTAACTATTAAGGGTTATTCAAAAAGTTTTTAGTTAAAGTTGTTTTAGTCATAGCGCGATCTTGAAGACGATAACAATACCACAAAATGTGGACCGTGCTCCATCTATGAGCCTTTTAAGCGCCACTTTACAACTATGATACTGTCCAGGGAGCCTCGGATGAGGGGAATTCCGAGTAGTGAGGCCTCCATAAATTTTTACTCGGAAAGATCGAGGCTGCTCGAACAAGTGGGCTTTGGACTCCAAAAAAACGCGGCGCGCAGCCGAAACGCCGCCGAAAATTTTTGCTCTTCAGCCGCCGCCGAACATTTTGCATCGGCTTGCTTCACTGCTTTGGAGTCTATTCAGAGGAGCTTGGGTTGAGCCTGGCTCGAACATTGCTGCATCATTGCAGTGTTTACCAGGCAGAGATGCTGGCAATAAAGGAACAACATCTATTCTGACAGTCAAGACGCGGTCAAGTCCATGGAGTCAATATTTTTCTGAAAACATTATCTGCCCTTAATTGCCGCACATCTTTAAATGAGATAACCAAGCAGTTTGACATACGACTCATAGGTTCCAGGCAACAGAGACATTGTAGGGAATTGCAAAGCCAATAAGCTTGCAAGACTGGGTACTACCTTACAGTTTCCAACAAAATTGGAATGTGTTGGTATGTCTCTAGAAACTTGCAAGCAAAACCTAAGGCTTTGTTCCGCGATGGAGGCTAATCAAAGATTGGCAAATGGATGGACGTTTGAGAACACACGACAGATTTCACCTTCTCTTAATCAGAAACGCACAAGTGTGCTGATATCGCTTCCAAAAGGAGAGGTTTCGACGGTGGTTGCTATAATAACCGAACACTGTCTTATAGGGAAGCACGCACCGCGGGTGTATGTGCCGTCGAATGACTTTTGCCGGAGTTGCATGGTTGAAGATGAGTTGGAAACTATCGAACACTTCATCTGCCATTGCCCGGCACTTTCTAGTTAGAAACTTGCTCAAATTGGTTTAACGACTGGGACTAGTAGGGAAACCTCTGGTATCACAATTGACCACAGAGTCTACGTGTGTTGACGTAAAACGTCAGCAGCCACTTACAACCTAAACTTGTTTCCAACTCCTCATCATCTATGCAACTCCGGCAACAGTAATTTGACGGCACATATAACCGCTCTGCGTGCTTCCTCATAAGCCATTGTCGGGTAATTATAGCAACCAAAATCGAAATCTCTCCTCTTGGTAGTGATATCGGCTCACTTGTGTGCTTCTGATTAAGAGAAGGCAAAATCTGTCGTGATTGGTCTCCGTCGCAAAGCAAAGCCGTAGATTTTCCTTCCAAGTTTCAAGAGGCGTACCAACATTGTCGTTCGGTCGGAACCTGTAAGGTAGTTCCTAGTCTTGCTTTGAAATTCCCTGAAATGTATCTGTGCCCTGGCACCCATGTGAGCCTTATGTCAAACTGCTTTCGACAATTAAGGTCTGATTTTGTTTTCAGAAACATTGACTCCAGGGAGTTGACCGTGGATTGGCTGTCATAGATGTTGACTGCAGTTGTAGGTAATACAAACTCTACCAGTCAGACACTTCCTTTTTTGCCAGCATTCTGTACCAAAAGTGAATAAAAAAGTGAATAATTATTCACTATTTTCTTGTGGATCTCCAGTGTGAACAAAAAACTGAATAAAAAAGTGAATAATGAATAACGATGTCACTCATTAAGTTTTTATAGTGGAGGTGTAGCATCCTTGAGGATCTTTGGCTGGTAAACACTGCAATACTCCGGCAATCTTCGAACCAGCCGCAACCCAAGCCCACTTGTTAGTGCAGCCTCAATCCATCCAAGTAAAAATTTATGGAGACTCTACCACCCGAAATGCCCCTCACCCAGGACTCCCTGGATGTTATCATAGTGGAAAAGTGGCGTTTAAAAAGGCTCATATAGGGAGCACACTCCACTTTTGATGGTATTGTTATCTTCACTATATATGTATATTCTTCGCTATGGCCGCAATCGCTGCTCCTCCATTGCAATGTGCTATTAAGTCGAATTGCCGACATAGCCGCATACTGCCTATTCAATATCAAGGACGGTCGACCTATATAGGATGTGCAGAAATACGAAGTGTGGACATCAAACGATTATGCTGCAAAAAAAAAACAAAAAACAATTATTCTGCAAAAAAAAATCTGCTGCATTTTTTTATTATTCTGCCCTTTTTTAACACAATGGGGTCAAATAATTTCTAAAGAGTAAAATTAGTGAAAAATTGTTTAAAAAATCCAAAAAAAAAATTAAAAAAATGGGAAAATCAAAAAAAAAAATTAAAAAAAATGGGAAAATTTAAAGAATTTAATGCTAAAGTAAAGGTAGATTTACCCAGCAAAATTTTATGGAATCGTTTCTTTGGCAATGTATTCTGGAATAGATTCCTCAGTAATGTTACTCCATTCCTCTACTGTTTCCACGGAATCAATAAAAAAACTTATAATTTTTGAAAAAAATGTCAAACAGAAAAATAAAATTAAAAAAAAACAAGTAGAAAAATTAAATTCGACTTGGCCGAATCTATGAATACCCTCCACAATGCCCTTTTTAAGTTATAGTAAATTTTCTAGAGTGAAAAATAACATTTTTGATTAGAAATATTTTATTTTGTGTAAAAAAAACTTTTTATTTTAATTAATTTTTAAAATACACTTTTTTTTTGAGTGTATTTTTTTTTCTTCTTTTAGTGTAAAAATATTTTTGAGTGACAAAAATGCGATGTAAAATATTTTTGTGACTTACCAATGTTTTTAAAACATGTTTAACGGGTTTTCAACACGTGAATTTAAGGTGAGGCGAATCTGAAATTTACGGTTTTGCTAATAACTATTGAACCACTGGACCGATTCGGCTGAAATTTAAAGCGAACCGGACACGAAGAACGACAAATATATATGCCACACTTCAGAACCCTCAGAATTGCCGTTCGAAAGTTACCGTGTGTTTTATCTCGTAAATTCCAAAAAAACCCTTGCCGAAATTCACTCATTTGCTTATAACTTTTGAACCACTGGACCGATTTTGCTGGATTGCAATACCAACCTGACCAGGTGAATGCCCAACATATATGCCAAGCTTCAGGAGCCTCCGTAAAGTCTTTCAAAAGTTAGCGTGTTTTCAACAGACAGACAGACAGACAGACAGACAGACGGACAGACGGACGGACGGACGGACGGACGGACATCGCTAGATCGTCTTAAAATCGATCGAGGATCATGAATATATATACTTTATGGGGTCCTAGACCAATATTTCGAGGTGTTACAAACGGAATGACAAACTTATATATACCCTCTATCACTAGAGTGGAGGATATAAAAACAATTTATTTGTTATCTTTTTGTGGACAAAATTTTTGATTTTCGCCGCACTAATTGTGCTTTTAAATACATTCTGGATACATATGAGGCATTCCACACCAAATGTCCCGCTACAGAAAAACATGTGTCCCGTAAATTTCTGAATAGGTTCTTTGGATAGCCCTATATGGAACTAAGAAAATTGCGTTTTTGGTTTTTCAAATTTTCGAAAACTGGGCTTAGGAGGCGTGGTCAAATATTGGAAAAATGGTAAAATTTGTGGCGAGTTGTCTTGATTAAATATTTATCACATTAAAACGGAATGCACCACAATGTCAAAAATTTAGGTTCTTATATAGTTTTGTATGGGCTATCGATTAAAATTTTTTTTTTTGGAAAATTTTCAGAACCCGTTCTGAAATTTTCCATTTTTTAAAAAAGTCAATTTATCAAAAATCCTGCCACTTTTTTTTTTCCTTTTTATTTATTTTTTTAAAAGTTTAGATGTTTGTACATCCACACAAAAAAAATCAGAAACACGTTCATCTTTTTTTTCGAGAAAATCGCATTTGAACTTTAAATTTCATAACAATTTTGTTATTTGCTTGTATTTCTTTGTTTTAAAGTTGCGAATGAGTAATATTAATTGCATAAATATTCGTCATACGCTCTGTTGACACAAGAAAATACAAGCAAATTACTAAATTGTTATGAAATTTAAAGTTCAAATGCGATTTTCTTGAAAAAAAAAGATGAACGTGTTTCTGATTTTTTTTGTGTGGATGGACAATAGGGGTATAACCAAAATAAGAACCTATCATAACGGTATGGGCAATGTTATACTGATAACAAAAAACGTTATACGGGGTCATTTTGTTCCAAAAACCTTCGGCACCGATTGCAATTTCTAAAACACCTCAAATTTTAATTTTTGTATATTTTATGGTGGGAATCCGTCCCTTTCAACGTTATTTTGTTTTTCGTCGTTTTACAACAAAAATAAAACAAGAAAAAATTAGCAGTATGATTTTCAACATTTGAAACATGGGTTGAATGAATATATGAAAAAAAATATTAGCAAAAACTTCATCGCGATCGGTGCCGAATCTTTTTTAACATTCGAGAAAAAAAGAGGACGCATTTCTTATTGATTTTCTATGGACTTTCTCACTATGATAGGCCCTTTTTGATATTTTCAAAAATATGCAAATGGTTATATCCCTAATGGACAAACATCTAAACTTTTAAAAAAATAAATAAAAAAGAAAAAAAAAGTGGCCGGATTTTTGATAAATTAACTTTTTTAAAAAATGGAAAATTTCAGAACGGGTTCCTAAAATTTTCCAAAAAAAAAAAAAATAATCGATAGCCCATACAAAACTATATAAGAACGTAAATTTTTGACATTGTGGTGCATTCCGTTTTAATGTGATAAATATTTAATCATGGCAACTCGCCACAAATTTGACCATTTTTCCAATATTTGACCACGCCTCCTATGCCCAGTTTTTGAAAAATTGAAAAACCAAAAACGCAATTTTCTAAGTTCCATATAGGGCTATCCATATCACCTATTCAGAAGTTTACGGTACACATGTTTTTTTTCGCTGGACATTTGGTGTGGAATGCCTCATATGGCAGAAATAACGTAAGTACACATCTTAATTTGGTATATGTATGTGGTACTTACAATTTGTTTTATGGTTTCTTTCAGATTGCAAAAAATACATATTTTAAGATGTAATTTAGGAGAACTGATGCTGTCGGTTATACTCATGGAAATACTATACTGCTGTTAGGTTAAGCCCATTTGGTCCAATTTTTGGATTGTTTCCTTTGTAACTTTTGAACGGTGATATATACTGGCTTAGATTTTTTGCTCATGGGGTCTTTTTATAAAACAATGTTATTTATAAAAAATCTAGGTTCTGACTTAAACCAGGACTAAGAAAAATAAAAAGTTACGTTTCTTAGGTTAAGGGACCATTTGGTCCATAGTATATTTTCACCTGCGATTTCGATAGCCGGAGCCCATGAAACGTAGATTTTAGAAAATAGGATGCATGCATTCAAAGCGGGTATTCCGGCAAAACTTTTAAAATGCTGACGGCCATGTAATGCATTACCATGTAATGCATAGCAAAAAAAAACAAAAATATGCATTTTTTCTCTATCGCTTACCATAGGAATAACTTTTTTGTATTTTTCACGCATTATGTAAAACTCATGCGCTACTTTGAGTCTTATCCCAAACAAAAATCATTAATCCAGTATAGAATAAGGCAACCTTACAATACCCTATACTTGATTGATTCTTTTTGTTTGGGATGTCACTCAAAGTAATGCATGAGTTTTACATAATGCATGAAAAATAAATATAGTGAATGCCTATGGTAAGCGGTAGGCGAAAATGAATGCACATTTTTTAATTTTTATTGGGCTATGCATTACATGGTAATGCATTACATAACCGTTACCATGTTTAAGCTTTTTTTTTGCTGGGATATCAAGTATGTTTGCAAATACAACGTTAGGCCATCGATTTCTTGCGCGTTTCGTGCTGTAGGACCAACCATTTGATTAGCAGCCACCTAAATGAGATGAATCATTAGAAATTATAGGAAAAAACAAAACTAACATATGTACCTTTTGTTGAATTGTAATACAAAACAATCTCTAAAGTAAAGAATATGAAAAAAGGGAATCCTTCAACAAATGTTTACATTAGCTGTATTGAGTAGAGATGGGTGCTGGTCACGTGATTTGCGTGGTTCTCGTGAATCACGCGTGACTCACGCTCGAGCGAAAGTCTAGTTAGTTACGAGAATCATGCTTGAGTGAGTGTCATTCCAAAACTTTTATGTGTGAGTGATTAGAAATCGAGCCTAATTTTTGCGTGAGTGCCATTTTTCTTGCGTGATTCAATATAATTTTTTTGTATTGTTTTCAGTTTTATTTATAGTTTTATTTTTATTTTTCGTTTAGCAATCAGTTAAAATTCAAATTAACGGTCTGCTAATATATGAAAAATTTTTTTTTTTAATTTCTTTAAAATTGTGAATTTGTAAGTGAATATTGCATGAATTGGGGTGAGCGTAATTATGAATCACGTGAGTCACGCATGATCGTAACTTATTTTAGTTTTACTGACGTGAGTAGTAAGTGAGCGTGAGTAAAGAAAAAAATCGAGTGAGTGATTCATGAGCGATTATAATATTTCTTGCGTGAGCGTGACCCAAAATTCACTCACGCACCCATCTCTAACGTTGAGCTAAGCTTAAAATAATCGTATTTAGGTAGAAATGATCCAAAATATATACAACTATAATATTAAATTGTTATTTTGTTTGAATATTAAGTATGGACCAAATGGTCCACTAACCTAACATCCGTTAGTTTTTTCTAACCTAACAGCAGGGTTAAGAAGCATATTCTATCCATTTTCTCAAAACTAGAAGCGTGGGATATAATATTCATTGTAAAGGAATTATCAAGGTTGTAGCATGTATGTATCCACAGTTTAACATAATTTTTGATAGGTATAAAAAGTTTTAAATGTCTCAGAACCTGAGAAACATTTTCTATAGGAAAAATGTCTCAGAATCTGAGACTTTTTCTATAGGAAAATTATTTCAGAATCTGAGACTTTTTCTGTAGGAAAAATGTCTCAGAATCTGAGACTTTTTCTATAGGAAAAATGCCTCAGAATCTGAGACTTTTTCTATAGGAAAAATGCCTCAGAATCTGAGACTTTTTCTATAGGAAAAATGTCTCGGAATCTGAGACTTTTTCTATAAGAAAAATGTCTCAGAATCTGAGACTTTTTCTATAGGAAAAATGTCTCAGAATCTGAGACTTTTTTTATAAGAAAAATGTCTCAGAATCTGAGACTTTTTTTATAAGAAAAATGTCTCAGAATCTGAGACTTTTTTTATAAGAAAAATGTCTCAGAATCTGAGACTTTTTTTATAAGAAAAATGTCTCAGAATCTGAGACTTTTTTTATAAGAAAAATGTCTCAGAATCAGACTTTTTCTATAGGAAAATTATCTCAGAATCTGAGACTTTTTCTATAGGAAAATTGTCTCAGAATCTGAGACTTTTTCTGTAGGAAAAATGTCTCAGAATCTGAGACTTTTTCTATAGGAAAAATGTCTCAGAATCTGAGACTTTTTCTATAGGAAAAATTTCTTAGAATCTGAGACTTTTTCTATAGGAAAAATGTCTCAGAATCTGAGACTTTTTCTATAGAAAAAATGTCTCAGAATCAGAGACTTTTTTTATAGGAAAAATGTCTCAGAATCTGAGACTTTTTCTAAAGAAAAAATGTCTTAGAATCTTAGACGTTCTTCCTGTACAAAAAGTCTTAGAATCTGAGACATTTTTTAGAAAAAGTCTCAGATTCTGAGACATTTTTCCTATAGAAAAAGTCTCAGATTCTGAGAAATTTTTCTTATAGAAAAAGTCTCAGATTCTGGAACATTTTTCTTATTGAAAAAGTCTCAGATTCTGAGTCTATAGATTTTTTCTTAATAAGATTATTGTGGTAAAATTATTGTAAGTTTATATGTATTTGTGTATTTAGTTTTCAAATTTTTTGTAAAGAAAAAAAATAAAATTTTTTAAAAAAAATTTCATTTAATTATTCAGAACTGGTTCCATAATTCATTACATGGAACAGATATGTAACCGTTAAAAAATCGCGGAATCCCTTCTTGTACCACTATATGCAACATATTCTAGAATAGATTCCGAAGAACAGATAAGTGTTCTAGTTTGGAGGAAAAGGATGTATTGCTTTCGTGACAATCTCAAACAAAAATCATCGATGATGCAATGCATAGTAGAATCGATTGCAGGGTAGTATAGTTGATTCCACAACCGATTCTTTGGAATCGAACATTTTGCTGGGTATATAAGGTAATATTTTAGTGACGTAACTGAAAACAATTTTCTTTCAAATTCATTGTAGTCGGCAAAAACGACTTAAATGTCCAATTTAGACGCTTTTGAAAATTTTAGAAAACAACTTTTGAAAATTCGTAAATATAATTGTTTCCAAATTTGGCAAAAAACTTACTATGGAGGAAAAGTGAGATTATTGGATCTTACCTTGTATAAATCTACCTTGGCTAAAGTTGTTACAAACATCAGTACAAAGTCATTGCTCATGGTCACATGAGCAGATAAGTGCGTGATTCATGATTGATTAAGTAAGTGTGACTGAAACTCAATTTTACTCACGTGATTGTGAGTGAGTTCGAGTTGAAAAAATGCTATTTAAGTGTGTGTGAGTCAGATTTTTGCGTGCGTATCAATTTTTTATATTTAAATTTTGTCCCGAAAAAATTTTGTTAGATTTTTGAAATATTCGTGTCTGTCATGACTTCAGAACGTTTTCAATTAGAGCGAAAATTTTCGAATCACATAAAAAAGATTTGGTGTTTCCAAATCACATATTTTTTGATTATGTGTGCGAAAAATTTTACTAAGATATGCTAGACGCGAAACACGGGATTTTGTTTAAAAATAAATAAAATTAAATAAAATAAATAAATAAATAAGTTTTGCACTATTTTTAAACAAAAATATAGTGACTCGCAGCTTATTTCGTGTGTTAAATATAAGTTAGTAAGCCATTATAGACAACTTACAATTATACACCAAATTATTATCAAACTAGTATTTCTGTTAAAAGTGCTGTGTAGGTAATTTATCAAGCTTTAATTTAATCTTAATGGCGTCCAGATTGAATTAATATTAAAGTTGCTACGAGGGTCGAAATGGAAATTGAAATTATTGAAAGAATTTTTTTTAAAAATTTCCTTAGAATACCTCTAGGTCAATTTTTCCCAAGGTCAAACATTAAAAATTGTCCAATAGTATATATTCATTTTTTAAATAATTTTTCCAAAAAAAAAAAAAAAAATATTTAAATGTAGAAGAAACAAGTAAAAAAGTTAAATTCGGCCTTGCCGAATGTAGTGATACCCTCCACAATTTCAAAAAGATTATTGCAAAGAACTTTATTTAAAAGGAAATTACTTTTGAAAAAAAAAAAATTTGAAAAAAAATTTCCGCGAAAAAAAATTTTGGTAAAAAAAAAATCCGCGATTTTTTTCTTTTTTTGTCAAAAAATATGTTCGTACTTGTTTAAATACCATTTGGTGTTCAATTATGTTCACATATGTCAACCAGAAGCCGAATTAAAGCATTTTGTATTTTTAGGTTATGTTGAATGTACTGAAATTTTTGAGGTGTGCTTACATTTTCGTTCATAACTTTTGAACCGCTGAACCGATATCGCTCAAATGCAATACCAAACTTCTCGGGAGAACTTCCAATATATATGTTAAGTTTCAGTCATCTCTGTGCAATATTTTGTCCGCGAGAGCATTTTCCACAGACAGACAGACAGACAGACAGACAGACGGACAGACGGACATCGCTAGAATGTCTTAAAATCGATCGGGCATCATGAATATATATACTTTATGGGGTCCCAGACCGATATTTCGATGAGTTACAAACGGAATGACAAACTTATATATACCCTCTATCACTAAGTGGAGGGTATAAAAATTCGAATTTTTTGACCTCCAATTCTTTTAACCACCAATTTTTTGTAAACAAAGGAAATGTTCAATTATTTTCATATCTCACTACTATACACTTAGCTGTACTAAAATTATTAAACAATTAAATCTTTTCCTTGTTTACCAAAAATTGGTGGTCAAAATAATTGGAGGTAAAAAAAATCGGATTTCTTCTACTCTGTTTTAAAAATTTTGGTTTTTGTTTTGATCTTTGGAAAAATTATTTAATTAATAAATATTGGATAAAATCGACCTGGAAATATTTTAAGAAATTTTCTAAAAAAGGTCTTTCAATAATTTCAATTTCCATTTCGACCCTTGTAGCACATTTAATATTAACACAATCTGAACACCATTAAGCTTTAATTAAAGCTTGATTAATTACATACGCAGTACTTTTTACAAAAATACTTATTTGATAATAATTAGGTCTATTTTGGTTAACTTTGTCTTGAATGGATTGCTAACTATTACTCTTATGCACCTTAAACTCTACAATGTTTCGCATCTTGATAATTCTATGAACATATGGTAATAAACAGCAGTTGTAAAATGTAGTACTTTTCAATAGTAATAGGAACTGGCAACACCATGGATTGGCATCACCATTTATCGAAAATTTTTCGAAGATAAACAACGCCATGTTGAATTTTGTAAAATTTCATAATTAATTTATTTTTACAATTTTTAAGTATTTTAAGTGAGTTAAACTAAAAGTGTTGGACATTAAAAAATATAAAATTTTGTGCTCTTTCTTTTGAAAGTATTTCTCAGCCGGGAAAACGTGTAGATATTGAAATATGTGATTTTTTTATAATTTTGCTGTTGTTTTTGCACAACTTCCGAACAAAATTTCGGTAAATTATGGAGTGTTTTTAAAATAATTTTTATATATGGGTGAAATCAAAAAATGTCAACCATACCATGTAATCGTGTAATATCTCATACATGGGTTAAATTATTCGCATATTTTTTAATGTTCAAAGTCGTATAGATTGGCGTTCTACATAACTAACAACAATCCGGATATTAATCAGCTATTTTAAACAAGTTATTTTCATTTTTGTAGGCCAAATGTACACAGAAAAAAATAAAAAAAAATTTTGAGTAAATTTTTAATACTATTGAGTAAAAAATTACTCAATTTTCCACCAGTAAACGATTTAATAGTATTGAGTAAACTTTTAATAAAAAATTATTAAATGCTTAATAAAAAATTTGAGTAAACTATTAATTCACACAATTAAATCTTTACTTAAAATTTTTTAATATTTTTAAGTAACTTTTTAATTGTGTCAAGTAAAAATTTACTCAAAATGTATCAAATTATTTTTTTAAAAAGTTTCTAATTTTTTTTTCCAAAAAAATTGCTTTTACAAACTTTACCAAATATACTTATGTCTTTAAGACAAAGTAAAATTTTATAAAGATGATTTCAAATTTTCATATACATATACAAAAAACAATAAACTAAATGAGAATTCAAAACACCAAGAGAAAAAAAAATAAATAAAAAAAAATATTAAATTTGTATTAAATTATTTACTCAAATTTTATTTTAAATTTTTGAGTAAATTTTTAATTGCGTCAATTAAAAAATTACTCAAATTTTATTTAAAAAATTAAACAAGTGATTACTCAAATTTGTTTCCTCCATATTTTTTTCTGTGTAAACTCCATCGCCAGTAACAAGTTCAATCTTTAAACTTTAACCGGTTATATCTTAAAAACCAATAACCCAAGAGCTTAATAATTGACTAAATTTTTAAAGAGGGAATGTTGACGTTCTTAAAAAATATTTTTATATAGTCATAACTATCTCTTTTACCCATGCAAACACGGCTTCAATTGTGTAACGATTTTTCGACACTTTTTTCAGACATTATGGAACCTGACAATTTTGTTGTTTTTGACGTATTATATTTAGAAAAATAATAAGTAATTGCCCATTTTATTAAACGCGAGGCTATAAAATATCATTTTGCATCACTGGTTTCAAGTTTTCTCATTACATATTAATTTCCCGGTATGAAAAGTTAATTCATAAATGAAAAATCGAAAAATGCTGTAAACTCCGTCTCCACGTTTACAACAAAACTACTTAGCGTGTATCTGAAATATCGTCATATTTTGACGTATCTAGTTGAAATCTAATGATTTTTTTTCGGAAACAAATTCCCGACAAATAGTTTTCGAAAAAAAGGGCAAAAAGCGACGAAATGTAAACTCCGTCTCTGTAAACTCCGTCAACTTTTTTTTTTTTTTTTGCAGATAGCTTTAAAAAACCTTATGTAGTTGTTAAAACCGATGCAAATATTAACACTAGTCATTCAAAAATGTAAAAAAAATAATTTTAAAAGAAATAATAATAAATTTATTTAACATTTCCTTAGAAAAATCCTATTAAAATAAAAAATAATTGTAAAATCTTTAATAACAAAAACCAGAAAAAAATCCTAATTACAAAAATTGTTAGCAATTACATAAATAAGTGTTTTAAATTACAATAAAATGTTTTCAAAGAAAATTCAAAAAATTTAAGGAATTTTCTAAGGTGAATGTAAACTCCGTCAACAAAAAAAATCATAAAACTGTCGATAAAATTTGTTTGAAACAATTTGTAGAAGAGATATTTTATAGTTATATTAGTTGTGATGTAACATATCGATTTTCATAATAAAAATTACCAAAAATTAAAATTTTTTGTTTGTACAATTTTGGCTCAAAAACACTGACATTTTTTGATTTTACCCATATATTTAGTCTAAACAATCTGTTGATAAATATCAAATTATAAATTTAACATGGGTTTTTATTATTAAGTTAATATTTATACGGGAAAAAGTCAATTCTAATTACTTTCAGTTAGCTTTTTGCACACGAAAGTAAAACAAAAAAAAAATTCGGAAGTGAAACCCAGGACACCAAAATATTCGGAAGTGTTTCACTTTCACGTGGATGTAAAAGTCATGACAGACACGATTATTTCTTTTAATAAATAAGAGTTTTATAACTGTAATTTAATGTGAAAGTCAAGCTTGTGTGACGTCTTTAAAAATTAGCTCATTTTTTATAATGCTCAAACTCCAGTTTCATAATATTCTGCAGATTTCCGTACAAATTTGATAAACATTTTACTTTGAATGTACAAATATTTCAATTTTCAGCTAAATCAGAGTAGAGTTTAAAAGGTGACCCGCAAGATTTACATAATTTAACTATATTTATCAACACAACCGCTAATATAACCAACCAACACTTTTTAATTTTTTTTCGAGTGTAATTTTAATAATTTATTGATAAAATTACATTTCATAAATGCACAACTTTTCATATGTATTCAGGTTTGTAATTATTTTTAACCATATAAAAACCCATTTTTACACCTGCTTCTCTTAATATCTGTTGAATTTTTTTTCTGTATTTATAAAATATTTATTTTATTACACAAGAGTAAAATACCAAAAGCTTCGAAAGGATTATTTTTGTTTCAAACTAAATAAAAGTTAATAAGTTGGTAACATTCATTTCTGTTGTATGTTTTCACCTGCCGTTAATGAAGCGCGTGCCACCTGTAAATTTAATTTAAACCTCAGGCGGTATTAACGGTTATTCTTCTTTTGCTTGTATGTCATAACGATTAACAATCTTAATTGAAATTTTCTTAAATGGCTTTAATGTGTATTTAAAAAAAAAATATATTTATGTTTGCATAAAAGCCTTCTGTTAAGACCGATTAACCGGTCTACCTGTTAAGGATGGTATAATATTTTTTTAATTGAATGCAATTTAAACAATATAAAAAATAATATTTTAATTCTTTACACCGCGACTATATTAGCAACCATTATTTCCATTAAATTTCAAACTCAATTGCAAACGATTAGATCGACCTCCATCCCCAATTGCCATACATTGCTTACAATCAATATTGGCGTCAGTAATCGTCGAAAATGGCACTTAATTGTCATTAATGCTAATGCTTTTCATTTGAATCGGTTGTCAATAAAGAACACCACAAGGAGGTTTTCTTTTGCCGCTTCTTTGGAACCTGGAACTGAATTCAATGCTGCTCTCTCTCTAGAAGCACATGGCTGTCATGTTGTAGCACAGGGTTGCAAAATGAGTTCATTAAAATTGTACCAACGAGCTCTTAAAATTGTACTTTTTCGACCCAAATTGTACCAAAATTTTTTTTTAGTTATAACTAAAAAAAAAATTTTGGTACAAACAAATCCAAAATCTACACTTTTTTAATAGACTCCAAATTGACTCCGAATAGGCTCCAAATTATGAAAAAATTTTCCCTTTTTGAATCTTTATTTGGAGTCATTTTGGATTCTAAAAAGAGGGCTCTTTTGGATGAACCACTTTCACACAATAATTTGAAATTCTTGTTACATTTTTGGAGCCCATTTTTGAGTCTAAAATGAGTCTGCTTGCTAGCTGGGTAAAAACATTGAATCAAAACAAATTTTTATAAAATTAACATTTGTACTTTATTTATGCTTTAAAAATGTATCAGGTGGTATTCAGAGTCCTAGTACTGGTGGAAAACGAGGAATTTTTGAAAATACATTTCAGAATACACGAGAGGTCTTCAGAATCTTACTGTCAGACCTGACAATGTAGCAAAATATTACTTTTTTCAAAAAATACATGTATTTATTTAAAAAAAAAAAAATTGAAAAGTACTCTTTTATCACCAGTAACAGGGCTGGCAAGTAGGTCTCCAAATACCTCCCATGTATTTTTTGAAAAAGTACTCTTTGGGCACATTGACAGGGCTGGCAGCTATCTTTATATACCGGTCGACGCAGAATCACTTTTTGAGTCGATATTGCGATGTTTTCCAGTCGTCGTTTAAACGTCCTCCCGATATTTACTTAAATCTGCCTATTGGTACAATATAAGCCTATTTCACTCAAATTGGTTTGTACGTATTTTTACACCAATTTCAGATCTGGTGTACCATTGTACTTTTGTGCTTCGAATTGTACCAAAAATGGTACAATTGTACCAACTTTTGCAACCCTGTTGTAGCATATGCTGACGATGTCGCGGAAGCGGTACAGGGAGAGAATCTGCCAACATTGAGAGACAAAATTATCTGAAAGATCTGTCTAAATGGACAAGAGGCTGTGGTCTGGGAGTTAATCCAAGTAAAATAGAGCTTGTCTTGTTGGCAAGGAAAAATAAGACTCCTTCTTTTAAGCCTTTTTCTCTGGGCGGCACTGAAATCGCTTTCTGAGATGAAGCCAACATTAAAAAAAACGAAGGTATTCAATACTATACTGTGCAGGAATTGGTTGAGTTTAAGGTAGGTTGTACAAGCCTTAAATAAGGAAATTTTTCAGGCAAATCAATGGCGTCCAGTCTTTAAATAGTCTATTGTACCGTACACAGAAAAAAATATCGGGAAATCAAAAGTAACAAAACAAATTGTTAGCAACTAACTTCCAGTTCAACAACGTTTTTAATTGTATCAACAATGTATATAGTTAATGTGACAAAAATCCAATTTAATTTCCAATTAAATGCATCAATTAAAATCATTGTTAAAAAACGCACAAAATGCTCATTGATAACACAGACACCTTATAAATTCATTTAATGAAGCTCAAATTTATGTGACGATATCTCGGTGGTAGTGTGCTAGACTCAAATCATGAATATTGCGGGTTAGAGCTGCAAAACTATCGATAGTCGTCCCATTCGATATTTTCGATAGTTTGTTTTTAAACTATCGATAGTATGGGATATTTTAAGGAATTGTAAGATTTTGCCACTGCTGCCAACTATTTTTAACCATAAACCTCTAAATTTCACTAAAAATCGCTAGAAACCGCCAAAAATTAATTAAGCGGGGAAAATTTAAAATTCTCCCGCTAAATTACAAAAAAAAAACGCTAAAAACCGAAAAACTTGGCATTTTTAATTGACAAAAAAAGACAAATTTAAAAAAAAACTCCAAATTATTTTTTCTATGAAAATTGTCTTTTCACTAAAAACGCGCAAGAAACTGCCGAAAAAAATTTAGCGGGAAAATATAAAATTCTACCGCTAAGTTACAAAAAAAGCGCTAAAATTCGACAAACTTGGCGTTTTTAATTGAAAAAAAAAAGAAAAATTGGAAAAAAATCTCTAAATTTTTCCCACTAAATCCAAACAAAAAGCGCTAGATTTATCCGCTAAAGTACCGTTCCCGCTAAAACCATTTTTTCCCCGCTAAATCCAAACAAAAAGCGCTAGATTTAGCGGGAAAACCTCCAACTTGGCAACAGTGGCTTTTGCGTAAAATTACCGTTTTTTTCCATTACAACTTGGTACTTCTGAACACACAAATGACAATTTTTGGCGTTCATTAAGTTTTCAGCAAGTGACAATCTTTTTGAAGCTAATATTTTTTCGGCGATAGTATCGCTATCGGGTAAAAACTATCGATAGTCCTTTTAAAATAAAACTTTCGATACTATCGATAGTACCATCGATAGTTTTGCAGCTCTATTGCGGGTTCGTTGCCAGCTTGCGGAAACATTTTTTTATTTTTATTTTAAATTATTTTTGTTTTGCTATTCTGCAACACCTTTTATACGCGTTAAGTCAAGTAAAAAATATATGAGAAATAGCACGGTGGTAGTGTGCTAGACTCGTACCATGTTCGTTCCCGGTTCGATTCCAGCTGCCGCTTGATTTTTTTTTTTTTAGTTTTTTATACTTTTATTAAATAAAATGACATTAAAACAGGTTTATTTTCTTTAATATACGAGTATAGTCAACTTCAAATATATACAAGGAATAGCACGGTGGTAGTGTGCTAGACTCGTATCATGTTCGTTGCGGGTTCGATTCCAGCTGCCGGCTAATGTTTTTTTTTTTTTAATTTTTTAGATTTTTTTTGTTCTATTTTTAGATTTTTTTATAAAATGACATTAAAGCATGCTTATTTCCGTTAATATAATTTATTACAAACTTTTCAATTAATTTCATTGTTGATACAACAATGAATTTAATTGACAAAAAAGAGTTGATATTTTTTTTAAAAGTTACAAAAGTCAATGTTGTATTGACAAAATCCAATGTAGGCTCAGTTTCAATTAAATGTTTAATTGTATTAACTATGAAATTAATTGTATTGACAATTTTTTTTTTCTGTGTACCCTGAAAAGAAAAGTTAGTAAAGGTGAGAAAAGGATTAGAAGAAATAAAATCAAAAAGTGATTGTTCAGAATTTCTCAGTTGCTTTCACACTCTTGAGAAAATCAGACAAGGGAAGTCCATGTACCGTTAGACTGTCATTTTTTTGTCATCTTTCGATTTTCCCAAGTGTCCGGGCAAATTTATGTGGTACAAATTTGAGGTCAATCGGATTAAATTAACCCGTGGCGCCCGGCGGTCAAAGTTTTGGATTTTTGAAAAATTTTTAAAAATAAAATTTAAAAAAATGTATCTTTCGACACATCAAAATTGTTAATTTCGATGGGCTGAGCACGAATATCAAAAAAAAATTTAAATCGCTCGATCGGTTTTCGAGATATTGCCATTTCAAATTTGTAAAAAATGGCGGTTTTTTCCTACGTTCAAGAAATTTTTTAAAAATAGTCTCAAAATTTCATTCCGCCGACCCTTTTGTAGAGCTTGAGACAGTCTTTCATTTAAAACTAATTTGAGCCAAATCGGATCATTTTAAGCCGTGGCGCCCATCGATCAAAGTTTTGGCTTTTTAGAAACTTTTTACCAAAAACCCTAAACTTTGATCGAATTAGGCTTAAATGAAAGACTGTATCAAGCTCTATGAAAGGGTTAAAATAAAAAATTTTGAGAGTTTTTTAAAAAAATTTCTTAAACGTAGGATAAAACAGCCCATTTTGCAATTTTTTGACAAATTTTAAATGGCGATATCTCGAAAACCGCTCGACCGATTTTATAAATTTTTTGATATTCGCATTCAGCATGCTGAAATTAATAAAAATAATGTATCGCAAGATATTTTTTTTTTTTTCAGTTTCAAAAATCCAAAATTTTGGTGGAAATTTTCCAAAAGTCCAAAACTTTGATCGAAGGGCGCCACGGGTTAAAATGATCAAATTTGGCTCAAATTAGTTTTAAGTGAAAGATTGTCTCAAGCTCTACAAAAGGGTCGGCGGAATGTAATTTTGAGACTTTTTTTAAAAAATTTCTTGAACGTAGGAAAAAAACGCCATTTTATGCAAATTTCAAATCGCAATATCTCGAAAACTGTTCGACCAATTTTATTATTTTTTTTTTTTTAATTCTTGCTCAGCGCATCATAATTAACAAATATGATGTGTCGAAAGATATGTATATTTATTTTTTATTTATTTATTTTTTTTTTATTTTTCAAAAATCCCAAATTTTGACCGCCGGGCGCCACAGGTTAATTTAATCCGATTGACCTCAAATTGGTACCACCAGAGGTTTAGGCCTAGTAGAACAAAAAAAATGCCCGGACTTTGAAAATCAGAGAAAAAAAATTTGCTATACAGAAAAATGCAAGTCTAATGGACCGTGTCCATTAACAGAATATCAGAACACAATATCCGCAGTCTAGCCCGTAAGAACGCTGGACAACAACAGACGTAATGTTCAGTTGTGTCATCATCCTCAAGACAAGCTGCATATAATGGGTCTGATAAGACACCTAATCTCGTCAAATGATGAGTCTGCGACAATCTATTCTACTCAGACTGAGTAGATAGTTAGCCACTTTCTTGTCTGGCATAATCACAAAACTTTTTGTATTCTTGAATACCAACTTATTTGACCATCTTTCCATGAAAATTGTTGTCATATGAGAGTTGATCCAACGCATCAGCCATGTCATGGCTATACCAATATGAAGTTCCAGATTGTGAGGAATTGTATCGAAGCCAAGAAATTGACAAAGAGTCGGCAATCTCGTTTACCCGTATTCCCCTATGACCCAGAACCAGTGTTGCCAATTTAGCCATTTTCCGGCTAGATTTAGCTCCTTTTGAACTCGTTTAGCCGGAGAAAAAAGCATTTAGCTCTTAGCCGTTTTTTTTAGCAATTTTCGAAAATATTTTAGCAGTTTTTTAGCCATTTTTGAGTTTTCGGTTAAAAAGTAATTTTTAGTGTGTTTTTTATACTAAAATAGAGAATTAATTGGGTTTTAAGTTTATACAGATCGAGCACAGATTCTAATACTATTTGTTATAAAGGTTTAAGTTGAAAAATATAAGAGAAATTTTAATTTTTAAAAATTATAGACATTTCTGGTATTCCCAAACCGGTTTCAAACACTTTTGTTTTGTGTTTTCATCAGAAGGATTTTAAATGTTGGATTGTTTTGTTAGTAGGTAATTGTTTTTCATATATTTGAGTTTTTATTAACACTAGTCTGGAATGAAATCACGTAAATTTTTGTCATATTCATACCATGAACATTATACTAAATTTTAGACGATCTAGCAATGCCCGTTTCTCTGTCTTTTAAAAATACGCTAACGTCCAAAACTTAACTTGAAGGCTGATTGCTGAATCGTGGCATATATATTTTAGCAATTCTTCTGGTCAGGTTACAGCGAAAACAGTCCCAAGGGTAAAAAGTTTCCCCTCGAATTCGCGTGTTGAAAAGTTTTTGTAAGCCAAAATAACTAAAAAAGATTTTTTAATTAAATAAATTTTTTGTAGTCAAAATTTTTATATATATTTTTATAAAAAATTTTAATATAAAATATTTAAATCATTCAAAAAGTGTTTTGAACACTCTTCATTTTACCTAAAATATGCCAAAACAGTAACAAAAGATCTCCTTATTTTAATATATGTATCAAAAACGGTACAAATATGAATTTACATTAGTTTTTCTTAAAAAGTATAATATATATTTTAGCCTTTTTTTAGCCATTTTTTAGCCGTTTTTTAGCCGTTTTTTCAAAAGGATTTAGCCGTTTTTGATAACCAAGTTCTGGCAACACTGCCCAGAACCCAAAGAAGACTGACACTATTCTCACATGAGACCTAATTGAGTCTGCGTCTACATTCTTGGGCAAGTTTAGATGAAGTGACTGGAGATTCAAGTACAATGAGCGCAGCCTGGCTGTTACTGCAGATACTGATTCTCCTATGTCTCCATCTGTGCCTAATTCTATAAGTCACCAAGTTCAAAATAGCATGTACTTCAGCCTGAAATACTGTAAACATTTTCCCCATAGCAATATAAAATTTAGTCGCATCGTACAAATATCAACCAGACCTAGAGCCATTTGAGGTACTTGATCCATCCATGTAGAAAGTTTCAGTGTAATTTGCGAGTAGATCTACCGGGTTGTCACAGTCGTCCCTACTCGGAAATATCACTGTAAAGAAATTGGTAATCAATACTAAAATTTTTAACTAATATTAATCAAAACCAGTAAAAATTAATAATTTTAGTACTTTGAAGACATTAAAAAACTACTGTACTACTGGTAATTACTAATTAGTAACTTATTAGTAACTTATTAGTAGATTTGGGTACTAAATAACATAATGAAGATAACAATACCACTAAATGTGGACTGTGCTCCCTCTATGAGCCTGTTTGAGCGCTATTTTACCACTATGATACCATTCCGGTAGGCTTGGGTAAGGGGCGTTTCGGGAAGTTGGGCCTCCATAAGTTTTTACTCAGATGGGCAAACAAGTGGGCTTTAAAATCTATTTGGAAGATCATGGGTTGGTCCTGGCTCGAAGATTCCTAGATCATAAATAAAGGTGATTGGCTACAATTGCAGGCAATAAAGACATTACAGGGAATTGCAAAGCCGATTAGCTTACCAGACTGGAAACTACCTTACAGGTTCGAATAGAATAAGAATGTGTTGGTATGCCTCTTTAAACTTGCAAGAAGCGCACAAATGCGCTGCTATCGCTCCAAGAGAAGAGATTTCGACGGTGGATTACCCGCCACTGTCTTATTGGGAATGGTTAAGTGTAACGTCAAATGACTTTTGCCGAAGTTGCATGGATGAAGAGGAGTTTGAAACTAGCCAACACTTTATCTGCCATTGCCCGACACTTTCTGTTCAGAAACTAGCTTCACTGGGATCTAGGGAGCTGCACGAAATTTCTGCTTTGTCGGATGTCAAAATTCAATATCTTAAGGATTTCACAAGTCCCTGCTGTTAGGATTAACAGCAAGGACTTGTAGGGGTACCCCATTACACCCCTAACTAAATTTAAAAGCTGCATTCAGAAGTCAACAATCGCGGTATCTTTTTTTATGAAGTTGTCAGTCTTATTCTGTTTTAATTTTTAAATTAATAAAAAAAAAAAATATATTTATTATTCGACCTTTAAAATTCTATTTTTGAGAAAGATTATTCTAGCTCAAGGTCATATTTCTTTTACTAATCATTACGATGATATTGTCAAAGTAACAATTTTCAAGAAACTTTTTATAAAGTTGTTTGTTTTAAATTGATTGGTTTGGTCATTTTGCAAGACTTACTCGACACGTGTTTCGGAATTCTTCAAATTCCATTGTCAAGAGTATTTAGCAAATTGACAATCGTTTGTGGCAAAACATAAAGTCTTATATTCGTATGTAAATAGTCATAATGAGAAATGTACTAAATACACAACATAATACAGCTCTAAATTTCAAACGAAAAGTCATAACCAAACAACCAAATAGAATTTTAAAGGTCGAATAATAAATAATTTTTATTAATTTAAAAATTAAAACAGAATTTAAACAAAGGATAGCACGCCTCACCTTCTGTTCATATTATGAATAAGATGGAATACAACAAAAGCAGTGAACATCTTACTCGCGTAAGAAATCTACTGTCTGTATGTATATACTAGCCTGTAATACAAGCTGTATATATGAAGGTATGTTTGAATTAAATAGTGATGGTTTGGTTATGACTTTTCGTTTGAAATTTAGAGCTGTATTATGTTGTGTATTTAGTACATTTCTCATTATGACTATTTACATACGAATATAAGACTTTATGTTTTGCCACAAACGATTGTCAATTTGCTAAATACTCTTGACAATGGAATTTGATGAATTCCGAAACACGTGTCGAATAAGTCTTGCAAAATGACCAAACCAATCAATTTAAAACAAACAACTTTATAAAAAGTTTCTTGAAAATTGTTACTTTGACAATATCATCGTAATGATTAGTAAAAGAAATATGACCTTGAGCTAGAATAATCTTTCTCAAAAATAGTTGTCAGTCTTAGCTCAAACCCGGTCTAACAAACGTGAGTTTATTAAAAGTCGTTAGAATGGTGATAAATCGTTACATTTTCGCAGACTTTTTGGTGGAATTGCAAATTTTACCTCTAAACAGACTAGACAAATATCAATTTAACGAAAGTCATCGATTGACATTTTGCTAAATTCCCATTTCCTTACAAAAAATAAATCTTTAGAATGACAATAAATAACCACTTCTGGCAGCACTGGTTGAGTGTACCATAGTCAGTGTAAATTTGACTTTTACAATAACAAAACTGTATAATAGTCAAAAGAAGAAAATCAAAAAATTCATAAATCCTTTTTTCCCACGTTATATCAGGTAATAATGAATTATCATTTTTGTCTTCATTCTACTGGCCAAAAAAAATGTTTAAAGAAAATATTCTGTTCTTTGTTTTCCTCACGCACTTTGTTGGAAGTCCTGTTGGGAAACTTTACATCAAATGCATTTCTGGCATATTAATCAGTGATTTAAGAACAACCGAGAAAAAAGGAACAGCAAGGGAAAATACTTACTGACAGACATAATACACCTCCGTACAGTAATTTTCTCAGCCAATAAAAACAACAGGTAACTTCACAGTAAATACGTGTAATATACAATGACAACAAATAAAGAAAAACGTGATTTTTTTACGTATTTTCCACTATGACTTGACCGGAATCTTCTTATACTCATTGCACACACATATGTTATGCATTAAGGCGTGCAATCAGTTTTCCAAATTTTGTTGTTGAGATTTTTCGTGTGTTTTCCGCACTAACAAACAATCAGACGTTGTCGGACATGATTTTATGACAATGATTTTATGATGATCCTGTTTGTGTGTCAATGACTTTATTTATTTTAAATTTGTTGCAGACAGGACGAAACACAAATACAATTTTGTATGTGTGTTGCAAGTATTATACGCGTATCGGACGAAGTTTTTCTTTCTATCGCCACCAAAGTAGCGCGCGCAAATATTGTCGCGCCTTTTAAACGCACCTGTGGTGTTTAGTTGGTGCCTTTTAGATGTTATTGTTGTTGATGTTGTCCTTGTTGACCGACCTACAGACGATACTTAGATTTATTTAGACAAAAATACAAACGTTAAGATTGTTTAGTGTCGTGTAAGTACTTGTTTTTATTTCTTCCTTTTAGGAAGTATATTCAATTTGAATAAGGAATTTCCTAAACTGAAATTTCTACATGTGCTGACCACATGTTGACAGGATTTTCCACAAGTTGATTTGGTACATTTTTGTACTTAACGCCTTTATTAGCACTTTATTGTACATATTCATGTACATTTTGTAAGAGTAATCATGTTTTATCTATCTACACCATTTACGGATGTAATTCGAAAAAGATCAATTGAAATTCAAAGTCGAACTTGAAATTCGAATATTCCATTTGTGATTCAAAAACTGCGTTTGTATTTCAAAGATTCTACCATGGTAGATTACTGCAGTAATTCGAATATTCCATTTGTAATTTGAAAATTGTGTTGGAGGACTCCTTTCCCCTACTCGGTATATGTTTTAAAGTTCATTTTACTCTAATTTTTGAACTAAAGAATCAAATTTGGCGCCATGAAATAGCTCCCAATGAAATAAGTTCCAATGAAATAACTCCACATGAAATAAATCCCAAATAAAATGAAATATATCCTAAACCAAAAGCGAAAATTTTTTACAAGAGATTTTAACAAAAAATGGTTATCGTATTCCAACAACAAATATTTCAAAATAAAGATAAGGGTGAATAAAGGCCGAAAGTCCATTTCGCCTACACTTTAAAAAATCCAATGTACCCGCCAAGCCAACAGGATCCTAAAACTTTTTATGTCACCAGTTGATGATCTTCAGTTTGTCATGCAATACCTCTTAATTTTCATAAATTAAAATAATTTTTAGAACAACTCGAAATTTTTCACAATTAGTCGCAGCGTGCACTTCGCGTTGAAGTAAACGTTTTATTTTTTTTTTTGGGTTTTGATTGTATGGAAATTTTTGGGACTTATTGCATTATTTTTCTTGGGACTTATTTCATTGGGAGTTATTTCATGGCGCCATAAAATTTTTTATTTTTTTTTAATTATTTTTTAACATGATAATGTTTTTAGGCTGGTGTCTAATTTTAAAAAAGTTGCAGGACGCCACCTCAGTTTGACTATATAATATAAACAAACAATTAACGAAAACAAGAATTACTATTTTCATTTTCTTAAAACCAAAAATTTTAACAACTTGGGTTTGTAACTTGGATAATAATTCTCCTCGTGGTGAATAAATCCGTTTTTCACCAGCTGGTGAATAAAAAGTAACATAATTATTTTTCACCAAAAAAAAATTTTTTTTTTTCATCAAATTTTTTTTTCCATAAATTTTTTTCCATCAAACTTTTTTTCCATCAAATTTTTTTTTTATAAATTTTTTTTTTCATCAAACTTTTTTTTTCTCAAATTTTTTATTTTTTTTTTCATAAAATTTTTCTTTTTCATAAAACTTTTTTTTTCATAATTTTTTTTTTGTTTTTTTTATAAATTTTTTTTTTTTCATCTATTTTTTTTTTCATCACATTTTTTTTCATCAGTTTTTTTTTTTTTCATTAATTTTCTTTTTCATCAAATTTTTTTTTTTATCAAAAAATTTTTTTTTCATCATAATTTTTTTTTTTTCATCAATTTTTTTGTTTTTTTATAGTTTTTTTTTTCATCAATTTTTTTCACTATTTTTTTTTTTTTTTATCAAATTTTTTTTCATAAATTTTTTTTTTCATAAATTTTTTTCATCAAATTTTTTTATCAAATTTTTTATTATCAATGTTTTTCTCACCAAAAATTTTTTTTTTCATATTTTTTTTCATCAATATTTTTTTTACATCAAAAAATTTTTCTTTTCATCAAAAAAATTCATCAAAAATTTTTTTCATGAAAATTTTTGTTCACCAAAAATTTTGCGTTCATTAAATTTTTTTTTTAACATAATTTTATTTTCGTGAAAAAACAAATATTTTTTTTTACCTAAACTACTTTTTCACCAAGTCTAAGCTTTCCGCATAAAAATGTTCCATTTGTTTATCAAATGTACATAAAAAAAGTGAGAGTGGTATGTTCTTTGGTGCCGAATCTTTTATACTCTCCAAAATGTAAAAACACTTTTTTGCACTTATTTTTGCACTCACTTACGAAATGTACAGCTCTTTTGGTTTTATAATGGGATCCTCGACTGATATTTCAATTCGTTTTGAATGGAGTAGCAAAGTAATATAACATTATTTTTTCTAAAAAACTTTGCTTTGGCAAGTACACCAAAATCTTCCGCAAAACATTATCATGATTTAATGTTTTGGGCAAGAGTATAAAATTCGCAGGCATTTTTTACATGATTTTTGGGGTTTTGTTTATCGAATGCAACCTTTTTATGCTAGAAGAAGTTCAAAGTCCTGCATTTGGACTCAGAGAATAAGAAAATGTCCTTTTTTCGGTCCGCCCCCTTTTATGGGCGTGGAATAAACATTTTTTTTTTAAATAATGATAATCTTGTATTTCTTTAGTGCAAAAAGCATAAGAATGAATTTGCCCCCCTCCCAATTACCACTTCCGAACCCCCTACCCCAAAAAAAAAAAACGTCCCTGCATTTTTTTTAAATTTTTTTGCATGTTGGAGGGTATGAAAGATTCGGTACAGCCGAATTTAACACTCTTACTTGTTTAAATTATTTTTTATACAGGTCCTTAAAAGGGGGCGTGCCAAAAAACGACATTTTCCAAGCGAAGGACTTTATACTTCTGCGAACTTAAAAATATTTTATTTGTCTAACAAAAATACCAAAAAACATCTTAAAGTCCTGCGCAGCGACCCAGGGGATCAGAAAATGTCGCTTTTTTGGCACGCCCCTTAACACTATATGACAAACGAAAAAAAAACACGAGAAAAAGTCCAACGGCATTTTTGTATATCTTCACTCGTAAAACACTTCCAAAAAAAAATACCCGAAATCCCTATGATTAATAGTTTTTAAGATTCTCAAGACCCTATCAGGCCCCTTATTACCGTATTTCAAAAACTAAGCAAGGTAGAGCGAAACGGACAAACTTTTTGGATCAAAACCTATGGGGACCCTTACAGGAACCAACGGGGTCTCGAGTTAACAGGGTCTGGACCCATTAGGTCCGAACCCATGGGTCCAGGGTCTGGACCCAATCTAGTCCTAAAATGTGAATGAACAAAAGTGCAATAAAATTTTTCCCATTTTCTAGTTAAAATTATATAACTTTGTTTTCCTGATTTTTGGGAAAAGTACATGCGCGGGTACAAGGTGGGGGGGGGGGGGTGAAAAGGGGAAATTCCCCCCCCCAGACCAAATTTTAACAAGAAAAAAAAAAGGTATAGGAAAAGGAAGTAAAAAAAAAAATTCCAAAGAAAAAAATCTTGAAATCCAAAAATTTTTCATAGAAAAAAATCGGAAAATTTGTATAGGAAAAATGTGACTTAATCTAAAAATTTTCTGTGAAAAAATATCTGTTAATCTTATTATGAATTTTGGTATAAAAAAAGACTTAGAATATTTTTTTTGCATAGAAAAAATTTGAATTATATAAAAAATGTTTGTCTACTACATATTAATAGGAAAAATATTTTAAAATCTTAAAAATTTTGGTAGTCTTACGTATGTTTAACTACTTTGGAAATTTTTTTCAAAATGTCTTACAATTGGTCACAGAATCTGAGACTTTTTCCATAGAAAAAGTTACAAAAGGACTCTAAAATTTTTCAATTCCTCAAACATTTTCTTTTTCGGACTTTTGTAGAAGAATTCCCGAATTCTAAAAGTCTCAGAATCTGAGACTTTTTTATTAAGGAAAAATATCTCACAATCTGAGACTTATTTATAGGAAAAAGGTCTCAAAATTTCGGACTGATTTATAGGAAAAAAAGGTCGCAGAACCTGATACTTTTTCGATAGGAAAAGGGTCTAAGAGTCTGCAATTTTTTCTATAGGAAAAAGGTTTGAGACTTTTTCTATAGAAAAAAGGTCTCGGAATCTAATATTTTTCAGTACGAACAAATCTAATAATATTAGAATAAACCTAACTTATGAGCCTTTTTCTATAGTAAAAGGTCTCTGAATCAAAGACTTTTTCTGTGGAAAAAAGATCTAAAAATTTTTCTATGCGATAAAAGTCCCAGACTCTGAAACATTTTTCGAAAAAAAAAGTCTTAGATTCTGAGACATTTGAAAAATTCTTAGATTAAGAAAAATTAAAAAAAAAGTTAACAAACCTCCTTTGGCAAAAACAAATAAATTTGATGATTTTATAGCTTTCCCATCACTTTTTTTTGCAAAAGAAACTTATCCCTTATAAAAATATTTTTTATTCGAAGTAAAAAAAAAATCCATTTACAATTGGAATCTTCGAATTTTAAGTAGAATTTTCAAATTATAAATGGAATATTCGAATTACAAATAAAATTTTCAAATTACAAATAGAATCTTCAAAGTGCAACTAAAATCTTCGAATTACAATTGATATTTTTCTAACTGCACCTGTAAATGGTGTAGTAAAACTTAAAAAAATCCCAAGGTATCAAAAATTGTATACACTTTGTTTCTTTTAATTCTATGAGTATGTGTATTTGTAAGTTGGTAAATGTCCTTTTTCTCTTTGTTGATATCCTTGCATTATTAAGTTCTTAGTTTATTATCCAAAAAACGTAAATATTTTAAATTCATCTTCCTTAACTCCCTGCATGATTTTGCCTCTCTTGTGTAGTTGGTCTAAAGTGAGTTATTGCATTTTTTTTAAGTGTTCCTCATCTCAATAAATTTAAAAATTGAAAAATAAAGACGTGTTTATCTAAGTGTTTTCAAATTTTTCACACATTTTCCATATAAAATTGTTAGTACGAGTATATTATGTAATAAAATATTTTTCCAAAATTGTTAATAACTCATGCGGAATTTAAATTTTGTTTTTTTGTCTAGCATCACATAGAAAAACAATTCTCAGTATTATTGTACGTGATAGGAAAATAGTAAAATTTGTTATTGAACAATATTTTTTAGATCCCACACAGAAATTCAATTTTCATTGATACTTTTTACATGTCCTTTGAATAAGAATTTAAAATTAGTTCTTATGAATTGTGTGAGCTGACTAATTGGTATGGTCGGAAAATAACATAATTGCAATCAAATTTGTACATTTACTAACAAATGTTCGTTAAGTAATATCACACACATTAAATTCGTATGACGGTCTTAAAATTTTAAGGCGGCAAAATAAAATTTTAAAGCTGCCCATTCTAAGAGAAAGCGGAGTTTAAGGTAAGTAAGTTTTCAAGTTAAAATATGCCAAGCTTCATATAAAAAACATTAAATTTTTATTTAAGGAAAAATAATATTTCATTTAAGAGGGGAAAAATGTCTCAGAATCTGAAACTTTTTCTATAGGAAAAATGTCTCAAAATGTGAGACTTTTTCTCAGAATCTGAGACTCTTTCTATAGGAAAAATGTCTCAGAATCCGAGACTTTGCACAAAACTAAGACTTTTTCGATAGGAAAAAGGTCTTCAAATCCCGACTAAAAAAGTTTTGTTATAATCATATAGTTTTTTATATAATTGTATATTAATAGATCCATGATTTGAAACAAAAAATGGAGGATATAAAAATATATGATTATATCTAATTAGATCAAATTTTATATAACTAGATATAATAAGATCCCAAAAATGGAACGGTAAATTTCATCTGATGTGATGTTAAAGATGATATTAGATCTAATAAGATATAATTATATATTATTAGATCTTATTAGATCTAATCTTTTATAATACCAAATTAGATAATATTTACCGTTCCATTTTTGGGATCTAATTATAACTTATTATCTAAATTTTGATCTAATAAGATAAAATCATATATTTTTGGATCCTCCATTTTTGGGATCAAATGTTATATGGCACCGTATTATTTTTGTTCAGTCGGGATGTTAGACTTTTTTTATAGGAATGAGATCTCAGAGTTTCAGAAATTGATACTTGTTCTATAGGAAAAAAGGCTCAGAATCTGAGATTTTTTCTATAGGAAACAAGTCTCAGAAATTTTTCTATATGATTCTCAGAATCTAAGACTTTTTCTTTAGGAAATGTGCCAAAATCTTAGACTTTTTCTATATAAGAAAAAGATCTAGGAACTAGAGACTTTCTTATGGGAAAAATACCTCAGAATCTTAGAATTTCTATAGGAAAGGGTCTCACAATCTCATACTTTTTCTATAGGAAAGCCTCAACGTCTGAGAATTTTTTTATAGGAAAAATAGTTCTCAGAATCTGACACTTTTTGTATTGAAAAATGCCTGCGAATTTTGTACTCTTGCCCAAAACATTAAATCATGATAATGTTTTGCGAAAGATTTGGGTATACTTGCCAAAGCAAAGTTCTTTTTAGAAAAACTAATGTTATATTACTTTGCTATTCCATGCAAAACGAATTGAAATATCCCATTAAAAAACCAAAAGAGCTGTACATTTCGTAAGTGAGTGCAAAAATAAGTGCAAAAAAGTGTTTTTACATTTTGGTGAGTATAAAAGATTCGGGACCAAAGAATATACCACTCTCACTTGTTTTATGTGCATTTGATAAACAAATGGAAAATTCTTATGCGAATAGCTTAGACTTGGTGAAAAAGTAGTTTTGGTAAAAAAAATTATTTTTTTTCACGAAAAACAAAATTATATTAAACAAGAAAAAAAGTTAAATTCGGCCTTGCCGAATGTAGTGATACCCTCCACAATTTCTAAAATATTATTGCAAAAAACTTTATTTAAAAGGAAATTACTTTTGAAAAAAAAAAAAAATTTTGAAAAAAAATTTCCGCAAAAAAAAAAATTTGTTAAAAAAAAAAATACGCGATTTTTTTTTTTTTTTTGTCAAAAAATATCTTCGTACTTCTTTAAATACCATTTAGTGTTCAATTATGTTGACATATGTCAACCAGCACCCGAATTAAAGCATTTTGTATTTTTAGGTTATGTTGAATGTCCTAAAATTTTTGAGGTGTCCTTACATTTTCGTTCATAACTTTTGAACCGCTGAACCGATATCGCTCAAATGCAATACCAAACTTCTCAGGAGAACTTCCAATGAACATGTTAAGTTTCAGTCATATCCGTCTAGTATTTTGGTCGTGATCACCATTTCCACAGACAGACGGACATCGCTAGAATGTCTTAAAATCGATCGGGGATTATGAATATATATGCTTTATTGGGTCTCAGACCGACATTTCGATGAGTTACAAAGGGAATGACAAACTTATATAAACCCTTTATCACGAGAGTGGAGGGTATAAAAAAATTTAATAAACCCAAAATTTTTGGTGAAAAAATTTTGATGAAAAAAAGTTTTTGATGAATTTTTTTGATGAAAAGAAACATTTTTTGATGTAAAAAAAAATTTATGAAAAAATATATGAAAAAAAAAATTTTTGGTGCGAAAAAAATTGATAATAAAAAATTTGATAAAAAAATTTGATGAAAAAAAATATGATAAAAAAAAATTTATGAAAAAAAAAATTTATGAAAAAAAAATTTTGATGAAAAAAAAATTTATGAAAAAAAACTTAATGAAAAAAATTGATGAAAAAGAAATTGATGAAAAAAAAATTTTTATGAAAAAAATTTTGGTTTTAAGAAAATTAAAATAGTAATTCTTGTTTTCTTTTTCGTTAATTGTTAGCTTATATAGTCAAACTGAGGTGGCGTCCTGCAACTTTTTTAAAATTAGACACCAGCCTAAAAACATTATCATGTTAAAAGTTCTCAGAAACTGAAAGAAGTTCTCAGAATCTAAAATTTTTTTATAAAACTTTTTCTATAAAACTTTTTTTATAAAACTTTTTCTATATTCTAAGAATCTGAGACATTTTCTATAGGAAAAATATTTCAAAAATGCTTTAGAGTATGAAACTTTCAGTATCTGAGACATTTTCTGTGCAAACAAGTTCTTAGAATCCGAAAATTTTTCTATAGGAAAAAAGTTTCAGATTCTCAGACATTTTTCGTAAAGAAAGTTTTTTATTTTTGAATTAAAATTATTTATTTGATTTTATAGTTCTCCCATCATTTGTTTTTGTAAAAAAAAAAGTGTACCTGTTTTTGATTGTTCGTTAATTGTGAATTGATGATTTTTACTTAGAATTTCTCAGTTGCTTTCACAAATCTGAGAAAGTCAGACAAGTTAAATCTATTGACTTTTTTCATTGACAGAACACAGAAAATAAAATCGTCAAATTTATATCAACAAACATCAATTTTAAATTAATATCAACCAAACATTTAGTAAAAACGGCCGCCTATTAGTCCATAATACAAAACTTTGATTTTGTATTCAACAAACTCATTCAAACAATTTTATTTCAAAATTATTTTATCATGTCAATAAATAGCTATAGTTTGTGTTTGTTAAATTTCTTTGTTGAAAAAAAAACAAGTAAGAAAATTATAGTCGTCAAGACCGACCATATAATACCCTACACAAGTGTTTCCCGAAATATTGGTACCAAGTCCAAACATGGACCAATTGGGTCCATCATTTGTCAATTCTTAATAAGTGTAGAAAACATTAACATACCAAATTTGAATGAAATTGGCTAATATTTGTTGCAAATAAACCGCTTTTAGTAATATCGGGCGAAATTTTTATATGGGGCCTAAGTCCAATATAATCAGATTTTTTGCCATCTAAAGTATGCGTTAAACACACACAAACAAAATTTTAGTCAAATGTTTTCTATTTTCATAAAATTTTTTAGATTTATATGAATATCGGGTGGGTGGTTTGTACACTCAAAAAAAAAAACTGTAATGTTAGCAAAAAAAGCTTGTAAACCTACAAGAAAATTTGCTGATTTTGAACCCACAATTTTTTTGCTAAAGTTAGCAAAAATGTTTTGCCAATAATTAGTTAACTAAATATTTTTTTTTTTGAACTTAGTTTATACACATCTGAGGACCCCATTGGGTTCGGATCCGATAGGTCCAGACCCCGATGGGGTAGACCTAGTTGGGTTCCTTAAAAATCGTCATAGTTTTTGATTTGTGTCCGTTTCGCTCTACCTTGCTTAGTTTTTGAGATACGTGATTATAGGGGACCACTGGGGTCTTGAGAATTAAAAAACTCGATAACTTCAAAAATATTACTCGGAGAGCTTTTGACTATTTTGCGGTCTTGTTCTACGTGTTGAGAGCTACAAAAACGCTTTTGGACTTTATGTTGTGTCGGCAATATTTACCGAGATATGAGCATTTTAAAATTTTCGGGAATGCTAACTTTTTTGGATCCAAAGTTAGGGCCCATTAGGGTCCACACATGTGAAGAGGACCGGCTATACTATGGAGATTCTAAGAACCAAAAATGGCCTCCATTTTGCTCTATCTGGCTTAGTTTCCGAGATAGCGCCATTTTAAGTTTTCTGAAAATAAAAAAAAATTTACCATTTATTTTGCTAATATTAGCAAAAAATCTTGTAAAAATGTAGTCAACTCAATTTCAAATTTAACAAAAGAAATTAGTTCAAAGTTTGTTTAAAATTGCTAATGAGCAAAATGAAGTTTACAAGAATTTTTTTGCTAACATGCTAATCTCAACTAAAAATTTGCTGAAAGTTAGCTAACTAGCGTTAGCAAAAAAAAATTAGTAAATCTACTAACGTATTTTTTTGAGTGTATGGGGGCTACAAGAAGAACTGGTCCGATTCCTTTAAAATTCGGATCGGTGATTTGTGGATACAAAAAACGTTTACCTGCCAAATCTTAAAAGGATATCTATTAAAATACGGTTGTTAGGGACATTTGACCCAAATTTAAAGGGGACGGGGCTAGGTCAACACATGGACCGATTTTTTCCAATTTCAATAGTGTCTGTCCTTGGACCAAAAGAAGCTTAAGTTTCAAATTTCTGACAAATCGGTTAAAAATTGCGACCTGTATTGTGCGCACAACGTTTACATTTACGGACGGACGGACATCGCTAAATGGACTCAAAAAGTGATTCTGAGTCGATCGGTATACTTGAAAGTGGGTCTAGGACCAATATTTCAGGAAGTTACAAACATCAGCACAAACTCATTATACCCTGTACCACAGAGTGGTGTAGGGTATAATAAGATTTATTACTTTTGTCAGATCAACAAATTGTGTTTGTGTTTGTTGAATTTCTTTGTTAAAAAAAAAACAAAATTCTTTTTTCAACAATCAAACTTTACAAACGTTTGTTGATATTGCAAATTTTCGTATAGAAGCACTTTCAGTGAAAAAATTAATTGTATTTACAAATATGGGAGTCAATATAACAATTAGTTTTTTTCTGTGAATATTAGAAAAAAATTTTAACAATCCAGCTCACAATGAATCTGTTCTAGAACAAAAAAAATACGTTAGTAGATTTACTAATTTTTTTTTGCTAATGCTAGTTAGCTAACTTTTAGCAAATTTTTAGTTGAGATTAGCATATTAGCAAAACATTCTTGTAAACTTCATTTAGCACATTAGCAATTTTAAACAAAATTTGAACTAATTTTTTTTGCTAGATTTAAACTTGAGTTGACCAAATTTTTACAAGCTTTTTTGCTAATATTAGCAAAAATAAATTGTAATTTTTTTTTTATTTTCAGAAAACTTAAAATGGCGCTATCTCGGAAACTATCTCGGAAACTAGAGCAAAATGGAGGCCATTTTTGGTTCTCAGGCTCTCCATAGTATCGCCGGCCCTCTTCACGTGTGTGGACCTAATGGATCCTAACTTTGGATCCAAAAAAGTTAGCATTCCCGAAAATTTTAAAATGCTCATATCTCGGTAAATATTGCCGACACAACAAAAAGTCCAAAATCATTTTTGTAGTTATTAACACGTAGAACAAGACCAAAAGCTCTCCGAGTAATATTTTTGAAGTTATCGAGTTTTTTAATTCTCAAAACCCCAGTGGTCCCCTTAAATCACGTATCTCAAAAACTAAGCAAGGTTGAGCGAAACGGACACCAATTTTGGATCAAAAACTATGACGATTTTTAAGGAACCCAACTAGGGGTAGGCCCATCGGTGTCTGGACCTATTATGTCCGAACCCAATGGGGTCCTCAACGGGGTCTTCAAAATGAAATAATTTGAAATAAAAAAAAATTTCAGTCAACTAATTTTTGGCAAAACATTTTTGCTAACTTTACCAAAAAAAATTGTCGGTTCAAAATCAGCAAATTTTCTTGTAGGTTTACAAGCTTTTTTTGCTAACATTGCAGGTTTTTTTTTTTGAGTGTATATTCCATGGAAGTGTTACAAAAAACAACATGTTCTGAAATTGAACCAGTGAGAACCGATTTAAAAAAATAAAACTTCCTGGGATATTAACTCCGTATTCATGTGAATAAAATTATTTATTAATTGCCAAAGTGCAATAATGACGTCATTCAATCTTTTGACTTACCTATAAAATCATATTTGTTACCTTGTATCAACGTCGTCGTCATAACCATCTTTATGCATATTGATGCAAAAAAGTTAAAAAGAACAAAAATGTTAATAAAGGTAAAAAGTTCTCATAAATATTTTCACAACATCAGATGAAATATTGATGATGTGTTTGTGAGTGTATATGAATAAATATGCTACAGGACTGTTACAGTCACATTCGAATTTTCTTGTCCTTCTTAAATTTTTCACTTTGTGATAGAGGATATATATTAGTTTGTAATTTCGTATGTAACACTTCTAAAAATTTGTTCTGTGACCTCAATATGGGGCAGAGATAAGATACAATTAGCAGTGTGTGTGTAAATTTGATGAAAATGTTGTGTGAATCAGAAATGGGCATATAAGCAGATTAGTGCGTGATTTACGTGAATCACGCATAAATGTGACTAAAACTTATTTCACTCATTTGATTGTGGGTGAGTGTGAGTGATTCGAAAAAAATTGCGTGAGTAAGATTTTATCGTGAGATTGTGTGATTTGATTTGCTAAATATTTCCTTCCGTTTCCGAAAAAAACCTACAAATTTTGTAAAATTTAAATTTAAATTTCGTTCCGAAAAATCAAAAAAAAACCAGGTAAAAATCGTCACGTATGTACACATATGGACATGTATGCGTTCATGTGTGGACATGTATGAATCACATATGATTACGTATGAAACATATACATATGAACATGTTCGGCATATATGATATCATATGTACAGCGGTTTGTGTTTGAAGATTATATGATACACTCAGAAAATTATTGCAGTTACTACATGACGGTCGTTTGTGTAGTAAGTAGTAGCTGTTGTTTTTAACTACAATTTCGGTCGTTTTTGTATGAAAAAATCTCAAACAACTTTTTTTGTAGTAGTTTCAAAAAATAACTACAAAAAATATACTACACTGTAGCAATAGTTGATTTATGTAGTTGTTTTTAGTTTTTTTTCTAAAACTCGTTTTTTTCTAGAAATTTTTATTGCAAACGAATGTGTCGAGCGAGTTGGTCGTGCGGGATGCGGAAGGAATTATTTTTATACCAAATAAATAATATCTAAATAAATTAAATTACAATTTATTAAATTTAATTATAACAAAAAATATGTTTTTGGAAAAATATTCTTGAGCGAAAGAAAATAAGTGGATAAATGAGATAACAAGTGTGTATAATATAGCGCTCACATAAGCGTGCGTAAAAACCAATCGGAAAAAAACAAAATAAAATGTGTGCAGTGTTTTGTTTTCTTATGAGCGCGCCATCTTTCTTTTCTTTGTATACACAACAGAGCAGGTACATACTTTTTTGAAACATTTCAAATTAATTCTTTTTTTTTATAAATCAATTTTGCCAAAGCATTTCGTTTTTTTTTATTCCAGACAAATTTTGATCAGTAGCGGTGAAAATTTGAAATGAACTATTAAAAAACAAAGGTAAATACAATCAATTTATTTTTTTTAACATTTTATTAAAATAATTTTTTTCTTCTATAATTCCAGATAAATACATCAAAAAATTGTCATCATGTCGAAATTCTATACAACCAACTGAAATGTATTGCTTTTTAAATAAATAAATATCAATCATTTAAACGTTTAAGAAATTTTTTAAATAAAATTTCAGGCAATTGTAGAAAAAACAACTGTATTAAACAGTTTTGTAGTAGTTTTTACTACATTTTGTAGTTGAAAATCAATAGTTAAAAACAACAACATGTTCAGTTGTTTTTACCGTTTATGTAGTGGACGCCTTTTCAACGACAAAATGTAGTCAAAACAACTGTCTTTTGTAGTAGATTTTACCGACATACTTTTTTGAGTGTATATATCATATTAATTTTCAATCATATGATCGAACATTTGTCCCTTTTAGCCAAATTTAACATGCAGGTTTTGATGGCTGGTAGTGATAAGGTCATACTTTCGTTTGGGTTAGAGAGAAAATAGGTGTAAAAATGGAATTGTTTGTCGATTTTATTCTTATTTGCGTGGTACATTTACAAATATGGTATAATTGGAATGGAATTTAGAGAACTTTCCAAACTAGTTCAACAAAATATTTAATTTTTTTAGTTGTGATTCCCAAAAAACTAAAAGACCGAACAGATGGACCATTAAATCATCACATCACAGCCATTTTTATTTGAAATACTTTTTAGAATTCCTTTTTGATAATAAGCAACATTTTAAAATAATTTATAATTATCTTTGTATTTAAATGTATGCTATTTATTTCCTTCCGTTTTTTTTTTTCTTCGTAACAGTTGTCAAACATTTTTATTGTTTTCAAAATTTTTAAAACTTCAAATAAAAAAAAATTATTTACAAATTGAAAATTTTTTTAAGAAAAACAAAATCATCCTTTTGTACAGAATTTACGGAAAATAAAAGGTAAAATTTATGAACATTTAATTAAGATTTATCTTAAAATAACTATATGTCTTATTTACAGCTCAATATCGATTTCTTTTTGGGGAGAGAGAGCAACTTCGTCAAGAAATCAAAAATTGAAGTGAAGAAACGTAAGGAATTTTTAACACTCTATTGCAATATAATAGTTTCAAAACAAGATAAATCCCGGACAGGATGCGTTTGGTGAGAGAGACAGCAACTTCGTAAAGAAATCAGCAATTGAAGAAAAGAAACGCAAGGAATGTTTAACTCTTTATACAAGATGAATACCGGACAGGATGTGTAAGATTAGCAAAAAATGTATAACCTCAAATATTATTTTCGAGTATAGCATTTAAAAATATGAATTCTATTAAACAATAAACTTTTTATTAAATAAAAAATAATCTTTTTTATGTACCAATATGAAAGCAAAAAAATATAAAAGTAAAATAAGTATCTGAATATATGGAAAAACATACATTATCATATATGCTCATATGTCTACATATTACCTCAATTTTCGTCCATGCACATATATGGGTGATCATATGTGTTCATACGTGTACACATGTGACGATTTCTAACCGGGAATGTAAAATTTTGCGAAGCTTTGAATTGTACTAATAATTTTGTTAGATATTTGAAATTTAAATTTTTAATTTTTTTGGTATAAATAAGTGTTTTGTGAGTGTGAGTGCACGTGTGTGAGTGAACGCTAGTGTGAGTTGTCTTAAATTCAAACACGTGATTGTGAGTGACTGTTAGTAAAAAAAATTATCCTCGTGAATGAGTGCGCGTGATAGGAAAAATCCTATTGTTAGCGTAAGTGATTGTGAGTCAAAATTCACTTACGCCGCCATCGGTTAAGTAAAGTTATCGCTAAAATACCGTCAAATAAATGCCATTTATAATTCGCGATCATTATTGCTTCCAAAAAAATCATTTTTAAATTGTCCAAATCACAAAAAATTTGTTTTGTTAATTAACTAACATACAATAAAATTTAGGAAAACTCCGAAAAGAAAGCAAATAAAATAAAGTTTAGAAAAACTCCGAGAAGTAAATTTTTATTTTTAAGGGGAGTAAAACGGGTAAAAAATTATACTTTTGGTACTTTTTTTATTTCTTGAAATAATGGTCAGAGAAACTTAAAAATACACTCAAAAAAAAAAAGTTTGTAAAATGACATAAAATCCCCGTGATTTTACGGGGCAGGTCTTGTAAAATATGTACTAGCAAGAATCCCCGTAATGTTACGGGGATAATTTGTAAATTGATTTAACAAAAAAAATGTGTAAATTTACAATTTTTTTTGTAAAATACTAACTTCGAGTGAACATTTTTTTTTTTGGAAATTTACAAAAAATTTGGTAAATTTACAAAACAAAATTGTAAACTTACAGAAAAAGGTTGTTATTTTGCAAAGAAAAAATAGAAAATGAAAAAAATTAATTGTAGATTAACAAATTATTTGGTTAATAATAAAAATTGCAAATTTGCAAAACAAATTGTAAACTTACAAAAAAATGTAAATTTACAAAATAAAGTAGAAAATCAAAAAACAAAATTGTAAATTTACAAATTTTTTTGGTTAAACTACTATTTTTATGGCAAAAAAACTTGTATATTTACAATAAAAAGTGGTAAATTTACAATTTTTATTGTAAATATACCAGCGACGTATCCAGGAATTTGAAATATATATTATTTCTATAACTACACACCTCCCCCCCCCCCCCCCCCCCGGTACAAAAAACTCCTCAGAATCATAGAGTAAGGAAAGTAAGAGAGTTTGAAAGGACCCAAAATCAGTCTGCAAGTTTATGAAAATTGGTAAACTTAATGTATTGCAGAAATTTAAAAATTTTGTAAAAAGATCAAAGAGAATTAGAAAATGAGTAAATTTTACCATTATTATTGAGAGGATTACCTATTTATTTTGAGAGGATTTCCACTATTTCCGTTATTAAAATTCTCTCTTAACTAATATCCCTACTTTTTCCCCTGATTTTGGAGCATTTTTCCTACTCTTTCTACTTTTTCCCCTGATTTTGCAGCATTTTTTTTTTTTAAATTTGCAGATATTTGTATACATTAAGAGAACCATTTTTTCCTTTATAAAAAAAGAGTGCATTTTTTTCGACCCCATATAATCTGACACCCACTGCTCAGAATTTGCGAATTTTTCTAGCGAAAGAATATCTTTGACTCATTAAAATTTAAAACATCTCAGAATCTGCACGCAAAAACACTTACACACTAATTAGCCAAACTTTTGGTAACTCACCAATTGCTTTTGCGTAATTTACCCAATTTTTGGCTAAACTAGGGTTGCCATTTACATTTTGAGAAAAAGAGGACGCCAACCTCAAGGTTAGCTTAGGTAGGTTAGGTTGTAAGTGGCTGCTGACGTTTTACGTCAACACACGTAGACTCTGAGGTCCATTGTGATACCACGGGATCGTAATAGGTTTCCCTACTAGTCCCTGTCGTTAAACCAGTTTGAGCTTCTTATGAAACTCCTTAGATGTTGAATTTTGACATCCGACAAATCAGAAAGATCGTACAGCTCCCTAGATCCCAGTGAAGCAAGTCGCTGACCAGAAAGTGCCGGGCAATGGCAAATAAAGTGTTTGATAGTTTCCAACTCCTCTTCATCCATCATTCGACGGCACATTTAACCGCTCTGCGTGCTTCCCTATAAGACAGTGTCCGGTAATTATAGAAACCACCATCGAAATCTCTCCTCTTGGAAGCGATATCAGCTCACTTGTGCGCCCCTGATTAAGAGAAGGCCAAATCAGTCGTGTTGTCTCACACGTCCATCCATTTGCCCATCTTTGATTAGTCTCAGTCGCAGAACAAAGCTGTAGGTTTTGCTTGCAAGTTTCTAGAGGCATACCAACACATTCCAATTCTGTTGGAACCTGTAAGGTAGTTCCTAGTCTTGCAAGCTCATCGGCTTTGCAATTCCCTGGAATGTCTCTGTGCCCTGGGACCCATATGAGTCGTATGTTAAACTGCTTGGCCATCTCATTTAAAGACGTGCGGCAGTTAAGGGCAGATCTTGTTTTCAGAAACATTGAATCCAGGGACTTGACCGCGGCTTGACTGTCAGTATAGATGTTGACTGCGGTTGTAGACAAGACATTGCAGCTCAACCAGTCAGCCACTTCCTTTATTGCCAGCATCTCTGCCTGGTAAACACTGCAATGATCTGGCAATCTTCGAGCCAGGCTCAATCCAAGCTCTTCCGAATAGACCCCAAAGCCCACTTGTTCGTGCAGCCTCGATCCATCTGTGTAAAAATTTATGGTAGCTCCACTTCCCGGAGTATCCCCCATCCAAGACTCCCTGGATGGTATCATAGTGGTAAAGTGGCGCTCAAAGAGGCTCAAAGAGGGAGCACAATCCACATTTTGTGGTATTGTTATCTTTTTCAAGATCGCGCTATGGCCACAATCGCTGCTCCTCCATTGCAGCGTGCTATTAAGTCGAATTGCCGACTCAGTTGCATACTGCGTACCCAATATGTCCAAGGGTATCAGGTGAAGGAGGATTTCTAATGCAGCCGTAGGTGTAGTACGAAGAGCCAACCTCAAACAAGGAGGACATTTGACCCAAAAAAGAGGAAACTTTTTTGTTAATAAATTAATTTCAAAAAAGTCAAAAACGCAATACCATATGCAAAAAAAAAAATAATAAGAAAACTATTTTTTTCCACTAAAAAAATATATTTCAATATTTTGGAAATATCCATTCAATTATATTGTGGAAATTTCTATTATAATTCAAAAAATTCCAGTTATATTAAAAAAAAAAATCTAAATATAAATCAAAAATTTGAAATGTATATCAAAATTTTCTAAATGCTTTTCAAAAAATTCCATTTGTTTTTCAAACATTTCCATTTTCATTTCAAAATTTTCTAAATAATTTTAAGAAAATTACTTTTGAATTTAAATAAATTCAGATATTTTAATTGTATTTTAAAAATTTCCATTTTGATTTAAAAATTGTGTAAATGCTTTTCAAAAAATTTTATTTGTATTTCAAAATTTTCTGAAAGCATTTGCAAATTTTTGAAATACAAATGAAAATCTTTGACATATCGTCGTTGCGTCAATCAGAACTGGTGTGTGAATTTTAAAATTTTTTGAAGAGTCTTTAATAACAGTTAAATTTGTTACTTTTGCGCTTTTTTTTAATTTAAATTAATGTAAATAGAAAATTTGCAAAATTATTTAAATATTTATGAAAGAATTATTGTTGTTAAGTACCACGAAAGGTCAAAATAAAGCTGATTGTAAGCCTCTCCAAAAAATTTTTAAAAATGCATACCAGTTCCGGTTGGCGCACCCACGATATACATACATAATTGGAATTTTCTGAAAAGCATTTAGAATATTTCGAATATAAATGGAAATTTCTGAAATACAATTGGAAATTTATGAAATGGAATTTTTAAAAAGCATTTAAAAAATTTTAAAATACAAAGGAAACTTTTGCGAATTTCTGAAATAGAATGTTTGGAAATTCAGAAGGAATTTGCTTAAAATTACTTAGAAAATTTTGAAATGGATATTTTTGATAAACAAATCTTTTTTCGGAGAGCAAACTTTAAAGGTAACTACAGACGACGCAATATTATATACAATATTCAAATATATTGATGGTGTGTGGGTAAGATTGACCATTGTACAATCGTCAATATTACCCACACACTATCAATATAATTGAATATTGTACATAATATTGCGTCGTCTGTAGTTACCTTAAGACACACAACTGCTGATAATAGTGATGCCACTGTAGTTATTTTCGCACTACATAAAGTGTTTTTATATTCGAAATATACGAGATTTTAAGTGTTTTTATTTTTGTGCGCGTTTTGCTCTCAAAAAGTTGACATTACTGCTGGTAAGCGAAAATACAGCGATGCCAATAATTCAAACGTTAAGTAATAAAAAAAAATTTTGGGGAAAAGTGTAAAAAGTAGGACAACCCCGGACACTTTCTAAAAAAGAAGTAGGACTGCCCCGGACGCCCAAAAAAGAGGACGGTGTCCGGGGAAAAGAGGACGGATGGCAACCCTAGGCTAAACTAAAGTCTTAGTGAGTTGTATTTTTACCAAAAACTTTATTAAATTACGCAAAAGTCTTATGTGGCTATTCATAAAACCTAAAATATATTTAAAGTAGGTTTATTTGACAGATATTGCAGGAACAATTGTCAAATAAACCTACAATAAGTCTGTTATAAGTATTATGAATAAGAGCCTTAGTCTTTACAAAAAACTTGGCTCATAAGTGTAAGTTTTTTTGCGTTTGAGAACTTTTTTATAAAAATATGTTTTAGAATTTCAGAATTTTTCTATAGTAAACTCCCTCAGCATCTGAGATTTTTTATAGAAAAAAATGTATCAAAATCTGAGAAGTTTGCTGTAGAAAATTTTCTGAGAATGTTCTTTAAAAAATGTCCCAAAAATTTCTTTAAATCTGAGAATTTTTTTATGAAAAAGTGTCTGATAAATTCTCAGATTCTTTGCGTTTGAAAATTCGAAACCTATGATTTAGGAGTGTTTATGGTTCCACTAGTACATATTCGTAAGTAAGCGCGTTCCATTTTTGTAATATTCACGTTTGAAAAAAAAAAAAAATCTTATTTAGTGTTAGTGCTCCCTGCTACGTATTCTTACGTAAGAGCCATAATAAAGGACCCGATTCCAAATCAGTAATCCAAATTTTTGTAGAAAATTCCGTTATTGAGATATTTGAACTTGGACGGTTTTTTAATTCCTTCCGCTTTTTACGGCCCTACTGTTACACTCAAAGAAATAAAACTGTAAAGTTAACAAATTTGTTTTTGTTAACTCGAGTTTACTGGCTTTTTAGAAAATTTTTAGTTAAAATCAGCGTTTTAACTACTTTTTTTAGTTAAGTTCAATTTACGAAAATACTAGTTTTGAACAAATTTTGAATTAATTTTTTTTGTTGACTTCAAAACTGAGTTTACGAATTTTTACTAATTAATTTGCTGATTTTTCGTAACAAATTTGTTAAGTGAAATTTCTTATGTAGCCTCCTATGCAAATCTCATAAGTTCTACTTAAGCTGATGAAAAAACAAAAAAAATAAATTTACAATTTTTTACAAAATATTTTGTAAATTTTAGTTTACGAAAAGTAACAAAAAGTTTAGCTGAATTCAACTAATTTTTTTGTTAATATATGTACATAAAAACGTTACGAAATTTCAGCTAAATTTTTAGTTAAAGTTACGGTTTTTTTTGCTACATTCATTCTACGAAAAGTTAGCTAAATATTTTTAGTTAAATTAACTAAAAATTTAGTAGGCCCAAAATCAGGTGCTTTTTTAGTTAAATTTAACTAAATTTTTTGGTAACTTTACAGTTTTTTTTTTTTTTAGTGTACATATTATTGCACCATTTAAGGGCTGGATTTTTTAAAATAAATCTCTAAACTCCAAATACGTTATTAATTTTTTTATGGTGCTTCTGTAAAATCGTTTATGAAAATTTAACTATTTTTATTCACACACTCAAAAAAATAAAACTGTTAAGTTAACAATTTTTTTTAGTTAAGTTGAGTTAACTGACAATACTAGTTTTGAACAAATTTTGAATTAATTTTTTTGTTGACTTTAAAACTGAGTTAACGAATTTTTACTAATTAATTTGCTGATTTTTCGTAACATATTTGTTAAGTGAAAAGAGTGAAATTTCTTGTGTAGCCTCCTATGCAAATCTCATAAGTCCTACTTAAATGTAAAAAAAAAATTTACAAAATATTTTCTTAATTTTAGTTTACGAAAAGTAACAACAATTTTAGCTGAATTTACCTTTTTTTTGTAAATTTGTACATAAAATTATTACGAAATTTCAGCTAAATTTTTAGTTAAAGTTACGTTTTTTTTGCTACATTCATTCTACGAAAAGTTAGCTAAATATTTTTAGTTAAATTAACTTCAAATTTAGTAGGCCCAAAATCAGGTGATTTTTTAAGTAAATTTAACTAAATTTTTTGCTAACTTTACAGTTTTTTTTTTTTTTGAGTGCATAAAAAACAATCGTTTTTTTTTGCCATAAGTTTAAATATTGTCCTAAGTTGTTTTTTTAATTCAAACCCGATTTTTTATAAAGTGCTAGAATGAAAATTAAAAATTGAATATGAAAATTTTTTTTTAAAAATCTTAGAATTTTTATTGGAAATCTCAAAACCTGAGACTTTTAATATACACTCAAAAAAATAAAACTGTAAAGTTAGCAAAAAATTTAGTTAAATTTAAAAACACCTGATTTTGAACCTACTAAATCTCTAGTTAATTTAACTAAAAATATTTAGTTAACTTTTCGTAGAATGAATGTAGCAAAAAAAACGTAACTTTAACTAAAAATTCAGCTGAAAATTTCATAAAATTTTTATGTACATATTAAAAAAAAATTAGTTAAATTCAGCTAAATTTTTTGTAATATAATTGTAAGTTTGTTAAGTATTGATTTTATACACTAACACTTCACTTATTTTTTCTTTTTTTTTCACAGCATTAAGTTCAGCTTAAGTAGAACTTATGAGATTTGCATAGGATGCTACACAAGAAATTTCTAACATTTTTTCACTCGACAAATATGTTACGAGAAATCAGCAAATTAATTAATAAAAATTCGTAAACACAGTTTTAAAGTCAACTAAAAAAATTAATTCAAAATTTGTTCAAAACTAGTATTTTCGTAAATTGAACTTAACTAAAAAAAGTAGTTAAAACGCTGATTTTAACTAAAAATTTGCAAAAAAGCCAGTAAACTCGAGTTAACAAAAAACAATTTGTTAACTTTACAGTTTTATTTTTTTGAGTGTAGAAAAAATCTCTTAGAACCTCAGAGCTTGAAATTTTGGTGTAGAAAACTGTTTTCATGATCCTGATGCATAATTTTCATTAAACCAAACCAACATAATGTGTTTTCGATATATATTTTACAGATACTTCGATATAAATGACTTTTTAAAAACGAAAATTTATCAAAATCAAGAGTTTTTATAAAAAAATATTAAAAACTTTTCTTCAAAGAATAAAATATTTGTAATACTAAAAAACTTATGTTTGTTACTTGTATTATGTGTTAAAGTGAATTAATATTTTAAAATTTTTCAATCCAATTTTTCAATCAAAAAGGGCCCGGGCCCCCTGGGGGGGGATCTAACGATGTCCGTCCGTCCGTCCGTCTGTCTGTCTGTCCGTTGAAAACACGCTAACTTTTGAAAGACTTTACGGATGCTCCTGAAGTTTAACATATATGTTGACCATTTACCGGGTCAGGTTGGTATTGCAATCCAGCAAAATCGGTCAAGTGGTTCAAAAGTTATGAGCAAAAGAGTAAATTTCGGCAAGGGTATTTTACGAATTTACGAGATTAAAACGACTCTAACTTTCTAAAGACAATTCTGAGGGTGCTGAAGCTTAGCATATATTTTTGTCGTTCCCCAAGCCTGCTTGGTTTTGAGTTTCAGCAAAATCGGTACAGTGGTTCAAAAGTTATAAGCCCTAAATTTCATATTGGTTTCACCTTAAACTGTTGAAAACTGGTTAAACAAGTTTTAACAACATGGTGAAATACCAGTTTTCTTAAAACTTGTTGTTGTTAGTTTTCTTTCCGTGGCGTGCAGTTTAGTTGTTAGATAAGTAAATATTTGTTATTGTGTTGTTATTGTCTTTGTAACTGTATGTAACGGTGTATAGTAAGTATTTTTGAAAAAAAAAACAAAAAAGTGGGACTTATATGATTGAATGTTAGGTTGTTTTTGGTTTTTAAGGAAGAGGTTGGTAAAATAAAAACGGAAAATGTGAAATAGTTTTTTTTGCATTACATATATGTAGGTAGAAAACAACAAAAATATTTTACAAAGTAATCTTGTTACTCAAAGAAATTGTACACTGCAAAAAATTTTTACACTCAAAAAAGTGATACACTCAAAAAAAAAATGTACACATATTTTTTTTAATGAAATGTCAAAAAATGTTGACAGTCAAAAAAAAGTTGCACTCAAAAAAATTTGATAGATTAAAAAAAGTATTACTCAAATTAATATATTTCTAATAAAAAATTTTGAATGCAATTTTTTAAAATTTTTTTTAGAAAATTACTATCAGATAACATTGTGGAGGGTATTCATAGATTCGACCAAGTCGAATTTAATTTTTCTACTTGTTATTTTTTTTTTTCGGCATTTCGTTTTTCTTAAGTAGAACATATGAGAATTGCGAAGGAGGCAACACAAGAAATTTCTTATATTTTCAGGAAAAATTAGACAAAAAATAACAATTTTTTTTGGATTTTTAATTATTTACACAAGTATTTTTAAAAAATCAGAAAAAAAAATTTGGATATTGTAGATTGGATGTTTAAGTACCTGTTAAAATAAGAAAAACTTAATTTTTTCAAAATTGCCAGTTTTTGATAGACTTTTTAGTAGCCAGATTTAAAAACAAAATTACCAAAAAATATGGTGAAATTACCAACAAAATGGTAAAAATACAAAAAAAAAAATAGTAAAAACACATAAAAAATGTTGTATTTTACTAAAAGCAAATTATAATTTGGTATACCAAAAAATTGTGTAAAAATTAAATTTTTGTGCTAACGCTTACAATTAGTTGAAAAATGTTTATGTCCGGGCACAGTACCACATTTGGCCAATCTAGCACGATAAAAATCAAAAAATAAAGTTCCCCGATTTTCATGATATGTTTGTATGTATTATAGAACATTCCTAATAGCACGGAAGTAATCATATAAGAACGATAATTCTGTTCGTTACTAACAGGTGGGTGCATAAAGCTCCATCTTGTAAAATCCTGTAACTAGTGTACATTATTTCGCATAAATTAAGTCGAGTTAAAACTGTTGTAACTTTTGAACAAAAAGATATATTTATTCACTCTTTTTTGGTAATTTTAAAGGATATTTAAATGCTTTAAGTCTTTTCTTTTGTTTTAAACAAATTTTTCTATTTTTTTATTAAATTTTTAACAAAATACAAATTTTTGAAAAGAAAATTATATATTTATTTTTTTTGATGGAATAGAACTTTTGTTTTTGGTCCGTATTGGTCGCCGGACTTTTTCAGATATATTGACCAATATCCGTAGTACTTATTTTAATGGCTAACTTTTGCGACCGTTTGCGACGCCGACTACAGTAGAGCGATATGTAAACCTTGTTTTTACATATTTTTTAAACATATTTTAAAAAAAGTGGGCGTGGCAGTTGTCTGACCGCCCCCTTTTTTTGTGATATTATTTCTACAGTCATTGAGAGTATATATACCAAATTTAAATAAATTATAACCAAAATTACAAATTTTTAAAAAGTAGGCGTGGCACTTAGCTGGCCTCCCATATTTTTCATAATGTTATTTTTGAAGTCAAAAGGAACATTTATACCGAATTTCAAGTCAATATAATTAAAATTGGATTTTTGTCGTCCTAGATTGGCCAAATGTGGCACTGTGCCGGGACTTAAAATTTTTCAAAAATTTTTTTTCATGAAATTTTTTATTTAAAAAAAATGATTTTTAACAATATTTTTTACTCCAAAACGCAAAAAAAAAAAAAATCTGAACTTAAAAAATTTTTAGGTGTCCTATTTCTGCATAATTTAATTTTTTTGTAAAACAACATAAATTCTCGTAATTAAATAAGGTTTGTAAAATTACCTTGGAATTTTGTACTTTTCTTTTTGTACATATTTTTTGCGTTTAAAAACTAAAAACCTTGTAAACGATGTAAAAAATCTTGAGATTTTTGTAATAAAACATTTTTTTTGGTAGAAAGACTAAATACCATCAAATAAAATTTTGTTGTACAATTACAGTTTTCTTGTGTAAAAAAACTAAACACCTTGTAAAATTTTTTTAATTTGTAAAATAAATATTTTTTTAGTAAATTTACCTAAAAAAATTGTTAACTAAATTTACCAACATATAATAGTAAAATTACAAAGCAAACTGTAGTTTTCGTTTTATTAAAAATATAAGAATTTTTGTAAAAAGACAAAAATATTAGTAAAATAGAATTACAAGACCTTTTACTTGTAATTTTACAAAATTTTTTTTTTTAAGTGTAGTATCCTTCAGTAAAAAAATAACATTCTGGCAAAAGTACTTTTTGAAAACTCTGTTTCTAAGGCGGTAAAACCGGTAAAAAAAATAAACATTTTGGTACTTTTTGTATATCTTGAAATAATGATTATACTCACTTGAAATTTGGAATGTATTACACCGCTCTACAAGAAAATGCGTATTGGGTTCTGATAACTGAATTAGGTAGTATTTGGTGCGCTGATTCCAAATCTGCAACCCAATTTTTTCCATCACATCAGGATTTTGAGTTATTCGCGGTTAAAGGGGCAAAAAGTGCCTTTTTGACCATTTTTGGAAGCCAATAAAATATGAACGCGACATACGAACGACTTTATATTAAGCTCATTGTAAAGTTTGGAATTTTATCTTCAAAATAAAGTAAAAATAGTCTGAAATTTTAATTTTAAAAATGGTAAAAAAATATTTTTTTAATAACACCTTTTTAGACATATTTTATTGTTTTTAATAACAAAAAAAAGCATTGAGGAAAAGTACTTTTTGGAAATTCCGGTAAAAAAACTGTTATTTTTTTTATATCCTGGAATAATAGTCCAAGAAACTGATATTTAAAATGTATGATTCTTTGGAAAAATACATTTTGGAAGTTTCGTTTCCGTAAAAAAGTGTACTTTTAGTAATTTTTATATTTGGTGAAATAATGGTCCTAGAAACTTGAAATTTGGCTGCGTTTTTTGTTAATGTCGATTCTAAGGAGGTAAATTGGGTAAAAAAGAGTACTTTTGGTACTTGTTATACATTTTGAAATAATGGTTTTAGAAACTTGAAATTCGGAGTGAGGGATCCTTCATTAAAAAAAAAATTATGGAAAAATTACTTTTCAAAACTCCGTTTCTTAGGGGGGTAAAAGGGTAAAAAGTGTGTTTTTTGGTACTTTTTATATTTCTACTGATATTTGGAATATAGGTTCATTCGGTGAAAAAAAAAAATGCCTGCGAATTTTGTACTCTTGCCCAAAACATTAAATCATGTTTTGCGGAAGAATTGGGTTTACTTGCCAAAGCAAAGTTTTTTTTAGAAAAAATAATGTTATATTACTTTGCGCATTCCATGCAAAACGAATTGAAATATCAGTCGAGGACCCCATAAAAAAACTAAAAGCTGTACATTTCGTAAGTGAGTGCAAAAATAAGTGCAAAAAAGTGTTTTTTCATTTTAGAGAGTATAAAAAAAAATCGGCACCAAAGAATATAACACTCTCAAATAAACAAATGGAAAATTCTTATGTGAAAAGCTTATACTGAAAAGTAGTTTTGGTAAAACAAAATTATGTTAAAAAACATTTAATAAACCCAAAATTTTTGGTGAAAAAAATTTTGATGAAAAAAAAGTTTGATGAAAAAAAAAAAATTGATAATGAGAAAAAAAAAATTGATGAAAAAAAAAAATTGATGAAAAAAAAATTTGATGAAAAAAAAAATTGCTGAAAAAAAAATTTGATAAAAAAAAATGATGGAAAAAAAATTTATGAAAAAAAAAATTTGATGAAAAAAAGTTTGACGAAAAAAAAAATTTGATGAAAAAAAAATTTAATGGAAAAAGAATAAAAAAAAAAATATGAAAAAAACAAGTAAAAAAGTTAAATTCGGCCTTGCCGAATGTAGTGATACCCTCCACAATTTCAAAAAGATTATTGCAAAAAACTTTTTTAAAAGGAAATTACTTTTGAAAAAAAAAAAATAAAAAATTTCCGAAAAAAAAATTTACGCGGAAAAAAACTTTTGGTAAAAAAAAAATTCGCCATTTTTTTATTTTTTTGTCAAAAAATTTGTTCGTACTTGTTTAAGTACCATTTGGTGTTCAATTATGTTCACATATGTCAACCAGCAGCCGAATTAAAGCATTTTGTATTTTTAGGTTATGTTGAATGTACTAAAATTTTTGAGGTGTCCTTGCATTTTCGTTCATAACTTTTGAACCGCTGAACCGATATCGCTCAAATGCAATACCAAACTTCTCGGGAGAACTTCCAATGAATATGATAAGTTTCAGTCATATCCGTGTAGTATTTTGATCGTGATCACATTTCCACAGACAGACAGACGGACAGACGGACATCGCTAGAATGTCTTAAAATCGATCGGGGATCATGAATATATATACTTTATGGGGTCCCAGACCTATAGTTCGATGAGTTACAAACGGAATGACAAATTTATATATACCCTCTATCACTAAGTGGAGGGTATAAAAAATTTGATAAAAAAAAAATTTTATTGAAAAAAAAAAATTTTTTTTATTGAAAAATAATTATGTTACTTTTTATTCACCAGCTGGTGAAAAACGGTTTTATTCACCACGAGCTGAATTATTATCCAAGTTACAAACCCAAGTTATTAAAATTTTTGGTTTTAAGAAAATGAAAATAGTAATTCTTGTTTTATTTTTCGTTACAGTCAGACTGAGGTGGCGTCCTGCAACTTTTTTAAAATTAGACACCAGCCTAAAAACATTATCATGTTAAAAACATTTGGGAAAAAGTACGAGAAAGACTTCGCATTTTTTTAAAAATAGTTTTGAAAACACATTGAGGAGGTCTTTTATCTAATGCATCTGTTTTATAAAAGTGTGCATTCAAATGCCGAAAGGAGATACTGAAAAAAACACTAATGAGAACCCCCGTCCTAGACACTTGAAATTCCAGAATTAGGTTCCTTCGGTGAAAAACGTTCTGGGAAAAGTACTTTTTGGAAATTCCGTTTCTTAGCGGGGTGGAAAAGTGTACTTATACTATTTCCTTAAATAATGATCCTAGATACTTGAATTTGCAATGTAGGATGCTTCAGTGAAAAACGTTCTGGAAATAGTACTTTTTTTAAATTCTATTTTTAAGCGGGGTAACAAATTGTACTTTTGGTACTTTTTATATTTTCTGAAATAAGCTCACCTAGATACTTAAAATTTGGAATGTAGCATCTTTCGGTTAAAAAAAAAACTGTACTTTTTGGGTGAAAGCGGTAAAAAGTGAACTATTATAATGTCCTGAAATAATGATCCCAGATACTTAAAATTTGGGATGTAGAATCCTTCGGGGAAAAAACATTCTGGAACTCTTTCCAAATTCTTTTTCGAAATTCTGTTTTTTAGCAGGATAAAATGTTGTATTTTTGGTACCTTTTATATTTCCTAAAAAAAGAGTTCCCAAAAACTTGAAATTTGTATTGTAGGATCCTTCGGCATGAAAAACATTCTGAAAAAAAAAAATAATTTTAAATTTAACTAAAATTTTTAAAATTTTCCTACCGTTTAGGAAATTATTTTAGTTCATGGACTGTTAAATAGGCCATAATTTTCCTTAAATGGAATTCCCTAATACGTGGAAGAAATTCTTACCGCCAAAGAAATTTTGCCTAAATAATTATACAAAGTTTTTGTTTTAATTTAACTAAAAAAACTAATGAAATTTATTACTTGTCTTTAAGAAACAAACGTTTCTTTATATTTCTAATAAAATATGTACCCAATGAGAATTATGTGTGTATTCACATGCTATTCTATAAATAAACCATTAAAAAATATAAAATTAAATCATTTTTAGGAAAAATTTCCTTATCAGAAATATTTTTTTAACCAAAAAATGGGAAATTTTTTCCCATTTTCTAGTTCAAATTTGTCCTTCATTTAAAGAAAAATATGGACTTAAAAGTAGGAATACATGGCAATGGAGCTAAATCATTATCAATTTTCCTTGGATATAGTTAGTTTTCCCATTTTTTAGTTAGTTTTTTTTTTCTGGGTGTAGAAACTTTAAACTTTTTAATGTAGGATCCTTCGGTGAAAAAAAAAACATACTACACTCAAAAAAATACGTTAGTAGATTTACTAATTTTTTTTTGCTAACGCTAGTTAGCTAACTTTTAGCAAATTCTTAGTTGAGATTAGCATGTTAGCAAAAAATTCTTGTAAACTTCATTTAGCACATTAGCAATTTTAAACAAACTTTGAACTAATTTCTTTTGCTAAATTTGAAATTGAGTTGACTACATTTTTACAAGATTTTTTGCTAATATTAGTAAAATAAATGGTAATTTTTTTTTTTAATTTTCAGAAAACTTAAAATGGCTCTATCTCGAAAACTAAGCCAGATAGAGCAAAATGGAGGCCATTTTTGGTTCTTAGAATCTCCATAGTATCGCCGGTCCTCTTCACATGTGTGGACCCTAATGGGCCCTAACTTTGGATCCAAAAAAGTTAGCATTCCCGAAAATTTTAAAATGCTCATATCTCGGTAAATATTGCCGACAAAACAAAAAGTCCAAAAGCGTTTTTGTAGCTCTCAACACGTAGAACAAGACCGCAAAAGCTCTCCGAGTAATATTTTTGAAGTTATCGAGTTTTTTAATTCTCAAGACCCCAGTGGTCCCCTATAATCACGTATCTCAAAAACTAAGCAAGGTAGAGCGAAATGGACACAAATTTTGGATCAAAAACTATGACGATTTTTAAGGAACCCATCTAGGTCTAGGACCATCGGGGTCTGGACCTATCGGGTCCGAACCCAATGGGGTCCTCAGATGTGTATAAACTAAGTTAAAAAAAAAAATATTTAGTTAACTAATTATTGGCAAAACATTTTTGCTAACTTTAGCAAAAAAATTGTGGGTTCAAAATCAGCAAATTTTCTTGAAGGTTTACAAGCCTTTTTTGCTAACATTACAGTTTTTTTTTTTTTTTAGTGTAGAAAGTGATTTTTAGAAATTCCGTTTCTAACGGGGAAGTATAGTGTAATTTTGGTACTTTTATTTAATTTAAAAAATATCATTTTTTTTTTTAATCCTAAATTATCAATAATATTTGACAAATCGTGGGAAAATTCCGAAAATATCAAAAACTATTTTTTTTTTTATTTTATAAAACACAGGAAAATTCATAAAATTATAAAAAAACTAAGAAGATTTATGAAAATTAAAATAATAGATAATTTCAATAAAATTGAGAAAATATCAAAAAATTTAATAAAAATCATAAAAATCAACAAAAACAAAACAGAAATATTAAAAATTTGAAATTCATATAATTTCAGAAAAATACCGAAAAAAAGCTTAATAAAATTCAGAATCAGAAAAATTTAGCAAATAAGAAAAATTTTAAACAAATTTAATAAAATTTTGAAATATTGAAAAAAACCACAAAAATTGTTAAGGGTATTTTTGATTCGACTTAGCTGAATATATCATTTTTACTTGTTCTTCTTTGTTTTTTTTTTGGAAACACTTTTCTTATTTGGATTTTCCACATACAAAATGAACCATTCATCTCTCCATGCAATGAAGCAAACGAATAATAATCATAAACCTTAACTTAACCATAACTCTACATACTTATTTTATCCTTTTTTTTAATTTTTTTGTTTCTTTTTGGTGAAATTTGTGAATTCTTCCGTATTTCATATTCATACTTGTAGTACTTGTGTATTCATGATACACGTTCGTATATTTGTTTAAGTTGAAATTTTTGTGTAAATTCCTGGCTTATCATGCAAATCACGTTGTTGATCCTTTACTTGTGCTATCATAGGAGTATTAAATTTTTTCCTTCCAAGTTTTTGGTATTTAAAATCTATTATAGTTTTTTGTAATATTTCGTATTATCCTGACACATTTTGTTTATTTATTTATGATTAGTAGTTGTTGTTGTTTTTCATTTTGATCTGGTGTTAAATTCACTACCTTCTTTTACACCCTTTTGGCTTTATAACCATTTTTTTGTGTGGTTAAGTATCCTTTTTTTTTGGTTTAGTTTGAAATCCTTTTTTTTTTTTTGTTTGAATTTTAAATTATTCTTACATACATTTGTAAACATATTTTTTTATTTTCATTGGCTACTGATTTATATCTGTTTTCGTTTTTATTTTTTACACTTTGTGGCATCATATTTTGGTTAAAGGTGTGAAATTTCATATTTTTGTTTATTAATCTTTTGCTACTTAAATAAATATTTTTTTCAAATCCTTTAAGTTGTTAATACTTTACAACTACTACTACTCTTAAGTAAAGCAAAGTATTTGTTTGTTGTAACTTATCCCGAAAAAGGCAAACATCTGATGATATTCTTTGAAAAGTGTTAACAGATAATTTGCAATAATAATATTTTGTATGTTGTAATATGATTCAAAACATGACTGGCCAAATTTTGTTAAATATATTTTTTAGAAAATAAATAAAAGATTTTTAAAACGGAACTATTCATAAATAGTTCTTAAACCCTCCATAGACAGGGGAAAAAATTTTAATCGAAGCAAATAACTCACAAGGAAAGTATCTCAACCCTTATGAACCGATTTCTCTGAAACTTAGGTTAGGTTGGATGGGCGGTCGCCAATTTGGCGAATTCACTCGGAGGCCATAAGGGCCATTGTTATTCCCTTAAAGTTGTTTCCCTACTACCCTCTGATATACAAAAATTTCTACCTTTCAAACCACCCCGATTCCCTAAGATATTCCGCTAGAGATTTTAGTGGGACACAGTTTAGGCAATCCTGGTCATCAAAAAATCGTTGTCCTAAATACTTAAGCTTCACTGACTCCTCCTCCTCCACTTCCCCACAACTTCTGCAAAAGTCCCTATCAGGAATTCCCATACGAATGGCCATTCGGCCGATTATACAGTGTCCTGTCAGTACTCCTATTAATAGGCTAACCGTCCGTTTGCCAATGGTAAGAAGCCTTTTTGTCCTCTTAGGATCTGGCAGTGGCCACATGGCTCGAGATATCCTGCACGTGGTCAGTGATATCCACCTATCCTTCATCCTATTTTCCGATATCCTATCAATTTCGTTCATCAACTCCACTATAGGAATCGAGATATTAGGTTCGACACGTTCCCCCACCGACTCAGAGCCATTTGTGGCACATTCGTCAGCTAATTCGTTACCATCGACCCCATTATGTTCAGGGATCCAGATTAGCTTAACTGTGTGCTGACTGATTCGATGAAGGGATTGTATACAGTTACTAACAATTCTCGATTTTACAGTATTTGATTCTATGGCTTTCAGAGCTACAAGACTATCCACATAAATGTTAATGGCGCAAGGACTTAGGTCCTTCGTCATAACCATCTACCCGGCTTTGTCAATTGCCAGAACTTCGGTCTGGAAAACACTACACTTGCCCGGGAGCCTCACTGAGGCCCTGATACCGAGGCATTAAGAGTATACCCGCGAACCTGTACCCATCTTCGATCCGTCCGTAAAAATTGAGATCGCATTCCCCGAAATAACGAAGATATCCGCCCAGTCTTCCCTAGTTGGTATTTGGACCTCGAAGTTCCTATCAAAGTTCGTCTGCGGTGAGATGTAGTCAGTTGTCTGTTCTAATTCCGTCCCGCCCTCCGTACTTAATATGGTCGAGTGTCCCCAAGAGCGCTGCTTAAGCATTTGCGACTCTCTAAGCCTGAGAGCCGATTTTGCCGCTGTGCTCTTGATGTAGATATCTACGGCCTGAATGTTTAGTACAACTTACAGGCGGGCCTGGGGTGCTGATCTAATAGCACCAGTGATGTACCTTCTGTAGGTTGCAGAGATATGATTTCTTATCCACTGCTTTCCACCACACAAGGGCCCCATAGGTAAGTATTGTCTAATTATCGCACCATACATCCAGTGGATAATATACGGTTTTAGACCCCACCTTCTTCCGAAAGTTCTTCTGCAGGTGTAAAAAGCACATAACGACTTTTCATCCTTTCCTCTGTATTCCTTTTGCAAGAAAGCTTTGAGTCCAGGATTACACCCAGGTATTTCGCCTCATTAGATAGTTCTAGGGTGATTCCATTTAGTTTGGGAAGAACAAACCTGTCTATCTTAGTCTTTTTTGTGAACAAGACGAGTTCGGTTTTGGCGGGATTGACTCCCAGACCGTTTTTCCTTGCCCACGTTAAGAGTATCTTAAGTGCTGATTCCATGAGTTCACTAATCGTTGGCAAAAATTTGCCTCTGATTAGAATCACAACCTTGATACCCATTCCGTTGAGTTACTCGAAGATTTCGTTAATTACAAGATTCCACAGGAGAGGAGAGATCACTCCCCCCTGTGGTGTGCCCCTTGTAACAACTTTCCTCGCTTCACCATTACCTATCTTCGAGTTAATTGCCCTGCTTTCCAGCATGTTGTCACTCCACAGAGTAATCTGTCTGTCCGTGCCTGTATTTTGTAGGGCATTAAGAATTGATGATATTTTGACATTGTTGAACGCGCCTTCTACGTCCAAAAAAGATGCCAAAACATACCCTTTTTTGTAAAGAGTATCCTCAATCAATCCGACAACATCACTTAAAGCTGTCTCAACAGACCTACCCTTAAGATAGGCGTGTTGGGCTTCGCTGAAATTGGTTGATGTGAGGGTACTTCTCACATAAACATCTACCAGTCTTTCCAGTGTTTTCAATAGAAACGATGACAGACTGATAGGTCTGTAATCCTTTGCGGTATTGGGGTTTATCATTCCCGCTTTGGGAATAAAACCACCCTAACCTCCCTCCATTCGGAGGGTATATACCCCGATGCCAGGCTACCCGTAAAGACACGCAGTAGCCGTGGCATGATTATCCCTAGGGACTGTTTTAATTAATTCATTTATAGGGATTGCAGCTGGTGAAAGTATACCCAAGGGAGTATCTCTGTTCACCTCATCTCTGCAACCCGGAAAATGGGTATCCATCAGAAGTTCAATGGTTTCTTTACTGCTTTCTGCAAAGGATCTTTCCGGTTTATTAAGAAATCCTGCCGTGCTGGGATCCATAGAGAGAACTTTGAAACTTCTCTGAAACTTAAAATATATATAAAAGAGACAATTTTAAGGGTGACAGGACATTACCCCCATAACGGAAATGGGGATTATTACGGTCATAATCCACTCAAAAAAAACCTTGTCAAATTACTCGAAAAAGTCTCGTAGTCCCATTTTAACAACATTTGACAGTTTTTCTTGTTTTTTAACAAAAAATTTTACTTTGTTTTTTTTGTATTTTTAATTTTTTTTTTTTTGTAATTTTACAAATTTCCAAACAATTTTACAAAAAAATCTAATGAGAATTCCTTGTAAGTTTTATTTTACCAAAACATTTGTAAATTTACAAATTTTATTGGTAAAAAGCTTGTAAAATTATAGAAAATCTCGTAATTTTTACTAGAAATTCTCGTAAAATAGGAGGTAGCAAAAAATCTACACTCAAAATATTTTGTAGGCAAAAACACATGAAAAACACATTTAAAACCCGTGAATAAACAATTGAAAACCATCCCAGTAATTTTTGATTTGTTTTAACAAACATCATTTATTTTTTACTGTTGACAAAATTTTCTAAAATAAATAACATTAAACATTAAAATATTACGTTTTTTTCATTTTTCTTTTTACCAACAAATTCGAAAAAAAATAACCTACGAAAACATTAAAAATTAATGATAGTTCGATTATTTTTACCAACAAATTCTAAAAAAATAACCTACGAAAACATTAAAAATTAGTGATTTCGTAGGTTATTTTTTACAATTTTCTATTGAAATATTTTTATAAAAATTTTTAATAAAATTTTGGGGAATCGATCCCGCAATCAACTACACTCAAAAAAATAAACTAGTAAAACGCCTGGTAAAATGCCTTGTAATCCCGTTCAACCAATATTTAACAATTTTCCTTGCTTTTTAACAAAAAATCTTGTACTTTGCTCAAACGAGAACTACAGTTTTATTGGTAATTTTACAAGTTTATTTTCTTAATTGTGTTCTACCATTTTGAAAGGTTATTTTACAAAAAAAAAAAACTGTAATTTTACAACAAAGTTTATATTACGAGGATTCTAGTTAAATTACAAAAAAAAACTGTTATTTTACAAAATTTATGTTATTCGAGGATTTATGTTGTTTAACAAAATAAACAATTTTTTTTTTTATTGGAAAATATTTTAAAATAAGTTGACAAAATTTTGAAAAATTTATTACGAGTATTCTAGTAAATTTACAAAAAAAAAACAGTTTTTTTACAAAAATGATTTTATTACGAGGATTTTAACAACATTTTTTTTTGTAAATTTAACATTTTTTTAAACATATTTACCAGTTTTTCTTGTAAGTTTACCATTTTTTTTTTTATTTTTCCGGTTTTAACGAGGAAATCCTCGTAATTTTACGAGAATTTTACCTACCTCCTATTTTACGAGAATAGCCTCGTAAAATCACGAGATTTTTGGTAATTTTACAAAGTTTTTTTTGAGTATACATACTGGCCAGACACTCTACCCATCGTGTCAAAGTCACTTCTACAAAAAAATAACCTACTTGTGTAGGTAAAAACTAATGATATCTCTTTTAAAAATACCAATAATTTAAAAAAAAAATTACTTACACAAATCATTAAAAATTTAAAGAACATTCAGTAGTTTTTACTTACAGAACAAAAATAAATGGCTTTAAAAATTAAATTTTAATGAAAGTTCTTATTTTTGGTGTGTTATTTTTGAAACAAAGGACATTAGTAGTCATTAATTAAAACTGAACATCTAGCAAATGTTTTTTCTTTTAAAAACGACTAAACGTAAAACTTTTTAAATAAACTACAAACAGTTAATGACATAATTTTTTGTAATTCAAAAAAATTGTAAATTTACAATTTTTTTGGTAAAAAGCTTGTAAAATTACAAAATTATTGGTAAAATAACAAGGAATTCTTGTCAAATTGGAGGTAGCAAAAAAAAAAGTTACAAACTTTTCTTGTAATTTTACAAGTTTTTTTTTTTAGGTTAAAAAGCCGCGTTCGCTTTATTTGTTCTGTCGTTAAGATTTTCATTCCAATTTAGCTAAGAGTCTAGTCTAAACCCTAATAATTTTGCTGATGGCGATAAAACCTGCTGCACTATCGATTTTTGAAGTATTAAAATTTTCAATATTTTTGTAAAAAGAAACAACTCCATTTTTGTTGCGTTTACATTTAAACCACAACTTCTAGCCCATGATGACAAAATTCTCAAAGAATCGTCTAAGATAAGATATATCTGATATATCTGATACTGTGTCCAGGAATTAACCTGACGATAAAACGACCAGATCGCCTGCGTAAGCAACCACAGTAACAGCCTTAGCATTCAGCGAATCGAGAATCTCATTCACAACCACACAGAAAAAATGTCTGCGAATTTTGTACTCTTGCCCAAAACATTAAATCATGATAATGTTTTGCGGAAGATTTGGGTGAACTTGCCAACGCAAAGTTTTTTTAGAAAAAATTATGTTATATTACTTTGCTATTCCATGGAAAACGAATTGAAATATCAGTCGAGGACCCCATTAAAAAACCACATTTCGTAAGTGAGTGCACAAAATTGTTTTAACATTTTGGAGAGTATAAAAGATTCGGCACCAAAGAATATAACACTCTCACTTGTTTTAAGTATGTACATTTGATAAACAAATGGAAAATTTGTATGCGAAAAGCTTAGACTTGGGAAAAAGTAGTTTTGGTAAAAAATGACTTTTTTTCACAAAAAACAAAATTATGTTAAAAAAAATTTAATGAACCCAAAATTTTTGGTGAAAAAAATTTTGATGAAAAAAGTTTTTGATGAATTTTTTTGATGAAAAGAAACATTTTTTGATGTAAAAAAAATTGATGAAAAAAAAATATAAAAAAAATTTTTTGGTGAAAAAAAAATTGATAATAAAAAATTTGATAAAAAAATTTGATGAAAAAAATGATGAAAATAATATGATAAAAAAAAAAATATGAAAAAAAATTTGATGAAAAAAAATTGATGAAAAAAAAATTAATGAAAAAAAAATTTTTGATGAAAAAATATTTTTATGAAAAAAAATTTGATGAAAAAAAAATTTGATGAAAAAAAAATTGATGAAAAAAAAAATTAATAAAAAAATATTGATAAAAAAAAAATACAAAAAAAAAATTTGATGAAAAAAAAAAATTGATGAAAAAAAAATTATGAAAAAAAGTTTGATAAAAAAAAAAATTGATAAAAAAAAAAAAAAAAAAAAAAAAAAAAAAAAACAAAAAAAAAATTTGATGGAAAAAAGAATTGATGAAAAAAAAATTTGATGAAAAATTTTTTTTTTTTTGAAAAAAAATTATGTTACTTTTTATTCACCAGCTGGTGAAAAACGGGTTTATTCACCACGAGGTGAATTTTATCCAAGTTACAAACCCAAGTTATTAAAATTTTTGGTTTTAAGAAAATGAAAATAGTAATTCTTGTTATCTTTTTCGCTAATTGTTCGCTTATATAGTCAAACTGAAGTGGCGTCCTGCAACTTTTTTAAAATTAGACACCAGCCTAAAAACATTATCATGTTAAAAAAACTTAACGGACATTTTTCAAGACTTGAAAAGTCCTACTAAGTGTTGCAACTCTGAGAAAATCTACTACAGTGTAAGAAATTACAACTGTGTTAGAAAAAGTTAAAAATAGATTTATTAAGTTCGTGCTAAACCTAACATATGGGTAATAAAATGTGATATAATTCCCGTCATCTTTTTCAACTTAATGTACGTTTAAATAGCTGATCTTAATCTTACACACCTACAGTGACAATCGAAGAGTGCTGACGAAGGAAGGGTGGCTTCTTCCGAAAGCTGTTCCCGACACTTTTTCTTTCACCGGAACATCATAATTCTGATCTAAACGGGGTTATTTCAATTTTATTGTTTAAATTTCTCTGAACAGCTTTTTTGTGAATGATTTATATGAAGGGCTTATTGTAAAAACTCGATAAGCAACATTTCATTTTATCGTGGTTTTTGCCTTACAACTTTAAAAATAATGTAGAAAATAGAACTTTTGCAGAACTTTTATTCTCAATATACTTGTACGAAGGGTTAAAGCAAGACTTCTGCCAAAAATCTGTCAATGGAACATCTGCAGAATGCGAAAAACGTAAAAAAATAAAACGTTGCTTATCAAGTTCTTACAGTAAGCCCTTCATATGAATATACGTTCAAACTAGAATAAAACAAAGATTCCATAGGAAAGAATTTTGGAAATTGGCTAGTTATTAAATATATTTTTGAAATGCTAAATTGTTACTCTCAACCATTCTTACAAATAACAATGTATGGATTAAGAAAGGAATTATTTAAATTGTTTGACGGAGAATAACACCCAGTCAGAAATTGCCAACCGTACCAAAAATTTTGTGTTGGTACAATGTCGGGCTAGCCAAAAATACAACATTGTATAGTGTAAAACAGTTTTACTAAAAATATTGTGTTGGCACAACTTTGTGTTTACATAAAACACTACACTATAGATTATAATTTAAAAGTTTAAGATTTTTATTTTTTTTTTTTAAATTTTTGATTTACAAAGACTTCAATTCTTTAATCTAAGTGGACACTTAAGTAGTTGCTTTTTCAATCAATTTGTACAAAATGGTAGCTAAAAAGCACTACATCGCGATTTTCAATACATTCCTAAGCAAAAGGTAAATCTAAGGTCGTAATTTTGTAAAATCAATGTTAACCCAACGTCAAAACAAAAGTCGAGCGATCGTTGGCCACTGTTATCATTTCAACCTCGGAATGACGTCGTAGACTTAGAAACGGGTATGATTCGCCAACGTTGGTACCGTCGCCGCCAACTTCATTCCAACGTTGGCCCGTTTGTATTTTTCTGCCTGGGCAGTTTTATTTTTAGCAAATTTATCATTTTCATTGATGTTCTCAATATTTGTTGAGCAAATATTTACTTTTCATTTATTTTAACAAAAATATCTTCACAAAATATTATCAAAGTATTAAAAATATAAAAAAAACAACAAAAATCTTTGGAAACTAAATACAACAATAGCAAAATAAAGTATATTTGCTAAACTACTCGAATGAACTACTACAGGCAAAAGGACATTTACCATTGTACAAGAGTTGTTCAAATACAAACAGAGCCAATACATATTCTTGACAAATTCTCAAACGATTTTAGTAATAACGAAAATTGTTATTCGTCTTTTTAACCACACACACACACAAAGAGGGTATGGAAATTCACATAGGAAATGGAAATTATATTTTACTGCTTCACTACACACAAATACAAAGTAAAGTATTCATTAGAGATGGTAGTGTGAGGGAATTTTCAATCACACTCACAAGATTTTTAAAATTAACCTTATTCTGTAATTAACACCATGAAATGTGAATCGAGTTCTTAGAAAATTCCTCAGAATAAGAATTTTTCTAATAATTTTGGTTTAAGGATATAATCCAAAATCTGAGAATATTTGTAAAATCCCGTTAAAAAATCGATAAGATCTGATATAAACTGGTCGGATCTAACAAGAATAATTTTATCTGATCAGATCTATTTGATCCCTGATTTGTAACCCATTTAAGGATCTGCTTAGATACAATTACGGATCAGATCTAAAGAGATCTCGTAAATGGGACAAATCTGTTATCTAAGAAATCTAATAGCAAGCTCGGTTATAAGAGGCGGAAAAAAGGCGAAAAAAATGCCTCACAATCAGAGACTTTTTCTATAGGAAAAAATGTCCAAGAATCTGGGACTTTTTTTTATTAAAAAAAAATATTTTCGAAAAATGTCACAGAATTTGAGACTTAGTTTATAGGAAAAATGTCTCACAAACTACATTTTCTATAGGAAAAATATTTCAAAAGTGCTTTAGAGTATGAGATTTTTCTATAGTAAAAGGTTTAACCCTTTTGACGGCCATACATTTTCTGGCGAAGCGATTTTAAGTTTCTGTTCATTGTCCTGATCTCTGATCTAATAATAGCTATGAAACAAAAAATTGGACCCATAACCCTCTCTTTCCCCCTTATTTTTCTTGGTGAAAAAATTTTACCTTTAACAATCACGCAAAGGTCACTCAACAAGAATTTGAAGATCCTTCTTGCCCCTGATTTTGATTGAGGAGACAAGATCCTTTAGGCCCTAAGATAGTTATTTTACAAACTTTGAGGGCTAACAGTGAGTAAGTAAATCAAATTAGAGACTTACTGAAAACAAAACTTTTGTTGCCCGAAACTGCTCTACAATGCATTTCTTAGCACATTTACCCTATCGTTTACCTAAACAAAAATAATCGCTAAAAACGCTTTGGCAACTATACTTGTCTGTGGTTGTTAAAGGGTTAAGAATCTGAGACATTTTCTGTGGAACAAAGTTCTTAGAATCCGAAAATTTTTCTATAGGAAAAATGTCTCAGATTATGAGATATTTTTTTTTTTTAGAAAAAGTCTCAGATTCTTTCAGATTCTGAGAAATTTTTCCTATATTCAAAAAAAAACAAAACAAAAGTTTCAATTACCATCATGGAAAAATTTACTCATCTCTTGTACTCAAACTCAAGTATACATTCGAAAATAGCAGAAATATTAGGGGAACAACTATCCTACAGGGAAAGAAATCGTTCATGTGACCATTCTCTAGTCTTAAATGACAAGCACCAGTCCAAGACCAATCCCTTCAACATGGCTAAATAACCATTTTTTAAAAAGTATTTGACAGTCGGAATCGATGTTGGCTGCGGTTGTAGACAAGACATTGCAACTGAACCAGTTAGCCACCTTTAATGCCAGCATCTCGGCCTGGTAAACACTGCACTGATCTGGCAATCTTCGCGGCAGGCTCAGCCCAATGTCTTCTGAAGAGACTCCGAAGCACACTTGTCCGTTTAAATTTAATACATCTGCTCTTCCATTGCAGTGTGCTTTTAAGTCGAATTGCCGACGTTGCCGTATGCTGCCTACGCAATTTGTAAAATGGTATTAGGTAAAGGAGGATTTCAAATGCAGCAGCAGGTGTAGTACAAAGATTTCCAATGATACACATCAACGCTCTGTAGCCTTGTGACACAGTTCTCTTTTGTCTCCATACAGCAGAATTGGACGTACCACTGCTGTATAAATCCAGTGAACAGCACTAGGCCTAACGCCCCATCGTTTTTTAATGACCCTTTTACAGGAATTTAAGCAATTGTTGCTTTTCTCACCAGTTTCTTAATATTACGACTGAAATTAAACTACCTATCTAGAAATATCGAATTTCAAACACTCACTTGTTTTTATACGCACCTACTACAGTACAGGGGAAAAGGGGAAATCCCCCCAGACCAAATTTAAAAAAGAGGAAAAGAAGGAAAAAATAAAGAAAAGAGGACATTTTTTTTCTATCCAAAAGGGTCTTATGATCTGAATCTTTTTCTATAGGAAGAAAGTCTTCGAATCTGTGACTTTTTCTATAGGAAAAAGGTCCCAGAATCTGAAACTTTTTCTATAGGGAAAATGTCTCAGAATCTGAGACTTTTTCTATAGGATTATTTTTTTATAAACAATTTTTCTATATAAAAAATGTCTAAGAATCTAAAACTTTTTCTATAGAAAAAATGTCTGAGAATCTGAAATTTTTTCTATAGGAAAAAGTCTGAGACTTTTTCTATATGAAAAACTTTTTCTATTGGAAAAATGTCTCAGAATCTGAGACATTTTCTACAGAAAAAAGGTTTTAGAATCTGAGACTTTTTCTATAGAAAAAAGTCTCAGAATTTGAGAGTTTTTCTATAGGAAATATATCTCGGCATCTGTGACTTTTTCTATAAAAAATGTCTCAGAATCTGAACCTTTTTCTACAGGAAAAAGGTTTCAGAATCTGAGACTTTTTCTATAGGAAATATGTCTCAGAGTCTGAGTCTTTTTCTATAGAAAATATGTCTCAGAATCTGAAACTTTTTCAATAGGAAAAAGGTCTCAGAATCTAAAACTTTTTCGATACGATAGAAATCTAAGATTCTAAGACCTTTTCTATAGGTAAAATATCTTAAAAATGCTTTACAATATAAGACTTTTTCTATAGTAAGATAATTCAGAATCTGCGACTTTTTCTCTATGAAAAAGTTCTTAAAATCTGCAAACTTTTCTATAGGAACTTCCGATTTTCAAGTCAAGAAAGGAACACAAAAGCATTTTCTTACCAATCCAATATTTTTTTCCGACCCCGACATTTTTTAAATTCGAAACAAGGAAAATTTTCTCCACCATAGTGTAAAATTTTATCCCTATTTCGCCGCTGTCCCCAAAAACTGGTGGGGTTAAACTATTGCACTTAAGTTCTTAATTCATCACCTATGACCAATTTCATGGTAATTAGCCTATCAATTACTTATTGGCCAAAGTATTCCCAAAACAAAAATTTCCACTGTGCGATATCTCTCCCCAGTTATTATTATGCACAGTGGTCCTCCATTTGACGACTGCAAAAAATTGTTTTTTTTAAGATATATTTTTTTTTTTTATCACTTTTCTTAAAAATCCAACATACAGAAAAAGTTCTACCCTTATAAAAAAGACACTTACAAAAAGCATTGCTACTTCCATACTAACATCGAGTAAGCTAAATTGACAACTACAAGCATTGCTGGTAATAAATGCATACATGAATGCATGCATGTTCTCGTCTGTTCTCTACATTCATATAGATATCTTGACCACTTGTCTACAAAAGGATATTGACGCTCAATTGAAGCCACAATTTATCGACATTTGCCATTGTTTGTGGATTAAAATATGTGAATTTTGTTTTTCTTTTGGGAAATATTTTATAAATATTTTCTCAAAAAAAAAAACCAAGTGGAAGGAGGAAATGAAAAGAAGGAAAATACATTCACTCATACATACATATCTGTAGTATTCAATTAGAAAGTAATGTTTATGTTCAATTATTTGGACATATTTTTCCCATTTAAATAAAATTAAAAAAATGTATAAAAAAGAAGGAAAGATAGGCATGCAAAGCCAATGCAAACCTTGCACTTTAGATATATTTTATTCTTTAAAAAAATGTATATATTAGAAATTGGTATTTGACAACAAACATGCATTCAGAGATAACCAGAAGCCATAAAACTAAATTGTATGAGTTAAATATAATTTCCAAAAAAAAAAAAAATGGTAAAAAAAAATATTGTATGTTCAAACCGATAGTTGATGTATGTTTCAATAAAAACTAAAATTCATTGCACCATAAAAAATTTTGTATACAAAATAATTCACAAATATATACTGTGAGCGTCAAAAGAAAGTGTACAGGTCTAAAGTAGATGTTGACAAACGACAAAGTTGACAAAAAAAACCCTAATTATTATAAATCGGCTAATATTTAAAAAAAAAATAGTATATAGCAAATTTTTCAAGCTTTAATTTAAGCTTGATAGCGTCCAGATTGAGCAAATATTAAATGAGATACGAGGGTCGCGCTGGAAAATGAAATTATTTGTAGATGTTTTTTAGAAAATTTTTAAAAACTATTTATACCCTACACCACACTGTGGTACAGGGTATAATGAGTTTGTGCTGATGTTTGTAACTACCCGAAATATTGGTCCTAGACTTTTAAGTATACCGATCGACTCATAATCACTCTTTGAGTCGATTTAGCGATGTCCGTCCGTCCATGTAAACGTTGTAAATACGATTAAAGTTTTTTTTTATCAATTGACGCAATTTTTAATCAATTGTTTTTACGCAATTTTTAATCAATTGACTTGAAATTTGAAACTTAAGCCTCTTTTGGCTCAAGGGCAAAGCCTATTGAATTTGAAAAAAATCGGTCTATATTTAGACCTAGCCCTCATAAAAAGGCCCTCTTTATTTTTGGCTCAAATGACTCTAATAACCGCATTATAATAGGTATCTTTTCGAAATTTAGCAGGTAATCATGTCTTATCTACACAAATCACCATTCCGAATTTTAAAGAAATCGAACCGGAACTTCTTGTAGCCCCCATACAAACCACTTTCCCGATTTTCACATAAATCATTTCATTAAAATTTAAAATATTTACTTACAATTCTGTTTGTGTATGTTAAACGCACACATTAACAACCTTATCAAATCTGACTATCATCGGACCATTTTTGAACTTAGGCCCACTACATGTGAAAATTTTGCCCGATATTCAGTTAAAAGAAAGAAGCCTATTGCACTCAATTTGATTTGTGAGTGTTTTTTACGCTTTTTAAAGATTTGACAAAATATAGATCTTATCAGTCCATATTTGAACTTGGGAACTATTTTCCGAAAAACTCTGGTGTAGGGTATTATATGGTCGTTCTGGGCCGACTATAATTTTCTTACTTGTTTTAAGTTAATTGTTTTACAGTTCAAACATTACAAATTTAGATAGCACAATTTTTTTTTAATTCAGTTATTAGCTCATTTTTCCAACGACCCAAACATTAATCAAAAATATAAATTTTTTGACCTTCAATTCTATTGATCAGCAATTTTTTGTAAACAAAGAAAATTTTTATTTTTTTTTATGTATATCTCATTCCCAGGGACAGAACCTTCATGCATTTTAAGAATAATATGCAAAAGCTAGTCGAATAGCCTGTCCCTGCCAGGCGGAACACCAAATCACTTTTCTCAGTAGTTCTAATATTTTACCAAACTTTATAAAAAATTATGTTTGTGCTTCAAAAATTTACTTTTGCTAGATTGAGTTACATCAATATATTTCCCAAACTGGAAAAAAATTTAATGAGTATAAAAGGTTTTATTGATAAAATTGTAGAACTAAATTTAGCACGCCCATTTCGTCTCTCCGTCCATAAACCGGATATCAAAAATCCATCGTGTGGATCTGTCCCATGGTCACTCTTATATACATGGCAATTTTTATCTTTCTTTTTATCATAAAGGGTTTTAAAATAAGCTAAAATGCTAAAAACACAATTTTTCCACTTAAATTTTTCCTTATAATTCTCCGTACACAGTTTAAATATTAAATCTGACTTCATAAGGATATGATCCATTGTCAATACTTTATGCTTTACAATTTTCAGCTTCCTTAGTCATTAGGGGTTTCAGAAATAGTTTAAATATTTAAAAACTAAATTTCGCCGTCTTCCGCCACTCCCCCTGACTTAAAGGCCGAAAATCCGGCTACGTTACAGATTATATATACAAACTGAACAAAATTCACAACGGATTTTTTGTATTTCCGCCCTTTCACTGGATATCCAGGTCAGAGTTGATCTTTGCCATAGTCCGTACCATATGTATTCTAATTTTCATCTTTCAAGATCATACGGTGTCTTCAAAATTAGGTAAGATGTAAAAACATAATTTTTCCACGCCCATTTCTTCTCTTAATTCTCCGTCCCTACACAGAGAGAACAGTTTAGTTGTGCCAGCCGAATTTAGAGCCAACAACAACCGAAATTTTCGGTTGCCATAACCAAAATTTGTTTTGAAAATTTAACTTCTGTTGGTCCAAACAAATTTCGGTAATCGCACCTGAAAATTTCAGTTGTTGTAATTAAACCATGCAGTTGGCTCTTAATTCGGCTGGCACAATTATACTGTTTTTTCTGTGTATTCCAAAATTTTTAAATCTGACTACTTTATGATAAGCTCCATCGTTAGTACTACGCCCCTTTTCCCTCGCAATTCTCCGTCCACAGTCCAAAAATTTTAAGTCTGACTACTTAAGGATATGCTCCAGTGTCAGGACAATATGCTTGCAATTTTCGGCTGCGTAGGTCATTAGGGCTTTAAAGTTAGTCAAATAAAAAAAATAAAACACAATATTGCCTTGCCCCTTTTTCCTCTCAACTCTCCATATACATTCCAAAAATGTTAAATCGGACTACTTTAAAATATACTTCATAGTTAGGACTACATGTTAGGGATTTTCAGCTTAATTTATTGGGGCGGAGCTTAAAAATACTCTAAAATGTTAAAAAAAATAATTTTGCCAAGTCCCTTTTTTCTAGTAATTCGCCGCCCACATGCAAAAAATCCGGCTTCGTGAGAATCTGTCCCTGGTGTTTTACTATATACATGCCAATTTTAAGCTTTTAAGTCCATCAATGAGATTCGAAAGGCGCTGGATACACAAAAAATAAGAGAAACACAAAAAAATAAAATATATATTCAGAAAATAGATGGAAATAAATTTACCACGCCCTTTGCCTTTCTTATTCTCCACCCATACCCTGGATATCAAAAATCCAGGCTCGTGTTGATTTTCCACATGAAGCTTACTATATACATGCCAATTCTGTGCATTTTCTGCTTCCTTTGGGGGCTTCAAAAGAAGTTAAATGTTAAAAATCTCAATTTTGTCACTCCCCATTTTCCTTTCAATTCTCCGCCCACAGTCCAAAAATTTAAAATTTGACTACTTCAGGATATGCTTCATCGATAGGACTATACGCTAGAAAATTTTCAGCTTCCTAAGTCATTAGAGGACTTTAAAATAAGCAAAAATGCAAATTTTCATCTTCATAGATCATTGGGGGTCTTCAAATTAAATATTAAAAAACACAATTTTGCCACGCCCCATTTTTCTCTTAATTCTCCTTCCACAGTTTAAAAAATTTAAATCCGATTACTTCAGGATATGCTTCATTGTTAGAACTAAATGCTATGCAATTTTCCGCTTCCAAAGTCATTTGGGGGCTTCAAAAGAAGTAAAAATTTAAAAAAATCATAATTTTGCCACGCCACTTTTCCCTCAATTCTCCACCCACATTGCGAAAATTTTGAATCCGACTACTTGGGGATATGCGCCATCGTTAGGACTATATTCTAGGAAATTTTCAGCTTCCTAAGTCATTTGGGGGCTTCAAAAGAAGTAAAAATGTTAAAAAAATCTAAATTTTGCCACTCCACTTTTCCCCTCAATTCTCCGCCCACATTGCGAAAATTTTAAATCCGACTACTTGGGGATATGCGGCATCGTTAGGACTATATTCTATGAAATTTTTTGATTCCTAAGTCATTTGGGGGCTTTAAATTAAGCAAAAACGTCAAAAAATTGCATTTTGCCACGCCCACTTTCCCGCTTATTTCTCCGCCCACAGGCAAAAAATCGAAAATCCGGCTACGTTAGGATCTGCCCCAGGTGTTTTACTATAAGCATGCCAATTTTCAGCTTTGTAGCTCATCAGCGGGCTTCAAAAAGCTCTGGATAGACAAAAAAAGAGGAACACACAAATAGGGAAATTATATATATAGATAGATAAACATTTAAGCAAAAAATATGCAATAACAAATCGATGCCATTTTAAAGCAAATTCTTTGATTTGCAAAGATATTTTGTTTATGCTGTTCTATGACCAAAGGGAAAACATATGAATTTGCATGAAAATCCTCTCCTTGCTTATTACTAGGGATGTGATTTCCTTGCAAATGCATGTTTTTTGTCGATGGTCTAAAAACAACCAATTATTTTTCCGAATCATGAAATTTACATTAAAATGGCATCGATTTGTTATTGCATATTTTAGCATATTTCGGTGAAAATTCATATTTTTGCATATTATGGTTTTAAATACATATTTTTTGCATATTTCCAACTTTTAAGTGCATATTTTGGTATAAATTTCCAAAACCACAAATTGAAATTTATTTTTTCAAAAATTATTTTAAAATCTAAAAAATTATTTTGGAAATAAGAAAAAAAAAAAATTTTTTTTTGTTTTTATAGATTGTCTAAATTTCTAAAAAAAAAATGCTTATATAAAGTTTTAATTCTTAATATCGAAGCCCAGCGTTCTTTTGCTTTTTAAGAAAATTTTAGTATGAAAACAATATTTTTAGGTTTTTTAGTGCATATTTTGGATTTTTTAGCGCATATTATAAGCGCATATTTTCGATTTTTTAGTGAATGAAAATCTCATCCCTAATCATTACTTTACACTTAGGTGTTGTATGGCAAACAAGTTTTTCTTCCGATTTTGACGTTAGGCCAAATTTTTATTCTTTTAGGCCTAAAACTTATGTGGTAAAAATTTGAGGTCAATCGGATTAAATAAACCCGTGGCGCCCGGCGATCAAAGTTTTGGATAATTGAAAATTTTTAGAAAAAATAAAATAAAATAAAAAAAACATGTTATGCGACACATCATACTTATTAATTTTGATGCGCTGAATACGAATAGCAAAAATTTTTTAAAATCGGTCAAACGGTTTTCGAGATATAGCTATTTGAAATTTGCAAAAAATGGTGGTTTTTTCCAATGTTCTCGAAATTTAAAAAAAAAAAATCTCAAAATTTCTTACCCGTGACCCATTCAAAGAGCTTGACACAATCTTTCAGTCAATATTAATTCGAGCCAAGTCCGATCATTATAACCCATGGCGCCCTTCAATCAAAGATTTACATTTTTGGAAAATTTCCACCAAAATTTTAGATTATTGATAAATAAAAATTAAAAAAAAAAATTATCTCGCGATACATGATTTTTATTAACTTCGGTATGCCGAATACAAATATAAAAAATATCTAAAATCGGTCGAGCTGTTTTTGAGTTATCGCAATATGAAATTGGTCAAAAATTTCGCAAAATTACGGTTTTTTCCTACATTTACGAAATTTTTTTAAAAAAAATTTAAAATTTTGTTTTATAGATCTGCAGTGAAGCTTTCATTTAAACTTAATTTGAGCCAAATCAAATTACGGCCTTCGATCTAAGTTTAGAGTTTCTGGTGAACATTTTGTAAAAAAGTAAAACTTTGATCGAAGGGCACCACAGGGCCAAATAAACGGATTTGGCTCAAATTAATTTTAAATGAAAGGTTGTGTCAAGCTCCTTGAAAGGGTCACGGGTAAGAAATTTTAAAAAATTTCTAGAACGTAGAAAAAAAACCGCCATTTTTTGCAAATTTCAAATAACGATATCTCGAAAACCATTTGACGGATTTTAAAAAATCTTTAATAAGTATGATGTGTCGCAGATATAATTTTATTTATATTTTTTTTCAAAAAATTTTAAAAAATCTTAAATTTTGACCGCCGGGCGCCACGGGTTAATTAAATCTGATTGACCTCAAATTTGTACCACATACTTTTTAGGTGCACTAGAATAAAAATTTGCCCGGACACTTAGGAAAATCAATTAATAAACAATAAAATATTTTCTATGTTTGCAAAAAAATTGGGATTGATTGTTTTCTGTTTGGGTCCTTGCAAAAAAGAGTTGATAACTAAACTTAACAATTGTACTATTTTTTAAGTTTTTATGTCCAAATTCATAAAAAATAAAAGCGTTTTATAACAGGTTTATTAATCGAATTTTCAAACAAATTTTGTTTTATAAACCTCTATTTAGCCTCTTTTAACTTTTATGATTTTTTTATTTTCCAGCGAGATCCTCGTACTTCATTTAATATTTTCTCAATCTGGAGGCTATCAAGCTAAAATTAAAGCTTGGAAAATTTATATATAGAATTTTTTTAAATAATTGTCGATTGATACTAATAAGGGGTTTTTTGTCAAATTTGTCGGTAACGAATTACATCTACTTTGGATATGTACACTTTCTTTTGACACTCACTATATTAATAAATGAATGAATAGCTATTTGTAGATAGTATTATATTGTCCTTTGTTAGTTTTTTCTTTTTTTAAATCTCTATTATTTATTTAGTCAAATTGTCATTTGCATTCATTGACTGACGTTTTTATTATCCACATACAATAAACGATTATATTGCGAAAAGATTGTAAGTGTATTTTAATTAGCGTGTCCCTTAAAATGGATTTCCGTTTTCATAAAATCTGCAAAATCGAATTGGGAGATCAAAGATTTTCAAGGTCATATATGGAAGTTTTGATTTTATATCTGATTTACATATCCGACAACCAATATTAAACATGAATCAGATGATATACAGTGATTGTCAACGAATTAGAAACGGTTCTATAGTATAATACTCAACGTTATTATTATCAATCGAGTACAATAAAAAAAAATGTTGTGTAACTTAGAGTAAGTAATTTATAAAGCTTCAATTTAAGCTTAATAGCGTCCTGATTGAGTAAATAATAAATGTGTTACGAGCGGGGGAGGGGGGTGATATAAAGCCATAGGCAATAAGGCCATATGGCTTTTTTTCTCAATTCATTGGGAAATAAGGCCATATGGCCTTATTACCAACACGATTGAGCAATAAAGTCATATTGATTTTGTAACCAAAGTGGAAATAAAGCCATATCAGTTGAAATGTGGAAATATATTTCCACGTAAATTCTGCTACCCAAAAAAAAAATTATTTAGCGAAGCCGCTTAATTAATTTATGCAGTTAGTAATCCGTTAGCCCGGCCGAAGGCCAGCTACGCAGAAAAACTTTTCTTGTTTAATTCTCTTTAAATTAAAAACCCACATATACCAGGAACCTCTGAACTCAGAGGGGCCTAGAGGCACCATTTTTTTTGTTAGCAGGAGTTTTAGTTTAAAGTCTGTTTAACAAAAAAGTTTTTCTGTGTAGCCGGCCTTCGGCCGGGCTTAGGGATTACAAACTCCATAAAATAATTTAGCGGATTCGCTAAATAATTTTTTTTTTTTTGGTAGCAGGATTTTAGAGGAAAAATATTTTCATATTTTCCACGACTCTCTCCGCAAATAATGACGAATACTTCAAACGAGTAATAAAGCCATACATGGCTTTATTTCCAACAGTGGTTGGTAATAAGGCCATATGGCCTTATTTCTCAACTCATTGGGAAATAAGGCCATTTGGCCTTATTGCCTAGGCTTTATTTCACCCCCCGCTACGAGGGTCGATCTGGAAAATGAAAGTATTAATAGTCATTTTTCAGAAAAGTTTTTAAAAATATTTCTCAATCGATTTTTTCGAAGTTCAAACGTTAAAAATTTAAAACCTGGTCCAATATTTTAAATGCAGTAGAAAAAATTTTGTAAACAAAGAAAATATGTTATTGTTTATTAATATTAGTACACCTAAGTGTATGGTAATGAGTAGGGATGAGATTTCCATGCAAATGCATGTTTTTTGTCGATAGTCTAAAAACGATATCGACCAATTATCTTTCCGAATCAAAAAATTTGCGTAAAAATGGCATCGATTTGTTTTTGCATATTTTGGTGAAAATGCATATTTTTGCATATTTTGGTTTAAAATGCATATTTTGTGCATATTTCCAACTTTTAAGTGCATATTTTTGCATATTTTGGCATAATTTACCAAAAACACAAATTGAAATTTTTTTGTTACAAAAACTATTATAAATTTTAAAATTTTTTTCAAAGTAAGAAAAATTATTTTTTATTTTTGTTTTTTTTTATAGATTGTCTTATTTTCTAACAAAAATCTTTCTTATTTAAAGTTGCAAATGTTACTATTTAAACCCGGCGTTATTTTTTGATTTTTAAAAAGTTTTTCCTTTGAAAACAAGATTTTTATTGCACACTTTTTACTTTTTAGTGCATATTTTTAGGTTTTTTAGTGCATATTTTGAATTTTTTAGTGCATATTTTAAGCGCATATTTTCGATTTTTTTGTGCATGAAAATCTCATCCCTACTAATGAGATACTAAAATAATTTAAATTGTTCTTTGTTTACAAAAAATTGGATGTCAAAAGAATTGGAGGCAGATTTCTTCTACTGTATTTAACAAACTTAATTTTTTGTTTCGGTTGTTGGAAAAACTAGTTGATTACTGAGTAAAAACTATTGAAACACCTTTTTAAATTTTTAATCGACTTGTGTAAATCGGAGTGTGTATTTTTGGGCCCCATAACAACGAAATATCCCATTCGCCAAAGCACGAACTTAAAGTCAATTTGTGGTCAATGAAGTGTGGAAAATTTTAATTTCATCATTTCTTTTGCATCTTTGGATGTCATCTTTTATTGATAATTTATTTCTATTTGAATGACATTTAAACTTCAATGCTAAAAGCATTTTTACATAGAATTCCTACTACAAGATGAGTAAAATACTGTTGTAAGTAGAAACAAAATGAAATATATAAAAAGCACAAAATTTAAAATAAAAACTTTTTTAATTGAAATTCTTTGAAACAAAAATGTAAAGCAGAATTTATTTATGTATGTATATCAAAATTTAAAATTGTGTAACATTAAAATTATTTTTGGCGATTGCAATATCAATACTGAGAAGGATAATGTAATTGAACCAAAATTTAAAAATTTAATTGACAACAGCCCTAAAAACGGTAACAAAATTTATGGCACCGGACTGCAGTTAAAATATCTACAAAACTACTATGATGTCTGCAAATAAGATGACTTAATTGGTAACAGGGATAACACACAAGAATTTTCAAGCGTCACGAACAGGATTCGGAGACAGTTTAGTGTTTGACGATATTTAATTTGTACTTTTCTAAATCATAGCTGATTGTGAAGACCTCTGTTGGGAGTTTATTCAACATACGGCTTGTTCGACTGAGAAGCGAATTTTCATTTAATGCGTTGGGCACTACATTGGACAATCGATTAGGAATGGATGTGCTCTACTGGATAGACGAGTACTAAGAGCATGCGCCCGCGGCTCTGAGAAGAGTCCACCTATCTCAGCTGAACACTTACCGTGGTAATATCCTTGAGGCTCCTGCCCATATATGGGAGTTGTGGCAGAGGAATGCAAATAAAAACTGACAATTAATTGTGCTTTAAGCCCCATGGTTGGCGCCAATCTAAATTATAAAATGAACATCAACTAACATATCCAAGAGGTAGGCTTGGAACGTAGCAAAGTGCATCAGATAAACTTAGTTAAACTAAAGAGTGGTCACATTTTTAAAAGAATTGCAAAGATCTGGAAAAGTGGTTCGTTTGAGAAAGAAAGGAAGGTCATATTTGTTTAAGAGCATGTGAAGTTTTCTTCCTAACAGTGGCAGAGGAAAGTCAGATGAAAACTAGACGATCTAAGCCAGAAGGACCTTAATGAGTGGCTATTATGGCAATAAATGGTGCTTTGAGCCCCATGTTTGGCGCCATTTTAAATGCTATAATAAACATCAACTAACATATGCAGGAGGTAGCCTTATAACGTAACATAGTGTTATGGTCAACTGTTCAAAAAGCTTTCGAAACCTTTTCGGATTCCTAAAAAAACATTTCCTTTTGCTGCCTCCGACAATGCATGCTTAACTGGGATACTTTCCGCAAAAAAGGAGTAAAGAAAAAAATTAAAAATTCTGGAAAACCAATTTAGTTTAGGATTTTCTAGATGATGTGACGTAAAGTGATTTCTAAATAGGTTCCTTTCCTTGTGATTTACAAAACAACGCTATTATTAAAATTAGTAAAAAATATTTAATTTTAAACGCATCTAGACGTTCATCAGATAATATTTTCTGTATAAGTTACTTATTATAAGAGTGGGCCGAAAAATTCATTTCTAGCTTCTTTAGATTGAAAAAAAATACATTTTTTTGAAAGTTTTCAAAGGCTGTCAAATATCTTGAAATGAGGTTTGTATCTTTGAGGAAGAATCGGGGGTAATATTTGTCAAGATTTCCTCAAGTATGTTTAATATTTGGCGACAACAAGCATCTGCTAAACAAGAGTGATAACGAAAACTAGACGATTATGGGAATTTATGGTGCTTTGTGCCCCATTTTGGGCGCCACTCTAAATGCTATATTGAACATGAACTAACATATACAGGAGGTGGCCTTGGTGTTAGGTCAACTGTTCAAGAGGCTTTCGAAACTTTTTGCGATGTTTTCTATGCCTTTGGACCACATGACCTATTGCATTAAGTTTAGTGGAAAGCTCAATATCTTTCTGAGTATGGTACCGACAAAATCTTTAACAAATCGATTTTTATCAGCCCCCTCTAATCTATTTACATACAATGTATGTAGACACCAACTCATACTTTCAAAAACTTAGTTTATGAATCCACTAAAAATTTGTCTAAAATTACAAATGTGGCGTCTAGCTGTAACTTTACACATGAATGAACATTGACTCCAACAGGAAAGGGTTAATTTATATAGTCATTCAAACCAAATGAGTGGGTAGAAAAACTAAATCACACGATTTTATGTAACTTTCACACATAATCCTTTTCAGTTTTCCATTGCCCTAACATATCTGTCTAATACATTTGTACTTGGAACATAAGTATCCAGAAAGAATCCGGAAAAGTGCGGTTGCTAGTGATAGTTTTGTAAGTTTTAAGTTTTATTTTTTTTCTCACACTCTTTCACATTCTAACATTTCAAATCTATACTTTATGATTTTGTTTTGCGAATTTTAAAAAAATTTTAGAATTTTGTTTACTCGTTTTAGAGACTTAAAGTATTTTATGCTTAAAGTATTTCATAGTCGTTAGCCATGGCTGCAAGAAAACAACCCTTTAAGTTGCAGCAAGTACTAAAAATATTAGTAGTGTAAAATATGAAAAAGTTTTAGTTTTTAAACTTTTGTAATAAAGTGCTTATTATAGCCATTACTAACCACCAAAGTAGCCATGGTCTCTGATACAAAAGCAACTTAAGTGGTGATGAATATTTAAAAATATTTGCAATGAATTTGCAAGAGTTTTTGTTTGTTATAATACGCTCAAACTAATTTATTATTTATTGTTATTAGGTAAAATAAATAACAGTAATTAATTTAGTTTTACATACATAATTATCTGGCTTTAATTATGGTCAATATGTACAAAGTTGAGCCGTTACTTCAGCAAACGTAACTACTACCGGGAGGGGTATTTTGAATGCATCTTTGGAACTAATAAGGAATAGAAGATATCTGAGTAGTAGAGGGCAAAATTACAAAGAAAAATATTTTATTCGTCAGACCTATTTCATCGTTAGCGAAATTCCTGAAGGTATAACTAATATTTTCAAAAGTTCTGACAAGAAAAAGCTGATAAAGGAAAAATATATATCGGCCATTCCAGGAAAGACCGGCCAAAAATGGTCATTTTTTGACCTTGGGTCGTCTGAATATCACAAAACTTTTTTGTAGGAACTCTAAGGAGTCATTAAGAGAATTCAGTTTTCAGTTTATAGAAATTTAAAAAACACTCGATTTTATTCGCGTTTTTAATTTTTTGAAAAATCAAAAAATTGGAAAAAGTGGTTAACTTTGTAAATTAATATCTGAGCGAGCCAATTCTTTATGGATTTTTATCGTTTACAACGAGTTTAATTGCCAATATAGTCTACTTTTACAATATTTTAGTAGAAAAATTTTGAACTGCACAATGCATTTTTTATGCAATTGCATTTTTTAAGTCTAAGGGCCTCTTCGACTTTTTTTATCTTTCATGTTAATTAAAATATAACATTTTTACTAAAGACCTGCATTTATAGTATTTTGGGTCTCGCAGTTAAAATATTTAAATCATTTTTTTTTTTTTTAAATCACTTAATTTTTTTCATACAAAACTGGAAATTTGTTCACAATTTTTCGATTTTTTTATTTTTAATTGGATTCTATAAGTCGAAAATTATACCAGCAAGGTAATGCTAAATTTAAAAATTTGTTAGCCGTTTCGTAATATCCACGACTTTTGCAATTTGTATGCTAAAGTGCCATAAAAACGATATTTTTATACTTTTGGGATAATTTTTAAATTCAAATTTAAAAAACTCGAATAAATATATTTAACATTAAAAGATGCTGTATTTTTTTTTTTTTTGAGAGAAAACAATATTTTTTTTCGAAAGTTTTTTTTCTGTCATCTTCCGTATTTTAGACATTTTCAAACCTACATAAATATCAAAATTAAAAAATACAATACAAATAAAAATTACGGTGTTATACTGTTATTATACATTTAAAAAATGTGAAAACATTCTGACCCAAAAACCAGATCCACTAATTTATATATATTTTGACCTGTATTCGCCATCAGAATTAAATTCTATCGTTGGGTTTTCCTGTAATTTACAAGTATTTTCGCGAATACGTAGTAATTTTGCTGGTCGATGTCATAAATTCAAAAAAAAAAAAAACGTTCACATAAAAATATATTTTTCTCGAAAAAAAGTAATTCTGCAAGTGAAAATTACAGTGTTTTATTAAACCGTCCGACACACTTTTGTACAGATGGACCAGACCGAAAAATTCTGACAGTAGAGCTGAAAATAAAATTCACATATCTCCCAGTTTTTATAGATCAATTCGCGTTTTCGCGAAAAACGCCAATAAAAAAGTTGTGTTTTTCCAAAAAAGTGTGAAATAAGTTGGAAAATGTTTTAAATCTACTGTTGAGCTAAATAATGTTTAAACATGTCTTAAGTCAATTTTTTTACAAAAATGCACTAAGATTGCAATCTTTAGCTGCTGGTAGCCAACTGTTTTTTTTTGTACAAAATGGTTTTTGTTTTTTCCCGTAAAAGGATCCTAAGTCCCCATCATTTATGGGGGCAAGCATTTTCAAATTCGAAAAAAAGATGAATTCGGGACGCGCAAGAGGTCAGCTTTGTTAAAAAAAGTTTAAAATTCAAACACAGTGTTCATATAAAGCACTTCTATATTTTTTTTTTTCGTGCTATGGCGAAAAACTAAAACATAACGAAAAAAACGAAAAAAATTAAAAATAATTTAAATATTTGTGTGAAAAAAATCTAAGCGCTTTCTTTAAAAAAAATTTAAAAAATATGAAAACTGCGAGACCCAAAAAAGTGTAAATACAGGTCTTTAGTAAAAATTACATATTTTATTAAATACAAAACAGAAAAAAAATCGATGAGGCCCTTTGACCTAAAAAATGCAATTGCATACAAAATGCATCTTTGAATTTAAAATATTTTTTGTAAAACAATATTGTAAAATAAGACAATATTGCCTTTCAAACTCATTTTCAATAACAAAGATCCATTAAGAATTGCCCAAGATATGCATCTACAAAGTTGACCATTTTTTTAAATTTTTTGATTTTTCAAAATATGAAAATCGCGAATAAAATCGAATGTTTTCAGAATTTTTCTAAACCGCAAACTAAAATCTCTTAATGGCTCCTTAGAGTTCTTGAAAAAAAAGTTTTATAAAAATCGGATGACCCGAGGTCAAATTTTGGCCGTTCTTTCATGGAATGGCCGATATGTATCTGTAAATTCTTCCAAGGAGTTAAAACACCTCAATTCAACGGAAAAAAGTAGTATTTTTGACCCTACTCCTTTCGAATTTGATGAAACTTGGAACACTGATGGGCCCTTACAATAAAATGATAGTGCCAAAATTTTGGACTTCTGCACTCAAAAAAAAAAACTGTAATGTTAGCAAAAAAAGCTTGTAAACCTACAAGAAAATTAGTTAACTGAATTTTTTTTATTTCAACTTAGTTCATACACATTTTAGGACCCCATAGGGTTCGGACCGGATAGGTCCAGACCCCGATGGGCCTAGACCTAGTTGGGTTCCTTAAAAATCGTCATAGTTTTTGATCCAAAATTTGTGTCCGTTTCGCTCTACCATGCTTAGTTTTTGAGATTGATTTTAGGGGACCACTGGGGTTTTGAGAATTAAAAAACTCGACAACGTCAAAAATATTACTCGAAGAGCTTTTGGTTATTTTTCGGTCTTGTTTTTCGTGTTGAAAGCTACAAAAATGAATTTGGACTTTTTGTTGTGTCGGCAATATTTACCGAGATATGAGCATTTTAAAATTTTCGGGAATGCTAACTTTTTTGGATCCAAAGTAAGGACCCATTAAGGTCCACACATGTGAAGAGGACCGGCGATACTAAGGTTTTCTTAAAAAAAAAAAAAAAAACATTTACAATTTATTTTTGCTAATATTAGCAAAAAAGCTTGTAAAAATTTGCTCAACTCAATTTTAAATTTAGCAAAAAAAAATTAGTTCAGATTTTGTTTAAAATTGCTAATTCGCTAATTGAAGTTTACAAGATATTTTTGCAAACATGCTAATCTCAACTAAAATTTTTTTGAAGGTAAGCTTGCTAGCATTAGCAAACAAAAATTAGAAAATCTACTAATGTATCATTTTGAGTAGAGTTTGCAAAACGATTAAAATCGTAATCGCGATTAATCGCACAAATTAATCGTAATCGTAATCGACAAAAAAAATCATGCGATTACGATTAATAATTTTCTATGAAATACACTGTTTTTAAAACCAAAACTAAATTGCTCTAAAAAACGATTTCTTTCGGAACAATTTCAAACAAATCATTGATTCTGGAATGTTAAGTAGAATCGATTGCAGGATGATATAATGCGTTCTGGTACCGATTATTTGTAACGGATAATTTTTATGGGTAGACCCATGATTCATTAAACTTGTTTGCGATTTTTCTTTCCTTTTCTCGTAAAAATCTTTCAAATTTAAAGGAAAATTTAAATTCTGATATGAGTAAGTTTTAACGATGTTTGTTTTTAAAATATACTCAAAAGACTTTGGTCGGATTTGGTAGAAAAATTTGAACATGCAATTAAAAAAAAAAACGTAATTCTTTCATATTTTGACCCCTGGTTGCCGACTAATTATGCCTTGTAAAATGTTTTAATAAATTTCCTCGCAATTACTGCCCATCGGCAGATATTCCGACACGCCCTCACAGAAATTTCGATGAACTGAAAGCAGCTTTTGGAAAGAAATCACGACCCAAAGAGTAATTCCAAACCAGTCACAGTTTAGAGTACTCTTTAGTAGCACAGATAAAGAGCTATTAAGTCGCAGTAAAGTCATGTGTCTTTTCAGTGCTGATTGAAGCACTTATAGAGTTTATTTAAGCGCAATAAAGATGTAATAAAATCTAGAATTTTTCTCCAAAAATCTTTTTGATGTTAAAGATGTCAAAAATTAAAGTATGTGTAAAATTTAATTACCATAGAATTTTAATTATAAGTTTTAAAAAAATGTCTTGACAATAAATTCTCAAGGGCGTTAGAGTGTTCTTTCGATTTTATTTCTTAAAAATAATAATTTTTGTATTTTCGTACTTTCTAAAATGAAAATTTCAAAACATTTTTTTAAAGCTATTGCAACTCAAATTATTTAAAAAATTCGATTAATCGTTATCGCGATTAACGCCAATTTTTTAATCGTACTCGCGATTATAATATATCTCGATTATTTGCAAACTCTAATTTTGAGTGTGGTAGATTTTCTTCCCGAGATATGGGGCCTTGAAAATTGGGAAAATCTTATAGAATTGACAGAATAAATAAAGATATCTCAGAAATCATTAATATGGACTCAAACCGAACTAAATAAAAATTCGGTTGTATAAATTTATCTCGAAATATATAGTCTCACGTGATAATATATGAAATAATATGACTACATAAAAGTATAAAAGATCATATTAAATAAGTTTTACTCGGGTGGTTGGAAGGTATACAAATAAATTAAGCTTAATAATATGCAAGAGTTTTGTATAAAGAAAGCTATTTTTTGCATCTATCCCTAGTTTATCACAACACCAGTTTAACGCATTTTCTAAATTGTGGCGTTTCTATGCAGGATATTCAATTAACCGTTCAGCCAAGCCAATTAATGATTTTTTAAAATATGATTCTGCGTTTCAATAATTAAATTTCTAGAGCGATGGGTGTTCTTACTTTAAAATGCATATCAAATATTTATGTAAATGGGTTTACACAAATATCATGTAGATAATATTCTATTACAGAGATTCCCTACCTAGTGGTACGACAATGATCTGTTCTCCTTTTTACGGTACGTCAGTTAAGAAAGTTTAAGAATCCCTCGTCTATTCTCTTGTGTAGGTTATAATAAAAAAGAAAGATACCAGCAAGTACATTGATTACATAGAAGAAAGTCTGGCATAAGTGACATTTTCCAAAAACTAACACCAGCTGGACATTTGCCAATATCATTTAGTTGATTGTCATACATACAAACATTTGTATGGATGTATGTATATTCTCCACTACAATCTCACCAGTGTGAGTGCATGTAAACTTTAGTGCATATACATGAGGCATTCCACACCAAATGTCGCGCTACAGAAAAACATGTGTCCCGTAAATTTCTAAATAGGTTGTTTGGATAGCCCTATATGTAACTAAGAAAATTTCGTTTTTGGTTTTTAAAATTTTTAAAAACTGGGCGTAGGAGGCGTGGTCAAATATTGGAAAAATAGTCAAATTTGTGACTAGTTGACTTGATTAAATATTTATCACCTTAAAACGGAATGCACCACAATCTCAATCTTCTTAAATACTTTTGTATGGGCTATCGATTAATTTTTTTATTTTTTTTAATTTTCAGAACCCGTTCCGAAATTTTCCATTTTTTAAAAAAGTAAATTTTTCAAAAGTCCGGGCACTTGTTTTTTTAATTTTATTTTTTTTAAGTTCAGATGTTTGTCCATCCACACAAAAAAAAAAAGGAACGCGTTTTTCGTTTTTTTTCGAGAAAATCGCATTTGAATTTTAAATTTCATAACAATTTTGTAATTTGCTTGTATTTTCTTGTTTTAACATTCCGAATGAGTATTATTAATTGCATAAATATTACTCATACGCTCTGTGGAAACAAGAAAATACAAGCAAATTACTAAATTGTTATGAAATTTAAAATTCAAATGCGATTTTCTCGAAAAAAACGAAAAACGCGTTTCTGAATTTTTTTGTGTGGATGGAAAAACATCTAAATTAAAAAAAAAAAAATTGCAAAAAAAAAATAAGAGTGGCCGGATTTTTGATAAATTGACTTTTTTAAAAAATTGAAAATTTCAGAACAGGTTCTGAAAATTAAAAAAAAATTGTTAAATTTTGAGATTGTGGTGCATTTGGTTTTAATGTGATAAATATTTAATCAAGGCAACTCGCCACAAATTGGTCCATTTTTCCAATATTTGACCACGCCTCCTAAGCCCAGTTTTTGAAAAATTTAAAAACCAAAAACGAAATTTTTCTAAGTTACATGTAGGGCTATCCATACAACCTTTTCAGAAGTTTACAGTACACATGTTTTTTTCGCTGGACATTTGGTGTGGAATGCCTCATATGTGTGTGTGTGTGTAAAATTTCACTTTGTTTGACAATCAACTGCAGAGCCTTAAGCTAAAAACTCTATGACTTTTATAAAACTCATCATAGTCACAAAAATATTTACAGACATACAAACTTAAATCATGAGCATGAAAAGAATGAATTCTTAAATTAGATTTTTCTAAACTTTTGTCTGAATTTTCAGAAGCCGTGCGACTTCAAAAAGAGCTTTCTTAAGACCATTTTAATGGTCAACGTACTTTAAAAGATATGATGGGTCTTAAAACTTGTGAGCTGCTTTTGGAAACTCATTTATAAATGACTGAACTGATTTTTAAGAAATGTTCACTACAGATAGAACTAACCGAGGAGGGAACTATAAGCTTTAATAGAGTGTGGTCGGAAAAATCTCACGCACATTTGTTTTACATTTAAAATTATTTCTCCCTATTTTGCAATCACGCTTAAATGGATGAACCAATTTTAATAAAATTTTCACCACAGATCTTGCTAACCGAGGGGGAACTTTAGTTCATAATACCTCTCGATTGGACAAAGAGGCGTTAAATGCCATTTTGTACTATTCTGAAGCTATATATCCCCAATTACAAAAAAAACGGCTATTTCGGTTTCTCTAAAAATTTTACCACAGATAGTGCTAACCGAGGGACGAACTATTGGACAAGTAAGACTTCAATTGGAAAAAGGACAGTACAGTATCACGCCCCTTTCTACTATGCTGAAGCTATGTCTGCTTGTTCGGCGATCAAGGAAAAGCATCTTAACCGATTTCACTGAAATTTTTATCACAATTAAAAGGAAGGTATTCCACAGTTTACACTCTTGGAAAAAGAATAGTAAACGAAGGTATCCCACAGTTTAC